>OY728157.1:1435430183-1436721183 GCA_963277665.1 Viscum album
TGTTTATTTAATTATTTATATTAAATAATTATATTTAATTAAGTGATTTATTAAATAAATATTAATTAACAAAAATATATTTGTTAATCTATTAAATTACAATTATTCTTAGTTGATGATATATTAAATAATAATTAATTCAATTGGTATTATTTTTAGAATATGTAATAGAGTAGGGATCATCTTGTAAATTTCTATTTCTAAACCCAATATATATTATTTTATTTAATACGTGTTAATTAGTTTAACCCACCATGAGTCCTTATTCACACATGACACATATTAAGTCCCCTAACCTAAATCCTTTCTTAAAAAAGATAGAAATGAATAGAATCCTTTGTGATTTACATAAAGACATTAAAGAGACCTTGATTCATTAAAATAATTCACAATTGATCTAGACCAATATACCATGCTTCTTAGATAATGTGTGGATATTTCTAGATGGATTTAAGTTCAAATCCCTCGGAAGAAATGGAAAATACATTGTTAAGAATCAAATTGCATGAAAATTATGTAAGGAAATTGTTTATTTTAATATATAATAATAAAAAGTACCAAAATAGATTTTATAAATCAATA
This sequence comes from Viscum album, assembly GCA_963277665.1. Classification (NCBI taxonomy): domain Eukaryota; kingdom Viridiplantae; phylum Streptophyta; class Magnoliopsida; order Santalales; family Viscaceae; genus Viscum; species Viscum album. The sequence goes on from OY728157.1 coordinate 1,435,430,766, forward strand.
CATATGAATTTAAATAAAAATTTAAATCTAACACCCTGTCTTGGGTTCCATCCAATACACCTATATCCTTTACATTGTATTAGAGTTGTCATGTTTAATTTACGATTTATCTTTAAAATTCAATTTATAAAGAAATAAATATTATTCTCTCATTCAATATTCTATGGTCCATAATGTGTGCTGATTTGGTTCCAATTCACCTATAATAGAAAAACATGACCAATGTAACCTAATACATTGTCTATCTATATATGATGAGAGTCATTCCCAATATCGACCCAGATTTAGGCCACCCAGGTGATAGTACACAACCAAATACCATGTTAGTGTCTTACTAGGCCATATACGATGATGTCAGACTACTTGAAAGTGCCACATAATAGTGGTTGGTTTATAGAACAATATTTTATGTTATATTTTTTTTCAAATAAATTTAATTTCCTTGATATATTTTGATACGCACAACCCCAATTCTAAATAAAAAATAATATAATATACCGTTATAACCTAGTCATTATTTTGGGAGAGTGAATGGGAATAACCAAATTTAAAAAAATAAATTTAATTTTTTATATATATCAAACATATTGATAAATATATACCCATTTTTAGTAAAGTTAGTATATGGTTTAAATATAAATTTTCCCTAAAAATTGTTTTTTTTTGATTTTTGTGATAAAGTAATATAATTATTATATGAAAACTTTATAAAATTTATTTGGAAAAATGATCTTCAATTTTTAAATCATCATTTAAAAATTATCTTAGAGATATTTTTTTTATTTTTTTAAAAGATTGATTTTTCGATGAATAGTGAAAAATACTAATTTCATTAAAAACTATCTTTTTATTTAATGAATTTAAGTAGTTATTTTTTTTAAAATGGGTTTAAAAGTAAAATTACTTAATATATATAATTAATAATATAATTATGGTAATTATAATTAATTTTATATTGGATTTTGGTATACAACATTTTATACTTAAGAAAACATTTTTTCTAGAAAATAGCTTTTCTTCACCTTTTGTCAGTTTAATTTTAAATTAAATTTCACCACTTAAATATATATATATAATGGATTAAATATTTTGAATACTCATTTTAGTTTTTTAATTATTCCCCCTTCATTTCTGTTTATAATGAATAGTAAAAATAGTAAAAATTTGTCATCATAGTTAAGGTTAAATGGAGTTTATTGGGCATTTAATCGAGAGATAAGGGTACAATTTCCAATTAAACTTTTTTTAATCTTATATTTTGGGAATATTTTTATATTTTCTTATCCAAAACATTAATCTCTATACATTTTTAATCATTTTTCTTGATTATGTAATTATTATACTTTAATCATTTCATAAATTTGACTTTGTCCTCCCACCCACTTATAAAAGGACACCCCTCATTTCTATTATATACCACAATTTGAGGTATATATATTGAAAAAAACATAAAAATTATATTTTAAAATTACCTATCCATGATTTATAGGTTCTTTTATTTTTTAAAGACCATTCGTAGGATCCTTAAGAAGGGATCTAAAGGCGGTCTATTGAAGAAGAGATAATCGTCTTACTCAGCTTCCATCAAATTATTTCTTCTTATAACTTCTATAAATCTATGGTATTCATCATAAGATAATAAATTAAGTATCCTAAATATAATTAAATTCTATCATGATTATCAAAAAATCTTTATTTACCCTATTTTCTATTAAATGGGATGTGAAAGTATTGCCTGTGTGTGTGTGGACTACACCACCAATTAGTGATAAAATTAATTTTATATAACCTTAATTCATTGAATTTTATTATTAACACTTTAAAATTTATATGTTATATATATGAAATAATACTTTTTATGTAATTAAAATATAATATCTACATTTTAGCGACCCATAAATTTTATACATAGATATTACATCCTTCATATGAAAATTAATTACATTAAAAAAAACACACATGAGGATCATAATGGTTTATTGTCTTTAGAAACTTGGAAATAAAAACAAATAATTAATAAATGATCTATATCATATCCCACTAAGAACTTCATAACTATCAACCTTATTAGAAACATCATTTCTAAAACCATTCCTTATAATGTGGGGAAATGAAAAAAAATAAAGGGTAAACTTAGATGCTCGATAAGGTTATCAAGGGAGACACAAATAATAACATAATAATAATATGACCATAAGGGTATGAGAACATGAACTTGATGTTGGAAATCTACACCCTACATATCATAAATCATAATATTGAGTCATGGCATAAAGATTGGATGTTCATAAGACATGAATACTAAAAGAATCAAAATATTACCTTTTGAACATGTTTAAATATAAACAGGTTCACTCATTATGTTAAGGATATAAAATCAGGTACTCGCATAAACTTATGGACATGAAACCAGGTCCACACGTAAACTTATTGACATCAAAGAGAGGTACGCACATAAAATTATGGACATAATATACAGGTCCACATATAAACATATTGACATGAAAGACAAGTCCACACATAAAATTATGGACATGAAATTCATGTCCAATCATAAAATCATGGACAAGAAAGCAATGTCCATGCATAAAATTTTGAACATGAAATCAAGTTTACACATAACATATTTACCTCACGAGTTATCCATATTTACCCAATTCATTAGAGGGAGATATAGGTCCAACCCATCACATAAATAAATTCATACATATTTGTTCCAAAAGATTATAAAACATTCATCATATCACAACTCATGAAAATAAAAAAATTTCATCAAATTATAACCTATGAAAAAGTGAACGAGTTTCATCAAAATATTTTCATTATAAGTTTAAACCATCCAAAATAAGGATATGAATGGCATCCTTAGATAATTTCCCCAGTAAAACTTAAGTATTTATTAGTCACTAAAAGTGGATAATATTCATTGTTAATATATTTATATTCATTATTACAAAGTCCATAAACATTTTTTTTAGTTCATTACATAAATATAACTTCATTTCTCATCTTAAATGCAATTCATGTTTAAAATGAAAATTTGGGCCCAATCATTCCTCTATTTGTGGAAGACATTATATTGATTTTCTAAATTTTATATTTTGGGATATTATTTATCACATTGTTTGTAACATTTTATCTTTTTGGTACGATGGATGAATCCCAAGGGAAGATGGATATTTTTTGCACCTGAATGCAGAAATTTGCTGGAAAAAGCATAATGGGCCTAAGGCCCATCAAACAAATGTGGGGCCCACAGACCAAGCCCATGGAAGCTCAAATTTTTATAGTAGGAAGATAAAAATATTAGGATAATTTTATTCAACTATAGCCGGAGCTAATTCTGAATTTTTCATGATTATAAAGGGATCTGAAGTTGAGATTTAAATGGTGGACCCGACATAAATGCACATAAAGTACTACCACCATTTAGACCATAGATTTAAAATGGAAGAGCCAAATTTCCTGAAATGTTTAAAGATACTAGAGGACACATGGACTAAGATATTTTTCTTCTAATAACTCTGATGATTTGGCCATATTTAATGTCAAATTCTAATGTCCAAATGGATGATGAATCTGGACAGATTTCCGGTTCAACTTCGAAACGTCAATTTCCTTTTCATTATTCACCCTCCATTTGACTCTCTTAATTGTTGGGGGGTGAATTTATTGTTGGGGGGTGGACCTAAGGCTCCTAATATGAATATATAAGAAGCTGGTGTTGAAGGTAATATGATCAGGGATATTTTTCTTGTCATCTTATGTTGTTTGTTTTATTGTAAGGTTATGCTTCCAAATTTCCTTTATAATGTTTTCCATTTCCATGTAATTTTCTTTTTTGTATCTTTATATTATTAATCAACTTCTTTATATTCTATATTTTCCATTTCTTTTATTAAAAATTCATTATCACAAAGCATGGTGATATCTCTGTGTTGTTGTTAATTAGTTCACACATAAGTGTGAATTTCATTCACACACACGGATGAGTGCCCGTTATTTCCGTGGTTTTAATTTATCCAATCCATTTATTGTTAGCCGTATTCCGCCCACCATTGAGAGTATACCATCAATGGAGGGCTAAACCTTTAATGGGTTGATCGTAGGAGGATGAAAAGGCTGGATTGAATGTTATTTTATGAATGAATTGTTGTTAATTAACTAATTAATTTAAGACTTCTATTCTTCAGTAATTAATACTCTTCATCTTCACTGTGTTTGAGCAAGATAAATTCAAGTAATAAATGACCATATACCTTGGAGACATCATGAATTTGGTTCTCTAAGTGTATAGTGGATTAGTAATTGTGTTTAGTAAGCACCAAACCGGAAAATGATGAAGGTAGTGTTATTTTTGAAGAATGGATTCATCAAGAATTAATAAAACCAAAATTTTCTAAAGAAGTAAAATTCATTAAATCCACCCCAAGAATAATCATAAGATCAACCCATTTTCATTGATTTGAATTCACTTAGGTTTCTTAGTGTTCTTAAAACCATCCAAAATCAAGACCAAAGTTGGCCACTTTATAGCCCATCCTCCATAAAATCATATCGTCTCAAGGTTACTTCTTCGGTCCCTGTGGATTCGACCTCTACATGTACTACATCAACCACTTTTACCAGTAGGGTAAATTTGGGTGCAACCAAATTTTGGATCTGTTGTTGGGGACCAAGTAAGTCACCTTATTACATATTTCCATTGTCCCTCATTTCTCTTTTCTCATCCCCATTTCTATTCTCTTTTCCCCTTTCAATTTTTCTTGACTCCCAAAAATCATGATTCCAAATTTTCAAATGAATACAATGGATTATAATCAACAATATACATTCACAAACTCAGGACGGAATCAATTAGAAAATCCACATTGGGAATCAACAACCTTTTTTAATTACTTTGATCAACCTTTGAATGAATACCCCACACCCAATAACATGAACGATATTCTTAATGATGAATGTTTAAAATATCAATTTACATACCTATAAAGAATGATTGAAAAGATAAATAATGAAGAAGTTCATGATGTACAAACATCTATCAATCCTAATTCTGAAAAAATTCATGAACATTTGTGTGAAAAAATGGTTAAAATGAATTCAGAAGTTTCATCACTAAGATTAGAAATACAAAGCATTAAGACTTCTGAGGAACTCATTCCCACTCAGGATGTCTTTTCCTCATCACCGATAGAATAATATTTTTTCCCATAAACTACTCATGAATTTAAAAAAGAACTAACATTTGGATATGTTATAACTAAAGAAGATGAATTAAATGTTAAAGGATCTTTAAATTAGGATGAAATTGATTTCAAGAATTCAAAAGAGGGAAATTTTTCATCATGGATTGAATGTCTAGAATATTTCTCCAATGATGATTTATTAGAAACACCAATCACTGAACCATTAAGAGAAATCACAAACATAAAATCCATACCCATTCATGAAACTCATCTACAATATTTTGGGGGTGAATCTTCAATTCAAAGGGAACCAATTGTGTTGGGAAATTTTGAAAATTAAATTGATTATGATTCTAATTTTTTATATGTGTTTGAATGTCCTATCCAACCTGAACTCAAAATCAATTTCCTTACTTCCCCACTCAGGAATCCCATCATTAGTGATAACTATGACCTTGCATTAGTCATTCATTCATCTCATAAAACCCACAAAGGGGGGTTAACCCTTGAAATATTAAGAAAGACAGTTGAAGAAACTGGATCAACCATTACTGAAATTCCTTGGATTTTCACACTCCTTGTTGAAAATGGGTTTTTAAATGACAAAAAAATCAAAAAAAATAGTTAATCTCAATCTTGTGGAAGTGTAAAAAAATGTGGTCCTAAAAATTTTCACGGTTGGAATTGGATAAGTTGGGTGGTCTAAGTAAATCTAACGACTTTAAATTAAGCGCTTCATGGGAGGAAACCCATGGTTTTTCATGTTTCCAATAAAGTGAATCATTTTTATTTATTTATTTTTAATTTTTCATTTAAAAAAAATTTACCACAGACTGTTGACCTGTTCTTATTTTATAAGTAAGGATGGGTATGAAAGGGGAGCACTATATTCATCCGTGTCACATGGTGTGATCCCTGAGTAATACCTTACCCAGAAATTTAAAAGAAAACAATGTATCTTCAGTTTATTTTATTTTAATTATGTTTATTTTAGGTTAAAAAAAATTTAGACTGTTGACCTATTCTTCTTTTATGTGTAAGGATGTGTATGAAAGGGTAGCACCGTATTCATCCATGTCACTCGGTGTGATCCCTGAGTAATACCTTACCCAGAAATTTAAAAGAAGATAATGTATCCTCAGTTTATTTTATTTTATTTTATGTTTTTGCAGGTATTTAAAAAAATAGATTGTTGATCTGTTCTTCTTTTATGAGTAAGGATGTGTATGAAAGCTGAGCACCGTATTCATCCATGTCACGCGGTGTGATCCCTGAGTAATACCTTACCCAAAAAAACATAAAGAAGAAAATGTACCATCAGTTTGATTTTTAAAATTAAAAAAAACAAGAAAAACCATAAAAATGTTGATACTTGGTTTTAAATAAATTGTTGTGTTGTTTGTTTTGTCTGGTTTGTTCTTCTTTTTATGGTTCAGGAATTATTTTGGGTGATACATGTTCAATCAAGGAGGTGCCTACATCCCCTAAGAGATCAAAGGAGTAATCTAGAGCATCATGAACTTCAACATCAAAAACCAGGTGACTTTGTTCCATGTTTATCATTTTCAATTTCCTCTTTGAACTCCTCTCCTACCCCCCTTCTAACTTTTATTTTCATTAAAAACTGAGGACAATGTTATTCTAATTTAGGGGAAGATGAAATAAAAAATGTTTTTATTAATAAGAACATGAATGGAAAGAAAAATTCCATTTACCTTGAACATGATAACACACATTGAAAACTCTAAAATTTGATATCAAATAATTTTGTATGCCTTGATTCTGATTTTAATGCATGTTTAAGTTCATGAGTATAGTTTTTGGAAAGTGCAGTTGTCCGATGTGATTTTTCAAAGTTTACATTTTCATCCTCTTAATAAATATGCCACAATGCACATCTACTGGATCGTGGGTATAAATTTGAGTTCTTGGGTCCCTCTCATTATTGCATAGGGTTCTGGGGTCACTTTTAGTTTAATTTGAGTATAAAAAAAAACAAAAAAAATAATTGAAAAAAATAATGACCACATAAGGAAATGTTTTGTCAAAATGCGTGGCATCTGAAACTTGGGGATCGTGACTCCATAGTTTTCTTGCCCAGAGTTAGGCTTTATATCTCTATTGTAGAGCATGTAATTGACAATATGTGTGGCATTCAACACTTGGGGATCGTGAATCCATAGTTGTCTTGCCTAGAGTTAGTCTTTTCATATCTATTGTGGTTAAAAAAAAACAAACAAAAAAAATAAAAAAATGGATACTCATATTAAGGTTTAATGTGATTCCCACCTAGTGCTTCCATTTTTTCCCCTTGAACAATAAAATGGGCCCCATATCTTTTGTGATGCACAACACTTTATCATACTTAATTGAAATTGGATGAAATGTGGCGATGAATTTGAACAAAGTAATGGGATTGTGCTTGTGATATGCTTATGGAAATAGCTTGTTTTAAATGATTTTGATGTGTTTCCTAATTTTTTTTGGTATGAGGTCTTTGGGTGAGAAATGTGTATTAAAATGTTTTTGGAAAAGGGGATTTGAATTTCATATTTGTAATATATTTTGCTCAGGACTAGAAAAACTCAAGTTGGGGGGTGTGATTAGTCACTAAAAGTGGCTAATATTCATTGTTAATATCTTTATATTCATTGTTCCAAAGTCCATAAACATTGTTTTTAGTGCATTACATAAATAGAACTTTATTTCTCATCTTAAATGCAATTCATGTTTAAAATGAAAATTTGAGCCCAATCAGTCATCTGTTTGTGGAAAAACTTATATTCATTTTATAAATTTGATATTTTGGGATATGATTTATCACTTTGTTTGGAACATTTTATCTTTTAGGTCTGATGGATGAATCCCAAGAGAAGATGGAGATTTTTTCCCTTGAATGCCGAAATTTTCCGGAAGAAGCATAATGGGCCTAAGGCCCATCAAACAAATGTGGGGCCCACAAAAAAATCCCAATGAAGGCCAAATTTTTACAGTATAAAGATAAAGATATTAGGATCATTTTATTCAACTGTCTATGGGGCTAATTCCAATGTTTTCATGAAGATAAAGGGATCTAAATTTGATATTTAAATGGTGGACCCGACATAAATGCACATAAAGTCCTACCACCATTTCGACCATAACATTAAAAAGGATGAGACAAATTTGCTGAAATATTTAAAAATACTAGAGGACACATGGAATAAAATATATGTCTTCTATGACTACTGATGATTCGGCCATATGTAATGTCAAATTCTAACGTCCAAATGGATGATGAATATGGACATATTTCCGGGTCAACTTTGAAACGTTAATTTCCTTTTGATTATTCACCCTCCTTTTGACTCTCTTAATTGTTGGGGGGTTAATTTATTGTTGGGGGGTGGACCTAAGGCTCCTAATATGACTATATAAGGATCTGGTGATGAAGGGAATAGTATCGGGGATATTTTTCTTGTCATCTTGTGTTTCTTGTTTCATTGTAAGGTTATGCTTCCAAATTTCATTTGTAATGATTTCCATTTCCATGTAAGTTTATTTTTTGTATCTTTATGTTATTAATCAACTTATTTCTCTTCTATATTTTCCATTTATTTTATTAAAACTTCATTATCACAAAGAACGATGATATCTCTGTGTTGTTGTGAATTAGTTCACACATAGGTGTGAATTTTGTTCACACACACGGAGGAGTGCTCGTTATTTACGTGGTTTTAATTTCTTCAATCCAATTCTTATTAGCCATATTCTTCCCACCATTGAGAGTATACCATCAATAGAGGGCTAAAACTTTAATGGTTTAATCGTAGGAGGATGCAAAGGCTGGATTGAATGTTATTTTATGAACGAATTGTTGTTAATTGACTAATTAATTTAAGACTTCTATTATTCAGTAATTACTACTCTTCATCTTCATTGTGTTTGAGAAAGCTAAATTCAAGTAATAAATGACCATATACCTTGTAGACATCTTGAATTTGGTTCTATAAGTGTATAGGGGATTAGTAATTGTTTTTATTAATCACCAAACCAGAAAATTATGAAGGTAGTGTTATTTTTGAAGAATGGATTCATCAAGAATTAATAAAACCAAAATTGTCTAAAGAAGTAAAATTCATTCAATCCACCCTGAGAATAATCCTAATATCAACCCATTTCATTGATTTTAATTCACTTGGGTTTCTTAGTGTTCTTTAAAACCATCCAAAATCAAGACCAAAGTTGGCCACTTCATTGCCCATCCACCCCAAAATCATAGCATCTCAAGGTTACTTCTTCAGTCCCTATGAATTCGACCCCTACATGTACTAAATTGACCACTTTTACCAGTAGGGTAAATTTGGGCGCAACCAATTATACTCAATTAATTTCATCTTAGATAGAAAAAATATTTTTAATGATTACTTGGAAAAATTATTTATGTACACAACTTTTCCATTTTAAAATCACCACTCTTTTTAAAAAGCTGCACACTTATAAATGAAAAAATTGTATTTGAAAATAAAATTGTAAAATTATAAAGGATTATTCAAATAATTGATGCATAATGATGTTGTAAAAATAAAATCATGATATATAATTTATAAAAAACAATATTGTTAACACATTTACAAGAAAAGTAAAAAATTACCTCATTTAGAAAATGACAGGAAAATTAATTTTAAAACATTATTTAAAAATTTAAAAACAGGTAAAAATAATTTTAAATAATTTTATGACAAAAAAAATACATTTTTGAATTTTTCTTCTAAAAAATAGAAATGTATGATAAGTTTTCCCCATAAAATACTTTAAAAGAAACAATCCCAGATAATGATGAGATATTGAAATAAAACCTTACCTCAAGTCTTTCCTTTACTTGTTCATATTAAAACTTTTTTTATAATAAATATAGATTTGGAATAAATTTATTAAATAAACATATATCTATCATTAAATTTATTTTTTATTTATAATATCTTATGACACATTTATTAATAATTTTTTATTAAAATCATATTCTGGGAGAAACCTTCTTTGTTTTCCAATCATGTTTTGGTTCGACAGTCCTGATCCTTATACATTAATCATAGTCCCATAATTTCCATAATGTTAATAATGTTATAAAAATAATATATATTAATTATTTACATATTTATAATAATTCACAAAAATTAGCGATATAAAAATGATTTACATTGTTCAAGGAGACAGTAGGTCATAAAAATGCATAAATGATATTTCCAGTTTTTGTCTAATGGAATAAAATAATGTTCAATAATAAATCACATTTATAGAATTATTATTGTATATTATATATTTTATATATTCGTAAAATAATCCTTATTACAATCCATGTGAAATATAAATTAAAAATGAATAACATTGCATCATGGTGATGATAGTCCATACGTACACATGAATAACACTATCCTTTTCCAAAAGAATGGATGATAAGAATGTAGACATGATATTATCATTACAATAGTATAATAATGTTATAAATATCATATATAATATTTAAAACCATCATAATAACCATCCATAACATATGGTTATGAAAAATGAATTGTATCGCCACGTGGAGATGACAATCCATACGTACACACAAGTGATACTTTCACTTCTTATTTGATGGGAGAGGGTGTATAATGGTTTTTTCATAATCATAATAACATTTTAGAATATTTTTGATACTAAATTTATTATTTTATGATAAATATAATACATTTATAGTTGGTAATTAAGAGTAGTAAAAGAAATTGACCAGTTAGAGGAATTACCACTTCTTCAAAATGACCCCTTTAGATCTTCTCTAAAGGGATCTAGGGTTAGTCTTTTAGGAATATCAACACCATTATAATCTATCCAGATATGTTCATAAGATAATTTTTTATGGTACGGTTGAGTTATAAATATCAATGTGGTATAATGAAGCGAGGGAGGTGGTTTCCTTTTATAATTGAAGTGAGGGATACTTTTGGAATTTCCTAAAATGATAAAATATAAAAAGACAATTCTTGAGCCAAATGTGTAAAAATTTCCTATAAATGAACATAGTTTAAAATTTTAAACCGAATATTATATCATTTTTCCTTCTTTAATAATTTTATGTTTTTTAAATAATTTAATAAAATATTATTTCCATGAAATGTTATTATTAACAATTTTGACACTATTCAATACTTTGACTCTAATAAAATTAAGAAAAAAATTATGATTTGAACCAATTATTTTAACACATCACAAAAATTTCATTTTCATATATTAAATTCATGGATCACCTTAATTATATAAAATTATAATACTTCTAATATTATTAATATCATTTATTTGATTTTTTTCATTAATTGAATAATTAATGCATCACCATTATCTAAGTATGTAAGGTAATTATTTAATTCCTAAAAATTATAAATAAATTAACAACATGAATATAATTTAATTAGTCATAAAATAAATATTAATACTTTTTCATAACTAATTTTTGTCCCTATGTGAACACATAATTGATATTTAAAACAGAGAGAGTGACATTTTTTCATTTCCTTTGGTTTAAAGAATATATAATACATTTTCATGATAAAGTACACATTAAATATCTCAATTTGTACCTTTAGGTTTTATGGTTCCAATTTTATTCGTCTAATAACAATTAGGATGAAAAATTGTAGTCTTACAATTTATTTTTATTCTAGATTAACCTGATTTACCCTTTATTGAGGTAATAAGTTTAACCATAGTTACTATTTATATTGACTAAAAATAAAAGGATATTAATTACCAAATTGAAACTCTTGATTATAAATATTATATCTATTTTATATAATTCAATATATAGAAATTTATGAAATTAATTTTATTTTATGAGTGAAAAATGTTACAAAAACCGCTTTTTAAGAAAAATTCATTTTTAATCCCAAAACAGGTTTTATATTATAAATGTATAGAACATATATTTTTCATAATTTATTTATTACTATTCTTACCTCTACCTGTCACGACCCGTCCTCGGGGCCCGTGCCGTGACTACCCCAAGCCCGCCTTGCACTAGCAAAGGGGCTGGCGACTAGCACCAAAGGTGTAATCCCAATAAAAAGGGAAGGCATTGCCTTTTAACTTGTAACACACACGCACACAGTCTGAACACAAGCAGTAGAGGCAAAAAGTAAAAAAATAGAAAAGTAAGGTGTGCTGAAAGTAAGTGGGCTAGTATACAAACCCAACTGAACAATAAGTACAAGTAAAAAGGAAAAAAACTCCTAGATCATCCACCAGGGAATCCTACCTGAAGTGTTGGTACAAAACTCAAACAAGTCATCCCTGCGATACGTCCTATCTAGTCCAGCTCCAAGCAACCTCCCGTCCATCACCCTTAGCCTCGATCACTGTCATCCGTCATCTGCACAGATCACAACATGGTGCGGGCGAAGCCCGTGCAGGGGTGAGTATAACAATACTCAGTAGGGGACCCCGAGACCCCTGGAGGACTCCCAGAATCCACAAAGGATAAACCACAGTAGAAAGATACAATCATGAAGTATCAACCAAACCTAATTAGGTATATGGCCATACATATACCTAAGTTACCAGTCACAGTCCCAGCTCCAACTCTCGAGCCCAAACACAACCCAGTCCACAATGGAAGTAATGTCAATCACATCGATGATAATGATTTAAAGAAAAGACTCAACTCACACATGTATAAATCTTTCATAGAGTGATAGAGATGATCAGATGCAGTCACTGATTCATCTTAGCTGTCAGACCCACACAGGATATAGGACCAACTAATCTATCAGAACCACAAAAGATACATGACCAGCTACTTTGTCGGACCCACACAAGATACAGGAACAGAAGTCAGAAATTTCAGACCTAAGGAGGATCCCAGTTCAGTAGTCATCGCTGTCGAACCCACGTAGGATTCCAGTACAATAGTCATCACTTTCGAACCCACGTAGGATTTTGGTACAATAGTGGTCACAGCTAGCTCTAGGGTTCCCGCACACAGCATGCTCGACTCTGGGAGGGTCCGCTCCTCGAGTCAAGTGTAAATACATAAACTATCACGAATCCCTGATTTGATGTATACCGTAGTTCCATATCATCAAAAGGAACCCAACACGACAGACGACGCGTCAATCGGATGCCCGGTCTGAGAGTTATTAGCATTTTCGTTCCAGGGGCCCAGTTGGATTTACGTTCGAACCAAACCTGGATGTTTTCCAAATTTGACCAAAACTCACTTAGAGTATCACAAAATGACGGCCTCATCGCGAGAGTCCTAGTGCCGCAGACAACACATTGATCGGACACACAGTCTTGAAGTTATTCGCATTTAAGAGAAGACGAGCCCGACCCGTCAAAACCAGTGGGCTGGCGGGTTGCCCCGACCCGTCTCGGCGGGTCCGACCCAGCTGGGGGGTTGGCCCGGCCTGGTGGGGTGCGACCCACCTATGGACCCGGTCAGCACTGCGTGCCGGCCTGGTTCGCCCGGCGGCGCCAAGCGACGTCGCCTCTCCCCTGCCTGGTCGGCCGTAGCCGGCCGGTTCTGCCTGGTACACGCGGCTCGCACAACACGCTGCGGTTCTTTTCACGCGGCGCCTGTGGGAGCCGCAATTCTCGAGCTCGGTCGGCCGTAGCCGGCCAGTTCTCCCAGTCAAGCGGTCCACGATTGCAGGCTGCGGTCTGCCTCCACGGGGTTCCTGCGGGCGTCACGGTCTTCCCACAGGCCGGCCGGTTGTCCCACAGTCCGGCTCCACGGTAGCCAGCTCGGTCGGCCACCCCCGAACCTCCACCGTTGCGTGATGGACCCACGGACCTGCTACCCTCTGCGTGGTGCGACGACGTCATGGAACCTCTGCCGCAGCCTGACGTGGCCGCAGCCTTTGGCTCCACCATGCGGCGTGACGACACCACATTTCTTCATCCGCCACAGCCTTCCCGGTCGTGGTTCCTCTTTCGTCGTCGCTATTCTTCTCCGGCGCGGTGTGATGGTACCATTCCCCTTCGGCTCCGACTTCGACATCAATCAATAATAAACAATGGAGGGGCATCGGGTCGTGTTGGTTCGGCCCGTGCCCTCCTCATTAGGTGATATCAATTGGCCAACGACGAACCAAATCATTCATCGAAGAACGGGGGTATAATTTTATTCATTAAAAAAAACAAATCCCCCTACCCCAAATTTGTCATTGAACGTTGACGAGTCCTGGAAGACGGACATTGCGGAAGACGGACGTTGTTCCATCAACATTGGAGGGAATGTCATTGTCATTGGTGAAATTATTTACGGGCGATGTCTTCCCTTTCTTTCCCTTGTTGGAAAGGAAGGAGACACATCGTTGTTCTTCAGTGGAAACGACGTTCTTCGTCAATAGAAAAAGTGTTCTTCCAAGAGCTCTCCCCAATCTCTCCAACGATTATGCCAACCCCAAAATAAAATAATATCATCCCTTATTTTAATGTTGGCATAATAAATTCAAAATTATTCATTCACTAAAATAAATTAATTAAGTTGGTTCACTTAATTAAATGCATGGAGTTGGCAAGAATTCCAAGGGATTAAAATAATTAAATACAAGGGTGTGTTGGCACATTAATGGGAAGTCCAAGAGTTTAAAGGGGGTTCAAGGGGATTTGAGGGGTTTGAGCTTGTGTGGGACCCACCACATAATATCCTCCCATGGGAGGTTATGTGGGGGTGGGCCCCACCTCCAAATTCACCTTGGAGGATAAAACCACCACTTAAATAAAATTATGTCACTCATAGTTTTTATTTAATTTATTAAGAATCCCCAAAAATTAACTCCCACTCCCGATAAAATGCAACTACAGTAAAGGTATCCTTAAGCAAATACCGGTGTTGAGAGTTCATCGGTGTCCTCATATTTCAATTCCGAGCACCGGTTCAAAAGATATAAAAACACACACGTACGTTTACTGAACGTATTCGTAAAAAACTTCAGAAATTGATTCCGGGCAAACCGGGCCTCTTAATCAAGCGCCGTGAGAAACTGCGGACTCGTAAAATTTCCATGTATTTAGGAAAGAAATTTCCATAGGATTTCTGGCTCTTTACATTCTCCCCACCTCAGGGATTTATGTCCCTGTAAGCTACATCACATACTAAGGGAACAAATGGGGGTACTGAGCATGCATCTGATCCTCCTGCTCCCACGTGCTTTCCTGGAGGTTCTCGTGCTGCCAGTAAATGCGCACCATAAGAATCGACCATCCACGTAGGACCCACTCCTATCGATCCTCAATCCACACTAGAACCTCTGTGAATGTCTCCCTGTCATCGATGTACAGTTCCCCGTGGTTGATGATGTGGGACAGGTCATGCACATATCTCCTCAACTGTGATACGTGGAAGACGTCGTGCACCCGGTGCAACTAAGATGGAAGGGGCAGGCAGTAAGCCACCTCGCCTACTCTACTGAGGACCTGGAATGGTCCAATGATTCGCAGAGATAACTTGATGCCTCATCCAAATCTCCGTAGATCTTGTCGAGGTGAGAGCCGTAAGAAGAGGTGGTCGCCATCCTCAAACTCCAGTGATATCCGTCTCCTATCAGCATATGACTTCTATCTGCTCTGTGTAGTCATCATCCGGTCCTTGATGATCTACACCATCTCCGTCGTAGCCTGTCCCATCTCTAGTCCTACAAGTGTGGACTCTCCTAGGTCAGTCCAGCACAGTGGGACTCTACAAGGTCGACCGTAAAGTGCCTCGTAAGGTACCATCCCAATGGTGGAGTGGTAGCTGTTGTTATACATGAACTCTACCAAGGGTTAGTGATCCTCTCAGCATGACTGAAGTCAAGGACACATGCACAGAGCATGCCCTCGATATTCTGAATGGTCCTCTCTGTCTGACCATCCTTCTTAGGATGGATGACAGTGCTCAAGAGAATCTGTATCCCAAAATCCTCCTACAACCCCTTCCATAGTCGATAATTGAAACGAGGATACTGATTGGAGATGATCTTCGATGGCACACCATGAAGCCGTACAATCTCCTGAAAATAGAGGCGTCCCAATATCTCTACTGAGCCCTGCTCTCGGATTGGTAGGAAGTGGGACGACTTGGTGAGTCGGTCAACAGTCACCAAGATAGAGTCGTGTCCTCTAGATGTACGTGGAAGTACCATCACTAAATCCATGGATATCCCATCCCAATTCCACTCTGGGACCTCTAAGGGATGAACCAAGCCTGTTGGAACCTAGTAATACACCTTCACTTGCTGACAAGTGAAGCATCACGTGACAGACTTTGCTACCACCTTCTTCATACCCAGCCACCAATGCTGTCGTCTAAGGTCCTGATACATCTTTACAACTCTTACATGTACCGCTAGAGGGGAAGTGTGGAACTCCATCAACACCTCCGCTTGTAGTGAAACTGGTACCATGGTATGTCCTCTGAAGAGGATGACGTGCTCTCCACCTTCAGAAAACCCATCAGGTGCCTGCCCTGAGGATATCTGAGCTCATCACATCTCACAGTCAACGTCCCCACGCTGTGCCTCTCTGACTCGCTGAAGAAGTGGAGGAGTGACTGTGAGAGACTGTAGAAAGGCTGTTTCATCTCTATCCACAAAGGATATCTGCAATGCGGTCAGCTGCTCTGTCGCCTCACCTAGCAGCTGAATTCTCGATCTCTTGCTGAGAGAATCTACTACAACATTCTCCTTCCCATGAGTATAGACTATCTCAAAGTCATAGTCTTGCAGGAACTCGAGCCATCGTCGATGTCTCAGGTTCAGGTCCTTCTGCGAGAAGATGTACCTGAGACTCTGGTGGTCAAGGTAGACTGTAAAATCCTCACCATCAGATAGTGCCTCCACATCTTCAAGGTGAAGACCACTACTTCTAACTCCAGGTCATGGGTAGCGCAGTTCTGCTCGTTCTGTCTCAACATCCATGAACCATACACGATCAATGATCTCTCTTGCATCAGGACTTACCCGAGTCCGGTCCCTGATGTGTCTTAGTAAACTACGTACCCTATTCCCTCCTATGGTAGCCTCAAGATGTGCGCACTGGTCAAACTCTGCCTCAGCTCTTGAAAGCTCTACTGGCATGTATCTGACCACACGAAGGGTTACCCCTTCATCATCAATGCTGAAAGCGGTGCTGCAACTCTGGAGAGGTATGGTACAAATCTTTGATAGTACCTAGCCAGTCCCAGGAAACACTGCACCTCTTTCACACTCCTAGGTGGATCCCAAGCAAGTACTGCCTCGATCTTTGCTGGATGCACTGAAACTCCAGCCTCTGAGATGATGTGCCCTAGAAAGTGAACCTCTCGAATCTAGAACTGACACTTCGAGAGTTTAACATATAGCTGGTGCTCTCAGAGTGTATCCAGTACTACCCGCAAATGGTAGGTGTGCTCCTCCTCAGTAGTCGAGTAAATCAGTATGTTGTCAATGAAGACTACAACAAAGCGATCGAGGTAAGGCTGGAAGATCCTATTCAAGAGACTCATGAACACTGCTGGAGCATTGGTTATGCCAATGGAATAACCAAGAACTCATAGTGGCCATACCGACACCTAAAGGCCATCTTCTTCACATCTTCATCTCGAACTCTGAGCTGGTGATAGCCTGAACTGAGGTCTATCTTTGAGAACCATCATGCTCCCGTGATCTGATCAAAGAGGTCTTAAATCCTTGGGAGTGGGTACTTGTTCTTCATGTCCACCTGATTTAGAAGATGGCAGTCGGCACACATTCGCAAGCTCCCATCCACCTTCTTGGCGAACAAAAACAGATATGCCAAGGGTGAAACACTGGGCCAGATTAATCCCTTCCTCTGCAAGACCTCCAACTGTACCCACATCTCATGAATCTCGACGGGAGCCATCCGATATGCTGGAGTAGATATCGATGATGTCCCAGGGTACAGTTCAATATAGAAGTCTACCTCTCTGCAAGGAGGTAGTCCTGGAACGTCGTCAGGGAAAACATCAGCGTACTGATCCACCACAATTGGAAAACTCGGACTCCGCACATCAACTACTTCGAGGATAAGACTAGCCAACTGATATGTGATCGGCTGCCCCCTCTTATGAGAAAGTCCATCCTGCACTGCAAAGGCTCCCTTCTCGCCGATGAAGGTGAACCTGGTCCCATCCGTGCGGATACACCACACTTTATGCCTATTATAGTCAATCTGAGCAAGAACTGTGGATAACCAGTCCATACCCAAGATGACGTCGTAAGGCCTCGACACCACTACAAGAAGATCCCAGCCAAAGATCTCATCTCCTAGAGTATGCTCACACTGCCGACACCAGTGCGTAATCGTCGAGTCTGCTTCTGTAGGAGGCTCTAGTCGTATGGATCGAGCCAACGACTCTGTCAGAATCTAAGAGCTTCGAACGAGGGCAATGACAATAAAATCATGACTCACACCTGTGTCTATAAGCACTGCAACAAGGGTGGAGTACACACATATAGTACCAAGAATTATATCAGGTGCGCCATGGTCATAGGCCTCGACTGCCTGGAGCTGAGCCCGCCTCTATCCGCCAGCTCCCTATTGTCGGGGTGCACCACCTGGTGGTGGTGGTGGTGGTAGAGTCTCGAAACGTCGTCCACCACCCGCTGCTCGACCTGATCCTCTTCCACGTCTGCCTGCTCCCGACGGACCACCATAGTCGAATTTATAACTCTTCCTCGGAGGTCCCTCTGCTATCTTCTTCTCATCTTCATGGTAGTTCGGGCAGTCACGAGACATGTGGCCCTTCCCGCCGCATGCATAGCACATCCTGCTCATCGTATAACTGGCTCTGTATCGTGTGCCCTACAAAACCGAACCTGTATCCTGGGGTCGCCCACCTGATAGCCTGGTCTGCTTGGACCTTTGCGTCATCTGTCTACTTCCGGATGTAGAATAATCTGCTACGTGTCGCTCTATGGTGGGTCTCGCCACTGGTGACTGCTCAACGATAAATCTCTCCACTAGAAGGGCTCGCTCCAGCATCCCCACCTACGTTAGAATGCTGAGGGGAATCGTCGAAGCCCTGATCTCATTCCTGAGTCCCTGCTCAAAGGTCCGGGCCCTGAAGAACGGGTGCTGTACCATATCTGTCGAGTAGCGTGAGAGGTCGGTGAACATCACTGAGTACTGATCTACTATCATGCTGCCCTGCTGTAGATGAAGTAACTCCTAAATCTGCATCACACGAAGGGTGGTTGGAACAAACTCTGAGAAGAAGAAACTCTCTAATTCTATCCATAGTAATGATTCCTCATCATGCACCGGGAGCATTAGGCTCCACCATCTACCTGATGCTTCATGTAGGAGACTCGCGACAAAGATCACCATGAGGTCGGCTGGTGTCCCTACCAATCTGAAAACTCTCACGACAACCTCTAGCCAATCCTCATCTGCCCGTGGGTCCGTATCTCCCTGGAACCTGGGCGTCCCCTGGTGCTGGAACTCATGCAACACACTCAGGTGGCATGCACTCTCTGATATTGGAGCTGGTGGTATCGGTGGCCCAGTGGGTAGTGGTACCGCTGGTACCTCCGCTGTGATGGGGCCCTGCACCGAGGCCTCCTCGCTCGGTGGGCTACCATCTCGTACGAAACTCGTAACCCTAGCTGGCTGCCTTTGTGGGACCATCTTGAAAAGAGACAGGTGTGCCACAGTTAAAATAGTATACCTGGTGAGCTGACACAAAGTAATCACGAAGATATTTTTTTCAAAGGAAACACACACGCAATCAGTGTTTTCATGCAGTGATTCAGAGATCAGAAGTTAGAGTCTTAGTGTATGGATACGTTGGCCGCCACACCAACACCGGTTTCCCTAAACTGATAACTACACCCAAAACACTTGACACTATTGCTGTTAAAAGAATCAAAGTAAAATTTATGCAGTAAAACCGACTCCTCTGATACCAATTTTTCATGACCCGTCCTTGGGGCTAGTGCCGTGACTACCCCAAGCCCACCTTCAATAGGCCAGGGGCAGGCAACTAGCACTAAAGGAGTAATCCTGATAAAAAGGGAATGCATTTCCTTTTAACCTATAAAAAACACACAATTTGAACACAAGCAGTGGAGGCAACATGTATAAAAATAGAAAATTAAGGTGTGATGAAAGTAAGTGGTCCAGTATACAAACCCAACTGAACAACAAGTACAAGTAAAAAGGAAAAAACTCCTGGATCATCCACCGGGGAATCCTACCTAAAGGGTAGGTACAGATCTCATCCCTGTGGTATGTCCCATCTAGTCCATCTCTGAGCAGCCTCCCATCTGTCACCCTCAGCCTCGATCACTGTCGTCCGTCGTCTGCACAGAACACAACAAAGTGCGGGCGAAGCCCGTGCATGGGTGAGTTTAACAATACTTAGTAGGGGACCCCGAGACCCCCAAAGGTCTCCCAGAATCCACAAAGGATAAACCAGAGTAGAAATATACAAACATGAAGTATCAACCAAACCTACTTAGGTATATGCCCATACATATACCTAAGTTACCAGTCACAGTCTCGACTCTAACTCTCGATCCCAAACACAACCCAGTCCACAAAGAAAGTAAATTCAATCACATCGATGATAATGATTGAAAACAAGAATCATCTCACATAGGTATACATCATTCATTGAGTGATAGAGGTGATAAGATGTAGTCACTGATTCATCTAAGCTGTCGGACCCACATAGGATACAGGACCAGCTAAGCTGTCGGACCCACACAGGATATAGAACCATCTACTCTGTCAGACCCACACAGGATACAGGAACAGAAGTCAGAAATGTCACACTCATGGAGGATCCCAGTTTAGTATTCATCTCTATCGAACCGACGTAGTATTCTGGTACAATAATCATCGATGTCGAACCCACGCAGGATTCCGGTACAATAGTCGTCATAGCTAGCTCTAGGGTTCCCGCACACAGCACACTCGATTCTGGGAGGGTATGCTCCTCGAGTCAAGTTTCGATACATCAACTATCATTAAGTCCTGAGTTGATGTATCCCGTAGTTCCATCTCATAAAAAGGAACCCAACGTGACAGACGACGCGTCAATCGGACGCCCGATCTGAGAGTTATCGGCATTTTCATTCCAGGGCCCCGGTTGGATTTACGCTCGAACCAAACCCGGCCATTTTCCAAATTTGACCAAAACTAACTTATATTATATAAAAAGGACCACCTCATCGTGAGAGTCCCAATTCCGCAGACGGCGCGTCAATCAGACATGTGGTCTTGAAGTTATTCCCATTTAAGCGAAGACGGGCCTGACCCGTCAAATCCAGTGGGCTGGTGGGTCGGCCCGACCCAGCTCAGCGGGTCCGACCCGGCTGAGGGGTCGGTCGGGCCCGGTGGGGTGCGGCCAACCTGTGGACCTGACCCATGCTGTGGGCCGGTCTGGTTTTCCCGGCGGCGCCAAGCGGCGATGCCTCTCCTCTGGCCGGTCGGCCGTCGCCAGGCCCGGTGCACGCGGCCTGCACAACGGGCCGTAGTTCTTCACACTCGGTGCTTGCGGGAACTGTGATTCCCCATCCCGGATGGTTGTAGCTATCCAATTATCCCAGCCAAGTGGCCTGCGGTTGCAGGCCGCGTTCAGCCTCCAGGCGGTGCCTGTGGGCGCCGCAGTCTTCCCGCGGGCCGGCCGGTCGTCCCGCAATCCGGCTCCATGGCGGCCGGCTCAGGCGGCCGCCTCTGCACCTCCACCATGGCGCGAAGACGCCGCGGGCCTACTTCCCTCCTCATGGCGCGACGATGTCATTCCACCTCTGCCATGGCCCGACATGGTCGCGGCCTTTGCCTCCACCGTGCGACATGACGACGCCATGTTTCTTTATCCTCCGCAGCCCTCCCGGCCACGATTCCCCTTTCATTGCCATGGTTCTTCTTTGGCGTGATGCGACGACCCCATGCCCTTTTGGCTCCGCCTCCGACATCAATCAAAAATAACCTACATAGGGGCGTCAGACCTTGTTGGTTCGGCCCGCACCCTCAGCATTAGGTGATATCAATTGGCCAATGATGAAGCAAATCATTCATCGAAAAATGAAGGTATAATTTTATTAATTAAAAAAAAAACAGATCCCCCTTCCTTGAATTTGTCATTGAACGTTGAAGATTCATGGAAGACGGACGTCGCGGAAGATGGACATCGTTCCGTCAACGTTGGCATGAATGTAGTTGTCATTGGTGACGTTCTTTGCGGGCGATGTCTTCCCTTTCTTGCCCTGGTTGTAAAGGAAGGAGATGCATCGTCGTTCTTTGGTGGAAACGATGTTCTTCATCGAGAGAAAAAGTGTTCTTACAAGAGCTCTCCCCAATCTCTCCAACGATTATTCCAACCCCAAAATAAAAGAATATCATCCCTTATTTTGATGTTGGCATAATGAATTCAAAAGAATTCAAACACTCAAATCAATTAATTAAGTTAGTTCACTTAATTAAATGCATAGAGTTGGTAATAATTCCAAGGGATTCAAATAATTAAATACAAGGTTGTGTTGGCACATTAATGGGAAGTCCAGGAGTTTTAAGGGGGTTCAAGGGGAGTTGAGGGGTTTGAGCTCGTGTGGGACCCACCACATAATATCATCCCATGGAAGGTTATGTGGGGGTGGGTCCCACCTCCAACTTCCCCTTAGAGGATAAAACCACCACTTAAATAAAATTATGTCACTTATAATTTTTATTTAATTTATTAAGAATCCCCAAAAATTAACTTCCACTCCCGATAAAACGCAACTGCAATAATGGTCTCCTTAAGGGAATATCGGTGCTGCGAGTTCATCTGTGTCCTTAGATTTCAATTCCGAGCACCATTTCAAAAGATATAAAAACCTGCACATACATTTACCGAACGTACCCTTACAAAACTTCAGATAATTGATTCAGGGAACACTGAGCCTCGGAATCAAGTTCCATCAGAAAATGCGGACTCGTAAAATTTCCATGTATTTAAGAAAAAAATTTCCATAGGATTTCCGGGTCTTTACACTACCTCATCATATCCTTAGGTTCCCACGTAGCTTCATCAAATTGGTGGTTTCTCCACAAAACATTAACCAAGCGAGCAATCTTATATCATTGAACATTATCTCTACAATCCAAAGATATCTATCGTTTACTATTCATAAAAGTTATATTCCTACAATGGTATGATATGTGATTTTAGTACATGTGAAGGATCATATATATACTTTCCCATGAGAGATACATTGAACATATCTTGAACCTGAGAGGGGTTGAATGGAAGCTTCAATCTATAGGCTACCATCCCAACATGATCATTTATTTCAAGGGGGTCAATATTCGAAGAGATTTGGACTCATTTTTATCTAAATCATAATTTCATCCTTTCATTTTCCATGAATCAATTTCCAATTCATCACTTATTACAAGAAATAAAGATAAATATTTTTTATGCCTGAAGCACATAAGATTCACAGTAGAATGATAAGTAATCCATTCTATATCTATTTATAACAAAATGGTTATTAGTGGTTATCCAATATGGATAAATCATCACATTATTAATTAAAACATTAACCAATAAAACATTAAAAAAATTTAATCTTAAACCATTTCATAAATGGTTTACCGTATGACCCTTCTAAAATATTATAATCCAATAATTTTGAAATAAGGCCACTTAATTTCCAAAATAAACTTATAATTAATCCCCCTAACAACAAGAAGTATCCCAAAATTGTGAATTCCTTCATCATGGATTCTATTAAAACATGGTGATGAACCAAATTAACATAAAAATGTTATTAAAAACCTCAACACTTACTCATTCCTTGAATAAAACCACAAATTATTCAATATATTACTAAAATCCTATAATGTTATTATTTCATCAATTATAACATAATCCACTTTGTTGATAAATAATTTATCCATTCTAAGGTCATCAATAGCAACCAATTTCTTTTATCCATATCAATCATAACTTTATCCAATTGAATTACTATTTACTCAACATCAAGAACATATTAAGGGATATATTCCCCTAATTAAAATATCACCTTATCATTAAATTACTAATCTAGGAAATTAGTACTATTTAAAATATTTTTAAAAATCCATAATTAAAAATTATACTGAAAAATTCTTATATATTTAAATATTCTTGAATTCCCATATATAAACACTTCACCCATTCTAATTGATTATTAAACCATTAACTAGGATTTTTCATCTTATTCCTTAATACCTCATTCTATTCATATATCATTCATAATATCTTCATTGGAAACAATAAAACCATTAATTGTAAAATATTATTGATTCCATTCACAATAATTCTCATTTGGACATCGATTGGAATAATGCCAATAATTTTCACATTTAAAACATTCATCAGTCAATGTTATCTTAGGAATACCATTATTCTTATTTGACCCTTTTCATTTTTCTTCTACAATTATTTTATTTATTTCCTTCACTTCTATACCCAAAAAAAAACTTATTGTCCCTCTAATACATTCCCTTTAGTTTATCATCCCATATTCTCAATATATAAGAAACTGAATATTCTATCCTCTATGGTCTTCACTACCCAAACTCTTAGAGAATCCAATTATTCTCTTCTTTGGATAGTCTAAGAGTTTCTTATTGTGAAAGTTCTTAATCATGTTCTGTGATAACTGATTATTAATAATAAAAATATCAATTAATCAATTCATCATCCCACTTGGATTCTCTTGAACACATTATCTATCACATTCAATGTTAATACAATTCCTTCTGGTTCTTGCTATTGACTAAAACCAAATAGCACATTGTGTGTAACAATAATCATAGTGGGGAGCCACTTAATTAATAAAAGTCACTTATAGGATAAAAAAATTAGGAAAACTTATTTTTAATATACGGAACATTTTGTTTATAATATGTCATTCATAGTCATCATCTATTAAAATCCTTCATGATGTTTAGTAAAGAGTTTATTAATTTCCAAAGCATACCCTTGGGAGTGAAAAACTAAGTGTGCATTAAAATCCATTTTTGTGCACTAGTTTATGATTGATTCCATCTTAATGCACAATTTTCAGAGTTATTACCCATAGATACCTCTAGGCTATATCCACATCCACTTAAAGTATCCATATAGAGATGTTATTACTTGGAAACCACATTCTACGACCTTTACCAAAATGCAAGGACATTAATATTGACTCATTCTTAGACTGATCCTTATAGAAATCCCTAAACATATCCTTAGAAATAACCCACATAGATCACACTAATGTTTTCACATCCTTTTTTACAAAGGTTAACTAAAACTCTCCTCTGACACCAACTGTAGTGACCCAAGAGTTTCATAAATAAATATTAAATCATTTAGATGGATATTCATTAAATAGAATAAATAAATGCCTATAGATCATAATGCTTTAGAAACTTTTGAATTTGTGTACACAAAAAACTCTGACTTATATATGATATATATCATCTCCCTCTATGTTATTCATAACTTGAACCCTTCTTTGGCCCATCATTTCTAAAAACGTTTTTCATAACTTGGGGAAATAATCATAATAAAGGGCGAGCTAAAATTCTCAGAAAGGGTAAACAAAAGAGATATAAATAATCACATAATCATAATAAATAGAATATGGGTGTGAGAACATGAACTTAACATTTGAAATCTACACCATGTATATCATATATCATAACTATGAGTCATGGCATAATGATTGGATGCTCATATGACATGAATCATAAAATAATCAAAGAACACAATCTGTGAGATCATAACATTAATATAATACAAAGAGTTGTGGAATAAATATAAACTTATAACTTTGTGAATATGTATAAATAGAAAGAGATTCACTCATTTTGTTAAGGACATAAAATCAGTCTGTCACATAAACTTATGGACATAAAACCAGGTTCACACATAATCTTATGAACATGAAAGCTTGATACACACATAAAATTATGAATATGAAATCCATGTACACACAAAAAATAATGGACATGATAGAAATTTACACACATAAACTTATAGACATGAAATCCAGGTCCATACATAAACTTATGGACTTGAAATGTAGGTCTACACATAAAATTGTGAAGATGAAATCAGGTTCACGCATAACATATTAGCCTAATAAGTTATCCATACTTGCCCAATACATTGTAGAGAGACATGGGTCCCAAAAATTAAATAAATTAATTCATACATATGTGTTCTACAAGATCATACAAAATTTATTGTCTCATAACTCATGAAAATAAATGAATTTCATTAAAGTATAATTTGAGAAAAAGGGAATTGGTTTCATCTATATCTTGTCATCATAAACATAAAACATCTAAAAAATGGATAGGTAGGGTATCCATGGATCATATCACCATTAAAACTTAATAATCATGAGTGAATGTTATGTTAGTTGGGAAAATGATTTTTAAATATCACATGGAATAATTCTTGAGGTAATTAAAATTTCTATTTTAAAATCACTTATCTTCTAAAAAAGATGTGTACTTATAAATGAAAATATTTTATTGGAAATTAAACTTGTAAATGTTTAATAGAAGATTAAAATAATTAATACTTCTTAAAAGAAGCAAAATATTATCATTCTATATAAATTAGAAAAAAAAAATCTTTTCACACTTTTGGAAGAAAAGTCGAAATGTAAATTATTGAGAAAATGATTAGAAGATTCTTTTTAAATTTTTTTTATAAAATTGAAAAATGGTTAAAAATGATTTTAAAAATATTTAATAGAATATTAATAACATTTTTGAATAAATTTCAATAGAACATTAACATGTAATATAAATATTCCCTAGTGGAGACTTAAATTTAAACAATCCTAAATAATAATGATATTATTAAATAAACCCTTACATCAAATATCACCTTTACCTATTCATGTTCAAGACACCTATATATTAAATATGGATTTATTATAAATTTATTAGATAAAAATATATCTATAATACCTACTATTATTTGTTTAAAACATTATTCCACTCATTTATTAATAATTTTTTAATAAAATCAATGTCTGTGGTGATAAATGATTCATTTTCCAAGAATGTTTTGGTACGGTAGTCCTCGTCCTTATAATTTAATCATTTTCCATCATTTCTATAAAATTAATCATGTTATAAAAATAATATATATTAATTATATACATATTTATAATCATTCATAAAAAAATTATATAGAAAAACTAATTGTACCATTCATAAAGATGTTAGGTCGTACAAACACATAAACGATGTTTAAATTTATCAACTGATGAAATAAAAGTTATGAAAATAATAAATCACCTTTATAGAATTATTATTATGTCATATATATCATGTATATTTATAACATTCATCATTATTATCATCCATGTAAAAAATAAAAAAATAACATCTCATTGTGGAGATGGTAGTACATACCTAAGCACGAGCAACATTATTATTTCCCAAAATACTTGATGATAATAAGGTAGATATGATATTATCATTATAGAAGTATAATAATGTTATAAATATTATATATTAATGTTAAAATCATCTTAATTCCCATCCATTATAATTAGTAATGAGAAAATGAATTGTATAGCTACGTAGAGACGGTAAGTCGTACGTATGCATGAGTAACACCTTAACAGCTTATTTGATGGGAAAGAGGGTTTGCAATGGTGTATTCAAAATCAAAATAAAATTTCAGTATATTTTTTATTATTAATTTCTTATTTTATGATAAATATAATAGATTTATATTAGGTAAATAAAAGTGGAAAAATAATGTTATCGGTTAGAGAAATTACCTCTTCATCGAAAAAACTCTTATAGATATCATCTAAAGGCCTCTAGGGTTGGTCTTTTGGAAATATAAGCACCTATATAATTTAGATAGAGAAGTTTATAATTAATTTTTTTTGATAACGGTCAATATATAAGTATCAAAGTGGTGTAATGATGTGAGGGAGGAGGCGTTCTATAATTATTGAAGTCAGGGCCACTTTTTGAATATCAAAAAATAAATTAAAATATAATAATACTATTAAAGAGTCAAATGCTTCCAAATGGACGGTAAATGCACATTTTGTTACATTTTTGACCATATCTTATACCATTTTTTCTTATTTAACATTTTATTGTTTTTAAATAACTTCATAAAATATTATTTTCATAAAATATCATTATTTTCAATTTTAATTGTATTCATTACATTGACATTAATAACATCAATAAAACACTTATAATTAAAAAAACATAAAATATCACCAAGACATCATGATAATTTTTAAAATTCATGGATCACCATAATTATCTCAAATTATAATACTATTAATATTTTTAATATCATTTATTTGATTTTTCTATTAATTCAAAAAATATTGCATCGACATTGTGTAAGTATTTAAGTTAATTATTTAATTCCTAAAAATTATTAATATATTATCATCATAAATAACATTTCTTTAGTGAAAAAATTACTATTAATATCTATTTAGAACTAAATTTTTTCTTTATGTGAACACATAAATGATTTTTAAAACTAAGACAGTGACATTTTTCCACTTCTTTAGGTTTAAATAATATATAAGTCATTTTAATGGAAATGTGGACATTAAGTAACTAGATTTATATCTATATGTGTTGTGGGTATAATTTTGTTTCATCAAATAATAATTAGTATGAATAACTATAGGCTTACCACTAATTTTTTTATATATTAACCTGATTTACTCTTTAGCGAGGTGATGAATTTTACCACATTTACTATCCATATTAACTATAAAAAGATATGAATTATAAAATTTAAATATTATTATTTTAAATTTGAAATTAATTTTCTATAATTCATTATCTATAAATGGTAGAGATTAAATTTAATATAAGTGTGCCAAATGTAACAAAAACCACTTTTTTCAGAAAATGCATTTTTAAGAATAAAAAATAGATTTATTATTATCCTATTATAATAAAAATATTTATTGAATATATAATTTTTTTATCAGGTAAATAATATATATATATATATTTCATTAATATAATTCAAAAATATTAATTAATTTAATATATTTATATAAAATTTTATTTATGTATAAATGTTTTTTCACAAAAAATCCAATTTTATTTTAAAATATTTTTTTGTTTGTACTTATAATAATTTTATAACTGATGAATTTATATTATAAATTTATAGACCAAAAATGTTTCATAATTTATTTATTACTTTTCATACCTACCAATCTAATGGTAAGCAATAATAGACACATAATATTTTAATAATGTTACACGGTTTGTTTAAACTCACTATTGCGTGCAACGTAAGCTATCAAAGAATTGAAATTATTTAAAGATAAATATTTCATAAAAATATCAGGGTGTTAAATACATTATTACCTCCCCATTTATTTTAAAATGATAATGTCACTCGGGCGTATGTGTGGACTACTGTCTTCATAATCCGATGTGATTCGTTTTTCATTTCTATTTTACATGAATTTAAATAATGACAGATTTAATTTTTATATATATATACATATATATGTTATTTATGAAATAATCATAGTCATATAATGGTAATATAATATTTATCTTTCTTTTCATATATTCATTATAAAATAAAATCAACTTTTATGCGTAAGTACGACTAACCGTCTCTATGAACAATGTAAATAATTTCCCTATCTCTACCTTTTAAGGATGATATAAATATGAATGTAATGAATATATATGATATTTATATCATGACTAAAATTATGTATATAGTGGAACCACTATAAAATAACAATTATTGAAACTTCAGAACCAAAACTCTAATGAAAAATGAAACAGTTAACACCTGGAAATGATGATTTTCATAATGCATTATTAATAAAAGTATGTTGAAATGTTATATATGGGAAATATATAATATTACATTCATAAAAATTAATATATTATAGAATAATAAAAAAATTTAAATTTATAATATAGGTGGTTAGAAACTTTTGAAGCAAGTCAAACTTGAGGTAAGAGAATTTCTCATCTCACTTTTATTTTTGTGAGACATATGCCATATTCACCACTTATTTTATTTATGTGGAGTATAAAATGTCCATGATATTATTTTATAATTTTTTTCCTAATAATTTTGTTATTTTAAATTAAATATATGGTTCTATCATTCATGAGGCTTTGATTCAGATATTACCAAACTAGTAAGGGTTGTTCATCATAATATTGTTTCGTTGTAACATGTTTGATGCTATGCACTTATTTATGTTTATGATATGTATATACTATCCCATAGACATTATATATCAAAATTATCCTTATTTTAATGATATTTAAAGATTTAATTTAATTTATTATTTCATGGGTCTTATGATTCAAAAATTACAAAAGTGGTAAGGATTTTATGCTACAATCTCACTATTTATCAAGAGTATTATGATTATGTTTTAGATGAAGAAATTTTATGAACTATATCTCAAGAATCCCATGATTTTTGTTCTAAAATAGTTATTTTTTATATTTCATGATTTCCTATCATTTTAATCTCTTTATGAACTCAATATATTGAAGGGAAATTTTTAATTAAAATTGACTTTATTTCACATTTATATTGAAAATCCATTTTTTTCTATATCTATATTTTCTAAAAATTTATTAAAGATGTTTTTTTATTATCCTATTATTTTTAAAGTCATTTTTACCCATGATAATATATATTTTTTTAAATTAAACTTTTTTTAATTTCTTGAATGTGGTACTTTTGAATTTTTTTTCTATAAATATGAAAGGAATATTTTGTTAACACAAAATCCAGGAATAAAAATTCCCACGATCATGAATAATAAATAATTTAAATCTTTCATTAAATGTTTCCAAGGATTTATAAATGAAACCCTTTCCTTAAAATTTGGGAATTTTTTGACCTTAAATAAGAAATTTCAATGTAAATATTGTCTTTTCCTCTATAAATGTTCTAGTGATATTTTAAAGAAAATTTTCATCTATGGTAACATCATTTGCTGTTATTTGTGATTTACTGGGGATATGATAAAATGCTACTGTTCACTATCATTGTTTGGACAGATTATGATGATAATGATTTAAAGATAATTTATAGAAACCTGTTTCGTTCCCATAGGTTAATTATGTTCTAAGGAAACATTTATAAAACTAATTTATTTTCTATGGGTTATTCCCTGATTAAATTATGAAATGTTTATGAAACCCATTTCTTTTACATGTGTCATTGTATTATGAATGTTGTATGATCTTTTAGAACACATATATTATTTTTATAATGTGATGGGTGGGGCCAAAATTATATATCCCCCTAATGAATTTGGTAAATATGGATATATCATGAGATAATAAGAACTGGAATGGGGAGTGAACCTAGTTCAGTAAGAGACTCTATCCACTATAATAAACATAGGAGTGGACATTGACTAAAAATAAAATATATTGAGGATTGAACCCAATCCACTATGATAGTCTTGGAAATGATCCTTGACTATGTAAATTATTTTCTATTATTATGTGTATAGAAAAACCTTATATCTTATGCCAATGTTATGATTTTATGGATCATTTTTGTTTTATTTATGATTAATGTCTCATAAACTATCGATATTTATTCCATTATTCAATATTATTATATGATATTCTTGGTATGTATTTTCCAATGTAAATATCATGTTCTCATTCCCTTAATGTCATATTATACTTAAATGATCATTAATATCTCTATTTTTTACACTCACTGATCATTTGATCCCACCCTTTCTTATGTATCCATTCCCCAAGTTATAAAAAATGTTTTTAAGTATGTTATGTCTGTGAAGATTCATTTATTGGAATTTTTTTTGGTAGATGTTGTTGATCTTTCATGAAATAAGGATATTGAGTATCATTTCTCCAAATACACTAAACCTTTAAGGTCCTCAAGCATGTATTTGTAAAATATATTGAATATTAATATATTAAGATGTAATATCTATGTATATAAATTATTATTTGCTATATTTGTCATAATAGTATAGGTTTATTCAATATTTGGAGATTTGGATTAGATAAATTTAGTGAAACCTCTAGGTATAAGTCTAAATATAGTACGACAACCTAAAATTTAGGTAAGTGATAGATTATGCGGTTTTATTAAAAATATATTCCAGTCTTAATACAATAAGTGGATATAGTTTTGGTATAAAAACATTTTGGGGAAATAACCTTGAAAAGAGTTGATTGAGTATATCTCAACCATCATTCTAACACTCCTAGGGGATATGCTTAGGTCAACTCACATTTTATTAACAAAAAATTATAAAGAATCTATATAGACAACAACAATGAATAACCTTGGTTAAACCTAAGGTTTCATATATAGGAATTACGGTTTCATGATTTGTATGTTCAATAAATTATTTTTTATGATCTCTCGCTATGATTATTATTCCTCAAACTATATTTTTTTCGATTTATAAAATGGATGGAACCAAGAAGATTCATATTGACATTGAATGTGATGTAAAATGGAATGATTATCCACATGATAAAATATATAAATTATAAACTAGAAGTATAAAACTTTTAATTATTAATAATCATCTATTGGGATATATGATTAACAATATAAGCACATGTGAGTTTTAGAACACATCAAATATGTGAAAAATGGAATTTTGTGGATGTTTAGGTGAAATGATAATGGATGAAAGAATTTTAAATTTACATGATGACATGAATGTGGGAAGAATAACCTATAATAATGTATCAAATATAGTGGAAGATGTTTTCTTTATGGAAATAAAGGGAATAGAGTAACGAATTTCCAAGGAAATTGATGTCTTATATGTAGTGAACATGGGAATTGTCTAAGATAATTCCCAAATCTAAGAGTTAACTCCTTGAACAAGGAATGACCTATTCCATGTAAATCATTTATGTGGAATAATTTTAGTGTTTATGTATTGAGATTTAAAAATTATATTTTAGAAGTGTTATATCAATGATATTCCAGTTATAAGAATCATGAAATGTATCACCCCCAGTTTGAGGTATGTAGCCTTTTTTATGCCTTTTTATGTGTTTAAAGTGATTAAGATGATCTGGGAATAGTTTTGGGAGTTTGAAATAGTTTTGAATATGTTTGGGGGACCTTTTAAGTTTGCACAGTTTGAGCATAGTTAGGGGAAACCATGTATGATGAACCGTATGGGTAGTGGAGTACCAACTGTTTGCACATGGTTTGCCAAACTGTAGGGGGTGGGCTGTGTGAGATTCCCCTTTGATATATTATTAGGTGCATAGTTAGCACATGTTTTGTCTAACTGTGCGAGCTAACCATGAGACCCTTTAAAAATGGTTTAAAAAATGAGGATAGCGAGATTTACCCTAACTCACCCAAATATTCTCCCATATGAACCCTACATGGGATTTCTCCTTCTCAAGGATTAAGGGTGATCTCCCACTCATTTTGGAAGGTATTTGATGGGATTTCTTGGTGGGTTGAAGGCGGTTCATCTCTGGTAAATTTTTCTTCTTGGTTTCTCAATGATTTTCTCTAGATCTACTATCCCCTCTCTCTCCGATATCTAGACCTGCATCTATTTCATGTAGTTATAGGGTTTTTTTCCTTGGATGTTGATATTAAATCATGTTGATGGTATGGAAGGATATCTAGAGTGGTTTTTGTGGATTGTTTTTCTGGATTTGTGGTGTGGTTGCCTGTGGGTCGATTTCACCAAAACCCTAAATGTGTGTGGATTCTCTATCGACTTCACTTTTCAAAAACTATAGGATTTTCTTTCAAATATTTGGTTTTACATGAATTCAGTTGTGGTTTTGATATGCGAAACTTTTTGGAAATCCATTAAGTGATGATTTGTGAATTTTGGGTAAAATGGGGTTTTGCAGTAAAATGTTCTCTGGCGTTAGACTTCAAAATTAGTTTTTTGGGTTGTTTTATGAAAATGGTTTGAGAAAATGGCTTTCAATAAAAAATGGTTTCTTTTTTGAAATTTATTATGGCATGGATGATATCCTAAGATAGTATTTGGTTGAAAATTAGTTGTTTTCAAATTTTTGTGGCTTGAACCGGTGTATATGCTTATGTTTGGATTAATTGTTGGTGCATGTTTTGGATTGGCGTGAAGTGGGTGGAAGTACCAATATAAACAAGGGGATGGATATTGGGGTGAAAGGACCACTATCAAGTGGAACAAATTACCACTATAAATAAGAGTATGGATATGTGGAATAAGGACCACTATCAAGGGTAGGTTGGTGAAAGTACCACTAGTCTAGGAATGAGTGAATGGGTTGGGCGGAAGTACCACTATGATTGTTATATCAGTTTTTTTATGTGAACATTATGGTTATTCATTGTTGTGTAGTCCCCATAAAAAGTGGAATTGTTGAGATATTTTGTGTTGGTAATTGGCTTATGGTATAGTTGTGACTTTCCCTTGTTTTACATGGCTTGGTAAGGGTATGTTTGTCTTATGGTAATGGTTTCTCTATTTAATGTTTTATCTAATCTATTTTATATAAATATGCTAACGGTTCTTTCCAAGTGGAGTGTGTAGGGAATTTATTTTGGGAAAAACTATTGAGTATTTTTACTCACCCCCTACTTTGGCACTTTGGTGATTTTGCAGATGTCATTTTCTGGGACACAGGTAAGCATAAAGCATCTCATTTTGTTGGCGGTTCGAATTGGTGCTTAGGAAATGTTGTGGTGCTAGGAGCATGGAGCTTGGCATGGATTTGTGGAGTGTGTCTTGGTTTACTATGGGTCTCTTCTGTAGTCATCCTTTTGATACTTTGATTTTGGTTTAGATGTATTATTCACTGGGTTATTTTAGGGAACAAATTTCTTTCCTTTGGAAATTCATGGTTTGGGTTTCTTTGTTAACATGCATTATGTAGTTTTATTTGTAATGTCTTATTTGTTTGGTTATTTAATTCAATTGGAAAATCATCCCCTAATTATTCATGAAGCCCTTGACATTTATTGACAGCCTTTGGCACCCTGGGAACATCTCGTAAGGCCATATAGAATTCCTCAACCCTCTTAAGAAAATGGGAGGGGGATGGATGTTACAAGTGGTATCAGTTTGTTCGACCCTTAGTTTTCATGTGAGAGTAGTTATTCAGTCCATTGATGTTGATCATTGGTCTTGGAGTAGACATTGGTTCTTGGTATATTCCTTGAGTTGGGATGGTAGAAAGGTGTTGGATTTTCAAATATTGGAATGTATAACAAAAAAGGACGTATCTAACTCTTTTATGATGAACTCTATGTTACCAGGGACAGTTTTGGAGGCACTTATAAGCATTGAAAGTCACATTGTCATGAGTGTAGCCAACGAGATGAGCATGACATGCATGGTAGAAATGACCTCCCACGAGGATTCATATTTAATTGGGGTATAATGATTTATGGTCTGATATGAATGTGTGGATTTTGGAAAATCTAAATTCAGTTTCAAAATGGAAGGATTTGAAACATGGAAACAAGTTGTATTTTGAAAATGGGTTGATTTTGAAAACATGCTGGATTTTTCTGAATAGTGAAATATGGGAAATGTAAACTTTTGGATAGACTGGTTGTGATAGTTTTTATGTAATTTAATTTGAAAATTTTATACACTTTATTTTGAAGGTAGTGGGACTTGTGGTTGTTTTTGTATTGATATAAATGGAACTAGGTGGGTGTCTTAGAGACCAACTGGAGGGAGCTGCTGAAAATATGGTTTCACCTAAGCCTCAGGTGGACCGGTAGCTTGTGAAGACTATATAGAATTCTTTCCAAGATGTGAAAAGTGGGAATAAATTGGATAAACCTAAGAATATGGATCATTCAGTTTAGTTTCAAATGTAGAATCCACCCATGTTTGGGGGTTATTTGGAATAAGAAAGGGCTGAAGCGTGGCTGGATAGAATGAATAGGATATTTGACTTTTTGGGAACACAGACAGTGCAGAAAGTAAAATTATCCATGTATATGTTAGAAGATCTTTCTCTTAAGTGGTGGGATCTGTTGGTCCAAGCTAGGATGGACCATAGTGTGACATGGGAGGGTTTCGAGGAATTGTTCAATAAACAATTCTACCCTCATACATTCAAAATTCAGCATAAATAAAGTTTCTTCATTTTGAAGCAAGGGAACATGGTAGTCATGGAATATGCAGATAAGTTTATGAACTTAGTGTGGTTTTTACACGAGGTGGCGGGTATAACATTGTTGAAGGCATAATTTTTTGATGTTGGGCTAAGGAAAGAAATTCATTCCAAGAGAGTGGTGATGTGTATAAACGATTACGCAAAAATGATAAATTGAGCTACTGTGGTTGAGCTAGATATTTTGGGGGATACATGCAGGGGATGTAAGTTGGTATCCATGGGGAATAGCGGGGACTCAAATGCTGGGTTCAAGTGAAAGATGGACACTTATTTCAATAGTAGGAGTACGACTCAGAATCTAACGGTATGATTAGTGAATTTTCCTCTAAAGCCTCAAAGTAAGATGAGATGTTTTTAGTGCGACTCTATGGGGAAAATCAAGCAGGATTGGATGAGACATGGGTAGCAGTATACCCCTCATCATCAGAGCAATGTGGATCCTAGTGATTCTCAGAATACCATGATGTCGGAGCTGGGAAACACAAAGAAGATTGTGGAAATTAATTAGTTGTTTGGAGCTGATCAGGTTATAATGAATGATCTGTCAAGACCATCCATAGTATGAGGTATGATTCTTTGAAATTTTACATTGTTGCAATAATTTTTTGATTTGAGTTCCTCACATTCTTTTATTTCTTCTCGTATCGTTGATTTTTTGGGCCTAACTGTGGAAATTATGCCTTTTATTTTGAAAAATCAAACTCTTCTAGGTAAAAGAGACTGTCGAGATTTCCTACATATAACATGTTGCTTAGTTGTGTATGATATTGAATTGATGTGGGATTTCTCAATGGTTGAGATTTATTCTTATGATGAAATCTTGGGGATGGATTTTTGGGTGATGTTTAAGACCCACATCGATATCTATGCATAAATAATTAGTTTTATGAAGGAGGATGATGTTGCACATATCTTTAGAGGGGAGAAGAATGAAAATATGGGTGTAAAAAAATTGTTGGAACTAGATTTTGGCATGATATGGTATCAGTTAGCGGCTTTTTCGTTGGCATTAGTGGAAGTTGTTGAGAAGAGTGTCCTTCCGACAATTGTAGATTAGTTTATCAATGTATTTTCCAAATAATTCTTAGGGTTTCCACCTGTGAGAGAAGTGGAGTTTACAATTTATACCCTTTGGGGGACCGGTCCTATCTCACTTCTATCCTATAATATGGAACCAGAAGAATTTTAGGAATTAAATGTGTAGTTGGAAGATTTAGAAAACAAAGGTTTCATCTAGACTAGCATGTATCCATGGGAAGAACCATTTTTGTTTGTTAAAAATGTGGATGTAACTCTATGGAACTATATTGATTTTCATAAACTTAATCATGTTACGATAATGAATTGATATTCACTTCCATGAATTGATGATTTTTTTGACCAATTGGGGGGAGCTAAATGGTTCTCCAAGATTTAATTAAGGTCAGGGTATCATCAATTGTGGTTATGGAAAGAGGATATTCCCAAAACTGCTTTCAGAAGTAGATGTGGCCATTAAAATTATGTGGTTATTCCCTTTGGTCTAATGAATGCACCAACAATGTTAATGGCACTGAAGAATTAGATATTTCAAGGATATCTAGATTCTTTTGTGGTGGTATTTTTTTATATACTGGTGTATTTTAGGACAAGGGTAGAGTATGAGACTTTTGGATATAGGAGGTTTGTTTCTTTGGCCTTGTTATTTTTAAGAACAATGTTTCAGTTGATCCAGAAAAGATATAGGCGGTTATCTCCTGGCAACCGCCAAATAATTTTTTCAAGATATGGAGGTTCCTTGATGTAGATGGGTATTATCGATGATTTTTTCGTGATTTATCATGATTGTATTCACCAATGATAGCATTGAATAGGAATAATATCACATTTCAATGGGATAAGCAGTGTCATATATTCTTTGAGGAGCTAAAGGGTCACCTTATATCAGAACCAATCTTGGTTTTTCCTGAACCATGGGAAGGGTATGTAGTCTATTGTGAAGAAATGAGATCTATGATGGGGTGTGTTCTCATTAATTGGGATCACGTGGTTACATATGGCTCACAAAAATTGAGGTTTCATGATAAGAACCACCCAAAACATGATTTGGAGTTTTCAGTAGTGGTTAATACTTTACAAATGTGGTGTCATTATCTCTTTAGTGAGAAATTTATGGTGTTTATCAATCACAAGAGTTTAAAGAATATTTTCTCACAAAGAGTTTTGAACTTGAGGAAAATTATATTGATGAAATATCTCCAGATGTTTGATTTTGAATTAATGTACACACCAGGTAATGGAAATTCAGTGGAAGATTCTTTAAGAAGAAAATAATATACTCAGGTGGTGAATCAGGCATCAGATCAGTGGGAGTTGATGTTGGTCATAGCCGACATGTAGTTAGAATGTGAGGATCAGGGTGGAAGAGAGGTCTTCTTTTTAGTTTCTTTGGTTCTTTACATGGAAGGTTTGGTTAAATAGGCACAAGCATCTGATTCCAAATGTTTGGTGATGAGGTCAAAACTTAATGGTGGGGGGACCATTGAGGGCTGGGAACTAAATGAGAATTTAGTATTGTGTTTTTGGAATCATATGGTGGTACCAGTTGCTTGTCAGGAGGAACTTCTCAAGGCTTATCATCATTCTAGGTGGGCTATCCATCCTGGAATTCAGATGAAGTATAAGGATATGAAATCATATTTTTGGAGGGTGGGTATAAAAAGAAAAGTGGCAGAGTTTGTTTCGAGATTCTTGACTTGTCAACAGGTCAAGGTAGAGCATCAGTGGGCTGCAAGAATGTTGTAGTCCTTACCTATACCAATGTAGAAGTGGGAGCAGATTGCAATGGATTTTGTGTTGGGTCTCTCAATAATGGCCAGGAAACACAATGTCATATGGGTTATTATGGATCAAATCCAAATGTTGGCCCATTTAATACAAATTTTTGAATCTCAAATGGTGGAGGATATGTGCAGAATCTATATCTGGGAGGTGGTAAAGAGGCACAGTTTACCAATTTCGATTGTATCAGATTGATATCTGAGGTTCACATCTCGTTTTTGGAAAACCATGCAGCAAGCCCTGGCGATATAGTTGAACATGAGAACAACGTATCATCCTAATACAAATGGCCAATCCAAGAAGGGGATACAAACATTGGAAGATATGCTAAGGGTTTGTTTGATGGATTTTTGTGGTTCATGGGAGGATCACTTTGCATTGGTGGAGTTCTCCTATAATAATAGTTATCATGATTCAATAAATAAGGATATGTTTGAAGAATTTTATAGATTATGTGTCCTTCTCCACTATGTTGGGTGGAGACAGGTGAGACTTCGATGATTGGACCGAGCCTTGTCCAAGAGACTACAGAAAAAATCAGGTTGATTAGGAAGAGGATAAAGACCACTCAAAGTCATGAAAAATCATATGCAGACCATCATTAGAAACCATTTTTGTTCAAGGTGGGTGATCGTGTGTTTTTGAGAATATATCCTAGGTTGGGAAATCGTTAGTTTGGGAAGAAGGGTATGTTATCTCTATGGTATATTGGGCCTTTTGAGATACTTGAGTGGATTAGAGAGGTAGCTTATTAATTGGATTTTCCACCATGGTTTGGTGTGATGAACAATATGTTTCATGTGTCATATTTGAAAAAGTATCAGTCTGATCATGACCATGTGATTCGTTGGAATCATGTTAAGCTAAAACTGGATGCTTCCTTAGTGCTCATGCCAGTGCAGATTTTGGTTAGACTGGGAAAAGTATTGTATGGTAAAATCATCAGTTTAGTTCTACATTAGAGTAAGCATAGTTAGATTAAGGAGGAGACTTTTGAGGTAGAGAAAGAGATGGTCGAGAAATGGCCCGAGCTCTTTGACAACGAGGTGGTCCTCTACTTTTCGAGGATGAAATGCACAATAGTGGGGAGAATGTGCCACCAAAGGATTGAGGTATGTATACTTTTTTTTCCTTTTATGTGTTTAATGTTTTTGGGATGAGTTGGGAAGAGGTTGGGAGAGTTTGGAATTGTTTTGAATAAGTTTGGAGGCCTTTTTAAGGCCGCACGGTTAAGGAAACTGTGTGAGATGGACTGTGTGGGTAGTGGGGTACACACGGTTTGTGCACTGTTTACCTAACCATGTGGGGTGGGTCGTGTGAGATGCCCCTTTGAGGTAGAAACAAGCGTAAGGTTAGCACATGATTTGTCTAAACATATGAGCTAACAGTGAGGCCCTTTAAAAATGGTTTAAAAAAATAGTATTACTCGGAATTTACCCTAACTCACCCCAATCTTCTCCCATATGAACTATACACGGGATTTCCCTTTCTCAAGGGTTTGGGGTGCTCACCCACTCATTTTTGAAAGCATTTTAAGGGGTTTATTGGTGGTTTGAAGGTGGTTTATCTTGTGTAAGTATCTTCTCCTGGTATCTATTTGGTTTTCTTTAGATCTACTCTACCCTCTATCTCTCTCGGTTTTCTCAATATATAACTTTTGGATGTAGATCTTGTGTTTTTGTTTACTTAGATGTTGATATTATGGATTTTTAATGGTAGGGATGGAAATCTAGAGTGGTTTTTATGGAGCGTTTGTCTATATTTGTGGCGTGGTTTCTTGTGTGTCGATTTCTATAGAACCCTAAATGTTGGTGGATTCTCTCTCGACTCCACTTTGCTATAACTGAAGGATTTTGTTTCAAATATTTGGTTTTTCGTGAATTTAGTTGTGTTTTTGATTGGTAAAAGTTGTTGGAAATCCATTATGTAATGATTTGTGGATTTTGAGGAAAATGGGGTTTTGCGGTAAAACATTCTTTGTTGTTAGATTTCAAAATCGGTTGCTTGGGTGGTTTTATGAAAAAGGTTTTAGGAAATGGGTTTCAATAAAAATGGGTTTCTTTATTGAAATGTATGGTGGCATGGATGATATCCTAATATATATTTTTTCGTTTCAAATTAGTTGTTTTCATATTGTTGTGGCTTAAATGGATGTATATGCTCGTGTTTGGATTAATTATTTGTGAGTGTGTTGGATTTATGTGAAGTGGGAAGAATCAACATTATAAATAAGATGATGGATAGGGGTAGAAGGAACACTATCAAGTGGGAAGAAGTACCACTATAAATAAGTGGATGGATAGGGGGTAGAAGGACCACTATCAAGGGTTGGTGGGTGGAATTACCACTGAATTTGGAATGAGTGAATGGGTTGGGTGGAAGTACCACCATGATTGTTATATCTATTTAGTTGTGTGAACATTATGGTTATTCTTTGTTGTGTAGTGCCCATGAAAAGTGTAATTTTTGGGCTATTTTGTGTTGGTAATTGGCTTATGGAATAGTTGTGGCTTTCCCTTGTTTGACATGTCTTGGTAAGGCTATGTTTGGATTATGGTAACGGTTTCACTATTTAATGTTTTATATAATCTATTTTATATAAATGTGATAATGGTTATTCCATAGTGGTGTGTGTAGGGAAGTAATTTTGGGAAAAACTACTGAGTAGTTGTACTCACCCCCTGCATTGGTACTTTGGTGCTTCTACAGATGTCATTTTCTGGGACACAGGTAAGGGTAAAGCATCTCATATTGTTGGTAGTTTGACATGATGCTTTGGTGATGTTGTGGTGTTTAGAGTATGGAGCTTATCATTGAGATGTGAAGTGTGTCTTGGATTACTATGGGTCTCTTGTTTGTTATTAGGATTGGTACTCTGATTTTGGTTTAGTTATATTGGTCTTCAGGATTTTTTATGGAACACATTGGTTTTCCTTTGTCAATGTATGGTTTGGGTTACTATGTTAACAAGAATTATGTTGTTTTGTTAGTAATTTCTTGTTTGGTTGGGTGTTCAATTAAAAGTTCAAATCATTCCAAAATTTATTATTGAAGCCTTCAGCATTTATTTCTAGCCTTTGGTGCCCTGGGAACATCGTTTAAGGCCAAGTAGCATTCCTCCACCCTCTAAAGCCAATGGGACGGGGAAGGATGTTACATGAAATGTCTAAAGATTCTTCTACATTATTTTTTATTTTAGTAATTGAAACTATACATTTAATGGTATCGATAAACAAGAAAATAGATTTAGTAGTAAGTTGATATTTTTAGAGAACACATGAGGGAAATATTACCCTTAATATCTCTATGATTTTGTGGTAATAATTTTTTGTTGGTTTAAAAAGTTGATTGATATTGATAAAATAAAATTTTATATTATTGGAGACCTTGAAATTTGTTAGTGATTTGATGAAAAAGTGATTTATGTCATCTTGGATGAAGTTTATTATATTTTTTATTTTATGGAATATATTTGAAAGATTTAATTTATGGATAAATATATATATTTCCATTGAGT
The DNA here is from genome assembly GCA_963277665.1 of Viscum album. Classification (NCBI taxonomy): domain Eukaryota; kingdom Viridiplantae; phylum Streptophyta; class Magnoliopsida; order Santalales; family Viscaceae; genus Viscum; species Viscum album. Next base: position 1,435,473,426 of record OY728157.1, read on the forward strand.
TTATTTGGTGGTTCAGGTTATTATCATTTTTAGATGAATATATGATCAAGGTATTCATATATTTAGTATGTGACATTAAGAGAAAATATATGTTGTTTGGGGATTAATGTTAAGTAGACATGGTAAATTTAGTGAAATTATTTATAATTTTTATTGTTATGAATTTTTTCAGACTTATTTTGGAGGAGTCTTATGGTTAACTATTTATGGAATTGATTAAGTTGAACTTTTGGTGTTATCGCGGTTTTAGAGATTAATTTGTTATATTTATCCATAAGAGAAAACATGAGCCAACCATTTTGGTTTTTGTAAATATTTAAAGCTATAAGGATTGAATTTTCATTATTTTATGTATCTTATAATCTATTAAAATATAATTTTAGATCTTTAGGTATGAAAAATTCATATTGAATGGTCATTTCTTGGAGTAAGAGATAAAGATGAAATAATTCAAAGAATAAATAATGGATGAAATTATTCCTATGAAATAGAAATAAATTAAGTACATTTTCTAATTTTCTCTATCTTGATAGTAAAATAATACATCATATTTATGAAAAGGATATTAAAATACAAATTTTATATTTTTTACATTCATTTATAATGAATCAAGATCATTTTTACCGCTCATATATTTATGTTTTTTTTCCATTAACTTTCTCTTAACTATGTTCCCTATCACTTACTTTTAGTCCTTGAATGTTATTTTTCTCCTCTGTATCTATAATTTAACTTGCCACTACTATTATCCTTATACTGGAACCTGATAATGTATTATTTCATGTAACCTTTATGTTTTTCAATTCTACTTTTCAAAGGATGTTTATTATCCCTCTGTATCATAAGGGTTTTCAGAAAACAACTTTCCAAATATAAGAATTTTGATGTGTGAGATAAAATTGCAAGTTAATATTTTGTTAAAGGAGGAATAATTTAAAACAGTCAAAGTTTATTTAAAAATAATAATATGCTCAATTGATTTGTTAACATGTAACACCTAACTTTAAATGAATTGAGATATATTTTAAAAATATTATAATTTAAATGTGACTATTATATCGTAGACATTGAATTGGTGGGTATGAATATATAAACACACATTATGATAAATATTTATAATGGTACTACCAAATACAAACGTTTTTATTAATTCTTAGAAAATATGCACTCAATTGTTTTTGTGAATCCATTTTGTCTTTCAAAAATGCATCTTTCTTAAAAATTATTTTTATTGTATTTTGTCAATAGAAATTATAAATATTTTTTTTTCCAGATTTAGAAATTTTACTTTATAAAATTAAAAACATTTTTTAAAAATTATATCAAAATTAACTTAGGTTTAAATTTTGAAATTTTTCAAAAATGATTGATTTTTCAGTGAATAGTGAAAATACCATTTTTTGAAATACTCACATTTCATTCCAATAACTAAAGTAATTTAATGTACCATTATATTTTGGATTTATTTTTAAAGTGATACATAATATATATTTTTAATAATAATCAAATTAATTATATTATAATTAGAAATATTCATGATTGTGATATAATTTAATTTTTATTCCTAAAAACATATTTTTCAAAAAAATTATTCTTCATTGCATTTTACACAATTATAATATAATTCTTATCTATGATTTATATATATGGAATAATGAAATACTAATACCATATTTGGATTTAGTAGGTTCAAATATGGTAAATATGTTTCTTTAATTTTTGGTTATTATGAATAGTAACTGTAGAAATTAATTATCCCCTAATTAAGTGTAAAATAAGTAAAATATGGTTAAAACTATACTATAAGGTCTCAAAATCAACCCAAAACATGAATTTATTTCATTTTATTAGATCAATTCGACCATATACTTCCAAAATTATAATATATTCCATTTTGGTTTTATTTTTCCTTGATAATGGCATTTATATTATTTTCTGTAATGGAAATTATAATATGTCACTCTCTAGATTTTAATTTATTTTATATATTAAAATTAGAATAATAAGATGTTATTAATGAATATAAATTTTTATTTAAAAATTAATTTACCAATTTTTATGATGGTAATATATTTTTAATTTTGTAACAGTATAACTACCTTAAATGCTTACACAACACTCACAAAGTGCCTTTACAAGAAGTAGAAAAATGACAATAAATAATTTTAAAAGCATAAAAAGAAATAATTCAGGAAAAAACATGGATTTGAAACAATTTTATGATTAATAGTAATGTATTATTTATGTCTTATGTTTTTATAATCTAAATCATTTGTTATCTTATTGTTTTTATGTGAAATTAAATAAATAGTGTCAAAAATATCATTAATGATATTTTACGAAAAATAAATTTTTTTTAAACATTAAAAAATAAATAAAAATATTTAAAGTGGAAAATTTTGATGATAAATGATCTATAATTTTACCCATTTTTCATTTATGAGACAAATATTACATTATATATAAAATTATAACACTTTAATATTAAAAAATCTATTACTGAGGTTAAGGATAAAATGTGTTTACTAGGTGTTAAACCAATATATTACGATATTTTACCACATAAACATTAATAAATCCTATTATATGGACATATTTATACTTCATACTATCCCAAATTCAAATATATTTCAATTTTTAAGCATTTGTCTTGATTATGACATTATTATATGTGAATATTTTGAGAAATTCCATGTTTGTCCTATCCCCCACTTATAAAAGGACACCCTGTTTATCTCCTTTACACCAAATTGATCCATATATCTCCACGAAAACCTCAAAAATTATCCTATAAAATTACCCACATATTATGCATAGGTTCTTTTTTTCTTAGGAAACTATTTTAGGATCCTTAAAAATGGATCAAAAAGAGGTGCACCGATTAATAGGTAATCATCTCACCCAACATTTTTCAGATTATTTCTTCTTATACCTCATTTAAAGATGTGGTATTAATCATTATATAATTACATCAGTATCATAAATATAATTAAATTTTATTATTATTATGAAAAACCATTATTTACACTCTTTTTTATAAAATGGGAAGTTAAAGTATCACTCGTGCATGTGGACAACCACATCCACACAGTGATACAATTATTTTTCCATCACTGTCATTCATGGATGGTTATTATTAGGGGTTGAAATTTTATATATGATATTAATGATATAATTATTATTATGTAATTTTAATATCATATCTACTTTCTAACCTACCCATTTGTAGGAAAACAATAATGTTGGTCATTCGTATGTGTGAACTACCACCTCCATGAAGTGATGTGATTAGTTTTTCATTTTAATTTTACTTGGATCGTAATAAGAGTATATTATATATAAATAAATTTTATTTATAATATAATAATGGTTCATTAATTATAAAATAATATTTACCCTTAATTCCATATTTTCATTAGAAAATTAAAACAGTGTTCATGCGTATGTACAACTTACTATCTCTATGAACAATGTAAGACATATATATATATATATCTTTTAGGGATTATTACAAATATGTATATAATGAATATAAATTATATTATATAATTAATAAAACCTTGTATATAATGGAACCATTATCAATGTTTAAAGATTAGAACAGTTGAACCGAAACTATTATGATAAACATAACACTTAACACCCATAATGAACAATTTTCATAAGTAATTATTAATATACGGGTGTTGATGTATTATAAGTGAATTATACATGATATTATAAGTATTAAAATTATTATATTATATAATTATAATAAATATAAATGTATTATATATAATTTTAGTGTTCTTTTAAAGTAATTCAAACTTGAGGTAAGAGGATTTCTCGTGTCACTTTTATTTCTAGGAGACAAATTCCATATTCACTACTTATTACCTTTGTGTTGTTTAAATATTAACATGAATTTATATTATGATTATTTTAATTAAAATTATTAGTATTTTAATATTTATATAATGTTTTCTCTTTCATTATGTTTTGATTCATAGATTACCACAATGGTAAGGGTTATTCGTCTCAATATTGTTTTATCAAGACATGTTTGATGTTATGCACACATTTTTGTTTATAAGGTGTATATAATGAACCTTTTAAATGTTATATCATGATTTTAATTATTTTAATAATATTGTTATTTTTCATTTTTAGGTAATTATTTCACTGGTCTTATGATTAAAAAGTTACCCAAATGTAAAGGGTTTTATATTACAATGTCATCATTTATTGAGATTTTTTATTATTATGTTTTTAATGATGAAAGTTTATAAAAAATATCTTAGTAATATAATTAATTTTATTTTCTTATTATTATTTCATTATATTGAATGATTTCCTTTCATTTTAATATATAATTTTTAACATAGAAGATAGAAAGAATATTTTTAAGTAAAACTAATTTTATTTCTATCTTTGGTATAAAATATTTTTATTATATATCAATATTTTCAAAAACTGTTTTCATGAATGTTTTTTATTCACCCATAATTTATTAAATACTTTTTTACCAATGATTAAATTTTTTAATACTTTTTAAAAGATATCTTCTTATCCTTTTCCAAACAAGTTATTTTTTACTTTTTATTGAAAATATGAAGGAAATATTTGTCTTAATGTAACTGGTATGAAAATAACTTCCTACCATCACAGATGTCAAATTATTGGAAGCTTTAATTTAAATTTTATAATTTATTTTTCTGCGAAATTTTTTTCCTTAATATGTTCGAAATTTTTAATCTCTAAAAAAGTGACTTTAAAGTGAAAAGGGTAACATCCTTTGATTATACTTACAATTTAATGGGGGATATAATCGAATGATACAATAAAATTTTATTATTTTGATGGATTATTATGAATATTATTTATGCATTATTATATGAAAGTAGTTTTTCCCATGTGTTAATTAGGTTAAGAGGAAACCTTAATAGTGTCAAAATTGACATAAATTAATTTTTAAAACAAATACTATATTATTGGTTGATATAATATTCCCAAAAATATAAGGTTCATCCAAAGGGCTTAAATAATATTATATATTTTATTAATTAACCACTTTAGGTTCTCTATGAATTTTAGAGTAAGTTTATTAACCATATAGTGTATGAATACCGGAAGACACGGTAAAATATAAACAATTATCTAAGAGTTAAATCTAAAAGATAATGTTAAAATGGTAACCTAAACTTGTCTAAAACCTATTGGTTGAGATCATTTAGACCCATAACCACCTAAGGCTCTAAATAAATTCATTTTGATTCATTATTAACTGAAAGTGATTGTATAATAAATTAATATTTTAATATTTTTCCAAGGTGACACTCATCGCTCTTATAAAAGGGCACTTCCCCTTCTCTCAAAGTCACACGTCCAAAGCCATATTTCTCGACCAAACCCTGCCCAAATATCCTACCAACTTCCCTCACATTAACCTAGAGTCCTTAATTTGATCAGAAATACAACCTAATGAGCCCTTTTGATCAACTCAAAAGGGAACACCCGAAGAAGAGGTAATTATTTCACCACCCTCTTTCAAGTTCTTTTCTTCTTCCACTTCCTCTTTCTTTGTTGTTTCCATGCCAAAATAATGACTCCAGTACCTCCTACATACTGTGATTTTGCAATAAATATGGTACAACCATGTTATTTATTCTATCCATCCTATAAATTACAAAGTCACCATATGTGTGTACGTACGGCTTACCGTCTCCAAGTCGTGGTACAGTTTGTTATTCAAACACTTCATTATTTGGATGGGTATAATAATGAGTATAACTAATGAAAATAATAAATATTACATGTTAATAATTATTTATATATAATATACCATCCAATTAAATACTATTTCACCATCAATATAATGATATTGTCGATCGTGCGTACGTACGGATTACCGTCTCCACGACGCGATGAGATTCATTACCACGTTCACTATTCAACGATGATTATAAAAATATATTTTATTAATAAGTATGTAATACATGACATAATAATGCTTCCTGATATATACATATATATATATATATATGTGTGTGTGTGTGTGTGTACTTACATAGATCTTATTCACTTACTTCCGTTCAATACAATATGAAAATGAAAACAGTGTTTATGCGTACGTATGACGTACCATATCAATAAACGATGTCCTCCATTTAATATATTTATCTATTATAAATATTTATATTCTATATATATATATATATGATATATAACTCAAGGCTTATATTCTGGAAGTATTTAAATCATGATCTAAATTATATGATCAAGAATAACAAGTTAAAACATGTACGATAAAGAAAGTGATTATTACCCAAAATGTTAATTTAACATGGAAATCATTGTTAAATGGGTATTATAAAGTCATAAATGAATCATGTATGATATAATTAATATTAATATGGTTATGGTATAATTTAATAATATATCATTGTCATTATATAAGAGTTCAAACGTACCCTCGACCAAAGGAAAGTGAAAGGTAAGGGTTAATTCCTCAATATCATTATTATTTGAGATTGTTTATGGGTAATTTTTTATTTGTACATATTTATTATCCATTTAAATACTTTATAAAAAAGTTTCAATGTGATTATTTATAAGGGACTCTTTTATTAAAACATCATTTTAAATGTTTTAAATATTTATTCTTCTAAATCATTATCATTAATGTCCATATTTTCAAAATGGGGTTTTAAGAATTTATTTATATGGACATGAATGTTTTTAAAATGTTAATTCTATTAAAAAGTTTCAAAGTGGTATGGGAAACATTGATGAAAAAATTTCTTTAAATGTCTTTCTTTCTAAATTGTGTGACTTTTAAATGTTTTCATGAAAAAGGGATATTTATCTCAAAGTGTTTTACAAATAATTTTCATCTATGTCAACATATTTTGATGGATTTTAAACTTGTTTGAAGTTGATTTATTATGATACAAATATTCACTATTGTATTGAAGGTTTTGTGATATGTTTGACTCTGGATGTGTTAGTTTTATACCATTCATGGTTTATGGTTAAAGTATTGACATTTCGTATGCTAGTTCTAATACGAATATTTATGTTATGTTTCAATATTTTCATATGAGGAATGTATTGGACATAGTAAGTGACAGGTGGAGCCCGCTATAGTTCCTCGATGCATTGGTAGGTCTCATGAGACAATTAGACATGGAATTTTCCGAGGCCTTTCCCAATTTGATATATGGTTTTGGGTGAGGCCTTAATCATTTTATACGTCTTGTCTGAGGCCTTGAAAAAATGTTTTAGAATGTCGGGAATTATGCATTCCCTCATTATGAAAATAATATTGGTGGTTCATGTGGTTATTCGACTAGTAGAATACCCATGACTATGTTTTATTATGGAAGTATTTACTCAGCTCATATTTCGGCCATAAAGTTTTCATGTTTATTATTTGTACAGGAATGTGTTTTCAATTATTCACTATGCCTATTGTTTATGTTATCTTCCGCTAAATTGTTTACCCTTACTAAGCATCTAAGTTCACCTCTTTATTATTTTTTATTTTCCTCAGATTTCCCATAAAGTTATTATGATTGATATGTAGGGTTAATATAAAAGGTAATAACGGTGTTCCTAAAGAACTATCCATGTAGTATTTTATGTTTGAAATTGAAATGTGAAGTTGATGTATCTAATCTATTTCTAAGACTGCTAAACTGATCAGTCTTTCGGGACATGATTTTCTTCTATCATGCCAATGTATTAAAATAATGCACTGAATCTGGGTAACTGGGGTTGGGGCATTACATTTAGTATTAAAAGAAGTTTAGAAATAACCTTGGAAATTATATTTAGAAGAACCCTAACTAGAAGACATTATACTAAGATATACTTTGAGGATTAATATAGAAGAACTTCCTAGAATTTTAGTAACATAAAGATTTTTTGTATTTTCAAGAAATAGATCTCTGTCTGAATACAAGAAAGTAGAGGTGGCTCTAGCACATATGTACCTAGGAGTGAAAACTCTGATAAGGAGTTTCAGGCTTGACCCTAAGTATCCTGGTACATGACAATGGGCCTTGCTGCCCTATTGGTTATGACACTCACAGGAGATATGCTTAGGATAGTTCACATTTTCATTACAAGCCATTATGAAGGATTTAGGAGTAATACATCCTCAAAGAAAACATTTATGATTATAGATTATATGCATAATATTTTCATTTTACATGAGGTATTTTACAAGTTTGGAATTATGCATTGTGTTTCATCAAATAACATAGTGTATGTCGTTGTTTAGAAATGGAGCCTAGTAAAAGGAAGGATAATTCCATCAATACGCATGATTGAAAGATTAAGAAGGACCATATAGTTCATGGTATTAAGCCAATATTTAAAAGGGAAGTAGTCTCACATGTATTCTCATCATATGAAGAAATAATATCATGTGTTAATAAGATAAGTAAAAAAATTCTTTCAGTCCTATGGCTTTGAAGGGAAGAAAGAGAAGAAAATGATGGAAGAGAGAATGATGGATAAAAGGAAGAGGGGAAAGTTGGAATTTCTCATATGTGATAACTGTGGAAAGAATCAACTTGGTAAATTCTTGAACGGAATGGGAGTTTTTTATAAGTGCATAGAAAAAGGACACCAAGTACGTTATTGGAAGGGTAAGAAAAATGTTTCAAATGTACAATTATTCATCTACAAGGAGTTGGGACACTACACAAATCAATTTCAAAATCATTAGAGTATACCCCAAATGATACTATTGGATAATAATAATGATATGATAATACCTGAGATGAAGAGGAGTGATTAGATTTATTATGTTGTTATTAAATTATTGTGTCATTTGAGTATTGTATTAATGATGTAAATTTTATAAGAATTATAGAGTATACAAGGATTTTACTGCAGTACTATTTCATTAAGGATTTGAGATTGTGTTGAACCAAGAAAAGTGACTCAATAGAAGGTTAATTTTTTTTTGGAAAATATATGGTTGAGATAAAGATAAACCGAAATATTGTTTTGATACTGAGGTAGTGATTTTGTAACAATATATGATTGATTTGGATAAATTATATTGGATATTCTTGACTACCATGAAACTGATTAATGATTTGTATATTCCATTATTGTTGGAGTTTACAAAATTTTTGGATAGAAGGAGTATATCTAGTATTATATAAGGAATAAGGGAGAATGAATGTAATCAATAAGTTTTTATGGAAATTCAGGGTTTTACAATGTTTTAAAAGAATACATGATGAAGATTTTCACATGTTATTACGTGGAAAAAAGGACCTTCATTCTGTTTACTTTACTTATAAATTTTGGAAAGTGAGTTTGGATAGAAGTATTTTGGATAATTCTAAAGGTTTGAATCAATTAAGTTTGACATTGTAAACTATTGTTAAGGTTAAATAATTTCTTGAGATTATTTTTGGATTGTCATAAAAAGGACAACCCGGAGGTCGGGCGACAACCCATCGCATCCGGCAAGGCCGCGAGACATGAATCCGCAACCGAAGGGTGACAAGGGTGCATAACCTACCACTAGACCACATTATTTACTTGATTGCATAATGTAGTTTTTTAATGGTCTGATAGATGAATTATAAATTCATTTTTTGGAACCCTATACGATTAGGATAAATTGAATATTTTTAAGTTCTATTATATTTTATAGTGAAAGATGAGTTTGTGGTAGAAATTAGTTAAAGGATGGAACTCTACTTGTCAAGTATATTTTTATCTCTTATTCTATGAGGAAATTAATTCTTAAACTTTAGGTAAGAGATAATAAAACAAATTTTTTTATCCTAATACCTTATGTTTTGTTGAACCGATGATATTTTAAATCATCTTAGATTGATGGCTTTGAGGCCCTCAATTTTACACTTTGTTTTTTGTGATTGATCACCTCAATCACTCCCTATAAATATTTAAGTTTTTCTTCCAATTATGTGTCTCTAATTTCCACTAATGTTTTTCTAATCTATATCATAATTTGGCGGTGAATTTTTCATTTCTCTTTCTCTCTTATTTAGACTAAATTTTATTAACCCAATTTTTGATGTGGGTTTTCCACAAATGTATTTTTCTATTTTTAACCTTTTATTTTTGATGAAAAAATTTCAAATTTTGGGGATGAAATTTACTGAATAAGGGTATAATGTAACACCCAAGATTTCATAGTAAGTTGTCTCATTAAAGTAATTCAATAGCTTGTGTTACACACAACACCGAGTTTGAGCACACCATAACATACCAAACTGGCCGTTCAAAAAAGCGGTTATGAATAGAATTAATTGAATTTTGAACACTTATATACTCTATATAATTTTAACATCTATATTATGTGTTTCTTAGATACAATATAATAACAAATTCATTTTATTTTTCAGATAAATGAAGTATTTTTAAAAAAAATGAAAATTTACCTCTTTTTAATGGTGAACCATTTCTAAAACAAATATTTGATACTTTTATATATTCAATTTAATGAAATTAAATTCTTCTTTAGAATTGGGACATAAAAATTTAGTTTGGATAACCTTTTGGTACTTTTCTGATAACTTTTAAATTTTGATGAATAGTTAAAAATACTAAATTTTAATTGAAAAAAACTTTTTTAATAAAACTAATTTATAGTGTTAAATTATTAATTTAAATGGGTTGGAAGTATAATTTGATTATGATTTTATCATTTAATACAATTTAGGTCATTATAATAATTTCACATTTAAATTTGAAATTAACACATGTCAGTCTTTTGATAGTTTTTACTTTTTAAAAACCTGCCTTTGGTTTTGATAACATTAATTAATTTTAAATTAATTAACTCAACTTCTATGTTTTGAATTTGGTAAAATAGAATTCATTTTTGAATTTAGAATATCAAAATTATCTTAGGGTGATTTTTTTGGTATTTTTCTGAAAACCATCAATTTTTGATGAATAGTGAATAGCACTGCGTTATTGTTTAAAACTAACTTTTTATTTAAATAATTATTTATTTTAATTTATTTTATTTTAGGACAAAATAGATACATAATACCTATATATGTTCAATTTAATTAATTAGATTCATTTTAAAATAAGTTTAAATATATAATTTTTTTGAACTTTTTGCCATCTTTTACCCACCTTCTAAGAGAATTTGTAAATTTGAAAAAACCTAAATTCTACCACTTATGTGGGTTGAATTTAAAAAATCCAAGAGACATGGTTAACATAAATAAGTAAAATTTGGTTCAATAAGATGTAAATAATGTTCAGTGAATAGTAACTTTTGACTTTTATTTACCACGGTTAAAAGTAAATTGGGTAATTAAGGGTAAAAATGATATTATAATTACCCTAAAACATGTATTAATTCTATTGTATAAGGTTAATTAGGGAAAAAAAACCTTAGTAATAAAATATTATCCTCTTTTATCAACTTGAATTAGATTAGAACATTTATTATTATTTTATTTAAAGAAGAGTTAAAAGTGTTAAATTCAAAGTTTATTAAAAAAACCATTTTTAATATAGGGTTATACAAAAGATAAATATGAATTAAATATTAATTATAAAGATAAAAATATTTTCTACATAATATTATTTTATTTATAATTTTTAGACATTAAATAAATTAATTTATTTATAACACAATGGTGATAGAGTAATTACCTTATTAATGAAATATTAAAATAATTGATATTATAAATATCCAAATAAATATAAATTGATACTTTTGATGAATTCCAATAGTTTTATAGGTTAATAAGACATGTTAGGGTTGATTATATATATTTATTTAGAAGGGATAAGGTTTTTATGACTTTCAAAAAAACAAAATACCAAATACTGTCAAAATTTACATAAATTAATTTTTAAAACAAATACTATATTATTGGTTGATATAATATTCCCAAAAATATAAGGCTATTCCAATGGGATTAAATAATATTATCAATGTCATTAATTAACCACTTGAGGTTCTCTTTTATGTTTAGAGTAAGTTTATTAACCATATAGTGTAAGAATACATGAAGACATGGTAAAAGATAAACTATTTAACTAAGAGTTAAATCTAAAAAACATGGTTAAGATGGTAACCTAAACTTTTCTAAAACCTATTTTTTGATATTATTTCTACCCATAACCACAAAAGGATTGAAATAAATACATTTGTTCCATTATAAACTGAAAATTATTATATAACAAATTAATATTTTGATATTTCCCTAAAGTGACCCTCACCCCTCTTATAAAAGGGCACTCCCCCATCTCTTCAAATCACACCTCCAAATCCATTTTTATCAGACAAAACCTGCCCAAATATCCATCTAACTTCCATAAAATCGACATAGATTCCTTTATTTGATAGTAAATTCAACCTATGGTTCCCTTTTGATCAACTCAAAAGGAAACACCCGAAGATGAGGTAATAATTTCACCACCCTCTTTCAAGTTCATTTCTTCTTACAATTCATATTTATTTGTTGTTTACATAACAAAATAATAACTCCAGTACCTCCTACATACTATTATGTTACTATAAATAATTTACAACCATGTTCTTTATTCTATCCATCCTATAAATGACAAAGTCACCATACATGCGTATGTATGGCTTACTATCTCCACGTCATGGTGTAGTTTGTTATTCAAACAATTCATTATTTGGATGGTATAATAATTAGTATAACTGATTTAAATAATAAATATAACATGTTAATGATTATTTATATATAATATACCATCCAATTACATATGACTTCACCATCAATATAATGATATTGTCACTCGTGTGTACGTACAGATTACCATCTCCACGACGCGATGAGATTCATTCCCACGTTCACCATTCAAAGATGATTATAAAAATATATATTATTAATAAGTATGTAATATATGACACAATAATTATACTGATATGTATATATATATATGTACTTACATATATCTTATTCACTTACTTCTATTCAATACATTATGAAAACGGAAACAATATTTATGCATACGTACGACCTACAATATCCATAAATAGTGTCTTCCATTTCATATATATATTTATTATAAATATTTATATTCTAAATATATATGATATATAAATCAAAGTTTATATTCTTTATGTATTTAAATCATGATCTAAATGATACGATCAAGAATTACAAGATAAAACATGTACAATAAAGAAAGTGATTATTTCCCAAAATGATAATTTAACATGGAATTCATTATTAAATGGGTAGTATAATGTCATAAATGTATCATGTATGATATAATAAATATGAATATGGTTCTGGTATAATTTAATAACATATTATGGTCATTATAAAGGAGGTTAAATGTACCCTAGACTAAAGAAAATTTCAAGGTAAGGGTTAATTGCTCAATCTCACTATTATTCGAGATTGTTTATGGGTAAGTTTTTGATGGGAAATATTTATTATCCATTTCCATGTTTTATAAAAGAGTTTTCAATGGGATTATTTTTAAGGGAATCTTTTATTAAAATATCATTTTAAATGTTTTAAATATTTATTCTTCTGAATCATTTTCATTAATGTCCATGTTTTCAAAATTGAATTTTAAGGATTTATTTATATGAACATGAATGTTTTTAAAATGTTAATTCCATTCAAAAGTTTAAAAGTGGTATGGGAAACTTTGATTAAAAAATTTCTTTAAATTTCTTCCTTTATAAATTATGTGACTTTTAAATGTTTTCATGGAATGAGATATTTCACTAAACGAGTTTTACAAATAATTTTCATCTATGTCAACATCATTTGATGGATTTTAAACTTATTTTAAATTGATTTATTATGATACAAATATTCCATATTTTATTAAAGGTTTTGTGATATGTTTGACTATGGATGTTTTATTTTTTTTACCGTTCATGGTTTATAGTTAATGTATTGACATTTCATATGCTAGTTCTCATACAAATGTTTATGTTATGTTTCAACATTTTTATATGAGGAATGTATTGGACATGGTAAGTGATGTGTGGAGCCCACAATAGCTCTTCAATGCATCAATAGGTATCATGAGACAATTAGACGTGAAATTTTCCAAGTCCTTTCCCAATTTGATATATGGTTTTCGCTGAGTCCTTGACAAAATGTTTCAGAATGTCTGACATTATACATTCCCTCATTATGAAAATAATATTGATGGTTCATATCGTTATTCGACTAGTCTAATACCCATGAATATGTTTTATTATGACATTATTTACTCAGCTCATATTTCGGTCATAAAGTGTTCATGTTTATTATTTTTAATGGAATGTGTTTTCAATTATTCACCTTTCCTATTATTTATATTGTCTTACGCTAAATTGTTTACCCTTACTAAGCATCTGAGCTCACCCCTTTCTTATGTTTTATTTTTCCCAGATTTCAAGTAAGGGTATTATGATTGATATGAAGGGTTATGATTAAAGGGAATAATTTAATTCTAAAAGAAATATCTATTCTATATTTTATGTTTGAAATTGTTATGTGAAGTTGATGTATGTAATCTATTTCCAAGACTGCCAAATTGATTGGTCTTTCAGGAAATGATTTCCTTATATCAGGCCAATGTATTAAAATAATGCACTGAATCTGGGTAACAAGGGTCGAGGCATTACATACTATGATTTTATTATAAATATGGTACAACCATATTCATTATTCTATCTATCCTATGAATGAAAAGTCACCATACGTTTGTACGTATAGCTTACTGTCTCCACATCATGATGTAGTTTTTTATTCAAACACTTATATATTTGGATGGGTATAATAATGAGTATAATATATGTAAGTAATAAATATAACAAGTTAATGATTCTGTATATATTATATACCATCCAATTAAATATGATTTCACCATCAAAAGAATGATACTGTTGGTCGCACGTATGTACAGATTACTGTCTCCAAGAACGTGATGAAATTCAATCCCCATCATAACCATTCAAGAATAATATTCATTTTATCATTAAATATAATGTTTAAGAAATTAATATCATTCTGGATGTGAATCAAATACATCATATCCATAACAAACATGGCTTACATAACTAAGCATATAAAGGAAAATTAATTTATTAACACTCGAAACAATGATACTACTGAAATATTATTAACAAAAAAATATTAGAATATCATATATGATATCATATTTAGGTATTTGGTTCCTATGTATTTTAATTACAATTATTTAACTATTATCCAAGAGGTTTTCATACCCTCAATAAATGAAAAGTACAAGGTAAGGGTCAATTCTACAATCTCTTCATTATTTGAGGTTGTTTATATGTGAGTATCTACTAGGACCTTTTTGTCATCCACATCCATGTTTCTTAGAAATGTATTTCAAAAATAAATTTAATATTTACTAGACTATAGGTTAAAGTCATTTATATCCTTATTTTAATTTTTTTGAGATGTTTATAAAGTAATATTTCCGTCATTTTCCAAACAAGGTCCTTTATAACCTTTTCATAAAAATTAAGGAAACAATGTTTTTAACTTATATAGAGGGTGATGCTATTTTCTACCATTGTAACACCTTTGAAGCTTCCCTTACATGCTTATAAGAATATTTTCAAAATAAATGTTTTCTTTTAAAAATATATTACTTTTAAATTATTTCAAAATAAAAAGAGATATTTCTCTCAAATAGTTTTGATTTCATCTATGTCACCATCCTTTGTTGTATTTTACGCTTGTTTGATGTTGATTTACTATGATTCAATCTTCCATATTCGATTTAAGGTTTTGTGATATGTTTGACTATGTATGTGATATTTTTATACCATTCATGGTGTATGGTTAAAGTATTGACATTTCCTATGCTAGTTTAAATACGAATGTTTATGTTATGTTTCAAACTTTTCATATGAGGAATGAATTGGAATTAGTAACTGATGGGTGGAGCCTACTATAGCTCCTCGATGCATCAGTAGGTCTAATGAGACAAACTAGTGTTTTGGCATAATCCATTGACAAAATCTTATTTGTAGTCTTGACACAAGGACTTGATTACGTGGTTATGATGTCCAACATTATGCATTCTATCATTATGAAATAGGATATTGATATTACATGTGATTATTCAACTGTTAGAATATCCATTTGAAAAAGTAAATGGAATTTTTTAATTTATCTTTTCCATATTATTATTAATTTTTAGGTTTAAAAGTCTTTTGTTTTTGTCTTATACATTTCCTTAAATTTTTATACTTATTTATGAAAGTTTCCACAGTATTCTTATCCTTACCGAGCACCTAAGCTCAACCCTTTCTATGATTTATTTTTTCCAAGATGCGAAGAAGTATATTATGACTGACCTGTAGGGATAGTATAAGGGATATGAATGTGTTAAAAGGAGAAAAAATTTTGTTGTTTTTCATTTATAATGTAATATAAAACTTATGTTTGTATCCAGTACTTCCAAGTATACAAAACTAATCGGTCTTTTGGGATTTGATCCCTTGTGATTATGACAATGTTAGGTAATAATGCACCAAATATAGGTAACTAAGGTCAGGGTGTTACACAGATAGTGTTAAATTTTAGAATAATATATGTTTTCAATGAGGTTATATAGTGATTATGGTTATTATCATGTTTTAGAAGAATGTGTGATCATGGTATTCACATACTTGGTATGTGACATTAAGAGTTACTTTATACAGTTTTGGGGATTACTGTTCACTTTGTTTATAAAAATTAGCAACCTTGTTTCTAAATGTTATGGTGTTTAATTTGGCCAGACATAATTTCATGGAGTCTTAAGGTTTACTATTTATTGAATAGATGGAATTTATCTTTAGATGTTATTGAGGTTTTAGATATTAATGTGTGTTGGTGACAAAATCTCATTTAGGAAAAAAACGACCAATTTTTGGAAAACCATGCACGCACCCAACATCAAAAGTCTATTCCAGGATTTATGGGTAGGGTGAATTCATGATTAAATTTCTACATGCAAGAACCTTATTCTATGTGAATAGATCATACACGCTAAAGGCGATGGTATTTTCCACTTCAACCACCAAGGATGAAAGGATGAAAAAGGTAGCGGCATGTAATAAATATGTTTTCCTTGAATGAACTGAAGGTTATGGAGATCATCTTACCTTAAGCGCTAAATGTGATTCCATGTTCTAAAAATTACATTCCAAAATTCCTATGGAAAAGGAAATAATCAAACACAAATGGACTTCCATGAACAACATCTTATGTGCCCATCGATGAACATTTCAGCTATAAATAGAAGGTCACCCCCTTCTTCAAATAAGTTATCTAAAATATGAAACACTGCTATCATGAACATAAGTACTCCTACCTCATAATATAATACAACATATACTACCCATGGTAGATAATCATGGGTGATGGGTCTCTTGTGGGTCAAAAACTAACTTTTCCCAAGGTTGAGTAATCCTCACCTAACCTATCTTAATGAATGTCGGGTGCACACAAAGACTCCTCTGATGCACAACCGTAACCCTGCATGCAACACTCAATCTTGAACTCACCATCTCTTTTAGGCATAATGGGATGACCTTATGATAGAGGACCATGCTCACACAACTCTCTCATTTAATACACTAGAATTCATGAAAAAACATACAAGTCCTTTAATTGATGTCCCATATGCCTTCACGACACCTACTTCTATGAATGGGTACTATAACCCTGGTTTCCTCTGAGAATGGGAACCCAGCGTAGACCTCATTATTAGACACTCCTCCCATCATTGTACCTTGGCAGTGCCAAAGACATTCCCTTCCCAGAGGGGCATGAGCATTGATCATTTATGCCCTGGGGGTAATGACTAAGCCTACCCATGTACAAGTTTAATGATGTAAAACTTCTTAGTTCCACATCCTAGTCATATGATGTCAAACTACATGAAAATGTCCTCATCAAATGATGCAAAACTGTAGGCTAGCCCTATGCTATAAGAACATTATTCTCTATGTATGAGTGGCATGGGATGACCCCAAACCTCTACCACTCACATGGAATTATATCCCTTGAGAAACTCAATTATTAAGAACCACACCATCAAACCTAGAAAAACCCTCTTATAAAGGTATGGTTTAATTCATAATCTCTACACCATCCCTCATTGATGCTGCTTTTGTGACACAAGATTCCTTAACACGTGAAATTAAACTACACAGATCGGTCCTATCACATGACCTTAAATTACAATATCAAACTAAGTGGGTTTGGATCCCCATATTCTCAACAGGGTATATGTGAAGCCTCCCTAAGGTTTAGTCCCAACAAATGGTAATGTTAGGTTCTCCCTCATATAGATATACCTCCCTGATCTAACTCAAGGGGAATTATGATCAACACTTTGGGTCTTCCTCAAGGGTCATCCTAACCAATGGAAAACGTAGGTTCTCCCTTCTAGGGACATACCTCTCTAATCCACCTCAAGGGGTGTTCTGATCAACCTATCGGGTCATCTTCTAGGGGGACCTGACAAATGGTAAACTTAGGTGCTCCCTCCATGGGATAAATATCCTTAATCTATCTCAAGGGGAATTCAGATCAACTATATAGATTCAAATCAAGAGTAATTCTGACTCATTCATCCCAGATCTACCTCAAGGGGTATTCTAGTTCATCATGGTGTGACATCTTCCCTCCTAGGAAAACACCTCCCTAATCAACCTCAAGGGGCATCCTGATCATCCATTCTGGTCTATCTAAAGGGGTGCTCTGATCCAACCATCCTATGTTCACCTCCATGGGGAGTTCCCATCCATTCATAAACCATTCATGTGTGACATAATACACCATAGGGGTACACCTTCTGAATCTATCTCAAGGGTAGTTCTAATCCATCCTCTCTGATCTACCTCAACGGTCATCCTGGTTCACACACCACCCTAATCTATCTCACGGGGTATCCTAATATATCCATCATATCCCAATAAGACATCAAAAATAAATCCATCTCTACAAGACATTAAAATCAAGGCCTAATCTACATTAACTAGATGTTTTGATCAATCTTCATAGGATATAGAACTTGTGACATAACCTGAAAATCATACTCCATAAATAATATGGGATTACTGACATAAAAATCCTAGTAATATTTATGCCTCTAGTGTATCTACCTCATGATTAACACATTATTCATTGGGTTCTGTGCCATAAAATGCCTCATATCATATTCCCTCCCAAGAGTAAGACCACAGGTGTCCAATGATCCCAACATCCATACATGAAAAAAAATTCCCAACATGAATAATCTTCAGACTGAAGGTTTCTCCCCTATCCAAAAGATTAAAGTATGTCATGACATAAGTGATTTAATTAACCAACATCCATAAAGAGATAGAACAAGGAATGAGTTCCATGGGAAAGAATCAATTCTATGAGGGAGACCCAGATTGGGTGATGTTCTCTAATGAGGAATCCATGGAAGGATAGACCAATATCCCATCATCCTATTTCAATAAATGAGAATAAATTTACATTGAAAGTGATAAAACCCACCCACATTTGGAAAGAATCAATTTGGGGAAATAATGCATCCAACACACACATCATGTGTAGACACGTGGGTGTGCCCTAGTGAAAGCATCAAAAATAGAAATAATGGACCCGATGTGAAACTATTATCCTCAACACGGGGACTATTAGAATTGAGGAATCAAAATATTTTCATGACACTGGAATAAAAAATCTAGTTAGGTCTCAGCAGAAAACTATGGTCCCAACAAGGAACTCACAAGAAATTGGGGCAGTTAGGAATTGGGCATCCTCGACCTGTGACATTGTCAGCATGGATCCCTATTCATCTTCAAAAGATTGGAAAAATCTGGGGCATTAGATATTGATTTAATTTTGCATTTTTTGATGGATGAATCCACCTTCCTTATAGGTCCCCGACTATATGAAATCAGTTGGACAACATTCATAGGTGTTGGGGTAGGATAAATATTAATGCGGAAATCCTGCACGACACCACCTCTACTAAAAATTACCCCAAGACTCCAGCTACTGAGCACCCACTCCACATATCACCATTTTAGATAATCCAAAAAGGGTGATCACCACCCTTATAAATCAGTATGAGAAGAAGGGGGGTCATTCCCACAAGGGATTTGGCCCCTGAGGACATGGAGGCATCAACACCTCATCGACACCACTACCCCCAAGGGCCACGTTGGGAGAAAAAACTCCCCATTCCCACAATAAACCACCTTGGGAGTGTTTTCTGGGAGTTATCCTATGAATCAATCCTCTAAAATGAGAATATGGAGATTTATCGAGTCACCCAAGCTATGACTACAGCCCGAGAGCTGCCAAGAAGGGATCCCACTAGGCCTCACCAGGACAAAAAATGATTGTTCCCTCATGATGAGAAATATGTGACTTTTACACCTGCTCCCATGGACTTGATATAAACCAACCGACACCAATATCCGGGGAATCTTCTAGAGAACTCTCGATCTGGGGAATCATATTCTATGGATCCAGTATCCCCTGTCATCGCTGGTGCATTCCACTATATCCCTACCACAAAAGAACATGGATATATCTTTTCCCAATAGGGAGAGAGACCCCAACCACCTCATAAAAGGATTGGTTTTCCCTCTTAATTGATAATAAAATCAACATCCATTACATTCCAACTTATTATGATGATATGTAGTTCAAAGGACCTTCTCCCACCATCGTCAACCCAAGAGGAGGCCTTCCCTACTCCTTCAACAACTATTATGGAGGTCCTCTTCACACTCCTTCTCATCAAGATGGATGTTTTCCCCATGTATACTTCATTCATGATGATTATCCTCGTCATGATCCAATTCACCAGCCTAGAGGTCCTCACCGTGCCAAAGAAGTACCCTTCCTGAAAAAACCATCCTAGGGTAGAATAGAGAAAAATACCATCGAAGATGAAATCCTAGAAAACACTAGGTCATATTTGACCTCATTAATATTTATGGCATTGAGTATACAAATGAAATGGTAATGGTGTTTCCACCTTGACTACTGGAGTTTGGGGATATAGACCAATAAGTAATGTTCTCCATCCAGGATGGTGAAATATACAAGATCCCCAAATCCCTCTGTTAGTACATACATGTAGATGAAGTTATAGATCTCTTCCATGAGATCATGGTGAAACTATCCCCATAATCTCTATCCTCCATCTCAACCACTAACCAAGATAATTTAGAGTTTTTATACTCTAGGAAAAATCCTTTAGAAGTTGATCTACCTTAAGACCATCCAATGAGCATATACACCCTTACGTTTGGGGTAGTGGCTCCTCTACCGACCAATCAGCTGCTAAACCGATCCACATTGATGCTCACACCTATATCTCATCAAACATCTATATAAGTATCAACCGACCAAGTGTATGTTCCATTATTTGTGCAAGAGGGCCCATAGGAAACTATGGCTACTGATTATCTATCAGTGATATTTTTGCCATCTACAACTACTAACATCGAAATCCCAGAATAGCTCGCAGAGGT
This sequence comes from Viscum album, assembly GCA_963277665.1. Classification (NCBI taxonomy): domain Eukaryota; kingdom Viridiplantae; phylum Streptophyta; class Magnoliopsida; order Santalales; family Viscaceae; genus Viscum; species Viscum album. The sequence continues at coordinate 1,435,494,916 of OY728157.1, forward strand.
ACAGACTGTACATTTCCACTAGAACATCTGGGAAATTCTTCATCACCTTCATGATCATTAGTTGGTTTATTCATGAAGCCAGTGGAATCTTGAGGATATTGATCAGCAGTGCCTATGGGTAGAGTTTTCAGCACTCCTAGTAGTTCAGCACCCTAATTCATCTGGTTACTACCAAAACCTCCATCAAACATGAGTCAATAGCCTCACAGGGATCCATATAATCGTGTAAGTGGAATCTCTACATTTGTAGATTTGGGGATGGGGACATTATGCTGCTCTATACTTCATCCCTCCCTTGCGAAATCCTGAATTTCCCATTGACAATGACAATTATACTCTCGGTATAGTTACAGTGAACATGTTTTTTTCTGAATTTTCCATGGATAGGGACTCTGAAAAAGGGTATGACAAGGAAAAAATTCTCCTAGGAGAATCACAATTCTAGGTAGACCCTTACACAAGAGTTCTCACATGCGAGAAAAGGTTTTTAGTCGGTCCTAGGAATCCCTATGAGACTTTTCCTGCTTGTCTAAACATAAAAATGGGTAAAGATAAGGATAATTCATCTGATCTATCTGATTTCACACCGAAAAAAGAGGCAAATCCCACTGTAGCCTTATTACTTCAAGATATTTCATAACATAAGAAGCTCCTCACTGATTTCATGGTCTGTTAATGCCTAGATTATGATGTATCTCAATGAGATTCCATTTTCTCTCTGGCAGGGTAACAACAGGTTCTTCTTGGTCAATTTCCCCTATCCAAGATTGGAATGACCATATATCCAGAAAGTAAATAGGTAGGGTAATATAGATAGAAACCCTAGTATGAGTCATTAAACACTTCAGAGTAGAACAATTATCCTCTCTGAGATCTAGTGCACGCCACTCCACATCCCACTGAGCCCACTTATCGAGTTTATGAGGCTGTGAACATGTTGGTGGATAGGAAACCTCATCAAGATCGATATTATTACCAAGATGATTTTATATCCTCTCTCTCCACTCACCTTGAAGTCATGGTTACATGACAGGTGGTGATCCCACATGATGGAAATCCATACCTAGCATGGGTGGATGACATGCAAGAACCCCAAGATTTTGGGAACCCAAGATTTACCTTATTCGATGGGATGGGTGAACCACTATATAATCTATTACACTTAATCTAAATTTTTGGGCCCATTTTGGGAACCCTAGAGCAGTAGGAGGCTACAAAGATTCAGTGTTTTGTCCAGAAATTAGAAGGACTTGCATTTGTTTGGTACAACTAGTAACCCATAGGGTCCATCACTAGTTGGGAATATATTCACAGATAGTTCCTATACCAGTTCAGCTCTACCACATCCAGGAAAAGATTTTAATATAATATCAAGTGTATGAAAAAGTCCTAATGATCATGTTACATATTTTTTCACCAGGTGGAATGCCCTCACTTATTCACTCGACATTCCGCTAACTAAAGAGATGGTTTTAATGATGTGTTTGGTAAATGTCAAGACTAATATATTACCTAATATTATCACTAAAAACCTCCTAGGTAGTTTATTTGATATCTCTAAAAAGACTTATAGTTTGGAGGAAGTTTCACTTCCCCTTCCTGCTCCAGCAAGCAGAGCCGTCAAAGCAGAAACCTCTATTGCGATACAGGTAGAGGACCTCAAAATGCTAGAGTTGTTGGACCCTCTACCGGAATAACCATATTGAGTGAAGTATCCCTATCAATATTATACTTTCCGAGTGTATCACTATTAGGTATTTCCCCTCCCAACACAAAATCTCTAGGTACCAGCTCACCAAACACCACTGCCTAGACTGGATAATGTGGCCCCATCCCTGCCTAGATCAATCCCCTCCTTTGTAACAAGATCCAAGAGTTTAATTTCCAAATATAAGGGACCATAACTATTATTTTAAGTATCCATAGGTACTCAGTTATTTTCATAGTGTCTTTGATTATGGGATTCTAAATCTTCTAGTGTGTAGGAGGCCCTAGGAAACTGGATGCACATATCACCCTGAACATTATGAATACCACATGATTCCAAGAAATACCATAAAATATGATATGTGTTCATGGATTGGATCCAGGACCAAGTGGATAATGGTTTTGTCAAGTTGGGAAATATCCTGGAATAGGTAACACACATCTATACATATCCCAATAATGACATTGAGGGTTTATTTGAAAGGATGATAGATTATAGATGTGGAAGCTATAAATATGATGACTAGTTGGATTGTAGGGAAGTTCCCTAGACCCACAGTGTCATCCATGCCTACCAAGGTAGACCAGAGCCTCCATTAGTTTCTGCACCTCCTCTGACCATTGAATATGTGTCCACATTATGGCTATTAAAATTTTAGAAGAGTAGACACCGGTAAAACAATGAGAATCAGATTCCTCTTCCAGTACTTAATTTGTTGTGCACTTTCAACGACATCATGGCTCCAGAGTTGGGGATCATACCCAGGGTCCTTACAGCACTAGAAGAACCCTCTAATGAAGAGAATATATATATCTATATAAATTCCATTGAGTTGGTAGACAAATTTATACTTCATAATGACAAGGAATTATAGGAAGACACCCATGGTACCTCCGAACTATGAAATCCAATGAGAGTTCGTGGGAATGAAAGCTTCTAGAATACTCATGACAATACCTAAAATCACATTGTGTGTGGTACTGAGACTTGAAATTTTTTTCCACAATGATCATCAGGTACTGTCTTCCTAGATCACTCCAAAAAACATGTCGCAAGATCCTATCATGTTAACTGATCAAGAAGAGCATCTTGGAACACACTATGATCAGTTGAGTCCAGCTTGAGATAAAATTCAATTATCCAAAGTCAGTTGATTGTGGTTCTAGGAGAGTTAGTTAGTTAGCCATCAGATATTTCTACTACTTACAAGAACTCAACAACACAACCAACAACATCTGTCATGCCCCCATCCAAGGAGATACCCACTATAGGTAGAAACGTGCATTTGGTGCAAGATATTGACATAGTGAAGCACCTCACCAGCATAACTATGAGGATATCAATCCTCGAGGCCCACCGCTTATCGAAATAAATTCATGAAACCCTTACATAATTTTTGAGAAGGACCATCTAGTTCAATGCAAAGGTAGTTTCCACTTAGGCGTACTATGTAGGGGAGTCTGAGTGAGATGAATTATAGGAAATCATGCCATTCTTTAGAGAGGATGAGGGATCCATCGTGTAGGGTAACATAAAACTACTGTACATATCAAGAGAGTTCAATGGTGTAGAGGTCCATCGTTTCCTGGTAAACATCGATTCCAGGATCAATCTTGTTCTGACTCGGACACTCCACTAGTTGGGGCTGACCGAAGAAGATCTGACACCTTTTGACTTGAAGATTAAAGGTTATGACATAACTGAGTAGAGACCCTGTGGAAGAATTCATTTGAATACATAGTTTGGATTCTTGATATAAAGTGTTAAATTGAAGTATGTCTAAAAAGATACAACCTACAACACAATTCGAGGTAGGATCTGGATTCATCTACATGTAGAAGTTCCCTCCTTGTATCACAAATGCCTCAAATACTCCCTCAATGGTTAAGTAAATTTTTCTTGGTGATGTGCCTCCCTTTTACTTCTACGAGGCACTCTATTTGGATGATTAATATTATGATATAGAGGGGATGAATTTCCAGACCAATGATGTTGAACATGAAACATTCATGGCTAGTCCATGGGAAGACATGGATATTGCTATCATTCTTCCGATTCATCAGTTGGAGCCCACAATGCCGAAAATGGGAGTTTGTATTATCATCTCTGAGAAAAATATTCATGACATTACCAAAAGGAAAGAGCATCCAAATATTATCTCATACTCTTACTTAAGACATTATTGGGTGGTACCCGAAACCCACACCCATGTGAGGTATATTGATGTTTCTCTTAGGACACCATTTCATGACATGCCTGCCTATTCTCTAGGGTAAGATTGAACCCCCAGAAGCTGACCCACCACCATTGATTTAACATCAAGAATGGACCTCGAGGTCAAAGTCTTGATGGAGTTGGTTCAATAGCATCTGTCACCATGATCTCAATAGAGTAGGATCCCCTAAAAAAAGGCTCAATGTTCTCTCATGTTGGTGCCATTGTTCATCCTGAGTCATCCAACCTGGGAGATATGCCTAATACTACTGATTCTATTACCTTAGATGATAAAAAGGTTTTAGAAGATTCTACTCCTATATTTGAAGAGGGTATATCCACCATCATATATGAGTTGATTTAGGTGAACCATGGTACCAATTAATATCCACGGATGATGCTGATTAGTGAAACAATAACCCCAAAGGAGTAGCGGTAGTATGTGGATTTTCTGAAGCAACAAAAAGGAATCGTTCCTAATAGAACCTCAAGTCTCTTTACACTCACTTGGTCTCCTAGGGAGTCATCATGTGTTTAGGAAGCCTCTAATAAAAAAGCATCCCTTTAAAGGTGCTATGGTAGAGGCTGAGTTAGATGAACTTAACAAATACAACTTCATTAGGTAAATCAAGAACCCCAAGTGGCTAGCCAGAATCATGCTAGTTGGGAAGAAGAATGGTAATATCATAGTCTATATCATCATCTAGGATCTAAAAAACCACTTCCCAAAGGATAATTTTCTCATTTTGGCAATAGAGATTTTGATCTATAAAATAATCAGGTTCTAATCTCTCTTTTTTATAGATGAATAATCTAGGTAAAATTAGATCTAGATATACATTGAGTATGAAGAGTCTACCACCTTTAGGTAAATTCAAGGGACCTTATACTTTTAGGTGGTTCCCTTCATTATGAATAATTAAGGAGCCACTTATTAGCGTGTCATGCACAACTTCTTCAAACCGACCCTCGGGACGTTAGTGGAATTCTATGTGAATAATTTGGTAGTCAAGTTAAACTAACATCAAGACCATATTATAGATCTTGATAAAGTTTTAGTCTTCCTCCACACTTGACATTTCAAGATAAACACCTTAATGTGTGCCTTTCGTATTACCACTGGGATGTTTCTCAGCTTCATCATCCAACACAGAGGCATCAAGATTGACCTAGAGAAGATCAAGGCCATCAACCAAATTCCTCTATTGAGAAACCTCTGAGAGCTATGAGGAATTAAAGGCTAGATAGCCTACATATTCCGATTCATCATGAATATAATAAAAATGTGTAAGGCCATTTACAGGATCATGAATAAAGACACATTCTACCATTGGGATGAGGAATTCTGGGATCCCTTCTGGTGAAATCAAGTAGTATTTGATATAGCCTGTGGTCTTAATTCTAACCATCTCCTTGAAGCCTCTGATCTACTATGTGACTTCAATATAATGATAAATAGGCTCCCTTATATCCCAAAAAACACAATTAAGGAATAGATATAATTTTATTCTATCTCAGTCGCATGCTACTTGACATGTAACACCCCAAGATTTCATAGTATGTTATTTCTTCAAAATAATTCAATAACCTGCACTACACGCAACACCGAGTTCAATCACACCTTGACTTACAAAACAAAAATCCATTAAAAGAGGTCATGAATATTATTAACTAAATTTTAAACTTTATATAATCCTTATAATTTTAGAATCCATATTATGAGTTTCTTAGTCATAATGCAAGAACAGATTCATTTTCAGTATTGCACTTTTATTAACTTTTAATAGTGAAACCTTTTTAAATACAATATTTTAAACTTTTTGACTAAATAGAGACATCAAAAAATTTAAAATGAAACATCCCAAGCTTCCATGGTATGGTTTCCTTTGAATAAAACAGTAGCGTGTGTTGTACGCAACTTCGAGTTTTAACACACACCACAACCGATCAAACTAGCCGTTATGAATAGTAATACCTAAATTTTGAAATTATATATATTTTATATTTTAAAATGGACTTAATTTTTGGATTCGGAATATCGAATTTATCCTAAGGTGAAATTTTGGAACTTTTCGATAACTTTCATATTTTGATGAATAGTGAAAATTAATAAATTTTAATTAAAAACATCTTTTTTAATCAAAATACTTAATAGTGATAAATTGTGAATTTGAGTGGTTTTAAAGTATATTTAGAATATATTTTTACCATTTAATATAATGTTGGTCATTGGATTTAATTTCACAATTAAACCGAACATAAACAAGTGTCAATCTTTTGATAGTTATTATCTCTTAAAAACACGCTTTTTGTTTTGACAGCGGGAATTAATTTTAAATTAATTTCTGCCACTTCTGTGTTTTGAATTTAGAAAAATGGATTCCATATTTGGAATCAGGATGTTCAAATTGTGTAAATAGGTAACTTTTATTTTTAGACATTTTGAATAATTACTGCGGTAAATATTTTATTTACCATGGTTAATGGTAAATCCGGTAAATAAGGGTTAAAAAATAATATTATAATAATACTAAATTACCCTAAAACGTGTCTTAACCCTATTGGTTGATACATGTTCGACCATGGGCATCATTGGGTCGATTTTGGGACCCCATGGATCCACTTGTAAGTGATAATGACACTTTATTTTAATTAAGTTAAAATGAATACAAAAATGACACAAGCATATATCTTTTAGAAAAACAATTGTTATATAGGGTTATATATGTTGGATTTTAGATTATAAATATTCATTAGAAATATAAAACGATTTCCTACATAATGATATTTTATTTATAATTTTTAGACATTAAATAATTTATTTTATTTATGACACAATGATGATGCAGTAATTACTATAATAGTTAAAAATGAAAATAATTGATATTATAAATACCCAAATAAATATAATATGAAACTTTTAATGAATTAAACTAATTTTCTAGGATAATATGATATATTAGGATTGATTTAATTGACATTTTTCGAATTAAACAATCTGTTATGAGTTTCACAAAAATCAACTATTGAATAGTGTCAAAATTGACATAAAAGAGTTCTTAAAACAAATATTATATTATTAATTGATATTAAATTCATAAAAATCTAAGGTTCGGCCAAGAGACTTATAACATGATAATTCCATCATTAATGGACCACTTGGGGGTCTCTGGGATGTATATAGTATGTTTATTAACTATATTATATAAAACTACAAAGAGACATTGTAAAAGTGAAACTAATTAACTAAGAGTTAATCCTTAATGATAAGGTTAATATAATGACCCAAACCTGTCTAAATTATATTGGTTGAGTTGTTTTCGACCCATCCCCACCTTAACATTTAAATAATAAACTTTTGAGCCAATATAAACCGAATATGAATTTATTATAAATTAATATTTCTAGCTTTTCCAAAGGTGCCCCTCACCCCTCTTATAAAAGGGAACTCCTCCTTCTCATTTCTTCACACCTTAAAAGCCTTTTGGTTTGGCCAAAATCTTCCCAAATACTCACCCAACTTCCGTCACTACAACCTAGAGGCCTTAGTTTGATCAGAAAGACAACCTATGAAGCCCTTTTGATCAAATCAAAAGGAAGAAACCGAAGAAGAGGTAATGATTTCATCACCCTTTTCCAAGTTCTTTTCTTCTTCCACTTCCTCTTTCTTTGTTATTACCATTATAAAATAATAACTACATTATCATATATATACTGTGATGTTATTATAAATATGGTACAACCATATTCAGTATTCTATCCATCCTTTTAATAACATGTCACCATACGTGCGTACGTACGGCTTACCGTCTCCACGTCGTGGTGTAATTGTTATTCAATATATTATTATTTGGATGGGTATAATAATGATGTGTAACTCATGTAAATAATAAATATAACATGATAATTATTTTGTATATATGATAGAAAATCCAATTATATATTATTTTAATATCAAAAGAATGATATTGTCGCTCGTGCGTATGTACGGACTACCGTCTCCACGAACGCGATGAGATTCATTATCCATCATATCCATTCAAGTATAATTATAATTTGATGATTTAAAAATATTATCTAAGGACTTGATATAATTCTGGATATGAATAATATACATCCCATTAATAACGAATATGGATCACATAACAAAGAATATAAAGTAAAATGAACCCGTTAACACCCGAAATGACGATAATTCTAAGATATTATTAACAAATCAATGTTAAAAGATCATATATGATATCATATTAAAGTAAATTATTCTTGTATTATTCAATAACAATTATTTCACCATTATACAGGAGGTAAACCTACCATCGACCAAGGAAAAAGTACAAAGTAAGGGATTTTCTTATCTCACTTTCAATTCCGTGAGATTTCCATTGTTCGCCACTAAATTATTGAATGTGGTGTATTGTGTACTGCCATTTGATATATATTATCATGATTATCTTTATATTCATGTTATTCTGTGAATCATTTGGTGGTTATTAACTTTTGTCCATACGACTCAGTTGATTAACGTGGTAAGGGGTTTCTTAACTCACTCTTAAATTCGTGAGAATTCCATTGTTCACCACTTAATTATTGCATGTGGTGTATGTGTACTGCCCATGATTGTATTCATTGTGTAATATAATTTAATTTATGGGTATTTACATCATCATGTTATGATACTTCTTTCGTGGGTGTATGTTTCGTAAGTTACCTAATCGATAAGGGAATTTGAGATTTCAATTTCCACTCATTTGGCTTTACGCATATTTCATTGATTATATTACCCCAAGATTATGATTGGAATCACTATTCATTTGATTATTTCATAATTTCCACTCCCCTTCCTGTGGATATACTTTTGATACACATAATCACTCCATTGATAATTCTCAAGTCATTTATATGAACTTGATAAGAGTAATTTTAACTCATTCACCATTTGTTGAGTTAAACATCCAATTCGTTGGTGTTGTTTTTACAAGAATATGTGTGAATATCCTTTGATTGATTTACACTGAATATCCAATCATATTTAGTGTATTTATAATTTTCACACATAATTATGTCGTTGATTTATCCTTAACCTAAGGATATGGCCTTTATGAGAGATTTCATCTCAATTTACATTCCATTGAGACTTCTTTGTTGATATACACCAAATCACTTTTATGTGGTGTATATAATGTACTTTGACATAGTATATCATGAATCCCTTTATTCTCATGATATTACAAAGTTTTGATTACCTCAATTATTTGTACTCAAGTGTCTATCTTTTGGTTAGAATCTCTAACCAAAATACCTTTTTAAAATGTTTTAAAGACTTATTCTTCTAAATCTTGCTCATTAATTTCCATGTTTTAAAAAATGGTTTTAAGGATTGACTTATATGGAAATTAAATTTTTAAAATTAAAACTCCTTTTAAAAGTTTCAAAGTGGTATGAGACACTTTCATTCAAAAATCTATTTTTGAATGTCTTCTTGACAAATAGTGTGACTTTTAAAAGTTTTCAAGAAAAGGGGGATATTTCTCTAAAATAGTTATGATGATTATTTTCATCTATGTCAACATCCTTCATTATTCATGATTGAGGTTAATGTGATACAATACAATCTTCCATATTGTATCAAATGAGTTATGTTTGACTTTGGATGTTCTATTTTTATACCATTCATGGTTTGTGGTTAAAGTATTGACATTTCGTATGCTAGTTTTAATACGAATGTTTATTTTATGCTTAAACCTATTCATATGAGGAATGCATTGGACTTAATAAGTGATGGGTGGAGCCCGATATAGCTCCTCGATGCATCGGTAGGTCTCATGAGACAAACTAGTGTCTTGGCACAAGGCCTTGGCAAAATCTTATTTGTAGTCTTGGCACGAGGCCTTGGCTATGTGGTTATGATAGTCTGGCATTATGCATTCCATCATTATGAAAGTGGTTATTGATATTTCATGTGATCATTTGACTAGTAGAATATCCATGTGAGTAAGTAAATGGCATTATTTCATTTTACCTTTGCCATTTTATGCTGAAGTTCAAGTTTAAAAGGCTTTTGTTTTAGTTATAAATTGCTTTAAGTGATTATGCTTATTTATGAATGCTTCTGCTATAATGTTATCCTTACTGAGCATCTAAGCTCACCCCTTTCAATGTTTTATTTTTCCCAGGATTATGAAGAAGTAATTTATAAATGACCTGCAGGGATAATATGAGGGGATATGAAGACAAGATGTTTTTTTATGATGTAATGTAAAAATTTATGGATGTATCTAGTTATTCCAAGGCTACTAAACTAATCGGTCATTCGAGACTTGATCTTTCTCGTGATCATTCCAATGTTATGTAATAATGCACCGACTCTAGGTAATTAGGGTCGGGGCGTTACAGTTGGTATCAGAGGAAGTTTAGTACAAACCTTGGAAGATAGATTTAGATAAACTCTGATTAGAGCACGTAGACCTAAGATGAACTTTGAGGATTAGTATAAAAGAACTTCCTAGAATTTTTGTATTGTAAGGATTTTGTGATTTTTCCGAGCAATACATCCCTGTCTGGATACGAGCAGGTAGAGGCGGATCTGGCACAGATGTACCTAGGGGTAAAACCTGAAAACACCGCTTTGAGCTAGACTCGAACGGGAACTGGTGCACGACAACGGGCCTTGCTGCACTCTTGGTTACGACACTCCCGGGGGATAGGCTTAGGATAATTTACATTTTCTTTACAAACCGATTTAAGTAATATATATATAAGATGATAGTAATTGACCTTGGTTAATCCTAATATGTTTCAAATTGAGAATATTATGACATTTTAATCTCTAAATGATTTTACGACTACTATTACTCACACAATGCTTTCTGGTTTTAGTCAATGGATGGATTCCAAGGAAGTCATAGTGACTTTGAGAATGATGTACAAGGTGGGAACGGTGGTGGCAATGAGCAACAAAATGGAATGTTGATAGGCGTAAAAGATATCGTCTTTATGCCAAATCAGTTTTCCAAAAATATGATCAACAACTTATATATTAACCAACTCCCAGACTCAACAAGGAAGAGAAAGGTGATAAATGATAAGATCTCCAGCAATGGAGACCATGGAGAAAAGAAACCTCAATTTTCATCATGCAGGAAATGTGGAAAGAGACACCCAGGAAAGTGTCTCAATGGGACAACGAAATGTTTTACGTGCGGGAAGGAAGGACATAAAGTGAAGAATTGCCGAAGAAAAATGAAGAGTACTATGGAAGAAGATAAAAATAGTCCCAAGAGTCCATTTACAGTCATTTTCCGTAAATGTAGGGGACCTGGCCATTACCCGAGTGAATGTCCTATTCTATAGGATATTTTCTTGGTCAAAGAAGATGATATGTGGAAATAAATGGTTGGAGAAAAACTTAAAAAGTATTATCACTCCTTGTTGATGGGTTTACATTGGAATAATTTTCTCTTGTATTTGTAACCCCGCAGTTTGCCATGTGAGAAAGATATTTGAGGAATAATTGTCTCTTCTCTTGTGGATATAGGTATAAATAACCATTTGGTTTTATATGATCATTGGGGTTTGAGAAAATTATAAGTTATTATAATTTGGGATGAAAATGAAAAGTATGATATAACATTTGTGGTTAAATCATGTTATTTTGAGGAATTTATCTCATTTTGGTAATATTATAAAATATAGTTTTTGAAAAAGGACAACACGTAGACCGCGTGACAACCCGTCGTGTCGGACAAAGCTGTGGGAATCGAACCCACAACCAAAGTGCGATTGGGATTTATCGCCTACCACTGGACTACGTGAAGTCCCTAGTTAGTGTGACTATTATTTTTGTTAAATGATTTTATTGATCAATAATAAGATGATTTGGGTTCTTATGTCTTATCAAATGAATACCCTTGGTATAGGAAAATGATTTTGTGATTAAGTGATAAATGTTATTTTGGAAGATGTTTGTTTTGTTAGGAACACTATATGCCCAAGGAAAATAGAATAAAATGAGGTTTCATTTGTAGAGTAATGGTGGATTTTTATCTACGTTTTTATTGTTGATTTATAGTGATTTGGGTTATTTATGGAAATGATTAACCTATAACAGAGAATATGTGATGATGTTAATTACTTTTAAGTATGTGACTTTAAAAGTATTTGATGTCATTTGGAGATACAATGTAACATGGGAGACTACATAATCAAATTCTTCTATGTTTTGGGTTTCAATATTAGTTTGGATTATATAAAAGGATTTTAAGGACTATTGGTTATTGAATGGTATCTATTTAACTTTGGGGTATTGTTGGTTTAATTTTAGAAATTAAGATTAGTGCATATTTATCTCAATGAATATCCTTTTGGGGGATCATTAGATCATTCACTAACCATTTTGGTTTTGATTAATCTTCAAGACAATGTAAATATATGGTTTATCCTGCATGGATCATGTGATTCTATAGAAGTTTATTCTAGCTCTTCCAGTGTGACCAAGTCTTCTTGAATACTCATCGTTTAAAAAAAATTGATTTAGTGGTGGAAATTTATTAAAGAATGAAAATCTACTTAAAATTTAAGTATATCTCATAATGTTCTTAGTCAATATCATAAATGAATTCCTCTTCCTTATGTAATGTAACTTTAAAAAAAATGTTGTCCTAGATGGTACCTTAAATCATCACTAATTTATGGCTTTGGGATTGTTGGCCTTTTCATAGCCATGTTCTCTACCACTCTCCATCAGATAATTGATGTTCAGATTTCTCTTCCATATCCATATTTTCCTACATGGAACCCTAGTATGTGTTATTTTCGGTAATCTTCATACATTCCACTCTTTATTTTAAATAGAGGCCTCATTAATTCATTTTTCGATGTGGGATTTCAACTAAGATATTTTGAAACGTCAAAAATGTGTTATCCCAATACCCTATGTTTTGTTGGACCGATGGTTTTTCAAATCATCATAGATTGATGAGTTTAAGGACCTCAATTTTATACTTGTTTGTGATTGATTACCTCAATCACTACCTATAAATATTTACATTTTTCCTCCAATTATATGTGTCTAATTACCACAAATGTTCTCCTAATCGAGATCATAATTTGATGGTGACCCTTTCATTTCTCTTTTCCTCATATTAAGACTAAATTTTAGTATCCCAATTTCCGATGTGGATTTTCCCACAAATATATTTTCTATTTTCAACCTTTTATTTTCGAAGAACAATTTCAAATTGCGAGGATGCAATTTATTGAAGGAGGGGAGAATGTAACACCCCAAGATTTCATAGTGTGTTATTTCTTCAAAATAATTCAATAACCTACACTACACGCAACACCGAGTTCAATCACACCTTGACTTACAAAAAAAAAGCCATTAAAAGAGGTCATGAATATTGTTAACTAAATTTTAAACTTTATATAATCCTTATAATTTTAGAATCTATATTATGAGTTTCTTAGTCATAATGCAAGAACAGATTCATTTTCAGTATTGCACTTTTATTAACTTTTAATAGTGAAACCTTTTTAAATACAATATTTTAAACTTTTTGACTAAATAGAGACATCAAAAAATTTAAAATGAAACATCCCAAGCTTCCACGGTATGATTTCCTTTGAATAAAACAGTAGCGTGTGTTGTACGCAACTTCGAGTTTTAACACACACCACAACTGATCAAACTAGCCGTTATGAATAGTAATACCTAAATTTTGAAATTATATATATTTTATATTTTAAAATGGACTTCATTTTTGGATTCAGAATATCGAATTTAGCCTAAGTTGAAATTTTGGAACTTTTCGATAACTTTCATATTTTGATGAATAGTGAAAATTACTAAATTTTAATTAAAAACAACTTTTTTAATAAAAATAATTAATAGTGATAAATTGTTAATTTGAGTGGTTTTAAAGTATATTTAGAATATATTTTTACCATTTAATATAATTTTGGTCATTGGACGTAATTTTACAATTAAACCGAACATAAACAAGTGTCAATCTTTTGATAGTTATTATCTCTTAAAAACACGCTTTTTGTTTTGACAGCGGGAATTAATTTTAAATTAATTTCTGCCACTTCTGTGTTTTGAATTTAGAAAAATGGATTCCATATTTGGAATCAGGATGTTCAAATTGTGTAAATAGGTAACTTTTATTTTTATACATTTTGAATAATTACTGCGGTAAATATTTTATTTACCATGGTTAAGGGTAAATCCGGTAATTAAGGGTTAACAAATAATATTATAATAATACTAAATTACCCTAAAACGTGTCTTAACCCTATTGGTTGATACATGGTCGACCATGGGCATCTTTGGGTCGATTTAGGGACCCCATGGATCCACTTGTAAGTGATAATGACACTTTATTTTAATTAAGTTAAAATGAATACAAAAATGACACAAGCATATATATTTTAGAAAAACAATTGTTACATAGGGTTATATATGTTGGATTTTAGATTATAAATATTTATTAGAAATATAAAACGATTTTCTACATAATTATATTTTATTTATAATTTTTAGACATTAAATAATTTATTTTATTTATGACACAATGATGATGCAGTAATTACTATAATAGTTAAAAATTAAAAAAATTGATATTATAAATACCCAAATAAATATAATATGAAACTTTTAATGAATTAAAATAATTTTCTAGGATAATATGATATATTAGGATTGATTTAATTGACTTTTTTCGAATTAATCAATCTGTTATGAGTTTCACAAAAATCAACTATTGAATAGTGTCAAAATTGACATAAAAGAGTTCTTAAAACAAATATTATATTATTAATTGATATTAAATTCATAAAAATCTAATCATCGGCCAAGAGACTTATAACATGATAATTTCATCATTAATGGACCACTTGGGGGTCTCTTGGATGTATATAGTATGTTTATTAACTATATTATATAAAACTACAAAGAGACATTGTAAAAGTGAGACTAATTAACTAAGAGTTAATACTTAAAGATAAGGTTAATATAATGACCCAAACCTGTCTAAATTATATTGCTTGAGTTGTTTTCGACCCATCCCCACCTTAAAATTTAAATAATAAACTTTTGAGCCATTATAAATCGAATATAAATTTATTATAAATTAATATTTCTAACTTTTCCAAAGGTTCCCCTCACCCCTCTTATAAAAGGGCACTCCTCCTTCTCATTTCTTCACACCTTCAAAGCCTTTTGGTTTGGCCAAAATCTGCCCAAATACTCTACCAACTTCCCTCAATACAACCTAGAGGCCTTAGTTTGATCAGAAAGCCAACCTAAGGAGCCCTTTTGATCAAATCAAAAGGAAGAAACCGAAGAAGAGGTAATGATTTCATCACCCTTTTCCAAGTTCATTTCTTCTTCCACTTCCTCTTTCTTTGTTATTACCATTATAAAATAATAACTCCAGTATCATATATATACTGTGATGTTATTATAAATATGGTACAACCATATTCAGTATTCTATCCATCCTTTGAATAACATGTCACCATACGTGCGTACGTACGGCTTACCGTCTCCACGTCGTGGTGTAATTGTTATTCAATATATTATTATTTGGATGGGTATAATAATGATGTGTAACTCATGTAAATAATAAATATAACATGATAATGATTCTGTATATATGATATAAAATCCAATTATATATTATTTTAATATCAAAATAATGATATTGTCGCTCGTGCGTATGTACGGACTACCGTCTCCACGAACGCGATGAGATTCATTATCCATCATATCCATTCAAGTATAATTATAATTTTATGATTTAAAAATAGTATCTAAGAACTTGATATCATTATGGATATGAATAATATACATCCCATTAATAAAGAATATGGATCACATAACAAAGAATATAAAGTAAAATGAACCCGTTAACACCCGAAATGGCGATAATTCTAAGATATTATTAACAAATCAATGTTAAAAGATCATATATGATATCATATTAAAGTAAATGATTCTTGTATTATTCAATAACAATTATTTCACCATTATACAGGAGGTAAACCTACCATCGACCAAGGAAAAAGTACAAAGTAAGGGATTTTCTTATCTCACTTTCAATTCCGTGAGATTTCCATTGTTCGCCACTAAATTATTGAATGTGGTGTATTGTGTACTGCCATTTGATATATATTATCATGATTCTCTTTATATTCATGTTATTCTGTGAATCATTTTGTGGTTATTAACTTTTGGCCATACGACTCAGTTGATTAACGTGGTAAGGGGTTTCTTAACTCACTCTTAAATTCGTGAGAATTCCATTGTTCACCACTTAATTATTGTATGTGGTGTATGTGTACTGCCCAAGATTGTATTCATTGTGTAATATACTTTAATTTGTGGGTATTTAAATCATCATGGTATGATACTTCTTTCGTGGGTGTATGTTTCGTAAGTTACCTAATCGATAAGGGAATTTGAGATTTCAATTTCCACTCATTTGGCTTTACGCATATTTCATTGATTATATTACCCCAAGATTATGTGTGGAATCACTATTCATTTGATTATGTCATAATTTCCACTCCCCTTCCTGTGGATATACTTTTGATACACATAATCACTCCATTGATAATTCTCAAGTCATTTATATGAACTTGATAAGAGTAATTTTAACTCATTCACCATTTGTTGAGTTAAACATCCAATTCGTTGGTGTTGTTTTTACAAGAATATGTGTGAATATCCTTTGATTGTTTTACACTGAATATCCAATCATATTTAGCATATTTATATTTGTCACGCATAATTATGTCGTTGATTTATCCTTAACCTAAGTATATGGCCTTTATGAGAGATTTCATCTCAATTTACATTCCATTGAGACTTCTTTGTTGATATACACCAAATCACTTTTATGTGGTGTATATAATGTAATTTGACATAGTATATCATGAATCCCTTTATTCTCATGATATTACAAAGTTTTGATTACCTCAATTATTTGTACTCAAGTGTCTCTCTTTTGGTTAGAATCTCTAACCAAAATACCATTTTAAAATGTTTTAAAGAATTATTCTTCTAAATCTTGCTCATTAATGTCCATGTTTTAAAAAATGGTTTTAAGGATTTATTTATATGGACATTAATGTTTTAAAATTAAAACTCCTTTTAAAAGTTTCAAAGTGGTATGGGACACTTTCATTCAAAAATCTATTTTTGAATGTCTTCTTGACAAATAGTGTGACTTTTAAAAGTTTTCAAGAAAAGGGGGATATTTCTCTCAAATAGTTATGATGATTATTTTCATCTATGTCAACATCATTCATTATTCATGATTGAGGTTAATGTGATACAATACAATCTTTCATATTGTATCAAATGAGTTATGTTTGACTGTGGATGTTCTATTTTTATACCATTCATGGTTTGTGGTTAAAGTATTGACATTTCGTATGCTAGTTTTAATAAAAATGTTTATTTTATGCTTAAACCTACTCATATGAGGAATGCATTGGACTTAATAAGTGACGGGTGGAGCCCGCTATAGCTCCTCGATTCATCGGTAGGTCTCATGAGACAAACTAGTGTCTTGGCACAAGGCCTTGGCAAAATCTTATTTGTAGTCTTGGCACGAGGCCTTGGCTATGTGGTTATGATAGTCTGGCATTATGCATTCCATCATTATGAAAGTGGTTATTGATATTTCATGTGATCATTCGACTAGTAGAATATCCATGTGAGTAAGTAAATGGAATTATTTCATTTTACCTTTTCCATTTTATGCTGAAGTTCATGTTTAAAAGGCTTTTGTTTTAGTTATAAATTTCTTTAAGTGTTTATGCTTATTTATGAAAGCTTCTGCTATAATGTTATCCTTACTGAGCATCTAAGCTCACCCCTTTCAATGTTTTATTTTTCCCAGGATTATGAAGAAGTAATTTATGAATGACCTGCAGGGATAGTATGAGGGGATATGAAGACAAGATGTTCTTTTTATGATGTAATGTAAAAATTTATGGATGTATCTAGTTATTCCAAGGCTACTAAACTAATCGGTCTTTCGAGACTTGATATTTCTCGTGATCATGCCAATGTTATGTAATAATGCACCGACTCTAGGTAATTAGGGTCGGGGCGTTACATGACATGGATTCCAAATTCTCCCATATCAATAAGAGCTGACTAATACTTGTTTTTGTTGTGAAGAATATGAAGCATTATCTATAAAATCATGATATATATATATATATTATCCTGAGTGGGCCCACTAAAGTATATCATGAATTTCCCTATTTTGACAGGATGAATGGAATATGGGGTCATGATTATTCAGCAGTTCAGTATCAGATTTTTTCCACAAAATTCTGTTAAGGGTTAGGCATTAGTAGACATCCAGGCCACCCATCCATCCCCTGAAGAACTACACATAGAAATTGACTTCCTAGATCAGGCCATCATCTCAGTAGACCATGTCATTCAATGCTAGAATATTAATTTTTTATAGTGCCTCTTAGAGCCCGATTGGTATAATTCTCAACCATCCCAATATCAATAAATTAGGACCATGGACTGTTTTCATAACCCCAAAAAAAGATGTCTTTATGTACTCATTCCTATTGATATAAAGATGCACAAAAAATGGGGCAAAGTATCAATATCTCATCACTAGTCTTGAGATGGCCGTCGATATTGATGTCCCTTTCATTTGTGTAAAGAGATACTCCAAGTTATTCCCCAAATAGATCAATGATGACTACATTGTATGAAATCTTGAGATCATGCCCTTGTTGGAGTGAAATTTTCATTTGATGACCCATTTCCCTTCTCAACCAAAGGTGGCTCATATCCCTTATTCATAGATTGGTCTAACTGATACCTTGGATAGTTTATCCATGTCCATTGCATAGCCTGACAAAGGCTACCTATTCATTCATGTGGCACATCAGAGAGTCATCACTTATGTCATTCCAGATGATGATGAAAACCAAATAGTGAACTTGATGACTTCCAATGATTCTAGGTCAGTACCCCAAGGTCCCCCATAGTAGACGAAACCCCTGATACAACCCTTCTCATCAAGTACCTCCAACATGGTATCCTCTTGATGGACTAAACTAAGCATTAGAGAATCCCTTGGTGTGTATTATAGAGTACCATCTAGAGCAGTAATATCCTTGAGAAGAGTTTCTATTGATGTAAGTTTGATATAATTCTCCAACATTTCATCCAAGGAGATGAGATTCTACATTTTATGTAGTATGTTCATATTGGTTACTGTGGTTACCATCCTATAGGATTGAAGTTTTCCAACCAGATTTAATGGTTGGGATACTTCTAGAGACCTCCATAGTCGACGATGGTATTGAGTTTACCAAGAGGTTTCATGTATGTCAGATACATGCCAACTTTTTCCAATGATCATAGGTTCCCCTCTATACCACCAAGTATTATTGGCCCTTTTCTTCAAGGGGACTTGATGATGTTGGAATGCATACTCCAGTAACAGCTCCCCAGTGCAGGTTCATTCTGACCATGAAAAATTTCATCTCCAAGTGGGTAGAAGTGATACCTCTTAAGGAATTCAAAACCTGATATGTGATTGAATTCTTGATCTCCCACATCATACATATATTCATACTCTCTTATTCCATTCTCATCGACAATGAAACCAACTTTTGGGTTTCTGAGATAAATATATTGTACCCCAAGTATAACATTCAGTCAAACCATACTCATTTATACTATTCATAGGAAAATGGAAAGATCAAGGTGTTCAATAAGACCTTCTCTAACATTCTATAGAATATGATGGGATAGAACCGGAAAATTTGATCATACAAGCTCCCCAATTCCCTATGGTTCTATCAAATGAAAACCGTCAATTCCGCCCAAATGACCACATATTCTTTAGTATATAGAGCATATGTATTCATACCCATTGAGGATCAGTTTCCATCACTCTGAACAATGATATATGACCAATATATTCCACAAAAAAATTTAGAAGTCCCTCTTGTAGAGATGGAATCACTCAAAAAGAATAGGCTTCAGGGCTTTCACAACCTATAGATACAATAGAACAAGATAGAAAGAATGTTTTACAAGAAGGTTCTCCTTCACTCCTTCCACTAGGGTGACATGGTACTGGCTCTCAAGACACCAATTATTCATGGAAAGAATCCACCAAATTTGGATCCCAATTGGGATGTACCTTATACTATTTATATGGTATATTCCAATGGACTATACGCTTTGATCCCCATGGATGGAGAGTATATCACTCCTACCCCCAAAAATATGTTCCTAAAGAAATACTTCACCAGAAAGGGAGAATTTTTTCCAAACTCTATGAACTTAAACTAATTGTAGAACTTGAGTCCAAGAATCATGACTTTAAACTGTATGTGAGACCTCTCTTAAATCTTTTATGTCCTGATGGGCATCCTCTGTCCTCATTCACATCATTTTTATTCACTATTCCACACTACACATATCCATTTGAGATGATCCTATAAATATTCATAACTTTATGACCTTAAAATAAGATCCCATGTCCCAGACACATGACATTAAATTGTGTTCCAGGTCTAAAATCCACGACCATAATTTTGGAGCCCTGAGTCCAAGTATCATAACTTTAAACTATATGAAAATATTATCAAAAATATGTGGTGTAGTGATGAACCTACTTTTTTCTCATTCATGTGGGAGTTTTCAATTTTCCAATATATATATATATTCTTGAGAGTTACCCTATCCTGAGGTGTTTTGTGTAGCATCAGGTGGCCTCGTTGGAGCCTTCATTCATGTCAATCTGTTCCTATCATGCCACACATATCCCTTCTGGTTAGGATACTCACCCCATGGTCCAAAATCTATGATCTTAAACTGAGATCCTCATTATTCCAAACTATATGACCTTAAAATTGGAGCCTTGTATCCAAGAATCTTGAAATTAAGTTGTATGAAAGTCTCCTAAAGAATGTGTGGTGTGGTATTGGGTCACCTAGGTCCTCATTCATGTTATATTTTTCAACTTGGTGCACTGTACATATCCTTTTGAGACACCCACCATGGTCTAAACTCTATGACCATAAAGTAAGAGTCTCATTGGTATTACCTTTAAGACCTTAAACTAATACCCAT
This sequence comes from Viscum album, assembly GCA_963277665.1. Taxonomy (NCBI): domain Eukaryota; kingdom Viridiplantae; phylum Streptophyta; class Magnoliopsida; order Santalales; family Viscaceae; genus Viscum; species Viscum album. The sequence continues at coordinate 1,435,515,969 of OY728157.1, forward strand.
TATATGGTCCTTGAAATATGAATTTAAACTATTTATAGCATGTCCAGACATTATGACCTTAAATTATTTTCATTGCCTATAGTATGAGTTGTATGAATTTAAACTACAAAGCCCGATGTCCTCAACACCTGATAATAAACTACAACCTTACCCTATCTAAAACTGGTATTCCTATTAATAAGATGCGATCATTACCCTACCTCAAGTCAGGATTCCACATATGATGAATATGGGATGATAAAAAAACTTTACCTCATACCCCGATCATATGATTCCCTATAACAACTGTGGGATGACTCAAATTCCCTCGCAAGAGAGAGTTTCTCCTACCAACGTCGGTCTTCTACCATGTTGTGTTTCTAGAACTATGTGAGGATTGATTATCATCATTATTGGAGACACAGAGTCACCTAGACATATCATATCTGGATCCAATAACAAATTCATCAACCCTTTGTCCCTCTGTCCATGGTCCAAGCATTATAACCTTAAAATTTGTTCTATTTATCTCATGGTACTTGTTTGTTATGTGATCCTCCTTTTTTCCTTATTCACATTGGGGTTTTATTATCTCATTCCACACATATACCCTTAGAGAAAACACACCCTCCATTATCCATGAATCTTGAATTTAAAATGATTTCCCATGGTTCAAACCATATGGCCCAAAACTATTTACAACTAACTTCCATATTGATTTAGGTTGAACATGACTTCCTTGGTCCTTATTCATGTCAGGATTTAACTCTTACACCATATAAAAATCCTTTAACTTCCCTTTGTCCATGGTCTATACCATTTGTCCTTAAGATATGAACATCCATTTCTAGAACTACATGTGGATTTATACCAATCCTTATGGGATTCATAGTGACACATATACATTTTGTCTTTGGGGCTAGCTACAGATTCACTAAAAAACCACACTTTTTTTCTGTGTAATCACCCCAATATGTATTGTAGGCCTCCTTCTACATATAATCCCCATTCAATAACCTTGACCCATTAGTGAGTCAGAATACCCTTGTATAGTGATATAAGGAATGGACTTCCTCATCGCATGATTTTAAACTGTAGTCCTACCCCGGAAGAGCATAGGAAGCCCATAAGGAAGGGTTTATTTTACCCTATATCAAACTAGGATGACCAATACAACAAATATGGGATGGACCAACACTAATTTCCTCAGTTAAAGGCATTAAACTGCATTCCTACCATAGATAAGTTCGGGATGACCCTAGATAAGGTATGATTTTAACCTATATCAAACAAGGATGCCCTATATGACATATATGAGATGAACCACCACTAACATCCTTAGTAGATGATAATAAATTTAAACCTTCCCCATATAAAATTGGGATACCTCATATCCAGTATGAGAAGATCCAAAAACCTTACTTTATAAGTTACCCCCTTATAATCATCAATCTTCAACTATGCCATGATTCATAACTATGTGTGGATTTATTCCCATCCTCATGGGATACATAGTGACACTCAGTTATTTTATCTCGGGTCCAGACCCTTCACCGATCCTTTATTGGACCTTTCCTTCCTTGATGTTATGATATTGACCCATGGTTTGGTTTTTTAGGCTTTGTGTGGTAGTGGGTCACTGAGATACTCTATTAATGTTGGGTTATCACTATTTATATCACATAATCCTCTTTGTTGACACAACTATGATCCCTCATGAAGTATGAAATTGAACTATTTTCAGCCCAAACATTATGTTTTACATGGAACACAGGCCTTACCAGCTCTCATTCGTATTGGGATAACACTCTTTAGTGCCACAGAAAATGTTTCAGGTAACCCATTTTTCTGAACATCATGAACTTAAACTAAGAATAGAGACCAATTCTGAACATCATGAATTTAAACTGTTTGTGATTTTTCTCAAGGGTTCTTTATGCAACATCAAGTTGCCTCCTCATCCAAACCATTCGCACTGATTAGCCTTCCTTCGATGTCAGGTATATCCCTATGAGAAAAATAACCTTTATTACATGAAACATGATCTTTAAACTATTTTCCATGGTCTATTCCAGAAGACATTAAATTGTGTGCGACATACCAATCAAATTACATTAAACTATGAAAAATTACTTGATCACATAACATTAAACTATGAAATGTACTATCCTCACCAAATGACATTAAACATCATGATCAACATCCATACCATATAAAATTAAATTATGTTCTTATTATCCTTCTTGGATGACATAAATCTACAAGGAATCCAAGGCCCTCGCTTAAGAGGTGTTGTCCTCCGGTGCCAGGCATCTACCACATCATTCACATTTTCATACGTCACTCAACATCTAAGAAGATTGTTCCCCTGGAAGAGATTTTGACTTTTTTTCTCAGACTGATACACCTACTCCAATGTTCTATAATCCATGACAGTATAATATTAGTAGTGATGGGATACATTCTTACATTCCATCAATTAATTTCCATTCTTTGTGTACCCCTTTTTTGGATCTTCATCCTCCACATTTGAAGAGATTCCCATAATGAAATGATGTTTTTCCAATTCTCACCTACCATCCCTGAAAAATTCCTCCAAATAATTGGATGACATTTTGAGGTAATATCCATGTATCGATCATAGTCAATGGTCAATCCTCATTTTCCCCACTCACTACTAAAAATGTGGATTTTAGGTTTCAAACATGGTCAACAATTGTCATATATCTTGATTTCAACCCTTTTGTGTTCTAGATGTTAGGAATAATTTTTAGACAATTTATTCTTCTTAGTTTAGGTATAATTCAATTCCCAGGATTTATCCCATTTGTGCACTAGAGAATGTTGGAAAAGAAATTCAGCTATTCTAAGAGTCTTGTTCTCTAGTGGAAACCTCTCCCTCAAGAAAAACTCCCTATTTGGTTAGTCAAAAAATTTATTAACTCTGAGTATTCAATAATTATCTAACACATTCATATAAATGACTAATAACATGGTTGTCCCTTGTTTCTCACATCGGTCATGACTCACATGAGCTTATGGATTGGTTATTGGTTGTCTCATAAATATGAACTAATTTCAATAATAAATAAAAATAGATATTTCCATTTATGAAGAAAAATTTTAAATAAGAAAACTATGGAATTTGGAGATGGTCATCCATATATTGGAGACTCTCTTGTGTCCTAGAAAAAATTTCCCTTATGGATCTGCTCTAGAAATCGAGTGTTGTAGCTTTTCCAATCTCTATCTTGTGGGATCCAAAGATTTCTGCCACCTATTGAGGTCCTATTCATTCTCATATGTCGTAAGACGAATACCATCATCCATAATTTTCACTTGATCCCACATAGACTGAAGCATGAATATCTAAGATATCGACTGCCTCATCTACTTCTCATCCTCCAACAGCTAAACCCTTAATTTTAATGCAACCTCTATCTAATCATTGAGAAAGGCATCACACCTTTTCATTTTCTCATCTAGGCATTGGATTTTATGATTGAATTCCTAGATCTTCCAAGAACTTTCAAACCATTACTGGTTCCAAGAAACCTATTGATGTTGGATTCCTTTGTGCACTTTCTTAGAAAAGAATTCAAAAACCATTTCATGGAGACTGTAAGAATACACCCCTATAATGCTTGTATATGGAATCTAGTGGTGATTCTATCTTACTCAGATCACTAGGTCTGGTTCTCAGACATTGGTGATGAAATGCATTATGTGCCTCCACACTCTACGCTAGACTATGTGATTTTATTAAATGGCAGTAGGGTCCTCTTGTGAAATTTTATCAGATAGACTAGGCTACATATCAAATGGTTGGTCTTCCTCACATGACTATTCCCCAGTAGCTTCACCCCCACCAGCTTCAAGCTTCGCCCCACTAGTGGAAACAATCACAACCACAACAGTCTATTCTCCCAGGACTAATGTCTGATTAACTTGAACGATCGACTCCTCAAAGACTATAAAGACTATTATAGAAGGTCCTTTAGATGTTCTAGAATCATCTAATTTCCAATAACACAACCTTTAATGAAATTATTTGAAATAGGATCACATAATTAAATTCGATCAAAAAATGGTCAGTTGAACGTATGTAAGAGAGATAAACTTAAAAAGGCTCAACATTGGTAGATTGTGTCCATGAGTCTTGGCAGGGATCTCTAACACAAAATATCCCTTGACACCAATTGGTACTTCAAAAGTTGGCTCCTTCTTCTCTTTCATCGATCTAGTTGGAACCACATGAAATAGAAAAACACATTGTTGTAAAGGATCTATGAAAATATGAAAAGGGACAGGTGAATTGAAATATTTTCTTACCTTGGTGGAGACCAATTTTGATGATGAGTCACCCTGGGCATGTAGCTTCTTTAGTAGTGGGAACCTCCATTGGAATTCCAGATCATGGTCCCCCCATAGATAATGGGAGGACCTAGGGCTCTGGGGCCATTACCTTGACCTCCATGACCAAACTACCAGCCACTTTAGCCTTAGAAATATGACCCATAGTGTACTATTTACACACTCAATGGTGAAACTTCAACTTCTATAGTATGGGACGCTTTCCTATATCCAATATTCTTCTATAAAAAACAATCTTATGATCGAACTTCAAAATACTGAATGTTAAGGATCAAGGGAAGAAAGTAATTTAAGGATAACCCCAAAAAAATCAACCAAGTATTCAAAGGAGGACGTGATTTTGTGGACTTCCTAGGGAATCCCACAGTGATAGGTCAATCCCCATAATTATTCATCACAGGAGCCCTATGTGTCATCGTCCCTTGATTCCACATCATATGAATCATCGAAAGGTGGTGTCTCCTCCCACCTTGACTTGTCACCAAGAATCACTTGCACCAGGGTGAAAAGAGGTTCATACTCCCCTTGATGTCCTGCATTGGCATCAATGGTTTTCAGGTATAAGTGCCTATAATAGATTCTCACCTTTTCTATGATTTATATAGGCCCAACCTCTGGCAGCTCAATTCCATATCTGATCATATTTTTCCACAGGTCATCCATCGACGTTGATGTTTGTATTGGCCTACAAGATACCCAGAGAAAGGGGAAGAAAATATCAGTAGCTTGTTGTATAAATTACTCCAACTTCTTTCCAATATCTAACTTGGCTTGTCTCATCTCAGCTTGGGATATCCTTCTCACCCCCAAGATTTTTTTTAGTACCCATCTCCTCTAGGGGTGGGGGTGAAACAATGTATTAGGTCATACCTGTTGTAGCTCTAGATCGGGATACACCAGATGCATAATTTTCACTTTAAAGAGAAAACTTCCAAACAACTTGTTCCTATGGCACCATGGTCACTAGATCAATCAACTAAACTGACATACAAAATATTTCCTCTGGATATGTTACCACACAGTTTCTAGCATTTTCCATAGATAGGGCAATGTTGAAATTGGTTGGAGGAAGTACAATTTGTTCTTATAAGCTAGAAAACATAAGAATACACCAAATATGATCAAGGATTCAAGGATGAAACTCCTCATAAGCCCCCCATTTATACTCTCTTCATCACCTTATAGAGGCACCTAACTACCTGAACAATCAAGATGGTGTATTTGAATCATAGAAGACGTGGTCGTCAATCCTAACCATTATCACTCCACCTATGAAGCTCTGTAGGTAACCCTCCTATTCTCGTATTCTCTATAGGTTTTCCACCATCAGACCAACCAGGGTTGAAAAGAAATGAATGCTTATTTTTTTCATGGCTACTAATCTGAATCATGACCCCGACCTCATTGAGTGTCATCGGCCATACCCCAACATTATTTAGCAGATATGGATGCAAACTAGAATTCAGATGGGTGATAGAATTTGAGAAATAATAACCCCAAAAGTTCACCATAATAAAACCATGTAATAACCAGAATTCTCCATAGATCCTCCTCAGCATGATTCCCCTCACCACATGACCCAGTAGGTTATAAAGTCAGGCCAGTACAGGTGCCCACATGTTGACTCTATTTTTGGTGGCCAAAATTGCCACCATCACCAGCACCCCTAGGCGTAGGCCCATCTGCATGTCCCTAACCAAAATAATCTATCCATTAAGGAACGTGGAAATAAATACAGTGTAGTGAACCATTTCCTCCAAACCATCCACTCGGTTGTACCCCTATTACTCAAACTATCTCCCCTCTATGATCAACCAATACAATCCTGGGATACTTCTCTGTTGTGCCATTAGGTACTATGTTCCCAACTTGACATCCTCATAAATAGATTATCATTCAAAAAACCATCAAACCATTATTTGAACAATATTTCCCTATGAAAAATGGGAGAATGTTTTTTATTTTTCTTTAGCACCTCTAGAAGATGCCACGTTGGGAGAGGAGTCTATTGGCTGTTATCCTAGGAGTTATTCGATGGGAGGAACATGCCATATTGAAACCCTTTGAGTGGGTTGATTCAAAGATAGTGAACATACCAAAAACTAATTCTAACTTCCCCAAGATAAAGATGAAAGGTTTCTATATCTGGGGAATATCAACCGAGGGTCGCTGTCATCGACTCTTGTTGAGGATAAAAATGGAACTGCGATGTCCACACCACCTCAAACTGTTTGACATGGAACAAATCCACACCATACTCCAAGAAAGTGTAGCGTACCTAGTTTTCTTATGATTATCCACTCATAAAATTGTTTCCCAATCGTATATACCATCTTATATTCTAGACCATGCTATTTCCCCACATGCTACTCTGAAAGATGTTGGTGTAGTGGGAATTGAATTCTTTATCCTTCAGCTCCCACCCCATGACAAACCTAGTCCACCCATTCAGCATATAGACAGAAAGATAACTTTACCCCATTGCAGTGTGGAAATGAATAGGGATATTCTAGTGATTGAACTCATCCTCATGTGTGAACCATGATATTAACATGTTGGATTCCAGGCCTGGTACAATCACTTCTTTCGTTATCCTGAGGTTCCATAGTGGAAGGTAGTTTCTAAATTGATAGTTCTTATATACCTCCATAATAATTCCCATTAAAACTACCCTTATATATTGAGGGATATGAGGGTTTACCACAATTTATTCTCTCTAGGTGATGACAATATCTTAAATATCAGCTGGGTTCTGTTGGTCGGACATTTCAGAAAGAATTAGAAAATTATGAGGGAGGTGTGCGAAAGAATAAGGGGTCTGCATGAAAAGGTTAAGATGGAACATAATTTCACTGAAGTATGTATAAAAAGATTTTTTCATAGAATATGGTTCGCAAAAGATGGAATGTTGTGTGAAAAATGTGGTGGAATCTTGGATGTTTCACGGAAAAGGGAGACTTATGTGCATGAGAACAAGGAGTCTATCATGGAAAAAATCCATGTGTTGAATAGAGGACCCCCCCTACACCTATATAAAGCCATTGACCAGCATTTTACATGTATGTGAAAGACTCTTTTCTGACCAACCACCAATGATGAATTAATCCTTGGGAATAAAACACTCTCTTCGGTGTTTCCCTTGGAACCTAATCTTATGGTCCCCTTTCATCTCAGATTCTGAGGGGGGGAATTTATTAGCACTGAAATATCATCTAAGGCCATAAATGGCCAGTTTTGGGAAAACCAACCATTCACTCTACCCCAAAAGTCCATTATGGGATCGATGAGTAGGGTGCATGGAAGATTCCATTTATGTACACAAGAACCTCATTATGTGAACAAATCTCTTACGCGCTAAAGGTGATAAGATTTACCACTTATTTTACCAAGGATAAAAGGATTTCCATGGTAGCTACACACAAGAAATAAGTGTTGCACACAAGAAATGAAGTCTATGCGCAACATCCCACCTTTCATGCGACAGGCGATGTCATGGATTCCATGTTATGTGCCCAAATTCTAGTTGTAAAGGAAACAATCACGTGAAAAATGTCTTTCAAAACTAGCACCTTGTGCATCCCCCACCATACATTTCAGATATTAACAAAAGGTAACCCCCTTATTCAAAGAGACATTACAGAAGACAAAACAAAAATATCATGCACACAATTACCCATCTACTACAATACACAACATGGACCAAACAAGGTAGAGAATCTTATGTAACATGTATCATGTGGGTCCAATACTCACTGGTCCCATGGTTGGGTGATCCTCACCTAACCATTCTTAATGGTAGTCAGGTGCATGTAAAGACTTCACTTGCATGAAATCTTGACCTTACACTCATCCCTTGATCTTGTGAGCACCTAATCCTTTTGGTTTCCTAGAACAACCGTGTGCTTGAGCACCATGCTCACATAACTCTTCCATGAAACACTCCAGACATACACGAAACAACATTCAAGTCCCTTAATTAACATCCCCTATGACTTCACAACACCTGCTTCTGTGATTGGGTACTCTAACCCCAGTTTCTTATAAGTACATGGACTGTAATATGGATGTCATGATTGGACACTCCTATCATCATTGTACCATGAATGTTCCTAATCCATGCCCCTCATAGAGGCACATGAGCATTAGTCATGTAATCACTTGGGGTAAGTACTGAGCCTGCCCACATACTAGATTCAAGACATATAACTGCCTAGTTCAAAATCCTAGTTATAATAAATTAAACTACCCAATAACATCCTTAGCATATGACATAAAACTATATCCTTATCCTATGAAATAAAAATAGCATTCTCCATGATTGAGTGGAATAGGATGACCCCCACACATCTACCACTAACATGGAATGATATTATCCATGAAATTGAATTCATAACCCCTACACCATCCAACCAAGATAAATCACCTTCCGAAGGGTAGCTTCAATGTGTATTCACCACACCATCCCTCTTTAATGATCCTTTCACAACACGATCATCCTTACAACATGACATTAAACTGCATGGATCGGTCTTGTCACATAACCTTAAACTACTACATTGAACTACATTGATTTTGAGATATGTCTTCTCAATAGGTTATGTAGGAAGCCTCCTTGGGGTTCAATCCTGACCAATGGTAAACATTGGTTCCCCCTCTCAAGGATGAACCTCCATTTATCCACCTCAAAGGGATTTTTGATCAACCCATCAGATTTTCCACAAGGGGAACCTAAACAATAGTAAACTTAGTTACTCCCAGCTAGGGGTACACCACCATAATCTATATCATGGGGCCTTATGATCAACCATTATGATTTTCCTCAAGGGGTGTTCCAACACATCCTTCCTAGATTTTCCATAAGGATAATTTTGGTTCATTATGATGTGAAATATTCCTTCTTAGGTACACAAATCCCTAATCCACCTCAAGGGGAATCCCGATTATCTATATAGGTACATCTCAAGGGGAATTCAGATCCATTAATCCAGGGTTCATCTTCAAAGGGCATTCATGTCCATCGGTAAATATTTTAGGTGTGAAATAATCCATCCTAGGAATACACCTTATAGATCCATTTCTAGTTTAATTTTGGTCCATTTATCCCTAATCCACCTCAAGGGGTGTCATGGTTCACACACCTCCCTGATCCTTCTCAATGTGTGTTCTAATCCAACCATATTGCCCCTCAATGTAATTAAACTAGTGATCATCTCCAAAAGATGTAAAAATCGTGCCCTAATCCATCTTAACCATACATTCTGATATGACTTCATATGATGTAAAACTTGTGACATAACCCAAAATACACACTCCATGCAAGACATGGGATGCCCGAGGAAAAAATCCCTGGAATATTTACACCTTCGAAATTGAATCCTCATGATTGATATGAGATTCCTTGGGTTCCACACATTAAGATGCCTCATATGAGAATCATTTCCAAGAATAAGAATATAGGTGACCAATTCTCCCAGGGTTCAGATATGCACATCTTTTCCCAACGTGACTACTGTCATGACCGAAGGTTTTAAACCGATCCAGAAGAACACAATATGTAAATAAAAAAATGTAATTAACCATCATCCACAATTATATGAAACCAATAATGAGTTCCATGAACATGAATTAAATCTATAAGGGATACCCGAACTAAGAGATGATCTCTGATGAAGAATCCATAAAAGGAGAAACCTACTTCCCATCACACTTTTTTGATCAATGAGAATAAATATTCATTTAAAGTGAAAAAATCCAAATTCCTTTGGTAATCAGGAATGCAGGGAAACAATGTAGCCATTATTTACATCATGTTCAAATGCATGAGCATTCATTAGTGAATGATTTAGAAAAAATGTTTTATATTTATACATATTAGTAAAATTCTGCCAACCATTCTAGTTTTTGCAAATATTTATAGGCATATTAATTAATTTTCATTACTTTATGTATCTTATGATCTATTTATACCCAATTTTACAGCTTTATTCATGAAAAATACATCTTTAATATTAATTTCTTGGAGTAATATATGAAGTATAAATTGATCAAAGCACTTCCAAAGGATGAAATATTTCTTAATAAAAAGAAATAAATTTTGTATATTTTTACATGTTCTATATATTGATAGTAAAATAATATCTCAACATTAGGGAAAGTATATTGAAATAAAAATTTATACTTTTACCTTAATTTTTTATGAATTGATGGTCTTTTCACCCCACAAATAATTATGGTATTGGGTTCATTAACTTTTTTTATAACCATGTTCTCTATCACTCTTTATTAGTCCTTGTATGATATGTTTCCATTCCATATATATAATTTAACTTACCAGAAATTTTCTCCTTATATAGGAACCTGATTGTGTTTTATTTTAAGCAATCTGTTTGTTTCCAACCTTCTCTTTTCAAAGTATGTTTTATTATCCCTCTATACGATGTGGGTTTTCAACAATAGTCTTTTAAAATACTAAACCTATGACGATTGAATTAAAATTGGGATTAGACAATTTATTTAATGGGTGAGAATGTAACACCTGGAAAATTCAGTTTCAATGAATAATAAGATTGATATATTTCTTAATAGAAAACATTAATATTAAAAAAAATGAGTTATATTATACAAATATGATTATTTAAATGTGAGCATTACAACCTAGCAATTGAATTTGAGAGTATGAATATGAGAAAAAAAATTATGAAATATATTTATAGTGGTCCTACTCAATAAATATTTTTTTTAATTCTTATGAAACAATGAATTGTTACTTTTGTGAAGTTATTTTATGCTACAAAAACATATTTTCATCAAAAATGAGTTTTTTGAATTTTGTGTGTGGAAATTATAAATAATTTATACCACATATAAAAATATTATTTTAAAAAATTAATTTTTTTAGATAGAATATTATAATTAACTTTTGGTGAAGTTTTTTTATTTTTATGAAATGATAGAGTTTTCAGAGAATTTTGTAAAATAATGATTTTTCAAATACTCTGATTTCTTTTCATTAAGTCAAGTAATATAAAAGTAAAAATATAATATTTATTTGGTATTAAAGTTAAATATGATCAATTTTATTTATAATAATTTAATTAATTCCATTTTAATCATAAATATTCCTAATTTCGATACATGTTAATTTTTATGCTTAAAACCTTATTTTTCTGAAAGCAGTTTTTCTTTGCTTTTTATGAATTTATGATATTTTTTGAATATAATAGATATTGAATAATGAATATTAAATACCATATTTGGAATTATTATGTTAAAATTTGGTAAATAAGTCCCTATTATTTTTTTTATTATGAATAACAATCATGGTAATTAATTCTCAGCTCAGTAAGGGTAAAATAGGTAAAATTGGATTTAAAACAATAGATATGGCCTAAAAATCAACCGAAAACATTCATATATTTAATTTTATAGGTTAATTAGATTATAAAAATCACAAATTAGAATATATGGAATTTTTTTCTATTTTCACTGATAATTTCACATATATAATTTTAATTTAAGAAAATCCAAAAGTGGCCCTAACTTGTATTTAATTTATTTTATATGTTCACATAGAGATATGAATATGTTTTGGAAGAATATAAATATTTTATTCTATAAATAATTAATTTTTCTTAAATGGGGATTAATTTTTAATTTCTATTAATGTTATAATTACCTTAAATGCTTACACAATTCTGAAAGAGTTCCTATCCAAGTAGTATAAAATTAAATGTAAATGATTTGTAAAGACACGGATTTTTACATTTAATTTTTTTTAATTATATGGAAATATTAAGAGTCTGTGAAAAATGGCGGTACCTGATTTCTTATCCTGGAGTGCTTAGAATGAATTTCTGAACTTTATTTAAGGTATGTTCAGTAAAAGTGCCGCTGGTAATTCGTAACTTTTGAACTAGTGCCTGGAATTGAAATCCGAGGACACCATTGAACTTGAAACACTGATTTTCGCTTAAGGAGGCCTTCACCTCGACCAAAGTGGGTCAAGGGTGGAAAATGGAAATCTTGGTTCTTTCTGAGGAATAAAAATAAAACAATAGTTTTATTTTTATTTGAAGTCTCTCCACCACCTTTTGAATTTTGTGGTGGGGAGCACAAGACCTTGAAACCCCTCTTTTAATGTGGTTCGACTCTTGGAAACCTTTCCTAATTAATAATCCATCATTAATTGAACTATTAATGATCTCTGAAACTCAATTTGGGGGATTGACTCCTTAGTTCTCTAGGAATTTAGAATTTTTGGAAAACTCTTTTTCTGGAGAACACTTGGTGGAAGAACATCCTCCAATGAAGAACCTCCTCCAATGAAGAATGAATATATAGATCAAGAATGTTGAACCAATGTTGGAGAATGGATCAGAAGCGTATTGTGGGAGCAATGAACGCAGACGTCTCCTTCATCGTCTTCATCTTCTTCCTCATGAAATCACCAATGAACGGTTGAGGAAGGGTTTGTTCTTGAATATTCATCATTGATTTATGTTGATTCGATGTTCTTAAGCTGCATTCTATCAGTCTAACATGGAGGGTGCATGCCAAACGAACATGGCCTGATCCATCTATTACTTCGTTGTTTGGCGTGTTCTATGTGGGTGAAACCTCGGGATGAGCGGAACTCGACCATGATGGGATAAATGCCAAGGTAAAACTCCGAGACACACAATGATTCCTTCGGATTGAAGAACGGGCCACTAAAGCTCACCCGGTGACCCGAGACATTATATCGGTGACCGAAACCTGCAGGGTACATGAAAAAACTGGCACACTGACCGGCCACGACAGTGCCAATGACACAAACGCGACTATGGCGGTAGCGCAACTGTGCCGCCAAAGGAGGAAAAGGCCCATTGGTCATGGCAGAGGGGGGTGGTGGCCGGCACTCCGGCCGGCCGCTTGGAAGCCGGGGCGGTGCGCGTCCGTGGCGCCAGTGTTGGAGTCCACTGGTGCCAAGACACAGCGGCACGCCTGGAGGGTGGTTGACACCCGGCCAGCCGCCAAGGAAACATCGGCGTACGCTGACATCGCTAGAAGGAGAGCCGGACAGAACCCCATCCGGCCATGTCATGCCGAGCATGACCCGTTCTGGTATGCCCCGCATGCCAGCAGGCCGTGCCACATGGCGTCGCTGGGTTGTCCAGAACTGAACAGACCTCGAGCCATTTGGGATTCCTAGGTGTCAGCTTGGGCTAGCCAAGACCACGACGGGCCACCCGGGATGTGGGCCACATAGCGGACCGTGCAACAGGCTGCCTAGTGGGTCGCCCGGCGGGCCGGGCCGCACCCTTTGTGGGTCAGACCGGACAGTGGGCTAGCGGGCTAGGACCTTCGTGGTCCAACCCATCCGAGAAAGACCCAGATCGAGTTGGGTCAGCCCAGACAGGGTGGGTCGGGTCGGACCGGACCGAGGCCCATCTGAATCTAGATACGTATTTTTGATATATTCTGAGAACCAGGAATCTGTTTGAAGAACCATTTATGATGCCAGAATTCTTGGATCAAGATGGTCCTTTTGGTATACTCCACTTGAGTTTTGGATAAATTTGTTGTATGGACGGGTTGCATCAAATCTGAATCCAACTAGTCCCTCGAATGGAGACATTAATAACTTACTGACTGGACATCCAATTAACATTCCATCTGTCGTGTTGGTCCCTTATGACATGACAGATCTTTGTGATACTTTTTCATGGGACTTTGTGGCATTTGAAGTATCAACCGATGGCTTGAAGAGCTAATCCTCATGGAATCAAGCTTGCTTAGAGCGGGAATCCTCTGGATGGCTATAACTGAAGCATCTACCAATCCTGTGTGGGTCATCTGCAGATCCTGTGTGGGTCATCTTTAGATCTTGTGTGGGTCATCTTCAGATCCTGTGTGGGTCAGCATCTATGGATCCTTTGTAGGTCATCTTCAGATCTTGTGTGAGACATTTTCAAATCCTGTGTGGGTTATTTTTGTTTCTGTGTGGGTCAAAAGCAGAGCTTCTCGATTAAGTAATATTATCTAACAATACAAATAATAATCTATACTTCCGTACTTAAGTTATACCTGGTGTGACCAGAGTCTTTACCTTTATGGTATTCTTCTGTGTGGTGCTACCTACGTGGTATTCTTTTTTTCGTGGAATGGTTGTGCTTTTGGCTAAAGAGTTGGGCTATGTGATCCTCTTGAATGAGTTGGGTTACTTGAAAAATTAGGTATATGAATGGGAATATACCTAAGTAGGGTTGATTGTTGCTTCATGATTTGTAATTATGGTCTAGCTTTGTGGGTTATCCTCTGTGGATTCTAAGATACCTTTGGGGGTCTCGGGGTCCCTACTGAGTATTGTTATACTCACCCCTTCACGGAATACACCTGCACCTTGCAGTGTCCTGTGAAAACGATAGACAACATTGATTGAGGATGAGGGTGCTAGGACTAGAGGCTGCTCAGAGGTGGACTATTAGAAGAGACGAACCACAGAGATGACCGTTCAAGAGTTGTACCTACCCTTCATGTAGGATCCTTGGTGGGTGTTCACAGGAACTATTTTCAATTTTACTTGTACTTTTCAGTTGGGATTGTATTCTGACCCCTTTACTTACTATACTCACCCTATTTATAATATAGTTTACTTTGTGCTTGAATCCTGATGTGTGCTTGGATTGTGTGGGTTTTCAGGTTAAAAGGAAATGGCTTCCTGGTTTTAGGGCTATGCCTTTCCGGTGCTAGTCGCCAACCCCTGGCCAATGGAAGGGAGGTTGGGGTAGTCACAACATGGGCCCCGAGGGAGGGGTCGTGAAATGATAATAAAAACATCAAAAGTAATATTTTTTGTATGGAATATGGTGTAACAAAAATTATATAGTCATTAAAAATGTATAATTTATTTTTAATGAGTTTATATTTCAATTAATTCTTTATCTTGTTGTCTTTAAGGTCAAATGAAATTAATAGTGTCAAAAAAGAAATTAATGCTTTTTTATAAAAATTAATAATGTATTAAATTATTTGAAAATAATTAAAATTTTTAAATAGGAAAATTAGGAAGAGAAATGATCTATAATTTCATCCCTTTCCCATTTATTAGAAATTTTTTACCTTGTAAATAAAATTGTAACCCTCTAAGATTGAGAAAGTCGTTACCAAAATTGAGGTTAACATGGGTTTATCGGAGGTTGAACCCAATGATAAGGGAATGTTGGCCAATTAAACCTGTATACATACTATTAAATGAAAATTATTAGACCTCAACCTATCCAACATTCTAATATCTATCCCTTTGGAATCATTAATCTTCAGTATGACATTATTATAAATCTTTTATGAAATTCTAAGTGTAACCTATCCCCCACTAATAAAAGGACACCAATACTTTAACTTATTTACACCACATTAATGCATATATATTTACAAAAAAATATATAATTATCTTATAAAATTACATATCCATCAAATTATAGGTTATTTTATTCTTAAAATACATTCCATGGATCCTAAAGAAGGTATCTAAAGGCCCTTTGAATAAGATGTAATCATCATACCCAACCTCTTTGAAATTATTTGATATTCTACCTCCTATAAATATGTGTTATTATTTCATAATATAATAAATTAAGTATCCAAAATATATTTAAATTTTATTTTTATTATTGAGGAACCTTTATTCAGCCTTTTTTCATCAAATTGTAACTGAATGTTTTTCTTGTGTGTACATGTGGACTATCGCTTCCATGTAGTGATACAAATAATCTTGCATCACCACTACTCATGTATGGTTATTATGATGGGTTTAATGTTTATATAAGAAATTTATGAACTAATTATAATTTTATAATTATATTATCATTTCTCCCTTCTTACATTCCCCTTTGTTAGAAAATGATAACGTCACTCACACTTACATGTGGACTACCACCTTCATGAGGTGATGTGATTTATTTTTGTTTATATTTTAATTAGATGGTAATAATGATATATTTATTTTATATATGTGTTATTTAAGATATAATAATTTTTTTATTGTTATAAAATAATATTTTTAAATATTTCCTTCTTTTCTTTAGAAAATGAAAACCCCGTTCATGCGTACGTACAATTACTATCTCCATGAAAAATGTAAATAATTTTTATACATTTAACTTTTATGGATGATACTAAATATTTATGTAATTGATATATATTATATTTATATCATGAATAATTTTTTTTTAAATAATTTAACCATTATAAACTATAAGAATTGGAACCACCGAACCAAAAATCTCATGAAAAATGAAACAGTTAACACCTAAAAACAGTGATTTTAATAAATAATTATTAATATATGGGTGTTGAAATGTTATAATTGTATATTATATGATATTATAAGTATGAATGTTATTTTATTATATAATTATACTAAATTTAAAATCATTATATTGGATTTTAGATAACTTTTAATGAAAGTCGAACAAGAGGTAAGTGTATTTCTCATCTTACTTCTATTTATACGAGGAATGTGGAATATTCACCACTTATTTACTTTTTATGGGGTATATAATTAAAATAAAAGTATTTTATGATTATTTTCCTGAAATTTTTTGGGATTTTATAATCGATTTAATGTTCCCTCTTTTATGACATTTTTATTCAATGATTACTATAGTGGTAAGGGTTATTCATCTCAATTTTTTCCATTGAGATGTGATGAAACAATTTATGTTTATTTTGTGTATATAATACCATTGAACATGTTATATAATGATTATAATTATTTTAATTATATTTCATTTTTAATTTGACGTAATTCTTTCCTAGGTCTTATGATTCAAAAGTTACAAAAGTGATAAGACTTTTATGTTAAAATCTAATTATTTATCTGGATTGATTATTATTATGTCTCTAATGATAAAATTTTATACCCAATCTCTCAAAAATCCCATTAATTTTAATTTTATTTAGATACCTTACTATAATAAATATTTTCCTTTAATTTTCCACTCTATATGAATTGAAAATCCTAAAAAGAATATTTTTAATGAAAATTGAATTTATTTATCTATTTTGAGAAAATTATTTTTCATCCACATACATGTATTATAAAATATATTTAAATAATTTTCATTATTATAAAATTATTTTTAATTTAACTTTTACATATGAATAACTTTTAACAAATTTTTTTAAAGGAATCATCTTTTCATTTTCTTAATGAGTAACTGTTGAATTTCTATTGAAAATTTGAAATAAATATTTGTTTTATCTTACAAACGATGAACAAAATTTCCTGCCATCATGATCACTCAATGATTTTACACTTTTATAACATGTTTGAAATGTTTTTTTTTCAAATAATTGTTTCTTAATATTTGATAAATATTTACATTCTAAATAATTTATTTTAATGTGAAATGGGTATTTTCGTAATGAAATTTTCAAGTGATCTTTTAAAGTCAATTTTAATCTATGATATTATCATTTGATCTTACATAATATTTAATGGGGATATAAAACTTTTAGACCATCCATTTTCATAATTTTGATGGTTTTTGTTTATTATGATTTAAGGATGATTCAATGAAAACCATTTCTTTCCCATGGGTTAAATATGTTATGTTTATTCCCTTATGAAACATGTTTCTTTTCCATGGGTTATAATTTGATGAAATTTCTTTGAAACCCATTTCTATTCCATGGGTTTTGATATGATGAATATTTTATGATCTTGTTTCACAATATTTATGACAAATGTTTTGGGTCTTGATGATTGATTGTGGGGGGTTAAATGTATTTCAAAATTCAACACATCAGATTCACCATTTTCACCCTTAATGAAAAATCCCAATGGTTCCCAAATCTATAACTGGGAATAGACATACATTCCAAAGGAAGGTGGTCCATTGGGGGGTTATACCTAATCAATATTACAAACATACATTGATTGAGAGGATAAGAGGTCAGGTTCATTTCACCCTTTTGGGGGGAATTATTACATATTAATAGACTCTCTAATAGATTTAGGATATGTTCATGTATCTCTTCCTAATCCCGATATAGAATTGGTTACCCAAAAAAATGATCAAGTTTAGAATCCTTATATGTGTAAAGGGGGATTATATTAACGAGTCCATAGGTATGTATCTTAGGGTCATCATCCATTTCAAGTTATTTCATTGAAATGGGTAAATGATTTTGTTTTTAAGACATAGACCAAGGAACACTGGAGTTTACTATCATCCTGTGAAGTGATTTATATTTTGAGGATGGGATTGAATATTTATGAGGCATCCAACATATCTTTTCTATAATAAGAATAGAAACCCACATAGTTATTTTAAACCGAATAGTTTAACATCATGCCAAAATGACATATATGAGGGAACATGGGCACCAGGTATTGTGCTAGAGTCTTAGGAAGGCGTCCTATATATCCTTTTTTTATAACAGAGGTATTAGTCATGATTTTCTGATCATGAATTAAGGACTTTCCCTGGGGTATATTCCATTATATTGGGGCATTCATATCATGCCACTTAATAGGGCTTATACATTGAGGTTTCCCTAGTTGGGGGTTGTTCATGTTGAAGGTGATATGATCGTTACAATTCACTGGGCCCACGCGAGCCATGCTCGGTGTGATAAAAAAGATATAGAAAGTGATTAATACCAATACATATGTATTTAGTATTTATGAATTTAGGAATCCCTTATGGGATTTTTTATATGGATATCTGTCCTTATAAAGGAATCCTATGTATCCTGTTTATAGTACGAATTAGATTCTGCAGAGTTCAATTAGCTTCCCAACCCACACATGGATGAGGAAGAAAAATAACCCCATAGGATAGTGTGGGTATCATGGATTATAGTGGCTGAAATATGGAGGTACTTACACAAATGTGGATTCAAATTGGAGCTCGGGCATTGGGAAGGTGTTCTATGTATCCTATTTGGATAGAAATTAGAGTTCTTATAATCCAGTTTTTGTATTGTAATACCATGAGTTTTTGTAAACCTTTTTTTAAAATAATTTAATTTTTTTAATGTTTTTCTTTTCACAATAAAATAACATGAACTTTAATTATATTCTACACCATTTTAAACTTGTGCTACATGCAATATCATCTTGGCTTGTGTTATACACAACACCAAATTTCTACGAAACATCATTTTATTATTATAATTATTTAAATGAGATAGTTATAACCTAGTCATTAAATGCAGTAATATGAATAGTAATAATTAATTTTTAAATCTTATTTATAATGTTTTTATATAAATAAAACATATTTATAATAAAACATATAATTTTGGTAAGTCTTTATATGTTTGAAAATATTATTTTCTCAAATGACCTTTTTTTAGGTTGTCATGTGAACAATAATAAAATCAATTTTAGAAAATTTTAGAAATATATCTTGATAAAATAAAATTAATTTTTTAATTCATAATGTCAAAATTATATTAGTTTTAATTTTAGTGTTTTTTAAAAAAAACTTCATTTTTTGATGAATAGTGAAAAACATTGAATTTTAATTCCAACCCGCCTTTTCATATAATTTATTTATATAATTAAATTATATTTTAATTTGGTTTTAATGAATAATTATATTAATTTTAAATAAATTCATACAGTTTAGGTCATTGGAAATAATTTTACATTGAAATTGGATATCAAAACAATCCAAATTTTTAAACATTTTGTCATAAAAAACCTGTTGTCGCGACCCGTCTACGAGATTAAATTTAAATTAATTTATGCATACTATGTGAATATAATTTTTAAAAATTGATTCCATAATTTGAATAAGAATAAATTATTATTTATACTGAGTTCAAATTATTTTTTGTTAAAAAATATTAGTGAAAGTGATCAAAATTAATTAGAGGATGTAGAGAAAATTTAACATAACAAATGAGTAAACCATAAAATTAATGAGAAAAATGACATATAAAATTTTCAAAAATCAACTTTATGTACATATTTAGACACTATAATCCCTTTTATAATATTGGGATCATTATTAGAGCTAGTTCTCATGTTAAAAATGTGGGTGAAATTCCAATTCCAAAAGTTTACAATAACATCACTCCTCCTCAACTATAAAAAGGCACTAACCCTCCCCCTAATTCAAAATTCTCAAGATCATTGTCCCTCCCAAAATCGACTCAAATAAGATACCAAAATCCCTCCACTCATCCTATAATATTCCCTTTGGGAAGAATTCTATAAAGGAATCCCTTTGGTTCAAACCAAAAGGAGTTTCCCAAAGAAGAAGTTACATCCTTTCCCAAGATCTTTGTATTATTTTTATTCCCATCCACCTCAATTATTCTTATTAAATGATTATATAATAACATCATTATCCTAAATATCTTTATGTTTATTTGTTATATGGGTTATAATCACACTTACACACTCTTCAATCTAATGGGTAACGAACTTACCATTATTGTGTATGGAGAACTACCACCAAAGGAAATGTTGTTGTTCTTTTTTCATTTAAAACCACACATGGTTGGGAATTATGATGTAAAATATGATTTTATATTATATATATTATATTCATGAGGAATTTATTCTTATATAATTATGATATAACACATACCTTCATGATTTAAATTTTGTGTAAATACGATAATATCGTTTAGGGAAGTGTGGACTATGGTCTCCTCCAAGTGATGTAATTCATTCAAAATATAAAAGGAATGTATTAAAAATGATTTAATTAAAAATATATTATATATATGAAATAATAATTCTTATTGAATTAGTATATATATATATGTTATTTACTTATTTTCTTTCAATGTGATAGTTAAACAGAAATAACGTTCATGCTTATGTACGGATTACCATCAATATGAACAATGTATTCAATTTCATATTTATATAATTAATATATTTCTATAAATAAATATATACTGAATATACATGATATTTATATCATTTTTTACAGTCATTAAATCATGATATAGTTATAAGGACAAAAAATATAACAAATTAGGACACATGCGAAGAACAAAGTGGATATTATACAAAACATAACCTAAACATGGAAGTGTTAACAAGAAATTGATATAAATCCATATATGGTATTAGATATAAGAATATCGTTCTATGTTAGATATATATTTAACTTATATTTTTTATATATGATCATTGAAAGAGTATGATGGGAGTTAAGACATAAATTATGGATATTTCTAGTCTCATTTTTATTTTTGTGAGATTTATGATTTTTGTGGAGTATAAAATTCCCATGTATATATAATATGATTATTTTCAATAAAAATATGGGTATTTATATATCCTTTTTATTATCTCTATTTAGGTATTATGTTTCAAAAGTTACCGAAATTAGTAAAGTAGTTTTTTCCCAATTTTCCTTCTTTCAGACACATGCCATGAATTTCAAAAACCGTATTTTCCAAAATGGTTTCAAAAATGTTTTTATAGATAATATTTTATTCTCATTTTAATGGAAAAAATATTTTAAAAATTCTCTATGTTTTTCAAATAATCCCTTATAAGTTTTCAAAGTGTTTCCAATTATTTTTTTAAAACGTTTTCAAGCATTCCATATATGTTTTCAAAGTGTATTCAAATAAATGGTTTTCAAAACATTTTCAAGATTTAATTATAAGTTTTCAAAATATTTTTAAAGAAATGGGTTTAATTTTTTTCTATTTTATTTATATTTTTCAAAGAAAAAAGTTTTTTAAATCATCTTTGTTAAGTTTTCATGTTTGTTTCCAAGAAAATGGTTGTCCAAAGGTTTTATGTTATAAAAATTATTTTTCAAAGAAGAAAGATTAATTTCATAATGATTTTTAAATATACATCCAAATCATTTCCCATTTAAGATGACATATGTTGGTTTTACTCATTCCATTCTAGTTAAATGATCTAAAGGATCCATTCATATTATTTCTCTGAATAGTTTATGTTTTAATTGAATGATGTTTATGAAACTTATTTCTTCTTCATGGATAATATGATTATGAAACCTACATCTTTTAATGGGTTATTGTTTGATCAAATTATTATTAAATGTTTACATTTTTTAATTATTAAAGATATAATTACATGTTTTTGACACCCATTTAACTTCTTGGGTTATGATATGAGTGTTTATGATCTTGTGGAACATGTATGTACGATTTCATTGTGAGATGGGTGGAACCTATATCACACTCCAATGAATTGGTAAAGATTTATATCTCCTTAGATAATGATGGTAATTTTGTCTAACAACATAATTCACTATGGATGATGGGAAAACCCAATCCACTATGGGAAGATGGTGGAACCTGATCCACTATAGGAAGATTGGGAAACCCAATACAATATGTGAAGATGGAGAAACTAGATAACTTAAAAGGAAAGGATTGTGACTTGGGATGGTGGTGTGTCCCACCCATTAGGTGTAGTCCCCATGAAGTTCCATAATAAATTTTTGAAATGTTCTTTGACTTATAGGTAATGATATTACATGTTTTTGGGTTTTCCAAAATTCGATATCTCATTCCCATATTATGATTTCATGGATCATGCTCTTGATTTACATAGGATTCATTTATTATGAAATGAGAATATTTATTTCACAATTTATGTTTATAATCTTTTATATGAAGGGTATGATCTTATATGGTTATGATCATGTTATCATACCCTTATTATCATGTTTATATATATATTATCTCTTGTTTACCCTTACTCAGAATCTAATCTCACCCATTTTTATATCTCCTTTCCATAGATTATAAAGATATATATTAAGTATGATGTGTCTAATAAGGGTTCTAGTTATGAAGAACATTGTGGGAGATATTGTAGCTCACTTATGTACCCATGTTTATATATCTATGTTTCAAAAGTCATTAGGATAATACGATGTTTGGGAGCTTATTTGTGTAATGTTTTAAGTATTCCAAAAAAGTGATGTAATGTTAATATATGAAAATCACGGGTCAATATAGTTGGTATCAAAGAAATCATTTTTTCACCCTTTGGAAACTAGGATGAGAAAACCATAGTGATAACTCTACGGACATGTCTAAGGATAAGTCTAAGGATAAGAAAAATTATATGAACATGTCATGTAATTTTGGTAAAGGATAAATTGAGTGGTTTTCTATAAAAAAATCATTGTTTGTATACAAAAAATGGATGTGGTTCTAAAACATATATTCCTAAGAGTACCAACTCTAACAAGGTGCATCGGGCATGACTCAAGCGTAACTTGGTACATGACAATGAGCCTTACTGCACACAGGGTTTGACAATCCTCGGGGATATTCTTTGGGAATTCACTAACTCTTCACAAACCATCATGAATGATTTAAAAATAAGTTATCTATGAAAAACATTGGATAAACCTAGAGTTTCATATATTAAGTAAGCTGTCATAATTTAGACATCCTTTAAGTTGTTTTTCATGATTATGTGGTCCTCACTATTACTGACAATTGCAAAAAAATTTATTAATGAAAAAAACACAACATAAAAAATAAAGTGCATCGGGGATGATAGTGATGAAGGAAAAGGGAATCCCCTTGAACAATCATATAACTATCAATAGGAAGAGAACAAGTAGTAGAAAAAAACCTTATCCTACTATCCTGGTTCCCTTTGGATGTAAGAAGATCCACCAACATGTTACCTTCATCTGACATATGTAGAAACGATATACAAGGAAGGATAAGATACTTACAAGAGCACAGGAGAAAAATAATTTTCCATGGAAAATCCATCTAACCTTTCAGGGTATTAAAAATAATGGTAGAATCAAATTCAATGAACAATAACTGAATATATTTATCATTTCATAATTTGAGAACTTAAAGCATAGCCATAGCCTCCGCCACCAATGAAGTACCCTACCCATAGAAAGAAGAAAAATAAAAAATAATTGAACCTGTACCATCATGTACAACACCACGTCTGATTGTGGTCCATTGAAAATAGGAACCATCCATATTTAATTTAAGACCACATGTAGGAAACCACTATCTCACCCATGCTCTAAGAATCCTATGCCAAGAAGAATCACCCAGAAAAGAAAAATCATCCGACATAAATGAATTTTGAATAAATGATATTTTCACATGATTAAAGTGCATTACAAATTAAGAGACAGTATCCAGAAATTTTCACATGATATAGTGAAGATTCGTTCGGTATCCTTAATGTTAAGAAACATTCCCCATCTCCCATAAAGTCCAGCATTCAATGATGATAATAAAATCCCATCCATTGTCTTGGGTGTTATCCCTTTTCTGAAAATCACAAAATAACTATAGAAAACCATCCACAGAAGTCACATATTCACTAAAATCTAGAAATTTGACAACATGGTCCCACAAAAATGCAACCCAATCACTTTTATAGAATTTGTGAACAACAAATTTAGATTTAGAGGTAACACAACACTTACATTTCAATGAAATGGGAATGATGATGCATTGAAAATTATAATCACTAGGAATAGCATGGTAATGAATTCTCCAAAGAAGAAAACTATATTTTTGGGAAAAATATTTACACTAAAGTCTAAGACTCATATTTTCTTAAATAGAATCCTGATGAACCATGACACAAAATGCAGTATAAGACAATTTCATAGTACAAGAGGAAATGATGAAACATTTATCAGGATCCTCTAAAAAATATGCTTCACATAACCTTATTTTGTGCCTAATTAAAAACTACATCAGTGAACTGAGGGTAATAAGTAGCCTTTCTAACATTGATATCCACAACTAGAATGTAAGGAAAAAAATAAAAGGGAAACAGACCAATTATGCTTCTAAAATGAAATATCACCACGACCATAAATCCACTGAGAATTCTAAATTTTTTTAATAACAAGTCTTCTCAAATTATTCCATAGATGAGAACCATGACTAATTTCATCCCAATCAAATGGGCCTTCCCCATAAATTTTTTTGATAAAAATTGACCAGAATGAGTCACCATAAATAACTTTCCATTACAGTTTATCCTTCATACAACACATACTATCATGAATATATTTGAGATTAAAAACCCCCTCTTGAGAAGTATTTTCCAATATAGAACCACATTTTCAATGATGTCTTTCTTTATGATTATAATCCCAAATAAAAAAAATTTATAATCCTTTTAATATTTCTAATCACCACTTTGGGGGGACTAAACACAGATAAAACATGCATAGGAATGAAATATATAACAATGTTGACAAATTTAATCTGACCCAAAAGGAAAGAAAATGAATTTTAAAATTTTGGATCAATCCAGTAATTTTACTCATAATTTTTCATAATGATATATTTTTCTTCTCCCATTATACAAAGGAGAACCCAAATAATACATGGTAAATTTAATCTTTTCGATACCAATCCTATTTTGGATGAGTATGGATCTCTTAGATGAATGCTTATTAGAAATAAAAAATCCACTTTTTGTTGTATTGACACACTTCCCCACTTTACTGTAGTAGGCATAGATTGTCATCTTGAAATTTATAAAGGAGTTGTCACTACAATTGAGAAAAAATAAAATATCATCCACCAGAAAATGTGAGAAATTCCAAATAATCCATACCTACATTTAAAAGGGTGAATCAAACCATCATAAAAGCTCTTATTAATATTTTGACTAAGAACATCCCGGGTGAAAATGAAGCAACTCGAAGAAATAATATCACCATGACACAAGATCCATTGGTATTTTAAAAATCCAAACATTTCCCCATAAGAGACATAGAAAACCAAGGAGAGGAAAAGAACCGAAATAACATATCTCTTACTCAATCAGAAAAGCCAAATTTTCTAAGAAATTTAATGATGAAATTCTGGTCTATCCGATCACAAGCCTTTTCTGTGTCAATATTAAGCATGGAATTGGTTCCAAAAAAATGTTTTTCAAGATCAAAAATCATTTCCTGAGAAAGGCCTATAATTCCATAAAAACATATCCATTTAATAAAACCTTGTTATTCCTTTGAGAAATGGAGAGGAAGGTGAAGAGAAAACATTTTATGGAGAATAATGTCAAATACTTTATAGGATAAATTTCACATACTAATAGGCTTAAACTGACTGAAATCTTTAGGCTGATTGAATTTTCGAATAAGTACCAAAATGGTAGTAGAAGAAAAAATTGGTAAAGGATCAACTCGAAAAAACCACATACAACACATACCACAACCTCTTTAATAATGATCCAAGAATCAATATAAAAGGAACATGGAAATCCATTTGGAAGAGGGGAGATTTCAGGATTTAGAGACTTGATGGCATCGTAAATATCATCTTCTTTTTTTAGACCAATCGAACATTGATTACCCAAAGCATAAAAAAAAGAAGGAACATTGTATAAAAAATAATCATAAGATGCCCAATCTTGAAAAGAATAAACATGATCTTTCCTCTGACCAGAAAGATCATCAGAGAAATGAGAAACAAAAAAAGGATCAACAATACTAGTATCACTAGTGAAGGAATCATCAAGGACATGGATATTGAATCTTCCTTTAAAACATTTCATTATAATAAAAGTATGAAATGAAGATGTATTCTTGTTTCTATCCTTACGCCAATTAACTTTAGATCTCTCGCTAATAGAAGAATCATGTTAAAGAAAAAACTCCACTAAATTTTGGATTATTATAGAAAAAATATAATGCTTATCATCAACATATTGAAGTTTTAATTGAAGATAAAGATGATTAATCTCCTCCTAGAGACCATTTGTGTCACGATCTAGGTTAGGAAGTAAAAGAATCCAAGATAGGATAGAAATCTTAAGCCTTCTTAACTTATTATGTAGAGCATCCGAAGAAAAAATTTGAACCGAGGAATTCCATGAATGAAACAATATCTATCTAAAACCATCTTGCAGCCACCATCCACTTGTGTAAAAGAAACATTTTTTACATCCCTAGAATAATGGAAATCGAGAAGAAGAGGGGAGTGATCAGATAAATAGATATAAATTTGAGTTACAGATGATCCCAAGAAGTTACAAGTGGCTTATAGATTACTATGACATCTATAGAGTCTATGCCAAATCCTACTGTTGCCCCATCGATTATTACACCAATTATAATCACCCTAAGAACCAAAATCCAAGATCTGATTAGATTAAATAAAAAAATAAAATCATTAATCCCATTAGGAGGACAAATACCCTATCCCTTCATTTCGAATGAGTCCATAACAATATTAAAATCACAGTCGACAAACTAATTAGCTGAACTAAAATTTAAGGTAGATAAAGAATCCCAAATATCCTTTATTTAAATAGGATTAAAACATTCATAAACAATAGAAAACAATAAGTAACCCCCATTACTATAAAAATTAATTATGTTATGATGGATGGATCTGTCTAATAAATCTAGAGAAATTTGAGCATTCCATAAAAACCAGATGTGCCTGTTCATTGGATGACCGTGAAAAAAAAAGACTAAAATTAAAACATACGACCATGTCATTAATAGATTCATATTTGATCTTTGGATCCAAGAAATCTTATAAAGAAACACTTTTTCATTGACCATTATTTAGAAGGAATTTACCCTTATCCAAATATCCCTGACCCCTGACATTACATATAATGGAATTAATCATCTGAACATAGAGCTATTGTCTTGCAGGCTAAATCCATTGATGACAGATTTGGATTTGGAATGTGTTTCAATGCTACTTGGTGGAAGAAAAAATTTAACCAATTTAGGTACACCAAAAACCAAAGATGTGAGATAAGAGTCTTCTCTACAATATTCTATCTCCTTGAAATAATTCATAGTAGGATAAATTTCATTAGTGAGAGAAGAGATTTACAAGCCTTTAGCAGGGGAAAGAAATAAACAGTTCAAGGGATTAGAAATTAAATCATCAAAAATCAACACCATTTTCTCCTTATAAACACCGTCAGATTAGGAGGATACTGCTTGAGTTAAATCAGAATTAGTATCAATCACTAAAAAAACCAAAGGGGAACATGAAATAGTCATATTAGAATTGATAACTAGAATAAGACTTTCAAAAATGGCCAAAGAAGGGACTGAAGATCCTTGATGATAATTAGAGGAAGTCATCACTATAGGAGAATGAACCGAAGCTGAAGGAGAAACATTTGTGATCACCCGAGAGGTTGTAGAAATATAAACATCTATTATCTTTATAGACATTATCATGAAAGGATGACATGACATCTAAAAGAGTATTAGTGACATCTGAGGCTAGATCAAAACCACCCACAGAATTAATTGAAAAAGATTTATCAAGGATCATAACAACATCATCAAAATTCTGAGAAGTCATAGGAAAATCCTCCAAAGATTACATAGAAAGAGCCTCACACTCATAATCCTCCAAAAAAACAATATACATATCACGATGACTATGATTCCTATAAAATGAGTCCAAATGACCATGAAGATTTAAATGAGAGAGTAAACTAGGGGATTGAGGATAAAAAATATTTTTCAAAAAATTAAGATCCAATCTAGAACTTTGGTGAATTATGTGTGGAAGATATGTGGATAGATCAAACTATACACAAGTAGGATCCTCCATTGTGTGTTCCATAATCAAGGTAGCCTCATCAACACATAAGAAACTACCTAGAGCATTACCTATTGATTTTATAACTACATGATTCTGAAAAGGTTAAGGGATCCTTGTAAGTTGAATCTATAGTGCTTCTAATAGAGAATCCAGACCATGATGAACATAGATAGACCACCTAAGTAGAAGAAATAAATGGTGCATGTAAGATAGGGCCTATTTTTCTCATTCTTGAATATAATCCAATTCAGAGAAAAGAGGAACACAAAAGGATTTCATGGAAAAAAATAAGAACTACTTCCACACTAGAATGTTCCCATGAATCAATAAAACTAGAAAAAAATCACCAAATAAGGATTATATTTAGCAAATATTTTAATAAGAGACCAATAATGATTGGATGAGGCTTTTATAAATTCATATTTTGAAATTGATATGGCCAGAATACCATCCACTGATTTCCTTTCCTTGAATTCCAAATAAATAGGTGGAACCATTGGATGTGGGGGATGAGAATCCATTCAAATCTCACTAGTAATCACTGATCTAAAGGACATAGAAACACACAGAGAACCCGTGAAAAATAGAAAGAAGGGTTGTTTTGAACATCCAGACCCATATCTAGGAACGACTAATGAAGGATGAGATGACCCAGAGGAGAGAATTGGGAAATCCCCAAAAGAAAGAACTGGAGTCTCACTCACTAAAAAAGGAGTCTTTGAACTAGATGGATCTTCCGGAGTACTGCTAGTTGTGAAACTGAGAGACGATAGAAATCCGTAAGGTGTTTGAGAAACGTACTGATGAGAAGGAGCACTCATAACTCCTGAAATAGATATAAAAATCTATGGTTCCTCACAATGAAAACTGTTTATTACTCTATAATTTTTTTTCAGTGGCTAGAATCCAAAGGAACCGTGTTAATGGTAAATAAAACAAACAATACAATGATTTTCTGTCTGAGCATCCAAATTCTATTGGAGCTGGAACAAAAAATCTCATTGTTATTCTCACCCAAATTTCTCAAGCTATGAATCATGATGAGATTCCAAATAAACCAAAGAGGTAACAACATTCTGTTGAGTCTTTTATGAAGAAAATTCCACCTTATTTCAATGGGTATTCTGATCCACTTGTTTATAAACACATGATTAGTAACACTAAAAATATATTCTCCATTCTTTATGGTTTGAAACATGAAAAGTCATTCTAGATATTTATCATTTTGAAGCGTACCTCTCTGGTTGATGATTGTGGGAATGAACATCCTATAAATACTTTAATCCTTACTTTGGTTGAATTTCATGTCATATTAGGCATGTATTCGATTTATATGCATAAATACCACATATATGATTGAGGAAGGGATGCTACTTTAACCAATGATCTTCTGTAAATGTGATTATAATTATAAACTTCCTATGGAAATTACATCCAGTGTATGGGTCTCAATTCCTATTAAGAATGAGTGTTATCCTCCAATGGTTTGGGAGAAACTCTACATTGATAATATGCCTATTGTCTTATAATTTTTAGATATGTTCCCTAAAGACTTTTCTAGCCTTCCACCAAAACATGAAATTGAGTTCTTGATAGAACCCATACATATTTCCACACAAATTTCAAATATTCCCATAAAATGGTCCCAATTGAGGTATATGAATTGAATAATCAACTCCATGAAAACCTTAATAAGGTATTAATTCATCCAAGGGTGTCACCTTGGGGTGCACCTATCCTCTTTATGAATAAAGAAAAATGGATCAATGAAACTCTTCATTGATTATTTTTATTTGAATAAGATCACAATCAAGAACAGGTATCCCATTCCTCGTATTGTTGACTTGTTTGATCAACTACATAGATCTTAATACTCTTACAAGATTGATATTATTTATAGATATCATCAATTGAGGGTCAAGAAGGAGGATATACCTAAGATCTCATTCCGTACAAGGTATGGACACTATGAATATATAGTGATGACTTGAGGTCATAATAATGGCCCTTTTATCTTCATGGATTTTATGAATAGAGTCTTTAGATATTACCTCAATAATTTTGTGGTAGTATTTATAGATGATATTATTATTTATTCAAATAATAAGGAAGAGGATGAAGACCACTAGATAATTATAAAAATGACCCTAAACAAGGATAAATTGTAAGAAAAATTTACAAAGTGTGAATTTTGGCTAAAAAAGGATTCATGTTTGGGTCACATAATCTCAAGATATGGTATAGAAGTAGATACATTTAAGATGGGGCTATTAAATGTTTTCCTAGAACATACCTGGTGACCTAGATCCATGGTTTTCTTGGTTTATCTAGATATTGTCAATGGTTTTTGGGGAATTTATCACAAATATTAAATTCTCTGAATAACTTCACTCGAAAGGGTGCCAAGTTCCTTTGGAAAGATGAATCTGAGGAAAAGTTTAAGGAACTGAGGATAAGGTTAGTCAACACACTTGTTCTTATATTACAAATAGTGAAGAATGGTTTTTAATCTATATTGATTCATCCAATAATGGATTGGGATGTGTTCTTATGAAGAATAACATGGTTGTAGCCTTTGACTCGTGATAATTGATGATTCAATAGAAAAATTAACTAAATCATGATTTGGAGTTTGCAGTAGAAATATTTTCATTAAAGATATGGAACATTATATTTATATAGAATGGTGTGATATATATAATGATCATAAAATTATGAAATATATATTCACACAGAAGGATTTGAACATATGATAGATAAGATGGTTAGATCTCATAAAGGATTATGATTTCTCAATACATTACCACCATAGAAAAGTGAACATGGTGGAAGATTATTTGAGTTGAAAGGATCATGCTAGATTACCCATGATGATGATTTCAAAAGATCCAATATATCTAGATTGTCAAAGGGTGAATATGAAATTCTTGAAGGAAGGGGGAAAATATTATCTTTCTCAATTGAATGCTCATCCCTCTATCTATGTGAAGATCAATGAAGTTCATTAGGAAAATTTAGAGTTACAAAATTAGGTTAGAAATATTATAGGGTTAACCCTAATTTGGATAGAATGATAAGGTTTAGGAACTATGTATGTGTTTCATATGTACCATATTTGAAGAAGGAGTTGTTATAGGAAACTCATTGTTCTTTATTCTCTGTTAATCCCAAAAGAATGAATATGTATAGAGACCAGAAATAATACTTATGGTGGGATGAAATGAAGATGTATATTTCTGAGTTTTTATATTGGTTCTTGATATACTAGCAAGATAAGTTTGAAAGAAAAAATTCTAAGGGGATGTTACAACCATTACGAATACCAGAATATGAATGGGAGAAAATCACATGTATTTTGTCATTAGGATCCCCAAAAAATCTAAAGGGTTTAATTCTATATGGGTGGTAGTCAACAACCTTACTAAGTTAGCACAATCCATCACTATCAGAGAATACTTTTCTCTAGATCATCATTCGAGGATATACATTAAGTAAGTGGTAAGGATGCATAGAGTGACACTTTATATTACATATGATTAAGATATGAGGTTTAACTCAATGTTTTGGTGAATTCTTAAGAATTCAATGGATATATAATCGAGTTTTATCACTACATATCACCCTCACAAGGATGTTAAGTCTAAAAGAATAATTGAAACTCTAGAGGATATGATTAGATATTATTTATTGGATTTCAAAGGAGGTTGGGATCAACACCTCCCTCTACATGAGTTTTCATACAAAAATAGATTTCACTAAAGTATTTATGGCTATTTATTAATCCCTCTATGGGAAGAAATGTAGGGCTCAAACATGTTGGGATAAAGTTTGAAAAATAAAGCTATTGGGACCTAAGATAACTGAAGAAATGGATGATAAGTTCGAACCATTCAACATCATATAAAATTAGAACAATATTGACAAAAAAGTTATGCTTATAACCATCAGTGTGATCTAGAATTTTAGATTGGTGAGAATGTGTTTCTATGAATCACTCCATGTAATAAGGTCATGATATTTGGAAAGACAGGGAAACTAAGCCCTAGGTATATTGATCCCTTTGAAATTTTTGATCGTATCGAGATGGTAATATATCGCCTAGAACATACTCAAAATATATCTAAATTCCATGATGTTTCCCATGTATCTCTCCTGAGAAAGTACATACCCGACTCTTCAGATGAACTGAACTCAGAGGGCATACCATTATAGCAGGATCTCTCTTACGAGGAACAACCAGTTGAAATTAAGGACTATACAAATAAAGTTCTAAAAAACAAGGAAAATCACATGGTAAAATATTTGTAGATAAATAACCAGTTACATTAATCTCTGTGTGAAGTTTAGGTTATGATAAGTTAGATATATCTCTTTTTTTATCATAATAATGAATTTCGAGGGAGAAGTTCATTTTAAGGGGGGTGGAATGTTACACCCTGAATTTTTGTTATCCTTTATTTTCCGAATAAATTGATTTTCTTTACTGTCATGAATTTCAGGATAAACTAATTCAATCTTTCATTATATGCTACATTAATATAATCTTTCTCTATAGACAACATGGAATTTTCTTGTGTTACACGTAACCCCTAGTTTCTTCAAAACATCATTTTATAAGTATAATAATTTAAATGAGACAATTATAACCTACCCTTTAAACATAGTAATATGAAGTGTAATAACCAATTTTTGAATATTATTTATACTGGTTTTATTTAAAAAACATTTTGATTTTAAAATAATTATTGTTGGTAAAGTCTTTATATGTTTTAAAATAAAATATTCTAAAATGAATTTATTTTTATATCCTTATGCGAAAACATGAAATTAATTTTAAAAATTTATATAAATTTAATTTGATAAAATAATTAAATTATTTTAATTTATAATTTTTAAATTTTAATCAGCTTAATTTTAGGGATTTTCTAAAAAACATCATTTTTGGATGAATAGTGAAAGATAATAAATTTTAATTCAAAACAACTTTTTCAACTAATTTGTTTTTATAGAAAAATTATATTTTAATTTGGTTTTAAAGTTTAATGTGATTAATTATACATAAATTAATACAATTTAGTTCATTTTAAGAAATTTCACAGTGAAATTAGATATCCAAACACTCCATACTTTTAAATATTTTTCTTAAAAAACCTATTTACATGACCCGTATGTAGGATTAAATTTAAATTAATTCCCACCACTTATGTGATTATAAATTTGAAAAAATGTATTCCATATTTTATATATGAATATTTTATAATTTATAATAAGGTAAACTTAGTTTTTGACAAAAAAATATTAGTGAACGTGATTAAAATTAATTACAGCGATTAAGAGAAAAATTAACTTAACAAATGACTAAACCTTAAACTTAATACCCAAAAAGACCTATAAACTTTTCCAAAATCCATTTTTTGTTAATATATAGAGAATATACTCTCTTTTCTCTGGTTGAGACAATTATTTGAGCCTCATTACATGGAAAAAACATGGGTAGAATTACCTTTCCAAAACATTACAAGAATACCACTCCTCCTCCACTATAAAAAGGCACTCACCCCTCCCCCTTATTTACACATATAAAGACCATTATATCTCCCAAAATATACTCAAATAATATCTCAAAAACACTAAATAAATACTATAATCCTTAATCTTTACATAAATCAATCCAAGTAAGCCCTTTGATGCAGACCAAAAGAAGTTACCCAAAGAAGAGGTAATATCCTTTCCCAAGATCTTTTTTCTTATTTTCAATCTCCACCAACTGAATTATTCAGATTACATAATTATATATTAACCATAGTATAATAAATATACTGATATGTTTTTTATTCTAAGGCTTATACCTACACTTACACAGACCTCTATCTAATGGGTAACGCACTTACAGTTCTTGTGTACGACAAACTACCGCCTCCCGAAATGATGTTGTTAATTTTTAATCTACCTCCTCACATGGTTGGTAATTATTATGGAAAATATATTTTAATTTATATATATGGTATTTATGATTTATTTATTCTTATTTAATAATGATATAAAACTTAACTTCATTCTTTCCTTTTTGTGTAAATAAGATAATTTCATTTGGGGAAGTGTAGACTACCGCCTCCTCAAAGTGACGTGATTCGTTCACACTATACATGGAATGTATTAAAGATGGTTTTAGTAAATTTATGTGATATGTATGACATAATAATTATATTTAAATTAATACATATATATATAAACATATATTTCATTTACTTACTTTCTTTCAATGCGATAATTAAATAGAGACAACGTTCATGCGTTCGTACGACCAACGGTCTCTATGAACAGTGTCTTCCAATTCACATTTATATAATTAATATATTATTATAAATAAATAAATAATGAATATATATCTTATTCATATCATGTTTTACATTCTTTAAATCAAAATATAAGAATGAGGACCAAAAATATATCAAATTAATACACATGTGAAGAATGATGTTGATATTACCTGAAATGTAACCTTAATAGGGAAGTGTTATTAAGCAGGTGATATAAATACATATATGGTATTAGATATAATAATATTTTTATTTCATATATTTATAATAAACTTATATTTATCATAAATGAGGTTTTAATCAGTACAATTAAAGTCAATATATTAGGTAAGGGGATTTCAAGGTTCACTTTTATTTTTTTAGATTTATGCCTTATTCACCACTCATTTATTTTGTGTGGTATATATACTACCCATGAATATATTAAATTACTATTACACTTAAATATATGGTTATTTAAATATCCATTTCGTTATGTATCTTTCATGGGGTGTATGTTTCAAAAGTAACCAAATTGGTAAAGTAGTTTTTTTCCTAATTTTCATTCTTTGAGACACTTGTCATGAATTTCAAAAAACATGTTTAAAAAAATATTATCATTTTTTAAAAGATGATTTTGTAAGATAAATTTCATGGAAAAAATAATTTTAAATTTTTATGATTTTCAAATAATCCTTTATATGTTTTGAATGTGTTTTCAAAGAAATGGTTTTCAAAAACATTTTCAATATTTAATTATAAGTTTTCAAAAAGTTCTCAAAAAAATATTTTTAAAAACGTTTTCAAGCATTATTTATAAGTTCTAAAAGAATTTTAAAATAAATGGTTCTCAATTTTTTTCAATATTTATTAATAAAATTCAAAAAAATGGTTTTCAAAAAGGTTTTAAATGTTTTTTTATAATATATCATATTTATTTTCAAGAAAATGGTTGTCAAAGTGTTTTATGTTTTAAAAATAAAATTTAAAAGAATAAAGGATACTTTTTTCAAGAAATATTTTAAAAAGATCCTTAAAGTTTATTTCCAATATAATATGACATCCTTTGGGGTTACTCATACCTTTATTGCGAAATTATCCAAAGGTTTCATTCATATTATTTCTCTGAATTGTTTGTTGTTTGAAAAATGAAGTTTGTGACCCAAATTTTTATTTTGTGGGTTATATGTTTATGAAACCTATTTATTCATAATGTGTTATATTATTATAAAAACCATATTATTTTTATGGGTTATTCTTTGATGAAATTATTATGAAACCATTCCCTTTTTTATAGTTTATTATATGATTACATATTTATGGCACCCATTTCATTTCATGGGTTATGATATGACTATTTATGATCTTGTGGTATATGTATGTATTATTTAATTATGAGACGGTTGTGACCTATATATCCCTCCAATTATTTGGGTAATGATTTATATATCATGAGATAATGATGGGAATCAAGTCGATGGGCTAGATCCACTGTGAAAGATGAGGAAATCTGATCCACTATGGGAAGATGGAGAATCTCAATACACTATGGGAATATGGGGAAACCTGATCCATAATGGGAATATGGGGAAACCCAATACCTTATAAGGAATAGAATATGATGGGGGATGGTTTTGTTTCCCACACAATAGGTGTGATCCCCATGATGTTCCCTAATATGTTTTGGAAATGCACCCTGACTTTTAGGGAATAATATTACATGTTTATGTGTTTTCAAGAATTCCATATATTATTCATATGTTATGCTTTCATGGATCATGATATAGATTCCCTTATAATTTATTTCCTATGAAATTACAATATTTATGCCATGTTTTATGTCTATTATTATTGATATATAGGGTATGATCTTATAAATTTATGATCAAGTTCTTATACCCTTATTCAAACGTTTTACATATATCCCGTATTTACCCTTTATGAGAATCTTACCCCATCCCATTTTATATTTCCTTACCCTAGGTTATGAATATATGTATTAATTATTATGTGTCTAAGAAGGGATTTTTTCATGAATAACCTAATGGGAGATAATATAGCTCACCTATGTAGTAGTGTTTATGTTTCCATGTTTCCAAAGGAACTAGGATAACAGGGTCATTGAGTGGTTGTTTGTGTAATTTACTAAGTATTACAGAAAATTTATGTATGTTAATATATGAAAAGAGAGTGTCTCTATAAGTATACTTGAATATTTATACTAGGAAAGTCTATCATGTCCTTGGTTGTCTGCATGACATGTCTTCATTTTCCATATGAAATGTCCAGGGTGTCTTTATGATGTATGATGATATTTGGACATGTTTTGGTTGACTAAAAGATATGTCCAAATACAATTTAATGATCTATTTTACTCATCTGAGGGGAATCACTTGATCTGAATAAAATGTCTGGAGGACATCGCATGACCTAGTTGAGAAGTCTGGAGGACATCACATGGTCTTGTTGACAAGTTTAGAGGGCATTACCTGACATAAAAAATATGTATAGTGAACACAATAATAATTTGTTCACATGTCTAAATGAATCCACAAGACTTAGTTCACATATCTAGAGGATTTCAGAAGACTTGGGAGACATGTCCTGACAACTTCACAAGATGTGGGTGATATGTCCAATAAACATCATAATACTTTTTTTAAATATCTTGAGGTTTTCTAATGACTTGATGAACATGTTTAGAAGTATTTACAAGACTCGACTGGCATGCCTGAAGGACATCACATTATATGGATGTCATATATAGAGGGTGTTTCATTAATTGGTTGACATGTATTGGAATTTTAACTTGATCTGGATAGTTTATGATAAGTTTATGATGACTTCACATTAATATTAGTGTACTATTCCTCATATAAGTTTTCCATCTTTTCAGTATTTATTACATATGTTCCCCAAGGTTTGTCAAGCATTAATTTTCTTCAATATCACATTATCTAGTCCACATTAGGAGACCCCTTCGTAAAATATAGTTGGAAAACTATAATCCCTATGCGTGATATTTATGTTGATCACACGAAGCACATATTCATTCCATGTGATCCCTTAAGTTGTTCCATGTGTTTCTACTCAGTGGAAGACTCTTGAGACCGTGTGAATTTCCACAATGAGAAGTTCACTCTTTTATGATCCTGGGGGTGTAGTCGTCATCATGTGTGTCATTATTATTATTTTTGTTGAAGGGTAGTGATTTTTAGACCTCTACACCCCATTTATTCACCGGCCCCCACGGTGCATATATTGTAGATATGAGAAGGAGTTTCTAGAGGGAGAAACACATCACATTCTTCACATGATCCTTCCACGTGTCGTCCAAGGTGTCATATGATATTTAGTGTTAGAAAAACACTCCACCACCATCATGTTTTTTGGTCCTCTAAATATAAAATAGATTTCATATACTAATATTAACATGTTTATAGGACTTTTAACCATTGACCTGACATGTCTGGTAGTCTATGTGTCACGAACCAGTCCGAGTCGACCCTGAACCGGTCACCCAGGCTAGCTCGCGACAAGTCCCGAGAGGCGTTCCCAATCCTCCTGGGATGGTGTCAAGCACCAAGGGCATCAATAGAGTACAAAAGGGAATGATTTTCCCATATATGAAAAATTACGAAAATAGCAGAAAGAAATGGACAGCCCAAAATACATTTATATAAAAATTTAACTGAACATTATTTGTACAAGAAACTGAAAGTACAACTAAGCCAACAACTCAACTTACCAAACCCGATAACCAACTAACTCCATGTGACCCTTCTAGCCACTCTCCAAAAAAATGATCACACATCTCCCAAGGCGATCGAACTCAAGCTGAAACCTGCACAAGGGCTAAAAACAGAAGAAGACTATAGGAGTGAGTATTAAAACTCAGTAGGTTAGCCCGATATTTTATTCCCAATGTACATCCTCTAAAATAAAAGAAACATAAATTTCAAGTTTTAAATAAGTGATATTAAGGTATGTTTTCCAAATGATGTCCCAAGATATATAAAATAAATTACGAGAATAAAACTTGCATGTTTTATAAACAAGAATTCTAGTAACAGTTTTCAAAGAGGTGCAACTTCAAAATGAAAATAGTTTTCAAGAGGGCTATATTAAAGAATTTACACTTTTAAATAAATCACACACACTACTGAATTTACCAACCAAACACACCGTATGCCGATGGTGAGTACAAAATAGCCAATGAGCACAAGTCACGGGACCACCCCTAGGCACTAGTTAGTTGTGAGCCCCTGGTACCTCGTATCTCGGTGAAAGTAAGAATAATAAATATCCGTTATCATGCACACAATCCAATAGTAGGGAGAATAACCATAACCTAGTGTTCCCCCAACATCATCATCATCATAGTTTAGTTTGTGTTTTTAACGTCAAACTTGCTACGTGAAACAGGGGTCAAACCCCACGAAATCACTAGCATACTAGTACACGTCTGCCAACCTAGATACCCGGGATTCAATTTAGTGCTCAATCAAGTTACACATATTATACAATACACATTTCACATCAATATTCCATTCCCAAACAATAA
Organism: Viscum album; assembly: GCA_963277665.1. NCBI lineage: Eukaryota > Viridiplantae > Streptophyta > Magnoliopsida > Santalales > Viscaceae > Viscum > Viscum album. The sequence continues at coordinate 1,435,555,728 of OY728157.1, forward strand.
ACACACAAACATCCCACAAACTTTCTTTATATTTCATTCACGAATCGACAAAGAACTAAATATTTTTGTAAAACAATTTCAAGGAGTGTATTGAGGCTTTGCACATAAAACTCATTCAAAAACACTCTTTTAAGACGATAAACCCATAAATAACATAAAAAACCATATTTTGAAGCCCCAAGTCCAATTAATAAATCAATTTCAGGGACCATAAAATATCCCCAAAATATAGAACAGAAAATACACATGGATTCCATTTGTTCAAAGAAAATGCCAAACGTGCCTTTAAGCCTTTCCCAAAACAAACATTTGAAAAAGGTATTAATTTCAATTTTATTAAGGAGGTGTATAAACACCATTTAAAGTAGAAAAACAAATTTATAAATCCCTTAAAATACTTAGGTTACATATTCAAAACACAACCATTTTCATAAGGATGTGAAACAGACCATTTTCCGACAACTCAGGCCAAAACATGTTGTAAAACAAAACCAATTTGTTTTTAAAAACAAATCAAAACTGTAAATCCATATAAGGACCCAAAAATACCATTTATAATTCATCCAATTCATTTATAAATCCAAACAAATAATTTTTAAATAACACATCACACATAAAAGCCAACCTGGCAATTTACCGAACACCTGACATGCCCTTTTTAAACAAAACAATTTATTTTAAAAACTTAAAAAGGAATAAAACACCAATTGCCTGAAATATTTCATTAAATATACTGTAACATGTTAAAAATATCATAAAACATCTTCTAAACCTCACAAAATAGTTTCAAAATACAGTGGAACATTTAAACAAACACTTGGTGTGCACTTTTATGACAAAACAATAGTACCTTTAACAAAACAAGGCATAAACAACCATTTTGCACACCAAGAAAACTATCCAAAGGATTAACAACAATAATAAACATATATATCAGGTTTAAAAAAAATGATGAAACTTAAATAATAAAGGCATGTGCAAGGGATATCATACCTCAAATCCTTGCCGTAATTGAAACGCACACCCGAAATCACCCGCCGCGGGTTTATAAACCCTAAAAATATAAATACCAGACCTAAATGAACATAAAACCCATAAAAAACATGTTATAACAGAACCCTAGATAGTTCATGACTAGGGTACAATATAAAATCAAAAAATAATGAAAGGAGGGGGAAGAGGAAGAAGAAAAGAGAAGGAATCTCACCTTTGAACCTAGAAAACTATTCATCTTCCATTAGATCTGAAACCCTAGAGAGAAGGGAATGAATTGAAACATCTTGGAGAGACTCATAAGGTTTTTAAGAACTAGGGAAAGAATATTGGTGGCCAAAAGAGTACTAATTTATTGATTTAAGAATGATACAATTTACCTTGTCAATTCTGGACGATTTGAGGGACATTGACAATGTTTCCCCCCTACGAGACTATTATGAGCTCCAAAGAGACAAAAACGATATTGGGGATGAGGATAGGGATATTGGCTTTGGTTGAGAGGTGTAATCACCGAAAATTATTAAAAAATGGAAATGATATAAAAGAAACAAGTTATTTTTTTTGAAACTAGAAATGGGAACATGGGCTGGCCCAATACCAAAATAATTAACCCAAATTCACCATGATAATGAGTTCTTATGTGGTGAAAAAGGATATGGATGTTTTAATATGTCAGTATAGGAAAAGTGTGAATTGCAATGGGTGAAAAAAGATGAAAAACAATTTAGTTATAAAAGAAACAAATTTGGGTTTTAAAACCAGAATTGGGCTCACGGTTGGCCCAAATCTTGAGTAACCACCCTCTCTCCAAAACTCATCAATAAGCGATGGGGAACCCAGATTAGGGTTATTAAAAATATATGAAACTTCAAAACTCAAAATTAGTCTCACAAAATACCCATTAAAAGCATCAGGATTTCCAATGGACCAGATCGAAATAAAGACATGAAAAACCGGGTGTGACAATTCTCCCCACCATTAAAGATTTCCACCCCCTGAAAGCCATAACACTTTCCAGTTGAAGGATCAAAACTAAGGATTATTTATCAATATGTTCCAGAATCCTAATCCAATAACACTCCATAAACCATTAATGGAACTTAATCCTCTTACCTCAATAAAAAACAACTTTTAACCACTTCTCGAGAATCAACTGAAAGATCGAGTCACTACCTCCACAACAAAACCAAGAACCCGATTATTGGGACTTCTGCCAATGAACCCAAAAATCACCCAATCCAAAGAGAACTCACTAAAACTGAAGATTATATTGGATTACAGAATGGACTCCCCACCTTTAAGAAACAGCTCACACTAGATAAGTTCTTATGATCAAAAATCAACGAGACCCTTGGTGGGTCTCCCAACCATTAGAACCCAACGTGCAACGAAAAAACCACAATTAAAAATTAACTAGAATTGGGAATAACTTGAGCAAGTCCACCAAAAAAATCCCATAATAACTTACCAACCCAAGTTAATATGGTTACAACATGAACATCTAAACCACCCAATCCTGAGTGGAGGGGACAAGAACTGGGCCAACACTTTCGGCACTGATCTGCCCCTCCCCCCACTCAGGGAGTGGAGGGAAGGGGACACAATAGTTTAGCCACTGATACCAAAAAAAGAAACAAAGGAACTACCCAAAACTCTCCACCTATGAATAGTAATACCAAAACTGCACCTGATTTACATAGGCGGTCCACACATGGACAATAATCAGAATCCCACATCCCTGAAGGCATAACCTTTGACACTGTGTGAGGGTTAAGTCCACCACGCTTTTTGCGACAAATATAAATTCACAGAAATGATGAACCACAATAGAGACATATAAACTACCATACCAAAATGGTGGAGGCAGGAGCCTGGTCAAGCTCCCCACACCTCTGGAGATTTCCTGACTGCGTGAAAAGCTTCACTCCGAGGCCTATGACTGGAGCCCTGATTCTTGAAGCATCTGCTACACCGGAGTCAAGGTTCTAAGGATTACACCACTCAAAAAAACACACATACTCAAAAAAAACCTTCATCTAAATAGAAACTCATAGATTCATTTCAGAATTCGGTCTCACTCCGAACAAGGGGGAAAATGGACAACAAATAAGAAGAAACACATCAACATCACCGAACACACCTGCTATGTCCAAAAGAATTATCATGACCTTGAAGCACTTTTAATCGATCCCAAACAGCTCTCTATTCCAACAAATAGGTTGAGACATCATAAAAGGGGTGGATTTAACATTTGAAATGAATCTTTAGGTTGATCAGTAGGAAATAGTTCCAATGGAGAACTATCCATGGCCACATCACAACATCAAACACATCTTTAGAAACCCAATGAACATTACTCCAAAACCGAGCCACCAAAAATATCTCATCTCATGATAAATCAAGAGTAGGACTTCTATATCACAAGGGATATTATTGAATAAACAACTCTTCTAATACATAGAAAAATCAAGACACATAACCATTGGTTGAAAAAAGGCCAAAATTTTTCAGCTCAAAACACTTTTGAAAAACAAACTAACTTGGTGGGATTCCACATTTACCAATGGTGTTTCATCAAGTCTCACCCACATGCACATTTCCATGCCACCCTAGGCACCCAACCACCATGCCATATAAGTCATCCTTCCAGATATGAATAATACCATGCATGTGAGCTCCCATGAAAACAACAAAGGCTAAAACAAAACAACATCATTCAAAAAAAAATCATGTACCTTCAAAGGAACACCAACCACCAAGTTAAAACCCCTTTTCGTATTTCAAAAAAACAACTACAATTCAATAAGAATAATTTTCTTAAAAAACTACCCCTTTTTATTTTTAACAGATTTTAAAATAACCAAGCCACTCCAAACAACCCCTTCCCATTTTTTAAAAATTCAGCAAGGTATGTTTTCATAATCCGAGGTCTATTGAGACCAATACACTTTCTAGGAAAACACCAACCGATCAAAACCCATTTTCAAAACTAATTATTCCGATTCAAAAAAAATTTGACATCCAAAAATACCCCATTTAAAACAAATATTCATAATCACCTTAAAATGATTCACAATTTCAAAACATTTTATTCCAACAAACCACATGTCTAGATTATGGATAATCCAATCCAGTTAAATCATTTCCACTTCCCTCCAAAATTTTTTCCCAAAAACACATCTTTGAAAAACATTTCTTATATTCAATTTTTGAAAACCCCCTTTTTCAATTTTCAAAATCCAATCCTTCCTTTAAAAACAATTTCCAAAATTCTCGCACAAGGATTTTCAAAACAAAAAAAAAAATCAGAATTCAAGAAAGGTTCAAGAGACCCAAAAAAGGGAACTAGTGTCGGTGGGTGACTTGACCATATGGTTGGTGGCCATATGTAAAACACAACACCAACACAAATAGACTTATTAGGACCATTCACCAGCTCCACATGGCTTGCCAGGCCCTGTGAGCTCACGGAGGCCCTTAGTCAGACTCCCCTTGTCATATCCCAACACCAAACAATCAACAAGAACAAATGACACTAATAAAACCAGACTTCCCATGGAAACTTGAGGATTAGAACAAGAAATAGTTCACGACGCTCTTATTGAACATACCCCTCAAGTCTAAAAAATCCTACTCCATTTACCTTGACATCCCCAAAATAACAAGGGTGCTCTAAAAAGAAAGGTCTGCTAAGAGCCGACCTCCTTTGATACCATTTTGTCACGAACCAGTCCGAGTCGACCCTGAACCAGTCACCGAGGCTAGCTCGTGACAAGTCCCAAGAGGCGTTCCCGATCCTCCCGGGATGGCGTCAAGCACCAAGGGCATAAATAGAGTACATAAGGGAACAATTTCTCCCATATATGAAAAATTAAACAAACTTCAGAAAGAAATGGACAGCCCAAAATACATTTATATAAAAATTGAACTGAACATTATTTGTACAAGAAACTGAAAGTACAACTAAGCCAACAACTCAACTGACCAAACCCGATAAACAACTAACTCCATGTAACCCCGCTGGTCACTCTCCAAAAAATTATCACATGTCGCCGAAGGCGATCGAACTCAAGCTGAAACCTATACAAGGGCTAAAAATAGAAGAAGACTATAGCTCTGAGTATTAAAACTCAGTAGGTTATCCCGATATTCTATTCCCAATGCACATCCTTTAAAATAAAAGAAACATAAATTTAAAGTTTTAAATAAGTGATATTAAGGTATGTTTTCCAAATGATGTCCCAAGCTATATAAAACAAATTACCAGAATAAAACCAGCATGTTTTATAAACAAGAATGCTAGTAACAGTTTTCAAAGAGGTGCAAATTCAAAATGAAAATAGTTTTCAAGAGGTCTGTTTTAAAGAATTTACAGTTTTAAATAAATCACAAACACTACGGCATTTACCAACCAAACACACCGTATGCCGACGGTGAGTAAAAAATATCCAATGAGAACAAGTCACAGGAACACCCCTAGGCACTAGTTAGTTGTGAGCCCCAGGTACCTCGTATCTTGGTGAAAGTAACCATAATAAATATTCGTTCTCATGCACATGAGCCACTATTAGGGAGTATACCCATAACCTAGTGGTCCCCCAACATCATCATCAACATAGTTTAGTTTGTGTTGTCATCGTCAGACTTGCTACGTGAAAAATGGGTCAAACCCCTCGGAATCACTAGAATACTAGTACACGTCTGCCCACCTAGATACCTGGGATTCCCTTTAGTGCTAAATAGAGTTACACATATTATCAAATACACATTTCACATAAAAATTCCATTCCCAAACAATAAACACACAAACATCCCACAAACTTTCTTCATATTTCATTCACGAATCAACAAACCACTAAATATTTTTGTAAAACAATTTCAAGGAGTGTATTGAGGCTTTGCACATAAAACTCATTCAAAAACACTCTTTTAAGGCCATAAAACCATCAATAACATAAAAAACAATATTTGGAAGCCCCAAGGCCAATTAATAAATCAATTTAAGGGACCATTAAATTTCCCCAAAATATAGAACAGAAAATACACATGGATTCCATTTGTTCAAAGAAAATGCCAAATATGCCTTTAAGCCTTTCCCAAAACAAACATTTGAAAAAGTTATTCATTTAAATTTTATTAAGGAGGTTTATAAACACCATTTAAAGCAGAAAACCAGATTTATAAATCTCTTAAATTACTCAGGTTACATATTTAAAACACAACCATTTTCATAAGGATGTGAAACGGACCATTTTCCGACAACTCGGGACAAAACATATTGTAAACCAAAACCCATTTGTTTTTAAAAACAAATAAAAATTTTAAATCCATATAATGACCCAAAAATACCAATTATAATTCTTCCAAATAATTTATAAATCCAAACAAATAATTTTTAAATAACACATCACACATAAAAGCCAACCAAGAAATTTACCGAACACATGACATGCCCTTTTTAAACAAAACAATTTATTTTAAGAACTTAAAAAGGAATAAAACACCAATTCCATGCCATATTTCATTAAATATACTATAACATGTTAAAAATATAATAAACCAGCTTCTAAACCTCACAAAATAGTTTCAAAATATAGTGGAACATTTAAACAAACACTTGATGTGCACTTTTATGACAAAACAACAGTACCTTTAACAAAACAAGGCACACACAACCATTTTTCACACCAAGAAAACTATCCAAAGGATGAAAAACAATAAAAAAACATATATATCATGTTTTAAAAATAATAAAATGATGAAAATTAAATAATAAAGGCATGTGCAAGGGGTATCCTACCTCAAATCCTTGGTGTAATAGAAACGCACACCCGAAATCACCCGCCGCGGGTTTATAAACCCTAAAACTATAAAGACCCGACCTCAATTAACATAAACCCCATAAAAAACATTTTATAACAGAACCATAGGTAGATCATGACTAGGGTACGATATAAAACCACGAAATAATGAAAGGAGGGGGAAGAGGAAGAAGAAATGAGAAGGAATCTCACCTTTCATCCTAGAAAAGTATTTGTCTTCCGTTAGATCTGAAACCCTATAGAGAAGAGAATGGATTGAAACTTCTTGTAGAGAATACTAAGGTCTTTATGAACCAGGGAAAGAAGATTGGTGGCCAAAAGAATACTAATTGATTGATTTATGAATGATACAATTTACCTTGTCAATTCTTGACAATTTGAGGGACATTGACAATGTTTCCCCCCTACGCGACTATTATGAGCTCAAAAGAGGAAAAACGATATTGGGGGTGAGGATAGTGATATTGGATTCGGATTAGAGGTGGAATAACCGAAAATTATTAAAAAATGAAAACAATATAAAAGAGAAAAATTATTTTTTTAAATCTGGAAATGGGCCCATGGGCTGGCCCAATACAAAAATAATTAACCCAAATTCACCATGATAATGAATTATTATGTGGTCCAAAAGGATATGGAAGGTTTAATATGTCAGTATAGGACCTTTGGGAATTATAATGGGTGAAAAAAGATGAAAAAAATGGATTTATAAAAGAAACAAATTTGGGTTTTAAAAATGGAATTGGGCTCACGGATGGCCCAAATCTTGAAGTAACCACCCTCTCTCCAAAACTCATAAACAAGAAATGGGGAACCAAAATTAGGGTTATTAAACATATATGAAACTTAAAAACTCAAAATTAATCTCACCAATTACCCATGAAAATCATCGGGATTTCCAATGGACCAGATCGAAACAAAGACATGAAAAACTGGGTGTGACACTATGCAAGATCAAGACATCTGTGTAAAGGATCTCATGTTATTGAATAAGACTTGTCTGGGGTATTTTACAAGAATAATATTTCTTTTCATAGGCCTCTCATGATATAAATATGGGTTTTAATTGGTCTTTGGTGAGATAAATTAGGATTATCAATGGGTCTTCACGTGATTCATTGAGATCACATGAGGCAAATTTCCCCTTCACATGAAAAATAAACATATATTACCTTCATGATATGATTACAAATTTTATCATTTCATATCCGTCCATGTTTTACAAGTATATGGAATATCATGACATTAAGAAATCATTTTTGAGGACATTCACTTTTCTCATCTGTGATACACAACGTGATCAATGCTAGATCTTATGATGGTGTGTGACCATTGTGATAGAAAATCCATTCATTTTTATATGGAGCCTAAGGGGATTCATATGGTCAAATGGATTAATTATAGATCCTTTGCATTATAAGGGTTACATTCCATAATTTTGTCACATGATAAGTTCAACATACTGTTGTGGAGTCTACAGGGTCTTGAAAATCGCATAACAATGTTGCATGAAGACAAACAAAACTCTCTATAGAATGAATATTTTCCATTATTTTCATTTATTTTAAAAATAGATTTGGGTGATTTTTTCCTACAATATATTGAAAAGACACATAATCAAATGAACTCATTTGGAAGCCTTCACATGATCATGAGTGATTTTCTGGATGCCTTTATTAGACCATGAGGTTTTCTTAGAGGGAATTTTTATGATCATGGGATCTTGTTGAAGGTGCATCTCATGATCATCCATACATCATAAAAAACACATGATCCTCCGGCATATCCTTTTAAAATTCATGTGAGAGTGTGTCCTCTTTATGGTTATGTGATCTACATGATTCAGATGCATGTAATTTATATAGTCATGATACTCTTTCCGTTATGTTGCGGGGAAAGAATGCCCATGCTTCAAGTATTTCTTCGATCCTAGAATTTTCGATGCTCATTTGATGGGAATTAAAAACTTCCACTTAGAAGTGATGTCCATAGGAATAATGACTCGTTTTAGGGGATTAAATGGCCACCTAAGTCCTTGGAGATTCTACTAATTGGTGTCTCAGAAAATATTTGGTCTTATAGGACACCTTTCGTATTCCATAGAGCATCCTATAAATAGAAGATCAATGAGTGGACCATTCACCAATGACATAAAATCACCATTGATCTCATGATTACTTCCATCACATGACAACATCGCATGACCTCATCATGATATCTGTTTCATGAGACTCCTTAGCAAGAACTGATCCCAAGAATGTTTTATGAGATCTAAACATGTGACTTATTTTTCTTAGTACTTGTTCAAATGAATGATGAATAATATATTAGTAATTTCATGAACATTGACCAAGGCTCTCGACCACATGTATATATTGAAATCTCCACATGATATGTTGGATCAATTATATTGTCACTTGGTCATTATGTGGTTCATATTACCATATCAGGGTCAGACGATCATAAGTATTATGACAGATCACATGGTCACAAAATGCTCCACGAGTCATGAAATTCCCAAGACCTTTATGGGTCATACAATTTGTGAGGTTCTTCATGGGTCATGTGATTCACGATACCCATATCATGGCATGCAATCATAAATTACATCATGGTTCATGTGATTCACATGATGACTTCAGAGTCACGAAACCCTTTTAATATAATCTCTTCACTAATCTAACACGTGCTTCTTGTTTTCATATAGATGGATTATAGTTCTCATACATCTTCTTATATGGCCATCTAAAGAGACATGATTTATTGGAATCAAAATTCCAAACCTCGATATCACATTCCCTTTGACAATTTTATTTTGAAGGGGTTCCTACTGCCTAAACTTTTGAGCTATCCCTTTTCACACCGACTTCCATTATATAGATTCAGTCTATTATATGTTTTTTTAATTCCCTAACCTAATTAAAATATTTCATGTTATTGGATGACATATTCCATTGACTTTATTCAAATTATAATTTCAAAATACAACTAGTTTTTTGTGGCACAATCCCATGGGATGTCCTATACATTGGAAAATTTTCTTAGGGTCAAGAAAGTTGCGATCTCACACACCAACCAATTTATCAATGTTATTTGAGAATATTATTCTCATCTTTTAATACCAAGAGAAGCGACTAGATCTCAAATTGGATCTTATGACTTGGAAGTAATTTTTTTGATGAATGGAAATGTCCTTTCTGGGTTAGAGATATATGCTCAGAATTCTATGATCATCTATATTCTATTCATATTTTTGAAGAAGAATGTATTTCTTAGTTAATTGTATATCATTAGCCAGAGCTTCTAAAAGTTATAATAATCTACTAGTGTCATGAAACTAACTCCTTCAATATATCACATGGATAATTGGGGATCAATGTTTTGGACATTTACCTACTGGGAGAGATACCTTTACTTGGGAAGATGTATAAACAATTTCGTCCTACTGAGGATGTTAAGGGTGACCCCACAAAAACTCCAATATAATAAAGTCAAATTATTAACATTATGAAGGGAAAGTTATGGAAGGATCTGAACTTTCTCTTACTCTTTTCATTTAAGGACTAGATCAATATCTTCATATATCATAGAGAGACTCGACCAAATAGTATACACACTCATCAGTTCCCTACCCAATATGTTTGTGATAGAGTGGGATATTTTTGGAAAATACATGTGGATGGGGAGAATTACTCATGGGGGTATTATGTGAGATCAGAGGTGTCCCCGAGTATTCAGTTAGCAATGTTTTTGAATGGACGGTTTTTCTAAGGAAGTGATGAACGCTCAAGAATTCTAGTGGGAACATTAGTTATGGTAGCCCAACTAGAAGAGGGGTGTCTTCCTATCTAGTCTTAATGACTCTAACTCACATTTATCATCTCCTCAGTCATATTTAGAAAGAAATAATCTTTTATAGAATTGGAATCCATTTCCATTTATTATTTGATTGGATAGGAGAACATTTCTACAGTTAAAAATACCATAACAGAACTGGGATCCCTAAATCATCATTCTATCCAATGTTTCGGAATATTTATGGGGTTGAGTCAATTCTATTAGGCCCTAATGAAGTTATTGAAATTTTGATCCAACAAGATTGTTTCTACTTCATTCCATATCCGACACTGATTGGGAAAATTATTGATAATGGAAGTATCTCTCTTGACAAGAGGTATTATAAGATCTCTCCCTAGGATGGGGTTCTTATAGATAGTGTATATGAGTTGAATATTTGCAATCCATATACCCCCATTCGATTTGTATTATAATTTGGTTGTATTAAAAGGGTTTATACTCACCCTTCAGTGGGCATGTGGGTAGAACGACAACCTAGTATTATGGACCAACATTGTCTAATATTTGAACATAAAGATAAAGACATAGAAATTATTTTCCCACCTATTATTTTCCACGTCTGCTTATATTATGAACATGTATAGGTTTTGTTGAAAGCCTACCCAAGCGGTGTACTGGATTGATTGGTCTATTAGGTGAAAAAAAAACTATACTTCACAAAGCCCCTTATATGTAGATAAAATGGAGTTGATTTAATACTTCGGAAAGTCTCTGAGGAAGATTTATTGTTATAGTGAATAATATCCCATCAATACTACATAATTTTATAAGTAATTAGTTATATAAATATTAGCAAAAGAAGATGAATCCTTTGACAGAAGATCATATTAATATTCTTCCCTTACTTCCTCATGAGCTCAGCCAATCATTCCTCATACAGATGTTCCCACTTTAGTGGTTTTAGAGAACCAAGAATCATTAAGGAAAATTTGGTATAAAATCCATAACCTAATTATCAAGACTCTCATGGAAGAGTATCATGGCAATGACAAACACTAACACTAGCACATCCATAATTTTGATGCAGGTGGCATTGAATGTGAGCCATTTTATGATATCATGCGACAATGTTTCTAGAATCAATGATAATTGGATAATATTAAGGGGTAATTTAATAGTTTTTATAATGGGGATCCCATGATTTAATTAATAAGGGTAGATTTGGGGGTACTAGAATAGAGACCTCAGATAGTCTCCCAGCTCCATGCCCAGAGGGATGACTTGATCATGAAAATAGAGAAACACGAGGAGATCCGAGATTATTTAAAGTCTTATATTTAAATGGTACCATCCTTATGGGTGAATATTCATAATTTCATTTATTATTTATCCTTTTTTTTAAACTCTTCTTTATTGAACAGTGACAGAAGAAGTGGGGAAGACGACACTTCAGTGCTCAATCAACACATATCGCCAGACATTGGATGATTTTTCCTACTCAGAAGATCAAATATCACATTAGTATAATCACCGATGTTAATTAAATCCTTATAGAGGATATATAATTTTCATATTCCTATTTTTTCACCCCATCAATGAATAAATATTCAAAACACTGTGTTCCATTGTCTAGTTTTCTTTTAATCTTAATGTTCATGCTATTTTACCTATTTGATGTTGCATGGATCATCTATGATACACATTATTTGGATAATACCAGATAAAATCAGATGTATGGATTATAATTTCTAAATAATAGCAGGCTTCTTTTGAGAGTTTGTTTTGAATTCCCACCATCATGAGATTTCTCATTGATGCACCCGCTCTAGTTGTCTTGAGATCACCTAATTTAAAAAGATATTTTGGGTAAAATATGTTTTTTAGAGGGAGAGTGATTTAATTTATTTCTATGTTATTAGATGTAGAAAGAATATATTTATGTTTTCCAAGGCCATATGGTGGGCCCCATAAGAGTTTTATCTCACACTTTTTATTTAATCTTAAATTTTTCCTATGTTTCATATAGGGAAAGGGGACAATATATAGTAATGTAACATCCTGGATGTCAAATCCACTTGAATACTCTAGATATGGGGACATTAAATAATTTTATAAAAAATATATGAGTTAACTAAGGGAGGGTTCTAGTGGGTACAGATCTCCAACTAGTAATGGTGGGAGCTTATAATGTTCCATGTGGTCAGTAAAATAACTCAGGGATTTAAGGGGGTCCTTCCTAACACCGAAGAATCTATTTGGATAAACCAATAATTTTTAACATTTTTATAGGGGGAAATATGGGGTCCATGAGAAGGATATAAAATTTAGGAACTGGTTATTCTATTTGAAACTTTGAATACATGAATGTGGTTCATGGAAAGTGTAATATTTGTGAATGGTTCCAGAACCCAAATGTTTTTCACCACTTCAAGAACAAATTATTATGATGATGATATATAAAAAATAATTACTATAACTTTTTTCTAGACCAGGGGTCCAGTTAGCATGGATTATATTTCACTAGGGAAAAAAATTAGGCCATATAAGATTTATACATTGTTCATTAATTCTCTAACTTTTTTTCTAAACTTTGGGGATGATGTGTTTAGTGAGAGAAGACATTAATTTTTCTCAGGATTCCCTTTGCATGTTTTAAACTTGATAAATTTTACATCTCTTTAACTCGAAGTTTAGTGTCTGAAAATTTGGACCATCAATGGTTATAGTTTATGGTTTTAAATATTTGACTAATAGTGTACGAATTTTAAGGTCATGACGCACATAGACCTGGTCTAATGATAATGTTACACAATAACCTAATTTAGATTTCAAGGGTCAAGAGTACTCCAAAATACTTTTTAGTGGGATATGTAAATGTTGTATATCATGGTTCAAGGTTCTCGGTTCATGAGTAATGATATGGTACAATCACTTTAGGGGTTACCCAAAACACCATAAGTTTTTGAGTTCTTCCAAGGTAATGTCAGGGCCCAAAAGTATCAGAAATTCCTTCTTGGAAGTTAATGATGCTTTTTGTTGATGGTTGGATGCTCATATACAGAAACCTGAGGTATAAATATATAGTCAAAAAAGGGTTCCTTGATGCCAGGTGTCTTTTTCAAGGACCATGGAAGGTTCATGGGGACCTGAGGTGCTCAATAAATGAAGTGTGATTTATGTGTTGGGGGGATTAAAAGATGATATAATCACCTCATACTCTGGTTAATCGGGACCTGGATCTTATGGTCCTTTGATAATGAATGCTTATGGGTGATGGGATTCAAATTTTAACATAATGTATTGGGAGTGTATCTATCGTGAAATTTAACATCATGCAATAATGATGTTTTCCTTACGGTTTAACATAATACGGTAAGGATGTAAGAACTGACATGAAATTATGCAAGATATCATTGGGGGAACTTTTCATTAGTTGAGGGAATTTAGGTGTATGATTTTTTTTCCTTGCATAAGAATATTTGTGGGTATCCATATGCCGGATCCCATCTCGTATAGATTTATCTTTGTTGAAAACAAGAGAAATATAGATATGACTCATGAATAGGTAGAACAAGATTGTATGGATCAACCCTCTTTAAAAAGAGGTAAATGCTAATTTTATGTCTAAGTTTTTCAAGGTTTACCTATTTATATTATAAGGGAAGGAGTCATTATATAATCAAATCCTTTTAGGGGATTTACCTGCATCGATTCGACTCGTATGAAGGGTTGATTTGTGGATAACTCAGAGCAATTTGGTCTCCATAGAAGATTATACTAAAAAATGGAAGGGTATAAAGATCAATGTAATATTAATTATTTGACATTGGGTATGGTGTATAGATGTGTAACATCAATAGTATTTGAATTTCCTTGAATAGTTGGGTAACATAAGGTGTAAATAATAACCCAAGAATATCTTAGTTAACTAGAGGTGGTAACCAGTGGGTATAGGTCCACCATTGGTAATGGTGAGAGGCTATAATTCTCCACACAGTTAGGATAATAACTCATGGATTTAAGGGTGTATTTATTGTATCCAAGGGCCTGTTTGGATGAACTAGTTTCTTTTACTAGTTTTTAACATGGAATAGCCGAGAGAAAGGGACCCAAGGTCCATAGGGTTATATTAGAAGATTATCAACTCAAGAAACTTGGGGTGTTGATTAGGATATCAAAGATGTGAAGTTTGTTCATGGATAATGTATGATTCAAGAAGGGTTCGATAACCCTAATGGGATACTCTAGTGTGTATGGAACACATTTTGATGAAAAGTAATAAATCAAGCGATTCTTGGGTACAAAATCACCAGAGGGGATGATATTTTGAAAGTGAAGACCTTCTGTCTTGTATTTTAACATTACATGAATATGTTGTGGTTCCTGATTTTAGTTATTTCTTAGTCATGTTAGATGGCGTGGTTTTCCAGGTTCCCTGAACTCAAATGATCCATGCTCGACATGTGTGACAAAGGACAATTGGGAAGTATATTTACCTTTGTGAGAGTGAGTATCTGGTGGATCACTCCATAGGTCTATCCCATATGTAGTTAGGGGTGTATTTTATCATTGATATTGTGACTGGACTCAGTATTACAGATATGGGTATCAATATATATCCTATGATGGTAAGAATCAAGCCACACATAGTTCTTTAATGGGAAACTCTCCATGAATGTATGACCCATATACAGAAGGGGCATTGTTCCTATTGATTAGCATGTCTAGAACTAGTATTGATGATCTGGGAATCACTATGTTATATGTGATAATAAGAATAAAGCCACAATTAGTTATTTAATAAGAAACTGCCCATGTAGGTCTGACCCATACCCCGAGGGGGGGATTGTTCCCATTAATTGTTGCAGTTGGATCTAGGATTAGCGATCTAAGAATCACTAAGTATATTGTGATAATATGATTCCATCCACATATAGTTCTTGAATAGAAAAATATCCATTCAGTTCTAACCCATATGCAGATGTTGGATTGTTCCAATTTATTATTTCAACTGCACCAAGATTATAGATCTAGGCATCACTATGTATCATGTGATGACATGAATCAAAACACACATAGTTATTGAATAGGAAACTCTCCACGTAGGTATGAGATATAAATAGATGGGAAATTGTTCCTCTTTATTATTGTGTTTAGACATAGGATTGGATATTCAAGTTCCATTACATATCCTATGATAATATCAATCAAGCCACATCTAGTTCTTGATTGGGGAACTCTCCCTGTAGGTTTGACCCATACATTGAGTGGGTTATTTTCGCTGTTTATTATTGTGGGTCGAGATAGAATTGGAGATTTATGAATCACTATGTATCCTCTAATAAAAAAAATCAAGTCACACATAGTTCTTGAATGATGGTGTGGTGGGAGTCCAACACCAAGGATATTGGTCCTCTCGAACGAGGTCTATAGTAATGCGTAGTTTTATGTCATGTGATATACATCAACCATGTAGTTTAATGTCATACAACAAATAATTATAGTGTACCTTTTATGGTCTTCCATCAAGAACCATGCTAACCCAATCACGAAATAATTTTTCTTAACCATGTTGGGATTCCATTATAATAATTCTTAAGACCACATGAGCAATTATTAGTGTGAGAAACAAGTAATGGAAAAGTATTCTTTCACTACATAGAAGCAATTTAAAAAAAAATCAAGGGTGATTTTGTATCATGTAGTCATTGGGCAAAGACATAGGATCTAGAAATATTTACATATCTCATTGGAATGAGAATCAAGCTATACATAGTTATGAATATCCATGCAGTTTAACATCACATGGAAAGGACGTCATCCATCGCTTTAACATCATTCACTAAGGATGAAAGTTACCATAATTAAAAAACAATGTTTGAATCGCTATAAACACAACTTGTGAATTATATAAATTATATTGTGAGATTAATCTCAGGTTTATGGTTCAAGGATTGAAAATTCAGTTACCCAAGTCATCTTATGCTTTGTATACAGGTCAAGTCTACGTTTTTACATGATTTGGTGAATACTTTGTCTCATAGTCTAATGTATTGTGGCTAAGAAAGATATATTACGACTGGAGCTAGGATTTGAAATCTCAACATCAATTTTTATATTTTTATGTTAAGAATCAATTCAAATTTTTATTGAATGGATATATTCCCTATGAGGATCTGACTCACACATAGGGACTAGGGCACTTCATTTCACTTTTTTAGAGATCTAGCTCATGTCCCATGGGTCATTTGCGATGTAATTCTTTCTATGTAGTGTAATTCCATGTATTAAGGAAGAATGGATTCTATTTGTTTTAGTTCATATGAATAGGACCTCTCATTCAATTTAATGTCATGAAATCGGGATGAATCGTGTAGTTTATCATCATGTGACTAAGGCGTAAGATGTTATGTAGTTTAAATTCATGATTCTAGGAATTTTTATTTGTATTTTAATGTCAACATCCAAGGATGTTTCTTTTAATTTAATGCCATTTGACTTGTATGTATGATTTTTATGGAAGTTATGAAAAGTATTTACTGAGAAAACTATCATTTTGGGGAGGGGGTGGGCGTGATATATTTCCCATCCAGTGTGGTCAATGAGTAATCTCTATTGGAATTGACATTGGGTATGATGTAAGGACCTTCCCATTGGGTTCCAACTTTATAGGATTCATTCATAGTATCATTGAAATTCTAATACCCCATAATAGTTCTCATAAAAGGAACAAATGGAGGTGACCCATATTATTAAATGCTAGTTCAATCTGATTCTAATGGACTTCAAAGTTGTAATCTGTATGAAACATTTTATCCTTAATCTATTCTAACTCTTCTAGAAACTTTTATAATTTATCATATTCTAAGATTTTATTTTCAGATAGCTATTCAAAGTGCGGGAAATTGGTATTCTATGAGAAGAATTGATTTGTTTCCATACATAAATAAATTTTAAGTTTCTTATGTAGCAGTGCACATAGTGTTATGGTAGGCCCATAAAGCATGAAAGATATTTTCTATCAATCACTTATGGTGTTTTCAACCATATTATAATGTATATTTGATAGAGTATTATTTAAGGCTTATATTTATCCATTTTCCATCACATGATAGAGAGATGAATGGGTGGACTTAATGTTGCACTTCTGATGAAATTTCTTCAATATGATAGAATGTAAGTCAGTGCTATTGTCCATCAATATTGTGCGAGGGGCTCTGAATCAGGTGATGATTTTGATCTTTATGAATTTAAAAATATTCTTTATCTAGAAATCCTTGAGTGGTAATTCCTTATCCCATATGGAAAAGAAGTCAGTAGTAGTAAGGATATACTTAAACTGGTTAGTTATAGCTAGGGGACATGGCCCCATTACATCCATTCCCTATACTACAAATGGACAAGAATATTTAGCTGTATATATCAGTTATGGGGGTTGATGAATTAATTTCTCATGAATTTAGAATACATGACATTTACTGGTGAATTCCAAATAGTCTTGTATCATTTTTTTTCTAGTAGTAACAAAGCATCCTGTTGGTCTCGAAGTACTATCATCAGAATGTATTGTGACACAAAATGTATCAGATACTATTTTGGATCTCTCACACCCTAAAATATAGAGAAGGTTGGATTAATGAAATTGGGGGAGGAAAATTCTCATCCACCTTGTCAGGACATGGATTCTTCTCAGTTTGTACAAGGGAACATCACCCATCCATGGATTCCATTCCAACTACCAGGGACTCAATGTCTTTGAATAGTTTTGGTGATTCTAATATATGGGCCACCTCCCATCTATTGGGATTGGGAAAGGCTTGATGTAGTGGTACCATTTTCATATCCCAGTGATTTTAGATCCGTTATAGGACTAAATGATCACCCTAGTGAGGGAAAATATATCACTATAACAGAGGGAAGTCTTGATCTCCATAGTATCCATCATTTATATAGGTTGGATGAATAGATTTGAAGATTTTATGACACTCAGATGCTACTCTTTCAAGTGGTTTGACTCTTTGATAATGTGTTAGAGAAGGGATATTAATCTCTATTTGAAGAAGATACCTAGTGGGTTTGTTTCCCCACAGTAGCTCTTGATTGAGTTGTCTGAGATTTTGAATCTCATTATCATATTGTTCCATCCATTCCTACATGGAAGGAATTTAAACTCTTCTTGGTGGTGACTGAGATATATCCTCATTATTCCCTTCATTCTTGGAATTGTTTTTCCTTAGATGTGGTAACTCATTATTCAGAGGTGGCAAGTTCTAGATTCTCTTCTGGTTCCATGTACATGTAGCCTCAGTCAGTGCATCCAGCTCACTCTCCTCTTGAGGTATATTTTCTATATTTCATCCCTCTACATTTGTATCTTGTTCCACATCATTTTTTGTAATGTTGGTGATGAAATTCACTGTGGTTTCTCAGAAAATGGTTTTTATCCCATTACTCTCAATGAAATAGGGTGATTCTATACCCACTTGATCATACTTTTAAGGCTTAATTAGGATCATTTCGTTAACCCTTGACCAAATCAGACTATTACAATTTATAACCCTTATGGTGTTTAGTTTCTTTCACCATAAATTCCTCCTTTCTCAGTCTGTGAATAGTAACCCTGATGTAATTTTCTATCGTGTTTTCCGAATGGGACCTAAATAGAAAATGTTTTCTTATGGCAGGAAGAATTGATGGGATACTGACCATCGATATTTACTTCCCAATCTAGAGAATGTTGATTCCTTTTGATTGGATGATAATGATAAAAATGCTCCCAAAACTGTGAGGTGGGGACTATTTGGGGCCACAATTGGAATTTTTTTATCATGATGTTGAGGATTTAATGATTCTAGTTAAGGATTTGATGACTTTAGAGATAGTAAATGAGATATAAATTCCCCTAAATTTTTTTGGATGGGATTGATTTGGAACCTTCAATAATTTCTCTAAGACCCACTCAGGGTGTGATGAACCCAGTGATTGTGATTGAGATAAAAATTTCCCCATCTCTATGGGATGTTGTTGTTTTGAAAATGTTGCAGATATATATAGAATCCTCTCTATAATTGATGATCCAAATTGTGGAGGAAGTGGTAAATAATCCTCATCCTTATGGATTTAGTTCGATCTTGGAAGAATGCTATGAAAACTTCTATTGGGACCTATTTGATTTGGAAAAATTGTGCTCTGGTATGATCTTGGTGTAATGGAAGCCCATGACATGAGTCATTTTATACACGATGCTATTAGGTTGTCCATGATTTGAACTTCTATGTTTTAAATGCATTACCTTTTTTTAAGGGGCCCAACTTAAAGGTCATTTGATACTACTCTACCTTCATTAATTATTTTATTTCATCTTTTATGTGCGTAAATTCCATTGTATTGAAAAACTAGGACATGCATTACCTATCCCCATGATTTCATCTAAGGCTATAACATTACAAGATACTGTATATGGGGGGTTTGGTTTTTCTAGGCATGTGGTGAATTAAAAATCTCTATAATTTCTCCATCCTTGGATATGAATACTAAATGAGGCTTTGACGATTAGTTTCCAAAGTGTTTTGGTGTAATTGAAGAAGTTGTGTTATAGATTTACACTGTTCTTTTCCAGTTTCATGTCCTGGGATGTGGAGATAGTATATAGGACCATTTGATAATAAAGTATATTTATGGTCTAAAGGTGACCCTCAGATCCTAGATAGGGGAGGTGTCTAGCCTTTAATCATTGATGATTTTCCCTCATATTTAAGCATCGGTAAGTCATGAAATCATTCTACAGATTGTTTGGGATCTTCTTGTCAAATGTGGGGAGGGAAAAAACATGGTAATGGGTATGTTTCTTACTAACTATCTCCACATATCCATGTCGACCTCCTCTTCATCAGACTTATGTGCCTCCATCGGGCCAGACCAATAAGGTTGCTTCTCTGGGTTTCCAAGTTGATGTGGAACTATATAGGGATGACCTTGGTGTTTTTAGAACCTCTCTATACAAAGGTGTCTGATTTTTTAGATCCTCTATGTATGAAGATGTCTGTTAAAGGGAAGGAATTCCATATTTGATGGATAAATCATCATGGGACGTTGGACCAAGGAATATGTCAGAAGTAGTGTCTATGAGATCTATCTTCAAACTACCATGAGGTGGAGAATCAAGGTAGTGATCATATTCTTCTATATTTTTGGAGTGAAAAAACCATTATGGTGTTGTAGATATGCATAAAATATCCCCAAGGACACTGGAATTGAGAAGACTAGGGATATAAAACTTATCCCTTCTCATAGATAGAATATAATGACCTAACTTTTGGGGTTGATAATGGATATGATCCTACTCCATGATAGATTTTAGAAAATATGGATGACCAAGTGGTGTTGTGGGAATATGGGCCCACTAATGAAAATATTCTAGAGTATACCCATAAGATTATATATTATTGAATTAAATATGATCTTGCCTATGGGTGGATTCTAGAATATTATGGTCAACAATGTCTGAAGGGAGGATATGAGACCAGTTCAAAGAAAAATTCCCCACAAGAATATTTTCAAATACCTTTAGAATGTGAGAAGGGTTTTGAGCCTCCACTTGTATATAATTTAAAGGATACTGGTGTAGTTGTTCATCAGTAAAAATAAGGATATTATTCTAGAATCTTTGAACTTATAGAATATGATTATTAACTTCACTAATAATAATATGGGCATTTCCTGATGTATGTGACACTCTCACTTAGTGATCCCCTTTAGGAATGGGGATATGAGCCTGGTCCTAGGACTTTGAAGTATATTTATAGTCTTTTTTGGTAGCAATATGAGCCTATCTCGAGGATTTTTCTTCTCCTAGTTAGTGAACTCCTATAGGAATGGGGATATGAGCATGATCCTATTAATTTGGAGTATTCCACCAGTCTTTTTTGATAGGAATATGACCCTTTTCCCAAGGAATTTACTGCTCTCACTTGGTAAACCATAATAGAAATGCAGATATGATCCTGGTCATGTACCTTTGGAGTATTCCATGGGTATTTTTTGATAGGAATGTGTGCCTATCCTATTGCATGTTCCTCTCTCACTTGTAGAGCCTAAATTGAAATGTGGATCTGATCCTAATCCAGTGCCTCACCCATTACTGGTATATTCCAATAGTCCTCCTAGATGGGAGAAAGAATTTGGGATTGCATGGGAGTATCCACCTATTCATACTTATTAGGGTGATGTGCTACTTCAGATTTCAGGATAGTAATATGTTTTTGTTCCTATATCTATACCAGTTTCAGGATATGCTAGCGGAGTTCTTCAACAATTTCTAAAATGCAGCGACACTATATCAAAGTGTATGAAGGAATATAGGCCTGCACATTTTCTATCTTCAATATGTACTGGAATATATCTTTGATTAATGTAGGAACAAATTCTAACACCAATCATTTTTTTTCTATTAGAATATTCTTATGGGATTTATTCATAAGCGAATGGATATGTGCCTCCACCATGCTTGCTGTAAGAAAATGGCTGTAGACCTGATCTGATGGGAAAAAGATATGAGCCTGTCCATTGGCTACCACAAAAATATTTTGGGGGGATTCATCATTAAATTTGGGTTTATGTTCACACTATTTTTTATCCATATATTTTGGTGCCCAGTGATATTTCTTTGGTGGTCATGTATGAGCATCTAGGTAGGAAATGTGTCAGGTGGTTCCCTTAACAGGTGATTGAGGGGCATCAGTGGGATAACGCTAGTGGATATGGTTGAAAGGATCCATCCTCGACAGCTCTTAAATTAGAATAGATCTATATTAAACCCATTGAAACAAAATTCATAGAAATAGAAGGTTCTGATGGACTTTCTCCAGGGATAAACTTCTAATGTGATTTATAGTGGCAAAAGTGCCACTAGTTTCATTGCACCTTTCTCAGAATGAGATGTGCTCATTGACCTTACTACCTGGAGGTCCTTAAGTATAACCTCAAGGGTTAGTAATGTACCATGTTGATGGTATTCCAGAACCATTGTGCTCACCACTCAAAGTTAAAGTTTTCCAATGGGTGAGGTGGTTCTATGACCCATAAGGGTTACAACCATAGTTGATATTCTAGAATAGTTTCTAGATGATGTCAGGATTTTGGTTTGAGGTGTTGTTTATGAGAACAATATCAACAGTAATAAAGAAAACAATTAACAAAGTCACTACTTATGTCATCATAATAAGTATGATATTTTCTCAATCAGATATGCACAGGTTACAAATTGTCCTTTATTAGTCTTGGTTTAACCATTTTTCTCACATGGATCTATCAAAGTGAGAATAAACTTATTTTATGGGACCCTGATTACAAGGGATTTCAAATCAAGCATATCATTTTCATTTGTGTAGTAGATGAAAAGTGTAGTGGCATGCTGCATGTTCAACCAATCAATTTTTTATTTGAGGGATTCATTTCAGGTTCACCATTTTTTCCTCACATAATTCATGATCTCCCATGTTTGAGAGATGAGGTTCTTGATTCCTATAATGATTCAATTATTATTTAATTACATGCCTTCACACTAGATCTATAATTGTTGATTCCTTATTGTTATTTAATTATGTGGGTTAAACAATGGTTCTAAAATCATTCACTCCCAATTAACCAATTTCATTTCTTATAAACTGAAATGCCTCCCACATCCTTAATTAGGTACAAAATGTATTTCAAATGGAAGGTGGTCAAATGGGATTTCAGACCCAATAATGCTAAGGGACTCACATTAGTTGCGACGATGGGAGTTTAGGCTCATCAAAACATTTTAGGGGGAATTACTATCTACTTCGGGACTCTCTTATTGATTTAATATATATTTTTGAATCTATTCCTAATCTGGATACCAAACCGGTTATCCTAAACAATGATATGGTGTTGAGTCCTTTTATATATAAAGGTGGGTTTTATTAATGAGACTGTATGCATGTATCATAGTTTATTCATATATTTACCATCATTGATTAGAAATGGATAGTTGCTTATATTTTAAATTCATATAACCAGGAACTCTAGAGTTTACTGTCATCCAGGGAGGGGATTGATATTTTGAATAGGAGATTTAACCTTTTCTGAGGCATTTGATATATCCTATTTATAACAAGAATAAAAAACTATGTAGTACATTTAAACCATATAGTTTTACATCTTGTGAAAATGACATATATGAGGGAACTGGGGAACAGGGTATTGATATCAATACTTAGGAAGGTATCCTACATATCTTGTTTATAATAAGAATTAGAGTCACCATATTTATCTCATGCCATAAATAATTAATCCATAGTAGATTCCTTTATATGGGGGAAGTCATATCATGAAATTGAATGGGGCTTACAGACTAAGGTTTCCTTGTTTGGGGTAAGTTCATGATGTAGGAAATATGATCCTTGAAAATCCATAATCTCATGTGATCCATGATCATTGTGAGAAACATGGGATATATGGTGATCAGTCTCATTGCATATAGATTCAGGAAATATGAATTAGAGAAGCCCTTATAGGGTGTTTGATATGGATATTGGTCCTTTGAAAGGAATCCTACATATATATTTATATAATGAATAAGAGTCTTCATAGTTCAATTTTCTTCTCGACCTGGTGATGGATGAGGAAGAACAATAATACCAAAGGATATTTTGGGTCACATGGGTAAGAGTGTCTGAAATATGGAGGCACTTACATCAAGGTGTATTACATTGGAGCTCAGGACTTAGGAAGGTGTCCTAAATATCCTATTTCGATAGGAATCCGAATTCCTTATAGTTTAGTTGGAGTATTCTTGAATATGTGTACTGGGTGAGGCTATGACATCCCAAGGTGTATGTTTGACATGTCAGGATTGCTCGTATGAAATGTCCTGGGTGTCTATCTGACATGTATGAGGATGTATGGAAATGTCCAGTTTTCCTTGAGGACATTTCCAAATATAATCACATGATACATTTGACTCATTCTGGGGGATGTTGTATGATCTGAATGACATGTCTGGAATACATCACATAACTTGGATGACATGTTTGGAGGAAATCACATGATTTAGTTGACATGTTTGGAGGACATCACATGAATTAACCATTATATATCGAAGACTTCACAACAAGTGGTTGGCATTTGTCAAGGACTCTGAAGGACATGGTTGACATGTCTAGAGGATTTTTAAATACATGGATGACATGTCCAGAGGACTTCATAAGACATGGGTAATATGCACAAAGAATGTGTCAAGACATGGTTGACATGTAAATAGGACATCACAAGACTTGGTTAATATGTTTAGAGGAATTATCAAGACTCAAATAACATGGTTGAAGGACATCACATGATCTAGATGTCATGTTTGGAGGGTTTCACTTGACTTAGATGACATGTGTTAGTGTTTTCACATGATCAAGATAAGCTATGCAAAGAACATGATAACTTCACATGTATATTTGCGTGTTATTCATCACATAAGTCTTCTATATTATTTATTATTTATTTAATATGTTCCCCAAGGTTCATCAAGAATTAATTTTTTTATATCTTGAAAATTCTACATGTACATACCCCTTTTCACAATCTGGCTACCACATCAGATGTCCTCTACATGACCTTTAGGGTAATCACAAGAAGAACATATTCATTACCTGTTATAAATTTGTAAATTCCCATGATTTTTACCTAGTGTAAGACACTTATGATCATGTGAATTTATAAACTTATATGATCTCTCTTCAGCGCTCCTGGGTCTGTAGTTGTCGTAGTGTCTGTCATCATAGTTTTTTATGCTGAGTGGAGGTATTTTAGGTCTCTCTATCCTAGTTATATGCTAACTTGTACATGGTGCATATATCATATATATTAGTTGTATTCTATTTAGGGAGAATTATATCACACACATCTCAAGATCATGTCACGGGTTATCCAAGGAATCACATGATAATCAACGACTGTGAGAACACTCTGCTGATTCCATGTTTGTTGGACCCCGACCAATCAATGGGATTTCAAACAATAATTTTGACATGTCAAAAAAAATTTATTCCATTGATAAGATATATATTATAGTATTTTCATGATCAATATTCTACATAAAGGCTCTCATGTGATGAAGAAGACTCATCTAGGAAATTTCGTGAAACTAAGACTTCTTTTCACATGCCTCTCATGAGATACCGAGGATTTTTCAGTGGCCCATATTGAGATCAATATGGATTGTCAAGGGGTATTTATGTGTTTAATGGTGATCACATGAGGTATATAACACCTCTATATGAAAATAAATGTATCTTCCCTTAGTGAGAGGCTTATTCCTTTCCTATTTTATTTCCTTATATATTTTATAAAGATAAGGGATCTCACGATGTCATGCAAGAATTTTCCTAGATAGTCACTCTACTAGTCTATGATGAATCACCTAATCAATGCTGGATCTCATGATGGTGCATGAGAATTGGAACAGACAATCCCTATACATGTCTATAGATCTGAAGGGGAATCATATGGTCATATCTAGGTTTCTGAGGCCCCTTTCATGATGAGGGTGACATGCCATCATGAACCCACAAGACAAGGTCTATATGTCATCGGGGGCTCTGTGGGGTCTTTCAAATCGCATAAGAATGTTTCATGAAGATCAATGTAACTCCCCATTTCATGAATATTATACCTTTCTATGCCTCTAATTTTATTAAGGGACTTAAGTGATTGTCAGGTGTCAATCAATTGGAAAGCCACATGATCATAGGAACATGTATGTCAACTTGTGCATGATAATTAGCGATTGTCGGGATTCCTTCACGAGAACATGAGGGTTTGTCAAAGAGGACTTGTATGATTAGAGGATCATTCAGATGGTGATTCATGTGATCATCCATAGATCAGATGATGTATATGATCCACCCACATAACCTTTCACTGGTAATGAGATCATGGGTCCTCTTGATGGTTACAAGATTCATGTGATTTGGCAACTTAGACTTTATATAGTCATACTAATCCATCCTTGGTATTGCGGATAAGATAATAAACATGATTTGGGTATTTATTTGATCCTAGAATTATCTATTATCATTTGGAGGGTGTCTGTGACAACCGGGTCCCAGTGACAGCACATGTAACATCCCAAGTAAGTAATGAATAATAGATATTTTTATCTATGTCTATTAATGAATTAGATAGTGTTTTAGAGGCTTAATGTGAAAATAAATCAAATCTTAATCATGGAATAAACTAATATTTTTAAAAGATTGTTTTACTGCCTTTTGAGGGAAAACCATTTTTAAATCTATCTTTTGACAATTTTATAAGCTATGTCTGTCAAAATAAACTTATTCTTTATTATTGGGACATGAAAATTTACTTTGTGAGAATTTTTGGTATTTTTCCCATAAAGTTCATTTTTTAATGAATAGTGAAAAATGTTGTATTTTAATTCAAAACCTCTTTTTAATCGAATTTATTTATATGAGTAGATTATCTTTTGAATTGGTTTTAAAGTACAATTAGAATATATTTTTACCATTTAATCCAATAGTGGTCGTTGGAATCAATTTCACTTTGAAATTGGACTTAAACTATTGTCAATCTTTTGATATTTATTGTTTCATAAAAACACGCTATTTGTCATGACAGTGGGAATTAATTATCAAATTAATTAATGTAAATTATATGATTTGAATTTTGTAAAATAGAAATAATTTTTGAATTCAGAATATCAAATATAGCTTAGGGTGAAGTTTTGGTATTTTTCTGAAAAACTTCAATTTTTGATGAATAGTGAAACCACTAAGTGGTAGTTAAAGAAACTGATTTTTCGTTTAAATGAAATTTTGCCACTTCTGTGATTTGATTTTCAAAAATCCGACATACATGGTTGTCATTAAGAAGTAAAATGTGGTTCAATGAGATTAAAATAATTTTTTGGTGAATAGTAACTTTTAAGTTCTTAATCGCGATTAGAGGTAATTAGTGCAATTTAAGGCAAAAATGATATTATAATAAAATGAAAATACCTAGACACATGTCATACCTTTATTGGATGTGTCATGGCCGATCAAGACAATCCATGGGTCAACTTGGGGACCCCATGGAGCCACTTTGGTAGGAAAATGACATTAATATCTTTTTATTTAATGTTAAAGTAAAAATGACACAAACATGATATGTTTTACTAAAACAATTTTTACATGGGGTTATACAAGTCAGATTTTTGACTATAATTATTCATTAGAAATCTAAAACGGTTTCCTACATCATGATATTTTTTTTTATATTTTGTAGACATTAAATAAATTAAATTATTTATGACATCATGATGATGCAGCGATTACCTCATTAATAAAGGATTTAAATAAAATGAAAAGATAATGTAAAATCTATGACCTACACATGTCAAAAACCTTTTGGATGGGTGGATTTCGAACCCTTATCACCTTAACATATAATTATATCAATTTGGGACCTTTTGAATCCGAAACTCATTTTAAAATAAAGTAACTTTTCTTTACTTTCCAAGAGTGCCCCTCCTCTCCTCTTATAAAAGGCCCCCACCTCTACCTCCTTACCACACTTCCAAAGCCTTTGGCTCGGACAAACCCTTCCCATGTTGTCTCTCCACTTACCTCTATTACTCCTTGAAGCCTCACTTTGGGCAGAAGTCTTCCCAAGGAAGCCTTTGAGCTCAAACCAAAGGGAGTTACCCGATTTTAAGGTAATGTCTTCACTTGAGTCCTTTTGTTTTATTTTACTTCTCCAACCCACTAAACTCTTTTTATTCATTTATTTTGTAACAACTCTAGTATCTTCAATATACTAGGATGTTGTTATAATAAGTATTAGAGCTACACTTACAGAAACCTACATCTAATGGTTAAAGAACATACTGTCTCCGTGGATGGAGAATTTCTGCCTCCCGAAATGATGATTGTTCAACATTCTTTTAAAACCTTCAAAGGTGGCCATTAAGATGAAACTATATTTATATATGATATATAATATGTCTATTTTTTCCTTAAGCTTATATATTTTTCATTTTGGTCATACATTTATGGTTTCCATTATGGGTAAACGCGATATCTTCATTTAAGGAAGTGCGGACTACCGCCCCCTCAAAGTGATTTGATTCGTTAAATACCATATGTGGGATGTATAAAGGATGGAGTTATGATATTATATATGATATTAAACTGGAATTATAATATTCCTTTATATAATTATGAATCCATTTCATAAAATACGAAATAGAAATGAAAGTAGAGTTCATGCGTACGTACGGCTTACCGTCTCCATGACGGTGCATTTCATTTCCTACCTCTAAATGTTATGTAATATTATAAATGCATGAATGTAATGGATATATATGATATATATGATATATAAATCATTATTATAACTCTAGATATAATGGAGACATGAACAACTGGTAATTATAAAGAGCATATTTTGACTCAAGTACCAATGATCGTTAAAACGACCGTTATTAACTTGAATAATTACATAGTGTTCATGACATGGCAATAAGTGATATAAAAGGAATAATGAACTTGAAAAAGGTTCTTCAACAAGTAGAAATTAACTCAAGTTTATTATTCAGGAGATTAAAGAACGACCGAGTCAAGTCGGACCTGAGGTATGGGACTTCGTCTCAATCTCCTTTCATTGAGGCATATTTTGTTTTATACACAACCTTCTTTTATGCGGTGTATAAACCCCTTTTGACTTTTACGTTTATCCAAAAGGAATATTTTTTATACCAATCATTTCACTAAATGAAAAAATGGAATGTTTTTGTCGTACGTATGTGGCGACAACGACTTCTCCGCCGCCGTGACCATTATTTGAGTTTCTGCTTCCTCTACAAGCCATACCTTCTTTTTAAAAGAAAAACAAATACTATGTTTTACTTTTCTTTTGTTTTGGTATTGAAAATGGATTTCATAATGTTTTTATATCAATTTCTCGTATTGATATCTTGTGATTGAATGGTGGAAATGTTATGTTTCCTTTATACATGTTTTATGTGATACGATTATGTTGTGGTTCTTGGGCATTATTATGAAGATGGGTGGTTCCGTGATAAACTAAGGGCGGGTGAGCCCGATATAGCTCTCCAATGCATTGGGTAATGCGAAGGAGTGAAACGTTAAGGTTTCTCCGAAGAGATTTAGGGAATATACTGTGATGGGTATTCCAAACGTAACCAAGAGGGTTAATCCCTACGTAAGAATGTTATGAATGCCTCAAGTTACCTTTATGTCTTATTATTTCTATGATTTATTCATGATTTGATGAGGTATGTTAAAGTGCTTATGTTTTATGGGCAAAGTATGATTTCATTCTTATGTATATATGAACTCATGTTTCCTTTCCATATTTTTATATCCCATACTGAGCTTTTTATGCTCATCCCAAGTTTTTTTGAAATGTTTTTCACAGGTCAAGGGAAAGGTACATGATATGATGATAGTGTCAAGGAAGTTTCATGAATGAATCCATGTTTTATTTTAAATATGTTTCTATTGATGGGAAAAATAAATACTATCTTTTATGTAACCACTTTGTTTAAATGTGGAATGTAATGCAAGTTTTATGTTCTAATTCTCTAAAACTATAAACCCGAAAAGATCCTCAATGTGTAATCTTGTAATAACTCAAGATTAAGTAAGGTTTAAGGTTGGGACCTTATAGTTGGTATTAGAGGTAGGTTTAGATAACTTTAGGAGTTAGAATTCTATTAAATGATTATCCAAAAATCTTTTTTTTTAAATGATATAGCATTTGAATATTACCATGTTGCTTCATCTAAGACATGTTTGTTCAGAATGGTTTTCCGCAGAGGAAACAGGGAAGCAGTGCTAGGAAGGCATACAGAAGGAAATAACCTTCCGAATCAGCATCCTGAGATGGTCGGAATTGGAACTGAACAGTTTTTTGCAGTAATGGCGTAGTTGAATCAAGCGATAAATGGCGGTGGTATCCATGCATGAGATCAGCTAGATCAACCACAGAAGAACATGTCAGTGGTGGAACATTTCATGAGGCAACATCCCCCATCATTCAGAGGATCATCTGACCCTATGCTAGTTGAAGGGTGGATTAAAGCACTGGAGAAGATTTTCGATGTCATGGGGTGTTCAGTCAATCAAAAGGTTAGTCTTGCTATTTACCGTTTGGAGGGTGAAGCAGATCAGTGGTGGTTGATGGTTAAAAATATTAGGGATGCTGATGAGATTGATGCTCTCGACTGGGATGAATTTAAAGGTATGTTTCTTGAGAAGTATTTTCCTAAGGTCGTTCAACTTAGGATGGAAAAGCAATTCTTGGAATTGAGGCAAGAGGAAGATTCAGTGGCTGCCTATGAATAAAGGTTCCCTCGATTGGCAAGGTATTCTCCAAATTTTATCCGAGACCTTGATAGTAAAATCTATTGTTTTTACTCAGTATTAAAGACAAAATATCAAAGGGATTTAGATTATCATGAGTTTAAAAGTTATTAAAAGCTTGTTCGATGTGCTGAGAAGGTGGAAATGGAATTTGCTGATGATCAAGTGTTCTACAGCAACCAACAGAAGAAGAGACCGAGGTGGTAGGATAAAGGAAAGAATTCTTCAAAAAGTCTGATGGTAAGAAAAATAAGTTTACAGTTTGTGATAAATGTGGTAAAAGGCATGCTGGGGAATGTCTTCTGAATTTTGGAAAGTGCTACCGATGTGGTAAGATGGGACATAAGGCTCATTATTGCACTAAAAAGATCAAGGTGAAGGTAAGACCAAATTTGATTTACAGTTAGTGAAATGTTTTAAGTGGAATGAGATGGGTCACTATGAAAATGAGTGTCCGACAAAGATCTTGAGTGATGGGAAGCAGTTAGACTACAAGCATAAAGGGGTGGTGAAATCCTTTGCAACTACTTCAGCAGATGTCGGGCTATCAAATGAATTTGTATCAGGTACTTTGTTTTTTTTTTCAGATTATGCCTGTGTGTTGTTTGATTCGGGGTCTACACATTCTTTCATCTCTGAAACCTTTTCTAGTAAAATGGGAATACCATCTCAAGAAATGACTCCTGAAATTTTGGTAAAAACACATGGGGGAAATTTTGAGGCAAAAAGAATTTATAAGAATCTTTCTATCCTCATCTGTGGAAAGAACCTACTTGTGAACCTTATTGTTTTACCTCTAGTAGAGTTTGATGTTATCCTGGGTATGGATTGGCTCTCTATTTACCATGCTAAGATTGACTGTAGAGATAAAGAAGTTTCTTTTCATAAAGACTTTAATTTTTTGTACAAGAATGAACCCTTACTGTTGATAACTTATCAAGAGGCCGAGAAACTTGTAAAAGATGGAAATAAATGTTACCTTTCACATATTTTTGAAAACAAGGAAACTATTCAGATTAATGATGTGCCAGTGGTAAGTGAGTATCCTGATGTTTTTCCTGATGAGTTTCCTGGAATAATACCAGATCAGGAAGTTGAATTTACTGTTGACTTAGTTCCTGATTCTAATCCAATTTCAAAACCCCCTTATCGAATGGATCAAATTGAACTTTTAGATTTGAAGGAGCAATTACAAGATTTATTAGAGAAAGGTTTCATTCGACCTAGAACATCACCATGGGGTGCTCCTGTTTTATTTTTTAAAAAGAAATATGGTTCAATGAGACTTTTCATTTATTATAGAGCCATGAATAACATCACTGTTAAGAACAAATATCCTTTGCCTCATATCGATGATTTGTTTGATCAACTCCAGGGAGCTTAGTATTTTTCAAATATTGACCTGAGATCGGGGTACCATCAGTTGAAGGTAAAAGAAGTATATGTTTCTAAGACCACGTTCCATACAAGATATGGCCATTATGAATTTGTAGTAATGCCTTTTGGGATAACCAATGCACCTGCTATATTCATGTACTTAGTGAATAGAATTTTCCATGAGTTCTTGGATAAGTTTGTGGTGGTTTTCATTGATGATATTTTGGTGTTTTCTAATAGTAAAGAGGAGCATGAAAGTCATTTAAGGGTTATTTTGCAAACCTTAACAGAAAAGAAATTGTATTGGAAATTAAGAAAGTGTGAGTTTTGGTTGCAAAAAATTTCTTTCCTTGGTCACATTGTTTCTAAAGATGGGATAACCGTTGATACTGCAAAAACAAAGGTTGTTGAAGAATGGCCAAGTCCCACAAATGTCATAGAGATTCGTAGTTTCCTTGGTTTGGCAGGCTATTATCGAAGGTTTGTTAGAAATTTTTCATAGTTATCTAGTCCAATGACTATGCTAACTCAAAAGTTTGTTAAGTTTATATGGACAAAAGAATGTGATGATTGTTTACAAGAATTGAAAAGAAGATTGGTAAATGCTCCAGTTTTGGCACTTCCTTCCAGGAATGCGGAGTTTGTTATCTACAGTGATGCTTCATTGAAAGGACTTGGTTGTGTCCTAATACAGAATGATCAGGTAATTTATTATGTTTCACGACAGTTGAAAACTCATGAGGTAAATTACCTTACACATGATTTGGAATTAGCCGCTGTTATTTTTTCTCTAAAATTTTGAGGCATCATTTGTATGGAGTAAAGTGTGAACTATATACAGTTCGCAAAAGTTTAAAGTATATATTCACTCAGAAATTATTGAACATGAGACCGAGGAGATGGCTATAATTAATCAAGGATTATGATTTTACAATTCATTACCATCTGGGAAAAGCAAATAAAGTGGCTGATGCTTTGAGTCGAAAAAGTAATGCTTAATTATCAATGTTACATTTGGAATGTGATCCTTTAGTTAAGGATTTGATGAACATTGGCATAGAAGTTGTTGGTGCAGGACGTCCTTCTATTTTGTTTTAGGTATCATTGAAATCTTCTCTGTCAGATAGAATCAAGCAAGCACAAAAGCAAGACAGTGAGTTGCAGAAAAAGGTAGAGCTGGTTCAGAAAGGTAAGTTGCCTTAATTCAACATTGATAGTGATTGTGTTTTGAGATTTGGGAAGAGATTGTGTGTGCCTTGTGATTCACATTTGAAGAGAGAGTTGTTATGTGAAGCTTATAGTTCTCCGTTTTCAGTTCATCCTGGCAGTACTAAGATGTATAAAGATCTGCGGGAGTATTACTGGTGGGATGGAATGAAAAGAGATATTGCTGATTTTTCTGTGAAGTGTTTGACTTTTTAGTAGGTTAAAGCAGAGCGGCAGTTACCGAAAGGGATGCTTCAGCCTCTACTAGTTCCAGAGTGGAAATGGGAGAATATATCCATGGACATTGTTGTGGGATTACCGAAGACATCTCGAGGTAATAATGCAATCTGGGTTATTGTTGATCGCTTGACTAAATATGGTCATTTCCTTCCTATTCGAGATACTTTTTCTCTAGATCAACTTTCTCGATTGTACCTTAAAGAGATAGTCAGGTTGCATGGAGTTCCTCTATCCATTGTATCCGATTGTGATCCCAGGTTCACTTATAACTTTTGGAAATGCCTTCAGAAGTCGTTGGGTACTGAATTAAATTTTAGTACAGCTTTTCATCCTCAATCAGATGGGCAGTCAGAACGAACAATTCAGACATTGGAGGATATTCTACGTTCTTGCTCTATGGATTATCAGGGAAGTTGGGACCAACATCTTTCTTTGGTTGAATTTTCATATAATAACAGTTTTCATTCTAGTATACAGATGTCACCATTTGAGGCGTTATATGGGAAGCAGTGTCGAACTCCAGCTTTCTGGGATGATGTGGGTGAAAGGAAGTTGATAGGAACGGAATTGGTAGAAGAGATGGAAGAAAAAGTTCAGCTGATATAGAAACACATGAGAACAGCTCAGAGCAGGCAGAAGAGTTATGCGGACAACAGGAGGAAGGATCTCTCTTTTGAGGTAGGTGATCATGTTTTTCTCAAAGTCTCACCATGGAAAAGTGTGATGCGATTTGGTAAGAAAGGAAAGTTGAGTCCAAGGTTCATTGGACCATATGAAATTTTGGAGAGAGTTGGATCAGTTGTTTACCGAGTGGCTTTACCTCCGAGTTTATCTCAGGTACACAATGTTTTTCATGTTTCGATGATGAGAAAGTATATGCCAGATCCATCTCATGTTTTCAGTCCAGAGGTAGTTCAGCTGGAAGAAAACCCATCTTATGAGGAACAACCGGTCTAGATTCTTGACCACAGGGAGAAAGTGTTACAGAATAAGGTGATTCATCAGGTAAGGGTTTTGTGGAAAACCACATGATTTAAGAGGCAACATGGGAATCTGAAAATGCAATGAGGGATAAGTACCCCCATTTATTCGATAAGTAAATAAATTGCGGGGACACAATTTTCTAAAGGGGGAAGGATGTATCATCCCAAGTAAGTAATGAATAATAGATATTTTTATTTATGTCTATTGATGAATTAGATAGTGTTTTAGAGGCTTAAAATGAAAATAAATCCAATCTTAAGCATGGAATACACTAATATTTTTAAAAGATTGTTTTACTGCCTTTTGATGGAAAACCATTTTTAAATATATATTTTGACAATTTTATAATCTATGTTTGTCAAAATAAACTTATTCTTTATGATAGGGACATCAAAATTTACTTTCTATGAATTTTTGGTATTTTTCCGATAAAGTTCATTTTTTAATGAATAGTGAATAATGTTGTATTTTAATTCAAAACCTCTTTTTAATATAATTTATTTATATGATTAGATTATCTTTTTAATTGGTTTTAAAGTACAATTAGAATATATTTTTACCATTTAATCCAATAGTGGCCGTTGGAATCAATTTCACTTTGAAATTGGACTTAAACTAGTGTCAATCTTTTGATACTTATTGTTTCATAAAAACACGCTATTTGTCATGACAACGGAAATTAATTATTAAATTAATTAATGTAACTTATATGATTTGAATTTTTTAAAATAGACATAATTTTTGAATTCATAATATCAAATATATCTTAGGGTGAGGTTTTGGTATTTTTCTAAAAAACTTCAATTTTTGATGAATAGTGAAACCACTAAGTGGTAGTTAAAGAAACTGATTTTTCGTTTAAATGAAACATTGACACTTATGTGATTTGATTTTCAAAAATCCAACATACATGGTTGTCATTAAGAAGTAAAATTTTGTTAAATGAGATTAAAATAATTTTTTTGGTGAATAGTAACTTTTAAGTTCTTAATCGCGATTAGAGGTAATTAGTGCAATTTAAGGCAAAAATGATATTATAATAAAATGAAAATACTTAGACACATGTACTACCCTTATTGGATGTGTCATGGCCGACCAACACAATCCATGGGTCAACTTGGGGACCCCATGGAGCCACTTTGGTAGGAAAATGACATTAATATCTTTTTAATTAATGTTAAAGTAAAAATGACACAAACATGAGATGTTTTACTAAAACAATTTTTACATGGAGTTATACAAGTAATATTTTTGACTATAAATATTAATTAGAAATCTAAAAAGATTTCCTACATCATGATATTTTTTTTATATTTTTTAGACATTATATAAATTAAATTTTTAATGACATCAGGATGATGCAACAATTACCTCATTAATAAAGAATTTAAATAAAATGAAAGGATAATGTAAACTCTATGACCTACACAAGTACAAAACCTATTTTATTGGTGGATTTAGAACCCTTATCACCTTAACCTCGAATTATATCAATGTGGGACCTTTTTATTCCGAAACTCATTTTAAAGTAAAGTAACATTTCTTTACTTTCCAAGAGTGCCCCTCCTCTCCTCTTATAAAAGGCCCCCACCTCAACCTCCTTAACCACACTTCCAAAGCCTTTGGCTCGGCCAAAACCTGCCCATTTTGTCTCTCCAATTCCCTATATTACTCCTTGAAGACTCAATTTTGGCAGAAGTCTTCCCAAGGAAGCCTTTGAGCTCAAACCAAAGGGAGTTACCCGATTTGAAGGTAATGTCTTCACTTGGGTCTTTTTGTTTTATTTTTACTTCTCCAACCCCCTAAACTCTTTTTATTCATTTATTTTGTAACAACTACAGTATCTTCAATATAATAGGATTTTGTTATAAGAAGTATTCGAGCTACACTTACACACACCTACATCTAATGGTTAAAGAACATACTGTTTCCGTGGATGACGAATTTCTGCCTCCCGAAATGATGATTGTTCAACATTATTTTAACACCTTAAAAGGTGTCCATTAAGATGAAACTATATTTATATATGATATATAATATGTCTATTTTTTCCTTAAGCTTATGTATTTTTCATTTTGGGCATACCTTTATGGTTTCCATTATTGGTAAACGCGATATCTTCATTTAAGGAAGTGCGCACTACCGCCCCCTCAAAGTGATTTGATTCGTTAAATACCATATGTGGGACGTATAAAGGATTGAGTTATGATATTATATATGATATTACACTATAATTATAATATTCCTTTATATCATTATGATTCCATTTCATAAAATATGAAATAGAAATGAAAGTAGCGTTCATGCATACGTACGGCTTACCGTCTCCATGAACGGTGCATTTCATTTCTTACCACTAAATGTTATGTAATATTATAAATGCATGCATTTACTGGATATATATGATATATATGATATATACATCATGATTATAACTCTGGATATAATGGATGCATGAACAACTTGTAATTATAAAGATCATATTCTGACTCAAGTACCAATGATCGTTAAAACGACCGTTATTAACTTGAATAATTACATAGTGTTCATGACATGGAAATAATTGATATAAAAGGAATAATGAACTTGAAAAAGGTTCTTAAACAAGTATAAATTAACTCAAGTTTATTATTCAGGAGATTAATGAACGACCGAGTCAAGTCGGACCCGAGGTATGGGACTTCATCTCAATCTCCTTTCATTGAGGCATATTTTGTTTAATACACAACCTTCTTTTATACGGTGTATAAACCTCTTCTGACTTTTACGTTTATACAAAAGGAATCTTTTTTATATGAAGCGTTTTACTGAACGACAAAAGGGAATGTTTTTGTTGTACGTATGCGGTGACAATGACTTCTCCGCCGCCGTGACCATTATTTCAGTTTCTGCTTCCTCTACAAGCCATACCTTCTTTTTAAAAGAAAAATAAATACCATGTTTATCTTTTCTTTTGTTTTGGTATTGAAAATGGTTTTCATAATTTTTTTATATCAATGTGTTGTATTGATATCTTGTGATTGAAAGGTGGAAATGTTATGTTTCCTTTATGCATGTTATATGTGATACGATTATGTTGTGGTTCTTGGGCATTATTATGAAGACGAGTGGTTCCGTGATAAACTAAGGGTGGGTGAGCCCGATATAGCTCTCCAATGCATTGGGTAACGTGAAGGAGTGAAACGTTAAGTTTTCTCCAAAGAGATTTAGGGAATATACTGTGATGGGTATTCCAAACGTAACCAAGAGGGTTACTCCCTACGTAAGAATGTTATGAATGCCTCAAGTTACCTTTAGGTCTTATGATTTCTATGATTTATTCATGATTTTATGAGGTATGTTAAAGTGATTATGTTTTATGGGTAAAGTATGATTTCATTCTTATGTATATATGAACTCATGTTTCCTTTCAATATTTTTATATCCCATACTGAGCTTTTTATGCTCATCCCATGTTTTTTTTGAAATGTTTTTTCACAGGCCAAGGTAAAGGTACATGATATGATGATAGTGTCAAGGAAGTGTCAATAATGAATCCATGTTTTATTTTAAATATGTTTCCATTGATGGGAAAAATAAATACTATCTTTTAGGTAACCACATTGTTTAAATGTGGAATGTAATGCAAGTTTTATGTTCTAATTCTCTAAAACTCTAAACCCCAAAAGATCCTCAACGTGTAATCTTGTAATAACTCAAGATTAAGTAAGGTTTAAGGCTGGAGCCTTATAGCACAACCACCCCGTCTTAACATGGTCATCGGGTCCTGGCCCACTAGGTACCACCAGTTGCCCCGCAGACATGTGGGGCCCACCCTAGGGTCCACCCACATGCCTGAACAGGTCATCTGACTAATGAAAGTCCTCACAGGCCAACACATGTCCTTTCCAGTGTTTTTTGTCCTCACTCACACACACCCTGGGAAACTTCCTAGAGGGTCACTCATCCTGATCACTACTCCAGGACAAGCATGCTTAACTGTGGAGTTCTAATCAGACAGGCTCTTGAAAACAAAGGTGCACCTTGTTGACATGAGCCATATCATTTATTCATTTAACCCTTTATCATTTGGGGATGTTACAATCACCCCCCCCCCTTTAGAGCACAACGCCCTCGTTGTGGGCCCTACATCTCAACCCAGGCTGTGCACCGCACATAAGGCTGGGTTCCTCCTCTGATACCAACTGTAGTGACCCGAAGCTTGACGTACATGGAAATTACATTACTTTTTCGGAATACTTAATACATAACAAAAACAGACACACAAGGACCGTAATAGTTTGGTGTCTTTGGAAACATGGAATGTAATCTTCTAATCATGGTGAAAGATCTTCAACATCTCCCATAAAGATCTTCCCCTTTTTTTCATACCTAAAACCTTTCTTTATATCCTGGGGAAAAGAAAACATAAAAAGGGTGAGCTTAAATGCTCAGTAAGGGTAAGCATGGATAAAATAAAACATACCATATACATTTGAACTTAAAAACATGAACATAGTGTTTAAACCTCAAAATCTTGAGCAATGACATAAAACATGGAAGTACGTAAGGCATAAATCATAAAGAAACATTAAGAATGATAAAATAGCATGAGAATAAAACATGTAATTGTGGAAAACATTCATCACTTGGTATGATTTCCACATTAGTCAAGGCATTGCTGCCAAGACCATCTTAGTGGACAAAGTCCCTTTCTGAATCGAGTTCACTCTTCAATCCAGTCCTGTATCACTGAACCAGATTAACTTACCATTTCAGCCATTTCTATCTCATGAGATATAATCTTTACCCAATACATTGAAGGGAGATATAGGTCCCACCCATCTCATAATGAAATCATTCTTACTTTTTCCACAAAATAAACATACATCATTCATAATAACCCAATGAATAAAAATGGGTTTCATAAAAATCATCCCATCATCACATAATCCATATAAAAGAAATGGATATAATTTAATAATAAGAAAAGTGAAACCATATAAATCATAGATACGTGATACTTGAAACATAAACATATGAAATAATGTCATCTTAGATGAAAATGTTTTTGATAAAACACTTGAAATGAATTCTTGAGGAAAATATCCTTTTTTCTTCAAAATCGTTTTCTTTTCACAAAATGTCATGCAATTTTAAAAAGAAAAGGATTTTGTTGAAAATAGTCATGAAATATTTTGGAGTAAGCTTCATGAAAATAAGGCTTTATAAAACCATAAAAATCCATTCATGCTATATACGTTAAAAAAAACATTCTTCTCTTACTTTTGTCGGAAAAGTCAAAAAGTACCTTGTAGGGTAAATAAAAGAAAGATTCCTTCCATGGGGTAAAATTAAAAATGGGTAAAAAGGACATTAAACATACATGGATAAACTTTTATAAAACGTGGACATGGATGACAGAAATAACCCCAGTAAATACTTACGAATAAGCAATCTCAGATAAAAATGAGATTTGAAAAATTATCCCTTACCTTAGGTCCGATATGCTTCATACGTATCCGAACATCTTGTATAATGATTTAAATAATGTCATTGACTTATTAAAGAATCATATTCATTGTTATGATATCATATATGTTTCAATTATGACTTTATATTACCCATTCTTTTGTAAATTCCATGTTAAAGCAGCGTTTTGGGTAAAATCATTTCATTTATCGTATGTGTTTTGACTTGTCGTTCTTGATATTAATAATTATATCCTGATTTACATAATTACAGAATGTAAAACATGATTTATATATAATATATATTCGTCATATACATATATATATATTATAGATCGATAAAGGGAATGAAATACACCGTTCATGGGGGCGGTAGGTTGTATGTACGCATGAACGTTGTTTTTGTTTCCT
Source organism: Viscum album (assembly GCA_963277665.1). NCBI lineage: Eukaryota > Viridiplantae > Streptophyta > Magnoliopsida > Santalales > Viscaceae > Viscum > Viscum album. Next base: position 1,435,596,411 of record OY728157.1, read on the forward strand.
TATTGAATTGAATGAAACTAAATAGATGACATACATATATATATACATAAATCCTGTAGCATTATTATTTCATATATTTCAGGATTACTTATTATATATACTTTATAATCATTTATGAATGGTTAATCATTGAGAATGAATCTCATCGCATCATGGAGACGGTATTCCGTACGTACGCACGAGCGATGATTTCGTTCCCATGATTATTGAATAGAATTGTAGTGGATGGTATAATATATCAGAATCAGTATGATGTTATAATAACCATATATATTTATTCTTTACACCATTATACCCATCCATGTAAGGTGTTGGTGGAAAAATAGATTTCACCACGGTGTGGAGACGGTATTCCGTACGTACGCATGCGCGGTGATTTCGTTTTCCGTAGGATGGATAGATGGTGAAATAGGGTTGTTTCATACTTATAATAACATATCAGTATATGAGTTATACTGATGTTATTACTTCATAATGAAACAACTAAATAATAAGAAGTGTAAGAAGAAATAAAGTTGAAAAAATCGGTAACGGACTTTACCTCTTCTTTGAAGCGCCTCTTTGAGACCTCCTCTTAGGGCACCAAAATTGGCCTTTGAGGAAGACCAGGTCCTCTAGGATGTTTCTAGGGAAGTGGAGAACAGAATTGTTTAGGGATTTTCTGAGCATAAAGGCTCAGAGTGGTGTGAGGAAGAGAGGGAGGAGGTTCCCTTTTATAGGGGAGGAGAGGGGCACCTTTGGAATAACTAAAAATATTTTTTTATTATAAAGTCATATTCGGGTTTTAAAAGCTCAAAATTGAGTTATTTCGAAGATAAGGTGGGGATGGGTCGAAATACTCTCATCCAATAGAATTTGGACAAGTTTAGTTTACTATTTTAACCTTATCATTTAGATTTAACTTTAAGTTAGATAATTTTACTTTTACCATGTCTTTTTGTGTTCTTACACTATAAGGTTAATAAACATACTATAACAAGAGAAATGAACCCCAAGTTGTTTATTATTAATATATATAACCTTATCTAAGTCATTTTGCCGATAATTAGATTTTTAGGAATAAAATAACAATTAATAATATAATATTTGTTTTAAAAACTATTTTATGTCAATTTTGATACTATTTAGTTATTGATTTTTGTGAAACTCATAACAGAATGATTAGTTCGAAAAAAGTTAATTAAATAAATAATAACATGTCATATTGACCTATAAAATTAGTGTAATTCATAAAAAGTCTCAAATTACATTTATTTGGGTATTTATAACATCAATTATGTCAATATTTTAATAATAAGATAATTACTGCATCATCTTTGTGTCATAAATAAATTACATTATTTAATGTCTAAAAATTACAAATAAAATCCCATTATGTAGGAAATATTTTTATCTTTATAATGAATATTTATAGTCTAATTTATCGCATGTATAAACCTATATTAAAAATTATTTACTTATTAAACTTTGATTTTAACTATTTTAACCCTTCTTTAAATAAATTAATAATAAATGTCCTAATCTAATCCAAGTGGACCTAAATGATAATATTTTATTCCCAAGGTTGTTTTTGGTCGAGATACACTTTCCCAATAGAATTAGGACATGTGTTAGGGTAATAATAATATCATTTTTACTCTTAATTGATCTATTTACTTTTAACCGTGGTAAACAAAAGTAAAAAGTTACTATTCACCAAAAATTATATTCATCTCATTGAACCACATTTTACTTACTGACATCAACCATGTCTCTCGGATTTTTGAAATTCCACTCATAGAAGCAGTAAAATTAAGTTTTATGTAAATTTGCAAATTCTCCTAGGAGGTGGGTAAAAGAAGATGAAAAGTTCAATAAAATTTTTATATATCTAAAATTATTATAAAATTACTCCAATTAATTACATTGAACATATACAGGTATTATGTATCAATTATGACCTAAAATAAATTTAAATAAAATAAATAATTATTTAAATAAAAAGTCTGTTTTTAAATAGTAACCTAGTGTTTTCACTATTCATCAAAAATTGAATGTTTTCATAAAAATACCAAAATTTTACCCTAGGCTAATTTCGATATTCCAAATCCAAAAACGTAGTCCATTTTGAAAAATAAAATTTAAAAAATTTTAAAAAGTGGTTATTACTATCATAACGACTAGTTTTAATAATATTTTAATAGCATATCGTTGTTTAGTGAAACTCGGTATTGTGTACAACACACGCTATCGAGGAAGGTCGCTATTGCGTGTAATGCAGCCAAGTTAGGGTTGTGTGTTGTGCAAGAATCCTTTGTTGTAGCATACAACACAAGACATCAATAAAATTAAAAATAATATTTTTCATAAAATCTCGGGGTGTTACAGTGTCAGCACACACTTATGCATTATTTTTATTATCTGATGGGTGAGACCATAATTATATATCCTTCTAATGCATTGGATAAATATAGATATCTCATTAGATAATAAAAACTGAAATAGTGATTTAACTATATTCAAAAAGGGTTTATATCTATTATGAATTTATAGGGAGTGAATCTTGAACAATGATACCATGAAATGTGGATTGATCCAAATCCATTATGATAGTCATGGAAATGATCCTTGACAAAAGAAATGATTTTATATTCTTCTGTTTATTCCACAAACATACGTCATATCCGAATGTAATTATCTCATAGATTATGTTTTTTATTTCTTTATTTAATTATTCTATGATTTAATTTATGATCTATAATATAATGGGTATGTATTTTTAGAGTTAATCACATGTTCTTATACCCCTATTCTCATGTAATGTTTATTTTATCATTGATATCTACATTATTTACCCATACTAAGCATCAGAGCTAACCCTTTCTTAAGTTTCCTTCCCCAATGTTATAGATAATGGTTTTAAGTAGGGTATCTATAGGAAGAGTAATATATGGGAATATATTTGAAAAAATTGTTTAAGATCTTTCATGAAATGAGAATATGTTATATCTAGTTTACAAATGCACTAAAATTTATTTTCCTCATATAAGGTCCCGACCATATACATTATATAATTTTGAGTTAAGTAAATAGTTTTTTTTATTTCACATTGAGGATATTTTTTAGGTTTACATTTTAAGATAATAATGCCATAAATTATACATAAAAAAACATAAAATACAAAATGGACACTTCCATATAGTATCCATTTTGTTCAAAATATAAATCATTTAAAAGAAAACATGATTTCTTATTTATGAAAATGTTGATAAAATTTATATTGAATTCATACATTATCTTACACAAACTTATACCTTTTGAAAAAAGATTAAATACTTGGGATGAGATCAAAAATCTCAATATGGTACAAAACATATAATTCATTGTTCTAGTGAAAATATGAAAACGATTTAAAACCATTTTATAAAAATATAATTAGAATGTGGAGATAAATATTTCAAGTTCCATAGGATATAATTACCATATCACTATTACATTCACTCTTACAAATAGAATAACCTTAAAATATAATTCCATATATTGATTACCCAATGCATTAGATAGCTATAATGAGGTTCACTCATCATATCTTGAGCTATATCGGGCTCAACATGACATATCATGAGCTATAATGAGGATCAACTCATCATATATTGATCTATAATGGAATAAAAACATAATAAAAAATTTTATAAGGAATATATCAAGAATAAAACACTTGAAACTCTTTTAAACCCATGATGGAAGAACATTCATATTTTAAAATACCATTTTCATGTAATAATCACTATTAAAATATAAAAAGTAGACACATAATAATAAAACCACTTTAACATGAAATAAATACGAAAACATATAAATAAAACATTAATGTTATAATGAGTCATGAAATTTGGAGAACCACTCAAGATATATAAGTTAAAAAACATTTCTTTTGAATTTTTTTAAAATGGGTTTGAAAGGAAATTTAAAAGAGGGGTTTTAAAATAAAGCCCCTTACCCTAAGTCTAACTCGTCACGTACAATATTTTTCATACTTAAATGATAAAATTAGGTCAATTATTTACTATATTGAAACCATTTTAATTGTATATAATTCATTTTTATATCACTTATTTCCTTATTATAACAATTACTTAATTATTTAAGTTCATGTAAGACTTTTGTTTTGATATTCGATACTTGAGTCAAATATGAACATGGTATGATGACAATAGTGAAAGTGGTCATAAGTTTATCATATCTAAAATAATATTCATGAAATAATATCAAATTTTATACATTAATTATACTTTTAAATCAAAATTTTTATTTATGGTTATGAAAAATGAACAACATTATAATCATGGAGATTGAAGATCATACATACACATGAGTAACATTTCCATTTTTCATTGATCATTTATGGAAGGAAGGTAATTATTATTTTATCTTTATAGAATTATAATAATGTCATTAATATAATATTAATTATTTAAAAATATTTATATATATATATATATATATATATATCATCCATGTGATGTGGTGAAGAAAAACGAATCACATTGGTTCGTGGATTTGATTTTTCACACATACACACGAATGACATTATCATTTTCATGTTCACAGAAATGTAAGAACATAATTGATATTTTATTATTTAATAATGATAAATATTTCATTAACATCATATATAAACATTAATTCTATCATTATAACCATTATTGAGAGACAATGATGGAAAATGAGTTATTTTGGTTCGTGAGGTGGTAGTCCACTATACACACGAACGAATAATTAATTTCCCATTTGATGAAATTAGAGAAATATTTTGATGATTATATTAACATAATATAATTTAAGTATATTTTGGACACTGTAGTTATATTTTTTTCATCGATGAGGAATTTTTGAGGGATGTGGAAGATTAAATAAAATAGAAATGTTTAATTAAAAATGATACATCTGCTTTAGATGACCTCCTTTGATTAACACCTTAACACCTATAAAGTGAGTGTTATACCTAAAATAAGTACTATAGAATATATTTAAGGATTATATGAATGGATTTAGGTATATATTTTCCAAACCAAATTGGGTTTAAAGTATAGAAAAATGTTATGTATTTGTTCCCTTGTGTAAAAGAGAATAGCGGCACTCTTGGAAATCATCCAAGTAATAAAATTAATATAAATTAATTTTCTTTTCAAAATGGGTCGAAAGAAGTTTATTTAAAATATGGGATTATTATGTGTCTAAATAAATTCATCAAATAAAAATTAGAAAAGTTTTTATTATTTTTTAATCACTGCCTTCTTGTTTTAACCCTTATTTAACCATTTTAATTCTTTCCATGATATCGTGTAATTTACTCATTGAGGCTAAACATAATTATTATAAAATGACAAAATAAAATTATTTAAGTCATCTATAAAATTTAACCACCTATGAAAATAATTTGGGCAAAATTCGGATTTTTATAGATTTTATGTCATTTAATAAAATATTATTTATTTTAAAATAGTAGTATTGTCAATTTTGACACTATTCATAAAATGACTTTTTAAAAATATCACAATAACATGATATCTTCAATAAACATCTTTAAAACCTAAATAATATGTAAATATAGTCCATAAAATTCTTTTATGACATTAATTATATCAAATTATATTTATTTTAATATTTTTATTATCATTTATTAGATTCTGTCATTAATGAGATAATTACGAGATCATCATTGTGTGACCATTTAATTTAATTATTTATTTTCTAAAAAATATAAATAAATTAACATGATTTATATAATTATTTAATAATTTAAATTATTATTTTTTGTTGAACACATCATCGATATAACTCCATATTAAAATTTTTATAATTATGAGAAATATGAGTATGTCATACTTTACATTACATTAAATAAAATATTATAAATTTCATACACACACCCAAGTTGATTAAAATGGGTATAAATTTCCCTAAAAGATTATTTTTGTCAAAAAATATCATCGTATTAAATTATTACAATTGTTAGAGTGATATTATATTAGTTAAAATATTATTTTTAGCATTAATTACCTGATTTAACCTTAATCCTGGTAGTAAAAATATTACTTAAGTTACTATTCAAAATGTTTAAAAATAAAAGGGAACTATTTAAAAAATTCAGACCTTATGATTCAAATATTTAATCCATTTTTTCAAATAAAAAATAGATAATTCCCAAACAATAATTAAAAAATAATATCTTTGATAGAAAAAATGGGTTTTAAAGTAAAAAATGTTCACAAGTTCACAAAGTTTTTATATCCAATTTCAATGTTAAATTGAATTCCATGACCTTAATTGGATTAAATTATAAAACATTATCTAATTATACTTCAAAATCAATCAAATAAATAATTTAACATACTAAATATATTTTATGAAAAAATTAGTTTAATTTAAATGAATAAATTTTTTAAGTATTCATAAAAAAATTAATCTTGTCAAAAAAATATAAACAATTCAACCAATTTAAATTTTTATAATTATATTTAAAAAATAGTTATATTTTTTCAAATATAAATTTTAAATATGTTAAAAATATATTTAAACCAATTTCTCCATCAAAAGGCATCAAAACACTCTTTTAAAAAAAAATTAATTTTATGTGTAAAATTATATTTGTTCATAAATAATATCTAGAAAAAAATTAAATGACTTTTTTACCTTATATTTAATATATTACATATATATTTCATTAATATAATCTAAAAAGAGTAATTTTAATATTTATAAAACACGCTTGTGCAAATTTAAATAGTTTTTTCCAAAAAACATTTCCTTTTATTTTAAAAAGGGGTTTACATTCATTTATAATTAATTGGTCTGAAAATAATTATATATAAGTTTGTAAAAAAAAATTTAATTAAAACTATTCATTCTCGTTATATTAGAAATTATGTTATAATGGTAAAATTTAAATAATGATATTTAATTGTTCATTTAATATTGATGTGATGTATCATGTACGCTATCGAACAAAATATTTCCTTTTAAAAAACTGAATATGTTAAACAACGAGTGTTTTTGTAAAATATATTAAATATTTATATTTTAAGATATAATATCTATGTAGGAAATATATGGGTTCCTATAGTTGGTAAAAAGGATATGTTTAGTCAATCATTAAAGATTAGGATTAGAGAAATTTTATGAAAACCCAACGAATGAATATAAGAATAGGATAACATCATATATATATTTTTGTAATTAGGTGCTTATGTCGTATTTTTAGGTATATATACCTCTCTGGACACTATAATTGGACATGGTTTTCGAAAAAATGCATCTAGGGATAATAAACTTGAAACGAGTTGGCTAAGTATATCTCAAACATCATTCCGGTGCATGGTGAGTGTGACCTTACTTCACACCTGGTTTGACATTCATGGGGAATGCTCATGGGTTAATTAAGATTTTTTTAATTTAAAATTATGAATTATTTTTAAAATTATCCTGAATGACCAAGGATAAACCTAAGGTGTAATAGATTGGAAAGAAGGTGTCACTATTTCGACATTCTATAAATGATTTTGTATAATCGCTCACTATGATTATTGTTTCTCACACTATGGTTTTTGGTTTTATATAATGTATGGATCATGGAGGTTTCATATTTAAATTGAATGATACATATATAGAAATTATTTTCCTCGTGATCAATTAAATGAACTAAGAACTGGAAGGTGAAACCTTGTGATTATTCCTAATCATATTTGAATATATATTATTAATAACATAAACAAATGTGATTATCCTAACATATAAAATAAGAGGGTATGTAATTTTATAGATGTTCAGGTGGAAATTATCATACATATAAGAAACTTCAATTTCCTCATATTAAGAATGTGGGAATTATAACCCAAAAGAATATCTCAAAGGAAGATGAATATTTTTTTCGTGTGTAAATAAATGTCATAGTGAAAAAATATCCAAGAAAATTGATTTCTAATGTGAGGTGAACATGGGTATTATCTGTGTCAATTTCCTAATCAAAGAGTCACTCCTAGAATAATGGAGTACCTATGCTAATTCAATATATGAAGTGGAAGGAAAAATGTATATATGTATTGGTATCTGAGAAATATGTTTTAAAAGTATTATATCAATGATATTATGGTTATAGTATTCATGAAAAATCTATTGATTTCTCTAAAGTAGTTTTTCTTTAATGATTTGAAATCATATGGGGAAATAATACCAATAACCAAGAAAAGTGATTTAGTGTTGTGGTGATATTTTTAGAGAACAAAAGAATAAGGTAAATATAACCCTTATTATGTTCTTGATGTTGTGATGATAATGTTTAGTTGGGATAAATAGATTATTGATATAGATAATTTAAAATTGGATAGTATTTTTGACTATGAAATTGGTTAGTGATTGGATGAAAAAGTGATTTAAGTCATCTTAAATGAAGTTTATTGAATATTTTGATTTAAAGAATATGTTGTATTGAGTTAATTTGCTGAGGAATATATGTTTTCATTAAGGTAATATAGTGATTCGGGTTATTTTCATGTTTTTTGAGAATTTATTAGCCATGTATTGAAATATTTTTATACAACATTAACAAAAACTTTATATTGTTTGGGGGATTAATGTTATGTTTATTTTATAAATTTAGTAACCTTATTTATAATGTTTTTATTTTTTTATTCTCCCATATATATTTATGAGGATTCTTAATGATAATTATTTATGAAATGAATTAAGTTGAACTTTGGGTGTTATTGAGTTTTTATATATTAATGTGATATATTTAACTTTATTGGATAACTTATGCCAACTATTTTTTGGTAAATATATAGTTACATAAGTAATTTCTCTTCATTCATTTATGGATCTCATGATTCATTAAAATTTAAATATTGTGCTTTAGGCATGAAAATTTCATCTTGAATATTTATTTCATTGAGTAAGAGATGATGTGTAAATTGGGTGAGTACAACAAAAGGATGAAATTATTATTATGAAATAGAAATAAATTAAGAATATATTCTCATGTTCTATATATTGATAGTATATAAATCCTTAAAATTTAGAATAATGATCATGTAATAAAAAATGATATACTTTTACTTTAATATCTGATGAATAAATGGTTTGTTCACCCATAATATATTTATGATTTTTTGGTCAATATATTTCTCATGGACATGTTATCTACAAATATCCATTAGTCCTTGGACATTAGTTTTCTCATTCATAACTATAATTTAACTTCCCACTAAATTATGAAGCATATATGGGTTACACATATATAAAACAAACTAATTGGTTATAAATTTATTATAAATAAAAATAAAATTCATTTAAAAGTAAAAGAAATGATTTTATAAAAACAATTTCATGTATACAATGTATTTTTATCTTTATAAATTAAATTAATTATTTTTATGAATGATTTTATGTAAATTTATATATTATATGTTCAATAAATATTATTTATTATTAATATAATTTTTTTCAAGGTGTGAGATAAGAATAAATCTAGTTTTAGACTTAAAAATTGCTTTTTTTAATAGTGGGGTACCATCACATTTTCACATTATGTTAAATTTAAATTTTAACAATTATTGAAAATATATTTTAAAAAATGAAAATTACTTTTTAAAGAATATTTTAATAATTAAAAAATATTTAAAAGGTGGTTTTTTTTCTAAAAGGACTGATATTTCAATAAATATTGAAATAAACTTCTTTTGGTAAAACTATAATTTATTTTCATCAAATTAAGTAATTTAAATGAAAAACTAATAATTTATTTTAATTTCAAATTAAAATACATATTATATTGTTATATTTAATCTAATTAATTAAATTTTAATCATCTTTATACCATATTTTGGTATAATTTATCTATAGGATTAAAAACATATTTTTTATGATAACTGTTTTATGTGCACAATGTTTATATATTTTAATTATTTATAATAACCCATAATTATGAATAATTTTAAATAATTTATATATTATATATATATTTATTTTTATTTAAATTCATCTAATGAAAATCACTAGTCATTGTGTTAATGTAAAATAACTTTTTTCTTGAAAAATGGATTTCATGAAAAATATATTTTTTTGACACATTTTGTGCTTTCATTTTTAAATATAACATTTTACACATATATAAATTGAATTTAATAAATTATATTAAATATATAGAATAATAATAATTAATATTAGGTAATAATTTCAGGAAAATTTTTGGTTATAAATAACAGTAAAAACAGTAAATCATTAATTACTACAATTAATGTTAAAATAGGGTTTCTCACATTACATATGCCTATGTTAAAATTAATTTTAAAAACATTGAAATTTGATTTTATAAATTTTATAACTTATATATAATCATATATTCCAAATTTTCTATTAAGTCCCAATTATTTTTTTATTAAATGATGAAATATGTAGATGAATAAAAAAACACGTTACCTTGGTGAAAAATAAAATGGTAAAAGTAAGTAACCTTGTAAATTAAAGTAATACGACATGTTTATTTTTCAGTGTTTGAGGTTTCTATAAACCATTTATTCCATAAAATTAATTATTTATCAATTTCGGAGTCACTTGGGTTGAGGGGGAATCCCTATTACTGACTAGTTTAGGTTATTTACAAATATTCCAATCCTCACTAATTATAAAAGGGATCCTCCTCCCCTAAATTATTCACACATATAAATCCATATATACAATAAAAATACCTATCAAATATCTCTCCAAAATAATTATACACTTTATATAATAACATTTATTTCCAAAATTTCAACCCTATGGTCCCTAATAAGTTATCCAAATGAGGTTATTCTGAGTGAAGGTAATTATCTTCACTAAATCTATCTTTTCTACATCTTCTCTTGCCACTTTCACTCATTTATTAATAATTAAAATATAATAAAAATATAATAAAACATATATTGTGATGTTATTATTTTTATGTAATAACCAATATCCATATCCTCTTCTAATAAATTGGAAATGATACTGTCGATCGTGTGTATGGAGGACTACTGCCTCGTGAACTGATGTAATTCGTTTTCGGTCACCACCTATCAGAGATAGATATAATGATGGATTTAAATTATATATATCATATTTATGAAATTATTATTCTTAATAAATTATAATATTACATCTAAATTATTAACTTTTAATCTTTTGTAAAATGATAATGTTGCTCGTGTATATATGTGGACTTCCACCTCCACAAAGCGACATGATTAGTTTTTCATTTTATTTTAACATAGATGGTAATAAGGATGTATTTTATCAGAATATATGATATATATGATATAATAATGGTTCTTTAAAGAATAATTATTATTGACCTTTCATTTTTTCCATCCATCAAAAAATGAAAACATCGTTCATGTGTATGTATGACCTACTGTCTCTATGAACATTGTAACACATTTTTCTATATATAAATTTTATGGACTATTATAAGGAATTATATAATTAATATAGATGATATTTATTTAATTTTAAAATTATAGGTATGATGGAACCATGATCAATGTACATGGACTAAAACTACCAAACCAAAACATACATGAAACACGAAGTTGTTATTACCCAAAATAACAATTTTAACAAAGATTTGTTAATAAATGAGTGATGAAATATTATAAGTTAATAATATGTTATGATAAATATAATCATGGTTCTATAATATATGTATATAACATATATTTTTACTATTTATTTGGTTTGAACACTTATTATGAATATCAGACCTGAGGTAAGGGTTTATTTCCCAATCTCATCATTATCTGGGATTGTTTATGTTTCTGTATCCACTGGGGAAATTATTTTATATTTATAAAATAAACCCAATATATTTTGTTATAAAATTTTTATTTATGTAAATTAAAAGTTTTCCTTTCAATTTATTCTCTTTATGAACTCATGATTCCTAAATAATGTTTTTATGGAAAATAAACATTATCTTTCTCTTTGGTTGAAAATCATTTCTCTTAAATTTCCATGTTATCTAAAAATGTTTTAACAAATGATTTTAATATTATAATATGTTTTTAAACTAAATTTTACAATTTTTTTTCTTTTTAAGAAATAGTTTAAAAGGAATATTTCTATTTTTTGAAATAATTTAATTTTATACTTTTTTTACAGAAATTCTGAAAGGAATCACTATTTTTACACACTACACATTAATGGAATTTAACACTGTCATAACAAATAATTTATTTGAATATTCCTTTATAAATATTTTTAATTATTATCAAAGAATTTGTTTTCCTAATATTCTGGAAATTTTTAGTTTTTAAAACTGATTTCAAACTGAAAAGGGTATTTTTATAAAAAATATTTTAAATGATTTTTTCATGGTATTTATATTCATAAGTGACAAAAAAATAATTTTAAATTTTATCTAATGGGGATATGTTGTAATGATAACTTCATAATTTTTTATCTGGATAGTTTACGATAATTTTTACTAGGAATGAACTATTTTGATACCATTCTCCATATTACATTAGATGGTTTTTTATTATGTTTATAGATTGGGTAAAAGATTAAAATTTTGAATTCTTGTTTTTCAATAAAAATGTTCACATTAATTGTGTTTCAAACCATTCATATGATCATTTCCTTTGACATAATATGTAATGGGAAGATCCTGTTATAGACCCTTGATGCATCGGTGGGTCTCATGAGATGAACTAGACAAGGTATATTATAGATTCCTTACCTATTTATGTAGGATTTCATGAAACAAGGACTTGGTGATAAGTTTATGATGTAAACAATTATGCATTCCATCATAATGAGACTAGTTATCTATAACATCCCAGAACCCACACTACTAAATATGTTGAAAAATTCATAAACATTACATTTTCATCTTTGATACTGAATTAGGTGAGCCAATTTTCAACAATAAAAACTTAAAACATCAAAAATAAATATTGGTTCACATATATACCCAGGTAGAACATTGTTTTTAGAGTTTTAGAAAATTAATACAAACTCATATCAACTTGGATTCATGAAAAACTAGTTCATAAAGAAGAACATAATCTTTAGTTATTCCCAAAATTTCTTATTTCACATTAGGTCATCAACATCATCTATATGAAATTCATTCTATACATAATTCATCAAGCTTTGTTCTTTATAACATGAGGAAGAGGAAAACATAATAAGGGTGAGATTAAATTATCATTAAAGGTAAACATAAGCATTAAAAATGAATATCATTAATGAGAATAAAAAGTGTTTAAGGGTATGACTACCATATAATAGTTTATGAGTGAATCATAAAAAAACTCATACCCATTAATAAATGGATTTTCAAATATAAAAACATGGAAAAGGAAAGAGTCAGCAGAATCATTAATCAAGAGACACATGATATTAATCATGATCATAGGAAACATTATAAACCTATAGAAAGAAATTAAAAAACTATTATGAAACTTGGAGTATCATATTCATAAAACTATTTCGAAACCCTTTTAATTGGAATAAAAATACAACTGACTTCCAATACAATTATTACCTAATACATTGGAGTGCTATCTGGGCACACCCACTATTTAAGCTATAACGGGATCCTAAATTTTAATCTAGGCCACACCATATATAATATATAATGGGATTACTTAGTGCTATATGGGAGACCCCATGTTTAAGCTATATTGGGATTTCTCAGTGCTATCTGGGCCACCCCAGGTTTAAGATCTACCATGATTACTCAGTTCTATTTGGGCCCCCTGATGTTAATATAATGTCCAGGAACCATATTTCATCATAAACTCATAGAAAGAAATAAATATTCCTTCTATAACATTATATACGAATGGAAAAAATGGGTTTCATGTTAATCTCTTTGAAATATGACTAACCAGTTGAAGATAAATGGGCTCTATAATAATCTCATTGAAATAATATTATTCCATCCAGAAAAAGATGGATGATGGTATCAATACCAAATATCAGTAGTAGAGGAAAATCAAAAACAAGTTTTATTAATATTGATTAATGAAAATATCATTAAAATATTATTAAAAACATTTTTAGGAAAATATCTTCTCTAATTTGAAAAATTATTTTTATAAAATGAAATATTTTGAAAACCTTTTCTTTGAAAATAAATTTGAAAAATTAAAAAGGATGAATTAAAAATAATCTAAGACACATATATTTTTTTACAAATATATATTTTTTAAAATTATCTTAAAGTATAATTTAAAAAAAAATATTTTTATCAAACATGGTTTTGGAAGAAAAATTATTTCCGATTAAAGAGATTAATAAAGTTAGATTTTATAAAAGAAATTCTTAATTATTTTAAGTACCAAAAAGTGAAAATTTGTAATATTACATTAAAATATCTTGAATTACCATATAATAAAATTCATTAGGATTATTTAAAGGTATATAATAGGATTTCAACATTGGGGACTTAATAAATAACAATCCAGATAATTGATGAGATTGTAATTTCAAATGCGTACCACTTTGGTAACTTTGAATTGTAAGCCCCAAGAAGTAATAACTTTAAATAAAACATAAAATATCATGAAAATAATTAAATTATTGATATTTTTTGTGAAATATTCTTTATATACACGTCATACAATAATATCGGTGTATATTATAACATATTCCTTAATGAAGGAAAATTGAGAAAAAAATACCTTACCGCTTTGGTAAATTTGAAACAATAAAACCCATGAAAGAGATATACTAAAATGGATAAATAAATATCCATAAATATAATTATAATAATAATAAAATAAATTCAAGGGCATTATATAAATTACAAAAAACTATAAGTGGTGAATATGGAATATATCTCACAGAAATAAAAGTGAGGCGAGAAAAACCCTTATATTGAGTCTGACTAGTCACCTGTGACTTTATAAAACTAAATAATAAACTTATGTTACTCATTTACATGATTTAAAAAAAATTTATGTTTAATATTACTTTTATTTTACTTATTACAATGTAATATACCTTTACTTAGTTAATTATGTTTAATTCCGATGTTTTGACCATATTTGGCTTATGTGTCAAAAACAACTTTGGTAGGTCAACTATGGAAAAAAGGGAAATTATCTATACATATTTGAAATAATAATAATTATATAATTATAATATTTAAGCATAAATTATTAGTTTTAAACCAATATTGTAACATTGATATGAAAAATGAACTAATGTTATGATCATAGAGACGGTAGGCCGTACGTACGTATGGGCAACGTTTCCATTTTTCAGTGACTATTATGGAAAGATGTATGTAAAATTTTATATTTACAGAAATATAATTAAATAATAAATACTATATTTTTTAAATAAATATGATTATATATATCATTATTGTGATTTTTTGATGAAAAAAGAAGAATCACATTACTTCGAGAGGCGATAATCCTCACGTCCCAGAACGACGTTATCACTTTTTCAGTGTGTGAAATAGTAAAAAGAAAATGATATAATAAATTTTTATGAATATAATAATTATTTCATTTATATCATATATATTCATTATAGTTTCCATCATTACCTCCCATGTAACATGTTAGTGAAAAATGCTTAACATCGCTTTGCGATGTGGTAGTCCGCCGCAAACACAAGCGACGTTATCGTATACAATATGATATGAAATGTAAAATTGATGTATATGATATAATGACTAATATTTTATAATTATATTATAAATATCATATATATAATATATTAATAGTATGTAAATCATTTTTCCCAACCATGAGAGGTGGTAACGAAAAAAATGGCATCATTTTGTGAGGTGGTAGTCCTCCGCACACACTGATGTGGATTTCATAACCCATTTGATGGAAGTGTTTGTGTTTTAAGATGTTAAAATTAAAATAAAAACTTATAAGTATATTTATTATACTGTTTTTTATAAAATCATGGTATAATAATAATTTTAGTGGGTTGAGAAATAGATAAAACCAAAAGTTTTGTTGATGAACGTTATATCTTCTTTGGGTAACTCTATTTGGTTTTCACTAAAGGCCTTCCTTGGTTGGATTTCTACCAATATTAAGGATTATAGGATTTTATAATTTAATTTTATAATTTATCTAAGAATATAATTACCCAGGAAATGTCTTGAGAGGTGTGAAGATAAGAGGATAGGGAGAGGCCTTTTATAAGTCGGGTGAGTGGAAAATTTGTAAATATTTGAAAGGGAGAATTCCACCGATGATTTTTCCTTGTAACATGGATCCAATAAATAAGAAACTAAATACTAGATGGTATAGGGTAGATATATGTGTATACAATGGGTTATTGACATGTTTCAATGTCATTTATCCCTTATTTTTAATGTTTTACCACTTAGTACTCTCATTTTTACCCTAATTACTGCAAATAATTTTAATTGTTTTCACTAATAACATTGTTAAAAAATTAAGTTTAACTTATTATAAATTATATATTATTATAATTAAAAATATTTAATAAGTTTTACCTAATAAAATTCACATAATCTGAAAATTTTAATTTAATATTTCTCCCGCATACGTGGCGATATAACGAGTTCTTAATGTGAGCATTTTACTAGACAAAAATGATTCTATATTAACTCAATGAATAATACTAATAATTTTAAGAAAATAAATTAATATTTTATAATATATGTTATAAAAATTTTATTTAAAATATTCCCAATTAGGTATTATTTTGAGTAATTAAAAATGATAAACACTATGCATTTTGAAAGAACTTTTAGAAAAACACGTAATTAAACCCAAAAGAAAAATTATACAAAAACCCAATATAAAGGTGATTAAAAGTAATTATGTGCGTTAAATAAAACCTAGGTTAAATTAAAACATATTCAAAACATATTGGTTCTTTTAAATTACTTTATTTATTGAAAATAAAACACTTTTCCCAAAAATTAGTATTTTCACTATTTACTGAAAAATTAATATTTTCCAAGAACTCCCAAAATTTCACCCAATGTATATTTTGATATTATGATTCAAAAGAATATTTTTTAATTAAAATAAATTATATTATTTTGTTAAAAACTAGTTTCTAAATAATTGTGCTACTAAAAGATGAAAAATTGCTTTTTTGAAAAATATATAATTCTAAGAAAAAATTAATTTTCTTTTTAAATAATATCTATAAAAAACATATGATGAATGTTAAACGTTAGATTGAATTTATTATATATAAATTTATTTATTATAAACAAATAATTTTTTTTAGTTTATTACTTTAAAGCACAATTGTGTGCATTAAAATATTTTCATAGAAAATGATTTTCTTTTATTTTCATTTATAATTAATTAGCCACCAAAAAATTAATTATATATAAATTTTAAGACCATATTTTAATAATGAAGTTAATAATATTAATACCCCCTATTAAAATTTTATGGTTATAATGGTAATATATATCATGGGTCGTTTAAGTTTGTTGTTTCATATTGAATATGCTATCGAACATGAATATCTTAGGGTTGTGTGTAATGCATGATTAACTGAGTGTTTCATGTAATAAAAAATATTTAATAAAATAATTACATTTCTTTCATAATATAATCATAGTTTCTTGTTCCCTTTACTCTATTGAATATAATTTTCTACTTTTACAGAATCATGGGTTGTTAGATCCTCTCCCCTTTAATAAATTGCATCCTCCCAATCTGAACATTATCTCAGTAATCAAAGGATGGACATTGAAAGTAATATTTTTTGTAAACCTACAATGTAAAAAGGTTTAATATAAAATCCCATTAATAATATTGAAATTGAATTATAATGATCATATGCAATAATACATGACTAGTTTTCCAAATAGTTGAAGAGAGTTTAAAATAGAATAGAAACATAAATAATTATTGAGATGGATTGAGGTCAATGATCATAAGCTAGAGAATGACCAATGGAAATCTAAGGGCCTAAAAAACGTAAAAATTTGAGGATTGAAAACAAATTTGGGGTATAATTATTGATTTTACGAGGATAATAATTTTGTTTCAAGGTTATTTTCTAAGAGATGAAGAATTCATTCACCATTTAGACTGAAAACATAGCGAAATATACAATAAATTCAAGTATAATTTTATCCTTTAACCAATTTCCACCTGAATATAATATTTTTATCCAAACTTGGAGTATTGAAGATTAATTTTTCATGCCTTTAGAACTAAAATAAACATTTAAGGACCACAAAACCATAAAAGGGATAACATACCATTCCTCGCATCATTAGGCGTTAACCAAAACCAAAATGGTTATCAAATGGAAGAATAATTCCAAAAATGAACAAACCATTATTTGATGAAATAATGTTAATAATTTAATAGTAATACCAACATTTAAAACTAAATAATTTTATAAATAAATGTCATTTAAATGCTATAAACATTTAATGACTATTTTCAAAACCCAATGATTAGAAGGATTTGATCATATATTCTTCCAAGATAAATCAACCATTATTCACCATATAAAATCCTACATGTTTCCAAAATGAAATTAATCCATTATTATAACATTTTTATACAATCATGGACATCACGTAGGCCAGTGGTAGGTGTCAAAACCTTACCATGCTTTGGTCGTGGGCTCAAGCCCCACCACCCTACCTGATGTGATTGACTGCCACCCAGAATATGGGTTGTTCCTTTTTTTATTTAAATGGGAAAAAATTCCTCCCTAAATAAAACTTCATTTTTATCCATTGGTTTAAAAACACCTAAACACAATAAAACATTTCCAAAAACTTCATTAATGAATTTATGATGTCATCAATTAAAAATTCAATAGGGGTGTCTAAGACTTTAAACTTATGATCATCCTTAAGTTTATAGACATATGATGCTATCCAAAACTCTTAATATAACCACACATAAAAACATATTAATCCCAAAATTTATCTAAAACCTACTCTGATACCAACTATAATAGCCCATAACCTGTACTCCTAAATCTAGTTCTAAATTCATAAACTTTACATTTTCAACTTTGATATCGAGGTAAGTCAACTAATTTTTACCAATAAAAAACTAAAAAATCAAAAATAAATATTGATTCACTTATATATCTATGGAATGTTATATTTTTAGAGTTTTACAGAATCAGGACCAAATCATATCAATCTAGATTCATAAAAAACTGGTTTATAAATATGAACATCATCTCCCATTATATCTAGCTTTTATTATTTAACATTAGGTCATCAATATCATCAATATAAAATCCCTTCTCGAAATAAATCATCTAAAATCGTTATTTATAATCAATGGAAGAGGAACAAATCATAAGGGAGAGCTCAAATTCTTGGCAAGGGTAAACATAAGCGTTAACAATTTAATTTTAGCAACGATCATAATAAATTCACAAGGTTATGGTGAAAAAAGTTTAGTGCATGAGTGAATCATTAAATAACTCATAACCCTCAATTCATGGATCATATTGGAAACTAAAGAGTTATGATAATAAATATTCATGAGCCATTTAAGATAAATATTGATAATAAGAAACATTATAAATGCATAGTAAACAATTAAAACCATTTTTCGTATGTTTGAGAATAATATTAATAAAGGCCATGAAAACCCATTTTAATTGAAATAAATATATGACCGACATCCAATATAATCATTACCCAATGCATAAGAGTGATATTTGGGTTCACCCATTATTTAAATTATAATGGGATCACCCAGAACTATCTGGGACACCACATTTTTAATCTGTAATGTGATTACATAGTGTTATATAGGCCACATCTTGTTTAAGATATAATGAACTTACGTGGTGCTATCTGGGCCACCCTATATTTAAGCTGTAATAGGCTTACCCATTTCAATCTAGGCCACCATATGTTAATTTAATTTCCATGAAACATAATATGAAAAAATTGAATATTTCTTTATAAAATCCTAGAAACAATCATGAGTCCTTTTATAATGTGATTTACCCATGGAAAAGAAATTGGTTTCATGTTAATATCTTTAAATAATTATTAACATGTGTAATAGAAATGGGTTCCACAACAATTTCATTGAAAACATATTATTTAATGTGGATAAATAAATATGATGGTATAATACTAAATATCCCTATTGGGTTATAATTTAAAAAGGGTTATTGATGTTGATGAATTTAAATACCATTAAAATAGTATTTAAAAAATTATTGAGGAAAATATCATTTCCACATTGAAAAATACTTAATAAAACATATAACATTTTGTAAACCCTTTTCATAAAAAATAGATTTGAAATCTTATAAAGGAATATTATATAATATTTTAAAATACATTTTTTTCGAAATAATTTTATTAGATAATTATCTTAAAGGATCATTTTAAATAAAACAAAAAATAATTTTAGAAAACATGGTTTTTAATAAAAAAAATATTTCCGACCAAATAGATAAATAAAGTTAAATTTTCTTAAATTTTTTTTTAATTGTATTAAGTACCAAAGAGTGAAAAATGGTACTATTTCTTGGAAATTTAATCAATGAACATAGAATAAAATTAATGATTATTCTTAAGAGGTAGATCATAATATTTCCACATTGGATACTTAACGATAAACAATCCTGATAATCGATGAGATTGTAATATAAAAATCTTTACCACATTGGTAAATTTGAATCATAAGCCCCCGAAAAGGATAAAATTTAGTAAAACATAAAATATCATGATAATAAATAAATTCATGATATTATATGTAAAGTGGTCTGTATATACCCCGCATAGAAGAAGACATGTGTATATCACAACACACCTCTCAATATAGGCAAATTGATACAAAAATCCATTACCACTTTGGTAACTTTGAAACACGAACCCCATAAAATATATATCCAAAAATGGATAAGTAAATATCCTTAAATTTAAGGATACTAATCATAAAATAAATTCATGGGAAGTATATACACCACCCAACAAACATAAGTGGTGAATATGGCATACATATCTTATAAATAAAAGTGTGACGAGAAACCCCATTACCCTAAGTCTGACTCATCATGTGTGTTTTTATCTTCCTGAATAATAAAATTATGTTATTTTTTTTAATTTTTTATTATATTTTTAATGTTTATTATTATTTTAATTTCAATTATTAACATATAATATAACTTTATGTAGTTAATTAATTTTAAGTAGGATGTTTTGACTATATTTGGTTTATATATAAAAAATGACTTTGGTTGGTTTACTATGGTCAAAGGGGTAATTATTTAAAATTATATAGAATAATAATAATGAAATAATTATCGTATTTATATATAAATTGTTATTTTGAAATTAATCATGTATTATTGTTATGAAAAATGAACAAACGTTACGATCACATGGACGGTAGGTCGTACATACGCTTGAGTAATGTTTCCTTTTTTTAATGATCATTACAGAAATAATATATGTAATATTATATCTTTAAATAGTGATGATTATATAATAAATAAAATATTATTTTGTTATATAAACTTATAAATATTATTCTAATGATGTGATGATGAAAAAGGGAGAATCACATCGCTTCGAGGAGACGGTTATGCACATGTCCCTGAATGATGTTTTCACAGTTTCATTGTATGAAATTGTAAGAATAAAATGATATGTTATATTTCATTTAAATAAAAATGATTTATTTTATATCATATATATTCATTATATTTACCACCATTTTCTTCCATGTAACACTTTTGTGAAAAACACTCCATATCACTTTGTGAGGTGGTAGTTCACAGTACACACAAGCGATATTATCATATCCCCTACAATATGAAATGTAAAATGGTTGTATATAATATAATAATTAAAGAAGTTTAATTATGTTATAAATATCATCAATATAATATGTAAATAGTATGTACATCATGATTCCCAACCATGATAGGTTGTAATGGTAAAAATAATGACATTGTTTCGTGAGGCATTATTCCTCCATCCACACGAATGATGATTTCATAACCCATTAGATAGAAGTGTCGGTGTTTTTTGTTTTAAACATAAAATAAAAAAAAATATAATTATATTTATGATACCTATTTAATTATATAATAATTGTGTATAAATAATTTAAGGGGTTGGAGAAAGAGAAAATAAAAACATCTGTTAATGAACATTACCTCTTCTTCGGGTAACTCCTTTTGGTTTGTACAAAAGGGATTCCATGGTGATATTTATGAAAAACTTAAGTACTATATGATTATATGAGGGAATTGGATATTTTATTTAGGTTTTTATTTTAGGAGAAAAATGTCTTGAGAGGTGTGGATATAGGACGATATGGGGAGGCCTTTTATAAGTGGGGTGAGTGGAAAACATGTAAATTTGTCAAAGAGAGAATTCCAACCACATTTTCCCTTGTAAAGTGGATCCAATAATGAAAAAAGATAATATAAATTATAAGGTATAAATATGGATATATAATGGGTTATTGATAAGTTTCTATGTCATTTTTCCCCTTATGTTTAAAGTTTAAGCACTAAGTAAACTCATTTTTTACCCAAATCACTCTAACTAATTCTAATGGTTTTACTAATCAATTTGGTAAAAAATTAAGTTGGAATAATTAAAAATTATAAATTTTAATGATTTTAAACATTTAATCCATTTTTTCAAATTCAATTTATAGAAGTGTCCAATTATAATTTAATATTAATCTCTCATACATTGTGAGGCAACAGATGTTTAAGAAGAGTGATTTTTAAGAAAGGATGATTCTATATTAAAATTATGAAAATAATAATTATTGAATTAAACTAAATTAAAATTTACTTATATATAGTCTATAATTTTAATTTAAAAGATTACCAATTAGTTATTATTTTAATTAATGAAAAATGAGAAACATTATGTATTTTAAAATAGTTTTCAGAAAAATAAGTTTTTAAACTCAAAATCAAACTTATAAAAATAAAAAAAATATTGATTTGATTAAAATAAATTAATTGGATTAAATATAACTTATATTAAATTACAAAACATTAGAAAAATATTTTTACATTTTAATTACTTAATTTATTAAAAATAAAATAATTTTTTACAAAAATCTGTATTTTTCATTATTCGCCGAATAATTAATATTGTTTGAAAAATCCAAAAATTTCACCCAAAGTAAATTATGATATTTCACTTCAATAAATTTATTTTTGATTTGAAAATAAATTTTATAAAAGTTCTAAAAATTATTTTTTAAATAAGTGTTTCTTAAAAAGTATAAAAAATAACTTTTTTTTTAAAAATACGCAGTTTCTACCGAAAAATTGGATTTATTATTATATCACATCTAAAAAAACATAGTATGAATGTTCAATATTATATTGAATATATAATATATAAATTTCATTAATATAAACAAAAAAGGGTGATTTTTTAATTTTTTTTAGAAAACACCCTTGTGCGCCATAAAATTGTTTTTCAGAAAACGATTTCCTTTTATTTTAGAAAAGATTTTATTTACATTTTTAATTAAATGAACAACAAAGAATTAATTATATATACATGTGTCAACCATATTTTCATTATTAAATTAATTCTATTTATATCATCCGTTCCAATGACTAGGTTATAACAATGATACATATCATGGGTCATTTATGTTTCTTGTGGCGTGTTAAATACGCTATCGAAGATAAAAATATCAGGTTGTGTGAAATATAAGATATATTGGGTGTTGTGTGTAATTAAAACTATTAAATAAACTAATTATTTTTTGTCTCATATGATAAATTCAGTGGTACATTCCCTTGTTGTAACATACCAAGTAAATAAAGAATATAACATTGTCATATTTTTTAATATTTGTGAATTAAATTATAAAGACACGAAATTTTGCAATTTTTTTTAAATAATTTGGGATTATTATGAGTCTGCGAAAATTGATGGCACATTATTCTGAGGCTCAAAATCCTGGTATGAATTTTTGACCCTTTTTTAAGGTACATTTAGTAAACGTGCGGGAGAGAATTTCTATCTTTTGAACCAGTAAATAGATTACAAATCAGAGAGAACCATTGAATTCATAGTGCTAGGATTAACTTAAGAGAAGATTAACACTGTTCAAAAAAAGTGGGTCACAAAAGTTAAATTTCGGATCTTTTGAAATAAAATAATAAAATAACTATAGGTTATTTTATTATCTTTTCCTTGTAACCATTGAGCGATGGTGGCGGGATCGCAGTGTAACGTCAATCTTTAATGGAAGTCATTTAATGAAATTTCCTTGGGTGGAATAACTATGATGTTTGTTGATTTAATAGAAAATTAATTATGGTTCATTAATGAACCACATTTATGAAATGCAACGTGGGTAGTTCCCTCTCTTCTATTTAAAAAATTTTTGGTCAAGGGTTTTGGTCAGTCAAGATAGAAAACTCTAAATAAGTGTCTGTAAAGACCCGTAAATTTCAATGAAATTTTTTTATTAATTTTCTTTCGAATTTTACAAGAACGTAGTTTTTGACGGAACCTGATTTGGAGGCCCGGTGTGCCCGAAATCATGTTCCGAAGTTTGGCTCGGGTAAGTTTAGTGAACGAACGAGCGAGTTTTTTTCTAACTTTGGAACCGGTGCTCGGAATTGAATTCCGAGGGCACCGATGGAATCGCAGCGCCAATATTTTCTTAGAAAAGCCTCTTCCAAAGTTGCATTTTCTTGGGTGTGGTTTTAAATTTTTGGGCTTTAAGTTAAGAAATAAAATAATGTGGTACGACAAACTTTATTTTATTTCACTTAAAGCCGCATAAATCCACTTAAAGCTTCATGAGCTAAGTTGAAGCGGATAGGGTTCAATTCAAAATATCCTACCCTCTTGGTAGGATATTTGTGAGGTGGAGCCCGCACGGGCCCCACCGTTTCTTTTCCGCTAAGTAATGCATCTGCGAAATCCCTTTTTAATGAAAGTCAACTAACACGTTTTCTAAATTCTTAACGCTCCTTTTAATTGGGCGGTTAGTTCGTTGCAATTAATTCTATGAATTAATTGTTCGTTACTTACCTTTGTTTTTCAAATTCATTAGTTGATAATAAAAAAAAGATGAGGACTTATTTTATTATCTGGTTATTGTGTTAAACCTTTGGAGAACCTCTAAAGTTCTTCATCCTCCTTCGCGAAGAACGCGAAGAACGCGAAGAACGTGAAGGGAGACGAAGAACGCCTGACCCCCAGAGATCGAAGACGTGACGCCGACGATTCTCCCTCCGCAGCGCTTCTTCCACGACGATCCATCCCCACGACAATCTTCGATTGGCATATTGAGGTAGGGGATTGAGGTACTTTTAATTCTTTGTGGATTATAACATCAACATGGATTTAATTGTTATAATTAAATCTGTATGTCCTTGATCCCCGGAGTTCGTCGACGCGACGCCGTATACCACGACGACGCGACGCCCTTCCACGAAGCGACGATCATCTTCTACCGCGATGGTCAATTCTGCAAAGAACTCGTCCGACGACTACGACGAGGTAGGGGTCGTTTTGAAAATGATTTTACCTATGCTTGTTTTCCTCCAAGGCAAGAATATTATTAAGGGTCAAGGTTTATATATTGTTGGGAATTATGGCGTTGTTTCAAACCGCTAATGCGGTGGGTGCGGACCCCGAACAAGTCCGAACCCACCGCCCTTTTGTTCTTGGTGTTCGGAATGGCGAACGGCGACAAAACGGGCCGCAGAGACGATTTTTTGATTCCGCAGTGATGGATGGGACCCAGGATCAGCTACAGCGCAAACAGAAATGAAATCGGACCACCGGAGAAACTCTGGTGGCCCGCGGACTCCACCGTCGGCGCCCCGGCGTGCCGCCGGACGGAGACGCCGCGGTGGCGGAGGCCGACAGAATTGCAGCCGCATGGGTCTGGCGAGACATAGGACGCAGCCCGGCCGCATCCGCTGACCAAGGGCGGCCCCACGCGGGGCCACAGTGTTCTCACGCGGGGGAAGCGCACCCCCCACGGTTTCCCTTGCTCGACCGCTTGGCCGAGCCGAGTCAAGCCGACCCGCCGGCCGGGTCGCGCCCAACCGGGTCATACCCGGACCCGTGTCGGGTCGCCCGGTTCAGGCCGACCCAGGGGGGGTCAGGCCGGGTCGGTCCGGGCCCAGACCCCCCGTTCCCGGACCTTTTCAGTCTTTTGCTCATAACTTGAGCTACGGGCCTCCGATCGAGGCGCCGTTAGCGGTGATGCGATCCTTGTATCGAGACGGTCGTTTCGGTATATCTTACTCAGGGTTTCAGAATACTTTGTGTTTGGCCGGGTTGGTTCGTACAAGAAACTAACCGGGCCCTCAGAGCAGAAACGCTCATATCTTGAGCTTCGGACGTCCGATTGACTTGCCTTCGACTTTGTTGAATTCCTCTAAGTGAGAAGAATCTTTTAGATTACTCCGCCCGAGGTTTGGACGCAGGTGGAGTACGATTGGGTTGGTTTTGCCTTAAAAACCAACCGGGCCCCTGGGACGAAAAAGCCAATAACTCTAAGACCGGGCGTCCGATTGACGCGCCGTTTTTGACGTTGAGTTCCTGTTGTCGATACAGAATTTTTGGATACATCAAATCTGGACTATGTGTTAGTTGATGTATCAACCTCTCTGCTCGTGGAGCGGACCCTCCGAAACGAGCTTGCTGTGTGCGGGAACCCTAGAGCTGGATGCGGCTGCTACTGTGACGGCGACGACTGTGCAGAGATCCTCAGTGGATTCGACGACGACTAAAACACTTAGCGATCCATTATGGGTCAATGCTACAGATCCTGTGTGGGTCCGATCCCGTGTGGGTCAGCGCTCAGTGGTCCTGTGTGGGCCTGCGCCTACATATCCTGTGTGGGTCCGATCCTGTGTGGGTCTTTGCGGGGTTTAGTTACAAATCGATCCTGTGTGGGTCAGATCCTTTGTGGGTCATTGCAGGGGTTAGTACCTATCGATCCTTTGTGGGTCTGACGACTTATATGGATTAGTGATCATGTCTATCGTCATTCGAAGAAGTATACCTGTGTGAGATGAAACCCTGTTTTTCTTTCCTTAGTGGATTGTGTTGTGCTATCCTGTGTGGATTTACGTTTTGCTTTCATGTGTGGATTGGGTTGTACTTTGGCTCGGATGTTGGAGACGAACGGGAATTGATGACTTAGGTATATGTATGGGCATATACCTAAGCAGTGTCAGATGTTACTTCGTGATTGTATCTTTCCTTTAGGGATTATCCTTTGTGGATTCTGGGAGACCATCGGGGGTCTCGGGGTCCCTACTGAGTACCTTATACTCACCCCTTCATGGGCTATGCCCGCACTACGTTGTGTTGGTTGCAGATGACAGACAGCGCTGATCGTGGTCGAGGTTTGCGGAGCAGGACGGTACCTGGAGGTGGTCCACTGGGCAGGACGTACTCGGAACGGTCGGCTGGACCCGAGGAGCAGTGGAGGCTATCTGTACCCACCCTTCAGGTGGGATTTCCAGTGGACATCTCGGTGTTGTGGCATTACTTTTCAGTTGATGTTTTCCCTTCCAGTTGTACTTTACTTTACAGTTGGGCTTGTATTTCTGGCCCCCTTTACTTTTCCGCACTTACTGTTGTACCAGTTTTTACTTAGTGTTTACTTCTTCCGCTTTCTTACTCTGTGGGGCTTGTTTACTTTACAAAGGCAATTCCTTCCCTTTTTATCGGGATTTACGCCTTGGTGCCAGTCGCCATCCCCTGGCCTATGGAAGGCAGGCTTGGGGTAGTCACGACAAGGGCCCCGAGGACGGGTCGTGACAAATTGGTATCAGAGGAGTTCGGTTCTACCGCAGACTCTGATCTTTCTTCTATGTGATGTAATAGTGTTAAGCGTATTGAGTGTGGTTATCAGTCCAGGGAGCCCAGTGTTGGTGCGCCGACCGACGTATCCGTACACCAGGACCCTGACTTCTGATTTCCGACTTAATGCACGAAAACATTGATTGCATGTGTGTTTCAAGTTTTCTTTATGATTACTTGTATCAGCTCACCAGGTATACTGTTCTGATCGTGGAACACCTGTTTCTCTTTCAGGATGGCCCCACGACGGTAGCCAGCTAGGGTTCCGAGAGTTGAGCGTGACGACAGCCTGCCGAGCGATGAGGCCTCGGTGTAGGGACCTTTGAGAGATAAGGCACCGGCGGTACCTCTACCCGCCAAGCCACCGATGCTTCCAGCCCCAGCCGATGACGATGCACGTCGCCTTAGTGCACTGCATGAGTTCCAGCACCAGAGACCACCCAGGTTCTACAGGGAGACGGACCCCCAGGCAGCCGAGGACTGGCTGAAGGCAGTGGTGTGAGTTTTCCGGTTAGTGAGGACACCAACAGACCTAATGGTGATCCTCGCAGCGAGCCTACTACACGCAACAGCGGTCCAATGGTGGAGCTTTAAGCTCCAGGTGCACGATGAGGCATCTCTTCTCTGGTCAGAATTTGAGAGCCTCTTCTGCTCAGAGTTCGTCTCAGCCACCCTCCGTGCAGTGCGCATCCATGAGCGTCCACAGCTGCGGCATGGCAGCTTGACGGTCGCCCAGTACTCGGCGAGATTCACCGATCTCTCTCTCTACTCGACAGACATGGTTCGAGACCCGTTCATCTGGGCCCGGACCTTTGAGTAGGGTTTGAGACATGAGATCAGGGCATCGCTGATCTCCCTCAGCATTCTGACTCAGACAGGAGTACTGGAGCGTGCCCTTTTGATCGAGAGCTTCATTGCTGAGCCTTCATCTGCAGTGAGACCTACCGCGGGGTGGCACGTAGCAGAGTCTTCTACGGTCGGCAGTAGACGGATGACTCAGGGGTCTGGGCAGACCAGACCATCACGCAGACGACCTCAGGACAATGGCTCAGCAGTGCGGGGCACACAGGGTGGAGCCAGTATTTCGAGAGGCAGGCAGTGCTACACATGCGGTGGGTAGGGCCACATGGCTCGTGACTGCCCGACCCACCATGCTGAGGAGTAGCAGACAGTTGAGGGGCCTCCTAGGCAGAGGCAGTGGGTCGACCATGGCGGTCCGCAGGGAGGAGGCGGACGAGGCAGAGGAGCTGGACGAGCAGTAGGTGGTGGGCGACGCTTTGAGGCTCTACCACCACCACCATCAGGAGGTCCACCCCGGCCACAGGGAGCTGGCGGGCAGAGACAGGCACATCTCCAGGTAGTGGAGGCCTATGACCACGGCGCGCCTGAGATGATTCGAGTTACTATCTGTGTCTATTCCACCCTTGCTGCAGTTCTTATAGACACAAAAGAGAGTCACTCTTTCATAGCCGCTACCCTTGTTCGGAGCTCGGAGATTCCGACAGAGTCGTTGGCTCGATCCTTACGGCTAGAGACTCCTACGGGAGCAGACTCGATGATTACGCACCAGTGCCGGCAGTGTGAGATTACTCTAGGAGGCGACAGATTTAGCTGGGATCTTTTTGTAGCGGCGTCGAGGCCTTACGACGTCATCATGGGCATGGATTGGTTATCTACAGTCCATGCACAGATTGACTGTATTAGGCGTAAGGTGCGATGTGTACGCACCGACGGGAGCAGGTTCACCTTCACCGGTGATAAGGGAGCCTTCGCATCACAGGATGGAATTCCGTAGAGGAGAGGAAAACCCATCACTCATCAGTTGGCTAGCCTCATCCTAGGATCAGTTGATGTGCGGAGTCCTAGTTTTCCTACAGTGGTGGATCAGTACGCGGACGTCTTTCCCGACGACATTCTAGGGCTACCTCCTCGTAGATAGGTAGACTTTTATATTTACCTGTACCCCGGGACAGCCCCGATATCGACTCCAGCGTATCGGATGGCCCCCACTGAGCTTGGAGAGCTACGAGTACAGTTGGAGGACTTGCAGGGTAAGGGATTCATCTCGACCCAGTGGTTCACCCTGGGCTTCCCTGATATTGTTCGCCAAGAAGGCGGACGGGAGCTTGCGACTTTGTTTCGACTATCGTCGCCTGAACCAGGTGACAGTGAGGAACAAGTATCCGCTAATGAGGATTTATGACCTCTTCGATCAGCTCAAGGGAGTACGGTGGTTCTCGAAGATAGACCTCAGGTCAGGCTATCATCAGCTCAGAGTTCGGGATGAGGACGTGCAGAAGATGACCTTCAGATGTCGGTATGGCCACTTTGAGTTCTTGGTTATGCCATTCGGTGTAACCAATGCTCCACCGGTGTTCATGGGCCTCATGAACATGATCTTTCCGCCATACCTTGATCGATTTGTCATGGTCTTCATCGATGACATTTTGATTTACTCGACGACTGAGGAGGAGCACGCCTACCACTTGCGTGTTGTACTGGAAATACTCCAAGAGCACCAGCTTTATGGAAAACTCTCGAAGTGTAAGTTCTGGATACGTGAGGTCCAATTCTTGGGAAACGTCATCTCTGAGGCGGGAGTTGCAGTGGATCCTGTGAAGATCAAGGCAGTGCTAGCTTGGGAGCCACCCAAGAGCATGACGGAGGTGCGGAGTTTCTTGGGACTAGCTGGATACTATTGGAGATTTGTGCCAGACTTATCCATATTTGTGGCACCACTCTCAGCTTTGATGAAGAAGGGAATCCCTTTGTGTGGTCAGACAGATGTCAGCAGAGCTTCCAGAAGCTGAGACAGAGATTGACCAGCTCACCTATCTCGAGGTTGCCTGAGGAGGGAGTAGGGTACGTAGTCTACTGCGATGCATCAGGGACCGGACTCGGATGTGTCCTGATGCAGAAGCAGGCCATGATCGCCTATGGATCACGTCAGTTGAGGTAGCATGAGCAGAACTACACTACCCATGACCTAGAGTTAGCAGTAGTGGTCTTCTCTCTGAAGACATGGAGACACTATCAGATGGGCGAGCGCTTTACAGTCTTTTCTGATGATCAGAGTCTCAGATACATCTTCTCTTAGAAGGATCTGAATCTGAGATAGCGGCGATGGCTCGAGTTCCTCCCGGACTATGACTTTGAGATAGTCTATAATCCTGGGAAGGGGAACGTGGTAGCCGATGCCGTCATTAGGAGGATGTGCATTCAGCTACTTGAGGAGGCGACAGAGCAGCTAGCCTCTTTGCAGATATCCTTCATGGATAGAGATGGAGCAGTCTTCCTTCAGTCTCTCACAGTCATTCCTCCACTACTATAGCAGGTCAGAGAGGCACAGTGTGGGGACGCTGACTGTGAGACGCGGCATGCACAGATATCCTCTGGATAGGAACCTGATGGTTTTTCCTTTAGAGCAGAGCACGACGTCCTTTTCAGAGGATGTACCTTGGCACCAGTTGCTTTACGGGAGGAGCTGCTGAGAGAGTTTCACCCTTCTCCTTTGGCGGTACATCCTGGAGTGGCGAAGATGTACCAGGACCTCATACGACAGCACTGGTGGCCGAACATGAAGAAGGCTGTGGCAGAGTTCGTTTCTCGATGCCTCGCCTGCCAGCATGTGAAGGTAGAGCATCAGGTACCAGCAGGCTTGGTACAACCCTTGGAGGTCCCGGATTGGAAGTGGGATGGGATATCTATGGACTTCGTGAATGGACTTCCACGCACATCCAGAGGTCATGACTCCATTTGGGTGATTGTCGATCGACTCACCAAGTCGGCACACTTCTTACCCATCAGAGAGCAGGGCTCAGTGGAGAGCTTGGGGCGTCTCTACATTCATGAGATTGTATGACTTCACGGTGTGACATCATCTATCATCTCTGATCGAGATTCTTGCTTTACTTCCCAGCTTTGGAAGGGGTTGCAGGAGGCGTTCGGGACGCGGCTACGTCTGGACACTACCTTTCACCCTCAGACGGATGGTCAGACGGAGAGGAGCATTCAGACTCTCAAGGACATGCTCCGCGCATGTGTCCTCGACTTTGTTCGCAGCTGGGAGGAACACCTACCCTTGTTGGAGTTTGCGTACAACAACAGCTACCACTCCGCCATCAGGATGGCACCATACGAGGAATTGTACGACAGACCTTGCAGATCTCTTTTGTGCTGGAAAGACCCTGGGGAGTCAGCACTTGTGGGACCAGAGATGGTCCGGGCCACGACAGAGAAGGTCCAGGTCATCCAGGAGTGGATGAGGACAGATCTGAGCTGGCAGAAGTCTTATGCTAATAGGGGGCGGAGGCCACTAGAGTTCGAGGATGGCGACCACATCTTCTTACGTGTCTCACCTCGACGTGGTTTACGGAGATTTGGCCGAGGCGGCAAGTTGTCTCCACGCTTCATCGGACCATTCCAGGTCCTCAGCAGGATTGGCAAGGTGGCTTATCGCCTGGCTCTACCACCTCAGTTGCACCGGGTGCACGACATCTTCCACGTATCTCAGCTGAGGAGATACGTGAATGACCAGACGCACATCATTGACCATGGGGAGCTGGACGTTGATGATTAGGCGACTTTTGCGGTGGTCCCGGAAGAGATCGATGATCGACAGGAGTGGGTCCTACGTGGACGGTCAATTCCTCTAGTGCGCATCAGATGGCAGCACGGGAACCTCCAGGAGAGCACTTGTGAGTGGGAGGCTCAGATGCGTGCTCAGTACCTGCATTTTTTCCCTATCTTATGATGTATCTTTACGGGGACGTAAAGTCCTGAGGTGGGAGTGATGTAAAGACCCGTAATTTTCAAGGAAATTTTTTTCTTAACTTTCTTTAGAATTTTATAAGAACGTAGTTTCTGACGGCGCCTGATTCCAAGGCCCGGTGTGCCCGGAATAATGTTCCGAAGTTTGGCTCGGGTACGTTCAGTGAACGAACGAGCGGGTTTTTTCTAACTTTTGAACCGGTGCTCGGAATCGAATTTCAAGGGCACCGATGGAATCGCAGCGCCGATATTTGCTTAGAAACACCTCTTCCGGAGTTGCCTTTTCTCGGGTGTGGTTTTTAATTTTTGGGCTTTAAGATAAGAAATAAAATAATGTGGTATGAAAAACTTTATTTTATTTCACTTAAACCCGCTTAAAGCCACGTGAATCAGCTTGAGCTAAGTTGAAGAAGATAGGGTGAAATTCAAAATATCCTACCCTCTTGGTAGGATATTTGTGAGGTGGGGCCCACACGAGCCCCACCGTTTCTTTTCCACTAAGTAACGCACCCGCAAAAACCCTTTTTAATGAAAGTCAACTGACGCGTTTTATAAATTCTTAACGCTCCTTTTAATTGGGCGGTTAGTTCGTTGCAATTAATTCTATGAATTAATTGTTCGTTACTTACCTTTGTTTTTCAAATTCTTTAGTTGATAATAAAAATAAGATGATGACTTATTTTATTATCTGGTTGTTGTGTTAAACCTCTGGAGATCCTCTAAAGTTCTTCATCCTCCTTCACGAAGAACGCGAAGAATGTGAAGAACGCGAAGAACGCGAAGGGCGACGAAGAATGCCCGGCCCCCGGAGATCGACGACGTGACGCCGACGATTCTCCCTCTTCGGCGCTTCTTCCACGACGAACCATCCCCGCGACAATCTTCGATCGGCATCTTGAGGTAGGGGATTGCGGTCCTTTTAATTCTTTGTGGATTATAACATCAAAATGGATTTAATTGTTATAATTAAATCTGTATGTCCTTGATCCTCGGAGTTCGTCGATGCGACGCCGTATACCACGACGACGCGACGCCCATCCGCGACGCGATGATCAACTTCTACCGCGACGGTCAATTCCGCGAAGAAGTCGTCCGACGACTACGACGAGGTAGGGGTCGTTTTGGAAATGATTTTATCTATGCTTTTTTTCCTCCAAGGTAAGAATATTATTGCGGGTCAAGGTTTATCAATTGCTGGGAATTATGGCGTTGTTTCAAACCGCTAACGCGGTGGGTGCGGACCCCAAACAAGTCTGAACCCACCGCCATTTTGTTCTTGGTGTGAAGAACGGAGGACGACGAAAAAACAGGCCGTAGAGACGATTTTTTGATTCCGCAGTGAAGGACGGGACCCGGGATGAGCTACGGCGCAGACAAAAATGAAATTGGACCACCGGAGCAACTCCGGTGGCTCGTAGACTCCACCGGCGGGGCCGGCGGCCGGAGGCGGCCGATAGAACCGCGGTCGCGTGGGTCAGGCGAGACACAGGATGCGGCCCTGCCGCGTCCACTGACCAAGGGCGGCCCCACGCGGCGCCGCGGTGTTCTCACGCGGGGGCAGCGCCCCCCCCCCCCCCCCCCCCGTTTTCCCTTGCTCGGCCGATCGGTCGAGCCGAGCCAAGCCGACCAGCCGGCCAGGTCGCGCCCAGGCCGGGCCGGGCCGGGTCGCGCCCAACCGGGTCAGACCTGGACCCGGGTTGGACCGGGACCTGGGTCGGGTCGACCCGTTTCGGGCCGACCCAGGGGGTGTCGGGCCCGGTCGGTCCGGGCCCAGACCCCCCGTTCCCGGACCTTTTCAGTATTTTGCCCATAACTTGAGCTACGTGCCTCCGATCGAAGCGCCGTCAGCGGCGATGTGATCCTTGGATCGAGACGGTAGTTTTAGTATATCGCAATCAAGGTTTCAGAATACTTTGGGTCTGGATGGGTTGGTTCGTACACGAAACCAACCGGGCCCTCGGAGCGAAAACACTCATATCTTGAGCTTCAGATGTCTGATTGACATGCCGTCGACTTTGTTGAATTCCTCTAAGTGAGACGAATCTTTTGGCTTACTCTGCCCAAGGTTTGGACGCAGGTGAAGTACGGTAGGGTTGGTTTTTCCTTAAATACCAACCGGGCCCCTAGGACGAAAAAGCCAATAACTCTCAGACCGGGCGTCCGATTGACGCGCCGTCTGCGACGTTGAGTTCCTGTTGTCGATACGAATCTTTTGGATACATCAACTCTGGACTATGTTTCAGTTGATGTATCATCCTCTCGGCTCGTGGAGCGGACCCTCCGAAATGAGCTTGCTGTGTGCGGGAACCCTATAGCTGGCTGTGACTGCTACTGTGACAACGACGACTGTGCAGAGATCCTCAGTGGATTCGACGACAACTACAGAACTCAGAGATCCTTTGTGGGTTAGTGCTACAGATCCTGTGTGGGTCCGATCCTGTGTGGGTCAGCCCTCAGTGGTCCTATGTGGGCCAGCTCCTACAGATCTTGTGTGGGTCCCATCCTGTGTGGGTCTTTGCGGGGGTTAGTTACCAATCGATCATGTGTGGGTCAGATCCTTTGTGGGTCATTGCTGGGGTTAGTACCTATCGATCCTTTGTGGGTCCGACGACTTAGATGGATCAGTGATCATCTCTATCGTCATTCGAAGAAGTATACCTGTGTGAGGTGAAACTCTTTTTTTCTTTCCTTTGTGGATTGTGTTGTGCTATCCTGTGTGGATTTACGTTTTGCTTTCCTGTGTGGACTGGGTTGTACATGAGCTCGGATGTTGGAGCCGAACGGGAATTGATGAATTAGGTATATGTATGGGCATATACCTAAGCAGTGTCAGATGTTACTTCGTGATTGTATCTTTCCTTTGTGGATTATCCTTTGTGGATTCTGGGAGACTTTCGGGAGTCTCGGGGTCCCTACTGAGTAGCTTATACTCACCCCTGCACAGGCTATGCCCGCACTACGTTGTGTTGGTTGCAGACGACAGACATCGCAGATCGTGGTCGAGGTTTGCAGAGCATGACAGTACCTGGAGGTGGACCACTAGGTAGGACGTACTCGGAGCAGTCGGCTGGACCCGAGGAGGAGTGGAGGCTATTTGTACCCACATTTCAGGTGGGATTTCTAGTGGACAGCTCGGCGTTGCGGCTTTACTTTTCAGTTGTTGTTTTCCCATCCAGTTGTACTTTACTTTACAGTTGGGCTTGTATTCCCGACCCCCTTTACTTTTCCCCACCTACTGTTGTACCAGTTTTTACTTAGTGTTTACTTCTTCTTCTTTCTTACTTTGTGGTGCTTTTTTACTTTACAAAGGCAATGCCTTCCCTTTTTACCGGGATTTACGCCTTAGTGCTAGTCGCCAGCCCCTGGCCTATGGAAGGCGGGCTTGGGGTAGTCACGGCACGGGCCCCAAGGACGGGTCGTGATAGTGTCGATGACGTCTTCCACCAACATAGAATGGCGCTTCGACGTTCGTTGGAGGATTCGAACCAGACAATGATTTGTGACGATGAACACCTTCGAATGTGGGATCATCTACCCCATACACAACATCTTCCAATAAGTTTGATATAGGATTTTTGTTTAAAGGTTTTATGTTTCATCACTGTTTTATGATGTCAAACCCTTTCCATGTCCTGATGCTATCCTGGAGGGCGTAGACAGAATCGAAAAAGTTCCAGACCGTCTGCCGATCTCAGTATTGATTGTGTTATTCGTAGTCGACCAACTAATACGGCAAGGAGATGAATTCAGGGGCCACAAAGTGATGGTGAAGTCCTAGGTGACCCATAGGCACAGCCAAGAAAAAAAATGGACTACTGCGGCTTCATCGGTGGCCTGTCGAAGCACCATCGGTGACGGCGACCAGTGGAAGCGGCCGGCTCTCGCCGACCGCGAGGAGGTGGCGGTGCCCGAAGGAATGACGAAGAATGAAGGGGGCGTCTGGCCATTTCTGGTCATGTTAAAACCAGTCGGTGTGCCACGACATCGCATTACAGAGGAGGTTCCACATCTCCAAGCCATGGTGGTGGGTGATGGGTGGACTCACGCCCATGAGTCCCATCAATGACTGGTCCACGTGGACCTACCAGGTGTAGGGGAATTAACTGGCACAGCTGACTGGAAAACTAAACGTAATTAGTCTATTCAGGTGGGGATCCAACCCCCATGCCCAGCTGGTAGGTCCTGCTCAGCTGGCGGGCCATGCCCAGCCAGTGGGCTGGGTGAATCCAGAGGCCCAACAGGCTGCACCCTGCCGGGTGAGACGGGCCAAGCCCGACCCCCAGCGGGCCTAGACCACAATTAGTAGGCTGGACCGAGACATACCAGATAAGGCCGAGCCCCACTGGTTTGGGCCTGGCCCAGCGGACAAGGTCAGGTCGGTCCGATCGGGTCAGACATGACCCATACCCTTTTTAGTCCAATTTCACTTAAATGGGATTATCTCCTAAACCAAACATTGTTTGATGAATAATATATGGTACTACAACCCTTATGATTTGGTGGTACTTTTGAGATACACCACTTGGGTTTCAGAGAAAGTTTGAGTATGGCTGGGTTGGATCCGAATCGAATTCACCCAGGATCCCAGCACTAAAATGCCTATAACCTACAGACTGGGTGTCCAATTGAGGCATCATCTATTGTGTTCGAACCCTTATGACATAGAATATCTTCAGGTTATTTCTTCATTGGACTTCATGGAAGTTAAAATATGACTGATGGATTGTGGAGCAGATTCTCCGGAAATCAAGCTTGCCTAGTGCAAGAATCTTGTGGTTGGCTATCAATAATCAGAATGACCCTTTGTAGATCGACATCATAACGACCCTGTGTGGTTCAAAAGTAGAATGACCCAATATGGACCAGCCTTAGAGCGGCCTGTTGTGGATTAGTGACTTATGACACTGTGTGGATCAGTGACTTACGACCCTGTGTGGATCGACGACTTACGACCTTGTGTGGATCGATGACTTACGACCCTATGTGGATCTGCAATAGCATGACCTGACGAGGACCGGCCTTATAATGTCCCATCATGGATCAATTACTTATGACCCTATGTTGATCGATTACTTACGACCCTATGAGGATCAATGACTTATGACCCTATGTGGATCGGTGATAGAGCGACCTCTTCGCTGTTCAGCAGTGGAATCACTCAATGGAATAAAATGATTTTTCTTTTAGACTAATAATCACTATTCATGTTAATTATGTTATATACCTTGTTTGAGATGAGTCTTTTTCTGTGCTTTCATATTGTGAGCATTCCTTGTGGTTTTTACTTTGTGAAATTCTGGGATACCTTTGGGGTTCTCAGGGTCCCTACAGGGTATTGTTATACTCACCCCTGCACGGGCTTCACCCACACCTTATTGTGTTTGGTGTAGAAGATGGAAAACATTGATTGTGGTTAGGGATTCAGGACCATATGGTGCACAGAGGTCACCTATTGATATAGAGAGCTACAAAGATGACCTGTACCTACCCTTTAGGTTGGATCCTTAGCAGACGACCTTAGGAGCTGTTTTTCCTTTTTTTGGATCTCTTTCAGTTGGGGTTGTATACTGGACCCTTTACTTTCATTTTAAACTATTACTTCAGAAGTTTTACTACGTGGTTTACTTATGTTGTGTACCCAGTCTATGTGTGTGCTGGTTAGAAAGGCAATGCCTTCCCTTTTTAGGGCTTTGCCTTTCTAGTGCTAGTTGCCATCCTTTGGCCTATGGAAGGTGGGTTTGGGGTAGTCACAACACAAACCCCGAGGGATGGATCATAACATAATTATTAATTTTTCATCAAATGGGATGATATGTTCAATGTATTACACGATACGAAAGAATGGGTTTCTCTTAAATCTTATGTTGCACATAAGGTTGAGTCCTATGAAGGAAAATATTAATATTATAATATTATTATTTTAAATGGTAGTTAACACCTAGACGTTGTATTGGAATGAATGAACAGAACTAACCATATTAAAATTAGACCTATGAGTTATATGATATTACATTTCTCCAATAAAATTTAGAGGCTTAAAATTAGAATGAATCCAATTTTAAGCATAAATACTCTAATATTTTTAAAATGTAGTTTTACAACCTTTTGATGGAAAACAATTATTTAAATTTGGTATTGTAAATTTTATATGTTATAGTTGAAAAAAATAAACTTCTTATTTATAATATCGACATAAAAATTTACATTGGTTAAATTTTTGATATTTTTCTCATAAAGTTCATTTTTAATGAATAGTAAAGAATATTGTATTTTAATTCAAAACTGTATATTCATCTAATTTATTTATATGATTATATTTTTCTTTTTAATTGGTTGTAAAGTATAATTAGATTATATTTTTATCATTTAATCTAATTTTTTTCATTAGAAGTAATTTCACTTTTAAATTGGACTTAAACACATGCCAATATTTTGGTTGTTTTTACTTCTTAAAACACACTATTTAGTTTTGATAAAATAAATTAATTTTAAATTAATTTCTGAAAATTCTAGGTTTTGAATTTGAGAAAATGGATTACATATTTGGAAATAAGAGGTTTAAATTTTTTAAATAGGTAACTTTTATTTGTAGACCTTATGAATAGTAACTTCGGTAAATATTTTATTTACAATGGTTAAAAGGTAAATCTGGTAAATAAGGGTAAAAAATAATATTATAATAATATTAAATTACCCTAAAACATGTATTAAGTATATTGGATGATATTTTCATGACCATGGGCATCCTTGAGTTGGTTTTAGGACCCCATGTATCCACTTGTGTGTGAAAATGACATTTAATAACTTTTAATTTAAAGTTAAGGAAAATATAACATAAACATGTATCTTTTACTAAAACAATTTTTATATGGGGTTATATAAGTGATCAATTACATTATAAATAATAATTATAATGATAAAAATATTTCCTAAATCAGCATATTGTATTTATAATTTATAAAAATCAAATAAATAAATTTATTTAGGACACAATGGTGATGTAGTGACTAGATTTTTAATGAATGTTTTAAATAAATGAGATTATAAAAAATTAAAAGTAATTTATTTTGAAATTTTTTATGCCAATCACTAATTTTATGTATGATTATGAATTTTTATATTTGAATTTATGAAGTTTTTATCATATAAATCAAGTTTTTATGAACTTTTAAAAAGTCACGATATGAATAGTATACAAATTGACATTAATGTGTTTTTAAATCAATAAATATATTATTAAATGATATAATAGTCCTAAAATTCAAATATTAAGAAAAATGAAATATACAATGCTAAAAATGTAATTAATGACCCATTTTTGGGTCTCTTGGAAATTTATTGTAACTATGTTAACAATATATTTTTATTATACAAGAAGAGGTGGTAAAAGTTGGATAAATTTACTAAGGGTTAATGCTAAATGATAAGGTTACTTTTGTGACATAAACTTGTATAAACCCCTATTTTTGTGAGGATTTAGACCCATAATCATATTATCTTTGAAATATACAACATTTTTGTTATTATAATTTGAAAATAAATTAATAATAAAATAATACTTTTAAACATTCCTAATGTGCCCCTCCTCCCTCTTATAAATGGTCACCAACTCTAACACTTACTCACACCTCTCAAGACCCCTTGAATCCTCCAACCTATGCCTAAATAAGGTCACAACATCCCTCCCTTCCTCCAAGAATCCTTCCCCTAGGCATAAGTGTAACACCTCGAGCTTCCACGATACGCTTCTCATTCAATAATGCAATAGCTTGCATTGTATGCAACTTCGAGTTCTAAAACACCGTGACTAATCAAAGTAGCCGCTATGAATAGTAATAACCACTTTTTAAAATTATAGAAATTTAATATTTCAAAATGGACTTCATTTTTGGATTCGGAATATCGAAATTAGCCTATGTTGAATTTTTGGTATTTTTCTGAGAACTTCTAATTTTTTATGAATAGTGAAAAATACTTTAAAACAACTTTTTTAATCAAAATAATTTATTGTGATAAATTATAATATTTAGTGGTTTTAAGGTATAATTAGAATATATTTTTACCATTTTATCCAATGGTGGTCATTAGAATTAATTTAACATTGAAATTGGACAAAAACAATTGCCAATATTTTGATATAAATTGTTTCTTAAAAACACGGTATTTGTCGTAACAGCGGTAATTAATTATAACATTAATTAATGCAACTAATATGTTTGGAATTTTGAAAAATAGACATAATTTTTGAATTCGGAATATCAATTATAGCATAGGGTGAAATTTTGGCCTTGTTCTGAAAAACTTCAATTTTTGATGAATAGTGAAACCACTAAGTGGTAGTTAAATAACCGATTATTCGTTTAAATGAAATATTACCACTTCTGTGATTTGATTTTCAAAAATCCGACATACATGGTTGTCATTAAGAA
This sequence comes from Viscum album, assembly GCA_963277665.1. Classification (NCBI taxonomy): domain Eukaryota; kingdom Viridiplantae; phylum Streptophyta; class Magnoliopsida; order Santalales; family Viscaceae; genus Viscum; species Viscum album. The sequence continues at coordinate 1,435,637,409 of OY728157.1, forward strand.
CTAAAATGTGATTCAATGAGATTAAAATAATTTTTTGTTGAATAGTAACTTTTAAGTTCTTAATCGTGATTAAAGGTAATTAGTGTAGTTTAATGTACAAATAATGTTTTAATAATATGAGATGAGCATGACACTTATTCTACTCCTATTGGATGAGTCATGGCCGACCAAGACAACCCATGGGTCAACTTGGGGACCCCATGGAGCCACTTTAGTTGGAAAATGACATTAATATATATTTATTTAATGTTAAAATTAAATTGACACAAACATGAGTTATTTTACTAAAACAGTTTTTAAGTGGGGTTACACAAGTCCAAATTTTGACTATAAATATTCATTAGAAATATAAAAAGATTTCCTACATTATAGTATTTTTTTTATAATTTTTAGACATTAAATAAATTAAATTATTTATGACATAATTATGATGCAGTGATGACCTCATTATTTAACGATTTAAATAAAATGAGAAGATAATGAAAACTCCAAGGCTTACACTTGTCAAAAGCCTATTGTATGAGGAGATTTAGAAACCTTATCACCTTAGCCTCGAATTATATAAGTGTGGGACCTTTAGAATCCGAAAAGCATTGTGAAATAATGTAACATTTCAATCTTTCCAAAAGTGCCCCTCCTCTCCACTTATAAAAGGCCCCCACCTCTCCCACCTCATTTACACTTTCAAGCCATTTGGCTCGGCCAAACTCTGCCCAAATACTCTCCCAACTTCCACCTCTTACTCCTAGAAGCCTTACTTTGGGCAGAACTCTTCCCAAGGAAGCCTTTGGCTCAAATCAAAAAGAGTTACCCGATTTTGAGGTAATATCTTTTCTAATGTTGTTTTGTTTTATTTTTCTTCTCCAACCCCCTAAAATATTTTTATTAATTTCTTTTGTAACAACAACAGTATCATCAATATACTAGGATGTTGTTATAAGAATTATTCAAGCTACACTTACACACACCTACATCTAATGGTTAAAGAACATACGGTTTCTGTGGATGGCGAATTTCTGCCTCACGAAACGATGATTGTTCAACACTCATATAACACCTTCAAAGGTGGCCATTAAGATGTCAATATTTTTATATATGATATATAATATGTTTATGTTTTACTTATGCTTCTTTATTTCTCATTTATGACATACTTTATGATTTCCATTATGGGTAAAACGCGATAATTTCATTTTAGGAAGTGCGGACTACCGCCCCCTCAAAGTGATTTGAATCGTTAATGCCATATGTGGGATGTATAAAGGATGAAGAAAATGGTATTATACACTATATTATACTGTAATTATATTATACATTTATATCATTATGATTTAGTTCCATTAAATATGAAATTGAAATGAAAGTAGCGTTCATGCGTACGTACGGCTTACCGTCTCCATGAACGGTGCATTTCATTTCTTACCTCTAAACGTTACGTAAGATTATAAATGAATGTATATACTGGATATATAAGATATATATGACATATAAATCATGAATATAATTCTGGATATAATGGATATTCTACCACATGAACAACTTGTAATTATAAGAAGTTTATTGTTGACTCAAGTTACCAAAGATCGACAAAACGACCGTTATTAACTTAAATAATTACATAATGTTCATAACATTGTAATAAGTGATATAAAAAGGATAATGAAATTTAAAATGGTTCTTAATAAGGTAGATATTAACTCTAGTTTATTATTCAGGAGGTTAAAGAACGGTTGAGTCAAGTCGGACACAGGGTAAGGGAACTTCTTAACCCAATTTCTATTCTTTGGGTTAATGTCATACTTTCAAATTATTTAATGATATTATTATGTCCTATCTTGTATTTTTACATTATTTATGTGTACTTATAGTGAATACACATTGTATATGTACTTTATTTAAAAAAATGAACTTTTTAAGGACTTTGTCTCAATCCCCTTTCATTGAGGCATATTTGGTTTTATACACAACATTCTTTTATACGGTGTATAAACCCCTTTGACTTTTACGTTTATTAAAAAGGAATCTTTTTTTATACAAAGCGTTTTACTACACGACAAAAGGGGAATGTTTTTCTTTCCGTACTTATGCGGTGACAATGACTTCTCCGCCACCGGGACCATTATTTGAGTTTCGGCTTCCTCTACAAGCCATCATTTTTTTTAATGAAAAATAAATACAAAGTTTTAACTTTCTTTTATTTTGGTATTAAAAATGGTTTTGAAAGCATTTTTATTATATCAATGTGTTGTATTTACATCTTGTGATTGAAATGTGGAAATGTTATGTTTCCTTTATGCATGTTTTATGTGATACGATTATGTTATGGTTTATGATATGTTTAAACCTATTCATATGAGGAATGCATTGGACTTAATAAGTGACAGGTGGAGCCCGCTATAGCTCCTCGATGCATCGGCAGGTCTCATGAGACAAACTAGTGTCTTGGCACGAGGCCTTGACAAAATCTTATTTGTGGTCTTGGCAAGAGGCCTTGACTACGTGGTTATGATAGTCTGCCATTATGCATTCCATCATTATGAAAGTGGTTATTGATATTGCATGTGATTATTCGACCAGTAGAATATCCATGTGAAGAAGTGAATGGAATTATCTCATTTTACTTTTTCCATATTATGTTGATGTTCAAGTTTAAAAGGCTTTTGTTTTAGTTATACACTGCCTTAAATTTTTATGTTTATTTATGAAAGCTTCCGAAATATTGTTATCCTTACTGAGCATCTGAGCTCACCCCTTTCAATGTTTTAATATTTTCCAGGATGTGAAGAGGTATTTTATGAATGACCTGCAGGGATAGTCAGAAGAGGATATGAGTGTGGACTATGAAGACTTTGTTATTAGTTTTTCACTTTATGATGTAATGTAAGACTTATGAATGTATCTAGTGTTTCCAAGGCTTCTAAACTAATCGGTCTTTGGAGACTTGATCTTTTGTGATCATGCCAATGTTATGAAGTAATGCATCAACTCTGGGTAGCTGGGGTCGGGGCGTTACATAAGGAAATTTTATAGATCTCTTTGGCTCAAATAAAAAAAAGTTACCCAATTTGAGGTAATGTCTTCTCTCATGTTCCTTTCCATTACTTTTCCTTTTCCACTCACTATGATCTTATTATTATTTGTAAATATAAAAAAACCAGTATCATAAATATAAAAAAAATTAGGATAAGGATTTGAACTACACTTACACACACCTTCGTCTAATTGGAATAGAGAATACTATTTTTGTGGACAGCGAACTACTGCCTCACGAAACGATGATTGTTCAATCATCTCCTACCACCACTTATGGTGGAAATTATGATGGAAATGTAATTATATATGATATTTATGATATTTATTTTATCTATATGATTATTTAATTATCATTTATAACATACCTTTATGATTTTAATGTTTTATAAATACGATAATTTCATTTGAGGAAGTGCAGAATACTGCCCCCTCAAAGTGATATGACTTGTTCATGCTATATATAGTACTTATAAAGGATGGAATTACTGGAATTATTTAACATATATAACATAGATATTATACTATAATTATAATATACCTATTTATCATTTAGTTTTCATTATTTTAAATAAGAAAAAGAAATGGAAATATCATTCATGCGTACATACAACTTACCGTCTCCATGAACGGTGCATTTAATTTCTTATATCCATATGATACAAAAAATTATAAATACATATATAATAGATATATATGATATATATGATATCTAAATCATGAATATAATCTTGTATAAAAGAAAATTTTTACCACATGGGCAATATATAATTATAAAAAGTTCATTTTTGACTCAAGTTCTGAACATCGACAAAATGCCCAATATGAACTCAAATAATTAACTAATTATTATATCAATGAAATAATTGATATAAAAGGAATAATAAATTTGATAAGGGTTCTAAATCAATAATAAATTAACTTATGTTTATTATTCAAGAAATTAAATAATGAAAGAGTCATGTCGGACACGAGGTAAGAGACTTTGTATCAATATCCTTTCTTTGAGGTATATTTTGATTTATAAACGACTTGCTTTTATACAGTGTATAAAACACTTTGAATCTTAATTCCATTCAAAGGTAATCTTTTTCTACATAGAGTTTTACTAAACATTAAATGGAATGTTTCTTTTTAATATACCCAGTGAAAATGACCATTCCACCACCACGAGCATTATTTGATATTTGGCTTCCTTATCAAGCTGTGATGTTTTAAATGGAAAATAAATAACATATAACCTTTTTTTACATATTTTTTTATTAAAAATGGATTTAAAATATGATTTACTATTTCAATATCTTGAAATTATTTCTTGTGATTGTAAATGAAATTTATATGATTGAAATGTTGATATTTAAAATCAATTATGTGTGATGATTATATAATTGTACTTGGACATTTTATGGGTGGTTACATGATAAACCATATGATGTGTGGTACTATGATAAACCAAAGATGGTTGTTTTTGTTATAACCTCCAATTAATTGGGTATGGAATTCAAACATATGTCTATTCCATTTGTAAGAATATTTGGTGAATGTAAAAAGGTAAGATTTTTTCATTTAAGTATTATTATGACCCATGTTTACCTTTTATATATTATGTGTGTTTTCTATGGGTTTTATGGTAATATTTTGGTTACAAAAGGTAAGAAACGAGCTTTTATTTAGTTAAGAGTATTTACTACTTCATAATTGTTAAAATTATTACTTATGATAATGAATTCATGGATTACATGTTGTTTTGAAAAACTAACATTTTTCCTTCTTTGTATATCCCTTACTAAGCTTTTTATACTCATCCCAAGTTTTTGAAATGTTTTTCACCAGACTTAAAGTGGAATAGTGTCAAGGATGGGATCAAGTGAAAGTCATGTTGTTTAAAAAATGGAACTAAACATGTTTATTTTCTTATAAGTTTTTTTATTTTATGGAAAAAATGGATACTGAGTAGAAGTGTCTACATGTAATATTCAAGTTGTTATAAAAAGTAAAATTTTTATGTGTAAGTTATGACCTAATTCTCTAAATCTCTAAAACCTATAAATATCCTAAATTTTAATTATTAACTTAATTCAAATTTTGTGACATTTAAGGATGAGGTCTTATAGTTGGTATCAGAGGTCGGTTTTGATAACTTTAGGATATTGGATTTTGTTAATATAATATCCGTAATGGTTTTTTACATTATGGTAAAATTTAAATGATATATAATTTTAATATTACAATGTGGCATTGTCTAAAATATGTTTTTTCAAAGTGGTATTCTATAGAAGAAACATGACAGGAGTACTGGGAAGGTATACAGAAGAGAATAACCTTCCAAAATCTGCATCGCAAGATGGTTCAAATCAGAAATGAACATTTTGTTGCAGTAATGGTGTAGTTGACTCAGGCTATAAATGGTGGTGGTATACATGCACGAGATCAACCAGATAAACCCCATAGATACATATCTATAGCGGAGCATTTTATGAAGAAACATCCTGCATAATTCTGAGGATCATTTGACCCAGTTTATGTTGAAGGGTGGATCAAAGCACTAGAAAAGATTTTTGATGCCATGGTTTTTACAGACAATCAAAATTCTAGACATACTGTTTATTATTTCAAAGGAGAATAAGATCAGTGTGGTCTATGGTTAAAAATATAAGTGGAATTGAGGATATTGATTATCTTGGTTGGGATGAATTAAAAACTATGTTTCTTGAGAAATATTTTCCTAAGTCAATTTGACTTAGGATGGAAAAATATTTCGTGGAATTTTGGTAGGAGGATGACTCAGTGACTGATTATAAAGAAATGTTCACTCGACTAGAGAGGTATACTCCAAATGTCATCTGATATATTGATAGTAAGATAAATTTATTTTACTCATGATGAAAGCCGTGATATCGAAGTGCATTAACCTCTCATGAATTAAAAAGCTATGAGAAACTTGTTAGATTTACTGAGAAGGTAGAACTTGAGTTTTCTAATGATCAGTTGTTCCATGAGATAAATAAAAATAAGAGGTCCAGTTGACAGGAAAAGGGAATGTATTCATCAAAGAAGCCTGGAGGTAAGAAAATTAAATTTCCATCTTGTGAGAATTGTGGTAAAAATCATCCTAGATAATGTCTCTCAAAATATATAAAGTTATTTTGGTGTAATAAGACATGTCATATTCCTTGTAACTGTAAGGCCGATGATCAAGTATGAAATTGTAATCCAGTGGTATGTTGTTTTAGTTTCAATGAGTTTGGTCATTATGCCAATGTGTGTCCAAGGTTGATTACCCAGGGCGGAAACCAGATATATAAAAATAAGTGTTAGGAATAATCATTTTCTGCTACTACGGTTGATGTGAGACCATAAAATGAAGTGGTATCAGTTAATTTTTTTATTTCATCAGATTATTCTAATGTATTTTTTGATTTAGGGTCTACACATTATTTTATTTGTGAGAAATTTTGGGTAAATTTGTAATTCCACCTCAAGAAATGAATCCATAATTTATTGTAAAAACACATGGGGGAAATTTTGAGGAAAAAATAAATTATAATATTACTCATATCCTTATTTTTGTATAGCATTTACCTAAAAACCTTGTTTTTTTCCTCTAGTAGAGTTTGATGTTCTTTTGGTAATGGATTGACTTTCTGTTTACTATGTTAAGATTGACTATAGAGCTAAAGAGGTTTCTTTTCATAAAGACATTCAGTTTGTGTACAAGAATGAAACCTTATCTTTGATAACAGATCAAGAAGCTAAGAAACTAGTAAAAGATGAAAATGAATGTTACCATGAACATATTGCTGAAAAAATTAACTTTTCACATTAATGATGTGCTAGTAGTAAATGAGTATCTTGTTGTTTTTACTAATGAGTCACCTAGTATTATACCTAATTGTGAATTTTAATTTTTTGTTGGCTTAGTTCATTATGCTAATCCAATATCAAATCCCCCTTAATTAATGGATCAAATTGAACTTTTAGAGTTAAAGAAACAATTGCAGGAGATGTTAAATAAAGGTTTCATTCGCCCTATCACATCACCGTGGGGTACTCGAGTCTTGTTTTTTAAAAATAAATATTGTTCAATGAGAATTTGACTTGACTATAGATCCTTGAATAATTTCACTATTATGATCAAGTATCATTTTACTCATACTGATGATTTGTTTGATCAGCTCCAGGGAGCTCATTATTTTTCAGAGATTGAATTGATGTTGGGGTACCATCAATTGAAAGTAAAGGATGCATATTTTCTAAAGACCATGTTTTATACTAGATATGGCCATTTTTCATTGGTAGTTAGGGATTTTGGGTTAACCAATGAACGTGCTGCATTCATGGAACTTATGAATATAATTTTCTGTGAGTAATTGGATAAGGTTGTGGTTGTCTTTATTGATGATATTTTGGCATATTCTGAAAGTAAAAGGGAACATTAATGTCATTTAATGGTTGTCTTAATAACCATTAAATAAAATAAATTGTATGGAAAATTCAGAATGTGTGAGTTTTGGTTATGAAAAATTTCATTCCTTGGTCATATTGTTTAAAAAAATGGCACAACTATTGATCCTGTTAATAAAAAAGTTGTTGAATAATTCCCATAATTTACAAATATAACCAAGATTCATAGTTTTCTTGGTTTTTACGGCTATTATAGAAGGTTTGTTGAAATTTTTTCAAGGTTATATTGGCCACTGACTAAGTTAACTCTAAAAGGTGTTAAGTTCAGCTGGACAAAAGAATGTGATGATTGTTTTCAAGAATTGAAAATAAGATTGTTGAATGATTCAGTTTTTTCATTACCTTCCAGATATGGTGGATTTGTTATATATGGTGATTCTTTGTTTAATGGAATTGGTTATTTACTAATTCAGAATGATCAGGTAATTGATTATTCTTCACGTAAGTTGAAACCTACGGAGTTAAATTACACAACACATGATTTAGAATTAGCTGCTGCTGTTTTTTATTTAAAAATTTGGATGTATCATCTATATGGAGTGAAATGTGAAATATATAATGACCATAAAATTTTGAATTATATATTCACTAAGAAATAATTGAACTTGAGATATAGGATATTACTATAATTAGTCAAGGATTATGATTTCACTGGTCATTACCATCTTGGAAAAGTAAATAATGTGGCTGATGCTTTGAGTCAAAAATAGAATGCTATATTAACCATGTTACGTTTGGAACAATATCATTTGATTAACAATTTGATAAACATTGGAATATAAGTTGTTGGTGTAGGAAATTCCCTTGTATTGTTTCAGGTTTTAGTGAAATCATCTCTCTTAGATGGAATTTAAAAAGAAAAAAAGGAAGACAGTGAATTGCAGAAAAAGATAGAGTTGGTTCTGAAGGGTAAGTTGACTGAATTTAACATTTATAATGATTTTAACTTAATATTTGGGAAGTGATTTTTTGTTCCTTGTGATTGAAATTTGAATAAAGAGTTATTATGTGAAGCTCATAGTTCTCCATTTTTATTTCATCCCGACAGTACTATGATGTACAGAGATCTTCAGGAGTATTATCGGTGGGATTGAATGAAAAGAGATATTTCTAACTTTACTGTGAGGTGATTGACTTATTAATAGGTTAAAGTAGAGGAAAAGTTACAGAAAGGGTTACATCAGTATTTACCAGTGCTAGAGGTTAAATGGGAAAATATATCCTTGAACATTGTTGTGGGATTACCGAATATATCTCGATGTAATAATAAAATCTGGGTTATTGTTGATCGATTGACAAAATCTTCTCAATTTCTTCCTATTCTATATACTATGTCTCTAGATAAACTCTCTCATTTTTATGTTAATGAGTTAGTAAGGTTTAATTGAGTTACCCTCTCCATTATATCTGATCGTGATCCTAGGTTTACTTCTAAAATATTTAAAGGCCTTCAGAATTCATTGGGTATTGAATTAAATTTTAGCAATACTTTTCATCCTCAATCAGACAGGCAATCAGAAAAAAAAATTCAGAAATTGTAAGATATGCTATATTCTACTTCAATGGATTACAATGGAAGTTGGGACCAACATCTTTCTTAGGTTGAGTTTTTTTATAATAAAAATTTTCATTCCATTATATAGATGGCTCCATTTGAGGCATTATATGGAATGCTTTTTCGAACTCTATATTTTTGGGATTAATTAGGTGAAGGGAAACTGATGGGACCTGAATTAGTATAAGATATTGCAGAGAAATTATAGTTGATACAAAAACACATGAAGATAGACCGGATTAGATAGAAAATTTATGTGAATAACCGAAGGAAAGATATTTCCTTCGAGGTAGGAGATCATGTCTTTACCAATGTTCCTTCATGGAAAAGTGTGATGCATTTGTTAAGATGGGTAAGTTGATTCCAAAGTTCATTGGACCCTATGAAATCCTAGAGAATGTTAGATCAGTTTCTTATAGAGTGGATTTACCTCCATGTTTATCTCAGGTACACAATGCCTTTCATGTTTCAATGTTGATAAAGTATATTTGGGACCCATCTCATGTTTTGAGTCTAGATATAGTTCAGTTGGAAGAGAATCTTTCTTATGAGGAACAACCGGTCCATATTATTGATTGAAGAGAGAATGTGTTGTAGAGTTAGGTAATTCATCAGGAAAAGTTTTTGTAGAAAAATATATGGTTGAAGAGGAATCATTGGAATCTAAAAATTCTATTAGGGATAAATACCCCCACTTATTTGATAAGTGAATAAAATTGTGAGGATACAATTTCCAAAAGGGGGGACGGACGTAACATCCTAGGTAAATAAAGAATATGACATCTAAATATTTATTAATATTTATGAATTAATATTAATTTTACATTGAAATTGAGGCAATGTTTGATGGCGTACGAGACACACAACAATGGGTTTCTCTGAAATCTTATGTTGCACAGAAGGCTGAGTCATACTGAGAAAAATAATAATAATATAATCTTATTATTTTAAATAGTAGTTAATTCCTAGACATTGTATTGGAAAGAGTGAATAGGACTAACCATATTATGTTTAAACATGTTTTTTAAATTTTTATACATTTATCCAATAGATTTTATAGGTTTAAAATTATAATGAATCCAATTTTAAGGTTGAATACTATAATATTTTTGAAAAGTGTTTTTAATACATTTTGAGGGAAAAAACTTTTTAAAATTTAGTTGTTGTGACTTTTATATATTCCATTTGAAAAAATAAACATCATATTTATTATTTTGAAATCAAAATTTACTTTGGGTAAATTGTTGATATTTTTCTGATGAAGTTCATTTTTTTATATATAGTGAAAAATACTGCATTTTAAGTCAAAAAATTCATATCATCTAATTTATTTATATAATTAGATTATCATTTTAAGTGGTTTTAAAGAATAATTAGATAATATTTTTATAATTTAATCAAATTTTGTTAATTGGAAGTAATTTCACTTTGATATTTGACATAAACAAATGTCTATATTTTGGTAGTTTGTTACTTCTTAGAAACAGGCCTTTTGGTTTTGATAACAAGAATTAATTTTAAATTAATTTATGAAACTTACGTGTTTTTAATTAGGAAAAATGGATTCAATATTTGGACTCAGGTTGTCCAAATTGTGTAAATAAAAATCTTTTATTTTTTACATTACAAATAGTAACTTAAGTAAATATTTTATTTACCATGGTTAAAAGGTAAATCTGGTAAATAAGGGAAAAAATAATATTATAATAATATTAAATTACACGAACACATGTCCTAACCCGATTGGATGAGATATTTCTGACCTTGGGAATCGTTATGTCTATTTGAGGACCCAATTATATTGGGTTATATAAAAGATTTCCTAGACTATATATATTCATTATAAAGTTAAAAATATTTCCTACATCATGGTATATTATTTCCAATTTATATAAATCAAATAAATAAATTTATTTATGACACAATGGCGATGTAGTGATTACCTTAATAATGAATGTTTTTAAAAAATGGTATTATAAAAAATTAAATAAATTTATTTTGAAACTTTTATGCCATTAACTAATTTTATGGATTATTATGACTTATTATAGTTGAATTAATGAATTTTTTTTAATGAATCATGTGGTTATGTATTTTTAAAAAGTCATGATATGAATAGTATAAAATTAACATAAATGAGTTTTTAAATATATTAATATTTTATTAAATTATATAATTGTCACAAAATTCTTATATTCGTCCAAATGGAATATAAGATCTTAATAATGTCAGTAATGATCCATTTTTGGCTGACTTGGCATTTTATAGTAACTATGGTAACCATATATTATGAATATACAAGAAGACATGGTAAAAGTTAAATAAGTTTACTAAGGGTTAATGATAAAGTATAAGGTTAATTTTGTGAAATAAACTTGACTAGAACCCATTTTATGAGAGGCTTTCGACCCATACTAATCTTATATTAGAACTAAATAACTTTTTTGTCATTATAATTCTAAAATAAATTAATAATAAAATAATACTTTCAAACTCTCCTATAGTGCCCTTCCTCCCTCTTACAAAAGGACACAAACTCTAACCCTTACTGACACCTTTCAAGCCCCATTGGATCATCCAAAATCTACCAACAATAAGTGTCCAACATCATTCCATTCCTCTTAGAATTCTCCCCCTATGTAGAAGGCAATTCAAGAGAGCCCTTTGGATCAAATCAAAAGAAGTTACCTGATTTGAGGAAACGTCTTCTCTCAAGTTACTTTCAATTATTTTTCCTTCGCCACTCTCTATGCTCTTATTATTATTTATTTATATAAAAAACGGGTATCATCAATATACTAGTTTGTTTTTATGATAATTATTTAGACTACACTTAGACACACCTTCGTCAAATGGGTATAGAACATACTGTTTATGTGGACAGAGAACTACTATGTTACGAAATGATGATTGTTCAATCTTCTCGTACAACCTCTTATGGTGGAAATTATAAGGGTAATGTAATTATATATGGTATATATGATATTTATTTTATCTCTATAATTCTTTAATTCTCATTTATAACTTACCTTTATTCATTTCTCATTGTATAAATATGATAATTTCACTTGAGGAAGTGCGGTCTACTACACCCTCAAAGTGATATGAATCGTTCATTCATACATGGAAAATATATGGGAAATAATTAATGAACTAATGTAACATATTTAACATATATGTTACACATTAATTATAATATACCTATGTATCATTTAGTTTCTATTCATTTAAATATGAAAAAAGAATGAAAGTAGCGTCCATATGTACGTGTGGCTTACCGTCTCCAAGAACAGTGCATTTCATTTATTATATCCTAATTATATGGACAGTTATAAATAAATATATACAATATATAAACGATATATATGATATCTATGTCATTAATATCAGTATGGAGATAACATAATTTTGATCACAATGACAATTTATAATTATAAAAAGTTCATTTTTTAACTCATGTTCCGAACATCGACAAAATGTACTATATGAACTCAAATAATTAACTAATTGTTATAGTAAGGTAATAAGTGATATAAAAGGAATAATAAACTTGAAATTGGTTTTTAATAAATTATAAATTAACTTATGTTTATTATTATGTAAATTAAATAATGAAGGAGTCATGTCAGACACGAGGTAAGAGACTTTGTCTCAATCTCTTTTCTTTGAAGCATATTTTGATTTATACACTACATGATTTTATACAATGTATAAACCCCTTTGAATTTTAATTTCATTCCAAGGGAATATTTTACTATGTATAATTATACTAAATTGAAAAGGGAATGTTTCTTTTTAATGTACAGGGTGACAACGACCTTTCTGCCGCCACGAGCATTATTTGATATTTGGATTCCTTAACATGTCGTGATGTTTTTAAATGGAAAATAAATAACATATTCTATTTTTTACAATTTTTTTTGGAAAATGGTTATTAAAGTGGATTTCTATTTCAATATCATGAAATTGTTCCATGTGATTGAAAAAGAAGTTTTTATGATTGAAATGTTTATATTTGCAGTCTTTTATGTGTGGTGATTATATAATGGTACTTAGACATTTTATGGGTTGTTAAGTGATTAAAAAATTATGAGTGGTTTAGTGATAATCCAAGGATGGGTGGTTACATTATAACCTCCAATTCATTGGGTATGTATGTTAGTCATACGACTATCCAATTTATAAAAGTGTTTTGTGGAAGTCGACCGTATGGTTATTCCATTTAAGTATGATTATGTCCCAAGTTTACCTTATATATGTTTTGTGTGATTTATATGGGTTTTATGGTAATATTTTGGTTACAAAAGGGTAAGAAATGATATTTTATTTAGTGAAGAGTATTTATTACTTCATAAAGGTGAAAATAATTATTTATGATAAAGTATTCATGGTTTACATGTTGTTTTGAAAAACTAATTGTTTTTATTATTTGTGTATCCCTTACTAAGCTTTTTATGCTCATCCCATGTTTTTGAAATTTTTTTCACATGACTTAAAGAGGAATAGGGTCAACAATGGGATAAAGGAAAATTCATGCTATTTGAAACATGGAACGAAACATGTTTATTTTATTTTAAGAGTTTTTATTTTATGAAAAATATGGATACAAACTAGAAGTGTCTACATGTAATATTTAGGTTGTTAGACTAAGTAGAAGTTTTTATATATGAGTTATGACCTAATTCACTAAATATCTAAACCTGAAAATATCCTAAATGTGTATTACTAACATAATTCATGATTATGTAATGTTTAAGACTGGGGCCTTATACTTTATGCTATCAAATAAAATTTTATTTTTCTAAAAAATATTGAGTTGTTATATTATTAATGTTCATGTGATTATGTGATTAGTAATGATATCATTGGATTAGTTTCAAACTCAACTAATTGTTTATATTAAATTATTTCACCATTATTTATTCCATCCATATTGTCATGAACCAAACCGGGTCAAACCTGAACCGGTCACGCAAGTCGGCCCATAACAATTCCCGAGAGGCATTCCCGATCCTCCCAGGTGGGCGACAAGCACCAAGGGCATCAAAAGAGTGATGATGAGAATGATTTCACCCAATATAAATAAACAAAAGGAGAAAAAATATAATAAATAAGCCCCAAAAAATAAATAAACTCAACATAACACTAATAAATAACTTAAAATAAAAAGTAATTATACCCACAATACACTAAAATTCCACGTGACCCCACAGGTCACTCTCCGATCCCAAGACACAACATCACCCACGACGACCGATATCTAGTTGAGACATTCACCAGTAACTAAAAACAAGAATTAAGTATAGGTGTGTGTATTAAAACTCAGTAGGAGTGAACAAGAAATCTACTCCCAAATGAATTTCCTTTAAACAAAAGAATGATCAATTTTAGGTTTGAACTTCAATATATAAAAGTAAGGTTTTCTACATGTTATTAAAAAACAAAGTGAGATTCATTTCCCCTATTAATTTCTCAAAAAATCCAAATCATTCTTTTAGTGAGACATTAGAATTTTTAAAGGGAACATGATGTTTACAATATCAATTTAAACAAAAAGTAAAAAAAACTTTTCATTGGAAATATTTTTCATGAGACACATTAAAACAACACATCAATTTCTAGTAAAAACATTGCACATGAATGTGCTACAATAGTATCATGATTGTGGAAATGAAAAGAAAATATACATACAAGTAAAACATTCAACACTACAAGCACTAAGAACAATTAGACATAGGTAAACCCATGAGATCAATAATAATCCAAAAGACACCAATACATGAGACCTCATCCTCATTGACATGTCACACATGATGAAATAAAAATGATCAAAATGCCCGACCATCCATTCTTTGGAAGGATGAGGGAAAATCTCATAGCAATGAACCCAACCATATCCGCCTTCTATAGGACACTGGTAAGTACCATAACCAACCAGTGTGAAAATCATTTTTAGAATTTTCTCTCAATATTCATGGTTCCTATGTCTCATGTATATAACAGAGGTGAGCCAACTCATTCCAGCCGAACATCTAATCATGAATATATACATATAAAATAAATAAATAACCACAAGCATCACCCTGAGTCACTCCATGGGACAACCTCTTACATTTAAAACATTCGAGCACCCGAGAGCCTCTAAGAATGGGCCTCCCAGACAATCAGTCACAACCAAGGAAAGAGAGTTATCCAAGGAGGGTTTTCATCAAAACAATTCCATCATTTTACAAAAGGTTCCAAACATGAATTAAACACTTTTCACAAACTACCACTTAAAAGAACCAAATCCATTTTCCATAAAGAGGAAAAACCACCAACGCACACACCAGAAAATCATTCCTGAATCACTCCAAGGGATTTTATCCCTTTTGCGTTCTGCCATCAACACACGAGGGAAGTCTCATCTGATTACTACCCATACCATTCAATATTCAATAAGGCAAGAGGTGTATTCAAAATAGGGTTTTCAAAATAATTAGTTATACAAAGTACCAAACCAGCCTCAAGAAATCACTTAACACAACATCTTTCCCAATAGAAGAAACACATACCATTACATTGAAATCCAAAAAAGAATATAAAAACCCATTTAAGAAACCCAATTCACCACTTTAAATCTGAAGTACATTTATGTGGGCCAAAGTTGAATTTCATCTAACACTTAGTAGGCACCATTACTAACAAGCATTTTTTTTTTGAAAAATAAGAAATCAATAATTCTTTAATTTAAATGATAATTCATAAGGGAAACTTACCTTAAAAGGGTGTAGACCAAGATGAAAAATCTGGCACCCAATGCCTTTGACAAAGACTACCCCACAATTGCACACACATAACCTCTTATATATATACCCTTTAATCCAATACACATATTCCCCTCGCCGTAAAAGCATAAGTTCAAGTAGGTTTTATATATATATAGGTATAAGTACCTATGTATGTGTGTAAAACCATTCAATAATCCACCAAACAACCTAATTAACCGATAGGAAACCCACATATAAAATAAGTTCATTTCCAAAACTGGCTTCCCATTATTTAAAGAACTCAAAACTCATACTGAAAGTGGAAAAAAGGCATAAATTCCAATACAAATAGATTATTTCCATTTTACTCACACCAAAGACCCATTTTAAATAATTTTACCAATACTTACACAATTTATAAAATCACCTTTTAAAAACACAAGAAAAATCACACTTTCTCAACCAATTCCCTAGAAAGCCCCTTTTTATAATTATAAAAACTAAAATTCATACCTAAATATAAATGACAAGGTATACATTCCAACACTAATCCATTCTTCAAAAGAAATCAATTTTAAAAAATACGCACCTCAAGTGCATTTGAAAATATAATTTTCCCTTTGCAAATAAGGTGTAAAATAATTTTTAAGAAACATTGCAATACAATATACACAACACATAGCCATTTATTTTTAAAAAACTCATTTCTATCCCATAAACATGTTAAAACATTGACAATTTACACTTTAAACTACCCAAATAAAATTTATAACTCATAAAAATTAACTAAACAATTAAGAGGGTAAAAGCAATCAACCTCAAATGACAGCGGATGAACCGAAATGTACCAAAGTGCTTCACCTTTGGTGGCAGATGCGGAAACCTACATGAGGAAGATGAAGGAAACCCACAAAACACCATAAAATGGAAAAAATTATCAAAACCTAGTCAGCCCATGACCAAGGGTTCGACCGAGACAAAAACCAATGAAAAAAATATGTTTCAGGACGTGTCAGTGAGGTCGCACATGGAGAGGAGGATGCAGAGAGGGGTGTTCTTCGGGAGGAGGGAGCATGGTCGGATGTTAGGGGAGTGGGCTCAGCATAGTGTGATATGAGGATAGGGAAGGGGGAGCTCAACGTCATGTGGAAAAGGGTAAAAGGGAAAGGAGATGTGGAATGGGGGGATAAGTTAGATTAGGTTTTCATTTTATTTATTTAATTAAATATATTTTAATTTTAATTCAATTGATTTAATTTTAAAAAAATTTAAAGTGAATAAAATTGAAAGAAACTCAAAAATAAATAAAGTAACCATGATGTATCGGGTTGGGGTGTGACAATTTTCCCCACCATGACACTTATTTCTCCCAGAAAGTCCCAAGAGATTCAGTTTATCAAAACCAAAGCAAAATGATTTACAACCAAGAAAAAACATGAAAAATAAAAGACCAAAGAACCAAAACTCAGTTTCATTCAGAGCCCGAAAATACGGATTCAAAAAAAGAAACTATGAGACCACACTCAAAATAAGCTACACATCCAAGGAAGACCTCACACATGACCACAGAGCTCGTACAGTCAATAAAGAGAATACAAAGAAGAGACTCACTCTTTTCTAAACACAACCCAAAAAAGAACACCCCGACCCCTAATAAAAAAACCATCGAAGAAAAATATCTTTACCTATTTAGAATCCTTGCGAGAATCCATTACATGACCCACTATCCAAGCCAATGAACTACTATGTTCGGGGTTGAGAAGAGTGACAACAAGGCAATGGTCAATCAAGAACACCTAGAATATGGATTCATAATGAGCTCATCTCGTGGGGGGTATCCCAACCATATGAGGACTCTAAAAAAACATTGGTTTCACAATCCATAATAACTCTCAAATACTAAATAAGGTCAGAAAAAACCCAAAGAAACAAAACATGGGATGAAAAACACTACCATTTTACATCAGCAACATTAAAAACAACCTAAAGACATTCCCATTAAAAAAAGTTTGAAAAGGACATGAAACATCATTCTTCACCCCCAAAATAAGACAACACCACATATTACATTAATTACCACAACAAGAGAATTCAAAATAAAATAATCTTCTAATTGAGCTTATTCCAGTGCTATGTTCATCCAACAGAGCTGAAAGGTTCTCAAAGGGAGTGGATATGGTCCCATGTCACTTCTTGGAACTGCCCTAGAGAAACCTTTAAAAATGACCTAAACAGACAAATGCACTATAGATATTATGTGCTTCACGATAAGAAAACTTTATATACCCTAGATCCCCACACTGAAGACACATCCAGTACTTCCTCTCAGATGAATCTAGTGAGGAAAAAAACAACAGCCTTTTTGTGCCTCTTTTTAACTGGCCAGGTGCTGTTAAATCATATTTTACTTGAACAGCCTGACTCACGACTTCTTCATTATCATCAGGGAATTAAGGCACACTTTTGAGGAATTATGATCTGATACCCCTTTTAAATAATTGAGCTTTCAAAAATTCATCCCTGACAAGGTTTGGGAGATACGACACCAACTCGGTGATGTTCTTAGTGTACTCCAGCACCGTTGAATCTCCCTGCTCAATACTGTACAACCTTAATCCCATTAGTGTCTTCACATCACTGGGAAAGTACTGTTGGATGAACAAGGCTTTAAATCATTCCTATGATAAATTATTCTGTGGTTCGTCTTGAAGAACAAATTTCTACCATTCCTGACTCATGAATTCCAATGTTAAGGTGGCATGTTCCAACTTTATAGGTTTTAGAGATTCAGTCCAAAAAAATATCTCCATGATTTTTTAGCCATTCCTAATATTTCCCTAGTTCTGACTTCTCATAGAAATGAGGAGGGTTTGACTCTCAGAACCTCTGGATGAAAGCATGATATTGAGAACCACCCGACACCATTTCTGAAATGGGAAAACGAAACATATAAAGCATAACATGATCAAATAAAAGGAACAGGGTCTAATAACCACCTATATATTCTTCACAAAATCCCTTAGAACTCAATGGGGAAAAATATGAAAATTAGTAGCACAAAACCAAATCAAAACATATCAAAAATCGAAATTCCACATCTCATTTTCGAAACAACAACCCAAAATCAAAACATAATTTAAATCAAAACTCTAACACACCAAAGATAAAGTAAAAAAGAAAAAAAAACAATACACAATCACACATTTTAATACATTGAAAACCCCATTTTTGAAGAACATTTTTAGAAATAATAACAAGACTTACAAACCAATCACCCACTATTGGAATTCTGTATATTCTCACATAAATACACTATCATGATAGCCTAAAAACTCAACTATACATACCATAACCATCGACTCACCACATACATACATCCATATACATATATGTGAGCACTCATAGGAATAACAAGAGTCATATAAAAGAAACATTATCGCTTTAAAAATAACTTTAAAAAACACCTCGACCAATTTAAATACCACACATCATTGTCAAAGAAAAAAATTTCAAATTCCACATTCATTATCCAATTTCATATTTCTAAAAACCCTTGAGAAACCTCCAAAACATTTTCCAAAATAACCACCATTTTCAATATATCCCAATTTAACTCTAAAAATGATTCAATATTTTGGTTTTGGAAATATCATTTTTAACCAACCAATAATCACTTTTCCAAAACAAACATTATTTTAGAAACTAAAAAGACACCCTAAAACAATACCAAAAAACATTAAGTAAAAACTAAAGAAACGTACCATTCAATGGGTCAAAAATCTCAAAATCTCACAAGGATCCAAAACAACTTAATAGGGGAAACTTTTTTCGATGGGTGACTTGTCCATATGGTTGGTGGCCATATTCCAATCAAACCACAATAAAAAAGGGTCTTCTAGGACCATGTTGTTGGCTTCACATGGGTTTCCAGACCCTGTGACCTCACTGAGACAACTGTCTCGACTCTAGTTTCATTTTCTTATATACCATGAAACCCACAAGAACCAAATGAACCAAGAAAATATGACTTCCCATGGTAACTCTAGGTTCGTCACCAAAAGTATTGGCCAAACACTCCCCATAAATTACATCATATGTTCTGACAGTCCTACTCCATCTAACTTGAAATCCTAAATAAAAGGATGATCTAAAATCTATGTCCTCTAAAGAACCTATCCTTTGATACCATTTTTTCAGGAAACAAACCATTTTGACCCTAAACCGGTCACCGGAGTTGATTTTCAACAATGCCCGAGAGGTGTTCCCGATCCCCCCGGGCTGGCGACAAGCACCAAGGGAATCAACAGAGTGACGATGTGAACAATTTCACCCAGTAGAAATAAACAGAAGAAAAAATAAATAAAAAATCAGGCCTAAAAAATAAATAAACTAAACAGAACACTAAATAAGAACTAAAAAGAAAAACTAACCGAACTTGCTGTCCACTAAAACTCCACATGACCCCGCGGGTCACTCTCCAATCCCAAGACCCAACATCGCCCACAATGATTGAGATCAAGCTGAAACCTACACCTATAACTAAAAATAGGAATACATTATTGGTGTGAGTATTAAAACTCAGAAGGTGTGCCCATGTAATATACTCTCAAATGCATTTCCTTTAAACAAAATAATCATTAATTTCAGGTTTGAACTACAATATATAAAGGTATGGTTTTCTACATCTTACTAAAAAATAGAGTACGAGTCATTTCCCTTTTTCATTTCTCAAAATCCCAAATCATTAATTTTGTGAGGCATTATCATTTTCAAAGGGAAAGTGATGTTTAAATTTTCAAATGGAAAGTGATGATTACATTTTCAATTTATACAAATAGGATAAAAAACATTTTTTTGCACATTGTTTTCATGAGACACATTAAAACCACACATACATTCTAGTAAAAAAATTACACATTAATGCGCTACAGTAGTTTCATGACAAGAAAAATGAAATGGAAATATAAATAAAAGTAGCACATTCAACTCTATAAGCACTAAGAATGAGTAGACATAGGTGAACAGAGGAGATCAAGAATAATCCAGAAGACACCAATACATGGGACCTCATCCTCGTTTAAATGTTACACATGATGAAATCAAAATTCTCAAAATGATCATCCATCCTTTATCAGGCAGGCAATGGGAAAATCGCATAGCAATTATCCCAAGCATATCCACCTACTATGGGCCACTGGTCATAACCTTAACCTACCAGAGCGACAATCATTCTCAGAATATTCTCTCAATATGCTAGGTCCATATGTCTCATTTATATAACAAGGGTGATCCAACTGATGCCTAATGAGAATCCAATCATGAATATATGTATATATATATATTTAATAAATAACAACAAGAATCAGCTTGAGACACTCCAATGGAAAACCTCTTTCCTTTAAACTATTCGAGCACCTAGGAGTCTCTAAGCTTAGGCCTCCCAAACAATCAGTCACAACCAAGGAAAGAGAGTTATCCTAGGAGGTTTTTCATCAAAACAATTTCATCATTTTACACAAGGTTCCAAACGGCCATTAAACACATTTTACAACCCACCACTTTTAAAAGAACCAAATTCCTTTTCGAGAAAGGGGAAAAACACCAAGGCACACACAAAAAAATCACTCTTCAATCACTCTATGGGATTTTATTCATATTTCCTTATACCATCAACACATGAGGGAAGTCCCATCCGAGGACCACCCATTCCCATTAACATCCAACAAGGAAAGAGGTGAATCTCAAAGAAGGTTTTCAAAATAATCGATTTTCCAAAGTACCAAACGTGCATCAAGAAATCACTTAACAATAAATCATTTCCAAAAGAAGAAACATATGCCATTACTTTGAAAAAAAAAATTCACATGGAAATCCATTTAAGAAACTCAACTCACCACTTTAAATCCAAAGCACATTTATAAGGGCCAAAGGGGAATTTTATCAAAGACTTAGTAAGTACCTTTAATAAAACAATTTCATGTAATTTAAATACAAAGCAAGTCATACTCTTTTTCAAAATAATAAATTATTCTAAAACCATAAATTAATATCTTGAATTAAATAAAATTTAGAAAAACCAGAAATCGATAATTATTTAATTTAAAAGATAATGAATTGGGGAAACCTACCTCAAAAGAGATTGGACCAAGATGAAAAATTCGGTACCCAATGCCTTTGATGAAGGCCACCCACAATTGCCCGCACACACACTCATATATATATATAACCCTTATTTCAATACTAAAATTCCCGATGCCGTGAGTGAATATGTGCACAGTGGATTTACATATATATATATATATATATATATATATATATATATATATATAAGTAAAAGTAGCTATGTATGGGTGTACAACCCTTAAAGAATCCCCCGAAAAACCTAATTAACCTATAGGAAACCCACACATAAAATAAGTTCATTTCCGAAAATAGATTTCCATTATTTAAAGAACTCACAACTCAAAATAAATGTGTAAAAAAGGCCTAAATGTTAATACTAATTGATTCCTTAAATTTTACTCACACAAATAAAACCCATTTTAAATACTTTTACCATCAATTACACAATTTACAAAATCACCTTTGACAAACACAAGAAAAACTCACACCTTCTCAACCAATTCCCCAGAAAGACCGTTTTAGTAATTAAACAAACTAAAATTCATACATAAAAATACACAACAAGGTATACATGCCGAAACTACTCCATTATTCAACAAAAACTCATTCTTAACAAATTCATACCTAATGTGGCTTTGAAAATATAATTTTCACTTTTCATGTAAGGCATAAAACACTTTTCAAGAAACATTTCAATACAATATGCACAACACATAGCCATTTATTTTGAAAAAAAAAATCATTTATACCCTATAAATATGTTAAAACATTACTAATTAAAACTTTTCACTAACAAAATAAAATTTATAACACATTAAAATAAACTAAAAAATTAAGAGGTTAAAAGCAATCAACCTCAAACGATGGTGGATAAACCAGAATGGACCGAAGCACTTCTCCATCAGCAGCAGATGTCGAAACCCACACAAAGAAGACCCAAGAAACCCACCACACAACATAAAAATGGAAACAAATTATCAAAAGAAATTCATACCATTACCAAGTGTTTGGTCGAGACAAAAATAGAAGAAAAAAAACCTGGTTAGCATGGTTGCCCAAGGAGGCGAGGCCGTAGAGAGGGAGGTCCATCGGGAGGAGGGAGTGCAGTTGAATGTTCAGGGAGAGGGTCGATGTAGCGTGATAGGAGGATGGGGATGGGATATATCAACATTGTGGGGAAAGGGAGAAAGGGGAAATGTGATTCTAAATGGTAGGGGATAGGTTAGATTACGTTTTCATATTTTATTTAATTAATTATTTTTTAATTTTAATTCAATTTATTTAGTTTAAAAAAACTCAAAAATAAAAAAAAAATAATGGAAACTAAAAAACAAATAAAATAATCACGAAGTGTCAGGTCGGGGTGTGTCACATATTATTCATCTTGATTAATTAATTTATTAAATTATTTTTTTGATATTTTCCTTTCTGTATTTATTATTCCTTACTTATTCATGATAGCATCTGTTGTATGCATCCCCTTACTGATCATATGCACTAACCTATTTCTAATGTTTCCAATTCCCAAGATTCCAATAAGTTTATTATGATTGATATAATGTAATATAATAATTATAATAATGGTGTTGTCTATGAAAATACTATATTTCATTTTAAATTTTACAATTTAATGTGTAATTCAAGAAGTTATCTTGTTTTTTAATAATGCTATGAAATTCGGTCCTTTGGGATGTGATCTTATATATCTTAGAAAAATGAAATAAATTGACCACCAATTCTATTCCAATGTATTTAGGGTATTAAGAGTTGTTATTAAATTAGGTTTATTATAAACCTTGGGAACTAGATTTAGGAAAACTTATATTATAGAAAATAACCCTATGATAGACATTGATGATATGTAAAATTATTTAATAGCATCCCAAATTTTTGGTAAGAGATAATGTGTTTTTTCAATGAAATTACATTCCTATCGGGATAATATAAGTTGATGTGGCTCTAGAATAGTTATAATTATGGATAATAACTCTGAAAAGGGAACATTGGGATTTGACTCATTCATTACTTGGTGTATGAAAATGGGCCTCACTACAAACCGTGTTTGAAACTACCAGGGGATATTCTTGGGTTAATACACATTTTATTTAAGAACCATCATGAAATATTTGAATAGATTATTTAAATGAATAACCTATGTTAAACATATGGATCCTTATATTGAAAATAATGTTTCATGATTTACACATCCTATATATTATTATATATTTTTCCATTTATTATTTTCGCATAAAATATAGTTTTTAGTTTGAGTGAAGAGATGTAACTTGAAGGAATCATGTTAACATAGAATTTTAGGAAATATTTTGTGTCTATGATCAAAAAATGAGATGATGACTTACATGAAAGATATCATGATTATTCCTAATTAGTTATCATGATATATTATCAATAACCTAAACCTTAACAAACCATCAAACTCACCAAAGAAGAGAAGAATTGAGTTCATCGAGAAGTCAGGTGGTGGAGACCATTGAGTAAAGAGTAATCAGTTTCCTTTATGTTTGAAATATGATAAGGGAAACCCAAGTTACAGTTTCAAAGAATTGGGAAAATTATTTACATTTGGAAAAGGATGAAATATAGAAATTAATTACTAATGAAAAATGAATACGCAGATAGAAAGAAATAAATTACAACAAATAGATCAATTTATAGTTTTTTACTTAAATGTGGGGAACTTGGGAATTATCTATGTACATTCCTTCTTCTAAAGGTTAAATCCTATACCAAGGTAGGTTTGATGTTATGTTAATCATTGAATTCGAATTCTTGAACTATATATATACTAAGATTCAATTACTATTTTGTAGAAGTATTTTTATCATTTGTATTTTGGTTAAAAGAATCATGAAACATATAATTATTGTGTTATTTTTTTGAAATAAAATGGGTCTTAATGTAATATATACTTAATATTTATGGATAACATCATGGCAATATGTTTTTTAGGTCGATAATAACTTCAATGTCTTAGACACCCATTTTTAGGTTTTATGTAATGATACATTCATAAGGTTAATGACATTTTGGGAGATGTTTTATTGGGTAGAGGATAATATAACCCTTATGTTCAATAAGAAGTATTATTTGAGAAATAAAAATCCTTTAATATGTTTAATGGTATTGATAACCTTTAGGGTTAATATGATCATTGGTTTGAAGGTAATAATAGTCAATTTTGATTATTTTATTTTTGTGAAAAAATATGTCGTATAGAAAACCTTTATGGTTAAAAATAAATTTTATGAATATTTTGATTTTTGAGGATGTTAATTATATTTTTGGTATCTTTTTATGAATTATATTAATATAGTTTTAGAAAAATGTAAATACACATACCGATAAACAACCCATTGCATCTAGAAAGGCTGTGGGGCTTGAACCTGCAAGTGAAGAGGGACAAGGGTTCATCACCTAACATTATACTATGTGTTGTCCTAGTTAATATTAAATTGTTTTTATTAATTTATTTTTTGAATACATACTTATGGAATTAATTAAGTTGAACTTTGGGTGACAATTTTGATGTTTTTGAGATTAATATTTTATATTGGATAACTTATGCTAACCATTTTATATTTTTAAATATTTTGAGACATATGAAATGAATTCTCACTATTTTGGTGATCTTACAATCTGTTAAAATTTAACTTTAGCACTTCAAGAATTATTTTTTTTATCATGGATATTCATTTCATGTAGTAAGAAATGAAGAGGAAATTGATGAACGCACAACCAAAGGATATATTTGTTCTTAATAATGAAAAAAATAGAAATTAAATATATTTTATAGTATTCTATATACTGACAGTAAATTAACCCCTAAAAATTATAAAAAGGCATATTGAATATTTTTCTATATTTACCATTATTTGTATTGAATAAATGGTCTTTTCCAAACCTATCAAGATTAGGGTTTTTTGGTCATTAAATTTCTATTTTTTATTCAATTTCTTTTGATCAATGATCCCTATCACTCAGTATAATTTTATAAATTGATATTTAATGTCCCACTAATGTTTTCCTTATATGAAAAATTTTCTTTTTTTCTTTTATAAATGGTATTCATACTTCCTTATCTCTTTTATCAGGAGGACATTTTATTAACACTTTTAACAATGCAAGACTTAAAAAAAGGTATTTTACAATGCTAATCCATTGATTTCCTATCACAAATTAAAATTTCAAGGACTTAATTTATTGAAGGCGGGGATAATTTAATACATAGATATTTTAAATGAAGTTAATTGGGTTATATATTATATATGAAATGAAACACCAATCTTAAATGACCTGTGAAGAATATTATTTAAATATGAATTTAATAACCTAACCATGAAATTGGTGGCTAAAAATATTATTAAATTAATTATTCAAAGTACATGGTTTAAAATTATGTAGATAAATTCATTATTTATCAAATGATTATAAGTCAAAATAAAATCATTTCAATTTAAAGGAAATATTTTTTATAAATATTTTTTATACATGTAATGTGTTTTTATCTTAATAATTTAAATTAATCAATATTAGTGAATAATTTTAATGATATTTAATATATTATATATTTAATTATTTTTTTAATAATTATGTAATAAATTTTTTTGAGCAAGTTGTAAGAATAAATCTAGTATTAGGCTTAAAAACAATAATTTTTTTAATTAGCAGTTCCATCTCATTTAGTACACTTATTTTACAATTTTTTTTAAAAAAAAAATTGAAAATTTTTTTGAAAAAATGGAATTTATTTTCGAAATATTCTTGAAAAAATTATCTTAGTGTGAAAATTTTTGGATTTTCTAAAAGTGTAATTTTTTCATCAATAGTTAAAATACATATTTTTTATAAAACTATTATTTATTTTCAGTAAATTAATTAATTTAATTGTTCCATTATTCTTTGAATATTATTTTGAATTAAAATAATAATTATTTATTTATGTTTAATCTAATTAATTACAATTTAATCATTATTATTCCATATTTTTGGTATATGTTTATTTTTATTCATAGAAACAAATTACTCTAAAACCTATTTTTAAGTGCATAAGGTTTCTCTATCTTAATTAATTATAATTACCCATAATGTGTACATTATTTAAATTTAAATCATATATTATATATTTATGTGAATTTAAATTCATATAATGGAAATTACTCACCATAAATTTAAATGAAATCATATTTTCTTTGAAAATTGAATTTCTTGAAAAACTGTTTTTGGTACCGCTTTTGAGTTCATTTTTAAATACAAAATTTCCCCCTATGTGAATTGAATTTGATAAAATGGATTCCATAATTGTAGTCATAATAAATAATTTTAGGTAAGAGGATCAACATATTTTTTTTTATAATGTGTTGAGAAAAGGTTGTATTTGTTTTCAATAGGTAAATATGTGTTGGTGGATGAAGTGGTTTCGGGAATTGTTATTGGATTTATCTAATAGAAATGTATGTCATTATTTGAAAATTATCCTTGATAATTTGAAAATTGATTACAATGGTCTTAATTTCAAACACACATGTCAAGGAATTCACATTCTTTAATACAATTATTGAAATGAAGATAGATTTTTTGTTTTGTCTTAGGATATTTTTGTGAAAGGAATTAACTTATATTCTATACATAGAATATATTATAAGTAATCTATGTTTTCCATTTTAATAAATAAGGTCCAACCGAAAAGAAATCCTAGTCCAGGATCAACCAATGAAATGTGGGACCCACAGGTGAACCACACCCAAGGGAGCATCCCAAGATAGTCCGTTAGTGGTAGAGGAAAAACTGTGTCTGCATTATATGGGCAGGAAAATGTATAAGGACCTCATAGAGTGTAACGTAAAGGAATATAGTTTGGGCTAGTAGCAAGCTACGATAAATACCATGGTGTGTGTGAAGGTCCTTATAAGTTATGATCCCCAATCATTAGTTTGAGATCTATAAAACATGCATTTGATAATGAATAAAAGGCCAGAAGAACTAGATAATCGTTGTGGGACATGTGCACAACTGCATACTATTCCTACACCATATAATAGTCAGGAATAAAAAAATATACTTGATCGTGTATATCTATTCCATCTGATATCTCATGCCGCACTATTTTAAGACATTGTCTTCGTCTTCAATCATTGGACTTCCATGGAAGTATATGATAAACTTTGAAAACATGCAATCATTGATCATGACTCCTTCGCATGACGACTCTATATACTTGTCAAACAGAAGGATTTAGACAAGTAAATTAGAACCAATTTAATGAATGTAATCATTTTATTTCATACATGTGTAATAATCCTTCTCAAGATCAAGTCTTTCCCATGAAGAATTCACATTATGATCTGTTTATGATGTGATCAAATTATGAAAATCAACTGAGGCATACAGAAAATTACTCACACATCACATGAACATGTGATAACTTCACATGGAGAAGATGGAATTTTCATTTGAAATAAGGTTCTATATTTTATATACATTTCTTCATGAATTAATATTGACACTCACTATGTCATCACAGTAATATCATCAAGGAATGACATGATCAATGAAGTGATCATGAGAATAATTCATGCGGTTCACCTGATCATTCCAATGCTAGCTGAAGGATTCAATATTCATGAGATCCTGATATCCTTATGAGTTCGATTGGGTCCTCTATAAATAACTTTTACCAAGGGATATGTGGCGAATCCTTCACTATTCAAATAGTTAATGTTAATATTAAATTTAGTGTTATATCATTTAGATAATGAGAGAGAGAGAGAGGCATCTTATCAAAAATAGAGAATATGTGTAATCTTCGCATGTGTAGGAAGTGGGTAATCATGTGATATAGACACACAAAGAAGATTCCATGAACCACTTTAGTTACATGTAGGTCATCCCATAAAAAAAATTTATAAAAAAATTACTCTTTTGAGGAGATATTGTAGATAATCATTGTCTTGTGAAGTATATAATAAGCACCACCCACATTACGTGAAAAAATATTGGATACACCCATGGATAAAACTTTTTCTCATGATGTATCACCTATGAACAACTACTATCTAGTGAAGGAACGCACATACTCACCATATATCAGGAAAATAACTTATGAAAAAGTTGGCATTATTGAAGGATTAAGATCCCGTGAACATCACTTTGTCACATAGAGGACTAACTAGAAATTTTGAGATAAATTCACATGAAGTAGGGAGGAGAACAATCAAGTCCTACTCAACTTATGCAAAGGCCTTGTGTGGAGATAACATGAAAATCACATGATCATTTCCCAATCATACAAAAAAACTGTGGGTTTAAAGAAATGAAAAATTAGGGAATACCTTATTCATGATAAGTAATAAGAATAAGAATGCATGCATGCACACATGAATAAATTCATACATAATTAAACACACATTTGAGTAAATAACCCAAAAAATAAATACAATTTTTTTCACATAAAATCATAAAAAAATATTTTTTATTTAAAAAGTGAGTATTTTGTGCATTAATATTGATAAAGGAACATGAAATTTCTTTTTCAAGAACATTGTTAAGTAAATTTGAGGCTGAAGTTGGGAAGAATATCAGAATATCTTATATCCGAGTTGATAGTTTTTTGAGATTTTAAAAGATCCTTATTTCATGTGAATATTCTTGAAGAATTTTTGTGCATTTACTTGTCCCCATTTTGTGAGGTTGGAACTTCATTATAAACAGGATGTATAGCATGGGAATTGTTTCACTGAGGAAACTGATCAAATTAAGGATAATAAAGATTTTTGAGCAAGACCAATAAACATGGAAAATGTACATGAACAAGTATATGGGAAAGTGTGATATAAAAATATCCTAGAGGAAGATAAATAAATTAACCTATAGTGGATCAATCCTTACAGAATGTATTAATCCTCTCAATTTGATCTGGGAGCATGAAGTATCTTGGGTGATTCAAGAGATAAAGTATCTTGTGTGAATTCTGAAGTAGGCCAGGGTAGATTTGGTAACAATTTGTGATGAAGTATAAAAAACCTATTATATTGATTCAAGAGAGTTAAAGTGTGACCATGTATAAACTATTATAGTTTTTTATAATATTATAGTAGATCATCCATTTTGGGGCTAATAACCAACATAATAAGGAGTGGTTCATATAACCAAAACATGTAAATCCTTGTGTTCTATTACTTTATATTTATAGAATTATTCATGGTAATTATAATATAAACAATACGGGTAAATCTACGACTTAACCTTTCACCTAGGTTTAATGAAAAGGAAATTATTTATAAAAATAAAAAGGGATCATTGGTTCAACCCCTATCCCAGTGATCTCACAAAAATCTAATATCTTCAATTGGTATCATATTAAATGTCATCTGTGAAATATCACAAAACATAAAATTATGGAGAATTTAAATTCAATAAATTTTAGGGTTATTCCCTTTTTCAATGATGAAAAATATCATGATTATAAAAATACAATCATGTTGTATCTCTTATCACATGGGGTATAAGTGAGAGACATAGTTCCAGTGGGATATCCCCCCTACATTGAGAATGTTCCAATTAATTTTGAAAATAATTGGAACTTTGATATGGATAAAAAGGATCAAAATTTATTCTATACAGATTTAACATAAAATTTATAGAATAATGTGATGGGTCTCCAAACTGATAAGTAAATCTTGATTATACTAAGAAGCATTTATTAAGGAAATAATAAAATTAAAAAAGATAATATAAAAATATAGATAAGAATGTGTTAAGATATAAAAATTTGTGATGATAAAAATATATATGAATAATTAAAAAGATTAAATGAGATTTTTAGTAGAATTAGAAGCTTTGGAAGGAAGCTCAATGATTCATCCATTGTAAAGTAGATGATAAGAAACTTTTCAGATTGATTTGATTTATAATTTTATGCAATGAAATCAAAAGAAAATATATCAATATATAAAATCTATAACATTATAATAGAATATGAAATGAGAAAAAATTTAATCTATTTATAAGAAATAAAATTATAAGATAAACTTTACATCCATGATAAAAGGTAAAACAAGAGTTTAAAGGAAAACCAAATCAACTGGTTTTGTGGATGAGATATCTAAATATGACTACTATCAAATGAGTCCCTTGACTACAAGGATGTATAAAAGAGATATAAGGGAAAAATAATGAATCCAATAATGTTCACCAACTATCATCGGTTTAGTCATTTTGAAAATGAATGTACAAATAAGAAATCCAATGTCACTAAATCTGATGAAGAATAAGACTACTTCAAGAAAAACTCTAAGAAATACAAAAAGGTTGACTGTGAGTGGAAACATAAGATGTAATCAAACAAAAATTGAATAAGTATTATTAGAATATAATTTTATTAATCTTTATCATCAAGACATGGGATAAACGATGAAGATCCTTCTATAATTCTGATATGATTTACGGGAAAACCCAAAATAGCTAAAGTTTCATTTTAAGGTTCATAAGGTAAAAATATAACTAAGCTATAATGTTACTTGAAATATAATATGGAATCTACTCATGGGAATAACATAAATCTCATGAATCAGAAAATAAAATTGATAAAATAAAATAAATAATCTGTGAAGAAACAAGATACACATCATAATGAGACAAGGGAATATGTTAAAAAGGTATTTAAGCTATAAAGGAAAATAAATGTTTCAGAATAAATTTAACATGGAAGTGATGAATAAAAAAATTATGATAATTATTTCATTGAAGAGAACAAAAAGACTAGTTTACGTTTGTGAACATAAAACGTTGGTCAGTGATGTCAAATAAAACCATGATGAGAAAGAGGTATAATTATAGGATATAGAGTATTTGTGAATTTAATCTCAAATTTAGGTTAATTAGATAAAATAAAACATCACCAAATCTATTGAGATTAAGGGTGAATATTCCAAAGCTACTGCGAGTAAGGGTTGATAAACAAGGTTGCTTCTATACCTAATGCATCTCAATATACATCTTTTATTTATGACAGTGTAGGATCAAGAGAGATGAATGAATCTATATGGACTAAAATAACAAATGAGAGAACATATTATATAAAGGAAGACTATACTAATTAATCAATAAGGTTTCTTCCTTTTCTGAAACACCCAAAATCTATAAAAGGAAAAAAAATCTTTAGAGCGTAATTATTGTCATTCTGGAAGATCAAGGAGTAGAGGCTACTGTTGTTGTTGTAGATTGTTTGTTCACAATGATTATTCATCCTTGTATAACATGTGTCTACCATAAATGGGGAATGAATCAAGGGGGAGAAATCTAGAAGTAATGAAATCATATTATTAGAAAAAGAGTCATATAACCAAGATATCATCCAAACTATGAACATAGGAAAAATTTTAATTCAAGAATGAAGTTTGTAGAAGATATAGTCAAGAAGGTCAAAATTTAAAGTATTCTAGAGTTATCTGACCAAGTGATATTCTACACAATGTAAATATTTATAGAATAAAGCTTGTGAAGGAAGTAATAATCACTGTGTATTATGTGAGAAACTTAGATAATATGAGAACATTGGGAAACAACTTTTAGTAATCTAGTATGACTAAGTGGATAGGGATAAACCAATAGAAAAAAATTAGGAACTTATTGAGGAAGAGAAAAAGAATTTGGTGATAGTTTAAGAAGATAAATTAGGTATAAATTTATATACATATGATAAAATTAAAATCATTAAGTTTGAAAGGTGTGAAAAAACTGGGCATGACAAAATATATTGTATGATGATTCTAACAACCCAATATGAAATAATGAAGAAAATATAGAAAGTAAAAAAAATGAATCAAATACTAAAAAGGAATGTTAATCCCCATAATATGTGTTAACTGATGAGGAAAGATCAAATAAACCTTATAAATAATATAAAAGGAAGAAGAAGTCTATATTTAGGGGAAGCTCTCATTCTGAATGTTATTTATATTAAATCAAGGGGTCCCTTCTTATTTCCTTGTATATGAATTATTTTTTGACAAATACGAAGGTAATTTAAAAATATGGATGCATCCATTTAGGGGGAGTATTGATGATATTAAAATATTATTTATTCACTATATAGTGAATTTTGAACTTCTAAAATGTTTAAAAAAAATTAAAGATGAGTTATTCCAGTCAAAATTTCATTCCTTTTTCTTAATTGTATTAATCATATCAATTAAGGGGAGTTATTTTTTTATTGAAAGACAAAAAAGGTGTATATATAGCATTTGAATTTGAAATTTTTAATGTGTTTATTGAAGTATGTGAAAAATTTAACATTTCATTAAAAACATTGGTTATGTATAACACATATAAGGTAATAGAGAATTTAAGAGAATGATTTCAAATGAATGGTATTTTATGGATATATTATACTTCCTTGTTTTCAAATCTATTGTTTTATACATCAGGTTATCCCACAAAGACATAGAGTTTATTGACGAAAGTCAATTCACAAAGAGAACTATGTGAGATCAATCCTCCCTTAGAAGTGATCAAGAAATTTTCATATATATGATATGATCATGATTTTGAGAAGAAATATGGGTTTAAGGGACCCCATTTAACCTTTTGGTATTTATTATAAATAAGGGGGAGAAATTTAGTACCACATACTCACTTATGATATGTGATGATATTGAAAACGAAATAAATAAGGGGGATTGTTGATCCAAGGTTTCATTTGTTGTTAGAAAGTCAATATTTATTGGCGGATGAAGTGGAGATTCTTTGATAATAGTTATGTACTCATCTAATTTCATTGGGTGTCACACTTGTACACTTTTCCATGATAATGTGATATATGACTTAACATGTATTAATTTTAAAGACATGCGTCCAAGAGGAAGCATTCTTTATTGTAATTATTGACGTGAAGAAGGTTTTTGAGTTTTGGATTGGGATATATTTTAGAAATGGTTTTAGTTATATTCAATAATTATAATATATTTTAAGTAATATATGTTGTCCTTATTAAAAATTAAGGGCCACCCACAAGCATGCATATGCTAGGGTTGATCATGGAATTATAGACACAGTGGTCATCCATGCACAAGGGATTGGCCTAGGACAACCCATGGGTGGTAGAGGAAGAATAATGACAACATCATGTGGGTGGGCCCGTGTATAAGGTTTGCAAAGATTGCTCTAGGATGGCACTTATTTTGGGCTAGTAGCCCATTGGGTTGAAGCCTACGGTGCACATGAAGGGTGTTAGGGTTGATGATACCATACCTCTATCTCGAGTGTTATATGGTATGTATTTGATAATAAAACACCGGATAGTAAAACTAGATAATCGATGTGGAAAAAGTGTAGAATTCCATACTGTTCCCCAACTATTTAAAATTTAGATAGAATGATCACTATTAGTGTAACACCCGGACTATTTACAAATTTATTTTTTCAATTAAATTAAATTTCACTGTGTAATTGAGTTACATGAAACAAAAAGTTAAAATTTATTTATGAAAAAAATAAATTTAATCTTGTGTTATAAACAACACCATGTTATTCTAGAACTATATAGAACACTATATTATATTTCATTAGACGCAACCCTGAGTTTTAAAAAAACTAGGATATATTATAAATTTAGTTATTTAAATGCGACAGTCACAACCTCACCACTAAACCTAGTGATATTAATAGTAACAAATAATTTTTATATATTGAGTATATTGGTTTTATTTAAATAAAAAATATTGATAATAAAATACATAATTTTTTTAAAGTCTATATTGGTTTCAAAAATACTGTTTTCTAAAAAAATAAATTATAACTTCTTTTGGACAATAATAAAATTATTTATTGAAAATTTTTGAAAAAAAATTGAAAAAATAAAATCTATTTATTAGTTCATAATTTCAAATTTATCTTAGGTTGAATTTTTGGTATTTATTCAAAAATTACATTTTTTAATGAATAATGAAAAAATCAGAATTTTTATTGAAAGATAAATTTTTGTTTAATTTAATTGTAAAGGTAAATTATATTTTAAATTAATTTTACAGTATAATTAGTTTAATTATATATCTATTAATATAATTTAGGTTATTTCAATCAATTTCATATTTAAATTCGATAAAAAACTCTTTAAACTTCTCTTTGTTTTTTTCTTTAAAAACCCGATTTCTCATCGCGTTTGCTAGAATGATTTAAAAATAATTTTTGTCACTTTTTTGAATGAAATTTTTAAAAATTTATTCCATATTTGGAATCATAATGGTTTTTATTTTATGATAATTAAAAAATAATATGTTTACCAAAATATATATTGAATGTAGTAAAAATCAATCACCACGGTTAAGATAAAATGGATTTTTTTTCAGGGGGGGGGGTGGTTCAACTAAAATGATAAGGGAAAAAATAACCTATACACTTGTATAAAAACTATTTTCTGGTGATATTTCTACCATTAAAAGTCAATGTTTTAAAATAGTCTATTTTTTACCCTTATGACATATGAATAATGTGGGAGCACTCACTTATTTTCAAAAATACCAAGTGTTTCCTCTTAACCTCTTATAAAAGGCCACCCATATCAAATATTCTTCACACATTCAAACATTTATCATTCTGAAAATACCTATACAGATAGCTTCTTAAATTCCATCCCCTCATACTAGAAGCCACAATTTGGGCAGAAATATTTCATAGGAAATATTTTAGTGCAAAAATATTTGGGATACCTGAAGAAGAGACAACGTTCATCTACAAAAATTTTTGTTTTATTTCTTCTTGTACCAAATAAAATTTTTATTATATCATTATTATATAAAAAAATCAGAATATCCAATAAATTGAGATTTTTTTAAGTTAAGGTAATGACCTACAACCATATCGACTTCTATCAAATGGGTTATGAAATAATCGTTCATGTTTACAGTGGACTATCTCCTCATCAACCGATGTCGTTCATTTTTCCATTACCACCTCATGAATATGGAAATATTGATGGAACTATTTAATATATATATATATATATATATATTAATTTTATGATGTTATTATGATTTTAGAATTATTATATCACACATACCTTCATACTCTCCATTTTGTGGGAATACAATAACATCGGTCGTGTGTACGGCGGACTATCACCTCATGATGAGATATGATTTTTTCAGGATTTAAAAGGAATTTTTTGTAACTTCTCGAGTCTGGAGCCCCTCCACTGGTGCCCCGTACCCGGTTCGCCACATGACCTCAAGTGCGTTTCCCCGAACGCCAGAGGCTGCTGACTATCAGCGAGGGCCTTGGTGAGTTGGTGGGGAAACTATGCCCTCATTCGGTAAGGTATACAAGGTAAGAAAAGAACAATAAACAGCGGAAGCAGTAAACAACATGTATAACAACAGAAACCAAACAGCGAAAGCAATGTAGATACATAACTATGATGAAAATTATGTAGCAGGTACAAGTATCTAAGCAAAACAACAAACAAAACAATGTGCTGAAATACAACTAAAACCAAGTGCAAAAGAAAACAAAGTAATCTCCTCAACATCGTGAGCCACGACTCAGTCCCATGCTCCCCAGCTCATGGTGCAATCAAGATCCTGAAGTAGAAGGGCGCTTGCCCTTATCTATACCTGCAGCAACATAGTCTACTTGAGCCCAAAAGCATGGTCCAAACAGGGTGTGAGATACAATCCCAGTAGGCAATCACCTATAGATTTGTGCCTAACAGTCAATGAATACATGACAGTAATAAAACAAGAACCAGTAAATAGAAAAGCGCAAGCGGCAACAATCCACAGTCTGGCAAACAAAGTACACAAGTAAACAGCCAGCAACAAAAGAAAAAATAAGTAACCCTCTGAGTATCTCTCACAGTCTAACCCCTATAGTTAAACCTATAAGTACTAACAACCCTCTGGGAGGCACACACAGTCTCACCCCTCTGGTTCAGCTACGTAATCAAGCAGACTCACTGGGGAAGCACTCATCGTCAATTCCCAATATAGTCTCGTTTCGTGTTAAAGGCTCTTTGGGTAAGCACTCAACGTCAATTCCCCATGTGCCCAACGTCGTGGATCTATAGACTCTCTGGGTAAGCACTCAACATCAATTCCCCGCGTGGTCTCGCATCCTAATTAAAAGACACTCTGGAGAAGCCCATCCGTCAATTCTCCCTTTGGTCTACTACTCTAGGTTCTCACAGTCCTGAGTGTAACTAAACATGCTCAGCGCACGTGTAACGTCCAAGTAAACCTCAAGAACTACTTGGCTATAAACTAAGGCACAACAGCAATAATAAAACAATAGTTCCACTATCCTACAACTATGCACAACAACTGGCAAACCGCCCAATAGGAAAAATAAGCATGGAAAAGAAACCTGAGCACAAAAAAAATTACTCTACTCACAAGGAATAACCTTTACTAAAGGAAACAAGCAAAGCAGGAAAATAGAAGGGGAAAAACAGGAAACACGAAATACCCCGTTCACAGGTATTGGTGGAATTTGCACATAATAATCATCAAATTTCTACAGAAAGGCACAAACCACCTACCTCGATCCTAGGAGATCAATATCCATGAACCACGATGACAGATTCTTCTTAGAACAACGTAGATCTGAGAAAACACACAAAACGTTCATCCCACGATATCTTGAAAACAACGAGGAATCAAGAAACAAGGCTAATGCAGAAGGAAGAACTCACTGTTGCGATTCCAATTCAATCAACCGTGCTTGAATCAAAGAACGTATGGCGAGGAGGGAGCTCAGGGATGATTCGGTCGTATGGTCTCACTCGGACGGACGAAAACCGGAGAAAAGACGTATTTGGGTCTCAAGCGCGACCCCGGTCCGTTTAATGAAAAAAATAAAGTACACAGCATGTACTTCCGGAGTACACGGCGTGTACATCGATTTTTCCGAACTCCGAAATAACTGGACTCCACCTCAGCCTTACACACCGTGTGTGTGGCCCGGCATGGCCAGCACACGGCTTCGAGCTGGAGAATAGTACACGGCGTGTACTCAGAAAGTACACGGCGTGTACTTCTGAAATTTACAAAAAATTTATTTTCCTTAAAAACTATAGAAAAAGGGAAAACAAACCTGATAGAATATCCGGGTTCTTACATTTATTAAGGATTATTTTAATAAAAATATGTTTTATATTGGAAATAAAAATGTTTTTAATGATTATTTATATAATTTACTTTTCGTTATTTGAATCCAACAAAAAAATTAAAAAATACATTCATGCGTATGTACATCATACCGTCTCCATGAACAATGCATTTTATTTCATATCACAATATTTTATTGACTACTATAAATATATATGAACTGAATATATATGATATTAATATGATGGTTATAATTCCCAATATTATGGAACCATGATCAAATTAAGAGGAAAAAATATAACAATTCAAAACATATATGAAAAACAAAGCTGTTATTACCCGAAACATAACCTTAACATGGAATTGTTAATAAAAGGGTAATAAAATGTCATTAAAAATAATATATGATATGAAATATATGATTATAGTTTTTAATTGAATTACAATTAACATATATTTACTATATAGGAGGTTCAGACGTGTATGAAGGATGTCAAGGCCTAAGGTAAGAGATTTTAATCTTACCTTTTGTCTTCTATGAGACACATGTCATATTCATAAAATATTTATTCTAAGTGGTTTATATACTAAACAAAAATTTATATTATGATAATTATCCTGAAATATATTTGGGTTTACATATCCATTTTAGGATCTATCTTTCATGGGGATTATGGTTCAAAAGATAACATTCTATTAGGGATTTTTGTCTCAATTTTCCTTATTTGATACGTATGTCATGTTATAAAAATATATTATTTCACATGGTGTATACAAAGCCACTTTGAAATGTAATATTATTAATTTATTCATCCTCATTATATTTTATGTTTCAATTTAGCTTTTTAGTTCATAGGGATTATGATTCAAAGTTACTAAAGATGTAATGATTTCATGTTACAATGTCATAGTTTATCAGGTTTGTTTACGATTATGTTTCCAAAGATAAAATATTATGACACATTTATCAATAATTATTATATATTTTATTCTCCTATTTTTATAGAATATATATTCAGGAACTTTACCAATTTTCAAATATTTTGTACTTAAAATTATTAAGAAAACCATTTTAATAAAAATCCGAATTTATTTATTTCTTCAGTAAGAAATCTTTTTTCCTCTAAAAAATATTTACAATTTTTTTTTCAATTTTATCTTACAATATTATTATTTTTAAAATATATTTTTATTCATTATTTTTATTCTAATTTTTTTGAAAGGAATCTTCATTCTCTTTTTCAATAAATTCTAATTTGGCTTTTACAAAAAATGTGAATGGAATCTCTTTTTTATTGTGTACAACATAAAATAAATTTTCAAACTTTGTGACCAATAATTTTTTCAAATATTAATTTATAATATTTAAAATTTATTTTCATAGAAATTTTTTTAAAAAATTATTAATTTTTAATAATGTTTTTCAATTAAGATAGTATGTTTTCCTCAAGAATTGTTTAAAATTATTTTAAAAAATTCCTTTAGATGTTTTCACGGTTAATTTCAGAGAAAATGATTTACATAAATTTTTATGTTTTAAAAATTTATTTTCAAATAAAATATATTTTTTTCAGTAAATGTCCCATGTAGTAATCCAGTATTATATTCCATTTAAGATGAAATTATTTGAGGTTACTTATGATTTACTATGGATATGATTCAAGGATACCATTATTATTATTTCTTCGAATGATTTATGTTTATAATGAAAAGATGTTTATGAAACCCATTTCTATTACATGGGTTATACCAGTATAAAAATTATATAAATCTTGGTAATTTTCCATGGGTTATGCTTTGATGAAATAAAAAAATGATTATAAAACCTATTTTTTTTCCATATATTATGTTATGATGAAATGTTTATGAAAACCATTTCATTTCATGGTTTATGATACGATGAATGTTTTATGAGCTTGTGGGAAACATATGCGTGATTTTTATTAGGTGATTCTTGTTACATTATAACCAAGTATAGTGGTTACATTATAACTAAGGATGGTTGTTAAGTTATATCCAAATATAGGTGGGACATACATCTCCCTCTAATTCATTGGTTAATGATTTATATCTCATGATATAGATAAGACTATAATGGAGAGTGAACCAAATTATGTAAGGGACTTTGTCCTCTGTAATGGTCTTGGGAGTGAACCTTGACTATTACGATGTTATGTGTAGACCTATATTTATGTCCACTATGTTATGAATGAACCTGGTAACATGTTTAAAATTTCATGTGTGAACCTAATTACATATTCAAAATGTTATACATCGACTTATATATCATTCCCATAATTTTATGTGTGGACTTGGTTTCATGCCTATAAGTGTTTGAGAGGATACAATCTCATACATTTAACATAATGGGTGAACCTGTTACTATTTATAAATATTCAAAATGTTATATCTTAATGTTCATGACACAAATTTATTTTTAATTTAAATGATATTTTATCATGGATAGTGTTATTTGATTCACTTATGATTGATTTATTATGAACTAAAAATATTAATTCCATGACCCATGTTTATTTTTTTTGATAGGTTGGGTATGAACATTGAAAGTTATGTTCATTATCACATACCCTTATTCTTATCTTAGGCTTTCATATAATCATATATTTTTATCTATTATGTTTACGCTCACTAAGCATATGATCTAACCATTTCTTATGTTTCCCTTCCCCAGGTTATAAATAAAGGTTTTATGTAGGGCATGTCTATGAAGAGTACAAAATTGGAAGATCTTTTTGAGAAACATTGATGATCACTTACTAGATTGTAAGATTGTGTTCAATGTTTCCAATGAAACTAATATATTATGGTCCTCACACTTGTGTTTATGTAATGAAATGAATAATCATTTAAAATTATGTAATATCCATGGATGAGAATATTGGGTCACTATTTTGGTTATCAATGGAATATTTTAGTTAACCATTATAAATTTGGATAATAAAAATTTAGTGAGACCCCTAAGGATATTTCAAAGGATATTTTTGGGATGTCTCTAAGGATAAGTCTAAGGATGAGTTAAAGTCTAGGAGAAATTACTCAACTTTTGGTAAAGGATAGAGAGAGTGGTTTCCTAGAAATAAATAACAATCTAGATACTATAAGTGGATGTGGCTCTGTCACTGATATACCTTGGGGTAACAACCCTAAAAACATTGTATTGATCTAGACTTGATCAAGAACTTGTGCATTAAAATGAGACTTGCTATACACCTATATTGAAACTCATGGGGGATCCACTCTATAAATTTGAAACCTCTTTATGAACCATCATGATGGAATTAAATAAAATATGACTATAAATAACCTAGGATAAACCTAAAGTGTTTTAGATTAAAAATAAGGTTTCTTGATTTAAACATCCTACATGATTTTTCATACTATGTTATTTTCCATTATGAAAATAGTTCCTCACAATATAATTTTTTTCCTATTAAATTGTAAGAACACAATTTAATAATGTTAATAAGAAATTAATTGGAAAACTAAATTATTTTCTTCCTAAGAAACTGATTTTTATGAGATATAGAATTGAAAATCTTATTGTTATGATCACAAAACATTATTATGCTATGAATCACGGTGAACATCCAAATGAGAAACAAAGGTAACAACGTTTTATTGATTCCTTAGTGTGGAAACTCCCACATTCATTATGTTGGAGTTTTTGAAACATTATTTTATGAAAAATGGATTTGTACCTCTAAAAAGATATTTTCCATTCACTTATGTTTAGTGAATTAAATAGTCACTATGTATGTCAACTATTTTAATGGAAAGGTAAATCAATAGTGTAATTTTTTTAAGAATACAATGCATTCAAAAGAAATTGACTCCAGGAAGTGGTATTTTTTTAAAATATTATTTTTGAATAAGTAATTTTTTATTATTCTTCATACCAAAATTGTGAGGGAATTCCTAGAGCTCATGAAGAAGGATTATGAATCTGGTGGGTCCTATAAAGAATGGTTTACAATACATTCAATGTACTCTTAAAGTATTATAATTTATCCTAAATGTAAGGTTGAATGATTATTTAGTGGCTTGAAAAAAAAATTCCCTGAAGGGTTTTATCCATAAGAGGATATCCAATGCTACCAAGAAATCATTCGATGCACACTAAAAGTGAAAATGGAATAAGGAACCCCTCTTGGTTCTGGTGATAAGAAAAGGAAAATTATGTTCCTTATAAAATCCAATGAAATGTCACATGGAGGGAATAAAATGTTTCAAACTCTTACTTGAAAAATAATTGGGTAGGATCACTTAGGTGATTACCTAAAAGGAACAAGGAGGTGTATCAATTTTGGGAATTCTAGAAATCATGAAAAATAATGTATAAGTGTTGTGAAGAGTCCAATCAATGAAATTAATAGAGAGAGAGATAAAAAAATAAACCACCCACACATTAGTGTTTCAAGTGCAAGGATCTTGGGAATTATGATAATCAATTCCCCTATCCAAGAGATAATATAGATGATGAGCAACAAAAACATATTAAGATAAAGGAAAAAAGGTAAATCATATACGATTACAACATATGAAGTTAATAATGAAAATTAAGGAACACTTATCCTCCCCTTATTAGTTAATAATTTCATGTTTGATTTTGTTTGAACAATACCTATTAGAATATTATTGTTCATGCTCTAGTGAAATTTTATGAGGTTATATCCCTCCACATAAATTCAATAATAATAAAATCACAATTGATATTATATCTACACAAGGATGAA
The DNA here is from genome assembly GCA_963277665.1 of Viscum album. Classification (NCBI taxonomy): domain Eukaryota; kingdom Viridiplantae; phylum Streptophyta; class Magnoliopsida; order Santalales; family Viscaceae; genus Viscum; species Viscum album. The sequence continues at coordinate 1,435,680,202 of OY728157.1, forward strand.
CCCAATCATCCAATGAATATTTATTGTACAAGAGAAGATATTATTTTAGTAATAAATGGTTAATTATAATTTGGAATCACATATGTCCCCAGGTATGATAAACATAAGACTTATGAACACCATTATGGTTTTATGATTTTAAGGGTGATTATAAGTTCATATTTATCGACACCGCCTTATGAGGTTTTATATTACGCTAGTTTCTCAAGAATAATGATGTTTTATAAAACAATAATGAAAATGAATCCATTTTGTATTATATTTAGTGAAAATTTTATTTTATGAGGAATGCCTTTAAAACATGTGGACATTTGATTAAAGGATACTCTAAGAACATGTCCTATGGATTTAAAAGGTGTTCAGGTTCAACTCCTTCTTCATGTTTAGTTTTCTTATAATGATATATTTTTCTTGAGCATTAAAATGTCTCTTTATAAATCCCTTTGTGGAAGGAAGTGTAGAACTCCAATGTATTAGAATGAAGTTGCAGAAAAAAGGGTATTGGGACCAGAGTAATATGATGAGATGACAGAGAATGTTAAAGTAATTTAGAAACCTATAAGGACTAAAAGAAGTTGAAAAATATGTTATACTGATAATAATCAATGTCTTATATAATATTAAGTTAGGGAGAATGTATTTATATAAATTTATTTATGGAAGAAAGGAGGGAAAACTAAGACCTAGGTATATCAGTTCCATTAAAATAATCAACAATATCATAAAAGTATTTTATTTTTTGGAACCTCCACTGAACTTATATCATGTTTATGATGTATTTTTTGTATCAATTTAGAGTAATTACATACATAATCCATCATATGTACTAAAATCATAGGTTATACCACTAGGGCTTGATATTTCTTATGAGGAATGTCTAGTATAGATTCTATATTGTAAAGAGAAAGTTTTATGAAACAAGACCACACACATGGTCAATGTTTTATTGATAAACCACTAGTTTGAGGAAGTTATGTGGGAACATAAGGATATTATGTCTCAAAATTGGACTTATTTTTTTGTATCAGGGTGACTAATTGTCATGACCCGTCCTCGGGGCCCATGCTGTGACTACCCCATTCCCGCCTTCTATAGGCCAGGGGAAGCCGACTAGCACCAAAGGTGTAAATCCCTATATTGGGAAGGCATTGAATTTATGAAAGTAAACAAACAAAACAGAGTACGCAATTAAAGTAAGAACTAAGTAATGCTGAATAAAAAAGTAAGTGCTGAAAGTAAAGGGGCTAGAAATACAAGCCCAATAGTAAAGTACAGGTACACCGGAAAGCTAATACAACTGAAAAAGGGACAACAGCTAAAAAGGGAATCTCCTAGAACATCCGCCGTGTATCCAACCTGAAGGGTAGGTACAAATTTCCACCTCTGCACTCCACGTCTATCGGTCCGCTCCGTATACTGTCTCACCATGTGGTCCACCTCCTAGTAGTGTCTGGTCTTGGCTCACTCTCGGCCTCCGTCAATGTTTTCTTCCGTCTTCATCCAACACAATGTGGTGTGGGTATAGCCCGTGCATGGGTGAGTATAACGATACTCAGTAGGGACCCCGAGACCCCCGAAGGTCTCCCAAGATCCAAAAAGGATAACCATAGAAGAAAGATACAACCACAAAGTGTTAATCAACCCTACTTAGGTATATGCCCATATATATACCTAAGTTTTCAATCTCAGTTCAGCTCCAACTCTCAAGCCCAAGCACGACCCAGTCCAAACAGGAAGTAAAGTCAATCACATCGATGATAATGATTGAAAGTCAAGACTCATCTCACACAGGTATGCCGCAATTGTAAAGAGATATAGATGATCAGATGTAGCCACTAGATCATCTAAGTCGTCGGACCCACACAGGATACAGTCCAGCTAAGCAGTCAGACCCACACATGATACAGTCCAATTATCTCATCTAAGCTGTTGGACCCACACATGATACAATCTATCTAACTTGTGTAATAAAGATGATCAGATATTTTCATTGATTCATCTAAGCTATCGGACCCACACAATATACAAGACCATCTAAGCTGTCAGACCCACACAGGATACAAGACCAGCTACTCTATCGAACCCACATAGGATGCAAGTACAGAGGTCAAAATACCAGACCCACACATGATACAAAAAGAGTATTCATCGCTGTCGATCCCACAGAGGATTCTAGTACTGTAGTCATTGTTGTCGAACCCACGGAGGATCCCACTACAGTAGTTGTTGCAGTTGCAGCCAGCTCTAGGGTTTCCACACACAGCTCGCTCGATTCCGGGAGGTTCCACACCTCGAGAAAAGGGTTTGATACATCAACTATTACGAAGTCCAGAGTTGATGTATCTCGAAGTTCCGTCTCATCAAAAGGAACCCAACGCGATAGACGACCCATTAATCAGACTCCCGGTCTGAGAGTTATTGGATTTTCCGTTCTAGGGTCCCGTTTGAAATTACATTCATTCCAAACCCATACGTTTTCCAAATTTTTCCAAAAATCACTTAGAGTAATGAAAAAGGACCGCCTCATCACAAGTGTCCCAGTGCCGCAGACGGCACATCGTTCGGTTGTGCGGCCTTGAATATATCCACATTTAAGCGAAACGGGCCAAACCCATCAAGCCCTGTGGGCTGGCCGGTCGGCCCATCCTGGCTCGGTGGGTCCGACTCGGCTAGGGGGTCGACCCGACTCGGGGGGTCATGGTCCGTATGGCTGAACGTTGTGGGGGGGGGGGGGTTTCCCGAACCGGTGGAGCTGCCCTTCCTATCCAGCCGGCCGAAGACGGCCGGTCTTCCCAGCACGAGCGTCTCGCCCGTGTGAGCCACTGTCCTCCGGCACAGAACCTGCGAGTGCCGTGACCTCCATCAACCCGGCCACCAGGAGGCCGGACGGTTCACCGCCGAAGTGGCCCACAGAGCACGGGCCGCAATCCTTCGCAGCGCGACACCCCTTGTGGCCCCGCGGCCTCTCTATCTGGCCGGCTACGACCGACTAATTCTTCTTCAACTGAGCAGCCCAGTTGCGGGCTATGGTTTTCCCCACTCCGCATGGTAACCAGTGTCACGGTCCTCTAACAGACTGGTGCATGGCCGCCGTTGCCACCACCGCCTCAGTTATCGTTGCCCCTTCCGTCTCCGCCTCCGTTGCTAAAATAAACAAGGATTAACGGAGGGTCGTTGGGCCGTGTTCGTTCGGCCCGCACCCTCTGCGTTAGGCGGTAGTAGATGGCCGATGATAATCCAAGTAATTCAACGAAGAACAGGGTACAAATTATTCACTTAAAGAATATAAAAAACCCCTACCTTTGATTCACCAGTCTTTGTTCTTCGCGTCCGCCGCACGTCTCAAATATTGAGTTGCGTCGGCTCATTGATGATGCTCCACGTCTGTAGGATTTTAGGAAGGAAGTCGAAGAAGAAAACATCACCGACGTTCTTCGTGTTCTTCGTGGAGGAAGCGTAATCCTCCAAGTGTTGGGTGTCATGTCACTTTACCAGCACTTCATCACTTGGTGAAGAAATAAAAAATCCTCCTCCCAAGCTCCCTATATATATGAGAGGGGGAGAGGTACGTAACCATCGTGGAATTTATTTGGAACCTTCCTAAATTCCAACGATGCAGTTACTTAATTTGAAAAAAAGGGGTCAAGTGAATTAAAAAGCATTGGCACATAAAATTAATTGACAATAATTAATTTTATGTTGGCACATAAAATTAATTGATAGATTTGATTTTATATTGACGCATAAAATTTAATTTCACGTTGACACATAAAATTAATTGAGGGGGGGGGGGGGTTGTCAGGTTTCCTCTCCCTCCCGATTAATTGGGGGGGTTAAGCCTCGTGTGGTCCCCAAGTCATAACCTCTCACGAGTGGTTATTCTTGGGTGGGACCCACTAACATAACCTCTCATGGGAGGTTAGGGTGTGGTGGTCCCACATCCAACCCCCAAGCGGAGGTTTTAACCATCAACCACTCACATGGTAGCTTAAAACAAAATAAAGTGATGTAAATGTTATTTTTTTATTTTATTTTATAAAAATCCAAAAACTAACTTTTATTCTCCGCCAACTGCCATCGAGGTGGAAGTCTCCTTAAGAAAATATCAGCACTGTGAGTTCAACGATGCCCTCAGATTTTAATTCTGAGCACCGGTTCAAAAGTTACAAAACGTTGCTTGCGCGTTTACTGAACGTACCCGAAAAAAAGTTTGAAAAATTATTATCAGTCACCCTCGACCCACTGTGGTCAAGGTTAGGATCTACCTAGGTGAAACACGCCCCAACGAACCGAACAGTACTCTCAGATTTTCATTCTGAGTTACCATTTAGAAGTTATGAATTTTACAATAAAATAATTGTCACTTAGGTTTTTTATTTTCGGCCAAAAGCTAACAATTTCTGGTGGCCCGTGCCGACCAAATTTAGTATCTGCTTAAATAAATAAATCCCTCATGAGTTCAGTAGTGGTCTCAAATTTTTAATCTGAGCTACCGTTTGTGTGTTATAATCATTTGAAAAATAAAATAACATTATTTAATTATTTTAATTACAGTTATGCCATTTTCGGGATTTCTCACAGAAGGTCTGTGCCGACTATACTTAAGTCACACCTAGGGTAAACCCGCCATCCTGAGTGCAGCGGTGCCCTAGGATTTCTGATCCGAGTAGCCGTTTATGAGTTATTCCACTTTTTCAGGAAAACTGCTTATGCGCGTTAATTTAAACTTGACAAAACATCGACGGATCATTCCGGGCACTCTGGGCCTCGAAATCGCCCGCCGTAAAAAATTGCGGACTTGAAAAAAACTCCCATATATTTAAAAAAAATACATGGGAATTTCAGGTCTTTACATTCTCCCCACCATAGGGCTCTACGTCCCCGTATGCCACAACTCACTATTAGGGGAACAAGTGGGGGCACTGAGCACGCATCTGAGTCTCCTGATCCCATGTGCTCTCCTGAAAGTTCCCGTGCTGCCAGTGAATGTGCACCAGAGGTATAAACCATCCACGAAGGACCTGGTCCTATAGATCCTCAATGTATACTAGAACCACTTTAAAAGTTTCCCTATCGTCAATGGCCAGCTCTCCATGGTCGATGATGTGGGAAGGGTCGTGCACGTATCTCCTCAACTGGGATACGTGGAAGGCGTCATGCACCTTGTGCAACTAAGGTGGAAGAGCTAAGCGGTATGCCACCTCGCCAACTCTATTGAGGACCTGAAAAGTTCTGATGAATCTCAGAGATAACTTTCCTCGTCAGCCAAATCTCCATAGACCCCATCGAGGTGAGACCCGTAGGAAGACTTGGTCACCATCCTCGATCTCCATTGGTCTCCATATCCTATCAGCATAAGACTTATTTTTTCTCTATGCAGTGTTCATCTGCTCCTGAATTATCTGCACATTCTTCGTCGTATCCTGAACCATATCTATTCCTACATGTTCTAACTCCCTTGGGTCAGTCCAGCCCAGAGGTGATCTACAAGGTCAGCCGTACAATGCCTCGTAAGGGGCCATCCGGATGGTGGAGTGGTAACTGTTGTTGTATGTAAACTCCACCAAGGGTAAGTGATCCTCCCAGCTGTGACCAAAGTCGAGGACACATGCATGGAGCATGTCCTCAAGTGTCTTAATGGTCCTCTCGGTCTGACCATCAGTCTAAGAATGGAAGGCAGTGATCAAGCGAAGCTGTGTCCCGAAATTCTTCTGCAACTCCTTTCATAGCCAGGATGTAAACCGTGTGTCATGGTCGGAGACAAAAGAAGAAGGTACTCCATGTAAACGCAACATCTCATGCACATAGAGGCATCCCAAGATCTCTACTGAACCCTGCTATCTGAGTGATAGGATGTAGGATGACTTGGTGAGTCGGTCAAAAATTACCCAAATCGAGTTGTGACTACAGGATGTACGTGGAAGACCCATCACAAAGTCTATGGATATACTATCCCACTTCCACTCTGGGACCTCTAAAGGCTGAAACAAGCCTGCTAGTACATGGTGCTCTACCTTCACTTGCTGAAAAGTGAGGCACCGTGAGACAAAATCTTCTACTGCTTTCTTCATACCTGGCCACAAGTGCTATCGTCTAAGGTCCTGGTACATCTTAACCACTCTTGGATGTACCTCTAGAGGGGAAGTGAGGAACTCCATCAACACTTCCTCCTGAAGTGAAACTGGTACCATGGTATGTACTCTGAAAAGGATGACATGCTCCCCACCTTCAGAAAATACATCAGGTGCCTACCCTGTGGATATATGAGCATGTCGCGTCTCTTAGTCAGCGTCTCCACACTGTGCCTCCTTGACATGCTAATTAAGGGGAGGAGTGACCGTAAGAGACTGTAGAAAAGCTGGTCCATCCCTATCCACAAACGATACCTGTAAGGTAGCCAGCTTCTCTGTCACCTCACCTAGAAGCTGTATACCAGTCCTCCTGCTGAGCACATCCAAAAAAACATTCCCCTTCCCAGGAGTATAGAATATCTCGAAGTCATTGTCCTGGAGGAACTAAAAACTAAAAACTCTTACTGGCAGGAGGGTAAGGTTGGCCGACTCAAGAGTGATTGGCTGCACCCTCCTATGCATGAGTTTAACCTGTGCTTCCTGGGTTTCCTTTTTCACTGACTAAGAAAAACCACATCTCATAGTTTTAGATAAACCATTTCCTAATACAATCAATCTGTGTATGAACTATGGTTTCCCAGTCCATACCCAAACTAATTTTGTAAGGCCTCGACGCTGCCACTAAGAGTTTGCAACCGAAACTCTCGCCTCATGGGTTAGATCACACCATCAACATAAGTGTGATTATCGATTCTCCTCCCAAAGGTATCTCCAGACATGTGGGCCAAGTCAACAATTTAACCGGAAACTCTAGGACTGGGACATGATTCGTGGAAGGAAGGAATGACGGGTACCTCTGTTTATTGATACAGCAGCTATTAGTAGACATAGTCAGTACCTCAAATCATTCCTAGAGCCCTTGGGTCACACTCCTTGACCGCATGTAGCTATTCTCTTCCTCTGCCCTCCAGCTCCCTTAGATTGGAAGGGACTACAAAGGTGGGTGGTTGTAACATGTCAAAATGTACACCACCTCATGCTAATCTCCTAGCTCTGATTCCATGTCTGCTGCCCTGCAGATTCATCAATCCCTGTTACATCCTATTGGTCACTCACTGAAAAAACATTAGTACCTAAGATCAAAATCTGCTCTACTAGTGTCTCAACTAGGGAGAAAACTCTAGTAATTGCCTCCGTACAGTCCTCTGCTGCTTGGGAATCTATCTCACCTCGAATCTTGGAGGCCTCTGCCGATGGAACTCATGCAACGTGCTCAGTCGGCGTGCACTGTCCGCCAGTGTGGCTGGTGGCATCTGCTGCCCTACGGGTGGTGGTGCTGCTGGTACACCACCCAAAGTTTCCAACATAGTATGAAGGCCCTGCACTAGAGCCTCATCGCTCGGTGGGCCGTCATCGTGTACTCTCTCTCGGGAACCCTAGCTGGCTGCCTTCGCAGTGGCATCCTGCTGAGGAATAGTTGCACCACAGTCAATAAGTTATACCTGATGAACTGACACAAATAGACCACAAAAGAAAACTCTTCAAAGTAAACACACACGCAATCAGTGTTTTCGTGCACTGAGTCGGAAATCAGAGGTCAGGGTCCTGGTGTATGGATACGTTGGCCACCGCACCAACACTGGACTCCCTAGACTGAAAACCACACTCAATACTCTTAACAATATTGCTTCATAGAAATAATGATCAGAGTCCTTAGTTCTGCGGTAGAACTGACTCCTCTGATACCAATTTGTCACGAACCATCCTCGGGTCCCATGCCATTACTACCCCAAGCCTGCCTTCCATAGGCCAGGGGCTGGTGACTAGCACCAAAGGCGTAAATCCATATACTGGGAAGGCATTGCCTTTATGAATGTAAACAAACACAACAAAGTACGCAACTGATGTAAGCACTAAGTAATATTGTATACAAAAGTAAGTGTTTAATGTAAAAGGGCCGAAAATACAAGACCAATAGTAAAGTACATGTACAATGGAAAGCTAGTACAACTAAAAAAGGGACAATAGCTAAAAAGGGCATCTCCTGGAAACTCCCCCGAGTATCCTACCTGAAGGGTAGGTACATATGTCCACCTCTGAACTCCATGTCTATTGGTCCACTTTGTGTACCATCTCGCCATGTGGTCCACCTCTAGGTACCATCCGGTCATGGCTCGTTCTCGGCCTCCGTCAACGCTGTCCGTCGTCTGCATCCAACACTATGAGGTGCGGGTATAACCCATGCGAGGGTGGGTATAATGATACTCAGTAGGGACCCTGAGACACCCAAAAGTCTCCCAAAATCCAAAAACGATAACCACATAGTTTCAATCAACCCTACTTAGGTATATTCCCATATATATACCTAAGTTGTCAATCTCAGTTCGGCTCCAACTCTCGAGCCCAAGCACAACCCAGTCCACACAGGAAATAAAGTCAATCACATCAATGATAATGATTTAAAGTCGAGACTCAGATCACACAGGTATGACACAATTGTAGAGATATGTAGATGATCAAATGTAGCCACTGGATCATCTAAACTGTCGGAACCACATGTGATACAATATAGCTAAGTTTTCAAACCCACACATGATACAATCCAGCTATCTCGTCTAAGCTGTCGTACCCGCTCAGGATACAGTACAGCTATCTTGTGTAATAGAGATGATTAGATGTAGTCACTGATTCATCTAAGCTGTCAGACACACACAGGGTACAAGAGTAGCTAAGCTGTCGGACCCACACAGAATACCATACCAGGAACTCTGTCGGACCCACATAGGATACAAGTACAGAGGTCAAACTGTCATACCCACACAAGATACAAGAACAGTAGTCATCACTGTCGAATCCACGAAGGATTCCAGTACAGAAGTCATCGCTGTCGAACCCATAGAGGATCCCAGTACAGTATTCGTTGTAGTCGCAGCCAGCTCTAGGTTTCCCGCACACAGCTTGCTCGATTCCTAGAGGGTCCGCTCCTCAAGAAAAGGGGTCGATACAAAAACTATCATGAAGTCCAAAGTTGATGTATACTGATGTTCCATCTCATCAAAAGGAACCCAGTGCGATAGGCGGCGCGTCAATCGGATGCCCGATCTGAGACTAATTGGATTTTCCGTTCAAGAGGCCCGGTTGGAATTACGCTGGTTCCATACCCAGAAATTTTCCAAAGTGGTCCAAAACTCACTTAGAGTATAGAAAAAGGACCACCTCATCACAAGGGTCCCAGTGCCGTAGATGGTGCATCGTTTAGACGCGCAGCCTCGAAGATATCCACGTTGAAGAGAAATGGGCCCGACCCGTCAAGCCCAGTGGGCTGGCGGGTCAGCCCGACCTGGCTCGGCGGGTCCGACCTGGCTGGGGGTCGGCCTGACCCAGCGTGTCGCGGCTCAGCCCGTCTGGCTGAGCGATGTGGGGGGGGGGGGGGGAGGGGGGGGAAAGACCCCTTGGGTTTTCAAAACGGCGACGCCGAGCGGCACCGCCCTCCAATTCAGCTGGCCAAAGCCGGCAGGTCAACCCGGCGCGAGTGGCCTGCACGAGTGGGCTGCTGTATTCCCGTAGGGTACCTGCGGTTACCGCAACCTCCATCATCCCAACTGGCAGGCGGGCGGCCGGTTTGCCTCTGAAGCGGCCCGCAGAGTGCATCTCACAGAGCGCGGCCTGCGGTCGACCGCAGCGGGGCATCCCTTGTGACGCCGCGGTCTCCCTATCCGGCCGGCTACGACCGACCGGTACTTCTTAGGCCGAGCGGCCCAGTTGCAGGCCGCGGTCTTCCCCCCTCCGTGCGGCATCCGGTGCCGCAGTCCTCTAACGGACCGGTGCATGGCCGTCGTTGCCACTGCCGCCTCGGTCGTCGCCGCCCCTTCTATCTCTGCCTTCATTGCGAAAACAAGAAAGGATTAACAGAGGGTCTTCGGGCCATATTCATTCGGCCCATGCCCTCCGCGTTATGAGGTAGTAGATGGCTAATGATAGTATAAGTAATTCAATGAATAATGGGGTACAAATTATTCACTTAAATAATATACAAAACCCCTACCTTTGATTCACTGGTCTTTATTTGTTTCATCCGCCGCACATCTCAAATCTTGAGTTGCGTCGGCTCGTTGACGACGCTCCACGTTGGTAGGATTTGAGGGAGGAAGTCGAAGAAGAAAACGACACCGACGTTCTTCACGTTCTTCGTGGAGGAAGTGTAATCCTCCCAGTGTTGGGCATCATGTCACTTTACCAGTGCGTCGTCGCTTGGTGAAGCCGTCCCAAATCCTCCTTCCAATCTCCCTATACATATGAGAGGTACATAACCATCTTTGAATTTATTATGGTTCATTTATTAGGAACCTTCATAAATTCCAATGATGCAGTTACATAATTTTAAAAAAGGGGGTCAAGCGAATTAAAAAGAGTTGGCACATAAAATTAATTGACAACAATTAATTTTATGTTGACACATAAAATCAATTGATAGCTTTAATTTTATGTTGACACATAACATTTAATTTCACGTTGACACCTAAAATTAATTGAGGGGGGGGTTGTGAGGTTTCCTCTCCATCCCAATTAATTGGGGGGGGGGGGGTTAAGCCTCACGTGGTCCCCACGTCATAACCTCTCATGAGTGGTTATGCTCAGGTGGGCCCCACTACCATAACCTCTAATGGGAGGTTAGGGTGTGGTAGTCCCACCTCCAACTCCCAAGTGGAGGTTTTAACCAACAACTACTCACATAGTAGCTTAAAACAAAATAAAGTGATTTACACTTTATTTTATTATTTTATTTTATAAAAATCCGAAAACTAACATTTATTCTCTACCAACTGCTATCGAGGTGAAAGTATCCTTAAGCGAATATTAGTGCTGTGAGTTCAACGGTTCCACCAGATTTCCATTCCGAGCACAGGTTTAAAAGTTACAAAATGCCGCTCGCGCTTTTACTGAACCTACCCAAAAAAAGTTAGAAAAATTATTATCAGTCACCCTCGACCCACTGCAGCCGTGGTTAGGCTCTGCCTAGGTGAACGACGCCCCAACGAACCCAAAGGTACTCTCAGATTTTCAATCTGAGTTACCATTTAGAAGTTATGAATTTCCTAATAAAATAATTGTCACTTAATTATTTTTTTTGCGGCCAAAAACTAACTTTTTCTGGTGGCCCTCGCCAGCCAATGTTTGTATCTTCGTAAATAAATCATACCCTCATGAGTTAAGCGGTGGTCTCAGATTTTTAATCCGAGCTACTGTTTGTGAGTTATACGCATTTGAAAAATAAAATAACTTTATTTAATTATTTTATTTAGAGTTATTCTATTTTCAGGATTTATCACAGGAGGCCCGCGCCGACTAAACTTAAGTCACTCCTAGGGTAAAACCCCGATCCTGAGTGCAACAGTGCCCTCCGATTTCTGATCTGAGTAACTATTTAAGAGTTATTCCACTTTTTTAGGAAAACTGCTTACGCCTGTTAATTTAAGCTTAACAAAACTTCGACGGATCATTCCAGGCACTTCGGGCCTCGAAATCATGGGCCATCAGAAACTACGTACCTGAAAAAAGTTCCCATATATTTTAAAAAACAAATTACTTGGAAATTCTGGGTTTTTACACTAATTCCAAGGGATAAATTCATTTTAAAGGGGGTGGAATGTAACACACAGAGTTCTTACGATTTTTTGATTAAATTATATTTATTTGATCACTTGCATTAAACACAAAACCAAGTTTATATTAAGTTATAAGAAACAAAAAATTAATTTTTCATTATATATGAATCCATGTTAAGTTTCCACTACATGAAACCCTAGTTTAGCTTTTGTTTCACACAACAATGAGTTTTAACAAAACCATGATATATTATTAATTTAGTTTTATAAACATGGCCATTATAATCTAGACATAAATCTCAGTGATTAGACTAGTAATGAATAATTTTAAAATATGAGGTTTAATGGTTTTATATTAATAAAAAAGATTGATAATAAAATATATAATTTTTAGGAAATTTTTTATATGTTTCAAAAATAATATTTTCTAAAAAAAAATTCATGCATTTTTGTTAGAAATAATGAAATTAATTATTTAAACTTTTGGAAAATAATTTTGATAAAATAAAATTAATTTTTCTAATTTAAAATTTCAAATTTATCCTAGAGTGTACTTTTATTATTTTTATGAAAATATTCATTTTCTGATGAATAGTAAAAAATACAGAATTTTAATTGAAAAATGCCTCTTTATTTAATTTATTTGTCAAGTAAATTTATATTTTATTGTTTTGAAAGTATAATTAGTTAAATTATAAATCTAATAATGATATTTAGGTTATTTGAATCAATTTCATATTGAAATTAGATATAAAAACTTTGTAAACTGTTGATCATTTTCACTTTAAAAACCCACTTTCTCATCATTTCTGTGGGATTAATTTTAAATTAAATTTTATCATTTATCTGAATGTAAATTATAAAAATGGATTTGATATTTTTAATCTGAATAATTTATATTGTCCAATAAGGAAAACATAATTTTTTTACAGAAATTAATAATGAATGCTATATGAATTAATTATTGTGGTTATGGTGAAAATGGGTTTACCGAGGTGTTAAACTGAAAATACATGTTTAAAAATTACCTATAAATATGTATAAAAGCTATTTTATGACCATATTTATCCCATTAGTCCTCTAATTTTAGATAATTGTTTATTGACCCTTTTTACATATGCAAAAGGTGGGAGCACTCCATTATTTTCAAAAATATCAAGTGTGTCGTCTCCCCGCTTATAATAGGCCACCTCTCCCCACTCTTGATCACACCTTTAGAAATCATTGTTTTATCCAATATCTAAACATATAACTTCCCAAATTACCTTCCCTAATTCCTATAATCCTTATTTTGGGTAGAAGTCCTTTCTATGAAGGCTTTTTGTGCAAACCTAATGAGGATACTCGAAGAAGAGGTAACGTTCATTAACTAGCATTTTGGTTTCATTTATTCCTCCAACCACTTAAAATTTTATTATTTTAAGATTATATAATAAACATAGTATATTATAAATACTTATATTTTGTTAGTTTTTGTTAAATAACTACAATCATATCCACTTCCATCAAATGGGTGAAGAAATCAACATTCATGGGTTTGAAATACTACAACCTCATGAACTGATGTAATTTGTTTTTCCATTACCACATAGAGAGGATAGACATAATGATTGAAATATTATTTATATAGTACATATATTATTGATAAGATGTTATTATGATTTTGGAAGTATTACATCACGTATACATTTATACTTTCCATTTTGGGGGATTATGATAATGTTGCCTGTGTATATGGCAGAATATCGCCTTGCGAATTGATAAGATTCGTTCACACTTTAAATGATGGAGCTTGTTGACACATAAATTTTCATAACATTGTTACACCATATTATGGATCAGTAGGGTGCTTCGTACGAGTAAGGTTATTTTTCATAACAAAAGTCAACTACCCCAATATAGTTTTAATTTGTTTAGATATAGATCCAGCTCTAGCTCTAGATCTAGATGCAACTCTACCTAAAGATTAATTATATTGACTAGGAGGGAAATACCTGTATGGATTATGTGAATTTATAGGATTTAAATTCATTTTTTTAGGTTCAAATTTTAAATAATTAAACATACTAGATTATCTCGTAACATTATGAATCAAAATTTATAATTTTAAAACTAGCTGGACACTTAACTTTAATTGTAATATTCATGCATAGATATTCTCAGAATCATAATATTATATTCTTTGGGAATATTATAAATGTCCATTATAGGGTTAGGTTTCTTAATATATGTTTTATTGAATCTTGTTCCCATGGTTTCTACTAAAATTTATCTAAAAGATACTTTAATTACCCTAAATATCGTTGTCCAAAGAATGTGGATACTATATTACATTGGCACTAGATACACGTGATCTCATCCCAAAGGACTGAATAGTTTAGTAGTATTAAAGAATGAGGCACTAACATGATCTTTATATTACATTGGAAATATAATATAAATAAAATAAAATAATTCTTAAATCCATGATAATTTTCATAATATCCTTCTTCGTATATTGGAAAAAAATATAAGTGTGAGCCCAGATTCTAAGAAGGGGAATTAATTCAATGAAATCTAATAAGGGATGAATAAAATGGAATGAAAAAATGATGTAAAAACTAATTCCATATAAATAATCACATGAAATAGAAACAAATACATGGATATAATAACAAAACAAATAATACCATGGATATCAACAAGTGATTTCGTAATGTGGGAATGTATAATATCATACATCTGAAACATTCAATTGAGGCCTATCCTAGGACATCTAAAAACATTTTTGAAACCTTGTGCTAAGAGATTTTAAAATAAATGGGTATGGGCACAATAAAAACATAAATATATTTTGTCTCGTGAGACCTATTGATGCATATATGGTATATAGGGGGGCCTCCCATCACTAACTAATTCCAATGCATTTCTTATATGAATAAACATTAAAAATTTATCAACATTAATTAAAAATAATTTGCTGTTCTTATTAGATGAACTATCATGAAAAATATTAATACTTTACCATGTAAATATGATAAAAAACTAAACAAGATAAAATAATTTAAATAGAAAATACTAAACATAAGATTAAATAGATGATTTTTATATAGATGAATTTAATTTAAAGAGATTACTGGAATATTTAATAAGAAAAATGCACTTCTCACATTGAAATATAATTTCAAAATTTAAAAAATTTCCCACATAATAAATAGTTCATTTTATTTGAAATAATCTAGAAAATATATAAATTCATCTTCAAAAAATTTATTTTTCATGATGTAATTAAATTACAGTAATGCCTTATGAGTTAAAAAACATTGTGTTTACAATTTCTATAAATATTAAAAAGTACCACTTTTTAAAAATGATAAATAGATTCTTTAATTTTTTTATAAAGAGTTCAAAAATAGAGAAAAATTTATTTAATTAATAACTGGCTATTATTATAAATATTCTTTCAAACATTTTAAGAAAATATGGATATGGAAAAAATACTCCACCAATGGAGACAATATTGAATAGAGATGAGATTATGAAATAAACTCTTACCACTTTTTTATCTTTTGAATCATAATCCCCATGAAAGAAATAACCTCAAATGAAACATTAAATACAATTTATACAAATATATTCAAGATATAATATATTAAAGGGGTAGTATATACACCACAAAAAATAAATAAGTGGTGAATTTGAAATATTTATAACTGATATAAAAGTAAAACAAGAAACCCATACCTCAGGATCAAATTCCTTCATACATTTCAAAAACTCTGTTATAATAGATATATATTTATTATACATATATTAAATAAGTATACCAATATATATCATGATTTTAATGACCTACAATCATTTATCACTCGTTTATTAACAATATTTTGTAAAAATCACTATTTCATATAATAAATATTTAATGTTCATGTATGTTTTGTTAGATATTTTCTATATTTTTACATTTATAATGGTTAAATAATATCCATATAGTGAAAAATTACATAAATATCCAATATATCTTGTATATATATAGTTATATTAATCTAAAAAAATTAAATTACACCATTCATGGAGACGGTAGACCATACGTATAACGAACGTTTCTTTTCCTTTTAGAAGTATGGAAAGGTAGATAATTATTAACTATTATAGAATTAAAATTATATCATATTAATCATATATATCTATAAAATACATCATCAATACCATCCATGTAATATATAACGTAAAAAACGTATCACATCATTTCTTAGAGGTGGTAGTCTGCACGTACACATGAGCGACATTATTTCTTAGATTCTAACAGATTAGAAGTTCCACTAAAAGGTTTATGCCTTTATTGCATGAAGTTGACCATATATTGGTTAATAATTCTATGAAAAAATAGTTTATTACATACAGTAAATGTTATTTTTCATTATCTGAGTAAAATGAAAAAATATAAAAATGATATACTCAATTTCAAAATGATTTTAACTAGTTTTCTTAAAGGATAATCCTTATATTTTATATAGGTATTGATTCCCTTTCTCCCCTACATCACCATTACTAAATAATGTAACACAATGAGTTAGATCACAATTACCTTGAATATTGAGCTCTAAAATAAAATTCCCACAATGGTAAACGTTATAAAATACTATAATAGATTATCACAATTCTCATATTTTCTATATTTTTGTAAAATTTTGTATTCATGATTTCTAATAAACCTTTCCTAATACCAAGTATAAAAACCATGACTCATGTAACCTAGATATGATCCCTAATTTATTACATTGGAAGAAGTCTATGTGATCACATTATAAAGGACATAGTAGTTTATTAGTCTTGGTAAACAATATACTTAAATTATACCCATATTACATTTGAAATATACAAACACATAGCAATAAAAAATCCTTATATCCATTATATTATTCATAATATCCTTTTTTAAATCCTGGGGAAATGAAAAAAAATAGAATGACTATCTTATATTATCAATAAGGGTTGCATACAACAAGATCTATCATGAGTAAATAAGGCATAAATAATATAGAAAGTTAAATAACTAGAGACACATTCCATTTAATCAATAACTTGACCACAAACTAAATACAAGGTTATTATAAATTCAGTAATATCATGGATAATAATGACTAAATTATCAATGAAAGGAAATTATTAATATCTGACACCATGATCTCAGAAATCATGACATCTAACCATCAATTATTTATGATAATATAGTTTATCACAATGGGTAGGAAAACAGAAAAAATACATTTCATGATAGTTTATTAAATTGTCTCAAGAGACCTATTGATGCATCAAGGGGCTATATAATTCTATCCAACACCTCTCACTACATGTCCAATGCATTCCTCATATATCAAATCATCGATTTAAGTCATGACCAAAATAAATTATCAAATATATATATATATATATATTGAGTAAATAATAATTAATCATCAATTACTCTTAAATAAATTAATTACATTCAATGTATGACACCACATATATAAATGGTTTACGGTTTATGGTTTAGGAAATAATAATATCCTTGATGTAAATAGTATGAATATTCAGAGGAAATGTAATATCCAATGATCACAAAAAAGTAAATGTTTCAAAGGATGGCAATATTACAACCTATCCCCAGTATAAAATAATTAAAATAAATGGGTTTTTTCATTTTTGAATAAAATTACCATAAAAGATCATTAATTTGTTTATGGAAAATATAATTTTCACTCTGAAAGTCACTTTTACAAATTAAAAATGGCACAAATATTAAGGAAACCATTTTATTATAAAATAAATTTATAAACCTATAAAGGAGGATTCAAAAAACATAATGGTCATGAAGTCAAGAAATATCATTCATGATGCATACGTTAAAATTAAACATTAATTTTAAACTTTTTTTGAATAATATCTCCTTCAGAAAATGACAAGAAGATCCCTTTTTAACCATTTTTGTAAAAATGTAAACATGGGTAAGCATTTCTTTTATAAATAATTTTGGAATTGTAAAAAAATTAAAACATTTTAATGAAAATATAAACATGTAATAAAAATATATGTGATAAAAATTAAAAAGATATTGGTTATTATTGTAAACATTTCATTGCTTGATTCAAGTTCTAAAAAAAGAAACAATTAAAAGAAAATAGGGAAAATAGTAAAGTGTGTAAACATAAATTGAACATTAATCATCATGAATAAATATATATTCATTTAAAATTCCGAAAATATGCATTATATACACCACATAAAAATAGTTCATAATACCAAATATTTCTTGATGAAGTGGAAATTGTGACGAAATGTCTTACCTAAAGTTAAAATCACCTCATAAGTTATTTGAAGCTAATGTATAATAAATTTATATTTATTATACTTACATACCATAAACATTTAAATATCTATAATTTAATACATGATCCATTTATAATATTTTATTACCTATTTGTTAAATATTGGTTTATTATTATTATTATTATTATTATGGGTGTAAAATGATTCAATTTTAATATATGTTTTGATTTTGTAGTTTTGGTCCATGTACTTTTTTTATTATTCCATTATCTGAAGAATTTTATTCATTGTATAAATTTAATATATATTAAATATAAATATATATTTAGACTCATCCTTAAAATAATGATATATAAAAATGAATTACTCTGTTAAATGATACTATAGGCAATACCAAAGCATTAACACTGCTTTGACATTTCTAAAATTGTAATGAAAGAAAGGTAAAAAATTATAAATTTTTCTATAATAATAATTATATCATATATATCATATATTTCAATTAAATCTATAATTTTTACCATCTATGTAAAATATAAATAAATAACAGATCATATCACATTGTGGAGGTGGCAGTGCACCCGTATGCATGCGCGACGTTACCGTTTTCCAATAGATTGTTAGGTAATATTGTATATATGATATTATAAATAAAAAAGAATATTTATTTCATAAATATCATATGTATTAATTATTTCCATCTTTATAACCATTCAATTGAAATTGTGGTCAAACATGAATTACACTGCTGTGTGGAGACGGTATGACGTGCGTACGCTCAAGCTATGTTTTTCATTTTAATATAATAAAACATAGATGGAATATGGTTATACAATAATCATAAAAAAATATTAGTATATTTTTGATACTAGATTTTTAATATTTTATGGGATAGTAACATTAATATTTAGTTGAAGTAGAGATATACCTAAAGGACAAGATAAAGTTGAAAACCTCTTCTTTAGTAGGATTTCATTATATTTCTTCTTAAAGGAACTTGGGATGGTCATTTTCAATGAAACGAGCCTCTACAACATAAATAAGGATGTTAAAAATTGAAGTGGTTATGGTTTTTTGAGATATATGGCTCAAATTGGAGTGAATAATTAAGATATGGGATATCCTTTTATAAGGTAGGGGAATGTAATTATTTTAATTTCCTAAAGTATTGAAATATTATAAACTATATTTCATATTTAAATTTATTAAAATTACTATAATTATAATATAGGATGAGTATTAGTATAAATAATCTCATACAATATTTTTTTCCCCAAAATTTAGTTATCTATTCACCCTTATATTTAGTATTAACCCCTCATTAAGTCTGTTGACAATTAAATAAAAATTAAAGTTCTCTAGACATTAATGATTAATAATGATACTCTAAAAATGAAACAAAACCATAAATAGGACATTTTTAGGATTAAAAAAATATAACATTCATGTTTCTAAATTAAATATTATTATGAATTTTAAATATTTAAATTACATATTTTTCATTTTAAAATATCAATAATGTTAGTTTTGGAACTATTCATTTAATTGGATATTTAATATTAAAAGAAAACAATAGAATAAAAATAAAAATAATCCAAACCTCTAAAATATTTCATTTTAATCTAAAAATATAATGGAACCTGAGAAATCACTCGAATAATATGATTTTTCGAGTTTTTATAATCATTTTATTTATTTCATTACAACTCTCACAAGCACTATATTAGTGTTTCATAAGGTTTTAAGGTGACTATTTCATCACTAAAAATTAAAATTAAATTATCATGAAAAAATAATTTATATTTAAAATTAAAATTTATAATCTAACATCTACTTTTTTTATTACAATTTTAGAAATTAAAAGATAATAAAACATATAGTGTGAAATTTTTTACTTTTCTTTATATAAAATAGTATAAAGAGTCAAAATCATGGCCAAATAGAAAAGGCCATAAATTAGATTTTTTTTATTATTATGGATGAAATATAATAATAATAATAAATTAAGGCAAGTTTTTAGTTCATTATTCATCAATTATCTTTTATTTTTAACCTTAATTATACGATTTACCACTTTGTAGTGGTAAAAAATTACTAAAGTTACTATTCATAGTGTTAAAAAATAAAAATGAACTCTTTCAAAAATTTGGAACTAAATTTTATAAATATGGAATTCATATTTAAATATTCAGCTCATATAAGTGTAAATAATTACTTTTAATATAAATGTGCAAAAAGCAACAAAAAATACTTATTAAAAAAATGTGTTTTTTAGCCCAAAAACATACTTATACCAAAATTAGGTATAATAATGATTAATATGAAGTTAATTGTATTATATATAATTAAACAATAAATAGTTAATTTGTAATAAAATTGAAATTATAATGATACTTTTTAATGGAAATAAAACATTGATTTTACAAAAATCAGCATTTTCACTATTCACTAAAAAATCAATCTTTTCAGGAAAAAATAAAACCATTATATAAATTTGGTATGATAATTTAAAAAATATTATACTTTTTATCATATATAATTTCTAAAATTTAAATAAATTTATTATAATATTTTCTCATAAAAACAATAAAATCCATTTTAGAATAAAAAACATCTTTCTGAAGAATAAAACGACTAATAAAAATTGAGTGATAAATTACTATAAATTTGTTGATAACTATAGATTTAGTAGAATGTTTATATATATTTAATAATTATGTTATTATTTTTCAAACCCACCTATTTAATGACAAGATTATACTGATTTTTTTTAATAATAATATTGAGTGGTTTATATGAGATTGTAATTGAGTGTCGCATATGCTATTAGATATTATGTTATTATTATAAATTATAGGGTTGTCCCGAAATGTGTATTGTTTTTTTCTTATAGTAATTTTTCTCTTCAAAATAAATTACTTTACAGCTCAATATATGAAACCCATCAGGTATATATTTCAAAAATAGTGAAATATGAGACACATAAAGTACTAAAGATAAGCTTACATTTAAGGATACTAGGTAAGAAAATAATCAAAATTTCAGAAAAATAAATAAATAGAGAAATAAAACATTTTAATAAATTTATTTTCTTATTGAAACTCACAAAAAATTTCCAAGGAGATAATTTAATAAATACAGGATCACCTACATCAAACAAGAGATCTTTCCACAGGTTATCTACATAACTATATATAATAGTCTAAGACACCCTATAGGGTTATTAATCATATTTACCTATTTGAATATATATTATAGAAATTAAAGTCCCAAAAAATTCCTTCACTGCCTTCACCCCAACAATCATGATCCAAACGCCACTTTTCCATATGAAGCCTCAAAATGTGTAACCTTTATACTATAATAAAGACTATTATTATTAGAAAATTTGACTAATTGAATATATAGATCCCAAATTCACTAATAATATAATTATAAATATTTAATAATGTATTCCAAATTCATAATTGTGTGATTTGACTATCTATTTGATATTGGATGAAAAGATGTAATAAAATTTAACTCAATACCAACTGAAATCTAAAGTCCCTTCTAAACATTTGATGTAAATATGGGATCATGGTCGAATAAAATATAGATAGTATCTCCATGTAACCACACTATCTCAATAACATAATGTCTATTTTCTTTTTAAATGACATAATATATTGAATATGTAGAAACTATTTATATTTCTTCAATAAATCAACAATAAATTAACTCAGATTACTTCCATGAGATATTTTCAGAAATCTGACCATGAAATACAATGATGCATTCTCCAATTTCCATTTTATCTCTATAAAATGTGGAATTGTTCCTTATAGTTATTTTCGTTTCAAATTAAACTATTGAAAAGTCAGAAATTTCATGGTAAAATTAGTAATAACCTATTTTATTCCTTCCCATCAACAATATTTTTAATGGTCTATGTACATATTTGTGACATCATGATGAATATAAAATGAAGAGCTATGAGTTTCCTAGAAAATTTAATACTCCAACATAGGATCACTTTGAAAAAATAACCTCTTTCTAAATATTATAACACTTTTTTTCTAATTTGTAATCAGTTCACTTACCATATTTAACCAGTCTCATTCTTTCTTGAAAACATTGTTCATATTTTCAGTTCATCATAATTATATCTAAAAAATATGATTATAATGAAACATAACACTAAGGAATGAGAGTTCCTTTATTGGAAATTTCTAGGCCAATTTTCATTATATATTTAACCAAATTAACATATTCAAAATATATAATAGTTAATGATTCATTATCTTTTTGGATTAAAGAATAAATTACCTTTTTTTATTTACCTTGACTATAATGAATTTTTAACTTCTAATACTTTATATGTTCCATGTAACTTCCCTTCCTCATATCAAATTCATTTTATTTGAATATATACTTCAAAAATTAATAGTTAATATATATTTCAAATTTCTTCCTAAATAAATTATATCCTGATATTTTTAATATAAAATATATTATAGCAGGCATAAGGTCATATATTTGATAATTCTATTATTGATGATTCAATTAGCCTATTGCATATATTATGTTCCAATCAATTTTTATTAAAATACAATTATATCATTTCAATTAAGAAACACTATAAATAAAAAATTCTCTATTTATCAATGGAAAGGCTAACACTAGAATATAAATCAGTGTTCTATTCTATTTACAAAAACAGCCACGACCATATTTTTCCAGATTAATTTAACTCCCATTCATGTTAACTTAGTTAGTGGGAAAGATTACTGAGAAATGTTTTCAAAAATACTTTTCAAATGACATGATAATATAGAAAAACTTTGAATCTCAATGATATTTTTTAATTTTAGACACTCTTCCACCACTTTAGTCATTGAATGATCAACTATAATACTATATTTAGTTAAAATATTCCCTAAGAAAGAAATATAAGATATCAAAATTTTATTTTTTTAATTTTACATTTATATTATTTCCTTTCAAGCACTATAGAAAATAATTATATGTTTTTTATGATTCTCATATATTTCATAATATACCATAATTTCATCAGTAAACTATACCACTAATTTATTAAAATATTTATAGAAAACTCTACTCATAATATCCATGAATAAAACATGATCATTATTCAACTTGAAAGGCATAACCCCAACATCGTAGTTTACATACATGGTATGGAAAAACAGATTAGAATTTATTGCCCCTTAACTTCCAGATGATGATATCCTGACCATTGATAAATCAATGAAACATTTAGTTCTCCATAAAACTGATCAAACAAGTCCTATATATGATGAAAAACATACTTATTATTAATTTTTTATGTTATTAGCTTCTTTATAATAACGGAAATGCCTAATTGAACAAGACTTCCTATTAATAAAAAAAATATGAGCACCATAGTTTAATTGATAGGATGAAAAAAAAACATTATTAAGAAACTCTTGTAACTTCTTTTTCAATTCAAATTAATCTCATGGAACCATCTAATAAGAGGGTTGGAAATTGGATCCTCTTACTCAACTAATTCAATAGGGAAATCCTCCTCCCGATCAAGAATATGACAAGAAAAAATCACCGTGAAGTGCATTAATATAATCATTTAATATATGAAGATCCCTAATATGAACAACTTCCCTATTTTTGAAAATATGAGAAATATATCACTCACCAACTTATTTAATTAGTTTATCAGATTCTTGATATATTTTAATAGTTATAGAATAATTATTATATAATAATTAAAACATAATCTAAAAAATTGAATATAACATATATATCTCTAAAATCTATCTTAACATGATAAAATGAAAGCTAATCCATACTAAGAATAACATCAAACTCAACTATGGGAAATAAAATAAGACATATAGGAAAAACCATTAAAAATAGAATCATAGAAATATTCCTATAAATATATATAGATTTAATACTACCACAAAGAGGTTTACCCAAAAATCTATCTCTATTTTTTGAGGTGATATTTCCATTTCCCTTGAAAATTTCACAAAAGTAAGTGAATATGTAGACCCATAATTAAATAAGACATTTTCATAATTTGAGTAAAAAAATAATGTACATGTCACTACTTAATTTAAAGGTCTTGTATTTCCATATGATAGTCCTACATGACTTTTCCACACCATTCCACTTATGGTCTCTAGGATTCCCATTGCTCATGCTTTTCATCTGACGAGAATCAGTATAATAGATCATCTCAATGAATTTATAACATCTCACTACCTTCTTATCATAAATGTTTTAACCATTAACCTGATTATATTATTTTAAATCATAATACAAATTTCCCATCATACTGTATTGATAAATCTCCATATATTTTATAATTCAATTCTATGGATTCTTCTTACCACACTTATACAGGAGTGAACATTATAAATCTTAGTTTCAGATTTATTCAATATTTTAATTCCCATTGTCTTCCACATAGAACACTTTATATACTTGTGGTTTTAAAAGTAAAAAATCGATCTCAAACATCATAGAAGTCAAGAATATTTCAAAAATATTTTAAATTCATGGGTGTTCAAATTTATTTGAAAACCTAGTCTAAATTAAATTTAAAACTTGTCTATTTTACTATCATAGTCCCAAAAAATTTCGTGAAAACTTATCCAATCTAGTAAAGTTGGATTTATAGATGAAAACAAGGTCTTAATTGTTTTTATCTAGTTCCAAAATAACCTTTCTATCCTACGAAAAACTACCTTAGGAAAATAATTGTCAAGGAAATGAACCTCAAATATCATCCACTCCATGGAATAAATCTCTTCCTTTTCATTGGTATTATTAACCAATAAGAACCACTGATCAGTTTATCTTCAAAAAGATAATTAGAAATAATTTAATTTTTATGTTCAAAACAACCAAAAAATTTAAATATATTTCAAATAGAATTGAACTACCATACGTCTACCACTCAGTCTAAGGATCCACCAAATACAAGATGGTGTTTTTTGATGATATGATCTGCAATAGACATGATCCTCAATAGATATTCTAGTAAATTTATCCTAAGGGTGTCACTATCAATTTCCCAAGTTAACAATTTTATCGTAGATAAGTATTTATCTATTCCAATACAAACCATTCCATGTTAGTGATTTAGAAGAATATTATCCTCCCAATTCCTTTCCACTTCATTCACTATTTTTACTATATGAAAAACCATTGTGAAATATAAATATATTAGATTAATAAATATGGATACCCTCAATTTTTGATATTATTATTTAATTTAAATATTTTTTATTTATAAGTTTAACTACTTAATTTTCCATTCCTTTAGTTTTTGAAATCACAGACACTCTCATAAAACCTTGTTTACAAACTTTTTATGACCCAAGTATTTTAGTATATTTTTTTAGAAAATATTACCTTTTACAATAAATAGAAAACTTTATAATGTATTATGAATATAAAACTATAATTTATCATTATTACCAATGGATTGGGTAAGTGTCTAATTTATCAGACATACCTTTAAACAGACAAGATGTTTTAATTTTGTTTTGCATTTTGTACTATCAAAAGGCATGATCATCTGATTGATTCTGGTTCCAATTTACCAAATTGATCCACATATGGATTATCATATTAAAAATCGATAAGGAATTCAATCCGAAAATTATATGTGCATAATCATAATATCTGAGATCTATTTCTATCGTAAAGAATACATTTTTAACTATAATGTTGTAAAAAATGACATCCGACATTCAGTTATGCCCGAACATTGTGAGATATCAAGAGACAGCTTTTTGAGGCCAATGTAACTAAATCAGAAATATGACTATTGGATATTTTCTTATAAATATCAGCCATTTCAGTAGTTTGGAGATAATACATTTTGCATGTCTTCAGAATATTTCTTAGTGTTAAATAGTCATTATTAATTTTTTAATTATATATAGTTCTCATTCTAAGGAGTCCTTTTCATGTTGTTTCCTTTCGATATTTTTTATTTCTATTCCATATCTAATCATTATTATGATCGAGGTATTTTTGGGGATAAGAAGATGGAGAATCTAATCCATTATATCAATTTATTATTTGAATAGGAAGATAAGAGTTGATCATTGTATCAAGTAATTCTCGGGATAAGAAGGTAAATATTATTTCAATCCTCGTATTCAAGGATTTCCTAGTAGGGAAAGATAGACATTATAATAAGTATAAAACTGTGGATAACATTATTCATGGTTATTGACTAACTTACTGTTATGGTTAATATAGGTCAATATTTTAACATATCTTGTATGTAATTTTTAATATTACTAGTTATAGTATTTATTATTTTTAAATTTTCTTATTATGTTGTGAATGTAATAGATATTTAGTCTTCATAATAATATTTCTATTCATTTTTATAGTATAAATCTAAATATGAAAATAAAATACTTTGATTGTAATCATATCAATTGTGATTCTCATTCTTCACTATCATAATCAGACAAAGTCTGAGTCTGATAAATTTACATTAATAGGTATTTTGTCTTTATTATTTTAAAGGGTTTTAAACTAAAATTCACCCCCTCTTGTAACTATATCCATCTAGGATACTCTTATGACCCTAAAATTGGTATCTGGTCAAGTTTCTATTTTTTATATACTTGTTGAGTTTTTACCTTGTTTACTTAATTCAGGTTGTTTAAGTTTTGATATAAATTTTTTATAGAATTTGATTACACATATGTGTATTTTTAGAAAAGAGTTTCTATTGTTTTATTATTTCAGGTATCAATGTCATATCTCATAATAATATGAATCATATTCAAAGAACTATTTTTGTTGGGAATGGCTATTAATATTGGAGAGAGATATTGAAGAATTGTTTTATCGACCTAGGAGTTGGTAATTTCCTGATGATTACTAGAATATATAATATTACTGATAAGGATGTTTCTGATTTTATGAATATTGAAAAAAAATAATACAAATTGAATTAAAATTGCATAAATAATATATTATGTTTTATAATGAGGAATATTTGCAGTCAAATATCATCTTGTGAAGCTACCAACAATATTTGGAGTGAATTGGAAGAAACACATTTTGGTACATCTAATTTTATGGAAACAAGAAGAGCTATTCCTAGATCCAATTACCATGATTTTGATTTTATATTTAGTGATTTAGTTTCTATGTTTCAAATAATATTCATGTACATCATAAATAGTTTACAGTGTCTTAGATAAATAGGTTTTGATGAATATATTTTAGATGAAAATATTATTGATACAATACATAGTGAGTGGGATTAAAAATGAACAGAAGTGAATGATATAATAAATTTAAATAATGATACTCTTTTTGATTTTATTGGCACTCTCATGGAATATGAGGGAATATTTAAAGTGGTACTATGAAAGATAAAAATAAAAATGGTGGTGTTTCTTTTTCTACAACATCTACTATACATACTAGATTTCAGTCAGTTAAGAAAGTTGTGAAATATTCAAGAAAGAAGAAACTTCTTATTCAGTCAGACTCTAGTACATCAGAACACTCAGAGAATGAGTTATCTAATCTAGATATAATTATGAACAAGTTTGTTGTAAATAAATATTTCTAATACTGATATCAGAAAGTTCATAATGATAAAGGTGTCAAGAAATATTCTTATTTTACATGAAATTAATGTAAGAAAGATGGACGTATCTGACATGATTGTATAAAGTTGTAAAGGAAAGATATAAATAAAAGAAATTCAGATATAAATTATGATAAATACTAAAATTGTAAAGGAAAAAACATTTTACATCTTCTAACACATGGAGTGCTAGTTGTGGAGATTCATCTGATAACTCTAATGATAATGAAATTTCCATACATAAGAACTTTTATCTTGTTGCTAAAATAACCATGGTAAATCAATGTCTAATGGAGAGGGTATGAACATATGAATCCCTTAAAAATTTATCTTTAAATGAAATTTCCCTGATTGTGATAATGGGAACATTTCTATATGTTCTGATAGATAATCTTACACGGCCAGTGAAGATAATACTTTATCTAGTTATGATGATGTATAAGGATATGGAAAACATTTAAAAAAATGAAAAATATAATATTTGTAAAAAATTTGACAATTCTAATGCTAAACTTGCGAAGTAATATTCAAGAATAAATATTTTTTACAAATTAAACATGTGATCTTTCAAAATATATTGATACACTACAACAAAATAGGCCTTTAACTATGATGGTATTTATCAGTGCTAGCAAAAAGCGCTGATAAATGACATCTTCATCAGTGTGAAATAAAGCACTGATAAATTGAACCCTTTATCAATGCTTTATTTGTAATGCTACTAAATGGTACCCATTATCCTCACTATATTTCTAGCACTAAAAAATGAATCCTTTATCATCACTTTTTTATAACTGATAAAGGTATAAATATATAAAATAAAATTTTAAAATAAATAAAAAAATAAAAAATGAGTTTATTAAAAAAATATTATATTTCTTAATTAAATAATTAGTTATAAAAATGAATAAACTGATTATATTATATATAAATTAATAATACTAATAAATAGTATGTATTAAATATATTTATATATGAAAAATCAAAATTATATGATTAAAAAAATAAGTAAATTGATAAAAATATTAAACATTTTATCAATTGAATAATTATTGACAAAGATAATAAATAGTATATATTAAATATATAGATTAATATTAATGTATATAAATATGATTTATATATTAAAAAAATAACACTCTTTACATTAAATAGTCATATTTTAGTGAAAACATGGTTTATGATTAAAAATTAACATGAATTAAAAATACCAACCAATTGCATAGATTAATAGACATATAATTGAATTTCATTTTATATTTCAATTTAAAATAGATCAAATGTGTGTTATATTGATTTCACATATATTTAATTACTTCATTTTTATATACAATGCACAAACACAAAACTTATCCATTTTTATAATATTTTTAATGTGTACTAGTTTTTAATTCATTCAATTTCAATATTTTTTAACATGCATGCACATTAAAATTAGATATTTATTAATAATGTTAAAAATATATTTGTCAAAAAATATTTATAAATAATTATTTTTATAAATGTAGATTTACTTCAATTATACAATTATATATTTATAATTATAAATAAATTATTTTTTAAGTATTTATATAATTATAAATATATATTTATATATATTTATATAATTATTGAATTTATAATTAATTTACATAAATAATGAATAAATTTGTGATATTAATATTTATATATATTTATTATATATATAATTATATAAAAATATATAATGATATAAATATTATATTTTAAAAATATTTACAAAATTATAAGTAAAAAATTATATATTTAAATAAATATAAAATTATAATAAATATATTTAAATAAGAAATATATTTAATATATATATATTAATTATGTATATTTATATTTACAAAAAAAAATTAATTAATAATTATAATTATAAATCCTTTATCATCACTTATTACTTAAGTGCTAATAAAATTGTCTCGACCTATTTAGAAAACCCTAACTAGTTGAGAACCGATCACGATATCAGAAGCTTTTTGTGGAAGTCACCGACTATCGTTGCTCCTCCTCAGTGAAATGAAGCTCGAATCACACAAACTCACTCGACTACCTCTAGTTGCTCGAACGTCATCTGACATTTACTTCTTGCTTGCAGTTAGTGTTTCCAAAGAAAACATTTAGATTTGGATCTTCGTGTATCATATTTTCTGCAACCTAGTGGGGTAGGCTTGTGTTTTCATCCATAGGTTCCAATTTTTGTTTGTATTTGTTGTTTTGTTTTTTATTTCTTCATTGACGATGTCATCAATTATTTGTGGTCTAGCCATTGTATATTATTTTATTTTATATTATAAACACAATGCTTTGTTTTTGATCTGTTGTTTTCTTGCCTACCAATTTGGATATCCTCTTTTGGCCTTTTTAAATTGTTATTTTGAATCAATTTTTTAATCTATATCTGTATCCCAGATTTCTTTGCAAGATTAATGTTGTCATTGTTTTTATATCTATAGAATCACCTCTGGTCTTCTAATAAACTAATTAAATAAATTTTTATACCACTATATAAATTGTGGAGGTTTTGGACAGAAAAACCTTAATCGAATGAGAAAATTTATTTTTCAAACAAATTCTCAAATCTACTGATCATGCGAAGCATCAATAGAAGATGAATTTATGAAATTCATGTAAGGGAATTTAGTTATTTAAATTCTATATTTATATTTTGGTGTTATAATTTTTCTAAAAAAACTATTTTCTCATAATTTTATTTTTTATTTTAAGTGAATTTTTAGTATGGGTGATACCTTATTTATTTTTAATGGATCTCTATTTTCAAAATTAGTATCAGTTCAAATTTATTTTTTCATGTTGTGATATTCTATTGTAAAGGGTACATATATTTTTATCAATTTATGTTTATTTAATAAATATATATATATAAACATAAATATATATATATATATATGTAAATATATATAACTTTATATTTATTTATATGTGTTTTTAGAACTTGTAATTTAAGGTTGATTTTATAATTATTTAATCAAAAATTATGGTTATGGTTTTCTAAATTAGAAAGGGATTATATTAATTTTCATCAAAAATTGAGTTTAAATGTGAATTTATTTTTTAATAATGTGTATTATAAATTCCATGACATATATATATATATTTATTTATATGTGTATGGGATAGATGTTTCAAGGGCTCGTGTGTTTTTCTCCCTTATTTTTGATATAACTTGTTGATGTGTGTTATTTCATTATGCCAACATCGTTATAGACCTCAGTAGAATTTCAAGGTTAGGTCACTGTGTATTAGATGACCTCTTTAGAATCATTCATATGGGTAAAACAGATGTAATGGCCACCCTATAATACTAAGGATGGGTCATTATGGTGATATAAAATCCCAAGAGTCTTGATATGTTTTAAATATTTTATATACCATTAATTTTTAATCTAATAATTCCTTAAGTTCCAACACCACTTGTTCCAAAAAAAAATTGAGTAGATGTTTTCAAATTATATATATTAGAAATTATTTTTAGGTATTCATCATTTTAGGTCTATATGTATTGGTTCCATGCCTAGGAATCTTTGATTACTATCCATGTTAATAAAATAACTCTTTATTCAATAAAATGTTTTATCCATACATTTTTATATATTCTAGTTGATTGGGTGAATGTTTATTATTATTGATTTTCATTTTTGGGTTTCTTATTACTCTATAATTTCATATATAATATTTTTATTTGTTTAGGGGATTAAATAAGGACTTGATTTGTGTCAAAAAACAATTATTATTTCTATTTGATACTTGAGACTCATCCCACATATCTTTTATAGTAAACTGTCTTCCTTATCAACTTCATCTCCAAAATTGTTATTATTGAAATTTTCTTCTTGAAAATCATCCCCCATCACTTTTATATTTCTTATAATAGTCTGTGCATTAGTTATCCCACAGATGACTACTTCTTTGAGTATTCAAGAAATATTGGTTCATATTCACAAGAGATGGAAGATGTGTCAAACCACAAAATTAAATGATAAATGTATGGGAGTTTAGTTGAAGAGGATGAGTTGTATATAATTTCAATATTTAATTAATTCATAGGATAACACCTTCCATAGTGGAGTAATTCTTTTCTAAAATTCAATTACCCATTTTAATTAACACACTGAAATTATTTGAAATAATCAAATATTGAGTTCACTTATTATAATTTCCTATAAATTTCACTTTTGATAATGAATATATTATGTGTATTTATTTACTTATTGTAATAAAATTAATCTTTTATGAACCCAATAGTATGGATATTAATCAAAAATGGATTCACATTAATTGTTTGATAAAATATTATAAAGATGATGTTAAAGATTTCATCAAGATTCCAAGAGAAAAGAATATGACACTTCTCAAATCCCTTTTCCATGTTTAATTTATTTTTATTCAATAATTTTTTTTGGAATAATTGGTAGAACATTTAATTTATCACGGAATAGATTAGAGATATACATTTTGGCCTAAAAATGTGGTAAACATTAATGTGGACACGTATTAGGATGACACTCTGGATTATGGATCATTCTTTATGAGTACTAGTATAAATGATGATGGATATCACATGGAATAAATGAAAATGGAATTTGAAAAACACCATCATGATTATCTAAGGTTGTTTAATGAGTTAAATATTTATGCCGAAAAACCATTATAAAGTAGGTTTATGAAATAGACAACATTGTCAGCTGTATTGAAGTTATAAAATTTGAAATATGGTAGTGGATAGAGTGACACCCAGTTTATATAACTACATGGTCTGCTAAATAATATGATACCAGAATAAAATGAACTACTATTCCGAACATATGATGCTAAATAAATTTTATGATCAATGGGAATGATATCTAAAAAATACATGCTTTTCCAAATGATTTCATATTTTTTTTCAAGGACTATGAATCACTCATAAAATGTCATATGTGTGGCGTAGATCGATACCAAAAAAATGAATCATTTACATTGAAATATGTATGGTAATTTCCTATCATTCCATGATTTAGAAGACTATATGGATTTTAGGAAACTGTGATACAATTGACATGGTATGCAGATACAAGAAATAATGTTGAGAAACTACTTCATCTAGAAGATTGTACTTCGTGAAAGAAAATTGATTATGAGTGTCCTGAATTTGGAAATGATCCAAGAAACATTCAACTTTAATTATTTTTAGATGGAATCAATCCTTGGGGTGTTCATATTTTTACTCACAGTACATGTCTTGTCATGTTGGTAAATTATAACTTACTGCCATGGTTTTTTATGACGCTCAAACACATTATGTTGTCTTTGCTTATATCTGGTCCAAAAAAACATGGTAATGATATTGGTATCTATTTGGATCCATTAATAGAATATTTTAAATTTTATGTGGGATATAGTTGTTATAATGTTTGATGATCATAGAAGAGAATAATTCACACTAAGATCCATGTTGTACGAAATGATAAATAACTTCCCTGCTTATAAAAATACACTAAGATATGAAATTAAAAGAATTATGGGGTGTCCCATTTGTGAAAAAACATACATAATCAGTTCAAGTGAAACATTCCTATAATATATTTTTAGGAAATCTGATATTTTTACATCGATGACATAAATACCAATCCTGGATGAAAATATTTGATGGGAATATTGAAAAAGTTACAAAAACGTCTCGAGTAATAGGTGATTAACTATATAATAAATTAAACTTTATTGGTATTTTTTTTGGTATAAAATTTTCAAAAAAAAACATAGAAAATCAGGTTGGAAGAAGATGTCATTTTTTTAATTACCATATTTAAATTTTTTGTATGCTAGAAATTTTATTGATTTCATGTATGTAAAAATAAATGTATTTGGAAGAGTTATTGTAACATTATTAAATATTCCTGAAAAAAGGAATCATGGTATCAAGTCTAATTTTTATGGGATTGAAATGGGGATAATAAGTGTTTTGGATCTAGGGAAGGGTAGAAGGAAGACTTTTCTTCCTCTAGTAGCTTACACTCTATCCAGATAGGAAAATTTGAGATTTTTCATTCTCCTTAATAGTGTAAAAGTTCCATAGGGGTATTCAAAAATTATCAAGGATATCATTTAAATGATTAATTTAAAGTTAAAAGGACTAAAATCACACAAATGTTATGTTTTGATTTAATTTTAATGCATATTTCATTCAATTTCATTCTCCCTCACAAGGTATGACATAGAATAACCAATATCATATCCTTTTTCAAAGCCAAATGTAGTAATGTTATCAACCCAATGATGTTTCTTACCATGAATAAGGAGGTTGTCGACATATTATGTGAATTAGAGATGTTTTTAACACGATAATTCATTGATATAATGGTCTACATGATGGTTTAAATGGTTAGATAAGTTCAACTTTGTGGTCCCATCATTTATATATGGATGTAGCCCATCGAACAATATATAATGATTTTTTATGGGTATTTCAAAATTCAAATTTGTTCAAAAGGTTGTATTGTAGAACAATATATTGTTGAATAAGCTAATGAATTCTATACTGAATACCTATTAGATATTAACAACATCAATATTCCAATGTCACATCACGTGGAACACCTTATCGGTGAAGGGATTTCTAGAAGATATGTTGTTACAATTAACTTGATACAGTGGGAGAAAGGGAACCTTTACATTTTACATAATAGTTAAGATATTGATCTTTACATTGAACCCCATAAATAAATTCATAGAGATATGAATCTATCATGGGATGAAGGATGGATATCAAATACACATGATCAAATGTTCATAAAAAAGTTCAGAGATAAAATTTATAAGGAGCTATCTGAAAACCTAAATTCAATTGTCTAATGACTTTAATGGATTACTAGGGGACTAAATTAAAATGTTATATCATACAATAGTTTTGTAATAAATGGTCACACATTTTATAAAAAAGAACAATATGACTACAGTATGATGCAAAATAGTGGTCTTATGCTTGTGGCTAAAGAGATGCACATATCTGGTTCCAAGGATTGAAATCAAATTTATAAGAATATTTTATATTTTGGGATTATTGAAAAGATATAAAATATAGATTATAAATAATTTCAACTTCCTATTTTCCATTGAAAATGGTTTGACAATATTAGTGCAGTGAATGTAGATAAAATGGGATTCATGAAGGTGAATTTCATTGTGGAAGTGGAAAAAGATGAGGTGTTTATAATGAAGTCACATGTATTGAATTTATTATATGTCTATAATCCAATAAACAATAATTGAAAAATTATCCAGCTGGTGACAAAAAAATGTTGGGCTAGATGAAATTTCAATTGAGGATAACTCTTTCATAGAGAGATCACCATCACTTCATGTCGGTCTGATTGTAGAAAATGTCTTATACATTAGAGGGTACCACAAATTGGGTATTTGGATTCTCTATAAAGTAACAAAATCTCTAAAACCATAAAAAAATCGATGTCAATGATTTGGTAATTTTCTTAATATACTGTATTTTTTATCATAATATTATACGTTTTGATACTATATTAACATAATAAAAATTAAATGTTTGACTACTCATGTAGACAATGTATTCTAAACATGGCGATGCTACCAATACATTGGAAGAAAAACCTAATAAAGGAAACACTTTGGAATGATGAAAAGGGAATATTAGGACATATTTTTTATTTTTTACCAAAAAAATATATAATAGATATTTGATTTATCTTTAATTATTCCTTATAGAGTTTGTTTATTTTAGAATATTTCTATCCATTTGTCAAGCCTTTTTGGGAAGAGAAACACCACTATATCCTCCCAATCACAAAGGCAATATTGATATTTTCATAGAAAAATCACTGTCTATAGGATTAATGTATTATTTCATATTTATGATTCAAAGTGTGTGTTTGACGTTTAAAATGAAATTTCAGTAAAATTAAAATTGACCTACTCAAAACTGATCAAACAAATTTAGAATGTTTTTATACTTTAGGAAAAAAATCAAGAATTCATTTGGAATGTGTAGGAATCTTCTGCACCTCAATCCAATGCACGATGTGAGCAGTATGACTCAATGTTCTTATTTATTTAAAATTCACATCAATTTTAGTAAGAAATAAAACTAACCTACATAAAACCAAAAAAACATATTCATATTGTTTGGATACTTTATTAAAATGATCCATAAGTCATTTTTGACGTGTAGGAATTAACATCACCTCAATCCGATGCACAATGTGACCAAAATGACTCCTAATGAATCTTTTTATTTAAAATTGACATCAATTTTAGTAAAAATGGACAATTTACCAACTAAGAAGGAATGAAACAGATTCATATTGTTTAAATACTTTAGGAAAATGATCCATAAGTAATTTTTTATATATAGGGATAATCTGCACCTCAATATGATACATGATGTTCTTGGTATGACTCAATGTGTCCGTTATCAATTTCAAATCAACATATTAGTATAAAAATTTTCAATCACTGAAAACCAAGAAAACACACTAATATTTTCTTCATAATTTACAAAATCTATTCATTGGTCATTTTTCATGTGTATGAATCTGTCTCACATAAAACCAAAACATGATGTGATTAGTATGAGTCAAAGTGTGTGTTTTAAATGTGAAATGAAATTTTAGTAAAATAGAAAAGTGACATACTCAAAATGGAGAAAAACATTAATATTTTTTGATATATTTGGAAAACAATACTTACCTCATTTTGGATTTGTATGAATTAGCCTCACCTGAATCGGATGCATGGTGTGACCAGTATGACTCCAGGTGTGTATTTTTATTTAAAATTTTCATCAATTTTATTAAAATAGACAACTAACATACCAAAAACCAAGAAAACACATTCAGATTATTTTTATATTGTGAAAAAATGACCCGTTAGTAATTTTTGACATGTAGGAATCATCAACACCTCAATATGATACATGATAAGCCCGGTATGACTCAAAGTCTATGTTATTAGTTTAAAATCATCATTTTAGTAAAAAGAGATTCATTCAATAAAAACTAATAAAATGTTCTCTGGTTTTCTTGATAATTTAGGAAAAATATTAAAAATTCATTTGTGACATGTTGGAATTGGTCTCATGGATGCGATCAGAATGAGTAAAAGCATGCGTTTCTAGTTTGAAATAAAATTTTAGTAAAAAAAGTTAATAACATGTTCAAAACTGGGAAAAATATTTCGTATTGTTTTTATACTTTAGGAAAATGATCCATAAGTCATTTGAGATGTGTAAGAATCATCCACAACTCAATCTGACCCACATTGTGACTGGTATAACTCAAATCATGTATATCTATTTACAATTGACATCAGTATTAGTAAAATAGACAACTGGCCTACTAAATACCCAAAAAAATCATTCAAATTGTTTTGATACATTACAAAAACGATCCATATGGTCTTCTTTGTGCACAAATTATACACATCTCAATCCAATAAATGATGTTCCTGGTATGATTCAAAGTGTATTTTTTCAGTTTAAAATGGACATTTTCATTGAAAAACTTACACTCACTAAAAACCGATCTAACACACATGGACTTTCATGGTAATTTAGGAAAAATATTTATACATCATTTGTGATGTTTTGTAATTTTTTTCATGTCAAACCGATACATGATGTGATTATAATGATTCAAAAATGTGTGTTTCTAGTTAAAAATGACATTTTATTAGAAAGGACATCTTATATACTCAAAATTTATAAAATAGATTTATATCACATTGATTCTTCAAGAAAATGTTCCAAAACTCATTCGGTACATGTTGGATTAAGCCACATCTCAATTTGACACATGTTGTGACTAGTAACTCTAAGTATGACTTTTTATTTGAAATTGGACTAATTTTTTGAAAAATTATCACTTTATATTAATTTATTTATCTATATTATTTTTAAAAAAAATTTGTCTTATTATATAGTTACATTATTTTCCTCAAGCATGGGTAGTTGGTTTGGTTATAACATGAGTCAAGGTTAGGATTAAAAGACAAAGGAACATTGATTTTTTTGAATGAATGTAATAATTTGTATTTATGTAACAGTATAAACCAATGTTTGAAATATCTATAATATCGAGTTTTTTTTCTTATAATTGTGTTATAAATTTCATTTCATTTAAATTATATATTTGGACTTGTTTTGTTGATTTCTGATGTGTTTCTGGTGCTATAGTGTGATATTATAGCATATTGCATAAGTGTTTTCATGCATTGTTGGTGGACACTGCATTATAGACCTTTATCAGAGCTTCTAAAATAAATGATAAATGAAACATTTGACAGCGTTGAATAAAAGTGCTGATAAATGTGTCATTTAGCTGCACGTTTAAAATCCCTGAGAAAATACCCATTTATTAGTGTTTTTTAGCATCGATAAAAGACACCTTTATCAACTTTTTTTTGAACTAATAAAAGAAAAGGGTTTTAATCTCGCTCAAGTAGTCATCACTTTTCTATAACTGGTAAAGAGCATTTAAAGTGCTGTTAAAGGTCTATTTTTAGTAGTTGTAATTTTTTTTCATAAATATAATATTTTAAAATATTTTAAAATATTTATTTTTGAGAAAAATTTTTAAAAAAATAGTTATGAAAATAATAATGATGTGGATAAAAATTTTGTTATCAGAATAAATTCTAAAATTTATAGTTTGAAGAAACATTTATCAAAGTTTACCAGTATTAAGGAAAACTATAAAAAAATGTATAAATAATTTAACATCATGGTAATAGTTCTGAAATGGGATTTTTAAAAAGAAAACCTATTTTTTATAATAATAATTTTGTTCTTAAAAGTGAGTATTTTTTCACTAAGTTCCAAAGTGGTGGTCACTAGAAGAAATTTTTTCCCTTAAATGCATTAAAATATAAAAGTTTTCATATGGCTTATTTTTTTATAGAAATGACATTTTCCCAAAACAAAATCAGAAAAATGTGGTCACGAAATTTTTTTTTTCTAATAATATCAGTCTCAAGAAGGTTTGGATTCCAAAAATCGAATTTTTTTCTATAAAATAAATATAGTATGAACATAAATTACATTTGGTATATGAATAGTATATGTTTCAGGCACATGACTAGAAAAAATGATTTCTTCAAGATGATAATTAAGATGAAAGGTGGAAAAGTAAAATTTGAAGATAATGATAAAGGGGATATTATCAGAATAGGTAACATTTTTCTTCTTAAAAAATCTATTATTTACAAATTTTTATTTTTTGCAGTACATAAACAAAAAACATTAAAAGAATAATTCAATTATGTGATTCAGGTTACCTTATAGACATTAGAAATGAAAAATTTACTATAAATAGTTCCAATTATGAGTTTATTCTTTCTTCTAGTAAATAGAATAATGTTTTAAAACGTAACATAGAGGACCTTATAAGCCAAGACATGCCATTCATTCTTACTATAAAAGATAAATCAACGTTATAAAATAGAATTTTTATACAATATAACCAAATAAAGTTAACTAAGTTAACTAAGAGATTACTTTTTAAGGATATGACAGAACTTATGTTTGATACATCAAAATTATGTGACCCTTATCAATACAGTAAGAAACATAAGTCAAATTTTAAATCTGTTAGTTAAATATCAACATTTTATGCAATATAGTTAGTGAAAATTGAGTTATTTAGTCCTACAAAAATTGGAATTAATGGAGGAAAATACTATGTATATTTTTTATTTAATTTTTTCACTAGTTATACTTGGGTCTATTTTCTTACAAAGAAATCTTAATACTCTAGTTATTTTAAAACATATATAGAGAGATAAAATGAGAAATAACTCCCCTTCATAACTACTCCTAGTTATCATGGTGGAGAATTTGAAAATTTTTGTTTTGAAACATTTGGTAGTTAGAAAGATAATGAAAATATACTTAGGACCTTAAACTCCCTTGCAAAATAGATTTGTTTAAAGAAGAAATACAATTATTTAAGAAATATCTAGAACCATTCTAATTGAATACTCAGTTGTTATATTTTTGGGATAAATAGGTTAGTACTATTTTATACACTATAAATAAATATTTAATAAGACCCTTTCTTAATAAAACACTTTATGAGTTGTGGATAGAAATAAAACCAAAATATTCTTAGCTAAATGGACTTGGTTACAAAGTATTGATCATGAATACTAAGTAAAATTTATATAATTTCCACCAAAATATGATGAAAGAATATTATTAGTTTATCCCACTACTTCAAAGTCATATATAGTGTTTAATAAAAATTATCAGATTATTGAGGAAACAATACATGTTATGTTTGATGAAATTTATCCCTTTGGTTTCAAACAATCTCAACCTATATCATCAGATGTTATTTCAAAAAATGATTTTCAACATTTTTCAGAAAATTCTTCTCATAAAGAAATAGCTCATGAATTAGTTTCTGATAGTATTCCTCATGAATAATTTCTACCTACTTTTAAACAGTTTTTTAAAACCTAATAAGATAGTTGTTTCGTAGGAATAATCCTAGTGAAAGTATATTTGGTGATGTATATCAACCGGTTAGGACTACAAGTTTCCTAAAAATGAAATTAAACATCTATATTTCTTATCACAATTTGAACATAATAATTCCAATGAGGCTTTAGGGGGTAAGGATTGGATTAAGGCTATGCAAGATGAATTAAATGAGTTTAAAAGGAATAAACTATGGACTTTAGTTAGATGACCTAAAGAAACTTCTATAATTAGAGTAAAATGGGATTTTCAGAATAAATGCAATGAAAATTTCATAATAGATAGAAATAAAGATATACTTCTTACTAAAATTTATAATCAATAATAGGGAATAGATTATGATGAAACATATGCTTCAGTAGAAATACTTGAAGCTGTTTGAATACTTATATCCTTTACAACATTCTTTAATTGGAAAATATTTCAAGTAGGTGTGAAGTGTTCTTTGGTTAAGGGATATATTTAAGAGGATGTTTATATAAAACAACCCTATGGTTTTGAAATAGAAAAACATCATGAATATTTTTAAAACTAAAAAATGAATATATGGATTTAAATAAGCCCATAGTTCTTGGTATGATAAGTTAACTAGTTTTTTATCAAAAAAAAAATTTGTTAAGGGAGATGTAGATCCAACTATTTTTATGAATGCCGTAAATAAAACATTATTATTGTAAAAAAATTTGTTTATGGAATAATATTTGGTTCAAATAAAAAATGTTTAATAGATTCCATTGAATATCTTATGATGTTTGAGTTTGAAATGAGTATGATGGGAGAGTTAAAAAAATTTCTTAGTTTTCAAATGTCTCAAAAAAGAGAAGGAACTTCAATATCTCAACATAATTATATAAAATATCTTCTTAAGAAACATTGGATTCAAAAATAATAAACGTATTAGTAATGCTATTGGTACCTCCAATACTTTAGATATTAATGAGGATCATAACCAATTTATCATAAAAATTATAGAGGTATGATGGGAAGTTTACTTTACATAACAACTAGTCATCTATATTTAATTTTTCTAGTATTATTATGTGATCAATATCAAGACAATACAAAAGAATCCATTCTTAATGATGTAAAATTAATTTTTTTTAACCTGAAGAGTATTATGGATTTAGAATTATTATTTTCCAATGGAAACTTTTTTGAATTAAAAAGTTTTTTTTATGGTGAGTTTAGTGGATATAGAATTTATATGAAAAGTACTTCAAGAATATTTCATTTATTAATAGATTATTTAGTTTCTAGGTCATGTAATAAATAACACTTACTATAAATTTTCACTGCTGAAGCTGAATATATGGTAGTTAAAAATTTATTATGATCAAGTGTTGTGGATTCACCACACACTCACAGACTATGGCATGAGTTTTACTAAAATTCAAATACTTTTTGATAATACAAGTACCATTTATTTATAAAAATCCCAAAACATCCTTCATGTTAGAAATAAATAGATATAAGAAAGAATTTCCTTTGAGATCACACATTAAAAGTAGATTTAATATTACAATTCATCAGAACATAAGAACGAATTGATTATATTTATACTAAATCCTTTAGTTCTGATAGAATTGAATATATTAATCAAAATACCATAATGATCAATGTAATATGATTATTTATATCTACATATTATTTACCCCTTTCCTAACATAAATATACTCTTTTTCATAGGGGTATTACAAATGTTTTTTGTTTTAAAATATCCTTTTAGTTTCTCCTAAAACTTTTATTTTTTAAAAAAATTTATGTATCGTCAAGAGTTTTCTGGTCTCATAATTTAAGAAAATTTTTAGAGTCAAATATCTTAAATTGATTTTTGAACTCATAAATTTTAATAAATTTTCTGGACTACAAAAATAATACAAACCATTGTAATCACATTTCTTTAAAAACCTATCATAATCATTTTTTTGAAAATTAACAAAATAAAAAGATATTTTAAAATTATAGTAGTCTATTTAGTTTATAAAACCCAAAAATAAAAGTTTTATAATACCAATGAAACATTACACTCCGAAATTCACTCTTTAATTCTTTTATTTTTTTTCATTTTTTCATTAATTTAGTTTATAATTTTTTTATAGATCAAGTTTTAGACATTGTTTTGTTTTCAAATTTTTTTAAAAAAATTATATTCATAATGATACTCATTCTGATAAAAGTTTTAAAAACATTGATTTCAAATAATATTTTTTAATAAACATTCTTTGGATAAATATCATCCAACAGACCATATTGGGTTTTCATCTCGACAATTGGTTTTATTATGGAAGTTGAACCATCACCCCTAGTAAATATATAAACGTGTTCACTCTATTATCCCACATCATTTATTTAGAACCCCCTCTATGATTTTTAGCCCTTCAATTCCATTCATATGATTGTTTTTCTTTACATCCATCCACCAACAACATATCCAGTACCGATGGAATAAAAATAGAATTATTATAAGTTATTTTTCTTTAGGGACTGTTTAACTGAATGATCATGTTTTGAAAATTATGATTATACTCTTAAGAATATTATTTCTTTCCAAGAATGGTAATATGTTCATGTTGAAAATATTGAAAAGGATTTCTATT
Source organism: Viscum album (assembly GCA_963277665.1). Classification (NCBI taxonomy): domain Eukaryota; kingdom Viridiplantae; phylum Streptophyta; class Magnoliopsida; order Santalales; family Viscaceae; genus Viscum; species Viscum album. The sequence goes on from OY728157.1 coordinate 1,435,722,891, forward strand.
TATATTATCATGATGTAGTCTCATAATTCTATGAATCTATGAAATTTGTTAAAGTATATTGAAACGAAAAGGATTCCTTTACCATGTTTGGTAAATGATAAAAACATTCTTACAAATTTATAAAGGACTTGGTTTTTGTCCCTTAATCAGGATAAGTGTATTTACATTCTCATAATCCCATAAATAGACTCAAAACCTTTGATATGAACAAGGTAGAAGAATATCTGTTCTTATATTACGAGAATATTATACAATACAATCATTTGACTCTAGATAAAAGATTCATTTATTTATTGATGAAAGGTTACTTGATTCTAGGGAAAGAAGATAGGGATACTTTGAATGTTTATGATTTTTTTGTTCTGGATTATATTGTTAAGATAAGGAAGATTGATCTAGTAAAATTCATCTTCATTACACTAAAAAATATAAAGAACACTTAATCAAGTTGAAGATAATAATGTTTTTGAATTTCTTTTTCAAAAAATGATTATGAAGTGTATGGGGATATTTAAATTGGATAATAAATTATATCTAGTCATGAAAAATATTTCCTTTATCAATTAAGACACTATACTGAGAATGAAGTTAGTTTTTCATACTAAAACAAAAATGATTGTAGAAAAACTTTAAGTATCTATGTATGAATCCCAAACCTCAAAGAAATATAAATTATATAATAACATGAATATAAAGTCTAATACTTCTCCACTAGTGAAACAAAATAATGAGAATAAAATGATGGAAAATTTCTTCAAGAAAGATGAGGGATTATAAGGTTTCGAAGAATCTGGTTGATCGAAAGTTAAAAATTGACCCCGCAAAAGATAAAGCATTGAATATATGAACTAATGAATAAATTAATAAAGAATAGAAAATATGAAGGAAAAATAATAGATTGAAATAATTAAAAATTTTGAGAGTTTTCAAAAATATGTATTAAGAAATTTTTAGAATCCAATGATTCTAAAATCTCATACCGATCATGTAAATCTAGAATCTATATTAATTTTTGAAAATATCAATGTTTTCCCCTAAGATCCATTCAATTATAGATAACTGAAATACAAAACCATTTCTTAAATAATCAATTTCAAATTTATCTAAGAAAAAAACCAGAACTTGAGTTACTATGAAAGGTAGATTTTAGAAATCAAAGATATTTAGAATAAAACGTGATAAATAAGTTTATAAGTAATTTGAAGAAGGGGAAAATGACGAATATGAAGATGTATAAGCTGAGGAAGATGTTGAAGTAGAATAATAGGAGGGGGAGGAGTAAAAAGAATGAAATGAAGAGGATGAGGATGAATAAACTAAATCAAATAAGGAGTCATCAAATTCATCTTTATCATATTTACCATCTAATTCTGATAAGAATGAAAAATGAAAAAGTTATCAGGAAGAATAATCATCATTAAAAATGGAAAAAAAATTATCATAAAATAAAGAAGAATAAGATCAAAAAAAATTGTAAGGTATTAGACAAAACTAAAACTAATAGGGACGTAAAAATTATTGAAATTTCATATTATAAGAAATTATCTATGAAAAATTAAAAGAAAGGAAATAAAATTGATTTCAAAACCAAAAAATATAAAACCTCAAAAACCTTCTTTAGAATCATCATATTTAGAGGCAACCATTTCACAATAGTTTTTTGATTAAATTTTTCATTACATAAAGTGATTATAATACACAACTCTATACATTCCTAACATTGAAGCAATATTTAATCTAATTCAGAATAATATTAGTGACTAATCCAGGTCAAAGTATGTTTTAACAGAATCAATTATTCATATTAAAGTAGAGTTGAATACTTTTTAAGAAAACTCACTTAGTCAGAAAATATCAATAAATCATTTGGTGAAGTGGTCTAACCATGTAGATTCTAAAAATCATTTTTTGATGACTAATTTTTAGAGGTTAAAAATATTTTTTTAGAATTTTTTTATTCTTTTAAAAATTTATCATCAGATTTGGTGGATAGTGTTAAGTTCATAGAAGAATTCATAGATTCTACAGATGAAAATACTAAGGATGTAAATGTTTTGAAGTAAAATATATGAGATATGGAGTTAGAGTTGAGTAGACATAGATCATGTGAAGATGAATTTTTTGCAATAAAGGAACAAACCAATTATCTATTTGAGGAAATTAAATGTTTGAAAGATGATGTTCTGAATTAGGACAATCTCAAAAAAAAATATCGTGAAGATATAAAAGGATTGGAATGTGTTTAAGAGAATGAATTCCTTTGTGAATAACCTGAAAAATAAATAATGAATATTTTTTTTCTTTTAACTCTCGATGTATTTTTTCAAAACATTTGTATTGTTAATGAAAAAATTAATTTTCATCCAAATCTTATTTTCATGAGTGTTTTATAATTTCAATTGGTTATATGTTCTTTCATATTTACATGGATGATTTGTTAGTTTATAATTTCTTCTTATGTGTATTTCTAACATTCTATGAAACATTAATTTTTTTCCCATTCCTTTTCAAAAAACACAAAGGGGAAGAATGTTTTATCAAAAGAAGATAATTTTTTTATGAAGGGGGATAATTTATTTTGAAAAAAGAGATATTATCCTTATGGGGAGAAAAATTATTAGAGGGGATAAGTATTCTTTATATAATAATTTATTCTAACACACTCCATCTTATTCAAAATAGTTACAAACTCTAGGGGAGTTAAGTTGTATAGAAAAAATTCATAGTTCTTAAAAGATCAAAGGACAATAAGTTTTTCAAGATATTTTTCATTTAATATTTCATTATATGTTCTTTCCAAAAAGGTGGAGATTTTCTTTTAATAATATTTAGTTCTTACTATTCCATTTTTGTAGTTTTGGAAATCACAAACACACTCCAAAAACGTTTTTTATTAACTCTTTATGTAGCATGCATTTTAGTTTGTGTTAGTATAAAACATTACCTTTTAACATAAATAGAAAAATTTATAATGTATTAAGAATATAAACCTATCACTCTTCATTACAATTAGAATATTGAGTATCCATATGATTAATCAGACTAACCTTTAATCGGACTGGAATTCATTATTTTGTTTTTTCTATTATACTGAAAAAATTCATGATCATCAGACTGACTCTGGTACGATTCTATGGGACTGAACCTCATAAGGATTATTTTAATGAAAATTGATAAGTAATTCCATAGGATTATACTATGTTTATAATTAGAATATATGAGATTTATTTCTATCGTACAGAAAATATTCTGCAATATAATAGGGTAGAACGAAAAGGACATCAGACATTCAGTTATGCTAGAAAATCATGATATTTCTAGATCTTTCTATGTTATGACAGTATAACTAACATAGAAATTTGATCATTAGAGATTTTCCTATAAATATTCATTCATTTAAAGAGTTATAAGTGAATACATTTTTCAAATAAAGACTTATGAATATTTATTAGTGTGTACCGCTCATCCTTAGTCGTTATAATTCATTATAGAGTTGTTTTTTATAAGGAATCATTGTTAGGTTATTTACATTAGAAATTTTTAATTTTTATTTTACATATGATCATTGTTAAAATCTAGAGATTACTGGGATTAGTAGATTTTGAATCTAATCGATAGATTCCAATCATCATGTCGATGGATTCCAAGGGTAGAAATGCGTATCTTATTTCAATAATTATTTAGTGAAATTTCTTCAAAAGTAAAGAAAAAAATTACTTTATGTATTAAATTTTGGATATCATTACAAGTATATTGACTACGTTAATCTTAAGATTAAAAAATTTCAATCTTTTAATATATCTTGTAAGTCATTTTTACTATTACCATGTATTGTATTATCTGTTTTTCAAAATTATTATTATGTTATTCATTTAATATAAAGTTAGTCTTTGTAATCATATTTCAATTATAGTTTTTATCATATAAGTTTGAATACAATTATAAAATAATTTTATTTCAGTTAGATCCAATATGATTTTGATTATTCACTATGATAATCAGGCTATGTCTGAGTCTAATAAATTTACATTAAGAGGAATTTTTTTGATTAGTTTAAAGGTTTTTTATACTAAAAATCACCAATCTATTATATATATCAAGATAATATAATATTACGATCCTAAAATAATAATATACCTTAAATATTAATTTATAATAACATATTAACCTCTAATGTTCTAAAAAGCTTTCTCTAATACCAAATTTTATGTATCATGACTTAATCAACAAATAATTAAGAGTTTTATAGAAAATATTGAATTTTATTTCATTAAAATGAAATTTTAGGTTTATAGTTTTCGAGAATTATGAAAATTTATTATATATCAAACACTTACAAAAAAATGGAAACTCCCACTCAATATCTGTTTCTTTTTTTTCACAGAATAAATATTCTTAATTTAAAATCATGTTTCTTTCAAAACATGTTTTCTTCCTTTCAGATAAATCCCTAACAAGAAAATATTTAACTTAATATAGTTATTTCTCATCCTTATGAAATGTGGAAATTATTTGAAAAATATGTATGAGCCTAAAATTCTCAGTAAATGATAAAAATACATTTTAAATTTTTTAAAACCATGAAATCTCGTAGAAAATTTTCCTTTTAAAAAATTAACCACAAGATAAAAAGAATCATTTCCTTAAGAAATAAAATTCAGTTCCCAATTGTTTTTGAAAAAATCTTAAATGGAAAATAAAAATAATGAGGTTTTCTTGTAAAATATGTGTACTCCTGAAATCATTTCCTTAAAAAACATACTATTTGACCTTAAAAGGGGCATAAACATTCCCTTAAACATAAAAATATATATTAAATTATGATATCAAAATACATAATGGGTATTTATTTTAAAGAATATAAAATTTATATAGTTACCTTTGGACATTAACTTCATATCACTCTTAAAATCACTCATAAAAGAGTTCTTACATGCACTCTTACAAATAGAATAACCTACTCAATTAATTCCAGCAAATATTCCATAGAGAAAAAAAATCATTACCCAATTCATTGGAGGGATATATCATGATCACCCATCATCATGAAAAATGTAAAAGAAAAAAATATATATATAACACATATATTTTTATATTTTAATTAGAAAAAATACTTTTGAAAACATATAAATAGGAACCTTTAGGCTTCAAATAAAATAATGGATAAAAAAATTCTTTTAAAAATTCTTAAACTAAATAATTATCAAAAGAATGAGAAATATAATATCATTTAATAAACTATAAAAGAAAATATACATAAATAATCTTAAAGAATAATGGTCATGATGATGGAAAATTTCATTCATCTGGAATATCTTAAAAATATATTCCCTTCACACTTTTACAAAATAAACTATATAGAAAACATTAAAAAATTAGGTTTTAAAACCACTGTAGGGGAAGAAAAATTTAGTTTCAAAATGAATTTAAAAACCCATTTGATTATCATAAAATTAATCTTTGAAAATTTAAATAAACATGGATATGGATGAAAAATATATAGAGTGACAATGTTAAATAATTTAAGAATGGTTTTATAGATAAAACCCTTAAGACTTTAGTCTCTTTTAAATCAGAATAAAATTGGAGGAGATAACATGAAAAGGAATTGTAAAACACTTATATTTTTGTAAATAAAATACAAAATGAATTCATATGTTAGTATATAACTCACAAAAAAATAATATATAGTGAAAATGGAATGAGTCTATTGAATGTAAATTAAGATGAAAAATCCATTATCTGCTATCAAAATCACCACATACATAATTTAAATCCATTATAATAAACATATATCAATTATATAGTATTTTAATAAAAATTTCAATGTATATTAAATTATCATAATCCTTTTTATTTCATGTGTATATATACACACTAAATTGGTTAAGTTAATGTCAGACGTTTTTTGGATGTTCGGTTCATAATCCCCAAAATACTTTTATAGTTTGACCATGGACAAAGGGATCATGGTTACATAATATAAAAAATTTAAATCTTAATTTAATTATAATTTTTTTAATTTATATATTAATTTAGAAAAATCTATGAATGAAATAAATAAAAAACTAATCACATTACTTCGTGGAAGAGGTAGTCCACAAGTAGTCATGAGTGACATTATCATTTTACAATGGATGGAATAATAAGATGGTATGAAAAATATTATATTAACAGGAATATAATTATATAAAAAATATCATATATTTTCATTAAATACATCATAAATACGAAACATGTGTTGTGGTGATTAAAAGTGAAACACATCTCTTCATGGAGGTTGCAATCGACACATATGCACGAGCGATACATTATTTTACAATAGGATGGAAAATAAGATTATGAGAGGTTTGACCAGAAACATAATAAAAATTAATTATATTAGATGTAATTATGTTATTATTCCAGAAATTTATGATAGTTTATATAGATATTGAATACGATATAATCAATAAAGAACTCCATAAATAGTTATACCTCTTCTTTAGAAAACCTCATTTGACATACCCCTTGAGCCTTACAGGTTGTTACTTAGTGAGGAAAAGTATAGTATGATGTGTATAAGGATGTCTAGTAGGAATTTGGGTAGGTATTTTTTGAAATAAATTGAATGGTAAGTGGTGTTCCAAGGGAAATGAGAGGGGGTATTTATACATGAGAAGAGATATAGTTTAGTATTAAAATATTGTTTATATTCATTGTAAAGCCAACCAATTGTTGGTGCAATTAATTTCAATGAATATCATAGAAAATAAATAATTATTTTATGATTATTTTACCTTTTAATTTGGAATGAAAGAAAAAAATGATTACAACCACATCCTTTAATGCATAAAATCCAAAAGAATGTTTTATTAAGGGAAAATCTAATTAAGTTTTCAAGGATTTAAGTATAAATTTGAATTAATATTTATAATTTCATTATTATACAATTTAAATGTGTTTTTTATTAATGAATGTATTTCATAATTTTTTATGAAATTATTGTATCATAATTATTTAATCAAAACCATGGTACCCATAAAACCATAATTTTCACATTTCACCAAAAAAATTACTTTTTCAAAAAAATCCCAAAAATAACCCTATGCTAATGTTGATATTATGATATAGAAAATGAAGTATTTTTATAAAATTCATTTCTTAAAATGAAGAAATTTATATTTTAAATAATAACATATAATTCATGTAAAGAAAAATTATCAGAAGAAAATTATTTCCTTTTTTGGATTGGAAAATTACTTTAAAATTATAATAGTGTATATGAATCCATAAAATATAACAATGAATATAATTAAGATATGAAATTTAATTATTATTAAAATTACATAAGGTTTCACACAATGACATCCAGTTCATTCTCTATGGTGTTCTCAGCCCTAAATCACTTTACTTGAACCCATTCAATTATGCGTGCTTGCACACCCATTAAAAAAAAAGATATAATTTTTTATAGGATCCACTTACCAATATAGTGAAGTTAACCCCACACTAATCTCCATAGGGCCTTAGTCAGTAATATATATAATTTTTAGCTCCTATGTTATGCCATAACAGTAAAATTATTAATTATAAAATTATATAATTAAATTTTTTATTTAATCCAATAAGTCATAATATCCTAAAAGCTCACCAAGAATATTCATTTTAGTAAAATTGAAACCCAAAAAAGCAAAAAGGTCCATGGTGTACCCCGTACACCATCATAAGAAAAATATGTATCAAATGGAACCCAACGAGTATTCAATTTTATAAAAAACAATTAATAAAATAGGGCACAAACATACCTCATTATAAACAATGAAATATAGTGTGAGACCATCTTTATAAAATTACCTCTAGCCAAGCCACATGAAAGACCCATCATTATTTCTCAATTACACCATAATTTGGTGGAATGAACACTAAATCCTAGCATGAATCAAATCAAAATCAGAGGGCTTCAAGGGAAACCAATATTATAGGGAGGTGTATAGAGAACCAATATTAACATATATGGATATTATATCATTTTATATGAATATTCACCACATTATAAAAATACATTCCCAAGGATCATAATATTTTAGTGTCTTTGGAAACATGGAAAAAAACAACTAACTTAATTAAAGATATGTAATTTTTCCCACAAATATATTCCCCATTAGTACATCAACTTATAATATTTCTTTATAACCTGGGTAATAGAAGCATAAGAAAATGGGAGAGCTCAGAATCTCAGTAAGGTTAAATAGAGGAGATACATAAGCATGTCATTATAATAAGGGTATGAGAACATGAGAATAACATTTTATGATCATACCCTACATATCAAAGATAGTATACATTATTTATGGAAAAAATATTAATAGTTCATAAGACATGATTCATAATGTAAGAAAGAGCATAATCGATGAAAAAATAACATCGAATTAAGACATTGATTTTGTGGAATACATATAAATATATAAAATAATATATTTAGGATACCTACCAAGACCTTCATAACATGATAGGATTGGGATAATAACTCGAGTACCTGTTTAGGGATTTGGATTTCATCTCATGTACCATCTTGTTTCGGGCATGTTATTCCCTTGCATGTATCCTCTTGTTTTGGTCTTGGGATTCCCCCCAATGTACCATCTTTTTTCGGGCTTGGGATTTCCTCCCTTGTACTCTCTTGTTTTAGGCATAATACGACTTCTTGTTTTGCATTTGGGATTCCATCTTGTGTAACCTATTGAGATCATAAAACATTTATACTTACCCAATTAATTAGAGAGAGATATAGGTCCCACCAATCACATAATGAAATCATACATGCATATTCCATAAGACAACTAAACATTCATCATATCAAGACCCATGAAATGAAATGTTTATCATTAATGTTTCCTTACAAAATAAACTATTGATAAGTGATATGATTCATAATCAATTTATTAAACAATAATCGATGAAAATAAGTGGGTTTAAAATCATATAACCCATTTAAGAAAATTAAGTATCATAAAAAACATTCCATCAAAACATAAACCATTCAAGAAAGAATATTAATGGTATTAATAAACTATAAAAAAGTATGTCATATCATATACAGATATATTTTGAAATATAACATGGAAAATTTATTAGGTAAAATAAACATTCCTAAAAATACTTCTCATAAAACCATTTCAAGAATAAATTTATTTAAATAAGTCTTTATAAATTCATTTAAAACATTTCTCAAGAAAAAATATTTTTTTCTAGTTTAAAAATTCTTTTTAAAACATAAAGAATTTTGAAATCATTTTTCTTTGAAAAAAACCTTGAAAACATAAAAATAAGGCTTTGAATAAATTTTCAATGCCTTTTCTATAAATTTTTTTTGAAAACATAGAAAGAAATATAAAAATCATTTAAATCATTTTCCTTGAAAATAAATATTTTAAAACTTATAATGGGAGTATCATAAATCATTTAGAAAACTTTTAAATCAAAAATATTTTTCTTTGAAAACCACATTAAAATAAAAAAAATTATAAAATATTAAGAAATTAATTTCTTCAAAAATAAATTTTTAATATAAAAAATTAATATTTAGGTAAATGATAGTCATGACAGTGTGTATGTTTTACATATCAAACATTCCTTTTGCACCTTAAAATTTATAGAAAAGTACCTTGATTGTAAAACAACAAGGGGATTCCTTTTAAAAACATTTTTTTTAAAAGGTAAAACATTGGTAAAAATTTCTATTAAAAATAATAGGATAATAGTAAAACTTTTTTAAATTTTTTTTTTAGAAAAACTTATTTTAAAAGAACACATTTTTTCGACCAAAAGGAGAAATAAAGTCATATTTTCATATTTTTTTTTAATTATATTAATTAAAAAATGGTGTAAATGGTAATAATACATGAAGATATCATGGATAAAAATTATATAATAAAATTAATGAGTTTTATACATAATATTTTATCAATGAAAGAACAATCTTAAACAATCTCGATAAAAGATAGATTATAACAATAAAATGTTACAAGTGTAGTTACATTGGATCATAATAATATAGAAATAATAACATTAAATAAAGATAAAAATATAATGAAAATAATTATATTCATTATATAACACGTAAAATAGAATTATATATATATCATATAAAAAGTAGAGGTTCATAACATGGCATGAGTGTTAAAGAAGGAAAATTAATACAAAATTACATTACCAATTTGGTAACTTTTGAACCATATACCCAAAGAAATAAATAAAATAAAATGGATATGTAAATAAAAATATTTTAAATATAATATTCATAGATTACATATAGGATCAGTATACAGGACACATAAATTAAATGAGTGGTGAATACAATGTCTATCTCATGTAAATAAAAAGTGAGATGAAATTCTCTTACCTTAAGTATTAAATTTTTCCGTACACATTCAAAATGAGAATTTAATAAATGTAAGATCATTTTAAATCTAAAATATAGCCATATTATTATATCTAATACTATATATTATTTTTTATGACTTCATATTACCTATTTATTGAAAATTCCATGTTAATGTTTTATTTTGGGAAATATCCACTTTAATTTTCATACTTGTTTTGACTTTTCATTGTTGATCATACTTCTTAGATCATGATTAAATTATTTTCATAATTTAAAACATGGTAAATATATCATATATATTATTTATATATTTATTTATAATAATATATATAAGATATAAGTATGAAATGAAATACACCGTTTATGGAGATGGTAGGCCGTACGTATGCATGAACGTTGTTTCCGTTTTATTGTCATATTGAAATAATGGAGGTCAATGAAATATATATATATATTATAATTAAAATATAATTATTATTTTATATATATCATATGAATTTACTAAATAAAATTTTAAAAAATACCTGTAATATTTGAATGAATCACATCACTTTGAGGAGGTAGTAGTCCACACTTCCCCAAACAAAATTATAGTACTTTCACAAAATAAAAAGAGTGAATGTGTTATACAATAATTATATTAGAATAAATAAATTATAAATATAATATATAAAGTATAAAAATATATTTTCTATTATAATTCCCAACCATTAGACGTGGTAATGGAAAAAATGAACCACATCGTTTGGTGAGGTGGTAGTTCACCGTACAAAAGAACGGTAATATTGTTTCCCATTAGATAAAAGTTTGTGTAAGTGAAGGTAGAACTCGTATAATAAAAAAATATAAGTATTATTATTATATAATCATTTAATAAGAATAATTGATGTGGTGTAGAAGAAAAATAAAATAATTGAACTTCATGAACGATGTTACCTCTTCTTTTTGGTAAATCCTTTTTATTTTCACAAAAGGGATTCCATGGATGGATTTATGACAAAAGGGAGGCTCCAAGGAATAAGGGAGGGATTTTTTAGATTATTTTATTATATTTTTTGTGATCTAAATGGTTTTAGAGTTATTAATAAGTGGGAGGGTTGAATTTCTTTTTATAGTGGAGGAGAAGTGACAATATTGTAAATTTTTTAAAAGAGAATTACAACCATTTTTTCCTACGAAAAGAGGATATAATAATGAAAAAAATATGAGAAAAGGGAGGATTGGGGATATATATTTCCAGAAAAATTCTTTTGGACATGTTTCTAGTTCATTTTCAACCTTAAGTGTATGGTTTTGTCCCTTGTTAAGCTAATTTTATTCTTAGTCATTGTAATTAATTTTAATCACTTTCACTAATATTTTGGGTCATAAACAAATTTTAACTTATTATGAATTATATATTACTAGTATTAAAAATATAAAATCCATTTTTCTCAATTAAATTCACATAAGTGTTAGAAATTAATTAAAAATTAATCATGCAGACGGGATGACAATGAGGGTTTTTAAAGTAAAAATGTTCTGAAGTATGATAATTTTTTATATCTAATTTCAAAGTTAAATTTTTAATAATAACATAAATATGATATATTTATGTATAATTTACAAAATTATATTATAAAAACTATTATAAATAAAATTTATCCTTATAATTAAATTAGAAAAAAAAATCGATTTTGATTTAAAATTTTGTATTTTTTACTATTCATCAAAAACTAAAACTTCATAGAGAAATACCCAAAATTTACCATGACCAAATATTTCTATTTAAATTTATAAAAATAATTTTTTATGGACATATAAAATTTATAAAAGTTCCAAAATTATATTTAAAATATGTTATCCATTAAAATGTGGTAAAACTACTTTTATAAAAATATAAGTCATTACATGTAATAATGGGTTTGTTCCTATATTATACCTATCAAATATATTTAATGAATGTTGAAAATATATGATTGAATATATAAAATATATTTAATTTATATAATTCACCAACAATAATTAATTTAATTTATTAGGATAAAATTCATTTGCGATCATAAAATTAGTTTTTTTAAAAACATTCCCTTTATATTAAATTGGTTGTAATATTAATTTATAATTAATTTGTAACAAATTAATTAAAACATGTATTTTCATAAGTTAGTTAATACTATTCATGACCAACAACTTAACAACTATGTTATATAATAATATATTAATATATTAAAAAATAATATTTTTAATAATATAATATTGTTTGGTTAAACTCAGTTCAGCGTGTTACATAAGCCATCGAGGAATGTTAGTGTTTTTTGTAAAATATGTTATCCTTGATGTTTCGGGTATAGAAATAAAAAATTATGTTTTTTGTAGTGAAAAATTAATTTTGTGTTTCATAGAACACAATCTATATTTATTTCTATATAAATAGAACTTTTTTCAGTGTTGCATGAAAGGAAAAAAATCAAAATTGGTAAATTAATCTGAAAAAATATTTCATAAAATATCAAGGTGTTACATTATACTCCCATTAAAATGAATTTGAACCTTGAAATTCATCTCGTTAATCAATGTTTTAATTATAAGGACCCGGCCTTAAACCTTACATAAACTTGAGTTATTTTAAGAATACACATTAAGGCTCTTTTCAGGTTTAGAGTTTTAGAGAATTAGATCAGAAATCATGAATTACATTCCACATTTACATGAAGTGGTTACATAAAAGATAGTATTCATTTTTTTCCCATCAACGGAAACATATTTAAAATAAAACATGGATTCTTTCTTAACACTTCCTTGACAATATCATTATATCATGTACCTTTCCCTTGACCTGTGAAAAACTTTTAAAAAAAAACTTAGGATGAGCATAAAGAGCTCAGTAAGGAATATATAAATTTGGAAAGGAAACATTAGTACATGTATACATAAGAATAAATGAAATAATACTTTACTCATAAAACATTAGCACGTTAAAATACCTCATGAAATCATCAGATTTAAAAATAATTCATAGAAATCATAAGACATAAAAGTAACTTGAGGCATTTATAACATTCTTATGTAGGGAGTAACCCTCATGGTTACGTTTGAAATACCCATCACAGTATATTCCCTAAATCTCTTCGGAGAAACAATAATGTTTAACCCCTTCGCATTACCCAATGCATTGGAGGGCGATATCGGGCTCACCCGCCATTAGTTTATCACGGAACCACCCAATTTCAAAAACATTGCCCAAGAACCATAAAATAATCATAACACTAAAAACATGCATAAAAGAAACATAAAATTTCCACTTTTCAATCACAAGAGATCACATCATGATATTATCATAAATAAAAACATCTAATAAAATCATTAAAACACTATGAGAGAAAAATCCCTTTATACTTTGAAAATATTAAAAGAAGACATTTAAAAGAGATTTTAGAATCAATGTATCCCATACCACTTCGAAACTTTTGAAAGGGTTTTAAAAAATTCATGTCCCTATAAATAAATCCTTAAAATAATTTTTATAACACGGACACGGATGATAAATGTTTAAAAGAATAAATCTTTAAAACCATTTAAAATAATGTTTTAATAAAAGAGTCATTTTCCATTTTGAACAATTAAATTATAAGCCACAAGAAAGTATACCATTTTCAAAACATTTAAATGAATTTAGTATAGACATAATATATATAAGTAATGTCAAAGGGGATGTATATACACTTTATAAAATAATAAAAGTGCATATCATTAAGAAATGTCTCAATGAGAAGAAATTGAGATGTAATCCCAATCAAGGATCATGCCATTAGAGCAAGGATAAAGAAATGACATAATTATGTGTGAAAAATATAAATACACCAAATATAAGTGGATACTCAGTGTAAAACAATTAGATGTAATCCACACATATTAATAGCAAGAAAAAAATCAAGAAGTATAGGTTTAACCGAAAGAATTGAAATTTGGTTATGAAGTTCCCTTGTAAATATTTGATTGCCTAACAACGTCACATAAAATTTTAGAAAAAAGAGTTAATGAGAGGGATAAAGGTTATATTATCAGTTGGAAATAAAATTTACATCAATAAGGATATATAATAAAATATCCCAACATAATAATATGTAATTTAAAAGACAAAGAAAAAACAAGTCTTTTAAAATTAGGCGGGTGAAAGGTTCCCTTACCGACTCGGGTAACTTTCGAAATGTACACCCCATGATAGAAGGACTATAAAACATTTAAGTAAATACCAATAAAAGAAATTATATTAAAAAAATATTAGAATAATGGGAATTACATACACCACTCAAAGTAAATGGTAGAAAATGTAGCATAAATCTCACGGGAATAAAAGTGAGATGAAAAACCCCTTACGAAAACTCGGTACCCAAACAGCACCAATTAAAACTTCCTAAAATGGATTGATGAGATCAAATAGGGTCACTAATAATATTAGAATAAAATGTAAATCAATAGTAATATAAAATAACATCCCCCAACATAATAAAGAGGAGCTTAAATTAAGTTACATAAAAAAGAGTACTCAAAAAGAAAGAGAGAGGTAGGATCCCTTACGAAAATTCGGCAGCCTAACGACGCCACTTAAAAATTCTAAAAATGAATTGATAAGAGTAAGAGGGGGTATCTCATCATATGAGAATAAAAATTAAAGTATGTTTGATATAAAATAACATCCTCCAACATAAGAACATGGATCATAAATGAAATTACATAAAAGAGGGTACTTGAAAAGAAAGAGAGAGGTCGGATCCCTTACCTCAAGTCCGACTTTTCTTGTTCGTTTCTTTATATTCATGAATAATAAACATTGTTAAAATTATAATTTCTTAAGTTAATCCTTTAAAGATTATTATTCAGTTAATATCACATATTATAATGTTATATTAATTGGTTAATAATGTGAGTTCATATCAGACGTTTTTGTCAATGTTTGGTACATGAGTCAAAAATGAACTTGTTTGAAAATGATTGTCCGTGTAGTTATAAGTAAATCATCCCCAGAATAGTATTAATGATTTAAATATCATATATCTACAGTAAATATTCATTTTATACTATTCCGTAACATTTGGGGATAAAAATAAATGAAATGCACCGTTCATGGAGACGGTAAGCCGTACGTACGCATGAACGCTACTTTCACTTCTTTTTCATATTAATGGAATTAAAAATAACTGAGATATATATATATATATTATAATTCCAGTACAAAATATATGTTTTATATGTCACATAAGTTCATTAATTTCAATCTTTATACATTCCATGTATTGCATGAACGAGTCACATCACTTGAGGGTCGGTAGTCCACACTTCCTCGTATGAAATTATCGCAATTGCACAACATGAAAAGCATAAATGTATTTTTTAAATATTAAATAAAGAAGCATATTGGAAACATAAATTCCATATATATCATATATAAAATACAGTGAAATCATAATGGAAACCATGAAAGGTTTTAAGGGAAGATTGAACAATCATCATTTCGTGAGGCAATAATTCACCATCTACAGAAACAGTATGTTCTTTAACCATTAGACGGAGGTTTGTGTGAGTTTAGCTCAAATAATTAACATAAAAACATCATAGTATATTTAAGATACTAGTTGTGTTACAAAATAAAGGATTAAAAAGAGTCTAGGGGTTCAGAGAAGCAAAATAAAACAAAAGAACACAAGTGAGGACATTACCTTTAAATCGGGTAACTCCTCTTGGTTTGAACCAAAAGGTTTTATTGAAGAGAATTATTCCAAAGGTGAGGATTCAATGATGAAGAGATGGATTTTTAGAGATTAAATGGGCCGGGTTTGGCCGAGCCAAAGGCTTGAGAAGCATGGCTAAGGTGGTAGAGGTGGGGGCCTTTTATAAGAGAAGAGGAGGGGCACTCTTGGAGAGTTATAAACTATTAATTTATTATAAAATGATTTTCGGATTTCAATGGTCCAAAAAGGATATATTTCGAGGATATGGAGATAAGGTTTCGAAATCCACCCATCCAATAGGATTGTGACAAGTTTAATACTTAGATTTCACCCTATCTTCACATTTTATTTAAATCGTTCATTTATGAGGTAATCGATGTATCATCATGGTGTCACAAATAAATTAATTTATTTAATGTCTAAAAATTATAAAAAAATAACACGATGTAGGAAATATTTTTATCTTTATAATGGATATTTATATTCAAATATATGACTAATATAACCCCATTTAATTTTTTTAGTAAAACAATACATGTTTGTGATATTTTAATTTTAACTTTAAATAAAAAGTTATTAATGTCATTTTCCAACCAAAGTGGCTCCATGGGGTCCCCAGGTTGACCCGTGGATTGTATTGGTCTTCCATGACTCATCCAATAAGGTTAGTACTTGTTTCAAAGTCATTTCAAATTATTATAACATTATCTTTACCTTAAATTACACTAATTACCTTTAATCATGATTAATAAAACATAAAAGTTACTATTCAACAAAAAAATTTAATCTCATTGAACCACATTTTACTTCCTAAAGACAACCATGTATGTCGGATTTTTGAAAATCAAATCACAGAAGTGGTAAATTTTCATTGAAAAGAAAAATCATTTTTTTAACTACCACTTAGTGGTTTCACTATTCATAAAAAAATTGATGTTTTTCAGAAAAAATACCAAAAATTAACACTAAGATATATTTTATATTCCGAATTCAAAAATGATATCTATTTTAAAAAATTCAAAATATATAAGTTGCATTAATTAATTTAATAATTCATTCCCGCTGTCAAAACAAATAGAGTGTTTTTATGAAACAATATCTATTAAAAGATTGACACTAGTTTAAGTCCTATTTCAAAGTGAAATTAATTCCAATGAACACCATTGGATTAAATGGTAAAAATTTATTCCAATTAAACTTTAAAACCAATTAAAAATATAATCTATCCATATATTTAAATTAGATGAAAAAGCAGTTTTGATGTAAAATACAGTATTTTTTCACTATTCATTAGAAAAATGAACAATGTCATAAACATACCAAAAATTTAACCAAAGTAAATTTCAATGTACCAATCAAAAAGAATAATTTTATTTTTACAAATAGAGCTTATAATATTGTCAAAAAGTTATATTTAAAAAAGGATCTCTATCAAAAGGTGGTAAAACAATCTTTTAAAAATATTAGAGTATTTATTCTTAAAATTGGATTCATTTGGATTTTAAGCCACTAACATTTATTGGATAAATGTAAAAATATTTAAAAAACATATGTAATCATTTTTTAGTTATTTTTGTTCATTCCCGCCATTACAATGGCTAGGCATTAACTATTATAATATTATTATATTATTAGTGTGCAACATATGATTTCAAAGAAACTCATTGTTGCGTATTTGGTACGCCATCGAGCATAGCATTACCTTTAAAGTAATATTAACATTTTATTCACAAATATTGATAAAAATTAGAATGTAATATTCTTTATTTACCTGGGATGTTACATCCCTCCCCCCTTTTTGGAATTATGTCCTTGCAATTTCAAAATTGGGCTTGGAAACATCATTGAAAGTCCCACATTGGAACAAGAGTCAGTAAAACTATCACTTTAAAAGGAAGGGAGATAAGTTCAAAGGTCACCTGAGTTAACCCATACTAGGATTCCAAGTATGAAAATATGGATATGCATGAGAAAACAAGGGGTCATGTTTTGATGGAGAGTGATAGAAAACATGTCTAGGAGAAAGTTAACCACAAGAAAATCACAAACTTGTGATGGGTTAAACGGTATTCGATTCCCCAGTAGGAAAATTTAATAGAAAACATTTTTGTTTTAAGTTACTCTTCATCGAGGAATTTTTTTTTGAGCTTAACTAAATCATAATGAAACATACTTACTTGTCATGTAGACTTTCAACTTTTACTAGATTCCTTAATCAAACTCATATTTTCTCCAAAAGACGAGTATTTAGGATGAATTGTTCGCATTAAGAGTACTATAATCAACTTCTTGAGAATCACATAATCCACAAAAGAGAACTATATATTTCCTATTTCTTTAGATCTCAACCAAAACCAAACAAAAAAGATTAGTATGAGATCATATAATACTCGAAAAGATATTTTTTTACAAAAAGAAAAACTACTCCTAATCTCCAAAATTTGTCAAACTAAACCGAAAGTTCAAAGAAGACCATTAAATAAACAATTTGTCCATAAAATTCTTCAAAGTAAACCCAAATAATATTGAAACCCAAATATTTGAAGGATTTAATCACATTTTCTTCCAAGATACAAATTAACATTTATCTCCAAATAACATCAGTTTCTGTTAAAGTCTCATACTGAAAAGTAATTAACCTGATCACATATCCTGCATGATAGGTTAATAATTTCCAAAGATAACCCCAAATCAACTTACTCTTGATTCATAAAGTCATCTAACTAAAAATAATTAGTCAAACTAACCAGGGAATTCACGTAGTCCAGGGGTAGGCGATAAATAGCAGTCGCACATTGGTTGTGGGTTCGATTCCCGCAGCTTTGTCCGACGCGACAGGTTTTCACACGGTCTGTGTGTTGTCCTTTTTCCAAAACTATATAATTCTTAAAACATTCGCCAAAACGAGATAAAATCTTTAAAAATACCCATAACCCAATTTAACCTCAAGTTTAACTCATGTCATTCATATTCCATCATAACGTATAGTAACCCATAATTACATCAAAAGTAAATATCATATAAACCCTAATGGTTACCTTTATAATTATCACCTGAACATACATGTCGAGTTGGTTCTCTCGTATATGATACATTAGAGAACTCACCAAGGTTCAAGTGGTTGATCATGACTACTGATAGTTGTTTTAGAATAACCACGAGATTTCTCATTGAATCCCCCATTTCGTCCAGTCTTTTAATCATAGAACCACCACAGTTTCCTTCAAACCCATTTTCACTTTGGTGCCAACTAGATCCATCCATTAACTAAAACCAGAAATTTCAGTGTGAGTATATCAAAAAAATCATTATGTACTAAAGAGGATGATAAACACTAAGATATACTTATCCAAGTTATCTCAAACTCATTCCATCCTTCGGAAATAACAATGACTCTATCTAATATAATAACCATTGTGGTTATACAAAACTTGTCACTTAACAATGTAACTTCTAAAGTTATCTAAACCGTCCTCTGATACCAACCATAAGGACTCGGCCTTAAACCTTACTTAATCTTGAGTTATTTCAAGAATACACATTGAGTATCTTTTCAAGTTTAGAGTTTTAGAGAATTAAATCGTAAATTATGCATTACATTCCACATTTAAACAAAGTGGTTACATAAAAGATAGTATTCATTTTTTCCCATCAACGAAAACATATTTAAAATAAAATATGGATTCTTTCCTGACACTTCCTTGACACTATCATCATATCATGTACCTTTCCCTTGACCTGTGAAAAAAATTTCAAAAAAACATGGGATGAGCATAAAAAGCTCAGTAAGGAATATAAAAATTCGGAAAGGAAACATTAGTACATGTATACATAAGAATCAATGAAATCATACTTTACTCATAAAACATAAGCACGTTAACATACCTCATGAAATCATAAGATTTATGAATAACTCATAGAAATCATAAGACATAAAGGTAACTTGAGTCATTCATAACATTCTTACGTAGGGAGTAACCCTCATGGTTGCGTTTGGAATACCCATCACAGTATATTCCCTAAATCTCTTTGGAGAAACCATAATGTTTAACCCCTTCGTGTTACCCAATGCATTGGAGAGCTATATCGGGCTCACTCGCCCTTAGTTTATCACGGAACCACTTGATTTCAAAAACATTTCCCAAGAACCATAAAATAATCATAACACTTAAAACATGCATAAAAGAAACATAAAACTTCCACATTTCAATAAAAATATATCACATCATGATATTATCATAAATAAAAACATCTAATAAAATCATTAAAACTCTCTGTGATAAAAAATCCCTTTATACATTGAAAATATTAAAAGAAGACATTTAAAAGATATTTTAGAATCAAAGTGTCGCATACCACTACGAAACGTTTGAAAGGGTTTTAAAAAATTCATGTCCCTATAAATAAATCCTTAAAACCATTTTTAAAATAGGGACATGGATGATAAATATTTAAAAGAATAAATCTTTAAAACCATTTAAAACAATGTTTTAATAAAAGAGTCCTTTTCCATTTTGAACAATTAAATTATAATCCACAAGAAAGATGACCATTTTCAAAACATTTAAATGAATTTAGTATAGACATAATATATATAAGGAATGTCAAAGGGGCTTTATATAACTTTATAAAAGAATAAAAGTGCATATCATTATGAAATGTCTCAATGAGAAGAAATTGAGATGTAATCCCAATCAAGGATCATGCCATTAGAGCGGGGATAAAGAAATGACATAATTATGTGTGAAAATATAAATACACCAAATATAAGTCAAGAATCAGTGTAAAACAATTATATTTAATCCACACATATTAATATCATGACAAAATCAATAAGTAGAGGTTTAACCCAAAGAATTGAAATTGGGTTAAGAAGTTCCCTTTTAAAAATTTGATTGCCTAACAGTGTCACATCAAATTTTAGAAAAAGAGTTAATGAGAGGGATAAAGGGTTTCTCATCTCTTGGACATAAAATTTAAATCAATAAGGATATATAATAACATATCCCAACATAAAAAAGAAGCAATTTAAAAGACAAATAAAAAACAAGTCTTTTAAAATTAGGAGGGTGAAAGATTCACTTACCGACTCGGGTAACTTTCGAAACGTACACCCCATGAAAGAAAGACTATACAACATTAAATTAAATAATAATAAAAGAATTTATATTACAAAAGGATTAGAATAATGGGAATTACATAAAACACTCAAAGGAAATGGTGGAAAATGTAGCATAAATCTCACGGGAATAAAAGTGAGATGAAAAATCCCTTACGAAAACTCGGCAGCCTAATAGCGCCAATTAATACTTCCAAAAATGGATTGATGAGATCAAATAGGGTCTCTAATAACATTAAAATAAAATTTAAAGCAAGAGGAATATAAAATAATATCCCCCAACTTATTAAATAGGATCTTAAAGTAAGTTACATAAAAAAGAGTACTCAAAAAGAAATAGAGAGGTAGAATCCCGTACGAAAATTCGGCAGCCTAACGACCCCACATAAAAATTATAAAAATGAATTGATGAGAGTAATAGGGGGTATCTCATCATATGAGAATAAAAATTACATTATGTTTGATATAAAATAACATCCTACAACATAAGAACATGGATCATAAATGAAATGACAAAAAATAGGGTACTTGAAAAGAAAGAGAGAGGTCGGATCCCTTACCTCAAGTCCGACTTGTCTTGTTCGTTTCTTTATATTCCTGAATAATAAACATTGGTCAATTTACAATTGCTTAAGTTCCTCCTTTAAATATTATTATTCAGTTCATATCACATATTATAATGTTATAATAATTGGTTAATAATTTGAGTTCATATCAGATGTTTTTGCCGATGTTTGGTACATGAGTCAAAAATGAACTTTTTTGAAAATGATTGTCTATGTAGTTATAAGTAAATCATCTCCAGAATAGTATTAATGGTTTAAATATCATATATATCCAGTAAATATTCATTTTATACTATTACCTAACATTTGGAGATAAAACTAAATGAAATTCACCGTTCATGGAGACAGTAGGTCGTCCGTACGCATGAACGCTACTTTCATTTCTTTGTCATATTAATGGAATTAAAAATAATTAAGAGAGATATTTACATATATTATAATTACAGTATAATATATATGTTTTATAGGTCACATAATTTCATTAATTTCATTCTTTATACATTCCATGTATTGCATGAACGAGTCACATCACTTGAGGGGGTGGTAGTCCACACTTCCTCGTATGAAATTATCGCAATTGCACAACATGAAAAGCATAAAGGTATGTTTTAAATATAAAATAAAGAAGCATATGGGAAACATAAATACCATATATATCATATATAAAATACAGTGACATCATAATGGCCACCATGAGAGGTTTTAAGAGAATATTGAATAATCATCGTTTCGTGAGGCAGTAATTCGCCATCCACAGAAACAGTATGTTCCTTAACCATTAGACGGAGGTGTGTGTAAGTGTAGCTAGAATACATAACATAAAAATATCCTATTATATTTAAGATACTATTTTTGTTACAAAATAAATGAATAAAAAGGGTTTAGGCGTTTGGAGAAGCCAAATAAAACAAAATAACACAAGTGAAGACATTACCTTTAAATCGGGTAACTCCTCTGGGTTTGAACCAAAAGGTTTTATTTAAGAGAATTATACCAAAGGTGAGGCTTAAATGATGAATAGAGGGATGCAGAGATATGAAATGGGCATGGGTTGGCCAATTCAAAGGCTTGAGAGGTGTGGCTAAGGTGGTAGAGGTGGGGGCCTTTTATAAGAGAAATGGAGGGGCACTCTTGGAATGTTATAAACTATTACTTTATTATAAAATGATTTTCGGATTTCAAAGTTCCAAAAAGGATATATTTAGAGTATAAGTTGATAAGGTTTCGAAATCCACCCATAAAATAGGTTTTTGACAAGTGTAAGACTTATATTTTACCCTATCTTCTTATTTTATTTAAATCGTTTATTTATGAGGTAATCGCTGCATCATCATAGTGTCACAAATAAATTAAATTCTTTAATGTCTAAAATTATAAAAAAAATACTATGATCTAGGAAAATTTTTTATATTTCTAATGGATATTTATAGTAAAAAATATGACTTGTATAACCTCATTTAAAAATTGTTTTAGTAAATCAATACATGTTTGTGATATTTTAATTTTAACTTTAAATAAAAAGTTATTAATGTCATTTTCCAACCAAAGTGGATCCATGGGGTCCCCAAGTTGACCCATGGATTTTCTTTGTCAGAAATGACTCATAAAATAAGTATAGGACATGTGTCAAGGTCAGTTCATATTATTATAACATTATCTTTACCTTAAATTACACGAATTACCTTTAATCGCGATTAATAAAACTTAAAAGTTAATATTCACCAAAAAATTCTTTAAATCTAATTTAACCACATTTTACTTCCTAATGACAACCCTGTATGTTGGATTTTTGAAAATAAAATCATAGAAGTGGTAAAGTTTCATGTAAAAGAAAAATCAGTTTTTTAACTACCACTTAGTGGTTTCACTATTCATAAAAAATTGACGTTTTTCAGAAAAAATACCAAAACTTCACCCTAAGATATATTTGATATTAAAAATTCAAAATTGATATCTATTTTAAAAAATTCAAAATATATAAGTTTCATTAACTAATTTAACAATTCATTCCCGCTGTCAAAACAAATAGCATGTTTTTAAAAAACAATATTTATTAAAAGATTGACACTAGTTTATGTCCAATTTCAAAGAGAAATTAATTCCAATGACCACCATTGGATTAAATGATAAAAATATATTCCAATTACACTTTAAAACCAATTAAAAATATAATCTAACCATATATTTAAATTAGATGAAAAATCATTTTTCCTACAAAATGCAATATTTTTTCACTATTCATTAAAAAAAGAACAATGTCAGAAACATACCAAAAATTTAACCAAAGTAAATTTCAATGTCCCAATAATAAATAATAAGTTTATTTTGACAAATAGAGCTTATAAAATTTTCAAAAGTTAGATTTAAAAAAGGTTCTCCATCAAAAGGCAGTAAAACAATCTTTTAAAAAAATTGGAGTATTTATTCTTAAAATTGGATTCATTTGGATTTTAAGCCTCTAACATTTATTAGATAAATGTAAAAATATTTAACAAACATATGTAATCATTTTCTAGTAATTTATTTTCATTCCCTCCATTACAACGGCTTGGTGTTAACTATTATAATATTATTATATTACTAGTGTGCAATATAAGATTTCAAAGAAACTCGTTGTTGTGTATTGGGTATGCCATCAAGAATAGCATTCCCTTTAAAGTAATATTAACATTTTATTCACAAATATTGATAAACATTAGAATGTAATATTATTTATTTACCTGGGATGTTACATCCTTCCCCCCTTTTTGGAATTGCGTCCTCGTAATTTCAAAATTGGTCTTGGAAACTTCATTGAAAGTCCCACATCGGAACAAGAGTTAGTAAAACTATCACTTTAAAAAGAAGGGAGAGAAGTACAAAGGTCACCCGAGTTAACACATACTAGGATTCCAAGTATGAAAATATGGATATTCAGTAGAAAACAAAGGGTCATGTTCTGATGGAGAGTGATAGTAAACATGTCTAAGAGAAAGTTAACCACAAGAAAATCACAAATTTGTGATGGGTTAAACAGTATTCGATTCCCCAGCAGGAAAAGTTAACAAACAAGATTTTTGTTTTAAGTTACTCTTCATTGAAGAATTTATTTTTGAGCTTAACTAAATCATAATGAAACATACTTACATGTCACTTAGACTTTCAACTTTTACTAGATTCCTTAATTAAACTCATATTTTCTCCAAAAGACGAGTATTTAAAAATAATTGTTCGCATTAAGAGTACTATAATCAACGTCTTGAGAATCACCTAATCCACAAAAGAGAACTATATATTTCCCATGTATTTAGATCTTAATAAAAAACAAACCAAAAATTTTAGTACGAGATCAGATAATACCCAAAAAAGATATTTTTTTTACAAAAAGAAAAACTACTCCTAATCTCCAAAATTTGTCAAAGAAAACCCAAAGTTCAATGAAGACCATTCAATAAACAATTTGTATATAAAATTCTTCAAAGTAAACCCAACTAAAGTTTAATACCAAATATTTGAAGTATTTAATCACATAGTCTCCCAAGGTACAAATTAACATTTATCTCCAAATAACATCACTTGCTCATAAAGTCCCATACTGAAAAGTAATTAACCTAATCATATATCCTCCATGATAGGTTAATAATTTCCATAGATAACCCAAAATCAACTTACCCTTGATTCATAAAATCTTTGAACTAAAAATAATTAGTCAAACTAACCAGGGACTTCACGTAGTCCAGTGGTAGGCGATAAATACCAGTCACACTTTGGTTGTGGGTTCGATTCCCACAACTTTGCCCGATGTGACGGGTTGTCACACGGTCTGTGTGTTGTCCTTTTTCCAAAACTATATATTTATGAAAACATTCCCCAAAATGAGATAAATTCTTCAAAAATAATCATAACATAATTTAACCTCAAGTTTATCTCATGTCGTTCATATTCCATCATAACGTATAGTAACCCATACTTACCTCAAAATTAAGGATCATATAAACCCTAATGGTTACCTTTATAATTATCACCTGATCTTACATGTCGAGTTGGTTCTCTCGTACATGATGCATTAGAGAACTCACCATGGTTCAAGTGGTTGATCATGACTCCTGATAGTTGGTTTAGAATAACCACGATATTTCTCATTGAATCCCCCATTTCATCCAGTCTCCTAATCAGAGAACCACCACATTTTTTTGAAAACCGTTGTCACTTTGGTGCCTGCTAGATCCATCCATTTACTAAAAACAGAAATGTCAGTGTGAGTATATCAACAAAATAATTATGTACTAAAGAGGATGATAAATACTAAGATATACTTATCCAAGTTATCTCAAACTCATTCCAACCTTAAAAAATAACAATGACTCTATCTAAGATAATAACCATTGTGGTTATACACAACTTGTCTCTTAACACTCTAACTTCTAAAGTTATCTAAACTGTCCTTTGATACCAACTATAAGGACCCGACCTTAAACCTTACTTAATCTTGTGTTATTTCAAGAATACACATTGAGTATCTTTTCGGGTTTAGAGTTTTAGATAATTAGATCATAAATCATGCATTACATTCCACATTTAAACAAAGTGGTTACAAAAAAGATAGTATTCATTTTTTTCCCATCAACTCAAACATATTTAAAATAAAACATGGATTTTTTCTTGACACTTCCTTGACACTATAATCATATCATGTACCTTTCCCTTGACCTGTGAAAAACATTTCAAAAAAACTTGGGATGCGAATAAAAAGCTAAGTAAGGAATATAAAAATTCTGAAAGGAAACAGTAGTACATGTATACATAAGAATCAATGAAATCATACTTTACTCATAAAACATAAGAACATTAACATACCTCATGAAATCATAAGATTTATGAATAACTTATAGAAATCATAAGACATAAAGGTAACTTGAGGCATTTATAACATTCTTACGCAGGGAGTAACCCTCATGGTTACATTTGGAATACCCATCAGAGTATATTCTCCAAATCTCTTCAGAGAAACCATAACGTTTAACACCTTCGCGTTACTCAATGCATTGGAGAGCTATATCAGGCTCACCCACCCTTATTTTATCACGGAACCACCCGGTTTCATAAACATTTCCCAAGAACCATAAAATAATCATAACACTTAAGACATGCATAAAAGAAACATAAAATTTCCACATTTCAATCACAAGAGATCACATCGTGATATTATCATAAATAAAAACATCTAACAAAATCATTAAAACACTATGAGATAAAAATCCCTTTATACTTTGAAAATATTAAAACAGGGAATTTAAAAGAGATTTTAGAATCAAAGTGTCCCATACCACTTCGAAACTTTTGAAAGGGTTTTAAAACATTCATGTCCCTATAAATAAATCTTTAAACCCTTTTTTAAAACACGTACATGGATGGTAAATGTTTAAAAGAATAAATCTTTAAAACCATTTAAAACAATGTTTTAATAAAAGAGTCCTTTTCTATTTTGAACAATTAAATTATAAGCCACAAGATGGTAGAAAATTTTCAAAACATTTAAATGACTTTAGTATAGACATCATATATATATGGAATGTCAAAGGAGGTGTGTATACACATTATAAAATAATAAAAGTGAATATCATTAAGAAATGTATCAATGAGAAGAAATTGAGATGTAATCCCAATCAAGGATCTTGCCATTAGAGCAAGGAAAAAGAAATGACATAATTATGTGTGACAAATATAAATACACCAAATTTAAGTGGATACTCAGTGTAAAACAATTAGATATAATCCACACATATTAATAGCATGACAAAATCAATAAGTAGAGGTTTAACCCAAAGAATTGAAATTGGGTTAAGAAGTTCCCTTGTAAAAATTCGATTGCCTAACGGCGTCACATCAAATTTTAGAAAGAGTTGATGAGAGGGATAAAGGGTATCTCATCACTTGGAAATAAAATTTACATCAATAAGGATATATAATAACATATCCCAACATAATAAGATGTAATTTAAAAGACAAATCAAAAAACAAGTCTTTTAAAATAAGGAGGGTGAAAGGTTCCCTTACCGACTCGGGTAACTTTCGAAACATACACCCCGTGAAAGAAGGACTATACAACATTGAATTAAATACTCATGAACGAAAGTATATTACACAATTATTAGAATAATGGGCAGTACATACACCACTAAAAGGAAATGGAGGCAAATGTAGCATAAATCTCACGGGAATAAAAGTGAGATGAAAAATCCCTTATGAAAACTCAGTAGCCTAACAACGCCAATTAAAACTTCCAAAAATTGATTGATGAGATAAAATAGGGTCTCTTTTCATATAAAAATAAAATTTACAGCAATAGGAATATAAAATAACATCCCCCAAACATAAGAAAGAGGATATTAATGTAAGTTACATAAAAAAGAGTACTCAAAAAGAAAGAGAGAGGTAGGATCCCTTACGAAAATTCGGCAGCCTAACGACGCCGCTTAAAAATTATAAAAATGAATTGATGAGAGTAAGAGGGGGTATATCATAATATGAGAATAAAAATTACAGTATGGTTGATATAAAAGTACATCCTCCAACATAAGAACATTGATCATAAATGAAATGACATAAAAGAGGGTACTTGAAAATAAAGAGAGAGGTCAGATCCCTTACCTCAAGTCCGACTTGTCTTGTTCGTTTCTTTATATTCCTGAATAATAAACATTGGTCAATTTATAATTTCTTAAGGTCATCCTTTAAATATTATTATTCAGTTCATATCACATATTATAATGTTATAATAATTGGTCAATAATGTGAGTTCATATCAGACATTTTTGTCGATGTTTAGTATATGAGTCAAAAATGAACTTGTTTGAAAATGATTGTCCATGTAGTTATAAGTAAATCATATCCAGAATAGTATTAATGATTTAAATATCAAATATATCCATTACATATTAATTTTATACTATTCCATAACATTTGGAGATAAAAATAAATGAAATGCGTCATTCATGGAGACAGTAGGTCGTACGTACGCATGAACGCTGCTTTCATTTCTTTGTCATATTAATGGAATTAAAAATAATTGAGAGATATATATATTATAATTCCAGTATAAAATATAGTGTTTATATGTCATTTAGGTTCATTAATTTCATTCTTTATACATTCCATGTATTGCATGAATGAGTCACATCACTTGAGGGGGCGGTAGTCCACACTTCCTCGTATGAAAATATCGCAATTGCACAACATGAAAAGCATAAAGGTATGTTTTAAATATAAAATACAGAAGCATATGGGAGAAATAAATACCATATATATCATATATAAAATACAGTGACATTATAATGGACACCATGAAAGGTGTTATGAGAAGATTTAACAATCATCGTTTCGTGAGGCAGTAATTCACCATCCACAGAAACAGTATGTTCTTTAACCATTAGATGAAGGTGTTTGTAAGTGTAGCTCGAATCCTTAACATAAAAACATCATATTATATTGAAGATACTGGTTTTTTTACAAAATAAAGGAATAAAAAGAGTTTAGGGGTTTGTAGAAGCAAAATAAAACAAAAGAACACAAGTGAAGACATTACCTTTAAATCGGGTAACTCCTCTTGGTTTGAACCAAAAGGTTTTCTTGAAGATAATTATGCAAAATATGAGGCTTCAATGATGAATAGAGGGATTTTAAGATATTAAATGGGTAGGGGTTGGCCGAGCCAAAGGCTGGAGAGGTGTGGCTAAGGTGGTAGATGTGGGGGTCTTTTATAAGAGAAGAGGAGGGGTACTCTTGGAATGTTATAAACTATTACTTTATTATAAAATGATTTTCGGATTTCAAAGGTCCAAAAATGATATATTTCTTGGATAAGGTGATAAGGTTTCGAAATACTCCCATACAATAGGTTTTTGACAAGTTTAAGACTTATATTTCATCCTATCTTCTCATTTTATTTAAATCATTCATTTATGAGGTAATCGCTGCATCATTATGGTGTCACAAATAAATTAATTAATTTAATGTCTAAAAATTATAAAAAAAATACTATGATGTAGTAAATATTTTTATCTTTCTAATGGATATTTATATTCCACAATATGACTTGTATAAACTAATGTAAAAATTGTTTTAGTAAAACAATACATGTTTGTGATATTTTAATTTTAACTTTAAATAAAAAAGTTATTAATGTCATTTTCCAACCAAAGTGGCTTCATGGGGTCCCCAATTTGACCCATGGATTTTATTGGTTGTCCATGACTCATAAAATAAGGGTAGGACATGTGTCATGGTCATTTCATATTATTATAACATTATCTTTACCTTAAATTACAGTAATTACCTTTAATCGCGATTAATAAAACTTAAAAGTTACTATTCACCAAAAAATTATTTTAATCTCATTGAATCACATTTTACTTCCTAATGACAACCATGTATGTCAGATTTTTGAAAATCAAATCACAGAAGTGGTAAAGTTTTATTTAAATGAAAAATCATTTATTTAACTACCACTTAGTGGTTTCACTATTCATCAAAAATTGATGTTTTTCAGAAAAAATACAAAAACTTCACCCTAAGCTATATTTGATATTCCGAATTAAAAAATGATATCTATTTTACAAAATTCTAAATATATTAGTTGAATTAATTAATTTAATAATTCATTCTTGCTGTCAAAACAAATAGCATGTTTTTAAGAAACAATATCTATTAAAAGATTGACACTAGTTTAAGTCCAATTTCAAAGTGAAATTAATTCCAATGACCACCATTGGATTAAATGGTAAATATATATTACAATTACACTTTAAAACCAATTAAAAATATAATCTAACCATATATTTAAATTATATGAAAAAGCAGTTTTGATGTAAAATGCAGTATTTTTTCACTGTTCATTAAAAAAATGAACAATGTCCGAAACATACCAAAAATTTAACAAAAGTAAATTTCAATGCCCCAATGATAAAGAATAAGTTTATTTTGAAAAATAGAGCTTATAAAATTGTCAAAAGGTTGATTTAAAAAAGGATTTCCATCATAAGGAAATAAAACAATCTTTTAAAAATATTAGAGTATTTATTCTTAAAATTGGATTCATTTGGATTTTAAGCCTCTAACATTTATTGGATAAATGTAAAAAAATTTAACAAACATATGTAATCATTTTGTAGTTATTTATGTTCATTCCCGCCATTACGACATCTAGGCGTTAACTATTATAATATTATTATATTATTAGTGTGCAACATAAGATTTCAAAGAAACTCGTTGTTGTGTATTGGGTATGCCATCGAGCATAGAATTCCATTTAATGTAATATTAACATTTTATTCACAAATATTTATAAACATTAGAATGTAATATTATTTATTTACCTGGGATGTTACATTAATACTTGGTGGTTATTTTCAAATAAACTGATATTTTAAAAATGAATACTAAAACTTTCTTTAAAAATGTAATTTTGGAAACAAAACAGTTACCCAAAGTAAAATATAATTTGGTTTCCACATTGGATTACATAGGTGGTATGTGAAAACAAGGACATGGAAGAGAAATTTAACTATCATGTTTTGATGGATAGTGATAGATAAAATGTTTATGGGAATAGTAACTATCGAGAACCCAAAAATATACAATGATCTAAGGGTCCATTTGATTCGTCGAAAATGAAGGTAATAGGATAATTTTTTTTGGTTTCAGGATCCTTTTTTCATAAATTTGAAGAATTTTCATGAAAAATAATACTTATATGATTTTAGGAAAACATTAACCTTTATTGTTCCTTCATAAACATCCACTTTATATCTCATTCCAAAAAATGAAGACCAATTTTTCATTCTTTAAGCATTAATATATCATGAGATCCCTAAATATATTGAAAGGACATTCCATCTATTTTTATCATAAAAAAAATTTAAGACAAGTTATCCAGCATGCATAAATCATCATATAGTGAGATAATACTTTAATATCTAAAACCTCATCAGAAGTTTAGCATTAAAGATTCCCTAAATGTTCAATCATGTTACACTTCAAAAACATAATTAACCCTTTATTACATAAATAAGATATTTTCATATACCAAAATAATTTCATTGGAAATGTGGGTCCATATTTTTTCTAGTAAAATATAAAATGTGATTTTTAAAATCCATAATACATGTAGAGGGATATAATCACATGAAACATCACTGTAGGATGAGTAATAAAATATTTATTAGGATTAATAATACAAAATGAAACATGAAATTACCAAATAAGGATGGAAGGATATGTTTTCCCTAGTTATCATGATTCACTTCATCCATTGAGATTCAATAATAATTCCATTTTTCATTTTTTCCTTAGAGGTTGTTTCAGATTATCATCCATATTAATCCATGTATTGGGGAACATGTTAGAATAATGGCCAAAAATCCATGCAATTGAAACACTGAAGTGTGGGAGTTGAATTCTATGGGGATTTCTCATTATTCACATAATTATCCAACTTCTTCCCATTAGTTGGGAATTGAACCACTCGATGACCATACCTTCCACACATAATACATTCAGTAGTCCACTTAAGATAATTAATTTCATCTCGCTTCCCAAATATTATTCATAAGAGAAGGCTCATTTTATTTTCTCCATGGTTGTTATATTTTCATTTGAACTCTATATTACATTTCTTGTCAAAAAGGTGAGATTTATACATAATTACAAACTCAATTTCCACCTTGATATAAAATCAAAACACATACACATAGATTCTAAAGTATCATATAGCCAAGGCTATTCAAAGATTAGGTTTTAGGCCACCAAATAATCCTTCATTTTTCTTCTAGGTTGGATGAAAATACCTAAAGAATACCTCACAATCCTTTCATAATTTTCTTAATAGGGACCAAATGATTTATATTCATTTTGCTTAACCTCTGGGAATTAATTTTCCAACTTTGAACGAATATCACGAGGAAATTACTTATTAAATAATAATTTGTTTGAACTCATCAATTTCCATGGATTCAATTTCATATTTCATCCTATTATTCTTTACTAGGGTCCAACACTATATGACTTCACCTTATAAATGATAAAAAACCAGAATGAATTTCTCATATTCCAAACATTGTAGGATAGAGAATATATTTTTAGTGGTATCAATCCATTGTTCAACCACAATTGGATCATAAGAACCATTTATATAAGCCAAAAATTCCCTCATAAAGGAATAAACAGAAAATTGTTCCTTCTTCTAATCAGTTGGATTCTTAGAACGATTCATATCCTGAGAAATTCATGGGATCACAATAACATTGTTTTTCCTTCCATCTCCCATAACATTTAGTATTTCAATATGAAAATCATTGAATTGTCCACTCCATTCTCCATTAATATAGTTTCTTTGGGTTCTATCCATTTAATAAAACCAAAAAGCATATAGTAAGAAACAATCATCATAGGAGGAAACCATATAATCTTTAATAAATACATATAAGATGTCTAAATTGTGGATCATACATGTTTAATCTATGAAACTTTATGTTTATCCTAGTTTTTTCATATTAATATTATACTTAAATACTTCATTATGTTTTATATAGAATTTTTGAATTATCAATGCATATCCATCAGAAGTGAAAAACTAGGTTTATATCAAGGCCCATTGTCGTGTATTGGGTTATGCTAAATTCAGGCATAACGGGCCTTTTTAGATATTTTAACCATAGGTACATTTTTTCAAATCCATATCAATTTTTAGTGTCTATATAGAAATTTATTTCTAGTAAAATACACACTATATCCTTTTTCAATATTCTAGGACATTTTACTATACTTTTCCTTATCCTTAGACTTATCTGTAGAGACATCCCTAAACATATCCTTAGAAATATCCCTAGGGATCTCATTAATGTTTTCTCATCTTAGCTTCCAACAGTTGACTAAACCTTTCCATTAATAAAATCTATAGTGACCTAAGTTTAACATAAATGAATATTACATCATTTATTAAGAATATTCATCACATTATCGAAATACATGCTTGAGGATTGTAATAGTTTAGTATATTTGGAATCATGGATGAAAATATTCTAACTCAATGAAAAATAATTAATGTTTCCAATATAGATTTTACCCTTTAGTACTTATACTTAACCCCTTTCTTCATAACATATGGAAATGAAATAGTAGAGAGGGGTGATATCTGTTACTCAATAAGGATAAATAGAGGAGATATATGACCATAACATGAGAATATTTTAATGAGAATATAGGAATAACATTTGAAGCTCATAGCAGTCATATTAAAGATCATATACATGATTCATGACATAAATACTAGAATTTAATTAGCCATTAATGATAAGGGAAACAAGAGAATAATCCATGAAAATTTAATATAGTAATAAGACACGGAATTAGTGTTATATAAATAAGAATAGAAATCCTATGTTCTGGCTACCTACCAAGACCTTTATAACATGTTATTATTGGCATATTAACACGTGTACCTAATTCAATCTTGGAATTAATTCTCATGTACCCTCTTATTTTATCATGGGATGAAGTTACATGTACCCTCTTGTTTTAGGAATGGGATCCCCTCCTATGTAACCTTTTGTTTTGGGTTTGGGATTCCCTCTTGTGTACCCTCATCTTTGGGGACAGGGATTCCCTATCGTGTAACCTCTTGTTTCAGGTTTAATATTACCTCAATTATTTAGGATTGGTATGCCCTAATATGTACCCCATTAATCTAATAAAACATTTATAATTAACTAATGAATTTAAGGGAGATATAGGTTCCACCCATTATATAAGGAAATCATAAATGAATGTGCGTAAGATAAAAAAACTAATCATATAATGACCCATGAAATTCAAGGGGCCTTGTTAAAGTTTCATCACATCATAACCTATAGGGACGAGACAAATTTCATAATCATTTCATCAAAGAATGACTCATGAAAAGATGTGGGTTTCAAATTAATATAAACCATTGAAGAGAAATATCCATCATAAACATCATTCCATAAAATCATAAACCATTCAACAAAGAATATGAATGGAGTTCAGAAATTGTAACTATGTAAGTTATCTTAGATAGAGAAGGAATTTGAAAGATAACATAGAACATTTCTTAATGAAAATAGTATTTTTTTCAAAAATAATTTTAATTAAAACATATAAAAAATTCATTTCTTATTAATAATTAATTATAAATTCAATTAAAAAGTTTCTTTAGGAAAATATATTTTTTCACTTAAAAATATTCATTTCAAAACGTAAAGCATTTTAAAAATTATTTTATTTGAAAACAACTTTAAATCTTAAAAAAGGATTGAAATAATTTTGGCAAACCATTTCTACAAAATGTTTATTGAAAAAATATAATTAAATCTTGAAATCATTTAAATCCTTTTCTTTGAAAATAACCGTTTTGATAACATATAAAGGGATCATTGAAAATCATTTAAAAAAAATCAATCATAAAACATATTCGAAAACATTTTTCTATGAAAGACAATTTAAAATAAACAATATTATAGAATATTAGTAATTTTTTTTTAAAATAAACTTGTAATCTTACAAAGTTTTATTTAGAGAAATGATGTTGATTACGGTGGGTAAGTCTGTACATGACGAATATTCATTTGTCACCTTAAAAAGTTTTTAAAAGTTTCTTGATCAAAAAATGACAAGGGGATTAATTTTGAAAGATAAAACATGGGTAAAAATTTATTTTAAACATAATATAATGAAATAAAAACATATTTTAATATACTTTTAGAAAAAATGATTTTGAAAGAACACAAAATTTTGATCAAGAGTAGAAATAAATTCAAATTTTAATAAAAATATTTTGTTAATTATATTAAGTAACATTGAGTGAAAATATGGTACAAATAATTAAATATTTTATGGATAAATATATAATAATAAATATTTTGTGTTTTCTTGATGATATGGATCCTAGGATTTCATCAATGGAAGTATAATCATAAACAATCTTGATAAATAATGAGATTATAACAAAAAATAGTTACCACTATAGTAACTTTGAATGATAATAGTATGGAAATAATAACATTAAATCAAGCTAAAAATATCATCAAAATACTAATATTAATTATATAACTTGTAAAAGTTCAGTAAATAAACCTCATAGAAAAAAATAGGTTCATAACCTGGCATGTGTCTCCAAGAAGGAAAATTCAGAAAAATGTACTTTATCGATTTGGTAACTTTTGAACCATAATAACCATGGAATAATGTTCATAAAATTTATTTGTATGTTTAAAAAAATTAAATTATAATAATTTTAAATTAAATCCATGATTAGTATACACACTACAAAAACGAAATAAATTTTGAATACAACATGTATCTCATGAAAATAAAATAAGAGATGAAATTCCCTTACCTAAAGTCTTAATTTTTTTTTTACATGTTTAAAACCCCTATATAGAAAATATATTTTTATTATTAATATCTTATAGAACCATAATATTATATCTAAAACCATATTTTACATTTCTATGAATTTATATTACCCGTTACATTTCGGGTAATATCCGCTTTATTTTTCGTATTTGTTTTAACTTGTCATTCCTAATCCTCTTACATAGATCATGATTTAATTATTTATAGAATTAATATATGGTATAAATATAATAT
The DNA here is from genome assembly GCA_963277665.1 of Viscum album. NCBI lineage: Eukaryota > Viridiplantae > Streptophyta > Magnoliopsida > Santalales > Viscaceae > Viscum > Viscum album. Next base: position 1,435,759,296 of record OY728157.1, read on the forward strand.
ATATATTCAGTAAATATTTATTTATAATAATCTATATTAGATATAATTTTGAAATGGAATAAACTATTCATGGATACGGCAGTTCGTACGTACATATGAACACTACTTCTGTTTTATTATCATTTGGAATGAAAGAAAGTGAATAATATATATATATTATAATTATAGTATAATTATTATTTCATATATATCATATAATTTCACTAAATTCATCATTAATACATTCCATGTAAGGTGTTAACGAATTACATTGCTTTGAGGAGACGAGAGTCCCTACTTTTCAAAAGGAAATTATCATACTTACACAACATGGAAAACATGCATTTATGTGTTATATAATAATTATATAAGAATAAATAATTAATAAATATCATATATAACATATTAATATACATTTTTTATTGTAATTCCCTACCATTAGTAGTGTTAAAGGAAAAAAACAACATCATTTCGTGAGGTGGTAGTTCACCGTAATCAAGAGCGGTATGTTCGTTACCCATAAGATGGAAGTGTGTGTATGTATAGGTATAACCCTTAAAGTAAAAACATATCAGTATAGTAAAGAAAATTTTGTAACTATATAAGCTTTTAAAAAGAATAATTGAGGTGGTGGAGTTAGAAAATAAAATAATGGATCTTGAGGAATGATGTTACCTCTTCTATTGGGATACTTATTTTTCTTTTCAAAAAAAAGGCATTCTTTGGTCGGATTTCTACTGAAACAAAGGATTCAAGGAGGAAGGGAGAGATTTTGGGAGGTTATTTTAATAAATTTTGTATTTCAAAGGGCTTGAGATCTCTGAATAAGTGGGAGGGATGAGTTCTTTTTTATAGCCGAGGAGGAGTGACATACTTGGAAATTATTTAAAAATGGAATTAAAAACACGTTTACTTATGAAAAGTGGATCCAATAATGGAAACAATTGATAAAAGAGAGTATATATTCAAAATATGACATGAAAATAGATTGTAGACATGTTTTAGGTCATTTTATCCCTTAAGTGTAAGGTTTAATCCTCTGTTATGCTAATTTTTCATCTTAATCGTTGTAATTAATTTTAATAACTTTCATTAATTTGTTTTTGTCAAAAACTAGTATTAAAGTATTATAAATTATAAAGTATTATTAATCAAAATATGGAATCAATTTTTCAAAATTAAAATCAAATATTTGGCATAAATTATTTTTAAATTAATTTCACAGACTAGATTATAATGAATGTTTTTAAAGTAAAAATGTTCAAAAGTTTGCTATGTTTTTTTATCTAATTTCAAATTTAAATTGATCCCAATGAGAAAAGTTGGTTTAATTTATATATAATTGATATATGTATTATTTAAAACAAATTATAAATATAGTTTAACCTTATAACCAAATTAGATGAAGAATCATTTTGGAATTAAAATTTAGTATTTTTTACTATTCATCAAAGAATTAAACATCACAGAAAAATAAAAACAATTCACCCTAAAATAATATTTATCTTTATATTTTAAAAAATAAGTATAATTTGAAATATAATACTTATAAATGTTCTAAAATTTATATTTAAAATAGGTTCTCCATTAAAAGGCTCTAAAACTACTTCTATAAAAAGATAAGTCTTTATGTGTAAAGTTGGGTTTGTTTAGGTCTTATGCCTATCAAATATATTTTATAAATGTAAAAAATATTTAATTGAATTTATAAAATACATATTTCATTAATATAAATCACCAATAGTATGTAATTTAATTTTTTAGGATAAAATTCATTTGTGATCATAAGAGTAGTTATTATAAAAGCATTCCATTTATATTCAATTAATTCTTACATTAATTTGTAATTAATTTGATACCAATAAATTCATCCAGGTATTATCAAAAATTAGTTAATAATATTACTAAACACCAACCTAGAATATAGGTTATATATTATTATATTATAAAATAATATTTTTAATAATATATAATTGATCAGTAGTACTTAGTCTTGCATGTTTTGAAATCCATCGAGTAAAATCAGTGTTGTTTGTAACATAAGCTATGCTCAGTGTTATGTGTAGAGAAAGATAAACATTATGTTTCTTTTTTTTCAAGATTATCTTAGTGTTGCGTATAATGTAAGACAAACTTAGTGTCGTATAAAAACCAATTTTTAGTGTTTTGTGAATTGAAATATATCAAAAAGTTTAAAATAATTTTTTTAAAATAATTCACAAAATATTTGGGTGTTACAAGGAGGAATAAATCATAATTTAGGCCACCATATCGATTACCTAATATTCCATGGCCTCCTTGGTCATAGGACCCCACGCTGCGGCACCCTACGTTGTATTGTGGCTCCATGTCTATAGTTGAAAAATTTTCTACACTATAAGAAAAATTGAATTTCATAGTTGTTTTTAGGGATAGTTTAAAAAACACCACTAAATATTATGTGAAATATTATTATTGGTGGGGTTTTAAAAACCACAGAAGTTTCTTATTAAATTTATAATTTTTATATTTATTTATAGCAGTTATTTTTCAAAACCAGTATGAATTTGTTGCGGTTTCATGAAAACCCCCACTAAATGAAACAATATTTTTTTAAATTATTTACAATTAAATATTATTTATAATAAATATTTAATATATAATATTTAAAATATTTTATTATTTATTATATAGAATTTTATCTCATAATTATGTTTTAATTATTAATTATTTATTATAATTAGTTATCACTTATTTGAAAATTAAATTTATTCTAGGATATGTTAAAAATGATACTTTCGCATCAATTCATCATATATTTAGATCTGGGTGTCCCTTTTAGCTCTATAACTAGTATAACCAATGATTTTTAAATTAAATACAATAAAATTAGATAATATTTTTGTAACAATTAATAGAATTAAAATATATTACTAATTTGAGAGAAGTTGAAAATCAAACTCCAACGACAAATGACCTTAACATTCCATTCAGGTCCTTGTTTTGGCTCCGTGAGATGTCAAAATGAAGATTATGAAGATATTTATTCCATATTACATTGGAATTATGTTGATAAATATTTTTTTCTTAGTTAAAAAGGACCATAACATTACTAAATTTGGAGTTTTTGTCAAATTTCATGATTTTTTAACATTTGATTTGATTTTAGATTCATTTAAGAGTGTCTTTATAAGATCATTTGACTATCTATGATTTTATACCATTTATTTTCATTCATATTTATTTGATTGGATTGATGTTGTTGGGATTTCCCATCTTTCAGTGATTTATTATCTATTATATATATATATATGTGTGTATTTTTATACAGTTTAGTATATTTATTTTAATTTATATATATTTAAAATTATATATTTAAAATTATTTATAATCGTTTCCTTGCATATATATATATATTTATATGTATTTATACATATTTCTCTACATTTATATACATTTATAAATATTTATACGTATTTATGTTTATATATTTTTATATTATATGGATATATATATAAATATTTATATTTTCAGATGTTTATATATATATATATATTAATATAAAAAAATTTATATATATATATATATATATATTTATGTAATATAAATATGTGTTTGCATATAATTTTTTAAATTTTGTTTTATGTATATATATTTATGTATTTTTATACTTAATTTTGAATATTAATATACATTAATGAATATATATATATATATATATATATATATGATGTTGGTATATATTTATATGTATTCTATTGTTTGGTGTATGTGTGTCTATGTGCTTGTATTTATATAAATTTATGTAAATTCATTTATATTTATATATTTCTATAAGTTATATATAACTTTATTTAAAAAAAATTAAATGTTTATATATATACTATTTATTTTTTATTTTTTATTTTTTATTTTTTATCTTATATTTGTTTGGTTAAATTAATTTTAATTATTAATTTATTATTTACTTATTACATATTTATTATAAATTAATTTATTATTTATTATAAAAATATTAATAAACTAATATTTATTTACTACATATTTAATTAATGTTTAAAATATATTTTTAAATATATTATTTATTATTTATTATCAATTTATTTTTATTTAATTATATAATATTTTTTAGTTATTTATTATTTATTTTGTACTAATTTGTTATATATCGATTCATTAGTTATTTACTGTTTATTTAACATAAATATATTTATTAATCTTTATTATTAATTTTTTGTTAATATATTTATTATTAATTTATCATTAAAATATTATTTACAATGTATTTATTAAAAAAAATTTATATATTCATTAGTTGTTAATTATTAAATGTTAATTAATTTTTAATTTACTACTTAATTATTAAAAATTGATTTGTAATAAATTATTAATTTATTATTTATTCATTATTAATTTTTTAGCGATTATTTACTTATAATTTACTTATTATTTATTTATCAATTATCAATTATTTATTATTTATTAGACATTTATTTGTTATTTATTATTTATTTATTTTACATTTATTTATTTATTTATTTATATTTATTATTTATATGTTTTTATAATTTAATTTATGTATTTGTATTTATATGTATTTATCAGTATATATAAATACATTAGATTTTGTTTACTCATCACATGAAGAGTTTAATAGAGTGGTAAGGTCTTTACTCGATAACCAAGAGGTAAAATGTTCAAATCTCACCTAACACATATATTTGCCGAGTTTTACATGACATATGTATGCATGGTAGGATAAATAAAAATATAAACTAAATACTAAAAAATAATAAAAAATATATACTAAATAGCACTAATAAATATTCAATATTCAATATTAAATATTAAATAATAATTAACAAATAATAATAATAATATATAATATATATATATAAATAAAATAAAAAAATATCGCTAAATGATCTGAGGTTGTTTCAAAAACAACCATGAAATGGTTTGCAATAGGTCATTTCATGACAGTTTAAACCGTTGTTAAATACAGTTATCAGCATAGTGTTATGGGTCACCCTAACCCTTCCCAATGCTCGCATGGGCACCCGAACTACAATCTAGGACTCATTTCACATCAAAAAACACCTCCCAGAGATATTTCAATGCTTGGAATCCCAATATGAGTCCCAATTCACTAAATGTCCCCTACCTCAAGAATCGATATTCAAATTCTCCTTAGAATCTACAACTCAAATGGATGAGTGTCATTACAATCTTCTCATCACAATTCTTCCTATCCTCGATATGCCACAATAGGTATCCATCCATCAATACCGATCTATCTCAGTCAAAAATTCACTACTAAATTATCTATTTTTTTGATTTGATATTTGAATGAGGTTCTGTTTCCCAACTCGAACCGTCCTAGTGTAATATTCACTAAGAACTATACTTCCCACTCTCCATAAATTACAACACCAAGACAATGCTCAACCACACTCATCTATCCCCAGAAACCAAAGTATCATTAAATGATTAATTCTTGAGCTTATAGTGCTCTCCAACATAAGATTTCAACTCACAATTTCCAATTCCAAATAATGATGCCCCTAATAAAAATCAACTATTGAGAATGCATGTCCAGTGATCCATTGATATGCCTGATATGATTTCCATCTTTCCATATTCAATTTCGCACAACTCACCTAAAAATGCCTAGTCTTAGCAACCAACGAATTTCCACATCATATGATCATGATTCCATAACTGTTGAAGGCATTATGAGGTTGACCAAATTCATACAATGAAGTAAAAAACGTAACTCTCACTATAATTCCATTGTTGGATCACTACCCATGTGCCCCAGCCGTGAAGACCTCAACCTAAGCACCAAATAAACTCTAATCTGAATCAATCATAGATCACCTCAATTTCATTATGAGATCGATTCCAAACAACTAAATCAAACAAGAACATTATTTAAAAATAAAGTATAGTATTTACAAAGGATACAGATTACACTATATCCACCCACAAACTAGTATTCTTGTGCCTTCTCAAATATCCAAGGATAGTTCTCATGACACCCATGATCTGTCTGATATGAGGGTCACACATTCATTATTAATGTGATGATCCCCATAAGAAACGAATTGTTAGAATTTCCTATTAAACTAAATAATATATATACATGTCCTAATATTTATATATTTTCTCATATAATGACAATACATGACTATCCATCTCATAATCGAGCTATAAGATCCTGAGCTTTAGGAAGGTATGTTTTTGTTTGATTTTGGTTTGAATCACATAATGTTGGCTAATGGATGTTTAAGGAATCTTAGGGATGTTCTATGGTTTAGGACATGAAATAAATGGGAATTGGTACATTCGGTTCATGTCGTATGGTTTGTGCACGGTCAGAGTAATCCATGATATGTGTAACGCTCAACCATGTGACCATAGATAAAGGAATTTCACATGGTTGATGTTGGTTTTTTCAAACTGTGCAGGATTCCCATGTAATAGTACAACTTACACCCATCTTGGACAGTGGCAGTCACACATTTTGTAAAATTGTGGGGCCAAACCATACATCCAATTAAAAATAATAAATAACCATTCTCCAATCAAGATTTTAAGTGTTTCACTTGATTTGCTTCTCCATTATTCCTCTTACATCCCTAGTGACGAACCAAAGCTCCCATATTGTCCCAAGAATCAATTTTCATTATTTATAGGCTACTTGCAGTGTTTTTGGGTGTAGATAAAATCCATTGGTATGCCTAACTCTCCTCTTTCTTATCTTTTTCAAATTCGGGCTTGTGCTTTGGATCTTCTTCTAAATCCATGGAACCCACTTTTTTTGGTGGGTCATTGGTTGGGGATTCAAGTGGTGTTTGAATCCAAGTCTATGTCTATGGTTAAGAATGGGATTTTCTTTAGAATAAAGGTATGTGGTATATAAGTTATATCACATAGTCTCATTATGGATTTGTACAAGCCTGGTTTTATTATAGGTTCTATCTATTTGTGATTTTATACTTTTAGTGAGGTTTGGTAAAATGGTTAGATAAATGATGAATGAAACCTATCATGAACCTCATGTGATGAATCAGTAATGATTATACGAATTTAGGGCCACCCTAGGGTTGTTCCAACATTCCCAAACATGGAAAAAATTACAATATTAAGTATAGAGTTCATTTCTGTTGAAATAAATCCCATAAAAGATATGTTGAAATGTTGGTTTGAGTTATAATGAGACACTAATGGTAGTTATGTCTAGTTATTGGTGATAGAATAAGGTATTATTGGTAGGATATGAGAAAGGTTTAAAATGATTAACGTGAATGTTTCAAATGGATTCCGATTTTGTAATGTAAATGCATAAATAAAATTAGAAATATGAATTGATGAATGTATCAAATTCGTTAATTCATAGTGATTGATTAATATTCTAGATAAATTAATGTATGATAATTGTTGGGCATGATAAATGGGTTATGGTAGAAAAGGGAAATGGGTTAATTGGGTTATGCTAAGTAAATGATGAATGTGATAATGAGTTAAGGATTTTTGATGAATCATATGTTGTATTAAATGTGAATTTTAAATGTTATGTGCATTCATTGAGTATGGTTTGTGGTATGGTATATGTGTTAAATGGACATATAAGCATGTGAAAATTGGTGAGTGGTGTGGGATAATGGATAGAGGCTCCTCCCATGGGTTAGATTGGACTGTGGTTCTAAATCCCACCCCTATAATACATGGGGTTGGGGGTTGCAAGAAGGCTCCTTGTCACTAACATATGCAATTGAAAAGACTACATAGACCGAGGCTCCAATATATGTGTGATGTTAATATTTATGAATTTTTTATCATTGAAGAGATAGGTCATTTGAGTTATTCACTTATTAATGGTAATTTAGTGGCATAGGTTGTAGTGTCAATGAGTTAAATTACTAACCCATGGAACAAGTGGTGAAAATGGAATAAATGATGAAAACGGTTAAAGTGAATATTGTTAACTAAGGAATCCTAGTTATCTTCTATTTATCTTATCATTAATTTAGTAATTTCACGCATTATATTTCAAGCTGAATATTTTTTAGAAATTGTTAGTGGTGGAAAACTGAGCTATACTCACACCCTACTTGAGCATTCATAGGGTACCTAAACATATTTCATTGTCTCAGGTTCAGACAAGTACAACATCCATGACCCATAAAGAACTAATAGATTCCCCAAGTCGGATTACCACATGACCTCAGGCACACCTCCCCATACAATAGAGATTTTTAACTTGAAATGATGGTCTAATGGATCATGTGAGGAGACTATACCGCCATTACTATAATGTTCCAATACAGATAACATTCGAAATGAAGAAAATAAAAAACAATAAATCAGAACATGCATTGCCAACCATTTTACAAATAGGGCACAATCCATAACATAAAAAATTGAATATTATATGTCATGATAAGAGTTCCAAGGTGAATAAATTCCCAAAATAATGAAAAGACAACTAAACCCTCAAAACATGTCCTAATGTTAAGTTTGGATCCACATCCAAGCACATCTCAAGGCCAACTCATTTTCCAAGGATAGATCACTTTCCCATGTATTGACTTATAACCAAAAAATCTACTCGGGTACCAAATGAAGGCCCAAGAAGGGAGTGAGTACAACATGGTAGGCCACCACCAATAGTGTATTCAAAACATCCAGTTTAATAATATAGTGCCTGAAAGTGCTAAATGAATGACATGATAATAATAGACAACTTAGGTTTTGTTAGGTAGAAATTTTTACATTAACCAATTTCATAATTTGTTTAATGGGTTAGGCAATTAAAACATTTCTACAATAAACCATGTCAAAGAATTACCAAGCATAAAAAAGAATTTGATTTCCATATCTCACTGGGGAAATCCCTTATACCACCATTTACATGACACTTACCTTAGAGCATATGTCTTGGTGGTTTCATGAAATGCAACCATTAGGGACTGGAGCATCAATCCGGCAATATAACCCATACTTTCTAGGGGTGGGTCGGAGAATTAGTCCATCCCGACCTATGAGAGTAGCCTTAGTCCTTTTCCCACACCACCAAGCCATGTTCATGTGTTTATTCATCCATTTACCACATATATCGTATAAAAACCATACACAATCAATACACATAACATTTACATTTCTCATTTCATTCAACTCATGAATCATTATAGAGCCTTAACCGATTAAAAAATCTAAAACATTATTGGTTTTCTCCCCGGATACAACTGCCTATAAATTCTCTGGGTCTACTAACACACCTTCCTTAGAGATGACGTGACCCACTAAATTCACCCAATAGATAAATAAATGACATTGGGTTAGATTATAATATAGCCTATGCTCTCTTAGTGTACATAAGATGATGCCATGATGTTTGGAATGATCATTAAGATTCTTTGAGTACACAAATATTTCATTAACAAATACAACAAAAAACAGATACATGAAAAGGTAAAATATTCCGTTCATTAGGTCCATAAACACTACAAAAACAATGGTCAATATGAATAGTATATCAAGAAACTTATACAACCCATACCTGCTCCTGAAGAAATTCTACATTATATTAGAAGGTCCCACCCTCAGCTAATGATACCTTGATAGCATATCAGTATTTGAAAACACAGAATCACCTCTCAACTAAAAAATGATAACATCCATTATTAGAAGTGTGTATCGATTATTGACCAACATCTAATTCAAATTTCGATAATAAACATACAACCACAATTATCCATCATCTTTCGTGGAAAACAACATTGGACATCCCCAAGGTGATGTAATAGGAAAAAATAAACCCCTTATTCTCAAATTACTCGAATGATGTTTTATGTTCCTAGAGTTATACCAATTCTATTCTGTATGGTCGAATGGATATATGTTCTACTCATAGAAAAATATATATCATTAACTGTATATCTATCTGAGGAGGTTATCCTGAGAGTTCCTTAGGAAAAAATTCCTAGAAAGAATCCACCATAGGATGAAATTCAAGATGCTCTCTTCCTCCATCATCAAGTATGAGAAAAGCCACTTGGGATTTTTGTTCACCCTACTCTTGAAAAAATGGCCCTGCACAGCCTACTCGTACATCCTATTCATCATGATGGTTATATGTTTTTCCTTAAAGAGATGTGAATGATAGACTACTATGGTAGCCGTCAATGTGGGACAGTTACAACACTAACTAATCCATTCCCAAAATCAAATCAAATCCTGACATATAATTGATGAAAAAATACTAAATTTTTTTTTACCCATCAACCTTGAGAGAACGACCCTTAAAATACCTATTATTTTGTTTTTTCACCCCTAATGATGTATTTATTAACACAAACCCACATATATGATCCACTTATAAGCCATAAAAACAAATAAATTTGTAGAAATAAAAGAATTCAACACACCTAAATTGAATAGAGCACTAGAAATCTTGGAATCTAGAAGGATCATACCATGAACAATCGATGGTCTAGCCTAACAACCCCAAGGTGTTGGCTGAACTCCATGAAGATGACCAACCCCTTTTCCCTGGGACCCAGTCTAAGTTCTTGGCCCTACACTACTCTAATGATATGGGTTCTCTCTCCATGGAGAACCACATACACCACCTATACTGGTATGACCAATAAAGCTATATCTTCCTTCCTAATATGGGGTAACTAACACCCTTCTCGCACTCAGCATCTTCCTCATCCCTCTATCCAAGTCCAATTGTCGTGGGTTCCTACAAACATTTTCATATGGGCCATTCTTCCACACACTTGGAACTGAACCGGTGGTCAAGGAAATTGATGATGAATATGTCCTATACTATCATACAAAATTGATAGATGTAAACTCTGTTGTTACCCTAGGATACTGGTTCCTTCATTTGACTACCTATTCCTCTACCACCCTAGTGTAATCACTGAAAATGACGCATCCTACCATTGGAAACTACACCATTGGATCTCCCAAATAGAGCTGAATGCCTGCCACTAGAATCCTCCATGAGGTTCCCCTCAGAAATAAGAGCTTCATTTACTCTTTTCAAAAACTCTCCTCAAATGGAAGACATTAACCTGTTAATTGATCTCATATTAGAGTCCATCCTAGAAATGTCCCTCTATAACTGCAACATCACACACCAATGCAGAAATAAAGTTCTTAAAATCAGTGAAATAGCCAGAATACTCCATCACATACATAGATATCTAGAGAAACCTCATAAACTATGCAGCCTTCTCTTGCCTCAAGGTATCTAGATAGAATTGTTTCAAAAAGCAATTCCTAGAAATTATTCCATTCCATAAAATCATCTAGCTGGGTCTGGACCAAAACATTCCACCAGGACTTCGGATGACCTCATAAATTATAAGTTTAAAACCTAAATCTCATTTCAATAGGTGTCTCTAAGTGATCAAGAATCATTTTATGAACTCTATCCAGAATTCATCTACATCAAGTCCACCTTATTCTCCATAATTCATTGGGTGGTACAATTAAATCTCCCAGGTCATCTCAAAAATACTCAACACATCCCGCCCTATGTCTCATTCCATCATCTGTATAAAACATATGATGTTTTCATGGATGATCTCTTCTCCATTGTTACACTCAATCGTTGGGTTCCCTTGCATCACTTTTTGAGGAACGTTCTCAGCGACATCCTCTTTTCACCCAACTAGAACAATAAATCATGGTGGTATATTTCTACAATGTCATGGTCACATCTAAAAACACCTACATATGGGCTTCAAAATTTTTATTAAATTATGATCTCTACTAGCCCTAGAAACCCCATTTTTCATACACTATCTCAATGGAAATCATCATGTAATAAACACTACCCTCTACCATCCCTTTTATAGTCCTAGATAACATAGTGTAAACCAACATACATAGTCCCAAGTCATTTATTAGACACCTTTTTAAATTAATTTCCACATTCATAATGTAATTTCGCCCTCTTGGGCACATTTACCATTTCATCACTTGTTGAAATAAATGTTTTAACTCATTTACACATTTCATTTGGAACAATTATTTAACCATTCTTTGAATTTATTTTTATATAACCATTTGCATCATCTTTATTAGACACCATTTTCTTTAAATTTCCATGGAAGTGAAATGCATTCTACTATTTATGCCCTACAGCCATCTCATGTGTGCCTATTATGTTGCTTTCCACCTATATCACTAGGTGCCTAAAATGATTCCTGAATACATGACCTCAAGTCATTCTGTTCATGAAATAATATCATAAAATAGTTACATCACCCCAAAATTGCATCACCCAATGGGGAAATATCATTCAACTATGACAACACATATCAAGAACAACAATTCCAACCTTAGGAACATGGGTTTTCCATCATTCATGGGTTTTCTAATCACATGAAGACACTCATTTAAAATGCTTAGCATGTCCTAACCTCTCATCTACCATCCAAAATAGTATAAAAGGAAAAAAGGACCTACTCTGATACAACATTGTAGTGTCCCCAACCTAGATGCCACTACCTGGTTCCCCAATATAGGTTTCCACATGACCTCAAGTGGTCCTCCTCGCATTCTAGAGGTTGTTGACTAGCATATAGGGTAAAATGGATCATGTGGAGATAATATACCACCTTAACCAGAGTGTGACATAGTAGACAACATATTAAAGGAAGAAAAATATAAACAATAAACCAGAACATGCATTTCCAAACATTTTTTTAATAGTTCACATGCCACAACTAAACAAGTAAATATGCCATGTCAGGAAAACAATTCCAAGGTGAATAATTGTCCAAAATAAAGACAACCAACTACAACAAAAAAGTAGGCCCTGACTCCAAGCTTGGATCCTCATCTATACAAAACCCAATCCCAACACAACTCCATAGCATATGGCCCTTACCCTTGTCCCAATATGAAACCATGAAATCAGATCGGGTCCCAATGGCGGCCTGAGTAGGGTGTGAGTACAGATTACTAGGACACCACCAATGGTTTCTAAAAAAATATCAGGTCTATATAGATAATGAATGCAAGTACTAAATAAATGACATAATAATAATATAAAAATTGATTGTTGCTGGGTAACAATATTTACATTATCCAATTTCAATATGTATTTCAGGGGTGAGGCATTTACTTCATTTACCCAACATCTCAGGACAATCAATTAACAAGCATAAGGAATTATTCAAGTTACCTATCTCACTAAATAAATCCATTTCAATATCATTTACATAAAACTTATGTAAGAGCATCGACTGAGGTAGTTTCATCCAATGAATCCATTAGGGCCTAAATCATCAATATAAAACCCTAATAAATCAATTCTAGGGGTGGGTTAGATCATAAGTCTATCCCGAACTATGGGTGGAGACTTATTCCTTTATTTCACACCACCAAACCATGTACACATGCTTATTAATCCATTTACCACATATACTATACGAAAAATCTTACAAAATCAATACATATAACATTTACAGTTACCATTTCAGTCAACTCAAGAATCATTACAAAGACTTAACTCATTAACACATCTAAAACTTACTTGGCATAGGCCATTTAACCCACTATTTTTTTTACTATTTGAGGGAAATTCATAAGCTATTAGAACAACTACTTTAATTCATCCAACCTATTTTATACAAATCCAAACAATCCCTTATGCCGTTATTAGAATCTAGAAAAAAAATTCATTTATAACTAAACTGAAAAACCAACAAGTTCATATCAGGATCATCATTATCCAAATATAATTTTATACTCAAAATTATCAATTTCCATGTTTGGGAAATAATAGAACACCCCATGGGTGGCCCTAAACCAATTAAATCCACCTCAATGCATCCCAAGGGTATAATGAAGGGTTCAATTCATCATCTAGACAACCAATACACCAAATATCACTCAAGTCATTAAAATAAACATAAGAGGTAAGAAATATCACAATCACACATGCACAAATCATAAACAATACTATGAGATATAACCTGTAGACCACCAACTTCAAATATAAAGATAAAGACATGATTGATCTTTTCCTTAGATTCATATTAATGAACTGCTTGAACCCCAAACCTAAGATCTTCTGAAAAAGATGGATTTAGGGATTTAGAAGAAGATGAGAAAAACTGCAATCCATAATATGAGAAATATAATCAAGAGGAGAATTAGACTTACCCAGAGCATCGATCCACAATGAACGACACTCTAATATTCTAGAGTCAAAGGAGATCCACCCTTGAGAATATTTGGGACCTTGAATTCATCACTAAGGCGTGAGGAGGAAGAAATTGTGATAAAATTGTGTGAGAGAATTAAAATAATGAGGTTTTAGTTTAGTAAATTCATATTTTTAATTGGGTGCACAATTTATCCACATTTTCTTCAAGACCATGCACAACCCATGCACCTACCTCTTTCAAAGGGGGGTTAAGTCACACAATTTATTGGGGAGTCTTGAACGGTTTTAAAAATAGTGTAAAAAATATGTAGAAAAAATATATTAAAGGATTCATGGATTGGATATCCCCATCAAATGGTTTTTCTGAACCATGAACCCTCTATCCTGGTTAGCATAGTTTGGATGTATAGTTTTTTCTAACCATGCAACAAATATAAATCATGCACTGTAAGGGAAAAATAATTTTTTATTTCATTTCCTAAACCCTCAGAACACCCAAACCACCTCATAAATCCTATGAAAATTACATTAAACAAAATTAAAATATTTAGACCATAATTTAAACTTTGTAATACCTCCATGAATTATACGATCTCACAAGAATTCTAAAGGCCCAAAGCTGGGGAGTTTAGTTGGGCTTTGGATCTTCATGGTTGAGGATATGGACTTGGAGTTAGGAACCATTTTTGGGATTCATAATTCGGTCCTTCCTTTGGGGTTTTTTTACTTTTTTCACTATTTGATCGACATAGAAGATTTATGCTCGGTTGTGATTGTACCCTATTTAGAAAATGTTTTGTAATGCATGCTTATGGTTTTTTGGTTATTTTTCCTTTATTTCATATGTTATCTGCTATTTCATACTCTGGTAAATATAGTATAGTATACCCACATGATCTATTAGACCCTTGCTTCTTGTCAGAAACCATTGGTGTATGGGGAGGTGCACTTGAGGCCATGTGGCGACCCGACTTGAAGCACTAGATAGGTGTCTTGAGGGTTGGGTACAACAAAAAGGGGTATCAGATGAGTTTTTTTCTTTTACCTTCATATTTTGGAATGTTAGAAAAGTGATTAGTAAGTTTCAGGCCTTGTTAATGAGCTTATGCGAGGGAGTAGTTGACCCATTTATGAGGTAAAACCCATGTACCAATGGTATAAATTACTATTCTTGATATATGTTGTTATACATGAATGATATTTCACCGTTGGGTGATGAACTTGTTGTCTTATGTGAATATTTTATAGTATTTTACTCATGGGTGAAATGTTGTATGGTTATACATTCATGTATCATTATAGACACCTATGGATATATGTGACATGCATCGTGATAGGCAAACATGGGATGGGTGTGTGAGACATGAAGGGAAGGATGTATTTGACATTCTTAGAAATTTTAGAAATATGGTTTATAATAAATATGATGAAAATGGGTGAATGGAAAGAATGTGAAAGAATATTTAATGGATTATGTTTAAAGAAAAGTTGAAAATGAGTTAAAAAGTTGGTTTTAACAAGTTGTGAGGGTGTAAATGGTTTAAAAATTTGTCTAATTAAATACATGTAACTATATAAGTTGTTTTTCTCTAGGTTATCCATGAACCACAATAGGGATGGTCAATGGTAGTGTTCTATGTGGGATTATATCTTTTGGGATAATGTATGACCAATGGACTGGTTATGTCTGGTGGAGAGCCTTCTTTTGTGTAAATTGTGAATGATTTGTGTTATATGATTTAAGTTGCATGTTCGACATTGTAGGAAGGTACCACCTTGAAATCATGTGCTAGTTGGGTGACCAAAATATTTCATAAACGATTATCCTCCATAAATGGATATAGGAAACCTAGTGATCTAGGGTAACTGGGGAGAAGAAAACTTCAATGAAAACATCACTCTTTTCATTAAGTTCACGGAATTGGGCCCAGGGTGGGTCATACCGTGTTTGTTTTATCTGACCAGGGAGTTTAAATTGAATCACTTTATAATATTTACCAGAGAGTGTGGGACTAATGTATGTGAATTTTGGATAGAGTATATTCAGATGATTCATGGTCACTTAGAGACTCCTCCTGAGAAGAGAGTCAACATCGTGTCTTACATGCTTCAAGGTCATGAAGAGCAATTCTGGGATGTTTTAGTCTATACTCAGCATGTGGATGTTATATTTTGGAAATACACACATGATATGTTTTTGGAGTAATTATATCTCGATTTAATGAGGTAGGAGAATGATTTGGTGTTTATGAATGTAAACTAGGAATCTTTGTTAGTGATGAAGTTTGTTGGTTTCTTCATTGAATTGTAACGCATTGTCCCAAAATTGGTAGATGATGAGGAAGTTATGATGAGACATTTATATGATAGAATTAGACAAGGGATCAAGTTATACGAAAATATATTCTATTTAAATAAGGTTACTAGAGTAGTGTATTAAGCCCTTATTTCAAAAGTGATCCTCAAGGAGTCTTCTTATGGTGGGAATGAAATTCCACTTAGGTGAACCAATGGTGAATATTTTTATGGTAGAAAATACCACTTTTATAGTTTACACAAGGTCAATAGAGGATAGAGGAGTCAAAAAAGAAAACTAGCCTCATAGGGTAGTGATTGAATTTTCTTCTATTAGTGTGGTAGGCTGGTGCACATGTGAAGATAGTGTCCTTGACCACCAGTTAAGTGTTGAGCATGTGGAAGGTTGGGGAATGTGAAGTGGTTTTATAGAATAAATCAAAAAACATGAGTTGATGGTGGATCTAGGCCAATTCCAAGTTCAGGAAGGGGATCAGTTACCCCATACCAGGAAATAATTTTGAGCTATACTAGTCATAACAGTAGTGGTGGTGGATGTGGTACACTGTGGAAGGGGATTCAATATCAGTAGGGAAGTTCAAAACCATGAGTTTAGACTAGGGTCTTGGGAAAAGGGGTAAGGCAGGTTCATGTAGTTTAGTATACACTTGGATGTGGTGAGGCTATATCATCATTTGTTCAGGGTAAGGTCATTGTAACTTCTATATTCTTTAGTTTTTTATTCAACTAATATGCCTCATATTCTATTATTTCTTCTCAATTTGTGGATATTATGGGTTTAGAGGTGGAGAATTTGTGTGGGTTTATGTCAATTGATACACCATTATGAGAGTGAGTAGA
Organism: Viscum album; assembly: GCA_963277665.1. Taxonomy (NCBI): domain Eukaryota; kingdom Viridiplantae; phylum Streptophyta; class Magnoliopsida; order Santalales; family Viscaceae; genus Viscum; species Viscum album. The sequence goes on from OY728157.1 coordinate 1,435,776,610, forward strand.
AAATTTCAAGAAATTTAAATGGTGTTCTCTTGAGGTTGGTCGGTACCTTTTTATGTGGGGATTGTTTGTTCTTGTGATTTTAGGTTTTAATCTAATTTTGTGTATGGATAGGATACTATTATACCAATCCCATATTTATTTTTACCATAAAAGGTTAACACTCACATCTCTTGAGGTGGAAAATTTTGTTCATCTGGGAGAGTGGGGTGTTTGGGAAAGCTGTGCAGGGTCAGATTGTCAATAGTTGGGTGAACTCATTGCCGAATTGTATTTCTTTGTGATTAATGATGGGGGAGTAGAGTATCTTGGATTTTCTCTTGTGGTGGATCAGTTTCAGTAGGTGATTCCTAAGGACATATCAGGGTTTCTTCCTGAGAGACATGGGGATTTCATGATCTATTTTTTTATCTAGAGCATAGTCAGTTTCCATTCCCCCATATAGAATGGCACCAGAAGAACTCAATGAGCTTAAAAATCATTTGGAGTAGTTAGATAATAAAGGGTTTATTCATCCATGTACATCACCATGGGGATCACTAGTGTTGTTTTCTAATAAGGATTATGTCTTTTTACAATTAAATATCAATTGTAAGAAGATGAATCAGATGATGGATAAGAACTAATACCCTCTTCCTTTAATTAATGATATTCATGACTAGATGAGATGTTCCTTAGTGTTCACCAAGATTGATATGATGTTAGGATATCATCAGTTGAGGGTGAGTCCTTTTGATGTACAACAAAATTCCTTCAGAATTAGGTATGGGTTGAATGTGTTTTTTGTGATTTTGTTCAGGTTGAAAAAAGTGTCAGTAGTGTTTATGGCTCTGTTGAGCCAAATATTTCATTCTTACATATATCAGTTTGTATTTTTCTTTTTTATGTAATCATTGTGTAATATAAGGCTCATGAAGATCATGATAAATATCTTGAGATTGTCCTAACTACACTAAGAGAGCATAGTCTATATTCCAAGATATCCAATTGCCATTTCAAGATTTATGTGATGCATTTAATAGGTCATATAATCTCATAGGATGGTGTGGTAGTGGACTCAATAAAAGTGAAGGAAATTGTGTCTTGGGTGAAGCCCAAGAATGTTTGTGATGTTTGGAGTTTTATGGGTTTTGGTGGCTATTACTAACATTTTATCAAAGATTTTTCTCATTTGGAAGCACCAATTTTGGATTGACCAAGACGGGAATCATGTTTGAATAATATAGAGAATGTAAAGATGATTTCCAATAGTTTAACAATTAGTTAACAACCACACTAATTCTGACCTTACTTGATCATGGTATGGGGTACACATTGTTTTGTGATGTGTATGGTGTTATACTTGGAGTAGGTTTGATGTAGGTTGGATGGGTTGTGGCGTATGGGTCATCAGAGTTGGGGCCTTATAAAATAAATTACCCTAATCATAATCTTGAGATGGTCATGGTGTTTTATTCCTTAAAGTGTTGGTGAAACAAATTTTTGGGAGAGTAATTCACAAGGTATAGAGATCATAGATTTCTTAAGTACATCTTCTCTCAGTGTGATTTTAATCTCCGAAAAAAAAGATGGGTTGATTATATGCAGTCTATTGATCTTGAGCTATTTTACACACTCGGAATGGGAAACAATGTTTCAAATTCATTGAGCCAAAAGAAACAAGATCAGGTGGTTGAGGATTCTGGTTTCGAGTGGAGGATGATAGCATTGTTTGCTAAGATACATCTATAGGGTCCGGATGGTCAAGGGAATGTGACCCTGGGATCCTTGGCAGTTGATTATACACATCAAAGTCAGATAAATATGAAGTAATATGATGATCTAGAGTGCTTATCCTTGAGGTAATGTCTTAAAGGTGTATATCCACCTTCTGGTTGGACAATTATAGATAATTAGATCATTTATGTTCATGGTTATGTTATTATGAAAACATGTATGCGAGAAGAGATGATGAAAAATTTTTATAAATAGAAGTGGTCAGTGAATATTGGTTTGGCCGAAATGTATCATGATCTAAATAGGTAGTATTGCTGCCCAGGTATGATAAAATAGGTTGCAGGTTTTGTGTCACGATTATTTACCAGCTAGTCAGTGAAGGCTGAGCATCAACAGTCGGGTGGGTTGTTATTGAAATTTCTCATTATGGAATAGAATTGGGATTGATGTTATTATAGATTTAGTGGTGGGTATCTCAAGGATTCGTCGAAATAATGATGCGATCTAGGAAGTTGTGGGTCAGTTGACTAATTTGGATCATTTAATTCATACTCAACAGACTTTCACCATGGATCAGTTAGGTGAGTTGTATCTTTGAGAGATAGTTTGGTTTCATGGGATATGTTGGACTATTGATTAATATCATGATTCATGTTTCAAATCACACATCTGGCATGGATTATAGATGGAACATGGTACCCATGGATCTTGAGTATGAATTTTTACCTGTAGATGTATGATTAATCAAAGCGTACAATACAGGTGTTAGAGGAAATGCTGAGGGAATGTGTCTTGAACTATGGTGGATTATTGGAAAATAATCATTAATTGGTTGAGTTTTTCTAAAAAAAATAGTTAACAAGGTATTATTCCAATGGCACTGTATGAGGAAATTTACGATAGACCATGCAGATCTCTATTTTGTTGGTTAGAAGCTAGAGAATCAGAGTATTTGGTACTATGTCTCGTGTAGGAGAATTCAAAATAGGTTCATCTGATTAAGAAACTTATAAAAACAACTCAGAGTAAGAAGAATTCATATATGGATTGTAATCATTAAAATCTTGAGTTTAGGGTGTGTGATCATGATTTTCTCTATATTTCACCAAGTTTGGGTCACTATTGGATCCCTAAACATGGTAAGTTGAAACCTAGGTATGTGGGTTCCATTTGAGATCATGGTGGGGTTCATACTAGTGGTGTATGAATTGGATACTCCATAGTGATATTGTGGTATGCAAAATGTTTTTCATGTTTCACAGCTTCAACAATATCGCCCTTGCACATCTCATGTTATTAATGTTGAGGATGTTGATCTTAAGGCTGATGTGTCCTTTGAGGAGAATCTGGTTCATATTGTGGATTGTATAGAGAAAGTCTCACAGGGAAAGACTGTAACATTAGTTTGATTTTTGTATTACCATGGAAATTCACAAGAAGAGACATGGGAGAGAGAATCCTATATGTTGTATTAGTGCCCAAATATATTCTCTTTGGAAGCACAATGATGCTTGTAAGTGAGGATCGATGATGAGACTTTATAAGGAAGTGATTTTATAAGATCTTGGGCTTCGTGGAAGTATTTTTTTTGTTTGATTTTGGTATGAATCCTTTAATTTCTTCTAATTAAATGTTTACTAGGAGTATGAGGTAGAAAGGGGCGTTAATGGGGTTTAGGACATAGATGAAAGGGGAATTAGTCCATCATATGCATGTCACACAATTGTAACATGATTGGTGTAAACTGTGTAAGGTGGAAAGGAAAACTGTGTGAACTTGGACACCTAAATTTCGCATGGTTTTTCAAACCATACGGGATTCCAAAACAATAGTGTGACTTGGAACTATCTTTTCTAGAGGAAAGCCTATGGTTTGCACATGTTTTTGAAAACTATGAGGCAAAACCCTGAGCCCAATTAAAAATTGGGAATGTACCATTTCCCCCATTAGGATTTTAAGCGTTTCACCCACTTTTCTTCCCCATTCTTCCACATCTATCCCTAGTGATTATCCAAAGCTCCCAAAAATTCCCAAGGTCTAGTTAATATCATTATTTGGCTGTTTTTAGTGTCGTTGGGGTGCATATCAATGTTCTGGGTAAGTATGAGACTTTTATTTCTTCTCTTTTCTGGAATAGTGTTTGTGGTTTTTTAAATCTTCTTCTGAATCTCTAAAACCCAATTTTTTCGGTGGACTGTAGGTTTGAGATTTACGGGGTGTTTGATTATGATTCAAAGGCTATGGTTAATCATGAAATTATCTTCTAAATAAAGGTATGTGGTCTAGAATTTATGTCATATAGTCTCATTGTTTATTTTTTTATATGCAGTTATTTTATTGGTTCTCTCTGGTTGTGAATTCGATCCATTTAGTGAAATTTAGTAAAATGTTTGGCTAAATGATGAATGGGACCTCTCATGATCCCCATGGGATGTATCAATATTTATTAGACTTATTTAGGGCCACCCATGGGATGTTACAACATTCCCGAACATGAAAAAATTACATTGTTAAGCATAGAGTACATTTGTGTTGAAATAGATCCTATGAAAAATATTTTGAAATTTTATTTTCAGTTATAAAGAGAAACCAATGGTAGTTGTGTCTAGTTTTTGGAAATTTCATAATGGGTCTTTTAAAATGATATAAGAAATTGTTAAATAGGTTAATGTGAATGTATCAAATAGATTGTGAATTTGTAATGGAAATTCACATATAGATTAAGGAATATGAATTGATAAATGTGTAAAATGGGTTAATGGATGGGAATTGATGAATATTATATAAGGTTAAATGTATGAAAATTATTGAGGATGCTAAATAAGATAATGCACAAATAGGGAAATGGGGTAATTGGGCTATGCTATGTAAATGATGAATGTGGTAATTGGTTAAGTATTGATGATGATTCATATGTTTTATGAAATGTTAATTTTAAATGTTATATGTATACATTGAGTATGGTTTGTGGTATGGTTTATGTGGTTAATCGATATATAATCTTGTGCACATGGATTAGTGGTGTTGGATAATAGACTGAGGCTCCTCCCATGGGTTGGGCTGGACTGAAGCTCTAAACCCCACCCCTAGAATGCATGGGTAAATAAGTCGGATTGAGGCTCTAGGCTCCTAAAAAATGCATTTGATGATACTATCTAGATTGAGACACCAAGGTAAGTGTGATGTAATTTTGTATTAAATGTTTTTCATTGGTGGGATAGTGAACTTGAATTATTCCCCTATGAATGGTAATTGACCGGCTTAGGCTGTAGTGTTAATGATGTAAATTCTTAACCCATGGAACAAGTGGTGAAAATAGAATAAATAATGAAAATGGTTAAAGTGAATATTTCTTACCAGTGGAACCCAAGTTATATTATTTTTATCTTATCGTTTATTTAGTATTTTCATGCACTATCTATTTAGACTATATAATTTTAGACACCATTAGTGGTGGCCTACTTAATTGTACTCATACCATGCTTGGGCTGTTATTGGGTACCCAAGCCGATTTCATAGTTGTAGGCCAGGACAAGGATAAAGGACATATTCTAGGGAGTTGAGTTGGGATTGGTCTGTGTATTTTTTAGGATATAGACATGGATTCATGAACCATTTGGGGGATTTAGTTGTTGGTATTTAATTTGGATTTTTTTTCACTTTTTGGCACTATTATCAAAACATGTCATATTTTTGGTTGGTTGGGGTTGTAACCAATTTGGGAAATGGTTAGTAATGCATGATTCTATTTTATTTATTATTTTTCATGAATTTAATATGTTATCTATTGTGGATTACTTTGGAAAAAAGGATATAGTCTCCCCACATGATCTATTGTACCCTCACTACTAGTCATAATCCTTCGGAATATTGGTAAGAACACTTGAGGTCATGTGGCGACCTGACCCAGAGCACTCATTTAGTGGCTTCTAGGTAAGGGATGTTACACAAGAGCTATCCCAAAACATCAACCACTACCCATTACTAGATCACAAGTGTAGTATTCTTCAATATTCAATAAAATTAAACAAAAATGAGTGTCACACAACCCAAAGAACAATAGTGTTCTCCCGACCATATGACTTTCATTATATATCTCCACAAGAATAGACTCAAATGAGTTCTATATTTACTTGTGTGATTGTCCTTCCAAGACACACTCAAACATCCCCGACAACCCCTTTCTAGGATAAAGAATCTATCTACCATGCCATGATACCCTGATCCATCTACATGGATACCTTTATAGGTAGTGGAAACACATAAGGTTAATTCTCATATCATAGGAAACACCCCATTCTAATTGAGACCACAGGTCTCCATGTCTAGATGCATATCATGAATGTACTGCCATGAAAACACTACTTGGATTCCCTTGGAACAAAAAATAATCTTTATGGACCCACACACATCCCGTACCACCAAGCTACAACCCAAACGGGCACCACCTGGGAGCAATGCACATATTTCCTCACACAATCTGTCTTTTTTATACAATATATGACAATATAGTCTCTTCTTTCAAGGAAATATTGATTCTATAAAGACCCCTCACCCAATTTATTACCCTATATCTAACTCAATATCACCTAAACCAAATGATTACATGCTCATATACAACATAATAACCAAACCTGAGTAACAATTTAATGAGACACTTCACATTGAACCTAGGATCACACACACATATCCCATAGACCATATTCCTCTTATCAATTAGTCCTATCGAATAAAAATAAACCATCAATAATTTCTTTTTCTTGACAAATTGATAACTCACCATTTCCAAATCCTACCACACAATCACCTGTCAATCATGTATAGTTCCAAAACCATAGGCATATAATAACACTCCCACAATGATATTTTAATTTTCTTCCAAAATAAATAGGTCCACGCATCTAACCCATCCTACTCTATCACCCAATCTAAATACCAAGTAAAAGGAATTAACATACTATTAAGTAAACCTATTAGAGTTATCCATGTATCAACCTAGTTTAGTTATTTAGAATGAAACCAATAGGATATATGGGAAAACACTCTATAGGTTATTTTTGACACTTTTTGTAATTAGACCTTTCTCTTTGGATCACCCCTCATATATACTCTATCTTTAAAAAGTTACCCACCTGACATAAAAATCCAATACCATCCCATCAATGGATTTCCATAAATATCCTAGGAGACTGTATAACCATCATTTTAGAAAACCCATCATAGATCCATATATCATTCCATAAAAAATTACATTGTTCAGGTTAGTAGAATGACATAATCCTGTTATATAAGAAAATTATTTATAAATATTTATTGAAAATTTAAATAGGAAAACAACCCATTAGTGAAAATAAATCAAATACAAGAATACAAATGTCATGTGAATACTATGAATATATCAGGATGAATATTAAATACCAATTTCCTCTATGTTATAAGATCCAAAATCAAAAGACTGATCCCAAATAGACACATCAATAAAGAACTGATAACCAAAAACCACAATCCGATTACCATGACAATCAAGACATCCCATTAGAAAAGTTGTTCATGATGTACTATTATGAGGACCATCCAAATCTATTAAACATCCATATAAATCATCTACACCATCTTCTAAGATAGTAATCCAATAAAAACACTATATTACCACTTTTTAATTCCCCAATATAGAGTCCATTAAATAGTTCTCTAAGCCCAAAAGATACGTGACCTCAGGTGTGTATTCCCATAAGATAGATGATGATGACTAGTAGTGAGGGCCTAAATCATACATTTGGGAGACTATTCCCTCCATATCATAATAGTCAATTATAATAAAGCAACTAAATACCATCATATTAGAGTATTCGAAAATCAATAAATAATAATTCTATAAAAAATGAATATGGATGCATACAGTCATTAAAAATAAATACCCAACCGGTGTCCCACTATTATGGACGTAAATAAAAAATAAACCAAAAAAAAAGGATGGTCCTACTACCTTACTAGGTTCATACTTAACTCTTGGTCTCTTGATACTCTTGATTATCCCAATCCTAATCCACAACTTGTTATGATCCCAACTAGAAATAAAATATAATTTCTACCCTTACATTGTGTTAAACATATTGGGTGTGAGAATATATATATATACAGTGTCTCACTGAGAACCCCTAAAATATATAATCATATAATTTTTTATATATAAGGAAAATTAAATTCATAAATACAATTTCTTATTGAGTTGTCATGTGTTGATTGAGAAACCTGAATACTTGAAAAGGTACACACACTTTCTAGGCCATCATGTGATAATAATGAATATATGGTTCCTGATGATACATATATAAAAAAATATCATAATACTATTATAAAACCCTGATATTTTTATTAAATATTTCACTTTAAATAATTTTTTTCTTTGATAACTTGTGTTACACACAACATCGAGGTTTGAAGAACCTTATAGCATTATTATAATATTATGTGTTTGTTACCATCGAGCAATTTGATTAGAGGATATTAATAGTAATAAATAAATTATAAACAATATAATATCTATATATTTATAAATCTGAATCATTAATTATAAAATAGATATAATTAAATAAAATTATTTTAATATAAAAGTGATGTTTTCTTCCAAAAACATGTTTCTATGCATGCAATGTGTATTTTTATTAATTAATTAAATTAATAACTATTGGTGAATGATTATAATGAATTTTTTTTTATAATTTACTTGATAAAATTCTTTCAATATTCCTTCTTATCTAGGGAAATGATAAGAAAAAATTCAGTTTTATTCTTAAAATAGATTTTTTCTAAAAAGCATTTTTTGTCACATTTTTTGTGCTTATAATAAAACTTATTTCTACCATTTATATGTATTTAATTATATTAATTTAATTATATATTTAGAATAATGAGGTTTATATGTGGTAAATACAATCCTTTGTTTTTTTGTCAATATAAACAATAACCATTGGAAAATTTATCACAACGATAAAGGGTAAATCGTTTTAATAAAGATAAAAATAAGTGATAATGCCATATGTTTTCCTCCCAATTATTATTGGATAGATTTTATTAGAAACATATCACTATTGTATCTAATTATATTAGTTTAATGGACACATTTACTGTAACATCCCAGGTAAATAATGAATAAAACATTTTCATACTTATTAATATTTACTAATTAAATATTAATTTTAATTAAAATGGGTTTCTACGTTCGATAGTGTACTCGATACGCAACGATGAGTTTTTTTGAAAACTTACGTTGTACACTAGTAATATAATAATATTATTTTAAATGGTAGTTAACATGTAGCTGTTGTATTGACGGGAATGGAAAGAAATGACTAAAATATGATTATATATGTTTTTTAAATGTTTTTACATTTATCCAATAAAAGATAAAGTCTTAAAATACGGAAAGAATTCAATTTTAGGCATTTATACCCTAATTTTCACTAAAGGTTCACTTATCACCTTTTGATGGAGAATCGTCATTGAATATAGTTTTGATCACTCTTATACATTCTATTGGACCAAATATAACTCTTCTTTAGAATCGGGACATCAAAATTTACTTTGTGTAAATTTTTGGTATTTTTCTGATAAAGTTCATTTTTTAATGAATAGTGTAAAATGTTTTATTTTAATTCAAAACCTCTTTTAATCTAATTTATTTATATGATTAGATTATATTTTGAATTGGTTTTAAATTGAAATTAGAATATCTTTTTACCATTTAATCTAATGGTGGTCATTGGAATCAATTTCACTTTGAAATTGGACTTAAACTAGTGTCAAACTTTTGATACTTATTATTTCATAAAAACACGCTATTTGCTCTGACCGAGGGAATTAATTATTAAAATTAATTAATGAAACTTATATGTTTTTAATTTTGTAAAATGGACTTCATTTTTGAATTCTGAATATCAAATATAGCTTAGGGTGAAGTTTTGGTATTTTTCTGAAAAACTTCAATTTTTGATGAATAGTGAAACCACTAAGTGGTACTTAAAAAACGGCTTTTTCGTTTAAATGAAAATTTACCACCTCTGTGTTTTAAATTCCAAAAATATGACATACATGGTTGTCATTAAGAAGTAAAATGTGGTTCAATGAGATTAAAATAATTTTTGGTGAATAGTAACTTATTATGTTTTTAATCGCGATTAGAGGTAATTAGTGCAATTTAAGGCAAAAATGATATTATAATAAAATGAAAATACCTAGACACATGTCCTACCCTTATTGGATGTGTTATGGACGACCAAGACAAGCCATGGGTCAACTTGGGGTCCCCATGGAGCCACTTTGGTTGGGAAATGACATAAATAACTTTTTATTAAATGTTAAAATAACAATGACACAAACAAGAGATGTTTTACTAAAACAATTTTTACATGGGGTTATACAAGTCATATTTTTAACTATAAATATTCATTATAAATCTAAAAAGATTTCCTACCTCATGATATTTTTTTTATAATTTTTATAAATTAAATAAATTAAATTATTTATGACATCACGATGATGCAACGATTACCTCATTAATAATGGATTTAAATAAAATGGAAAGATAATGTAATATCTAAGACCTAAACATGTCCAAAACCTATTGGATGGGTGGATTTCGAACCCTTATCACCTTATCCTCGAAATACATCAATGTGGGACCTTTAAAATCCGAAACTCTTTTGAAAATAAATTAACATTTTGTAACTTTACAAGAGTGCCCCTCCTCTCCTCTTATAAAAGGCCCCCAACTCTACCTCCTTAACCACAATCCCAAAGCCTTTGGCTCGGCCAACCCCTACCCATTTTCTCTCTCTACATCCCTATATAACTCCTTGAGGCCTCAATTTGGGAAGAATACTTCCCAAGGAATCCTTTTAGCTCAAACCAAAGGGAGTTACCCGATTTTAAGGTAATGTCTTCACTTGAGTCCTTTTGTTTTATTTTGCCTCTCCAACCCCCTAAACTCTTTTTATTCATTTCTTTTGTAACAAATCCAGTATCTTCAATATACTAGGATGTTTTTATAAGAAGTATTTGAGATACACTTACACACACCTACATCTAATGGTTAAAGAACATACTGTTTCCGTGGATGGCGAATTTCTACCTCACGAAATGATGATTGTTCAACACTCATATAACACCTTCAAAGGTGGCCATTAAGATGTCACTATATTTATATATGATATATAATATGTTCATGTTTTACTTAATCTTCTGTATTTTTTCTTTTTTGTCATACCTTTACGGTTTCCATTGTGGGTAAACACGATAATTTCATTTTAGGAAGTGCGGACTACCGCCCCCTCAAAGTGATTTGATTCGTTAATGCCATATGTGGGACGTATAAAGGATGGATTTAAAGTTATTATATATGATGCTATACTGGAATTATAATATACCTCTATATCATTATTATTTCTTTCCATTAAATTATGATATTGAAATTAAAGTAGCGTTCATGCGTACGTATGGCTTACCGTCTCCATGAACGGTGCATTTCATTTCTTATTCCCAAATGTAATGTACTATTAAAAGTACATGTATATAATGGATATATATAATGAATGATACATCTAAATGATGAATATAATTCTGGAATTAAAATATACATACCTCTCATTTAGTTTTAATTCCATTAATATGACATAGAAATGAAAGTTGCGTTTATTCGTACGTACGGCTTACTGTCTCCATGAACGGTGCATTTCATTTCTTACCTCTAAATGGTTATGTGATATTAAAAATACATGTATATGATAGATATATATGATATATATGATATCCAAATCAGGAATGTCATTCTGGATATAAAGAAACTTTGACCTCATGAACAACATGTAATTGTAAAAAGTCCACTTTCGACTTAAGAACCAAATATCGACAAAACAAACATTATTAACTTAAATGATTACATAATATTTATAACATGATAATAAGTGATATAAAAGTAATAATTAACATGAATAAGGTTCTTAAGCAAGTATAAATTAACTCATGTTTATTATTCAGGACATTAAAGAACGATCGAGTCAAGTTGGACCCGAGGTAAGGGACTTCGTATCAATATCCTTTCATGGAGGCACATTTTTGTTTTATACACCACATTCATTAATACAGTGTATAAACCACTTTGACTTTTACATTTATTCAAAAGGAATCTTTTTATATGAATCTTTTTACTAAACGACAAAAGGGAATGTTTTTTTCCTACGTATGCGGAGACAACGACTTCTCCGCCACCGCGAGTATTATTTGGTCTTTGGCTTCCTCAACAAGCCGTAATGTTTTTAAAATAAAATAAATACCATATACTCTTTTAGGTATTTTAGTATTGAAAATGGTTTTGATAAAGGATTCTATTATGTCAATATATTTAAATGATATATTGTGATTGAAATGTGGAAATGTTATCATTCCTTTATATTGGTTTTATGTTGGTACTTGGACATTTGACAAGTGGTTACGTGATAAACCATATGACGGGTGGTGCTGTGAATACCAGGACGGGTGGTTACGTTATAACCTCCAATGCATTTGGTATGGAAGTTAGCCGTATGGCTATTCCATTAAGTATGAATGGATGTCGGCCGTATGGCTATTCCATTAAGTGATATGTGTGGAAGTCGACCGTATGGTTATTCCACTAAAGTATGTTTATGTCCCAAGTTACCTTTATATATGTTATGTGTTCTTTATATGGGTTTTATGGTAATCCTTTGGTTACAAAAAGGTATGTAATGATATTTTATTCAGTGAGGAGTTTTTTACTACTTCATGAAGGTGAATGTATTACTTTGATAAAGTATACATGGTTTATTTGATGTTTGAAAAACTAACAGTTTTCATTATTTGTGTATACCTTACTGAGCTTTTTATGCTCACCCCAAGTTTTTTTGAAATGTTTTTCACAGGAATTAATGTTGAATAAGGTCAAGGATGGGATCAAGGGAATTTCTTGCTATATAAAACATGGAACTAGACATGTTTCTTTTTAAGAGTTTTTTATTCTATGGAAACTTGGTAGAAGTGTCTACTTTGTAAATCTTTTGAGATGTAGTAGTTTTTTTCTAATTCTCTAAAACACCAAACCTAAAAAGATCCTCAATGTGAATTATTCATTTAATTCAATATTAAGTAATGTTTAAGGCCGGGGCCTTATAGTTGGTATCAAATGTCGGTTTAGACAACATTAGCAGTTAGAAAATTGTTAAATTATAAGTTAATTTATGGTATGACTGAAATGATATAGCATTTAAAGATTACCATGTTGCTTCGCCTAAGGTATTTCAGTGTTAAGAATGGTTTTTCGTAGAGGAAACAGAGAAGTTTTTGGGGAGGCATACTGAGGGAAATGACATTCCAAATCAGCATACTGAGATGGTCAGAATCAGAATTGAGCAGTTTTGTACAGTGATGGCTCAGTTGAATCTGGTGATAAGTGGTGGTTGTGTAATTGATGATATTTTGGTGTTTTATAAAAGTAAAGAGGAGCATGAAAGTCATTCAAGGGTTATCTTGCAAACCTCAAAAGAAAAGAAACTCTATGGAAAATTCAGCAAGTGTGAGTTTTGGTTACAACAAATTTCTTTCCTTGGTCACATTGTTTCAAAAGATAGCATAACTATTGATCCTGATAAAACAAAAGATGTTGAAGAATGGCCAAGACCCACAAATGTAACCGAGATCCATAGTTTTCTTGGTTTGGAAGGTTACTACCGAAGGATTGTTGGAAATTTTTCATGATTATCAAGTCCAATGACTAAGATAACTCAGAAGGGTGTTAAGTTTATCCGGACAAAAGAATTTGATGATTGTTTTCAGGAGTTGAAAAGATGATTGGTGAATGCTTCAGTTTTGGAACTTCCTTCCAGGAATGGTGAGTTTGTTATATACAGTGATGCTTCATTGAAGGGACTTGGTTGTGTCCTTATGCAGAATGATCAGGTAATTGCTTATGCTTCACGTCAGTTGAAAACTCATGAGGTAAATTACCCTACACATGATTTGGAATTAGCTACTGTTGTTTTTGATTTAAAAATTTGGAGGCATCATTTGTATGGAGTAAAGTGTGAAATATATACTGATCACAAAAGTTTAAAGTATATATTCACTCAGAAAGAATTGACCATGAGATAGAGGCGATGGATGGAATTAATCAAGGATTATTATTGTACAATTCTCTACCATCTGGGAAAAGTAAATAAAGTGGCTGATGCTTTGAGTCGAAAAATTAATGCTTCATTAATGATGTTGGGTTTGGAACTTGATCCTTTGGTTAAGGATTTGATGAAGTTTGGAATAGAAGTTGTTGGTGCAGGAAGTTCTTCTGTTTTGTTTCAGGTATCAGTGAGATCTTCTCTATCAGACAGAATCAAGCAAGCACAGAAGCAAGACAGTGGGTTGCAAAAAAAGGTAGAGCTGGTTCAGAAAGGTAAGTTGCATGAATTCAACATTAATAGTGATTGTGTTTTGAGATTTGGGAAGAGATTGTGTGTGCCTTGTGATTCACAGTTGAAGAGAGATTTGTTATGTGAAGCTCATAGTTCCCCGTTTTCAGTTCATCCGGGCAGTACTAAGATGTACATGGATCTGCGGGAGTATTACTGGTGGGATGGAATGAAAAGGGATATTACTGATTTTACTGTGAAGTGTTTGACTTGTCAGTAGGTTAAAGCAGAGCGAAAGTTACCGAAAGGGATGCTTCAGACATTACCAGTGCCAGAGTGGAAATAGAAAAACATATCCATAGACTTTGTTGTGGGAATACCGAGGACATCTCGAGGTAATAATGCAATCTGGGTTATTTTTGATCGCTTGACTAAATCTGCTCATTTCCTTACCATACGAGATAATTTTTCCCTAGATCAACTTTCCCATTTTTATCTTAAAGAGATAGTCAGGTTACATGGATTTCCTCTCTCCATTGTATCTGACCATGATCCCAGGTTTACTTCTAACTTTTGGAAAGGCCTTCAGAAGTCGTTGGTTACTGAATTAAATTTTAGTACATCTTTTCATCCGCAATCAGATGGGCAGTCAGAACGAACAATTCAGAACTTGGAGGATATGCTACGAGCTTGTTCGATGGATTATCAGGGAATTTAGGACCAACATCTTTCTTCGGTTGAGTTTTCTTATAATAACAGTTTTCATTCCAGTATACTGATGGCACCATTTGAGGCATTATATGGGAAGCGGTGTCAAACTCCAGCTTTTGGGATGAAGTGGGTGAAAGGAAGCTGATGGGACCAGAATTGGTAGAAGAGATGGCAGAAAAAGTTCAGTTGATTCAGAAACACATGAGAACAGCCCAGAGCAGGCAGAAGAGTTATGCGGATAACCGGAGGAAGGATCTATCTTTCGAGGTAGGTGATCATGTTTTTCTCAAGGTTTCTCCATGGAAAAGTGTGATGAGATTTGGTAAGAAAGGGAAGATGAGTCCAAGGTTCATTGGACCATATGAAATTCTGGAGAGAGTTGGATCAGTTGCATACAGAGTGGCATTACCTCCGAGTTTATCTCAGGTACACAATGTTTTTCATGTTTCGATGCTGAGAAAGTATATGCCAGATCCATCTCATGTTTTGAGTCCAGAGGTAGTTCAGCTGGAAGAGAATCTCTCTTATGAAGAATAACCAGTCTAGATTCTTGACCGAAGAGAGAAAGTGTTTCAAAAATAAGTTAATTCACTAGGTAATGGTTTTTTGGAAAAACCATATGGTTGGAGAGGCAATGTGGGAATCTGAAAATTCTATGAGGGATAAATACACCCACTTATTTTGATAAGTGAATAAAATTGCGAGGACGCAATTCCCAAAATGGGAGAAGGATGTAACATCCCAGGTAAATAATGAATAAATTTTCTTCATATTTATTAATATTTATGAATTAAATATTAATTTTAATTAAAATGGGTTTCTACGTTCGATAGTGTACTCGATACGCAACGATGAGTTTCTTTGAAAACTTACATTGTACACTAGTAATATAATAATATTATTTTAAATGGTAGTTAACATGTAGCCGTTTTATTGGCGGGATTGGATATAAATGACTAAAATATGATTATATATGTTTCTTAAATGTTTTCACATTTATCCAATAAAAGATAATGGCTTAAAATACGGAAAGAATTCAATTTTAAGCATTTATACCCTAATTTTCACTAAAGGTTCACTTATCACCTTTTGATGGCAAACCATCATTGAATATAGTTTTGATCACTCTTATACATTCTATTGGACCAAATATAACTCTTCTTTAGAATAGGGACATCAAAATTTACTTTGTGTAAATTTTTGGTATTTTTCCGATAAAGTTCATTTTTTAATGAATAGTGTAAAATGTTGTATTTTAATTCAAAACCTCTTTTAATCTAATTTATTTATATGATTAGATTATATTTTGAATTGGTTTTAAATTGAAATTAGAATATATTTTTACCATTTAATCTGATGGTGGTCATTGGAATCAATTTCACTTTGAAATTGGACTTAAACTAGTGTCAATCTTTTGATACTTATTGTTTCATAAAAACACGCTATTTGCTCTGACAGCGGGAATTAATTATTAAAATTAATTAATGCAGCTTATATGTTTTGAATTTTGTAAAATGGACTTCATTTTTGAATTTGGAATATCAAATATAGCTTAGGGTGAAGTTTTGGTATTTTTCTGAAAAACATCAATTTTTTATGAATAGTGAAACCACTAAGTGGTACTTAAAAAACTGATTTTTCGTTTAAATGAAAATTTACCACCTCGTTGTTTTCAATTTAAAAAATCCAGCATACATGGTTTTCATTAAGAAGTAAAATGTGGTTCAATGAGATTAAAATAATTTTTTTGTGAATAGTAACTTATTAGGTTTTTAATCGCGATTAGAGGTAATTAGTGCAATTTAAGGCAAAAATGATTTTATAATAAAATGAAAATACCTTAAAACATGTCTTACCCTTATTGGATGTGTCATGGCCGACCAAGAAAATCCATGGGTCAACTTGGGGACCCCATGGAGCCACTTTGTTTGGGAAATGTCACAAATAACTTTTTATTAAATGTTAAAGTAAAAACGACACAAACAAGAGATGTTTTACTAAAACAATTTTTACATGGGGTTATACAAGTCAGAGTTTTGACTATAAATATTAATTAGAAAGATAAAAATATTTCCTACATCATGATAATTTTTTTATAATTTTTTGACATTAAATAAATTAAATTATTTATGACATCATGATGATGCAGCGATTACCTCATTAATAATGGATTTAAATTAAATGGAAAGATAATTTAAATTATAAGACCTAAACATCTCCAAAACCTATTGTATGAGTGGATTTAAAACCCTTATCACCTTATCCTCGAAATACATCAATGTGGGACCTTTAAAATCCGAAACGCTTTTGAAAATAAAGTAACATTTTGTAACTTTACAAGAGTGCCCCTCCTCTCCTCTTATAAAAGGACCCCACCTCTACCTCCTTACCCACACTCCCAAAGCCTTTGGATCGTCCAACCCCTGCCCATTTTGTCTCTACACATCCCTCTCTAACTCTTTGAGGCCTCACTTTGGGCATAAGGCTTCACAAGGAAGCCTTTTAGCTCAAACCAAATGAAGTTATCTGATTTTAAGGTAACGTCTTCACATGAGTCCTTTTGTTTTATTTTGCCTCTCCAACCCCCTAAAATCTTTTTATTCATTTATTTTGTAATAAATACAGTATCTTAAATATACTAGGATGTTGTTATAAGAAGTATTCAAGTAACACTTACACACACCTACATCTAATGTTTTAAGAACATACTGTTTCAGTGGATGGCGAATTTCTGCCTCACGAAACGATGATTGTTCAACACTCATATAACACCTTCGAAGGTGGCCATTAAGATGTCACTATATTTATATATGATATATAATATGTTTATGTTTTACTTAATCTTATGTGTTTTTTCTTTTTTGTCATACCTTTATGGTTTCCATTTTGGGTAAACACGATAATTTCATTTTAGGAAGTGCGGACTACCGTCCCCTCAAAGTGATTTGATTCGTTAATGTCATATGTGGGACGTATAAAGGATGGATTTAAAGTTATTATATATGATGTTATACTAGAATTATAATATACCTCTATATCATTATTATTTCTTTCCATTAAAGTATGAGATAGAAATGAAAGTAGCGTTCACGCGTACGTACGGCTTACCGTCTCCATGAACGGTACATTTCATTTATTATCCCCAAATGTAATGTACTATTAAAAGTACATGTATATAATGGATATATATAATGAATGATACATCTAAATGATGAATATAATTCTGGAATTAAAATATACATACCTCTCATTTAGTTTTAATTCCATTAATATGACATAGAAATGAAAGTAGCGTTCATGCGTACGTACGGCTTACCGTCTCCATGAACGGTGCATTTCATTTCTTACCTCTAAATGATTATGTAATATTATAAATACATGTATATTCTGGATATATATGATATATATGATATCCAAATCAGGAATTTCATTCTGTATATAAAGAACCTTTGACCACACGGACAACATTTAATTGTAAGAAGTCCACTTTCGACTTAAGAACCAAATATCGACAAAACAAACATTATTAACTTAAATGATTACATAATGTTTATAACATGATAATAAGTGATATAAAAGTAATAATGAAAATTAATAAGGTTCTTCATAAAGTAGAAATTAACTCAAGTTTATTATTCAGGACATTAAAGAATGATCGAGTCAAGTCGGACCCGAGGTAAGGGACTTCGTCTCAATCTCCTTTCATTGAGGCACATTTTTTTAGACACCAATTTCTTTAATACGGTGTATAAACCCATTTTAATTTTACATTTATTCAAAAGGAATCTTTTTATATGAAGTGTTTTACTAAACTACAAAAGGGAATGTTTTTGTCCTACGTAAGCGGCGACAACGACTTCTCCGCCGCCGCGAGTATTATTTGGTCTTTGGCTTCCTCAACAAACCGTAATGTTTTTAAAATAAAATAAATACCATATACTCTTTTAGGTATTTTGGTATTGAAAATTGTTTTGATAAAGGATTCTATTATGTAAATATATTTAAATGATATATTGTGATTGAAATGTGGAAATGTTATCATTCCTATATTGGTTTTATGTTGGTACTTGGACATTTGATGGGTGGTTACGTGATAAACCATATGACGGGTGGTGCCGTGAATACCAGGACGGGTGGTTACGTTATAACCTCCAATGCATTGGGTATGGAAGTCAGCCGTATGGGTATTCCATTAAGTATGTATGGAAGTTGTTCGTATGGCTATTCCATTAAGTGATATGTGTGGAAGTCGACTGTATGGTTATTCCACTTAAGTATGTTTATGTCCCAAGTTACCTTTATATATGTTATGTGTTCTTTATATGGGTTTTATGGTAATCCTTTGGTTACAAAAAGGTATTTAATGATATTTTATTCAGTGACGAGTTTTTTACTACTTCATGAAGGTGAAGGTATTACTTTGATAAAGTATACATGGTTTACTTGATGTTTGAAAAACTAACAGTTTTCATTCTTTGTGTATACCTTACAGAGCTTTTTATGCTCACCCCAAGTTTTTTTGAAATGTTTTTCACAGGACTTAATGTGGAATAAGGTCAAGGATGGGATCAAGGGAATTTCATGCTATATAAAACATGGAACTAGACATGTTTCTTTTTAAGAGTTTATTATTCTATAGAAACATGGTAGAAGTGTCTACTTTGTAAATCTTTTGAGAAGCAATAGTTATGTTCTAATTATCTAAAACTCTAAACCTGAAAAGATCCTCAATGTGAATTATTCATTTAATTCAATATTATGTAATGTTTAAGGATGGGGGCTTATATTTCCATGAAAATTATTAATATACTATTTAAATCAAAGAAAGTTACAAAATGTCATTCTCTATGTTTTAAATATTATTTAAATGTCCACATAGGGAAAAAATCGCCATAATAAAATATTTATTGAAAATTTTACCGAATGAAATTATATTAATGATTTTAATTTATTTCTAACTATTATATATTATATAATTACATTAAATTATTATACAAATTCGAAACAACATTTACTCAATTAATGTAGATATTAAATAAGTGATTTAAAAAAAATTAACGTTATATAATTAGCTTATGTAATATTGAAAAAATAATTTTATTGGTTAATATGATATATTAGTGTCATGTTAAAATATAATATTCTAATTCAATATTTTTCTTTATGAATTTTAATATAAATTAAATGAATAGTTTCAAGATTGCCAATAATGATATTTTATCAAAATAATATTTTATGAAATTATATAAAAAAAATTTAAATATTACATGATATTTATTAAATGGTCTATAATATCATAACATGGCCATTAATGGGCCAATTTTTACCTTATAAGAAAAAATTATAACCTAGTAAATTTGAAAAGGTTGTTTTCATTGTTAAAATTAAAATTAGTTAAATACAAGTTAATCAAAATGATAATGATTAAAATGACACTAGAACATGGATAAATTATATTGGTTAATGTTATTAAAATCCTACACTACTATGTATTTAAATCCCTATCCATTTGGAGGAATTTTTTTGGATACTTAATTTATTATTATTTAATCTTCTGAGAAATTATAAAAGTGTCCCTCACCTAAATTATAAAAGGGAACCTCCTACCTCTATTATTTACACCACATTTATCCTTCTATATAAAAAAACACTACAAAATTATCTTATAGAAATCCTTATTTTAATTCTAGAGGTTATATTCTTCCCAAAAGACCAGCCCTAGTGCCCTTTAGTGGTGATATAAATAAATCATTTCAAAGAAGAGGTAATCTCCTTAATAGATCACATTCTTTTCCACTATTCTATAACTCATATAAATATATTATGTTTTCAATAAATTAATAAATTAAATATAAAAAATATTATTTCATGTTATTATTATTATTAAAAGTTTATTATACACCATATTTCCCATCAAATGATAAGTGAATGTATTGCATGTGCGTACATATGACTTACAATCTCCACGTAGTGATACAATTCATTTTTCATCACCATATTTTAAGGATGGGTATTATTATGGGTTTAATATTTATATATCATTTTTATGAAATAATTATACATATTTAGTGAAAATATCAAATATAACTTCCTACCATCCTATCATTTGGGAAATGATAACTTCGATTGTTTGTCAGTGTGGACTACATCCTCCATGAAGCGATGTGATTCATTATTCATTTTTATTTTACTTTTATGGTAATTAGGATTAATTTTATGAATATATATGATATATATAATATAATAATGTTATTTTAATGTTAAATTATAATTTACCTTTCTTTTGTTTCACCCATTGAAAAAAGAAAACAACATTCATACATATTTATGACTTACCGTCTCCAGGAATGGTGTAATAATGTTTCATTAATTAAAAACATATGCTTGATTAAAAATATGTATATAATGAATATATATGATATTTATATCATTATTAATATTATTTATGTTATAAAACCTTAATAAATATAAAATTACCCAAATTACTAAATGAATATTGTCATTATAAATGAATCAATTAACACATGGAAATAATTATATTAATAATGAATTATTGATAAAAGTTTGTGTTTTAATATTATAAAAGAAATATATATGATATCAAATGTATGAAAATGAATCTATTATTGAATTATAATAAATAATAATTTATTATATAGGAGGTTAGAGTGATTTTTAAATAATGAGAACTTGAGGTAGGGGTTTTATGTTGCAATCTAATTATTTATCAAGATTGACTATGATTTTGTTTCCATGAGTGAAATATCATGATAAAACTATATATATGCATAATTATTTTCTTATCCTATGGTTTTTCTTGAAAATAAATTTTTTATTTAATTTACCTCTTCTTATGTACTTAAGAGATCAAAAATATGTTTTTAATGAAAATCTACTTCATTTCGATCATTGGTGAAAAATATTTTTTTATCTATATCCCTATTCAAATAAAATGTATTAAATAAGGTGTTCATATAATATTAGGATACATTAAAGTAGTTTTTAACCACATTTTAATTTTTAAATAATGTCTATAAAGTTATATTCTTTTCATTTCCATTTGAGGTGATCAGTGACTTTTCTGACCTAAGTATGTAAGAAAAGAGTTTTTTAACTTATACAGAATGGAAAATTCTTATAGAAATAATGAATAATTAGTTTTTTAAAGTTTCCATTACATTTTTACAAGGTTCATTTCATAGAAAATGTTTTCTCTCTTAATTTTTGTTTTCAAATAATAGATTTTAAAAAATGAAACTTTTATTTTCCTCATGAATGGTTTAATGATCTTCTAATAGTATTTAAATTCATTGAAGATAAAAAAATTGATTTAAATTATCATTTATGAAGTATATGACCTATTCATACCATCCTAGTCCATTCCATAGATTTTTTATGTTTATAATGACAAGATTTTTATGAAACCTAATTATTTTCTATTGGTTATGCTATGATGAAATGTTAGTGAAAACCATTTCTTTTCATGGATTATAATTTGATGAATGATTTATGCTATTTTAAAATACATATATATGATTT
Source organism: Viscum album (assembly GCA_963277665.1). NCBI lineage: Eukaryota > Viridiplantae > Streptophyta > Magnoliopsida > Santalales > Viscaceae > Viscum > Viscum album. The sequence goes on from OY728157.1 coordinate 1,435,798,986, forward strand.
ATTAATGTGATAGATGGAAAATATATATCCCTCTAATTAATAGGGTAAATATTGATATCTCATGAGATAAAAAAGGATTGTAATGGTGAGTTAACCTGATTTAGTAAGGGATTTTGTCCACTATGATAGTCTTGGGAGTGAACCTTGACTAATATGATTGTTTGCGGAGTGAACCAATTCCACTATGATAGTATTTGGAAAAGATAATTTAATAATAAGGAAATTATTTTCTATACACATTTTTATTCCAAAATTCCATGTCTTATGAAAATTTTATGTTCTCATTGATAATGTTATTTTATTCTGTTATGATTCATGTCTTATTAATTTCCAAGATTTATTCTATGAATCATTATTATAATCTATGTTATGAAGGGTATAATTTTCAAATGTTGATATCATGTTCTCATACATGTTTTATCATAGTATGCAGATATGATAATTGGTATCTCTGTTTTTTACCCATACTGAGCATTAGAGATCACCCTTTATAATGATTCATTTCCCAGGTTATGAAGAATGGTTTTATGTATTATATGTATAAGAAGGATGATATTAATGAATATTTATGTTGAAGATAGTGAAAAGAATTATGAACTAGTTGTTTATGTTTTCATATATCCTATGATACTAGAGCTATACAATTCTGGCATGGATCATTATGTTATATAAATAATATGCATCTAATTAAATGTAATATATATATATATATATGAAATTTTGGGGTTTCTATAGTTGTTATCAGATAATGGTTTAGTTAACCTTTGGAAAAAAGGATGAGAAATAATTATTAATGAACAAAGGGAAAAATCTAAGGATAGGATAAAATTATAACTTTTATGTAATGATCATGAATAACCTAGGATAAACATAAGTTTTCATAGAAGGTGTCCTGATTTAGACATCCTATAAATTATTTTTCATGATTATATTGGTTCTTACCATGATTATTTTTCTACACACTATGATTTTTGTTTTTATTTAATGTATGGAACTAGAAGGAATCATATTAACATAGAATTGGATGGATAACGAAATGATTTTTTTCCTGATATACTGAATGTTATTAGAGATAGAATAAAAAATTACATTACTATTCTCACAAATATTTTTCAAGATATAAATCAAACTAAGATTCCTATCAAGAAAAGGAGGGACAATATTCTGTTGATTCCTTCATGAAGAAACATCCAAATTAATTTTGTGGGTGAACTGATCCAATAGTCCCTGAGCAATGGATCAGTACCAATGAAAAAATATTTTCCGTTATTTAGTGTTTGGAACATGATAAAGATATTATGGTTATTTGTCATTTGGAAGGTGAAGCAAGTAAGTGGTGTACTCTTATAATTTACATGAGATAATAAGAAGAAATTGAATCTATAGATTGTGATGAATTTAAATTATTTTTGTTAAAAAATTACCATCTGTGTATTATTTGTATGATAATGGAGAAATAATTCATTGAATTAAAGATGAAGGATAATGAATCCGTTGGTACTTATGAGTAAAATTTCATAAGACTTGTGATTTATGATTCTAGTATTATCATCCAACCTAAAATTAAGGTTTAATGATTCATCATTGGTTTAAAACCAGGTCTCTAAATGAGGTTATAAATAAAGTAATTCGTTAGATATAATAAAATATTTCTATGTGATATCAAGGAAGAGATGGAGATTGAAATTACCCATCAATATCATGGTTTTTATATTAAAAGAAAAATGGAATTAAAAGGCAATTCTAAAAACCATAGATATAAGAAGATGATGCTTCCATTGTGGTTTAAGTATGGGAAAAAATGAGAAAATTGTATTAGGGGAACTGGAAATTTTTTGAAGTGTAGAAAGGAAGGCCATTGAGAAATTCAATGCTAAAGTGATGGGATGATTTTAGATAATGATGTAAAAATATCCCAAACTCCATAGAATACACCATGCACAATCCCGTGTTTTAAATTGATGGAGTATGGTCATTTTGATAACCAGTTCCCTATCTGAGTGATTATAAAAATTAATATCTGAAAGAAATTACATCCATCGTATGAGTCATTATTCTTATTTGAAAGAGGTGTTTACCTATGATGGTTTGGGAGAAAATCGACATCAATGATATGCAACTAGTATTATTGATTATTGATTTATTTTTAGAATATTTATCTAATATTCCTCTGAATTGGGATGTTGGGTATTAGTTATAACCCATACATGTTGCTACACCTATTTCAAAGGCTCCATATAGAATAGCCATGATTGAGTACAATAAGTAAAGAAGTAGCTCAAGGATAATCATGACATGGGATTTATTTGACAATGATTATCAACTTAGGGTGCACATGTTCTGTTCATTAAGAATTAATATGGATCAATGATAATTTTAAATGATTATCAAGAATATAAGAAAAATATTATCAAGGTAAATTATCTTCTACCAATATTAATGACTTGTTTTATCAGCTACATAGAGATAAATAATTTTTCAAGATTTATCTTTACTGTGGATATAATCAATTGAGGTCCATGAAGGAGGATATACCCACGATAACATTCCAGACAAGGTATGGATAGTATGAGATTATAGTGATGGCATATGGTCATACTAATTCTATTTGGTCATAATAATTCCCCAACTATATTTATTTTTTTAATTAATAGTGTGTTTTGATATTACCTCTATTTGTTTGTTACTGTATTTATAGATGACATTCTTATTTATTCAACAAAGAAGGACGAGTGTGAATTTAATTTCATAATTAGGTTTAATACGTTAATTAAGGTGATTATTTATAAAAAATTTACCAAGTTTTAATTTTGGATTCGTAAAGCTTCATACTTGGATCATATAATCTCAAAAGTGGGAATATTAGAAGACCATGAAAAGAAAAAAGTTATTGAACATTTTCCCAGACCAACTACAGTGACATAGATCCGTAGTATTCCTTGTTTAGTTGGATATAATCATCGAATTGTGTATAATTTTTCACAATAATTAAATAAACATAATAATACAACTCATGAGGGATCCATGTTCCTTTGGTTGGATGAATGTGAGGAATTTTTTAAGGAACTTAAGAGAAGGCTATGCATTGTACCTATTCTTACCTTACACTATAGTGAAAAGGGGTTTGTAATCTATAGTGATACATCAAAGAAGATATTATGATGAGTCCTCATGTAGAATGATATAGTTATATATTATGCCTCATGATAATTGATGGTCCATGAGAAAAATTACCCATCTCTTGATTTGGAGTTAGAAATATTATTTGTTTCATTATTGATATCGGGGAATTACATCTATGGATAAAGATGTGATATATGTACTGATAAAAAAATTAAAAGTATATTTTCACTCAAAAAGAGATTAAAATTCACTAAAGATGATGGTTGGTGTATATTAATTATTATTAATGATGTATACATTATCACCCTGAGAAAGTAGACAAGGTGGTAAATTTTCTTAGTTTAAAGGATCATGAAAGATTATCTATAATGTGGATAGAAAAAGATCAAATATTTATGGATCTATAATGGATTGTGATCTAAATCATAATGGAATGGGTGGACATTTTCTATCTGAAATGGGGGTTTATCCATATATTAATTTAATGACTAAATTGGTGGAGATGGAAGATAGAGATCTGGAAAATATGGTGAGAAATGTTCTTGAGTTTATCATTGATTGGGATAGAATTTTATAATCTATAACCATGTGTGAGTTTTTTCCTTACCATATTTAAAGTATCTATTATAGGAGGTGAATATTTCATCATTCTCTATTCATACTGGATGTAAGAAGATTAATATATATTTTAAAGATTATTTCTGGTGGGATGACGTGAAGAGAGATATTCCAGAATTTGTATCTCAGTGCTTGGCTTGTTTGAAAACTAAGACTAAGAGACATAAGACTAATGGTTTGTTATAACCATTGTACATACAATATTGTAAATTTGAATATATCACCATGTATTTTGTTTTCGGACACCAGAAAACATCTAAAGAGAATAATTCTATATGGTTTTCAGTCCATCTCCTTATAAAGTAATTACATTTAATTATTATTAGATATGATCTACCTCTTTATTATATTACTTGTTCCTATATTAATTAATTTTTAATATTTCATGATGTACCACTATCAATTTTATCTACTTTGGAATCAAGGTTTATCTCAAAGTCTTAGAGTTGTATTTGATAGGTTCTCGATATAGAGTTAAGCTTATCATTTCTCATTACATATAGATAGATTGACAGTATTAGGGGACCATTAAAACTCTAGATTAAATTCTGAGAGACTATTTTATGGATTTAAAATTTCATTTTTATCAAAACCTTCCTTTTGTGTAATTTTATTAAAATAATTTATTTTCCTCCAGAATTCAGATGGCTCTTTATAATGCCAAAAATGGTAAGAAGTGAAATCATCGTCACACTGTAATGAAGTTGGAGAATGAAAATAGTTGGGACTTGGTATATATGAGGTAATGATAGAAAATTTTGTAGACATTCAATAAAATAGAAGTGCAACTTAGAGTCAACAAAAAATTTATAATGAATATCTGGGGAAATATTTAGAGTTTTAATTTGGTGATAAGGTGTTCCTATAAATATCTTCATGGAAGAGAGTGATGATATTTATAAATACGGGAAAGGTAATCCATAACTATATTATTATGTTTAAAAACTTTTATCATATCGAGATGGTAGATTATTAATTTGGGCTTCGTCTGAATCTCTCTCATGTTCATAAGTTATTCCATATATCTCTCATGAGGTAGTATATATCACATCCTTCTCATGTACATATCTCAGAGGTCATATCACTCGAGAAATATATGTCTTATTAAGAAAAAATAAAACATATTTTGGATCATAGAGAGAATGTTCTATGATACAAGTAAACTATGTCAAAGTTTTGTGGAAAACCACCAATTTTAGAAACTTACATAGAAACATGAGGATCTGATGAGGTAGAAGCATCCTCATCTGTTTATATTAGAGTATTGAATTTTGAGGGATAAATTAATTTTATATGGGGTGGAATATATCACCATGATATTTTTATGAAATATTACTCTTTAAATAATTTTCATTCTTTGATATCTTGAGTTATGAACAACAATTATTTTAGATGAACAATGCAGCATTAATAAAATATTTTCTAACCATTATTACCTAGAAATTGGATTGGGGGTATAAATAGTAATACCTAAATTACGAAAAAAAAAACATTTTCAACACATTTATAAATTTTATTCAATATTTTTAATATGATTAGAATTATAAACAAAAAAATATTTTAGATTAAAAGGGATGTTTTTTATTTTATTTTGAGAAAAATGAATTTTTATATTGATAATTTAAATTTATCATTAATTTTGAATAATTTTAATAAATTTTATATCTTACTTACATGATAATATGTTTTAAACATTAAATAAATATTTTTCAAGGCATATGATAAAAATCAATAGAGGTTTATGTTTAAAATACATATTTTTTGGAAAAAATAGGTTTTAGTCACATTTTTTCAACCTACATTAAAATTAATATCTTCCATATATATTTATTTAATTAGGTAAAATTAATTACATATTTATAGTCATGAGTTTCAAAAATTTTAAATAGGCCCCATTTATATTTGGTCAATATGAATAATAACCATGGTAAAATTTTTTATTTAGAAATGGGTAAATGTTGATTTAAAATAATGGATAAGGCCATAATTTTATCCAAATTATTATTGTATTAGATGAATTCCACCCTTATCATCTTAGTCTCAAATATTTTTAGTTCAATGGACACCTATCAAGGAAATTTATTTATTTATTATTCAAATCAAAAAAGTTACCAGATGTCACTCTCATAGTTTTAAATATACTTTAGAAGTTCGCATTGGGGATAAAAAAGTTATAAATTAATATTAATATTAATTTTATACATGATGAAATTATATTCTTGATGGAAATTTATGTATAATTTTTAGGTATTATATAATTACCTTAAATTCATACACAATTTCAAAAGATTATTTATTTAATTAATAGAAAAATAAAATAAATAATTTTAAAAATATTAAAAGCGGTAAAATTTGAGAAATTTATAGTGTCCCATGAATTTTATAGTTTAATATGATATATTGTTATTGTTTAAATATAATATATTCTAATTTAAACTTTCTATTGATGTATTTTATTTCAAATTAAACGAATAGCGTAAAAATTGAAAATAATGACATTTAATCAAAATAATACAATATTAAATTATTTAATAATAATAATAACAATAAAATAAGTAAAGGTGGTTATTATATGGTCTAAAATGTCATAAATGTTTCACTTATGGATCATTTTCAACTTATAAAAAAAATTAAACCCTTTAATATTGAGAATTTTGTTTCCATAGTCAAAATTAAAATTGGTTAACAAAGGGTTAATGAAAATAATATAATTAAAAATAAATATAAAACATTTGTAAATTATATTGGTTTATGGTATTAAAACTATATCTTAACTTATAAAATAATACCTATAAATTAAGAATCATTTGTCTTGATAGAGAATTTATTATAATTTTCTCTTTTGAGATATTATAAAAGATTCCCACACCTCAATTATAAAAGGGAACCTCCGCCCTCACTTATTTGAACTACATTTATCATTATAGATCATCCAAAGTCATATGAAATATCATATAAACTTAACTATACAAATTATAGTGGATTTTATCTTCATAAAATATTATCCCTATATACCTTTAAAGGATATTTAAAGGAATCATTTCAAAGAAAAGGTAATCTCGTTAATCGATCACGTTCTTTTCTACACTTATTTATCTCATTTAAATATAAAATATTTGTCATAAAATTATTTTTTTACTATCATAAATATAATATAATTTTATTATAACTATTAAAAGACTATTATATACCCTCTTTTTCATTAAATGATAAGTGATAGTATCGCTCGGGTGTACGTATGACTTACCGTCTCCACACAACGATACAATTCATTTTTCATCACCATATTTTATGGTTGAGTATTATGATGTGTTTATTGTTTATATTTGATATTTATTAGTTAATTACACTTACATAATTATAATATCATGTATAATTTCTTATCATACAATCATTTGGGAAAATATAACGTTGCTCGTGCTTATGTGTAGACTACCACCTGCATGTAGTGATGTGATTAGTTTTTCATTTACATTTAACATGGATGGTATAGAGGATAAATTTGAGGATTATATATTATATTTATATATATTATTCAATAATTATCTTTTAATTTTTTATTAATATGAACTATCATTTTATTATCTATTGAAAAAATGAATATAATATTCATGTTTACGTATGACTTACTTTCCCCATGAATGGTGTGACTATTTTTTCTTTCATTAATTTTTATGCAAGACTATAAATATGTATGTAATTAATATATAATATAATTAGGTCATGATGAATATAATTTAGGCTGCAGAATAATTATAAATGTTTGAGGACCAGAACTTCTGAACTGAGATAATCATGAAAAACGAAATAGTGAACACCAAAAAATAAACATTTTAATAGGTAATTATTGATAAAATGGGGAGTTAATATATTTTAATGTTATTATATATTATATTATAAGTTTTATAATAAATATTATAAAGAAAAATAAAAAATTTTAAATTTAATATATATGAGTTTTGATTGATTTTGAAGAAAGGACTACTCAGGGTAGGGTTTTTTAATAAATCTCATTATTTATCTAAATTGTCAATGATTAAGTTTCCACTGATTAAATATTATGATTAACTTCTCATGATAATAATTTATTTTCCTTTAAAATTTTAATTTCTTAAAAATGTGTGTTATCCTTTAATTTTCTTCACCTTAATAACTCATTAGATGAAAAATATCTTTTAAGGAAAATAAAAATCATTTCTATCATTAGTAGAAGAACTTTTTCATCCATATCTATATCATATAAAAAACTATAGAGAAGGTTTTACTATTATCTTATGATTTATAATTAATTTTCACCCACATTTTATTTTTTAAAATTGTTTGAAAGTAATCCACTTGTCATTTTCCAAAGAAGGTACTTTTTTACTATTCCTACAAATGTATGGAAGGATTGTGTTTTACCTTACACAATATAATTGGATTTTTTAGCCATCATAACTACTCTTTTCATTGAATATTTCATTAAAAGATTAAAATTTTATTTTAAAATTAAATTTTTTACTTTTATAATTGTTTTGGTTTTGTAAATTAGTGTTTTCAATAAATGGTAAGGTGATTTTCCTTAAGAATGATTTAATGATATTTTATTGGTATTTCTATTAATCAAAGAAACCAACCCTTTATTACAATTATTATTTACTAGGGATATGATTGAATGATACTATTCTTATTTATTTTATATACTTTTTGTGTTTACATTAACAATTTTTTTATGAAATCCGTTTCTTTTTTAGGGGTTATGAATTTAAGAAATGTTTTTGAAACCCTTTTCTTTTCACAAGATTATATATCATAAATGATTTATAATCATTTCATAAATATATGTATGAATTTAAACATGTTATTTGTGGGACCTATATATCCCTCCAATGAATTGAATAATTATTAATATTTTATGAGATAAAATAGGGAATGGGATGTGAACCATGTTCAGAATGGGACTTTGTACACTTGATATTCTTGGAAGTGAACCATGACTATAACGATGGATTTGGGAGTGAAGTCATTTCAATTTGACAGTCTTGGCATAGATCATGGAATATTAAGGAAATTATTTTATATTCTTATTTTTATACCAAAATTCCATGTCATATGAAAATGTTTTGATCTAATATTTTATATACTTTAATTCAAATATGATTTACATTTTATGAACTATGATGCTATTTTCCATTACTCAATATAACTATCTATGATTTATAGGATATAATTTTCAAATGTTAATCTAATTTTATGATACCCATTTACTCATTTTATTATAATATAATCATTGATATCTCCATTTTTACCAGTACTGAGTATTAGAGAACCCCCTTTCATATGTTTCCATTCATAGGATACAATTGAATGTTGAAATTTTTATTAAATTAAGATAGATAAACTAAGCAACAATTCCAAAAAAATAATTATGGATGGAAATGATAAAGTCCAAAGGAATTTACACTAATAATGATATTACATTCATTAGGGAGGGACACCATACAAGTATATAAAATAAGACTATCTTGAGTACTCCCTTTGCTAGCCAATTCATCTGCCATTCTGTTCCCCTCTCACCAAGTGTGTCCCATCAAGATGGTCTGATGAATCACCCTCATACAATTCCTAAGAAATAAGAAATCTCCCATGGTGGATTTACCTTCCCTTGAAGTAACCAAACCATAAAGGTTAAATCCGACTCCATGATTTGGATGTAATAGGAGTTTTTATGGGCTACAAAGAAAGAGTTTATGTCAGATATGTCTAAAAAGGGTGATGGTTTCGATGATCTAAGTGGAAGATGATGTATAACTATTATAAACTAGTCATTTGTGTTTCCATGTTTCTAAAGATACTAAACTCATATGATTAAATCATGGACCATTATGTTATATAATTAATATTCATATAATTGGATATAATACCAAGGTATGAAAAGTGTTGGTTGTTATACCCATTATAATCCCATGTCATTAAAACTGCATCCCAACCCATACCCGAATACTCAGTGTAGAGAATCATACAAAACCCACTCTTTACATGAAGGTGTAGATCAAGTTCCCACATCCATGTTTATGACTCAACCTATCAATCTGGGCTTTCCTACAAACAAATTTTAAATCATGATGAGGCTATCTAAATCAAAAACACTTATTTATTTCTAATATTAGGTTATACCATCAACAACAAATATCACATCACCCATCAACTATGATCAATCACTGTGGGATGTATCACAACACATTACCCAACCTATTACATAGGACATGGTAACAAAGTAACCACCCCATCTTCTATGGTAGGTATATCAGGAATTAGCTGATCTATACCCTCTCACATAAGGTGGTATCGATAAATACCATCTCACCTAGGGCAGGGACATTCATCTTGTCTGCTACAATATATCTCAAGGTACAGTCTATAAGACACATGTTTATAAACTAATCTCAATCATGGTAGTCCTTCCATCACTATTTCACTCATGTAGAGGCCAGGCCTTAAGACTCATAATAATTTAGATTATTTACGAAAACATACATGTAATAAAAATAGTCTATAAAAACTATCACACATGATCACCAAAACATTGTTATCATTCTGTCCACTCAATATATATCCCCTTATATCCAACTATTGGAACTAAATAATATCCTTAACCCATAGAATTCCTCACATCCCACAATCTCTATAACACCCTATCCTCAATAGGAGGGGTAAAATTCATTATTTAAACCCCCTTTTCATCATAATTATATATCCTTAAGAAATTATTACACACCACACATGTGTCTCTTCCCATGTTTACTAAAGGAGATTTACCATCTTATTACTTAGAGTAAGCACCTCTCCATCACACATGTCTAGTCCCAGAAGAATTATCTTACTAATTTATCAAACTAAGACTCTCCTTCAACCCCTAGAGGGATTTTCTATACACATGAGAGACATAGTAGCATCTCACCCATCATCAGAAGGACCCAAGAATAAAATTACAGTCTTCTGACCTTAGTCAACTCACCCAAGCTACTAAAGTCAAGTCTCATACCCCAAGAACTAAATACATCATATTTAAAAATAGTTTAAACCTTTTCCCCTCTAAGACCTAGTCTATAGGTGATACTAATGTACCTACGTTCTAAATACCACTTATTCGAAGAATATTTGGCAGAAATCCATCATATCGTTTTCATAGGGAGAACCCATTCTCTAATTTATCTACTAAAACCAATGAAATTATGTAGGTATGACCAACCATGCATAAAAAACACATGGTTTTTTTACTATAGGGACAACTTATCATGATTCCATAGTTAACACCTAGTTTTTCTATGTTGTGCCTCTCCCAAGCTCATCCATGAATCCAAGAACCTTTCATTCATGAAAAAAATAAAAATAATTAATTATAACAAATTATAATTAATTATTATATGTAACATAAAATTCATAATCATCAAATTGATCATTATATATTTTTACATCCTCATAACCATGAACAACTTAACCTAGATGGTATATGGAATACTTTATACACAATCTTAGAAAAATTCACCATCATTAATCACCTGTTCAATTGTCAATATCATCCAATTTCATCAAAAACCCTTAATAAATTAGTTCAATTACATACCTCAACTATAATAGTGAATGTGAATATGTGATTATCCTCTAATGATTACCCCATTCCATTAAATATTAAATAACCATATTCATCACCTGATTCCACCATGATATATTGGAATCAACACTAAACATTATCCTAAATTTAATTAAAATTAAAGGAGTTTATTGGAAATTATGAATGGTGGGGGGATGATGAGATTATACCTTAATCCAATATGAAAACCGAAAAAAATCTCTCTTAGGGTAGAATCAAATATAATGATACAAAGAGTGAGTGTAGGGTGATTATCCCTTCAATAACACCCCTAATTAAACTAAAACCTCAAAGGGATAACAAAAAGATTACCAATATTCCCTCATTTAGAAAAACCACTAGCACCTAGGCCACAATATGGTAATGAGAACCAAGACATAGAATCTATGTACTAGGCCATGTTGACATGTGTTCAGTCCAAAAATAGAACAGGGATGACCCCACAATCCCCCTCCATAACACGATCCTTTGAGTTTATACCGTTGTCTCCCTCAACTTGAGCCACATTGTGGTGTGGACCCTAGGTTCCATCGCAACCCACCCCTAGGGGAAGCCTGATAGGTCTTCCATCTATAGATCCTTCATTGTGAAACCATATGCCATCTAAATGTTCTTTCTCCCACATCACCACCATGGAATAACCATTCATGGCTATATTATGGTCTCTTCGACCATGGAACACTATGACTTAGTGCTATTTGATAAACCACGGTGCCCTATTTTTAGATAAAAAACTACCTATAGTTTACCTAAAACCATCTCTAATTCCAACTATAACACCCATGCCACAATCCAGGCCTCATTCCATATTCAAAAACATATTTTTAAGATGTTCCAATTCTCTTAATCTCAACCAAACACCCAATTTATTTAACTTTACCTACTTTGGGATTGGAAATTAAAATTCCCTTTGGAATTCATAACTCATAATGATAAGGGTCATTATGGTTGATATATTAACATTAGATGTTTTAATTTAATGAGTTTTAATATATCCTAGAAGATTATCATTAGGAATATTATTCCTATGTTTGAAATAATTCAATATTGAGTACTTTATTGATGTTACTAACTAAATAGTTTTGTGGGAATATTCAATTGGACGGTCACATAAATATTTGAAAATGAATTACATAGATAAATAATGAGTTTAATAAAACCCTAATAGTGTATCAAACATGAAGATGATTTTATAGTCCATCATACAAGATGTGTTAGATATACCCTTATGTATGTTTTTGATAGATTTATTAAATAGTGTTTATGAATATCAAATTTATCATATTATAAGAAAATAAATATGTAATTTATTATTATGTCATATTGAATGCATATATTTCATTATGTGAAATAATAATTACCCTATCAATATATGATTTTTTTGTTATTCTTATTCGATGATCATCAGAAATTGTTATTGGTTATGATCATATATTAATATTAGCGTGAGTAGAATTGTGTATTTGGTACAAATATTTTTTATATGTTATGAAATGAAAGTATTCATGAGGTAATAAGTCTAGATTTATTATTTTTACTGACCCACCAAAGAATATCACATTGAATTCCATATAACCATTGATTTACTTAAAGGTTCATGATTATCATTAATCCCAATTACCCATGTTTTGTGAGATACCTAGCATGAGTACCATAACACTATGATGCATTTATTATACATGCCTTGAGGTATATCTTACTATTGGTAGTTTGGTATTTTGTTGATCATGTAAATTGTTGGATGTAAACCAATATAGTATTTGTTTACTTGTATGAAAGATAATGACATATGGACCCCTAATTGAATTGTATTTAAGAAATACCTGACCATTCTTATTTGAGTGATATAAAATGTTCTCAACTACATAGATGAATTACTCGTGATATGTTCATTCACATTGCTAAGTCTAACTTGGAGAATCATGAATGATTGAATTGGTCAATACTATATTGACATATTTTTTACTAGTGGTCACAACATTTCATATAAAAAGTTATTTTATATTTATATATATAATTTACATGATGTATCATGTGGTTGAAATGATATTGTAATATATAATTTTATTTGACCAAGATAACATCAGAACACCTTATAGGTTGAGTAACATTCAATCATTTAAATATGTCTATATTTGATAGTATATTCAAACACTTGTAGGGATACATAGTTTTGTCTAAGGATATAGATTAAATTTTAGAGAAATTATTTGTTCCAAAATAAAGAGAGTTTGATAAACAATATCAAAATGTGTATAGATGTATTTAAAAATAAGTTTGATGTTTTACAGAATTTACATATAGGGATTTTTTACTGGTGGGTAATTTTTATAAATGAACACAATCTGTTATATCATATTTTATAATATACCTCAATCTATATTCTGTGATATGAAATACATATGCATTTATTAAATCATAAAATGGTTCGTTATCATAGTGTATGATTGATAATAGATATTATAAATCAAGTTCATGTATTCTACCATATCTCTCATAAAACATATATGGCTATAAATCAATGGGTTCATTCATTCATGGATGCATAGACTAATAATAGTCATATGAATTATTCAGATGATTATGAATCCCCATAGGGAATATATTATCATAATGTATGGTGACTTCCAAGAATTGATAGTTGATAGTTTCATCCCATAATTTAATAAGGGGAGTATATATAATGGATATTATCAAACTATTGAGTTCAGTGATGCTATGTGAAAGTGTGAGACACTTAGAAGTTGTATATGAAATTAAATATTCTTCCTAGTTATATTTATCAATATAGAGAAGGCGCTAGAACACCATTGGTATTTGGTGGTCCTCTAATAGTATACAAGTATTCTAGTGTCTAGTGAAATACCTATGGAGGTGAGGGTCCTTTCACTGTCACTAGATGATAACAATCAATCAAACTCCCTCAATTTCAATAGATATGGACCTATATATGACCAACATAAGCATGTTTTATATTTATGTTATTCCCTATATATAGATTCATAATGATATATTAGGCATATATATGGGTTTATTATACTACATTTATTATGTGATGATCCCCCCAAACTTATCACCAAAAAATGATTCCCCTGTACCACTACACTAGAAGTCGAGTAGACATCAGTGACTAGAAAAATATTGTCAGTTGAGGAAAAATATAAAGAGGTGTCATATGTAATAATTATATTACACCAAGATGAGGAAGAAAGGTCACCATCATAAAAATAGAATTCATTTAATCATAAGTCATCTCAAAAAAGACATCTCTATAGCTCAGGGTAGGGTATATATAGTGAAAATACTCCCACATAGATATCCATAACAAATTAGGTCCTCATTACTCCATCCATTGGCTTCCCACAAAATAGGAAAGGAAACACATGGTGATATGAAATCTATAGTAAAGTTAGTTAAGAGTCAACCTATTGTATTACAAAAAGAGTGATTTTATAAATTAGATGATAGATAAAATTAGAACTTATGGAATGTTATTTATATATATCATATTTCATTCATGTTTTGGACAAAGATGACTATTCTCTTATTTTTTATACATTCTTGGTGAATGTCAAACAACATACCTATAATAAAATAAGTGTCCAATATTCCACTACCATAATAGCTAATAGATAATGTATCCTAAAGGTTAACACCCCCTTATGGACCTTTTGAAATAGTGAAAATAGGTGAATCTTTTTTCACTTCTAGTGGCACAACAATCTGACTCTGTTTGACGTAGTTTGAAAATTTTTCAAGCATGTGATAAAAATATTATATTATTTCAAAATATTATCAAAGATGAATCTTCACATGTATGAATCAAGGGATAGGGGTAGTTGATATTCTTTAAATCCATAAATTAATATGATATATTTTGGATGTATAATATAGTATGATACAATTAATTAATATTATTTAACTTAAATAGTATAAAAAACATCTATTTATGCAATATTTGGAATATCATTTAATTGTATATATGGATATTTTATTTCACTTATTGAATTACTGTGGTGTTTTAATTATTTTTTTATGATTATTTATTATCATATAAATAACATGGTAGGATGGAATTATTAAATAATGTTAGGATCTCTACTACAATGTTTGTGATTAAATTGAATTTTTCATATGATGAGATCATTGGGTGGTTTTCATGGTTTATATTTATAGCTGAAATAGTTGCATGAATTAACTTATTACATACACATTAAATGCATGTTCACTCTAGGTGAATCCTTAAGGGAATTATATAGAGAAATTTCTTAAATAGTGGGTTGTGTTATCTTTTGTAACACTTTTTCCAATCATCATTTAATCTATAATCTCCATTAATTCATCATTCATTTCTTATTGATTTGTTAGTATACCGAAAAAGTGAAGATGATCCTTCTAGAGCATTGACTGATTAATTATGGCATGTGGACACACTATCAGGGATGTGTTCCATTTGGGCACATCTTTCTGATATTCATCTTGTTCATAAGCGATGACTCAATGTTCTTTGGTCTACTATTTTGTATATGGTTGTTTATTATAAATTAATATTATTTGGGCACCTATCATAACATATAATAATCACATGTGAGTTTAATCATGTGACAATTAAGCCATGGTTTATCTTATATCAGGGATATTTTGATCCATGGTAGCCCATATAGAAAATTTATTCATATTGAAGTTGTGTACTTTGTTGTTTTAATATATATAGAACTTATCATATACCATGATAAGCATGTGAAGTGAATGTTTATTCTTATGTGTACTATGTATATTTTATGCAATAACATATATTATATAGTGAGTTATTAACACTATATTAATCCTATGCAACACCATTTTAATATCACGAAACCATTTATCCACCACAAGTTTATTTCTATGCAACACATGTCGTTAGCGGTGACATGCCTCATCAGTCTTAAAGTATCATTGATAGTGATAAATGGTTTTAATATCCACAACATTGTTTATTTCCAATTATGATATGGCCTATATATTTAAATGTAATTCATATTAAAAAATTTCTTTTTCTATTTTGAAAAAAATAATCAAATAAAATAATTTATAAAATATTAATAAATCTCATCAAAAGTTAATCTATGAAATTATATTATTTATAAATATATTTTAATATTATTTATTTATGAATTTTTTATAATTAATTAATTATTTTTTTTGAAACACATAATAATGAAATATCAATAATATTAAATTTTAATATTAAAATATTGGTTTCAAATTATATGGCCTAACATATAACTTAGATAAAAAATATTCATAGAAACTAAAAGTTTAATTTATAAAATGTTTATAAAATCCAAAAATACAGCTAACAATAAAGGGATTATATTTTAATTGTGAATTTTTCCTAATATTAAATTGAAAATTTAGAAAATTATAAGACCTAATTGAGAATTATTTAAACCATAAAAAATTGAGTTTTTGTAGTTGATATGATCAAGGTCTAAATTATAAATATGTGATATTTAGATTATATACCTTGTTTTCAGAATATAATGGGAATAAAAAATGTTTATATTTCACTTCATATCCTATATTTTATGTAAATTCTATATAATGAATAATATGATGGAGTTCACATTGGAATGAAATATACTATGTTTATATTAAAAATGTTGACTTCCCCTAGGATTATTGAAATTATAACGAATTTATTATCAGTTTCCATTTATGAATTATTCATAAATTTTATATCTCATGCATAAATATATTAATTTTTCATTTATATAAAGACTATTCCATTATTTATTCAATGATATAATTTTTATATAATGAATTTTTATGTATAATTTAGTTTAAATTATATTAAATTGAATACATAGATTAATATACATGAATTTAAGTATTTACATGCTAGGTATGATAATTGATTCATCTTCCTTCTATCTTATATTTGTATTATATTAGGTTATAAATGTAAATTATGAACTTAATTATGATTTGTACATAACATAAAAGAAATTGTCATACCTAATTTGAGAGATGCATTTGGGCATGTATAAACATAATTGAATTTTAATTCTGGTTTGGGAAACAACGTATGAGTTGTGTAATAAGTTACCCATAAATATGGTTTGAACCTATTGATTTAGTTCAAGGAATAAAATTCCAAAATAAATCGTTATAAGAATTCATACATGTAAACAGTATAGAATGAGATAAGATAGTGAGATTAAATTCCCTTTAAAATAATAAGAGTTATATTCCATATAAAGAATCACTTTTCAAAAACTTAATCATCCAATGCGGTAGTTTATCCCAAATATGGGTTCCCCTGGATTATCTTGTGTAAGGAGAGATAGTAACGAGTGAACCAAATAAGGTTAAGTTCTCTTTCATAGAATTATATTTGTGTTACCATTATTAGATAAAACCTAATATGATTTGGTTTCTAGTGTAATAGATATGATTTTATCTATAATATGAATTGATAGAGGAGTTTCAAAATAAAATATATTAAAATTATATATGATGTAGTTGTGATGATGTTGTTCCTAAATGGGGAATCATTTTTTTGGATACACATTTAATAAAATTTATTTATTAAATATTTTGAAAACATTATTCACATCTGATAAAATATTTTTTTATATAACAACATCATCATCATAAAATTTGACTTTAAAATCAATCTTATATAAAGGGTACTATTATTACCAATATATTCATAGATAGGTATTGTAACATCCTTCCCTCCTCATTGTCTTTATAAATGGCGGGAACACTAATATACATTATGTATCATCCCCAAGTCACTAAAGGATAGTAAAAAATTACAAGGTCCTCAAGAACATTTTGGGGTGAGGGATTTTATTTTTGAAATATAAAACATTTAAACTAGTTGAAAAAAATAAAAAACCTCTCTATGATGCATGCATACAAAATAAAATTACAAATATAAATAATCCACTAAACTATATCAATGTATAAGTAGAATCCAAAATACATCCTCAAAGAAAACCAAAAATACAGTAAAAATCAAAACTCCCAAGTGACATTGAACAACAACACCCAACCCGCTCTAATACCCAATTCTACATGTCATTCCCATGGTATAAAAATCACAAATAAAGAATTAAGATACCTTATGTTTTTCTTTGTCTTGATAGATGACATCTACTAGAACAAAAAATTTCCCAAGTAAGTGTTGCGTCTAAAATATGTATGATTTCCCCAATAACTTCCAAAATCATGCAACTTGAAAAATACTTGTTAGAAAAATATATTTTAAAAAATATTAATTAGTAAAATAGTTTATATCAAAGCCATAAAAAATTTCCACGGAATGAAATAAAATAATCCTTTCAAACCATTTCTCAATTTATTTGATATACCCATAACTGTATCTCCACGAAAACACTATGAAAGAACAGTTGATATTTTTTTACTCATGATAGTACTCTTATAGATAAACCATGTCATCATAAGGTGACCAATACTAGGTACCCAAATGGAATAGTCCCCTTTCATTGGGTAACATCTAATGCAAATGAACTCATGCCAACCATGTATACAAAATTCTATTATAAAAAAATCTATGTAAAAACTAATTATTATTTAATTCATTTTGGAAAACACTTTACATGTATCAAAACCAAATCATTAATTTAAAATCATCATTTTAAAATTATAAGTAAAAGGTTTTTTCTAAAATCCATCCATTTATCCTAAATTGCAAGGACATTAAAAATGATGTTCCATCGAGAATCACATAAGAATTTAAACACCATTTCAAAGAAATAATTTAACTAAAACTAAACCCCAATGTTATAATTCAGATGGAGATAAGTGAAAATCCCACTAAAACACAATATGAGGAATAAATAAAGAAAAAAATAATGAAACATCATGATCCAATCACAAACAACATTCCATTTACATGATATAACATGATTTTATCAATATTGACATCACAAAACCTAAATAAATCCCCAAAATAAAAGATCTACGGTTTCCAGGAAGCGAATAATAAGGGATCTAATGAAAAAAAGGAAGAAAGGGTACTTATCGATGAATCTGGATATTTTACGCACATTTATTTTCCAAAGAATCAATTATTGATTTAAGGGGAACATATCTAAAGACTAGAGAGAAAAATTAATTCGGGTTATTAATTTATTAGTTAATTGATGATGATTTGGGGGAATAATTCAGATTAGAACCACATTTTAAGTGGTGGAAACTAAACACTATATGGTTAGTCCCCATGGTTTGGAAAAGAAATGTGCCAACTATGAAGTGTTATTATCATAAAGATGCACATCACACGATTAGATCTCACAATTTGAAAAACATTACACCAACCATTCGATTACCCCTATTTCAAGAAAAAAAATTATCCAGGAATGTTTCATGGTTTGGACAAACCATACACCAACTATGAACCGGTCTAGCTCCTACTATCTTCCGAAAAATAGCTTCCATGAGGTGTTGCATGATTTCTACACCCCACACACAAACTCTGAACTTAAAAACCCTTAAAAACATACCCAAACCACCAATAACCTCCCAAAAATCATCCCAAGCATTATAATGACTCATAATACATGAATAAAATTTCATATACCTAAAATTGGGGGAGCTTAATTCACCCCTCTATTGGAATTTTCATCCCTAAAATGTAGAAAAACTAGAATTTTCTTGGAAGAGTTTTGGTCATTTCTCTTTCATTCCCTTTTTATTCCCCCACATTTATTCATGAAACCGACCATGTCTCCATAAAACTCTTATTATAATGATGATTTTTCCCATGAAAGATATGGTTTTTTATCCGAAATCTATATTCGCACAAGAATCAATGTAGCATATGGATCTTAATAAACTTTATCCCATTAAATCACATGCTCAGGATCAGGTTGATACTTCATTAACTAATATATAATATACACATTGTACACTAAAATTATCATTGGTGGAAAATAAAACCAATATTCCACCTCAAAAACTAGTTTATTTATCTCAAAAGGACCTAGGTACCAGGGATAAAAATTACCATGCTGACCAAATTATTATTCCCAAACCTTAGAGAGGTTCTAAAAAAACACGATCACTCACATAAAATAATAACGGTCACCGAAAATTATTTTCAAATGATTTTCGATATCTCTAAGCTACCCACATTATATTTCTGATCAACTAAATCTTTAATATTTCACCCTTCACAAGGCTTGGTGAATTTCTTAATTATTTACTATTTCCACCAAAAAAAGTGGAGAACAACAACGAAGCTTGTACAATGCTTCAAAAGGAACTATATATATCAATTATTTATAATTATTATTGTATGAAAATTCCACCAAAGGTATATAATCATCAAAATAGCCACTAAAACCCATCATATAATCCCTTATAATGACCACTAACATTTGGAATCTCCTTTTGGATTGTGCATACATTTTAGGATGATACTCCATTCTCACAGTCAACGGTGTTCCATGTGATTTCTATAAGGATTTCCAAAAATGAGATGTATACCTAGTGTCTTGGTTAGATAAAATTGACGTTAGAATTCTATTAATCTTTATATTTTCATGAATGTAGATTTTGGAAAAGTCTCCCACCAAATTACTTTAATAAATAAGGATTAAATAAGTCATCTTTATATGTTGGTCCATTATAACCTATTTGTAATCATTTTTCCTAACCATACATGGTTGAACTATTAAAAAATACATTACTAACTACTACCATTTTCACATAAAATATTAAATATTGTATGATACCCACAAGTCTTTGATGCTCTTCCTTAACCTACAAACAGTTTAGGAATCTCAAAAAAATATTCCACTACAACTCTTTTCTTTCCAACACTACAAAACTATGCTTAAAATTCGCTAGAAATATTCTTCATTCCATGAATAATAACCCATATCAAAAGGTGTTGGGCACTAAGAATTTGTTCAAGATAAGATAATGTTATTTCTATATGATATTTAAACCACGTCATTGAATTCAAATTGAGTTTCTATTCCTCAATGTTCCCCCCACCATTGAGTTTTGACCTCATATCCATAAAATCATTATTTGATTTTTGAGAAACTCTAAAAGGATCAACCAAATAAGGATCAACTGAAACCGAAAGGAATACTGTCACATCACAATATTCTTTGTAATCTAGATGCATATCCTCTATGAATAAAATTAATTTCCTCTTATGAAAATCCCCTTCATTCAACTGAACATATGACTTCATACTCGATGTTTCCTCCATGTAGTTCCCTTTACCCAGTGTATACATCATGTATAGAACAAACATATATAGATACTTCATCCATATTCCCTACCTTAAATTCAAATATATTTGAGAGAAAATGTGTTTTAAACACTTATGATGAAAAAACTCAATTAATTTATCACCAAAAATATAATTACACCATGTCTTTAAAGAATCGACCACATAGGCAAATTTTAAACCATGTGTGGGGTATTTATACTACTGAAACAATAAATAGAATGAGAAAAAGGTAATAACATGTTTTCTCTAAATGAGACCACATCCCAACCAAGATCTCCATGCCTCACAATAGACAATATATCCCTATCCAAAATTTGTAAATGTGGGTATATTTTCTAATGTATTTTTATCATTATATTCCTTAACGGATTTCTGGAATTCATTGTTTCATTGGAAAGGATGGAGTTTCCTTGACATGGTTGTGATTAGTGATTCCAAACATGAAAAAACACATACAAAGAATCTATATTATCCTACTAATCTATGGAATTAATGTATCTCATAGACCTTATTGGGTGGTTTCCAAGAGATTATAGCTTCAATATATTCAAGATCCACCAAAAAGCGTTTTATGAAATGGAATGGACATAGAAATGGACCTATTATATTCAGAAATTACACATTGAAAAATTTACATACAAACTATTCCCCCAAAAAGATACCGAAAATTATAGCCAAATGTTTCTTATGAAATAATTATTTCATCGAAAAAACTTGTATATCATCAACAAACACCAACAAAAAAAGAATCCATATACCTATGAAAAATTAATTTCATCTATTATTTAATGAAGTCTGATTCATTTATAATACCAAAAGTAATAAACACATACTCATAATGTCTATACCTTCTTCTACAAGCTATTTTCAGAATATACACATTTCGAAATTGCAATTGGTGATACCCCAGCTACAATTTAATTTTAGAGAACCACTGGATCCCCTAGATTGATCAACCAAATAATCAAATCATGGAAGATGATATTTATTCCTTATCATAACTTGGATAATATTATTATATTCCACACAATGTATAAGAGTTCCAAATTTCTTCTTCACAAATAGAGCCCATATTATCCATTGAGATGTGCTGGGTGAAATGAACCCTTTTCTTTCCAACTCTTCAAACTGAACATTCAACACCCTCAATTTTGATGATTACATCCTATAAGAAGGACACACTTGAAGCATGTTTTGGGGAAAAGTGGAATAAATTCATAAATCAACCAACATATTCTGTCATTTTAAGGTTCACTTACTTCATAATGAAGAAGTCTTTAGCTCTAGAAAATTTAAAGGTATGAATATAGAATTACTTGTTAAAAAATTCATCAAAATCATGTCATGTAATGCCTTATCCCAATTTATCCTAAAAACTAATTCTCTCTATTGGCATGCCAAATACTTCACTATATATGTTTTCAAATTTACATTTCTATTTTTCATCATACCATGGAAATTAAATATTTGATTCATCCTATTCAACCATACTTATTTTTTTTAGCTTGGAATCCTTGTAAATGATGGGTGGATTCTACTTTTTTGACTAAAAATAACGGTAAAATTTTAAAGGTTCATCTTTTCTGTTACCCATATCCATGTCCTAAATATCATTGACAATTCATTGGTCATTATATTGATTCACCTATGGTTCATGTCTAACCACATTCTCTACATCCTCCTACAGTTGGATTCTATGATGACAACCTAGGTCAACTCACAATAAAAAGATCAAAATTGTATTTAGTATCACTCATTAGAAACTAAAGTAATAGTAATTTTGATTTACCACATTAAAATTTATCTCAAAATATAACTCCCCAATTAAATAACCATCAACATTTCAATCATTTTTAAAAACCCTACAACTACTCATTTCAAAATAAACCATTTTCAGGATTTTCAAAACACAAAACTTTTTTCCATTTCATAGACTGTTAAAATCAAAATGAACAATGTTGTACTATTGGGAATTATTAATATCAATTCTAGTCATTCATCTATCATCAGCTAAACCCATGATGATGAGGTGACAATATACAAAGATGTTTATTAAAACCCTCATATTTCCAAACACCCTGGTAAATTGGAGTTCAACATAAAGAGGTTAACCACTCATTTTTATGCCCTAAATTAAGGTTCTGAGAATCCTATATCCTTAATACCATCCCAAAAGATATAATGATACCATTTAAAACTCTGAGGCCAAACAAAATTGACATAATTTTTCCTAAAAAAATATTTAGGCCAACAAAAGGGGATACCATTTCCAACAAAAGGATTGAAAAAATATGATACCAATTTAACACACTGCCCCTCCTATTGTATTTAAAAGTTATGGGTTTTCTACTAGGACTTAAGTGACATCCCGGAGACACTAAAGGATATAAATAAATTTCAAGGTCCTCAAGATCATTATGCGGATGATTCTTCCATTGAAAACAAAAACATCCAATGTACATAAAAATAATAATAAACCAAACCTTTCTATGATGTATATATACAAAATAAAACTGAAAACATAAAATAACTAATACAACATATCATAGAACATGTGGAAAGCAAAAGATATACTCAATGAAAAACAAAATTCCACAAAACTCAAAACTCACAACTAACATCAACCAGAAACTCAAACCAATTCCAAGATCCAACTCCACATGTCATACCCATGGTATTAAGAAGAGTCACTAAATAAATTATATACCATGCCTTTAACTGTGTCTCAATAGATGAAATTTGTAATCACACAATAGTTCCCAAGTAAGGGGTAATTATAACGAGGTTGGATATCCCTAATGACTTCCCAACCCAAGCCACTATAAAAATACATATTACAGAAATTTATATAAAATTATTTTAAGTCATAAAAATAGTTTATATGAAATCGATAAATAATTTTCCCTAGAAATATATATAATAATCCTTTCAGACCATTTCTAAATTTATTGGGAATACCCATAACCATTTCTCCACACAAACAACATTCATTACAAAGTGACTATTCCATACTAATCAACATCCTATCATTGATCCACCAAATCAGCATAAGGTGACCAATACCAGGCACCCTAATAGAAGACACCCCTTCCACATTGTCACATATAATGTAAATGGACTCATGCCAACCATGTATAAAAAATTATATTCCAAACCATTACAAATAAAACCTTTTAATTCTTTATGTAATTTAAAAAAAATACATTACACACATAAAAAATCATTATTTTAGAATCATCATCTAAAAATTATAAACAAAAGGGTATTTCCTAAAATCCTTCAATTTTTCCCAAATTCAATAATCATAAACAATATGGGTTTCAATTTAGAATCACACAAGGATTTAAGAACCATTTAATTAATCCATTTAATTAAAACTGATCATCCAATTTCTAAGTCAGGTGGAGATAAATGTGAATCCACATTCCGAACAATAGTTGGTGAAAATGAAGAACAACACTCTGAAAATACAAGATATGATAAAAAGACACATTACCTTCACTAGATCTAATAATATGTTATGAATATATACATAATGAAACATATATCTATACCCAATTGACTATAATTAAGGTTTAAAGGATGATATGAAGAAAGGATATAAGAAAACAAGGATGAATAAGTACTTACCGATGAATCTGTATCTCCAATGCACTATGATTCGCCTATGAATTGATTTAGGATGAAAGGGGATGTATAGACCCAGAATTTTCCAGAATTTTTTTAAAAAAAATATTTTGGATTTTTACAAGTCTGTAAAAATTAGCGGCATGTGATTATGATGCCCAGAGTTCCTGGAACAAAATTTTGAACTTTTTTATGGTACGTTTAGTAAACATGTGAGAGGATATTTTTATCTTTTCAACTAGTGATTAGATTATAAATACAAGGGAAACATTGAATTTTCAGCACTAGAATTTTCTTAGGTGATGATTAAATTCTACCAGAAAGGGTCAGAAAATAAATTTAATTTTTTGAATTTACAAAAAAAAATGTCTCCAAGGTTATTTTATTCTTTCCTTGTAACTGTGGAGCAACTGTGGTGGGACAATTGGGTTACATCAGGCTTGAAATAAAGACATTTAATTACATGACCCATGGGTTTCAAAACCATGATATTCGTTTAATTAATAGAACATTAAATGTGGTTAATTAATGAACCTCATTAATTAAACATAATGTGGGATATTACTCTCTTATTTAAACAAAGCTTGGGCATGGGTTTTGGTGACTCGTGAGGGGAACCTCTAAAGTAGTGTCAGTGATGTATTCCACCAATATAGAATGGACCTTCAATGACCATTAGAGGATTCAAATAGAATAATGATGGGAAAAAACAAACACATTAGAATGTGTGTTCATCTCCCTCATCCGCAACGTCTCCCAATCAGTTTGAGGTAGGGGTTTTGTTTAAGGGTTTTAATATTCATCTCTTTTTTATGATGTTGAACCCTTCCCATGTTAGGGTGCTAACGTGGATGTTGAATTCCAAATCGATCAAGGCATGGACCCTCTACTAATCTCGGTTTTGATTTTGTTTTTCATGGGAGATTGACCGATACGATGACAAGAAGAAACTAGGGGCCATTCAGTGATCATAGTGTACCGAGAGCCCCATAGGCACAGTTAGAAAAGAAAGAGGACCTCTATAGCTTCACTGGATGTCCGCGAAAACTACGTTGGTGTTGAAGCGCCGATGACCGGAGGAGGAGGCAGCCATCTCTCTTCAGCTACAAAGAGGTGGTAGTGCCCGATGGCGCCGTAGTGGGTAGGGGTGGCCAACCGACGTCGGCCATGTGGATGGTGTGCGGCATGCTGCGGTGGCATTCCAGGGAGGAGGGTCGCGGATCCGAGTTGTAGAGGAGGGCAGACCCATGCCCCGAAGGTTCCGCTGATGACTAGTCCATGCAGACCGGCTAGGTGGAGCAACGCCAACTGGCACCGCTGAAGGTGGAACCTGAACGGACTTAGTCCGTCCTGAAGGGGAGCCGACCACTAGGCCTAGCTGGTGGGCCGCACCCAACTAGCAGGTCAGGCCAGTTCTGTGGTCTGGTGGGTCGTGCCCTGTTGGGTGGTCTAGGCTGAGCCTGTGGCCCTGCAGGCTAGATAGGGCCCAACTGGTCTGAGCCGAGATGAGCCAGTTTGGGCTAGGCCCAGCGGACCGGGTCGGGTTGGTCCGACCGGGTTGAGCCGGAACTTGACCCATTTAGGCCTAGTTTCACTTGAAGGGGAATATCTTCTAGATCGGATATCCATTTGAGGAACCGTCTATGGATTTAGAACCCTTAGGATGAGGCAGTCCTTTTGAGATACACCGCTTGGGTTTTTGAAAAAGTTAGAGTACAGCTGGGTTGGATCGGACTCGAATCAAATCAGAACCCCGACACTAAAATGCTTATAACTTATAGACTGGGCATCTGATTGACATGCCATTTGTTGCATTGGAACTGTTATGACATGGAAGTTTGTCAGGTTACTTATTAGTGGGACTTTTTGGCCATTGAGGTACCACTACTAGAAACGTTTCTTTTACCAATGGTTTCAAACCATTGGTAAAGGCCAGAGAATTGGTGGTAAAAACTATACCAACAGTTGTCCAAACCGTTAGCTATAGAGCCATGGGGATAAACATATCCCAAGGGTTCTATGAGAACTTTTTGGATATTGGTGCTTAATGGATTATATACCAACATTTACAAGAAACCATTAGTATAAATATTTACCAATGGTTTAAATGGTTAGAAATATCAAAATCAATATTTGTACCAATGGTAGTCCAAACCGTTGGTATAGACTTTTACCAATGCTTAATCACAAACCGTTGGGAGAAG
Source organism: Viscum album (assembly GCA_963277665.1). Lineage (NCBI taxonomy): Eukaryota > Viridiplantae > Streptophyta > Magnoliopsida > Santalales > Viscaceae > Viscum > Viscum album. The sequence continues at coordinate 1,435,826,452 of OY728157.1, forward strand.
TCATGTATATAATCTATAAAAATGGGTCGTAAACCATTGGTATATACATATACCAACATTTTACATGAAAACATTGGTATATGGTTTCTTTTCAAACATATGCCAATATTTTTACAACCGTTGGCATAGCCTTTATGCACCTGCTGCAGCAGCAGGCCTACCTCCCCTTGTGCACCTGCCCTAATGCACTTCCACCAACTCTCAATACACACATACCATAACTTTAGTTCTGTATTTAATTTCCCTATACAAAGATACAAAATTAACGCATACTACAATTATACCCATACAACATTAACACATAATTCAAAAGTTAATTATATACATAAAGAATTCCACTCAGAATTTAGATCAATAATGCTATGCAAATACATAATTCTGAATTGAATATATATAATATTGATTTCTCTATAACCCATACATAATTGAATTCAGAATTCATAATGTAAAAAACTCTATATAAGAAAATCGTGTTTTAGATTTTGAATATGGAATTATTGTTCAAAAGCGTGGGTAAATTCATATGAGATTTGAATTTTTGGATAATGGGGTATTCCATGCTATAGTAAGGGGTAATGTGACATCGGGTAGAGTATCTAATGGTTTATTCCTATCCAAGGCTGTATGGGGTATCCAGGGGGTAGGGGTGTCTAGAGGTGGGGGCTGTCTAGTGGGTGGGTTCTATCTAGGGTGTTGGGGGTGTCTAGGGGGTGTGGTGTCCAGGTGTGTGTGTGTGGGGGGGGGGGGGGGGGTTAGGAGGTTTGGGGTTGTCTAGGGGGTTGGGGGGGGGGGGGGGGTTCTAGGGGGTGGTGGATTTCCATGGGGGTAGGAGAGTCTAGGGGGTGTGGGTGTCTAGGGGGTGGGGGTTGTCCAGGGGGTTGGGGGCTGTTCAAGTGGGTAGGGGTGTCTAGGGGGTGGGGGTGTCCAGGGGGATGGGGGTGGGGGGTGTCCAGGGTGTGGGGGCTATCCATGGTGGGAGGAGGTGTATAGGGGGGATGTTTAGGGTGATGGAGAGTTGTCCAGAGTGGTAGGGGTGTTGAGGGGGGGGGGTCCAAGGGGTGTGGGTTTGTCTAGGTGGTGGGGTGGTGTCTAGTGGGGCGAGGGCTGTACAGGGGGTGGGGGATGTCCCAGGGTGTAGGGGTTTTTAGGGTGTGGGGGTGTCCATTGGGGTTGTGGGGCTGTCTAGGGGGGGGGGGGGGGCTATCCATGGGGGTTGGGGGCTATCCACGAGGCTGGGGTATCCATGGGGTCTAGGGTGCTGTCTAGGGGGTGGGGGTTGTCCATGTGGGTGGGGGTGTCCAGTGGGTGGTGGGGGTGTCCAAGTGGTGGGGTGGTTCCAAGGGGGGGGGTGTCCAGGGGGTTGGGGGTTGTCCAAGGGGTTAGGGGTGTCTATGGGTGGGGGTGTCCAAAGGGGGTGTCCAGGGGGGTGGGGGTGTCCATGGGGGTTGGGGGATGTTCAAGGGTGTAGGGGGTGTCCATGGTGGGTGGGGGCTCTCTAGGGGGGTTCTCCAAGGGGGTATAGGGTGTCCATGGGTGGAGGGGTGTCCATGGGTGGTGGGGGGGGTGTCCTGGGGATGGGGGGTTATCCATGTGGGTGGGGTGTCTAGGGAGTGGGTGGGGGATGATGTCTAGGGGTGGGGTGGTGTCTGAGGGGGGGGGGGGATATCCATGGGGTGGGGTGTCCAGATGGAGTGGGGGTCCAGGTGGTGGGGTGATATCCAGGGGTGGGGGCTATTTAGGGGGTTGGGGTTCTCCAAGGGGGAAAGGGTGTCGAGGGGTTGGGGTGTCTAGGGGGTGGGGCTGTCAAGGGGGTGGGGGCTATCCATGGGGGTGGGGGGTCCAGGTGGGGTGGGGGGTCTAGGTAGAGAGGTGGTGTCTAGGAGGTGGGGGTGTCTACGGGGGTGGGGGTGTTAAGGGGTGGGGTGTCCTGGTGGCGGGGTGGTGTCTTTGGGGTGGGGGTATCCATGGGGATAGGGGGTATCAAAGGGGGTGTGGGTGTCTAGGTTGTGGGGTGGTGTCCAGGGGGTGGGGGCTCTCCAGGGGGTGGGGGGATGTCAAGAGGGGTGGGGGTGTCTAGAGGATGGGTGAATCAGTCACTAAAAAAACATCAAGTCATGTTTTATTAATTATAGGTAATGAATTATAGAAAACATGACCTACCTAATCATACACAAATTCAGGCACAAAAAATCACCAAACATAAAATTTCAGTAATATCAGTCTAAAACATAATAGATCAATATACCCCTCATCACCATCACTATCATCACCATCATCATTAGCCTCACCCCCTTCATCATCGTCATCCCCATCATCGTCCCCTCCCCCATCAATTCCCTCCACCTCACCCTCGTACTCCGCCTCAGCCTCCTCCTCACCCTCATTCTCCGCCTTGGCATCCTCCTCAACCTCCTCCTCCGCTTCAGCCTCCTCGTCCTCCTCTTAGGCCTCCTCCTCACCATTGTCTTGACCACCACTAAAACTGTCACCTAGTCCACTATATATAGAACACATCGAAAAAATATATTCATCACAAGGTGTGTTGGCCTCTGGTGGACGTGTTGGGCGTAAAACATCCATCAGTTTCATAAATTCAGTTTTTTTCCTAACACACTATTTTGTCATCTCTGTGGACCTTTTTCAGCTTTTTCTTCCTGTACCTTAACCATCTAGAACTCACTGGCACTACAACTCATACCTAAGGAGGGCCAATAACTTGTCGAGATTATACTCTTCCCAGGTCAGCAGCGTACTCTTCCAGGGTGCTCATCTCCCCACAGCTAATGTAAGTGATCATTTGGCCCAAAATGTCCAGGTTCACAAGAATCAAGGGACTCTAAAGTAGCCTGTTATAAATATAAATAGATTAATAAGTAAAAAAATAGATATAAAAAATTTTAAGTCAACAAAGTAAAACTTATAATCTTTTGCTGAGTCAGTTCGTTAACTGCACTTTCATATTTCTTCCTACAACTAGAGAAAAACAATTTTGCTCGAGGCACCCATCCTTTAATATTCAATTTTTCCCCCTATAATGATGTTGAATGTAGGAAACCATAATTAAAAATAGGTTACCAATAATTAATTTCATAACTAAAATTATATAACATCTTTAGAAATCAAATAAATTATAGAGGAAAAATAGGAATGGTAAGTCGTAATGAAAAATTATAAACAACTGACATATCTTCTTCCTCTCATGATCTGGCATCGTAGTACATCCCAATGTGTGGAGGAATTTTTTATCATCAATGTCTTTTTATTTCTTCCAGATGATTCCTAAATAAAATTAAATAATACAAAATATAGTATTAATATAAAACATGAAATGTTTTATTTAAATACCTCAAATGTGATTAATACCTTAAACTAGGTAGTCGTCCAATGAGTAATCATCTGCCCATATTGTTCTATCGGATAGTCATCAATGATAAGGACCACCTCTGACTCTGTGCCAAGTCTATCATGCCATCCAATATAAAACTCATGCTTATAGTCTCTTCAAAGCTCACCTAAATCCTTTAGATGTGCTGGTCACACAGCCTCACCATCAGGGAAATTACACCGAAGCTGACACAAAAATATTAATTCATATATATAAAAAAACAATATATTGCATTAAATAGAACAGATTTTTTTAAACATATCTTTGTCTATGAATTATCCTTGAATTAATTTGGCATTTGTCTCCATGAGAGTGGGCTAACATGAATGATTCTAGAGTATTTGGAAAGTGTTTCCAAAAAACTCTGACATCTCTACCATGTTTTTTCAATCGTTTGACTATATTTATGGTATTCCACAATCAACTATGTATGACGGTTCCACACCACACACAGGCATGTACTCCCACAACCCATCCTTCTATCAGAATATGTATCTGTTATGAAGGGGAAAAAATATTTTATCAATACTTTTTATAAAGAAAATAAATAATGATATAAAAATTTGTTAGGGTTCTATAAATATACCTTCGACATTCTGATCAATGGGCACCGCTGGAATTGTAGAAACTGAAGGAACACCCTGTGTAGGTTGAGTAGGTCCCATTTTATGCTCCGCAGGGAAAGACTTTGGTGGATTAGGAGTTGAATAACATAGAATATAGAAGCTCAGAGAGAAGGAATTTTACCTAAAAGAAAATGGAACAGATGACTGGCCGAATGATGGATGGGGAGTGTGAATTATCAATGGATATGGTAATGACGGGTGAGGAGACTCAGATGTAAAGGGTGGTGAAAACATGGGAGGCCTAAATAACCGGTGTGTCCCTAATGACAAACTTGGATCAAAATGTAGGATAGATGGAATGCCAGAGGGAGGGGTAGGATCTAATCAGGTACGCCAGCCAGATTGGATGGTTCTAGTATAACCCCCCTCGTATGAACACCCTGAGTACTCGGACCACTACTAGGATGCTCGTCAAATAATTGTCACCTAAGAGGGGGATCCTGCAAAAAAAATTGAAAAAAAAATTAATCACATGACATTATATATATTATATATATATATATATATATGAAATAAAATACCCACTACATGCACTAGTGGTGGAATTTCCATCTCAACCATGCGATGATTGTTTTCCATAATCTTTTTCAATCTCCTCTCTTTAATTGGTTTAATTTCCTATATTTGAAAACAAATATTGAAGTAATTATAAAAGGATAACTAATGTGTAACCAAAAAAATGAGAGGGAATAGTGGGATTCATAGATAATTAAACTGTCCTTTATTTTAGGTGATCTTGAATAGATATATATTGAATTCAATAAATCGTAAAAGATGTACTAAAAAAATTATTTTTTAGTAGTGTGGTTAATTACAAAGAAGACAAACCATCATGATCATAAGGGGTAAATCACTTTTCAATATTAAGAAAAAAATTAATTTCTTTATCCTAGGTAAATGATTCAGGTTTCTATACATGTTTTATAAAAGAATACAAACCATCATGTTCATTATCTGGTGAAATGATAAAGTTATGTCTTAGAGATATACTAATTTTGTACATGGTCAATATAGCATTGAAATGTTCACTATGTTAGAAATGTTGGTTTCATAGGTTTGAATATAGTTAAATTCCAATTTTGAAAATGCAATTAAAATCAAATTGCAACCAATAAAAATTAAAAATTCACATAACGGTCAAGTTGTATACAACATATTTGTAATAAATATTAAATAAATTTAAATAGTACCAACCTTAAAAACAAAATTTCAGCTAAACCAAAAGAATTGAGAACATGGATGGATGATATTAAATATTTTCCACTACAACTTCAGGTTTATAGTTAACTTTGAAAAATTACCTATTGGAATCACCAAAAGTAATAAGTCGATCCTTGACAATGTCAGTAGGGATGATGTCAATTTAATCATAACCATCATAAAAAATATTTCTTGGAATTACTTTAATAATGACAGAAAATACAGGTTTAAGATGGTCTTTGACATAAAAAACTAGTTTCTCTATTGATTACAATACATATGGTTCATCAGTAGCAAGAGTGTGAGTCATATTAATTACTCGAAATCCATAATCATCAATAAATGTGACCTACCTCATCAACAAATCAAACCACTGGCATTTTATCATCATGACTCGTCCATGGGAATAATAATCCAATATTATTATTTTTTAAACGACTCCATAATAACATACATTTTTAAATATAGGTTCACTATCTGAAGCAATATCATAATAGTCTATTGTGGAAGTAACTATAACACCATCATGTTTTTTTCACATGTTCTTTTCACGTCCAGTGATAATAAATATATACCCATTGATAAAAATTGATTTACAGTCACAGACCACAGAATTAGGACCAAAAGACAAAGCTCTTATTTCCTCAGAGACAGAGTTAGCAGGAAAACTCCATACATGAAATAAAAATAAATATTAAACTTAATTAAATATTTTTTTTAATTATTTTGAATAGGAATATTTTTACATTCAATTTTAACAAAGCTGAAAACTCTTTTCTTTGAAAAGTCTCCCTCCTTCTCAAAGATAAAGAACGATGCTTTCTATTTGTCATTTTTTAAGATCCCTGTTGATAAAGATAGGAATCATTTAATAGATATATATGTAAGATATATATATATATATATATATATATTCAATTTACAAACCTGATGTAGTCATCGAACAAATCACATTTGCATAAAACTGTGCGATGTGCCATCTCCCACTCTTCTAGGTTTAATATCGTCAATGTATATGACAAACGAATTTTTCTTGATTACTGATGTGGTGGAAAACTGGGTTCAATTTTCTCATAATATTATTCTTCATTTCTCATTGTTATGTTCATTCCTGTATTAAGATCAGTAAAATACATAGAGCAGAAATCTATACATTCTTGATCCATGTAACTGTTCATGATATAACCTTCGGGATTATTCTTGTTTTGGACATAAGAATTTAATGTGTACATATTTCTTTCAGTTGGATAAATCCAATGAAAAAAATAGGTTCTCCGAGAAGTGTTTTAGTTCGAATATGGAATGTTAGATGCGACATGCATGTGAAAAATGATGGAGGAAATATTTTATCTAACTCACACAAAATTAATGGGGCACCTACCAACATTTTTTACAGGAAAGACCTAGAAAACATCTCAGAACAAATATCTCTATAAAAATGCCACAACCAAATAACAAACACCCTTACATTATTGGAAAAAAGATGAAGGATTCTTATTGGAATCAACTCATGCTGAAGGATGTGATAATCAAGAGTCTTTAATGATTTTATCTTCATTTATCTTCAGTTGATCCATTTATATATGTTGTTTAAATATCCATCAGGAACCTTAATAGTCTCTAGTACTTCCAGAAGTTTTTTTCTTCTATAGGTGTCATCACATTTGAAGCACATGGAACATGACATTTATTTTCATTGATACGCACAGGATGCAATTTTGGTCTGATTCCCTAATCCACCAAGTCACACCGAGACCATAAATCATCTTTTGTTTTCCCTTAACATTTAGAAGAATTGAAAGAAACATTTCACATTTTTTTCATTGTGCATTACGTCTAAGAAATGACGAAACAAATTGATTGACGCATAATGAAAATCAAAGAAGATACTTCTCTTCTTCCAATTTTAACAGGTTTTAGTGAAAGAATTCTATCTCTTTCTATATTTCATTTGACCCTTCCTGAATGAAAAACTGAAATCTTTCAATTCATTAAGTACATCAGTTCCAGACAAATGCTATGATGGATCATCAGTCTCCATGGTATTGTCAAATCATTGATGATTATTTCTATATTGATGGTCCATTGGAAATAATCGTCGATGTCCAATAAAACTGAAACGAAAATGAAGTTTTAGTCTTCTGGATCATGTATTCATCATTAAAACCTGACATGATAGATTTCCCATCATGCTCTATCCAAAAAACATTGCATAAGAAAAAAAAGCATTGATCTTCCACATAAGCGCAGCACGCATCTGAAATATATCATTAGAACAAGAATTGTATGTGCACACACCCACATCCCATAGAAGTTTCAACTATTTTATTAAAGGTTGAATATATAAGTCTATATCATTGTTGGGGTTAGAAGGTCCCGATATTAGTATACTCATGAAATTTAAAGGTTTTTTCATGCACAACTAAGGGTGAGGTTATTAATGTGTATAAAAACCATCCATGTGTTGTGTAAATTAAGAATCTGCCCAAACAGATTAAAACCATCACATGAAACACCCAGTGTCAAATTACTTTATGTGGCACATGAGATGGTGTTCCATCAGCTATTGGATTCTAGAAGGATGTGCCAAATTTTATATAATCATTTTGTTTAACAGTTTCGTACCAGAATAAATTACAATATTTTGGGAAATCATGAATGTTATTTCTTGAAAATCAAAGTTCCTAAACTAAATTCATTTCCATAAAGTGGTTTGATGGAATATCTGCATCATCTGGAAGTAATTCCTTCAAGAATGTTACAATTTAATCGACAGGAGTATTAGAAATTCCAAGCATAGTTTTCCAATGAAACAATCAGATTAAAAATTCTAACTTTTCCTTTTACTACATAGTCGATATACTGGAGTCGTGGAAGCAACATTCAATTTTTTCATGCTGAAAACATCATCATTTTCATTAGATTCATTATGTGTGCTCATATCAATGTCTTCTTGGGTCAGAATCCTTTATTTTTCATGATCATGAATAAATGGAAACCAGTCATATAACAAATTTTCCAATCCAATCCTCTCATTTGGATCATCAGAAATTTGAGATTTCATTTTCTACCCATTGTGATACCACACATAGTAGTTTTCATGAAATCCATATTTGTTATGTAGTAGATGACTTATTCACGTGTCAACCAAGGTCTTCCAACACAGTTGTAACATGGGCAGTTTATGTGACCAATATCTGAAGCATTGTGAAATGAAAAATCTAAAAATATCTCAAAATTGGTTTGAAAATGGATTGATATGCGATTAGTTTCATACATCCAACATCTTTCTATTTTATAAAAAAAAATTATAAGTCATTTCTTTGAAAGAAATTAAATAAGATTTAACTTTTAATGAAAATATCTTTAAGTAAATAAGAATTGTTCACTTTATATGAAACCATAAATAACACACTAATCTGTATGAGAGTCATAATATAAAAGACTGCAGAATAATATATTTATAAAAAAATATGTTTTAAGAACTATACATGAGTCTAAAATATCATGTACACTTGTGGAGGAGAATTATTCATGAGTAGAGTAAATTTTAGATCGAAGAAAAATTATATTTTAGTAGATTATTTAAGTGATCAAATACAGTTCCCAAGGGGGTGGGGGTGTCCAGGGGGTGGGGGTGTCAAGGGGGTGGGGGTGTCCAGGGGTTGGGGGTTGTCCAGGGGGAGTACAGGGGGTAGGGGTGTATAGGGGAGCGGAAAAACCACCCCCACCTAGAGATCACTCCCACCTGTACAGCCCCCACCCTTATTTGGACACCCCCACCTAGATAGACCCCCCACCCCCACCTAGACAACCCACCACCCCACACCTGAACATCCAACCCCCCCCCCCACCTGGATATCCCACCCCCTCCCTCAATATCCCACACCCCTCCCCCACTTGTACAACCCACCCTCACCCCCTAGGCAACCCACACCCCCTACCCCACTTGGACAACCAAACCCACCCCCATGGAAAACCCACCTCCCATGGACATCCCAATCCCCCTTCCCTATAAAACACACCCCCTAGACAAACCTCAACCTAGGACCACTAACATCCACCCCCCTGACAGCTGACACCCCTCCTTGGACATCCCAACCCCACCCCCAGGACATCCCACCGCCCTGGACACTCCCACCCCTTAGACACCCCCACCCCCATGGACACCCCACCCCTTAGACAACCCCCACACCCATGGACACTCCAAGCCCCTCGACAGCCCCCCCCCCTAGAAAACCCACACCCCCTCCCAACCTGCACACCCCTCCCCACCTGCACAGCCCTACCCCCCCTCCCACACTTGGATAGTTCACACACCCTCCCAACTTGCAACTTGCACACACACCCTCCCGACATGCCCAACCCCCCTTCACACACCAACCCCTTAATAAATATCAACATACAATGAAATAACAAACATTTAACTCAAAATGAAATAATATTATTGGAACACAGACTTTAAAGAGGTGTAAATTTACTTAAAATAGAAAGGATGTGCACCCAAAGTAAATATTGAATTCTGATTGCACCGAAATAGAATGAAAAAAGAAAAAAAATGGAATATAAATATATAACTCAGTTAACACTTATAGATTTAAAGTTCAATAGGTCTCTTTTTTAGGAGAAACAATCTTCTACTAGAAGAATGATGTTGGGGGAAAGGAAAAAATGAGGACAGAGGCTCATAGCTAGGAAAAAATGTGGACAAAATGCCGATAGATCTTCAAGAAGTAGGAGGGTAGTCGGTATTTGGGAGGTTTTATATCCCAAGGGGTTTTAAAAACTGTTGGGATAGAAATGATATACCAAAGGTTTTTTAAAACCTTTGGTATACCCTTCACAATTCAACCCCTATACGAACGGTTGTATTGAACTGTTGGTAAAACCATCTATTAACAGACCTATACCAACAGTTTTATTGAACCATTGGTATATGAAACCTATAAAAATAATTTTTTAGAACCATTTAATTATTTAAGTTGGTATATGTGTGGTTTCTAGTAGTGTACGGCAAATATCTTGAGAATCATACCCTCCCAGAATCAAGCGTGCTTATTGTGGGAATCTAGTTGTTGGCTTTGATGTGATAAAGTAATATAGATCCTATGTGGGTCAGCGCCTAGTGACCCTCTATGGATCATCACTTAGTGATCCTCTATGGGTTAGCATTTACTGATCCTCCATGGGTAAGCACGTAAAGATCCTCCATGGGTCAGCACCTAGAGACCCTCTATGGTTTAGTACTTAGTGGTCCTCCATGGGTTAGCACATAGCGATCCTCCGTGGGTCAGCACCTAGAGATCCTCCTTTGGACATCACCTAGAGATCCTCTATGGGTTAGCACTTAGCAACCATCTTTGGGCCAACACTTAACGATCCTCTATGGGTCAGCACCTAGTGATCTTATGTGGGTCATCACCTAGAGATCCTCTGTGTGTCAGCACCTAAAAACCTTGTGCAGTTCAGAATCAAAAGCCACTCAATATAATAAGATGATCTAGCTTTATAACTAATATTCTTTATTATTGTTCTTTAAGTTTTATAACTGGTTTGGGTTGAGTCTTTTCTTGTGCTTTGTGATTAGGAACATGCTTTGTGATTTTCTGTTGTTGAATTATGGGAGACCTTTGGGGGTCTCGGGGTCCCTAATGGGTATTGTTATACTCACTCCTACATGGGATTTTCCCAAACCTTGTTGTGTCTTGTGAAGATGATAGAAATATTTCACCGAGGGTAGGGAATCAGTACTAGATGGTGCATAGAGGTGACTGGTTGATGTAGAGAACTACAAAGACGAGTTGTACCTACCCTTCAGGTAGGATCCTTGGAGGATGAAATCCAAAACAATTTTTTCCTTTTTGTTGTATCTCTATCAGTTGGGCTTGTAAACTAGCCCCTTACTTTCAGTTTACACTTTTACTTCAATTGTTTTACTACGTGGTTTACTTTTGTTGTGTACCTAGTCTGTGTATAGATTAAAAAGGCAACACCTTCCCATTTTAGGGATATGACTTCCGGTGCTAGTCACCAACCCCTAGCCCGTGGAAGGTGCGTTTGGGGTAGTCACAACACGGGACCTATGGGAAGGGTTATGACAAAGTGGTATCAGAGGATGGTCAGTTCTACTGAAGAAAAAATAATATGATATTTTCAATGGAGTAGTAGTGTTATGTGTCTTGAGTTTGGATTTTAATCCTAGCAGTCTAGTGTCGGTGTGGCGGCCAACATATCCATAAACCAACACCCTAAATTCTAATTTCCAATTCGGTACACAAAAAAATTGATTACATGTGTTTTTGAAATGTTTTTCTTTTGATTTCTTTTGAGTCACCTCACCCAGTATAACTTACTGATTCTGGTGCATTTGTTGTTTTATAGTATGCTTCCTCATAGATAGCCATCCAAGATTCTAGAGTGATTTCACGATGATGGCCCACCGAGTGATGAGGCTTTGGTGTAGGTCCCTATTTAGGTTATAGTACCTTCGGGAGGTATACCATCAACACCACAACACGTAGGGCAGTAGTTTCCACCAGCCCCACCAGTAGAAAATTCATGGCGACTGAGTACATTACATGAGTTCCAGAGATAGAAGACTATGAGGTTTGGATGGGAGATTGGACCGCAGGCAGCTGGGGAATGGCTGGAGGCTATGGCACGTGTTTTCTTCTTAGTTAGTACACCAACAGACTAGATGGTGATCCTAGCTGCTAGTCTCTTCCAGGGCATAACTAGGAGATGGTGGAGCCTGACGTTCTAGATGGATGATTAGGAAACCCTCACTTGGTTGGACTTCGAGAGCCTCTTTAGGGTGAAGCTTTTTCCAGCGACTCTACGCTCTTTGTGTATTCATGAGCTATTGTACTTACATCAGTATAGCCTAACGGTGGATTAGTACTCGGTAAGATTCACTTACCTATCTCACTACACCACTGATATCATACGCAACCCTTTCTTCAAGGACCAAACCATTGATCAGGGTATCCTATGGGAGATCATAGAATCAATGATATCGCTCAATATCCTGACAGAGGCTGGATTGTGTGAGCGACTGCTATTGTTGGAGAGCTTCCTAGCTGAGTAGACACCGATGGTGAGAGAAACCACCAGGTGACAGGTAGACGAACCATCTGTAGCATGTAGTATAATGATGACACAGAGGTCCAAGCTGACCATACCATCTGAAGGATGACCCCAAGACATAGGGTCGGAGGTGCGGTGCTCGTGAGGCATAGGAGGCCATCTCAGAACAAAAGTTTGTTACTCTTGTGTATGATAGGGGAACATGGCTGACGACTATCTAAATTCCCTCATGGATGACCAGCATATGGTCAATGGACCACTGAGACTTCGATAGGGGTTCAATCGAGGAGGTCCGTAGGGAGGAGGATGTGCTAGAGGTGCTGGCCATGTAGTAAGTGATGAGTGGCGATTGAGGTTCTATCACCACCACCTCCAGGTGGTCCACCTCGACCACAAGGAGCTGGTGGACAGAGATGAGCTACGCTTTTGGAACCTGATTCTTATAACCACGACACTCCATAGTTGATTCGAGGTACAATATGTCCTACTCCACCCTAGTTATAATTTTTATAGGCATAGGTGCATGTCACTATTTAATTGTAATGACACTCATTCAGAGCTTGGAGATTTTAACAGAGTTTTTGGATCGATCCTTACATTTAAAAAATCCTATAGTAGAGGATTTGATGATTAGACACTGGTGCAGTCAGTGTGAGCTTACTCTAGGTGGAAAGATATTTGGCTGGGATCTCTTAGTAGTAGAGTCAATTCCTTATGACGTCATCTTGGGTATGGACTAAAAATCCACATTCCACGCTCAGATCGACTGTATTATGCTCAAAATATAGTGTGTCCGAAAAGATGGGACAACGTTTTCCTTCACAAGAGAGAAGGGAACCATTACAGCTCAGGATGGACTTTCTCGAAGGAGGGTGCAGCCGATCAATCATCAGTTTTCTAGCCTTACCCTAAGAGATGATAATCAGACGAGTCTGAGTTATCCTATAATGGTGGAAGAGTATACTAATGTCTCTTTGGATGATGTTACGGGACTACGTACTCGAAGAGAGGTAGATTTCTACATCAACTTATACCCCAGGACGAAAAGATTATCTACACCAGCATATCGAATGACTCCCATAGAGCTTCATCAGTTGACAATACAACTGGAGGAATTGGATGGGAAGGGGTTTATAAGGTCAATTCTTTCTCCATGGGCAGCCCCAATTTTTATTTTTCAAAAAGTCATATGGAATTTTGAGGCTTTCCATGGACTATCAGTTCCTGAATCAGGCGACTGTAGAGAAAAATTATCCTCTACCACGGATTGAGGATCTCTTCCATCAGCTGAAGGGAGATATGTGGTTTTCATAGATAGACCTTGGATCAGGCTATCAACACCTTTGGGTAGAAGATGAGGATGTACTAAAGACAACCTTCATATATAATAATGTCCTATGAGTTCTTGGGGATGCATTTAGGCATGAACAATTCTCCAATAGTGTTCATGGGACTCATGAATAGATCTTTCAGCCTTACCTCGATTTCTTGGTGGTGTTTCTCATTGATGAAATCATGATATACTTGGTTTCGGAGGAGGAGGACACCATGAATCTTTATATAGTTCTGGATAAACTCCGAGAGAACTAACTTTTTGGAATGCTCTGGAAGTTCCAGTTCTAGAAACAGGAAGTCCACATTCTAGGACACATTATCTCGGAGGATGGAGTTTTTGTAGATCCAGAAATGATATAGGTAGTTCTTATTTGGGTACCACTCAGGAGTTTGACCGAGGGGCGGAGTTTCATGGGGTTTTCTAGGTACTACATTAGATTCATACCCAAATTTTCTAGAGTAGAATAACCCTTGCCAACTTTGAAAAATATGGGACAACCATTATTATGGATAGGGAGATTCCAGCTATGTTTATAGGATATGAGGTGGAGACTGACGAGTGCCCCCATCTTGAGGATAGTAGGAGAGGGAATTGGGTATGTAGTCTACTACGACACATCAAGGACCCGACTTGGATGTGTCCTGATGAACGAGTGATCGGTGATCACCTACGACTCACGACAGTTGAGACAACCTGAGTGGAAATATGATAGCCTTGATCTAGAGTTAAAAGTAGTGGTCTTTGCATTGAATATGTGGTGGAACTACTTTATGGGATAACAATTTACTATATACTCTAATCACAAGAGTCTCGGGTATATATTATCATAGAAGGACCTGAACCTAATACAATAGAAATGGATGAAGATCCTATAGGACTATGAATTTTAGATAGTCCACACTCCAAGTAAGGGGAACATGGTGGAAGAAACACTCATTAAGATGTCTGGGTTAAAATTGTTGAGTGAGGTGCTAGGGTATCTAGTTGTGTTGTAGTTTTCTATAATTTATAGAGATAGAGAAGAATACCTCCACTCTATGACTGTCACTCCCCCTCTCCTTCAGCGGGTATGGAAGGAAAATCATGAGGGCATTGACTGTGAATCCAGACATGCTCAGATATCCTTAGGATGGTCTCCTAAAAGATTTTATGAAGGTGGAGATCATGTTATCCTTTTAAAAGGTAGCACCATTGTACCTGTGATGCTATGAGAGGAGGTGTTTAGGGAGTTCCACACAACCCCTTTGGCAGTACATCCAGGTGTGTAGAAGATGTATAGGGACCTCCAACGTCAGTACTGGTGGCCAGGGATGAATAAAGCAGTGGCAGAGTTCGTTTCAAGATGCCTCACTTGTGAGAAGGTGAAGGATGAGCATCAAGTTCTTGAAAGCTTGAATCATCCACTTGAGGAGCTGGAGTGGAAGTGGGATTTCATATTCATGGACATCGTGACATGGCTACCATGTACATCATGGGGCCACAATTCCACTTGGTGATCATTGACCGACTCACAAAGATAGACCATTTCCTACCCATCCGAGAGCATGGATCAGAAGGGGGATTAAGAGGCCTCTGTGTACAGGAGATAGTACGGCTTCACAGGGTTCCATGGATGATCATATCAGATCATGAAGCTCGATTTAAATCCTGGTTGTGGAAGGGATTACAAGAGGCATTTATGACTTTGCTACACTTGAACACAACCTTTTATCCACAGATAGATGGTCTGACAAATTTGACCATATAGGCACATGAGGACATACTCCATTCTTCAATCCTTGATTTTGGCCACAGTTGGGAGGACCACCTTCCCCTGGTGGAGTTCGCATATAACAATAGTTATCACTCCACCATCAGCATGGCACTGTATGAGGCCTTGTACGGGTAGCCATGCAAATCACCTCTATGCGAGACATACCGAGGGGAGTCAGCACTTATGGGTCCATAATTGGTATGGGCTAAAACTGAGAAGGTGAAAATCATCCAGGAGTGGTTGAAGACTGCACAAATCCGGAAGGAGTTTCATGATGACATGAGATGGATGCCCTCAGAGTTCGAGGAGGGAGACTAAGTCTTTCTACGGGTCTCACCCCAATGAGAATTGTAAATATTTGGAAAGGGATGCAAGCTATCTTTGAGGTTCATCAGACCTTTGCAATCCTCAAAAGAGTAGGCGAGGTGCATATCACCTATATATTCATCCAAATGTGCACCAAGAGCATAATTGTTTCCTTGTATCCTAGATGAGGAGGTATGTGGATGATCCATCAAACATTATTGACTCAGGAGAGTAGGAAATTGATGATGGGACGACGTTCATAGAGTTCCCAGTGGAGATAGAGGATTGACAAGAGAAGGTCATTCATGGGTGGTAGATTCCTCTTGTGCGAGTTCGGTGGCAACACAGGAACCTACAAGAGACTAAATGGTAGCGAGAGGCTCAAATACATCCTTAGTACCCCCATTTGTTTCCCAATGTTTTTTTGGATTTTTTAAATGTAAAGCCCTATGGTGGGGAGAATTTAAAGACCAAAAATTTTCCATATAATTTAAAAAAAAAATTATTTGTTATTTTTATGAGTCTATAAAAAATAACGGCATGTGATTCCGAAGCCCGGATAGCCCGAAACTGAATTTTGAACTTTTTAATGGTATGTTCATTAAAAGTGAGATTGAAGATTTCTATATTTTTAACCGGTGATCAAATTAAAAATATTAGGGCACCTTCGAATTCACAACACTGGAATTTTCTTAGGTGAAGATTGAAATTGACCAGTAAGGGTCGGATAAAAAAGTTAATTTTTGGACTTTACAAAAAAAATACCTCCAAAGTTATATTATTCTTTCCTTTTAACCAAAGAGCAGTGGTGGTGGGACCATGGTGTAACGTCAGGATTTAATGTAAGAAATTTAATTACATGACCCTCGGGTTTTCTAACCATGATTTTCACTGAATTAATGGAACATTAATTGCAGTTCATTAATGAACCACATTAATTAAAAAAAATATGGGAGATTATTATCTTATTTTAATAAATCATGGGCGTGTGTTTTGGGGACTCATGAGGGGAACCATTGAAGAAGTTACGACAATGTCTTCCACCATTTTCGAATGAAGCTTCTATGACCATTGGAGGATTTGAATTAGACAACAACAGGTGACGACGAACACCTTCAAACGCTGGTTCATATTACTCATTCGCAGCATCTTACAAAGAGTTCGTGTTAGTGGTTTTGTTTAAGGGTTTTAAGTTTCATAAATTTTTTATTATTTAGAACCCTTCCCATGTTATGGTCTTAACATAGAGGGTGTGGGACGAACTGAACAAGGCCTAGACCCTCAGCCGATCTCTATTTTGATTTCATTTTTCATGGGTGACCGACCGATATAGAGGAAAGACAAAACCGGGAGCCACACAGTGATGGAAGCATGTAGGGAGTCCCATATGTGAAGTTGGAAATGAAAAAGGACCTCTTAAGCATCAATTGTTGCTTGCGGAAGCTCTGCCGATGCAGCAGCGCCGGTAACTGGAGGAGGTGGCTGTCGGCTCTCGCCGACCAAAAAGAGGTGGCGGTGCCCGAAGGCTCCACAATGGGAAGGGGCGGCCATCAAACGTAGGCTATGTCAGAGGAATGTGTAACATCATGGAGAAGGGCCATGGCTCCGAACTGCGATGGAGGGTGGACCCATGAACTGTGGGGACCACTGATGACTGGTCCATGCAGATTGGCTAGGTGGAGTAGCGCCAACTACCACCGCTGAATGTGGAACCTGAATGAACTTAGTATGTTCAGGAAGGGAGACGACCCCCATACCCAACTAGAAGGCCGCACCCAGCCAGCGAGTCGGGATGGTTTTGTGGATGAGTGGGCCATGACCAGCTGGGTGGGACTGGCCGAGCATGCGGCCTAGTGGGCCTAGGCCGTGGCTAACAGGCCGAGCCTGCGGCCCAGCAGGCCGAGCCTGCGGCCCAGCAGGCCAGACCGAGCCAAGTCAGATCGGGCTGAACAGAATCAGGCCGATCCCAGCCAGTTCGAGCTGGGCCTAGCAGACCCATTTATGCCCAGTTTCTCTTAAAGGGGCATATATCCTAAACTTAATGTCCATTTGACATACCATCTAAGGCTTTGGAACACATAGGATGAGGCGGTCCATTAGATATACTTCACTTGGATTTTATATAATGCTAGAGTACGTCCAGGTTTGAACGGACTTGAATCCAACTGGGCCCCCACACTAAAATGCTTATAACATAGATACTTGGTGTCTCATGGACGCATCGTCTGTTTCATAAAAACCCTTATGTCATTGCGGTTCATTAGGTTACTTCAAGATTGACTTATTGAAGGTTGAGGTACAACCAATGGCTTGAAAAGTGAACCATACCGGGATCATGTGTTCTTAGTGCGGGTATCCAGTGGTTCGCTATAACATGATAAAGGAATATCAATCCTCTATGGGTTAGCACCTAGATACCCTTTGTGGGTCATCACATAGTGATCCTCTATGGGTGATCACTTAGTGATCCTCCATGGGTCAGCACCGAGCAAGCCTCCGTGGGGCAGCACCTAGCGACCCTCTATGGTTTAGCACTTAGAGATCAGCTATGGGTTAGCACATAGTGATCCTACATGGGTCAGCACCTAGAGATCCTCCATGGGTCAGCACCTAGTGATCCTCTGTGGGTCAACACTTAGCAATCTTCCATGGGTCTACACCTAGCAATCCTTTATTGGTTTTCACCTAGCCACCCTCTATGGGTCAGCACCTAGCGACCTTCTATGGTTCAGTATAAAAAGACTCTCGACAAAATAAGATGATCTGCTTTTTGAGTAATCATCTCTATTCTTGTTCTTTAAGTTGTATAACTGGTTTGAGCTGAGTCTTTAGTTGTGCTTTGTGATTGGGATCATGATTTTTGGTTTTTCCTTTGTGTAATTCGTGGAGACCTTCGGGTGTCTCAGGGTCCCTATGGGGTACTATTATACTCACCCCTCCACGGGCTTCAGAAAGTCCATATTATGTATTGTGAAGACGATGTAAAACATTGACCGCGGTTAGGGAGTCTGGACCAGATAGTGCATGGAGGTGACCGATTGATGTGGAGAGAAGAAAAGACGAGATATACCTAACCTTTAGGTAGAATCCTTGGTAGATGGCCTTAGGATATATTTTTCTTTTTTTCTATATCTCTTTTAGTTGTTCTTGTATACTGCCCCCTTTACATTTTTTTACACATTTACTTCAGTAGTTTTACTACGTGATTTATTTTTTTTGTACCTAGTTTTTGTGTGTAATAGTTAAAAAAGAAAATGTCTTCCCATTTTAGGGATATGCCTTCCGGTGCTAGTCTCCAACCCCTAGCCTATGGAAGTTGGGCTTGGGGTAGTCATGACACAGGCCCTGGGGGACTGGTCATGATAGGGGATCATCTCTCATGCCTAGGAAGTGAAATTAATTATGCTTATTGAATGATTAGTGATTAAAATGGAACTTGGGGGCTTAATTCTGATTTTATTCACATTTTTAGTGTTTTTAATTTTCTATTTCATGGTTAATCCACATAGTTTGGAAAATTATGTGCTAACAATGTAGTTCCATCATCTTAAAAAAACACCTCACCTGATTGAATCACATGATTAGAAAAAACATAAACCAACTATGATTTCACCTATATTCCAAGAAGAAAGGTTTCTCATGTGCAGTCACATGGTTTGACCAAATCATACGCCAACTATACTCTTTCCCATTTCCCACTATCTTCCCTTGCATGGTTTTCTAGAGGTGGTGCACAATTTCTATTATCAATGCACCTCTATAAAATACTATAAAACATTACAACACCCCTATAAACCTCCCAAAAATCAATATAAACATTATATAAAATCAAAATAAATGAATAAAGTGCCATATACCTATGATTAAGGGTGATACATGTATACAAACAAAATAATTTTTATGATGAAAAAATATAAAATTTTAAGGCTTAGAGAAACCCAATCCATAGAAACTAATTATTGATGTAATTAAAAAAGCAGGTCTAGATGATTATGGGAAACATAGAATTCATCAATTAACATTTCATTAAAGAACATTTTTGGTAAAGGGATTGATTTTATTGTCATTGATGGAAATTATTATATAATGTGTATATGTTCAATAATTTTTTAAATTTTTTCTCAAAGTGTTAAAGATTGATGAATTTATGTTATGTTGTACATGTTTCAAAATTATGATTACAGGACAAGTGAGTAAAATTTAAAACCTAAATAAGAAGAGTTAGTTAGATAGACCGATATTATTTCTCTAAATAGCTAGCCAATATTAATGAATCCTTAAGGTATAGTCTTGAAGGAATTAAATTATTTATATAATATAAAATTCTATAATATATCAGAAAGGGTTTTTGAAAATATATAGAATTACCTTGTTAGGTATCAATATTATAGAAATTAATTATTTTTTGTTTTAGGATATATTATAAGCAATATATACTTCCCAAATGATTTGAGTATAAATGTGTAAAAATTCAAGGTAAGAATATATGTAATTTTTTTTACTATTCAAATGATAAAGCACTGTGAAAATGAATATATCAAGATCAGATGAATCTTATTAATGGATGTGTATAGTTATCTTATCTAACTATTATCATAATGGGATTTTTTTTATTAAAAATTTATTTTTTTTAAAAATATGAAATAATTTATTCTACAAAAATGGTGTATGTTTAGTCTATATATATTATGTAATTAAAAATAAGATAATTATAAACATGTTTTATCAAAGATAAATAAGATTATCCTAATGTTTTTCCAATATTAATGAATTTAGCTTCCACCACTATTAGTGAAATATTTAAAATAATAACATCTACTTCTCAAATGTACTCCAAACTAATAGAATAAAATATATTAAATGGAAATAATATGTTCTTTTTTTAAATGTTCATACATCTAAGAAGTAAGTGTTATTTCAATACATAATGGAATTTTTGTATCATATAAAGATACTTTCATTAGAATATAGTATATAAAGGATTATTTGTTTTATCTTGGACATAATAAGTTCAATTTTAACAAATAAAATATTATGAAAAAAATTCAAGTGAATTTCACATAATATACTAATTTTTAGGGTATTTTGGTAAATCAAAATGCTAAGTGATATATTTTGGTACCAAAATGAATTGAATATCCATATAGCATAATGGAGTTTAGGATATGTTAGTGAAGTTATAATATTACACTATTTTATAAATAAGTCAAAA
This sequence comes from Viscum album, assembly GCA_963277665.1. NCBI lineage: Eukaryota > Viridiplantae > Streptophyta > Magnoliopsida > Santalales > Viscaceae > Viscum > Viscum album. Next base: position 1,435,847,356 of record OY728157.1, read on the forward strand.
AAATCTGGATTGAAAGGGTTTTACGAATAATTGTGATGATGTACTTTTAAAGAGTTCTATGTAGAAAAAAATAATTAGAATAATAAAAATGGATGTTTTTTTGATAAGGAGTTTGAATATGATGAAATATTTGAAGATTAGGAATATTATTCCTAAGACACATAATTATTAAAATAGCTTTTATCATAGATTTTTCTCACTAAATCATGTAGTGGGAGGATTTTATATGATGGTCACAAAGAGAGGGGGTATGAATTACACTGGGATATAATGAGTTTTAAAATTCTATTGAAAGTTTAAAAAATAAATGTATAATCTAACTACCTATCATATATGATATGTTATATAGGTCCAAATGTATTTTTTTAGAATTTTAAAAAAAAATTAATCATATAAAATTTATCATGTTGTAAAATATAAAATCTAAACTTTAACATTTTTTAGATTAGATGATTTTATATATATCTGGATGTGAAATGGTATTTTACCTCTTAAATAAGGAATTTGTTATATCCCTATTAATTGTTCATCATATAGTACAATATGTTATAATAATATTTCAATGTTAACATGAGTGGGGATCTTTTATCATGATTTAAAATATGATCATAAGGTGTAAAACAAATTTTGTTCTCTAGATATACCATGAAGTTTACCCCATGTAGTGTCACACAATGTTTCATTATATACTAAGGGTAAAAGGTTTATATTTAGAGTGACCACTACCTTAGGATAGTGAGATACCTAGAATGAGATCTTTCTTTCATTAATCCCTTTCTTATTAAAGCATCGAGGATTCACAAATCTAGGGTGGTTGGTATGTTACTGATCATGTCCTCAATTATAGATTAATTAATATTGAAGTTATTTTCCTATAAAAATTTTATGAAATATAATGCATCAACTAAGATGGATTGAGGAAGTTTATAACTAGTAATAGATAGTATATAAGAGTTCTTATTTATTAGGGAGAGGGGAATGTGATGTACACATCCATAAAGGTGAATGATATGAAATATATTCATCAATATGGTCTATAAATACTCATTGAATTTATAAAGTATGAGTTTATTATATAGAATAGATATACTCTATGTTCTATGATCACTCAAGGTTTTCGATAAAGGGATTATATAAAAATGTAGGATTGCATATGATGTTTGTAACACTCATAGTTTTTATGAATTATTATTTTTTGAATAAAGTAAATTTATTTTACGGATAACTTTACATGTAACACCACACTTAGCTTGTGATACTACAACACTATCTTAGATATCATTAGACACTAGTTAAGTTTTACCAAAACTGTGACATATTATTAACGCAACCATTATAACCTAGATGTTAAACATAGTGATATGAATAATAATAACTAATTTTTAAATATTAAAAATAGTGTATTTATATAAATAATAAATATTGAAAATAAAAAACCTAATTTTTAGTAAAATCATTATATTATTTAGAATTACAATTTTCAACAAAATTTTTTATGCTTTTTTTATAAACTATAATAAATTTATTTTTTCAAAATTTTATAAAATTATTCAGATAAAATTAACCTCATTTTTTATTTTAAAATTTCAAAATTATTTTAGAGTGAATTTTAGTAAATTTTATGAAAAGTATAATTTTTTTGATAAACAATAAAAAATACTGAATTTTAATTGAAAACCGGCTTTTTTATTAAAAGATTTATAAAGAAAAATTATATTTTAAATTTATTTTAAATTAAAATTAATTCAATTATAAATAAAGAAAACAAATTTAGGACACTCTAATCAATTTCATATTAAAATGTGATATAAAACCTTTATAATCTTTTGATCATTTTCTCTTTTAAAACCCTCTTTCTAATCACTTATCAGGAATTAATTTTAAATTAAATTTTACACTTATATAAAAGTAATTTTTTAAAATGGATTTCATATTTTGAATAATAATAATTTCTAATTTCTAAAAGTTCAAATTAATTTTTGACCCAAATGAAAAGTAAAAACGGTAAAAATTAATATTCACGATTAAGGTAAAAAAATGGGTTTACCAATGGTTAAACTGAGAAGATAATGGGTTAAAATGACCTATAAATTTTAACAAAAAAAATTGAAGGACATATTTAGACCCTCATATACTTAGGTTCTATTTTTAAGATTTTTTTGTACATTTCCAAGAAATTAACATATGTAATAAGCTAATTAATAAAAAGGGAAAAAATAGAACATATTGTGCTTTTAAAATCTATAAATCCATGAGATAGGGGAAAATAAATAACATGTTTAATTATAGATATTATTTTTAAAAATAAATGAGTTTTTTGTAATAGTAATTTATTTTAGTTTTTTATATTTTAAATAATTCTTTTATATTATCATGAAACTCCAATATATGAATTATTTACTTAATTATTAAATAAAATAAATGATACTAAAAATATTAAAGGTGAAGTAAATTGAATGAATTAATATGTTTAATTAATTTTTTAGATTATTATGTCATGTTAAAAGGGATTTTACATGATATATAATAATTTGATCATTTTTTTTTAATTCAAATTTAATGAATAATGTCAACATTGATATTACTGTTATATTATAATAAATGATATTTTTTAAATGATTTTAAATTCATAAAAATTCCTAAATTTTTTGAAGTTATTTTTAGATGATAATAAATATAAAATATGTTATATACAAGGACCAATTTTTTTTAAAATTACTACATTGACCTCTAAATAGTAAAAATTATGTTAGCATAGTTAAGGTTAAAACAATGTTTGTGCATGTTACATGCAATTGTGTTAAGATTAATTTTTTAAAAACATTGGATTTTAATTTCATAAATTGGAATTAATTTTTATATTAATTGGGTGTAAATTATCTAATAATTCTTATTTTAATTTATTCTTAATGGGTAAATTATCTAGGTTAAAAAGACTAGTTACCATAGTGAAAAACCCAAATGATAAATATATGGAAACATACAAGTTAGGGAACAACATATATAAAAAATGTGTTTTTTTATTTATGTTAACAAAATAATCCCTAAAACCCCTTAATAATCAATTTTGGATCCACTTACACAATATTGGCATCTAAATAGTGAATATGTTCATGTATTTAAAAAATGGAACTCCTCCCCAACTATAAAATGGCACTCACTCTTCTCAATTATTTACACCCTCAAACCGATTTGGATCATACAATACCTACCCAAATAACTTCCAAAATTCACTACCCTAATCTTAGAGGAACTATTTTTTATCGTAAATCCAACCAATGAAGGATTTTGTGGAAAACTAATGAGACTACCTGAAGGGGAGGACATGTTATTCAACAGTCATCTTTATTTGACTGATTTATCCATCTTTATAAATTCTTATTATATAATTATTATATAAAATATATTGTATCATATATATATGGATATGTTTTTATGTTATGTTTAATCCCTAATACAATATCTAATTCTATCATATAGGTTACAAAATCATTGTTCTTATGTACGGTGGACTACCTCCCCACGAACCAATGACATTCATTTTACCATTACCACATATCACGGTTAGAAATAATGATGGATTAACTATTTATATATGATATTTATTATGTTATTATGATTTTTTAATTGTTATATCATAGATACCTTCATAATCTCCATGTTTTAGGAATAAGATAATGTTGCTCTTATTTTGGCCAGACTACCACTTCATGAAGTCTTCTGATTAGTTCATGTCTTACATAGAATGTATTAAGGATGGGTTTAATAAAAATATGATATATATATGTGTTATATAAAAATTATTATTTAATGATAATATATTTATTATTTAGTTTCATTCTTTCAATCCAATAGAGAAATAGAAATGTTGTTCATCCGTACGTGTGGTCTGGTGTCTCTAGGAATGATGCAATTCATTTTATATATCGAAATATTATGGATTAATATAAATACATTAATTATGAATATATATAATATTTATATAATGTTTCATATTATATAAATTATTAAACAAAGATTAAATTAATAGGACTAAAAATATAACAAATCGAAACATATATGAAAAACATTGTGGTTATTACCTGAAATGTAACTTTAACATGGAATTGTTAATAAATAGGTAATTAAAAGTCATAATAAAATAATATATGGTATGGTATATATGAATATGTTTCTATAATATATTTATAATAAACTTAAATTTATTATACATATTTTTTGAATTAGTACGATGAGCGTAAAGATAAAAGGTAAGGGATTCACGTCACACTTTTTACTTTAGTGAGGCACATGCCATATTCACAACCGATTTATTTTTTGTGGAATTTATAATAAATATAACCACATTTTATAATTATTATCCATAAATTTATTGGTGTTTACATATATATATATGGATAGATCTTTCATAGGTTTTACAGTTTAAATTCTATCAATGTCGTAAGGTATTTTTGTCTCAATTTTCCTTCTTTGAGATGTATGTTATATTGTGCTACTATATTCTTTAAAAATGTGTATATAAATCCAATTTGAAATGAGATATCATTAATTTATTAATAATAATGATATTTTAAGTTTAATTTTATTTTATTACTTCTAGGCAGGTGTGACTCAAATTTACCAAAGTTGTAAAGATTCATGTTACAATCTCATCATGCATCAGGATTATTTATGATTATGTTTCTGATGATAAAATCGTCACACCCATATTTTAATAAATTTCATGAATTTTATTATTCTCTAGTTATTCATGATATCTTCAAGTTATGGTTCTATTTTTACACTCTCTGGTTCTTAAAATATATTAAAAAATATTTTTATGAAAATATACTTTTATTTCCCTCTTTAGTCGAAAATTAATTTCATTAAAAAAATATATTTCCTAAAAACCTTTTAAAAAATATTTAAAAATTATATTTCAATGAGAAAACAATATTCTCTCTAATAAAATCTTTAAATTATTTATAAATCTTTATCTATATATTTTCTAGGTTATTACTAAATAAAAATGTTTCCAAACTTTTTTAATGTTCTAGAAATCATTTTTCAGAGTGGAACGTATATTTCCCTTAGGAAAATTTTTAAATGATTTATAAATATTCCCCTATATGTTTCTGAGGATATTTTCAAAGAATATTGTTTTAAAAATGTTTAATGTTCTAAAAATAGTCTTTCAAAGAAGATATGATATTGTCACCAAGAAATGTTTGAAATAATTTTTAAAAGAATTATTTATAAGTTTTCAATGTTCTTTTCAAAAAAATGGATTTTAATGAGGTTTTATGTTTGAAAAATATATTTTCAAAGAAAAAATATTTTTCACAAGAAATGTACCATGTAGTCCTTCAAAGTTATTTTTCATATAATATGACATTCTTTTATGTTACTTATGATTTGTGGGGTATATGGTCCTAGCATAAAATTCATATTCTTTTCCAAATAGTCATTTTTTATGATGAAGTTATGTTTATAAAACCTATTTATCTTCCATGGATTATACCATGATAAAATGTTTATGAAACTATCTTCCATTTCAACAGGTTATGCTTTCATGAAACGTTGAAATGATTATTAAACCATGATATGTTATGTTTAAATGTTTATGAAACCCATTTCATTTCATAGGTTATTATATGATGAATATATAATGATATTTTGGAGCATAAATTTATTATTTTTATTATGTATGGGGATTAGGTTATAACCAAGGATGGTGGTTATGTTACAACCAAGATTTATGAGACCTATATCTCCATAAAATTCATTGGGTAATGGTTTATATCTCATGAGATTAATAGTGATGGAAATAAGAGTGAACCTAGTTCAGTAAGATAGTCCTGGAATAGATAGTGATCATGATTCAATGAGAAAAAAAATTAAATGGGGAGTAAACCAGGTTCAGTAATGGACTTTGACTGCTATGATGGTCTAATAAATGGGCCTTAAATAATATGGAAATGTTTTAATATATTTATATAAATGAAAAAATTACATATCTTATACTAATGTTATTCTCTCATATCCCATGTTCTTTGATTTTCTTATGATTCATGTATTTTAAATTCCCTAACATTATTCCATGAGTCATGATAAAGATCTTTGTTAAATAGCATATGGTTTCAAATGTTGTTCTCATGTTCATGTACCCTTATCTTCATGTTTTTCTTTAGTTTCTTATTATTTTACCTTTACAAAGAATCTGATATCACTTTTTCATATGTTTCCATTCCCTATATTTAAAAAAAAATTTATATAAGGTATGTTTATGAAGAGTATTTAATGAGAGAAATTTCTGATCTTTCAACAATTAAGAAGATTGAATTCCAGTTTCCCAAATCACTAAAATATAATTATCCTCTGACACATGTTTTTTTTTGTAATTAACATTCATCTAAAAGATATAATATCCATGTATGAAAAATCAGGGTCTCTATAGTTGGCATGAGAGGATATCTTTAGTTAGCCTTTGGAAACTATGAGGGAAAACATTTAGTGAGATCCCTAGGGATATTTATATGGATATTTATAGGTATGTATGTAAAGATAATTATAAGGATGATTTAGTGTATAATAAAATCACCTAGAATTTTGGTAAAGGATATAGTGAGTGGTTTCTAAGAAATTACATCTATTTCATGATACTACATGTAGATGTGGATGTGGCCTAAATATACATAGGGGTAACAACCCAAAAGACATTTTATTGAGCTATAATTGATCACAAACTGGTACAAAACAATGGGACATGCTATAAACATTTTTTGAAACTTTTAGGGGACATTATTTGGAAAATAAAAAACTTTATACCAACCATCATAAAATATTTAAATAGGTGATGACTATAAATGGATAAATATATGATATATTAGAGAATTTTTCCTTGTTTAGACTTCTTATAAGTGATGATTTCAAATTATGTGGTTCCCCACTAAGATTAGTGTTTCTGACTCTATGATTTTGTATTCAGTTTATGGATGGAACCCTAAGGACCCATGTTAATACTGAGTGTGACAGAATTTTTTTTTGATGAGAAGTCAAATGGGATGATAACTAGAGTGAATGAAATTGTTATTATTCCTAATCATGTTTTAAAAAGCATGATTAAAATTGTATACCTTCACCAACTCAATGACTCACCAAATAATATAAGTAAATAGTTCTCTGAGATTTCAGGTAGTGAATTATATGGATAAAAAAATATTCAACTTCCTATGTGTCGAGAATGTGGGAAGAAACTCATAATTTAATGTCTTTAATAAACGTGATGTTGTTTTTGACTATGGAAAATAAGAACACTAAGAAAGTATCTATAAATTGAAAATGAAAATTTTAGTTAATAAAGTGAGTGGAAATATTTTTTTACCTATGATATCATCTAATTATAAATTATTTAATTGTGGAAAGTATAGGCATTATGAAAATCGATGTCCTAAGGGGAAATATCATAAAGGAAACCTACATGTTTGTATGAGCAATGGTCAAATTTATAATGATGAAAATACTACAAATGGTATATCATAGGAAATAGGTATTAGAGAATAAGATGTTTAATCCTAGTTAAAAGTTTTTAAAGGAGTGGTATGATTATAGTATTTTTTTTATTAGGATTCAAGAATTATAATATATAAATGGACTGTTCAGTATAAGTTTTTTGTTAAAAATTTTAAAGATTATGTTGAATATTTCCAATGAAAAAGAAAATTGATTTAATGGTAAGTTTATATTTTAAATAATGCATATGATTAAGGGTAGTTAACCACTAATGTGTTCTCATTGTTGAGAAATTGTTTTTAGTTTGGATAAAGATATGTTCGATAAGAATAATGTAAATTGAATTTTACTTATTACCTTGAAACGAATTAATTATTTTCAAAAAAAATCGATTATTCTATATTAGATAGAGTTTATAGATTATATTGATTAAAGGAATATATCCATTAATCTATGTTTTATATAAGTAATGAGGAATCATGTATGTTCTCAATATTGTTTTAGGATAATTCATGTTATGCCCATGTCTCAAGAGAACACATGATGAAAGTATTTACATGTTTAGTATATAATACAAAAGAAATAATTTATGATATATGGGTGATCAATGTTAAGATGATTTTGAGAAATATAGTGACCTTATTTATAAAGTTTTGTATTTTCATCTATTATAAGGTTAAGAAGTTTAACTTTTATGAAGTGGGTTGTGTTAAAATTTTAATGAGGTTTTATTTATAAATGTACAATTTATCCCTGTAAATATTTATGTGTACTTGATAACCTATGATAAAAATTTTGTTTTGACAACCACTAAAGATATATCCATGCATCTTATGATTCATTAGTGCATCAGTCATTACAAATTCACTTTCATTTCATGTAGTAAGAGATGAAATGGAAATTGTTCAATGCAATATCATAGCGTGTGATTGTGAAATATAATGAAATAAAGTAAGTTTGTCTACTTGTGAAAACTCCTAAAATGTTAGAAAAGGGACTTAAGAAAACATTGTCTTCTTATCATCATTTTTTATGATATCAATGACCTTTTTCAAGCTTCTTTGGCATAGGGATTTGTGAAAGTTAACTTTCTCCTGATCATGTTCTCTATCACACTCTATCTATACTTGGGTGTTAGTCTTCTCTTATATTTCCATGCTTCCACTTATGACATATGTTGTATTATTTTAAAACCTATTATATGTTATTGAATATGACCTTCACACATCCCTTTATCTTTTTCAAGATGACATTTTTTTAGCATTTTTAAAGATGTGGGTTTTTATGGACAGAATTTTCAAGTGTTAATCCTTTGATTACCAACCACAATTTTGCGGGAGAAATTCATTATAATTTTGGTAGAATGTGACATACCATGTTTTAATGAGTTATTATTTTTTTGAATAACGTAATTTTTTATGGATATCATTTCATACAACACCATGTTTCTCTTTCGCTACATGTAACACTGTCCAAGCTTGCGTCACACTGAAGCTGACATTTATCAAAACCTAGAAAATTTTTTAAGGCATCTATTATAACCATTCCATTAAGATTAGTGATATGAATAGTAATAAATAAATTAAAAATATTAATTATATTTTTTATATAAAAAATATATTGATAATAAAATAAATAAATTTTGGTAAATTCTGAATATGTTACAAAAATACTATTCTTCAACAAAATGGTTTCTTATTTTTTTTTGTAAAAATTAATAAAATTAATTTTAGAAAATTTTTAAAAATTAATTTGATAAAATAAAATTCTGTTTTTTATTTCAAAATGTTCAAATTATCTTTGGGTGAATTTTTAATGATCTTTCTGAAAAGTTTTATTTTTGGATTAAGAGTGAAAAATAAAAAAAATTTAATTGAAATTTGTATTTTTGTTTAATTTACTTGTAAATCTAAATTATATTTTAAATTTATTTTAATGTATAATTAGTTAATGTATACATATATTAGTCTAATTTAGGTCATTATGAATAAATTTCGTTTCGAAGATAGATATGAAAACATTGTAAATGTTTGATTATTTTAACTTGACAATGCTACTTTCTCATTACATTTGTGGGATAAATATTAAATTAAATTTTCCAATTATGTCAATAGAAATTGTAAAAATGAATTTCATTTTTGGAATAATAAAAATTAAAAATTTATAATGTGTACAAATTAATTTTTTGCCAAAATTAAATGTAAAGATAGTAAAAATTAATTACCACAGTTAATGTAAAAAATGGTTTATCGGGTAACACAACTAATAAGATAAGGGGTTGAAATATCCCACCAATTTTTACAACACCCATTATATGGCCATTGTTTGACCCTTATGATCTAAGGTTCATTTTTATGAGTTTTGGGAAACTTTTCCATGAATTTATCCTATATAATATGTTAGGTAAAGAAGGAGACAAAAAAAGTAACCTTGATTTCTTGTAATATCAATAAAAACATGGGATACGGAAAAAAAATATATTTTTAGTTATAGATATTATTTTTAAATATAAATGATTTTTGTTTCATGATAATTATTTTTAATTTATTACATATGAAATAATTACATTAAATTATTAGTAAAGACTAACACTTGTATAATTTAGTTAATAATTAAATAAATAAAATGGTACTAAAAATATTAAAAGTTAAATAAATTGAATAAATTATCATGTTTCATTAATTTTTTAGATGATTATATACTGTTATATAGGATTTAACATGATATATTTTAATTCTATCATTTTCATAATTTTTTTAAGTTGAGAATAACAAAAATAATGTCAAAATTGATATTAGTGTTATATTATAATAATTGACATTTTATTAAACGATTTAAAATTAATAATATCTTAAATTCTATAAAGTTATTTTGAATGATAATAAATATCAAATATATTACATTAATCTACCAATTTTTATTCTATAATTACAGTATTGACTGCTAAAATTTAAAATGTAAGGACTTGGAAATTATGTGTAATTTTTTTTAATATTATTTAGAATTATTTCAAGACCAGGTGATTTAAATGCACCTGATTCTGAGGCCTAGTGAGCCCGAAATATAATTTTGAACTCTTTTATGTTTATTTAAGTAAACATTTATGAAGGTTGTTATAACTTTTAAACTATTGCTCTGATATAAAATATGAGGGCACTGTTGAATTCAGAACAGTAGGATTCGCCTAGAATGGAATTAAATTTGAACGGTGAGGGTCGATTAGAAAAGATAGTATTTGGACTTTCTGGAAAAAATAAAATAACATAAAAATTTATTTTATTTATTTTTTTCCCAGCTGTTGGGTGGTAGCACGGCAGCACTACAGTGTGGTGAAAAAGAGGTGACGAGTCACATTAAATAAAGATCATTAATATCTCATAGAAATGCATCATAATGATACATTAAATGAAGCATAATAGATACATTGTTCCGTAAATGAAGAAACGTAATGATGGGATGATGCAACATAATAGAAATGATGCAATGTGTTTTCTTTTAATGGGTTAACGCATTGGAGAAATCAAGATCAAGCGATGGAATTTCTCTGACGAAACTGCGGTGAGAGACCCTCTTTAACAAAGAACAATGGCCGCAGGTGGATTGCCTGTGACATCAATGCACTTTGACAAAATAGACTAGAGAGTGTCTAAATCCAATGGAGCATGAATCCTTTTGGAAGGACTGCTTCAATGAAGAACTCAATCGAGGTAGTGGTTTGTTTGGTTTTATGTTTCCCGGTTCATCATTATAAAATGATGAAAGCAAATAAACCCATGAATGGGTTGATCTGCATATCACTCAATTTTCAAGGATGTTTCTTTTTTCATTGGTATTCGTGTATCGGGATTGATTAAATTGTGACAAAATATCAATCTTATATCCTATGTTTATAAACCTCTAATGTGAATGGAACATGCCAAGAAGAACAAGGCGTGAGACCCTCCACCTTGTGTGTTTTGTGTGTTCTTCATGGACACATCTTCAAAGTGGAAGGAAGGATGATTCAAGGCCATCGCAGGGAAGATGACATCCCCCAGAGGCCGAATGCACAAGAGGATTGAATAACAGACCACTAGAGCAGACCTAGTGGTCTGTGAAAGATCCCACAGGTACGCTGTCACCGGCACCGGTGATAGTCAGCGGTGGCCCATAGTGGAGGCCACGGGTATGTTTTGACACCCTTGGAGAAGTGCAACAGCTAGCTCAGGCTGTGGCGGTGCAGCAAGAGCTGCCATCTCTTCTTTCGGTGGCTGGCGGCAGGCAGACACAGCCTCCTGGCCGCGTCGGTGCACTATGGACACGACACCACACCACATCGCACACAGAAAAGGCTATGGTATATCTTTTGGGTTTGAGAGGTGGCCCCATGGACGACCTGCAAGCATGGAGAGTCGAACGTGGCTTCCAGCTGCGTCCTGGACATGTAAGGGTCGACCCTCCATTGGTGGGTCAGGTAGTGTGGATGCCACCCTTGCTGGGTACAGTTTAATGCCTTGTAAGAGTCCAATAATTTCTTTAGTGGTGGACAAGTATGAGAATGTATTTTCTATGGATTATCTAGGGCTACCTCTTTGTACAGAGGTCGACATTTTCATCGACCTATACCCCGAGACAGCACCAATATCCACACTGGCATATCAAATGGCTCCCACATAGCTTCGTGAATTGATGGTACATTTAGATGAATTATAAGAGAAGGGATTTGTGAGGCCCTGAGTTTTACCATGGGCAGCCACTGTGTCGTTTTCCAAGAAGGAAGATGAGATCTTGTGGCTATGAGTGGACTTCCGACACCTAAACCAGGTGACCATGGAGAACAAGTATCCACTACTAAAGTTTGATTCCCTTTTTGATCAGCATAAGGGACCGAGGTGGTTCTCAATGATAGACCATAGATCATGCTTTCATCAGCTTTGGGTACGGGATGAAGACGCACTGAATAAGGCCTTTAGATTCCTCTATGGTCACTATGAGTTTTTGGTTATTCCTTTTAGCATACCAATTCCCCAACAGTGTTTATGGGACTCATGAATAAGATCTTCCCGCATTACCTTGACCGGTTTGTTGTGGTCTTAATTGTTTACATATTGGTGTACTCGGCGTCAGAATACGAGAACCTACCCATGTACGGATAGTCCTGGATACACTCCAAGAGCACCAGATTTATTGGAATATCTCAATGTTTCAGTTCTGGATTCGGGAGGTCCACTTTCTGGGACACATCAACACAGAGGTTGGAGTTTCAGTGGATCCGGCAAAGGTAGAAGTAGTGCTTTCTTGGGATCCACCTAGGAGTGTGATGGAGGTGCGGAGTTTCCTGGGGTTTTCCAGATACTACCGATGGATCATGCCCAAATTTCCCAGATTGGCCGCACCTTTATCAGCTTTGACACAGAGGGGACATCCCATTTTGTGGATGGAGAAGTTTCAGTTGAGCTTCAAGGATATAAGGCAGTGGCTGACCAGTGCCTCTATCTTTAAAATAATAGATGTGGGTGTTGGGTATGTAGTCTTCTACAACACATCAGGGACAAGACAAGTTTGTGTCCTGATGTATAAGTGAGTCATGATTGCCTATGTCTCACAGTAGTTGAGGCATCATGAACAGAACTAAGCAACCCATTACCTGGAGATATCAGTAGTGGTCTTTTCATTGATGATGTGGAGGCACTAATTGATGAGTGAATGGTTTACTGTCTACTCTGACCACAATATTATTAGGTATATATTGTCACATAAGGAATTGAACATGATACAGTGACGATGGATGGAGTTCCCCCAGGAATATGGATTTGAGACAGTATATACTCTTGTGAAGGGGAACATGGTGGCTGATGTGTTCTGCAGAATTTCCGGTTTGTAGCTACTAAGTGATGGGATAGAGCCTCTAGATATGATGCAGATATATTTTGTGGAAGATGATGGAGAATATTAACTTCAATAGTTAACTATCACTCCTCCACTCTTACAGTGAGTTAGGGAGGAAAAACTTGTGGATGTTGACTGCGAGGCCTGACGTGCTCAGTTATCCTTAGGATGGACACCTGAAGGACTTTTGATAGGTGGATAGCACATAATCTTTTTCAAAGGGAACACATTGGTACCATTGATGTTGTGGGAGGAGGTGTTGAGGGAGTTCCATACATACCCTTTGGCAGTATATCTTGGTGTAGATAAGAAGTACCAGGACCTCTAATGTCAGAAATTATGGCTATAGATGATGAAAGTGGTGCTAGAGTTCATTTCACCATGCCTCACATGTCAAAAAGTGAAGGTTGAGAATTAGTTTTCAGTAGTCTTGGCCCAACCACTTGAGTTACCAGAGTTGACATGGGATGGTATCTCGATGGACTCTGTGATGGGGTTACCATGCACATCCAGGGTCCACGATTTTATCTAGGTGATCGTTGACTGACTCACCAATTCATCTCACCTCCAACCCATCTGTGAGTGGGAATCAGTAGAGGGCTTGGAATGCCTCTCTGTCCAGGAGATAGTGTGGATTCACAGGTTTCCTTATATGATCATCTCAGACTGTGATGCATGATTTACATCCCTATAGTTTAAGGGACTACTAGAGGAATTCTAGACTCAGCTTTGCTTGAGCACATCATTTCACCCTCAGACAGATGGTCATACAAAGTGGACCATACAGACCTTGAAGGACATGCTTTGTTCTTGGAACCTTGATTTTGGCCACAAATGGGAGGACTACCTATCACTGGTGGAGATTTCATACAACAACATCTATCACTCTACAATTGTCATGACACCATTTGAGTCCTTGTATGAGAAGGCCATGATGATCACCTCTATACTAGATAGACCCAGGGTAGTCAGCACTAATGGGTCCAAAGTTGGTACATGCTACCACTAAGAAGGTGAAGATCATCTAGGAACAGATGAGGACTTCAAAAAATAGGTAGAAATCATAAGCTAAAAGGATATGGAGACCCTTGGAGTTCAAAGAGGGATACCTTGTGTTCCTTCGGGTCTCACCCTGATGGGGTGTGTAGAGATTTGACCAGGGTAGAAAGTTATCTTTGAGGTTCATCAGACCTTTTTAGCTTCATCGTAGAGTTGGTGAGGTGTCTTACCGCCTATCTCTTCCCCCATAGATGCACTGGGTGCACGATGTTATTCCTATGTTGCAAATGGGGAGTTATGTGGATGATCTATTTCATGTCATCGACTAGGGAGAAGATGGAAATTGATGATGGGGCGACATTTGTGGAGTTCCCGATGGAGACAGAGGATCCACATTAGTGTGTACTTTATGGATGGTTGATTCCTTCAGTGCATGTTTGGTGGTAGCCTATAAATCTCTAAGAGGGAACATGGGAGAGGGAGGCTCAGATTCGTGCTTAGTACCCCCATTTGTTTATTTAGCTTTGTTTTTCCTTACAAGGATGTGAGTCCAAAAAAAGGGGTAGTAATGTAATTTCCTAGAAATTCTGTGTATTTTTTTAAATTATATGGAATTATTTCGACACCAGATGCTTTGAAAAAACCTGATTCTGAGACCTGGTGTGCCCGAAATATAATTTTGAAATTTTTTTACGTTAATTTAAATAAATGTGTGAGCGGTTTTTTTCTAACTTTTAAAACTGATGCTCAGATAAAAAATATGACGGAACTATTGATCTCAGAATAATATAATTCTCCTAGAATGGACTTAAATTCGACCATCAATGGTCAGTCGGAAAAGATCATTTTCAGACATTTTGGAAAAAAATAAAATAACTTAACAAGTTATTTTATTTATTTTTTTCCCAACCGTAAGGTGGTAGCACATCGGTGCAGCGGTGCGGTGAAAAATTGGTAAAAAGTCACATTAATTGATGCTCATTAATGTCTTGTAAACATGTAGTGTAAGGATGAATTAAATGAAGTGTAACAGATACACCATTTCATAAATGAAACATTGTAATGATGTGATGACACAACGTAACAGAAATGTTGTGACATGTTTTCGTTTAATGGGTTAACGCATTGGAGAAATCAAGACAAAGTTGTGGTATTTCTCTAATGAACCTACAGTGAGAGACCTTCTCTAAAGATGAACGATGAACATCAGATAATCACTAGCAACATCAACACACTTTAGAGAATGGTATTAGAGAGTGTCAAACACCAACGGTACTTGAATCCCTACGGATGGACCTATTCAATGAAGAACCCAATCGAGGTAGGAGTTTGTTTTGTTTTAAGATTCTCCATTCTTCATTCTAAAACAAAAAACGTGGATCTACATACGAATAGGTTGATCCGATGGTCTCTCATTCTTGTGGGAGGGTGACTTTTTTTAGGATTAGTGTATCGAGATTGACTAAATTGTAATATAACTTCAATTTTATATCCCATGTTTCTAAACCTCTAACATGGAGGGTGCAGGCCGACACGAACAAGGCCTGAGCCCCTCTGCCTTGTGAATTTTGTGTGTTCTTCATGTCCGCATCATCGAAGTGGTGACAAGGAGGATTCTAGGCCATCACTTGGTAGATGGCATCCCCTAGAGGCTGAAGGCGTAAGCAGCATGAAGAACGGACAATTGGACCAGACCTGGTGGTCTGTGGAAGAACCCACTGGTGCACCGACACTAATGGTGGGCCCTGGCGGTGGCCACTGGTGGGTGGAGGCATGCCTTGATGACACTCTAGGAGAACTACAGTGGCCTTCTCAGGATGCGGTGGTGCCACATGATCTTCCAACCTCCGTGTCGGTGGTTATTAGTGGACGCACACCGACACTCAGCCACATCGGTGCACCGAGGACACGGCACCGCTCTACGTTTCACGTGACAAAGTCCACGGTAAATCCTCCGTTGAAGAGGAGGTGGAACCATGGATAACCCATGGGGCAGGAGGAGGCGGATGCGGCTTCCAGCCGCATTCTGGCTAGGTAAGGGATGACCCACCCTTGGGGGGCTGGGTAGGGTGTAGGCCGCCCTGGTGGGATGGGCCTTCCCCAGTGGTCCCAACCTACCCTATCAGGTAGGACCCACCCCATCAGGTCAGGATAGACCCATGCCAAGCCAGATCTAGGTCAAATTGGTGGACTCTGGGTTGGTTCGGGTCGGTCCGGTTGGGTCAGACCCGACTGAACCCTTTTTAGAAAAATGCTATTATCTTTCAAACCGGACATCCGACTGACGAGCCGTTTACGACATTAGAACCCTCAAGACAAAGAAGATCTTTTTGGAATAATTTAAGTAATCAGATCATTGTGACCCAGTAGACACATGGTACTAGATAAGTGGAGTACCTCAGTATGGCCATGTTGGGAAGTGACTCTGTGTGATCCGCAGGCCCACGGTGGGGGCAGATCTGTATGACCCAACATACCCATAGTACTAATCTGGGATGAGTACCACAACAACCAAAGTTTAGTGGGAAGCAGATCTATGTGACCCTACATGCTTATTATACTCATAATGGAGGATTTATCCACTATCCCATTGCGTTCGATGACATGACTAATGGTCATAATTTCCATTACTTTAGATTATACCTCGTGTGAGCTATCTTTCTTCATGATCATGCACTATGATTTATTTTTGGATTTATTTGGGGTATTTTCCTTTTGGTTTAGGGTTCCTACTGAGTATTTTTTTACTCACCCATTCACAGGTTTTGCCTGCACAAGGTGTGTCTGGTGTAGATGACCACCTCCTTGATAGAGGACTTGGTGGCCTAGGACCCGGTGGTGCCCAATGATACCAGGAAAGAGAGGTGTACTTTTATGGCTTCCAACATCTACCCTATAAGTACCCATCAGGTAAGGTTTTCAAGGGATTGATTTCAAAGTTTACTTCTACTCTTCTGTTTTCAGTTCTTCTTTTGTTTTGTTTGTATTCTAGCCCATTTTACCTACAATTTATACTTTTAATCAGTGGTTGTTTAGTGGAATGCATGTTTAACTTTGTATCGTTGGGATGTGGTTATATGTATATGCATACAGGTACTCATGAAAAATGCCAACAACATGTAGGTTAATTCATTTTATTCTAGTCACCAAACCATGGCCTTTAAGAGGTAGGCTTGGGGAATGTCACTGCATGGAACCCGGGGTATGAGTCGTGACATAGAATCTTTGTTAGTATAATTACAGTTAAAATGGTGTTTTTTCATGTTACAAACAATTATGTCAAAATTAAATTTCAATGAACAGAGTAATTTTTATTGGATATGTTGGATTTATTATTTACACTTAATGTTTCATAATTATCTAAAATGATCATTATAATTTATTGATAAAGGATAAATTTTCTTGGTTAAAATTTCTGGTTACCAAAGTGGAAAACCAAAATGTTTAAAATAAAGAAACATGAATGTTAATGAATAACATGTTTAGAGTTTTTTTTTTGATTTTATGGATGAGGTTTTAATCGAAAAAATTATCATCCTATCTAATTAATAACAAATTTTGGAGCCACTTGAGGTAATATTGACCAACCGATAGGGAATATTTTTTGGGTATTTATAAAAATTCCACTCGTCCACAAGAATAAAGGGAACTCACTCTCATATATTTTTCATACCATCAAACTAATTTGGTTCTATGAAGCCCTACCCAATTAACTTACCAAATTACCTAAAATAATACTATAACACTTTGTTTTTCCATAAAAAAACCAAGGAATTATTTTGTACAAAACTATGGGGAATACCTGAAGAAGAGGTAATTTTCTTCAACGAGAGTCTTTATTTTATTTGTTTCTCCACCGTATTCAATTATTTTTATATCATTATTATATAAAAAAATAAGTATAATACTTATAATAATTTTATTTATGTCAAGGTCATGACCTAAAACCGTCTCAAATTTCATCAAATGGGTTACAAAATCATCATTTGAGTGTACGGTAGACTACTACCTCGCGAACTGATGTCATCCATTTTTTCCATTACCACCTATTAAGTATGGTCATAATGATGGATTAAATAATTATATATTATATATATGATGTTGTTACTATTATTATAAGGCCCCAGCCTTAAACCTTAATTAATCTTGAGTTGTCACAAGATTACACGTTGAGGATCTTTTCAGGTTTAGAGTTTTAGAGAATTAGAACATAACTATTACATTTCAAAAGATTACAAAGTAGTCACTTCTACTAAGTTTCCATAAATAAATAAAAAAATCTTAAAAGAAACATGTCTAGTTCCATGTTTTATATAGCATGACATTCCCTTGATCCCATCCATGACCTTATTCCACATTAAGTCCTATGAAAAACATTTCAAAAAAACTTGGGGTGAGCATAAAAAGCTCAGTAAGGGATACACAAAGAATGAAAACTGTTAGTTTTTCAAAATCAAGTAAACCATGTATACTCTATCAAAGTAATACCTTCACCTACATGAAGTTGTAAAAACTCTTCACTGAATAAAGTATCATTACTTACCTTTTTTGTAACCAAAGGATTACCATAAAATCCATAAAAAGAACACATAACATTTATAAAGGTAACTTGGGACATAAACTTACTTAAGTGGAATAACCATACGGTCCACTTCCACACATATCACTTAATGGAATAGCCATACGACCAATTTCCATACATACTTAATGGAATAGTCATACGGCCGACTTCCATACCCAATGCATTGGAGGTTATAACGTAACCACCCATCCTGGTATTCACGGCACCACCCTTCATATGGTTTATAACGTAACCACCCGTTAAAATGTCCAAGTACCAGTATAAAATCATAAAACATAAAACCAATATAAAGGAATGATAACATTTCCACATTTCAATCACAATATATCATAAATATATTGACATAATAGAATCCTTTTTCAAAACCATTTTCAATACCAAAATACATAAAAGATTATATGGTATTTATTTTATTCTAAAAACATTACGGCTTGTTGAGAAAGCCAAAGACCAAATAATACTCACGGCGGCGGAAAAGGTCGTTTTTGCCGCGTACGTTAAAAGAAACATTCCATTTTGTCGTTTTGTAAAACGCTTTGTAGAAAAAGATTCCTTTTGTATAAAAGTAAAATTCAAAGGAGTTTATACACCGTATAAAATAATGTTGTGTATAAAACGAAATATGCCTCAATGAAAGGAGATTGAGACGAAGACCCTTACCTCGGGTCCGACTTGACTCGATCGTTCTTTAACGTCCTGAATAATAAACTTGAGTTAATTTATACTTGATTAAGAGCCTTTTTAAAGTTCATTATTACTTTTATATCACTTATTTCCATGTTATAAACATTATGTAACCATTTAAGTTAATAATGTTTGTTTTGTCAATATTTGGTTCTTAAGTCGAAAGTGGAATTCTTACAATTACATGTTGTTCGTGTGGTCAAAGGTTCTTTATATCCAGAATGAAATTCCCGATTTGGATATAATATGTACCATATATATCCAGAATATACATGTATTTATAATATTACATAATCATTTAGAGGTAAGAAATGAAATGCACCGTTCATGGAGACGGTAAGCCATACATACACATGAACGCTACTTTCATTTCTTTCTCATATTAATGGAATTAAAACTAAATGAGAGGTATGTATATTTTAATTCCAGAATTATATTAATCATTTAGATATATCATTAATTATATATATCCATTATATACATGTACTTTTAATAGTACATTACATTTGGGGATAAGAAATGAAATGCATCGTTCATGGAGACGGTAAGCCGTACGCACGCATGAACGCTACTTTCATTTCTATCTCATACTTTAATGGAAAGAAATAATAATGATATAGAGGTATATTATAATTCCATTATAACATCATATATAATAACTTTAAATCCATCCTTTACACGTCCCACATATGGCATTAACGAATCACATCACTTTGAGGGGGCGGTAGTCCGCATTTCCTAAAATGAAGATATCGCGTATACCCATAATGGAAGCCCTAAAGGTATGCCCAAAATGAAAAATACAGAATCTTAAAGAAACAATAAACATATTATATATCATATATAAAAATAGTGACATCATAATGGCCACCCTTGAAGGTGTTAAATGAGTATTGAACAATCATCGTTTCGGGTGGCAGAATTTCTCCATCCATGGAAACCGTATGTTCTTTAACCATTTGATGTAGTTGTGTGAGAGTGTAGCTTGAATAAATCTTATAACAACATCCTAGTATATTTATGATACTGTTGTTGTTACAAAATAAGTAAATAAAAAGATTTTAGAGGGTTTTAGAAGAAAAATAAAACAAAGGAACATGAGAGAATGAATTAACTTTAAAAGTGTAACTCCTTTTGATTTGAGCCTAAAGGCTTCATTTAAAAGGATTCTTCCCAAAGGGAATACTCTAGGATGAGGATAGGGATGTGGAGAGAGTAAATGGGCAGGGGTTGGCCAAGACAAAGGCTTGAGGAGTGTGTGAAATGAGGTAGAGGTGGGGGCTTTTTATAAGAGGAGAGGAGGGGCACTTTTGGAAAGTAAAGAAATATTACTTTATTTGAAAGTGTGTATCGGTTTTAAAAGGTCCCAAATTGATATAATTCGTGGATAAGGTGATAAGGGTTCTAAATACACTCATCCAATTGGTTTTGGACATGTGTAGGTTTTATATTTTTCATTATCTTTCCATTTTATTTAAATCGTCAAATAATGATGTCATCGCTGCATCATCATGATGTCATAAATAAATTAATTTATTTAATGTCTAAAAATTATAAAACAAATAATATGATGTAGGAAATATTTTTATCTTTCCAATGACTATTTATAATCAAAAATATGACTTTTATAACCCCATTTATTGTTTTAGTTAAACATATCATGTTTGTGTCATTTTTACTTTTACATTAAATAAAAAGCTATTTATTTCATTTCCCAACTAAAGTGTCTCCATGGGGTCCCCAAGTTGACCCATGGCTTGTCTTGGTCGGCCATCACACATCCAATGAGGTTAGGACATGTTTCATGTTCATTTCATATTATTAAAACATTATTTTTACCTTAAACTACACTAATTACCACTAATCGCAATTAAGAACTTAATAAGTTACTATTCACCAAAAAATTATTATAATCTCATTGAACCACATTTTACTTCTTAATGACAACCATGTATGTCGGATTTTTGAAATTCAAAACACAATGATGGCAAAATTTCATTTAAACGGAAAATCAGTCTTTATAAGTACCACTTAGTGGTTTCACTATTCATCAAAAATTGAAGTTTTTCAGAAAATTACCAAAAATTCACCCTAAGCTATATTTGATATTACGAATTCAAAAATGAAGTCTATTTTAAAAAATTCAAAAAATATAAGTCACATTAATTAATTTAATAATTAATTCCCGCTGTCAGAGCAAATAGCGTGTTTTTATGAAACAATAAGTATCACAAGATTGACACTAGTTTAAGTCCGATTTCAAAGTGAAATTAATTCCAACGACCACTATTGGATTTAATGGTAAAAATATTTTCTAATTTCAATTTAAAACCAATTCAAAAGATAATCTAATCATATAAATAAATTAGATTAAAAAGAGGTTTTGAATTAAAATACAACATTTTACACTATTCATTAAAAAAATGAACTTTATCAAAAAGGTACCAAAAATTTACACAAAGTAAATTTTGATGTCCTGATTCTAAAGAAGAGTTATATTTGGTCCAATATAATTTATAAGATTGATCAAAACTATATTTAATGACGGTTCTCTGTCAAAAGGTGATAAGTGGACCTTTCGTGAAAATTAGGGTATAAATGCCTAAAATTGAACTCTTTCCGTATTTTAAGCCTTTATCTTTTATTGGGTAAATGTAAAAACATTTTAAAACATATATAATCATATTTTAGTTATTTCTATCCATTTCCGCCAGTACAACGGCTACTCGATAACTAACATTTAAAATAATATTATTTTATTACTTGTGTGCAACGTAAGTTTTCAAAGAAACTCATCGTTGCGTACCGAGTACGCTATCGAACGTAGAAAACCATTTTAATTAAAATTAATATTTAATTCGTAAATATTAATAAATATGAAAATTCATTATTCTTTATTTACCTGGGATGTTACATCCTTCCCCCCTTTTGGGAATTGCGTCCTCGCAATTTTATTCACTTATCAAAATAAGTGGGGGTATTTATCCCTCATAGCATTTTCAGATTCCCACGTTGCCTCTTCAATCACATGGTTTTTCCACAAAACCTTTACTTGATGAATCACTTTATTCCGTAACGCTTGCTCCCTGTGGTTAAGAATCTGGACCAGTTGTTCCTCGTAAGATAGGTTCTCTTCCAGCTGAACTACCTCTGGGCTCAAAACATGAGATAGATCTGGCATATACTTCCTCAACATTGAAACATGAAAAACATTGTGTACCTGAGATAAACTCGGAGGTAAATCCACCCGGTATGCAACTGATCCAACTCTCTCCAGAATTTCATATGGTCCAATAAACCTTGGACTCAGCTTTCCATTCTTACCAAATCTCATCACACTTTTCCAAGGAGAAACCTTGAGAAAAACATGATCACCTACCTCGAAAGATAGATCCTTCCTCCGGTTATCCGCATAACTCTTCTGCCTGCTCTGAGCTGTTCTCATGTGCGTCTGAATCAACTGATCTTTTTATGCCATCTCTTCTACCAATTTTGGTCCCATCAGCTTCCTTTCACCCACTTCATCCCAAAATGCTGGAGTTCGACACTGCTTCCCATATAATGCCTCAAATGGTGCCATCTGTATACTGGAATGAAAACCGTTATTATAAGAAAAATCAACCAAAGAAAGATGTTGGTCCCAACTTCCCTGATAATCCATAGAACAAGCTCGTAGCATATCCTCCAATGTATGAATTGTTTGTTCTGACTGCCCATCTGATTGAGGATGAAAAGATCTACTAAAATTTAATTCAGTACCCAAAAACTTTTGAAGGCCTTTCCAAAAGTTAGAAGTAAACCTGGGATCACGATCCGATACAATGGAGAGAGGAACTCCATGTAACCTTACTATTTCTTTAAGATACAAATGGGAAAGTTGATTAAGAGAGAAAGTATCTCGTATAGAAAGGAAATGAGCAGATTTAGTCAAGCGATCAACAATAACCCAGATTGCATTATTACCTCGAGATTTCTTCGGTAATCCAACAACAAAGTCCATGGATATATTCTCCCATTTCCACTCTGGAACTGGTAAAGGCTGAAGCATCCCTTTCGGTAACTGCTGCTCTGCTTTAACCTGTTTACATGTCAAACACTTCACAGTAAAATTAGCAATGTCTCTTTTCATTCCATCCCACCAGTAATACTCCCGCAGATCTCTATACATCTTAGTACTGTCCGTATGAACTGAAAACGGAGAACTATGAGCTTCACATAACAACTCTCTCTTCAACTGTGAATCACAAGGCACACATAACCTCTTCCCAAACCTCAAAACACAAACTTATCCAAGAACTCATGGAAAATTTTATTCATAAGTTCCATGAATACAACAGGTGCATTGGTTAACCCAAAAGGCATAACTACAAATTCATAATGTCCATATCTAGTACGAAACGCAGTCTTCGGAAAGTATGCTTCTTTTACTTTCAACTGATGGTACCCCGACCTCAAGTCAATCTTCGAAAAATACTGAGCTCCCTGGAGCTGATACCACTTCATTCGATGGCCCAACATCTGCTGAAGTTGTTACAAAGGATTTCACCACCCCTTTCTGCTTGTAGTCTGGCTTCATTCCCCCAGTTGAGTTCTTCGTTGGACACTCGTTTACATAATGACCCATTTCATTACACTTAAAACATCTTACTGTTGGTTTTTCATTTCCTGCTTGATCATCTTCCATACAGTTACGAGCAATATGACCAGACTTACCACACCGAAAGCACTTACCAGACTTGGATAAACATTCTCCAGGATGAATTTTACCACACTTCTCACAGGATGGATATTTGGTTTTCTTACCTCCTTTCTTCTTTGATGAATTCTTCCCATTTTCCTGCCAACTAGACCTCTTATTCTGTTGTTTGTCATAGAACAGCTGATCATCGGAAAACTCCATTTCCACCTTCTCCGCACATCGAACAATTTTTTCATAACTTTTGAACTCACGAGAAGCTAAATCCCTTCAATACTTTGGCTTTAACCCTGAGTAAAAACGGTTTATTTTACTATCAAGATCTCGTATGAAGTTTGGAGCATAACTTGCCAATCGAGTGAACTTTTCTTCATAAGCAGCCATTGAATCATCCTCCTGCCTCAATTCTAGGAACTGTTTTTCCATCCTAAGATGAACCACCTTAGGAAAATATTTCTCAAGAAACATACCTTTGAATTCGTCCCAGTGAAGATCCTCAATCTCATCACTATCCCTTATATTTTTCACCATCAACCACCACTGATCAGCTTCACCTTCAAAACGGTAAACAGGAAGACTAACCTTTTGATGTTCTGAACACCCCATGACATCAAAAATCTTCTCCAGTGCTTTAGTCCACCCCTCAGCTTGCACAGGGTCAGATGATCCTCTGAATGATGGGGGATGTTGCCTTATGAAATGTTCCACCACTGACATGTTCCTCTACGGTTGATCTGGCTGATCCCTTGCATGGATACCACCACCATTTATAGCCTGAGTCAACTGTGCCATCATTTCAACAAACTGTTCAGTTCCGATTCTGACCATCTCAGGTTGCTGATTTGGAAGGTTATCTTTCTCCTGATGTCGTCCCAACATAGCTGCATTGTTTCCTCTGCGGAAATCCATTCTGAAAACAGAAATATCTTAGGCGAAGCAACATGGTAATCCGTAAATTCTATATCATTTCAATCATATTATAATTTAACACTTTTCTAACTCCTAAAGTTGTCTAAACCGACCTATAATACCAACTATAAGGCCCCGGCCTTAAACCTTACTTAATCTTGAGTTATCACAAGATTACACGTTGAGGATATTTTCAGGTTTAGAGTTTTAGAGAATTAGAACATAACTATTACATCTCAAAAGATTACAAAGTAGTCACTTCTACTATGTTTCCATAAATAAATAAAAAACTCTTAAAAGAAACATGTCTAGTTCCATGTTTTATATAGCATGACATTCCCTTGATCCCATCCTTGAACTTATTCCACATTAAGTCCTGTGAAAAACATTTCAAAAAAACTTGGGGTGAGCATAAAAAGCTCAGTAAGGGATACACAAAGAATGAAAACTGTTAGTTTTTCAAAATCAAGTAAACCATGTATACTCTATCAAAGTAATACCTTCACCTTCATGAAGTTGTAAAAACTCTTCACTGAATAAAGTATCATTACTTAACTTTTTTGTAACCAAAGGATTACCATAAAATCCATAAAAAGAACACATAACATTTATAAAGGTAACTTGGGACATAAACATACTTAAGTGGAATAACCATACGGTCCACTTCCACACATATCACTTAATGGAATAGCCATACGGCCAATTTCCATACATACTTAATGGAATAGCCATACGACCGACTTCCATACCCAATGCATTGGAGGTCATAACGTAACCACCCGTCCTGGTATTCATGGCACCACCCGTCATATGGTTTATAACGTAACCACCCGTTAAAATGTCCAAGTACCAGTATAAAATCATAAAACATAAAACCAATATAAAGGAAGGATAACATTTCCACATTTCAATCACAATATATCATAAATATATTGACATAATAGAATCCTTTTTCAAAACCATTTTGAATACCAAAATACATAAAAGAGTATATGGTATTTATTTTATTCTAAAAACATTACGGCTTGTTGAGAAAGCCAAAGACCAAATAATACTCGTGGCGGCAAAAAAGGTCATTGTCGCCGCGTACGTTAAAAGAAACATTCCTTTTTGTCATTTTGTAAAATGATTCGTAGAAAAAGATTCCTTTTGTATAAAAGTAAAAGTCAAAGGAGTTTATACACCGTATAAAAGAAAGTTGTGTATAAAACGAAATATGCCTCAATGAAAGGAGATTGAGACGAAGTCCCTTACCTCGGGTCCGACTTGACTCGATCGTTCTTTAACGTCCTGAATAATAAACTTGAGTTATTTTATACTTGATTAAGAACCTTTTTAAAGTTCATTATTCCTTTTATATCACTTATTGCCATGTTATAAACATTATATAACCATTTAAGTTAATAATTATTGTTTTGTCAATATTTGGTTCTTAAGTTGAAAGTGGACTTCTTACAATTACATGTTGTTCGTGTGGTCAAAGGTTCTTTATATCCAGAATGAAATTCCCGATTTGGATATAATATGTATCATATATATCCAGCATATACATGTTTTTATAATATTACATAATCATTTAGAGGTAAGAAATGAAATGCACCGTTCATGGAGATGGTAAGCCGTACATACGCATGAACGCTACTTTCATTTCTTTCTCATATTAATGGAATTAAAACAAAATGAGAGGTATGTATATTTTAATTCCAGAATTATATTAATCATTTAGATATATAATTAATTATATATATCCATTATATACATGTACTTTTAATAGTACATTACATTTGATGATAAGAAATGAAATGCATCATTCATGGAGACGGTAAGCCGTACGTACGCATGAACGCTACTTTCATTTCTATCTCATACTTTAATGGAAAGAAATAATAATGATATAAAGGTATATTATAATTACAGTATAAAATCATATATAATAACATTAAATCCATCCTTTACACTTCCCACATATGGCATTAACGAATCACATCACTTTGAGGGGGCGGTAGTCCGCACTTCCTAAAATGAAGATATCGCGTATACCCATAATGGAAGCCATAAAGGTATGACCAAAATGAAAAATACAGAAGCTTAAAGAAACAATAAACATATTATATATCATATATAAAAATAGTGACATCATAATGGCCACCCTTGAAGGTGTTAAATGAGTATTGAACAATCATCGTTTCGGGAGGCAGAATTTTTCCATCCACAGAAACCGTATGTTCTTTAACCATTTGATGTAGTTGTGTGAGAGTTTAGCATGAATAAATGTTATAACAACATCCTAGTATATTTAAGATACTGGTGTTGTTACAAAAGAAGTAAATAAAAAGAGTTTAGAGGGTTGGAGAAGCAAAATAAAACAAATGAACATGAGAGAATGAATTACCTTTAAAAGTGTAACTCCTTTTCATTTGAGCCTAA
Organism: Viscum album; assembly: GCA_963277665.1. Taxonomy (NCBI): domain Eukaryota; kingdom Viridiplantae; phylum Streptophyta; class Magnoliopsida; order Santalales; family Viscaceae; genus Viscum; species Viscum album. The sequence continues at coordinate 1,435,875,012 of OY728157.1, forward strand.
AGGCTTCCTTTGAAAGGATTATGCCCAAAGGGAATCCTCTAGGATGAGGATAGGGATGTGGAGAGAGTAAATGGGTAGGGGTTTGCCTAGCCAAAGTCTTGAGGAGTGTGTGAAATGAGGTAGAGGTGGGGGCCTTTTATAAGAGGAGAGGAGGGGCACTTTTGGAAAGTAAAGAAATATTACTTTATTTGAAAGTGTGTTTCGGTTTTGAAAGGTCCCACATTGATATTATTCGTGGATAAAGTGATAAGGGTTCTAAATACACTCATCCAATTGGTTTTTGACATGTGTAGGTTTTATATTTTTCATTATCTTTCCATTTTATTTAAATCGTCAAATAATGATGTCATCGCTGCATCATCATTATTTCATAAATAAATTAATTTATTTAATGTCTAAAAATTATAAAAAAATACTATGATGTAGGAAATCTTTTTAGCTTTCCAATTACTATTTATAATAAAAAATCTGACTTGTATAACCCCATTTAAAAATTGTTTTAGTTAAACGTATCATGTTTGTGTCATTTTTACTTTTACATTAAATAAAAAGTTATTTATGTCATTTCCCAACTAAAGTGTCTCCATGGGGTCCCCAAGTTGACCCATGGCTTGTCTTGGTCGGCCATCACACATCCAATGAGGTTAGGACATGTGTCAAGTTCATTTCATATTATTAAAATATTATTTTTACCTTAAACTACACTAATTACCACTAATCGCAATTAAGAACTTAATAAGTTACTATTCACCAAAAAATTATTATAATCTCATTGAACCACATTTTACTTCTTAATGACAACCATGTATGTCGGATTTTTGAAATTAAAAACACAATGATGGCAAAATTTCATTTAAACGGAAAATCAGTCTTTATAAGTTCCACTTAGTGGTTTCACTATTCATCAAAAATTGAAGTTTTTCAGAAATTTACCAAAAATTCACCCTAAGCTATATTTGATATTATGAATTCAAAAATGAAGTCTATTTTACAAAATTCAAAACATATAAGTCACATTAATTAATTTAATAATTAATTCACGCTGTCAGAGCAAATAGCGTGTTTTTATGAAACAATAAGTATCAAAAGATTGACACTAGTTTAAGTCCGATTTCAAAGTGAAATTAATTCCAACGACCACTATTGGATTTAATGGTAAAAATATTTTCTAATTTCAATTTAAAACCAATTAAAAAGATAATCTAATCATATAAATAAATTAGATTAAAAAGAGGTTTTGAATTAAAATACAACATTTTACACTATTCATTAAAAAAATGAACTTTATCAGAAAGGTACCAAAAAATTACACGAAGTAAATTTTGATGTCCTGATTCTAAAGAAGAGTTATATTTGGTCCAATAGAATTTATAAGATCGATCAAAACTATATTTAATGACGGTTCTCCGTCAAAAGGTGATAAGTGGACCTTTCGTGAAAATTAGGGTATAAATGCCTAAAATTGAACTCTTTCCGTATTTTAAGCCTTTATCTTTTATTGGGTAAATGTAAAAACATTTAAAAACATATATAATCATATTTTAGTTATTTCTATCCATTCCCGCCAGTACAACGGCTACTCATTAACTAACATTTAAAATAATATTATTTTATTACTTGTGTGCAACGTAAGTGTTCAAAGAAACTCATCATTGCGTACCGAGTACACTATCGAACGTAGAAACCCCTTTTAATTAAAATTAATATTTAATTCGTAAATATTAACAAATATGAAAATTCATTATTCTTTATTTACCTGGGATGTTACAATTATAGAATTATTATATCACACATACCTTTATACTCCCCATTTTGTGGGAATATGATAATGTCACTTGTTTGTATGGCGGACTACTGCCTCACGAAGTCTTGTGATTCGTTCACACATTACATGAAATTTATTATGGATGAGTTTGAAAAACGTAGGTGATATATAAGTGACATAAAAATGATTCTTTAATGATTATATTTATATATTATTAACTTTTATTTCTTTCAATTAAACAAGAACATGGAAATGACATTCATGTTTATGTACAACCTACAGTCTCTACGAACAGTGTATTTTAGTATTTGATCTCTACATATAATTTATTACAATAAATACAAATATAATTAATATATATGATATTTATATTAGGTTTTAATTTATATATATAATGATAACATGATCAAATTAATATCAATAAAAATTTTACAAATCAAAAAAAAAATATTAAAAACAAACCGGTTATTACCTGAAACGTAACATTAATATAGAATTGTTAATAAATGGGTAATAAAAGGTCATAAAAAATAATATATGGTATGATATATATATATATGGTTCTTTAATATATTTATAATAAACTTATATTTATTATAAAATATGTTTTAAGGTGTATGATTGGATTCAATACTTAAGGTGTGGGATTTCTATCTCGCTTTTTGACTTCTATGGGACACATTCCATATTCACTGCATATTTCTTTTATGTGGTATATATAATAACCATTAATTTATTTTTTGATTATTATAAAAATATAAATGGGATTTTAATATCCTTTTTATAATCACTCCTACATGGGGTTTACAGTTTCAATGTTATCATTACAGTAATGGATTTTTGGCCTCACTTTTCCTTCTTTGAGATACATGTTATATTGTGCACCTGTATTCTTTAACGATGTGTATATAAATATTCTTTTAAAGGAAATATCCTTAATTTATTCATCCTCGTGATATTTTTAGTTTAATTTTATGTTATTATTTCATAGTACTTGTGATTCAGTGTTACCAAAGTGGTAAATATTCATGTTACAATCTCATTGTTTATCAGGATTATTTATGAATATATTTATGATGATTAAATATTATGAACCACCTATCAATAATTCTCATGAATTTTATTCTGATACAGTTATTTATGATATATTAAAGTAATATTTTCATTTTTAAATCTCTGATACTAAACCTTTTAGGGTTTTTAAGAAAAATCAAATTTATTTATCTCTTTAGTAGGTAAGAAATTTTCTTCCAATTTTTTTTTTCTAAAAACGTATTAAAACATTTTATAATTTCCGCTCAAATAAAAATGGATATTTTTGACATGAAATGTTTTAAATTACTTATAAATCATTATCTATATGTTTTCAAGGTTATTTTCAACAATTTATTTTTTCAAAATGTTTTATGTTCTTAAAATTATTTTAGAAGAGAAAATGATTTTTCACCCAAGAATTTTTTTAAATAATTTATAAAACTTCCTAAATAAGTATTAAAGTTTATTTAAAAAGGATATTTTTATTAAAAAAAATTATGTTCAAAAAATAATATTTCAAAGTGGAGATGATATATTTGTCAAGAAATATTTCAAATGAGTTGTTAACCTTCTAGTATATGTTTTCATGTTTATTTTCAAAGAAAAATGTTTTCAAAATGTATTATGATCTGAAAATAATTTTTAAAAATAGAAATAAAATTTTCTTAAAGAAATATTCTAAATGACTTTTAATAGAATCCATTATATTTTTTTATTTTTATTTTCATAGAAAAAGGTTTTAATATAAAATAACTTTTGTACTGTTTTATGTTTCAAAAATAAATTTTGAAAGAAAATCAATTTCCTTCAAGAAATGTACTATGTAGTCTTTCAAAATTATGCTAAATATAAGATGAAATTGTTTTAGGTTTCTTATTTCATACTAGAGATATGATCCAAGGATACCATTCTTATTCCATATCAGAATGGTTTATGATCATGATGACAAAAGGTTTATAAAACCAGTTTCTCTTCCATAGAATATACAATGATAAAGTGCTTATGAGATCCTCTTCCATATCCAAATGTTATGCATTTATGAAATGATAAAATGATTACGAAATTGGGTTATGTTATGATTAAATGATTTGGAAATCCCTTTCACTTCATGGGTTATGATATGATTAATGTATTATTATATTGTGGAACACATATGTATGTTTTTTTATTAAGGAAAAGGTATATATTAGAACTAATTATGGTGGTAACATTAAAACCATGATGAGTGGGACCTATATCTCACTCCAATTCATTAGATAAAAAATTATATCTCCTGATATAGACAAAGTTGGAATGTGGGGTGAAACTAGTTCAGTAAGACATGGTTTGAGTGGGAAGTGATATCAATTTAGTAAGGCAAGACAAGAACTTAGATTTAACTGGGTTTAGTAATAGACTATGACTTCTATGAGGATATTGGAAGTGTGCCTTGAATAATTTCCTAACTATTTTATATTCTTATTTATATGGTATAAATCCTATGCCTTATGCTATTGTTAAGCTCTCATAACTATTTTTATTGATTTCATTATGATTCATGCCTTATGAATTGCCAATATTTATTTCATGACTCATGATCAAGAACATAGTTAAAAATTATATAGGTTTCAAACATTATTCTCAGGTTATCATACCCTTATTTTCATGCTATGCGCATGAATATCCATTATTTACCCTTACTAAGAATTTGTGCTCACTCTTTCTTATGTTTCCTTTCTGAAGGTTTTGAAGAAAGGTTTTATGTAGGATATTTCTATGAAGAGAACATAATGGGAGGATCTTTATGGGAGAAACTAAAGATCTTTTATGAATAATGAAGATTGTGTTTTTGTTTCCAAAGGCAATAAACTATTAGGGTCCCAAAATATGTGTTTGTGTATTGCAATGAATATTCCTTTAAATGTATGTAATATCAATGTATGAAAATCAGGGATTACTATAATTTAACTGGTCGACGTAGGTATAGATATACACGTGCTTGATGGAGAGAACACAAAATCGATTTCTATCTTTGGCATAACTGATGCTTTTTTAAATGTCCTTCATTAATAAAATTTATAAATTTCTAAATTCAACTATATTTTAAATTGTAAAAAGGACAGTTCTAACATTCTTTTTGACTGAATGGTAACTTAGATTAACTTAGAGAGATGCTATATTTTTTATAGTTTATCCAAAATGAAATTGTAATGGGAATTAACAAAGTATTTAATATGATTTGATAGATGGAGAAGTAAATAATATTTTTCCAAATGTGTTTTAAAAATATACAAAATATTTTTTGGGTATGGTTTTATATTTCACTATATATGATACTATGTTTGGTGATATAACAAAAAGTTAATGATTATTTTTAGAAGTAGGATAATGAAATAGATTTCACATAAAACCATATATGTATTGGAGTAATTATTGATATATTATACATTGTGATATAGGTAATTCATATGGTATAATTTACAAGGTGAAAACTGAATATTTTTTTATTTTTTGGCATATCATTTAATATTATATATGTATATAAATTTTCAATTCTCACCTTATCATAGTGTACTGATTCGTATTCTATAATTCATTTTGTATCCCCTAAAAAACATGGTCGTAGAAAATTATGTGATAACATTAATATCTCAACTATGGTGACCATTACTATATTAAATGTTACTATAACATCAAAAGATGGTAGAATATATATGTCTTTATATAAGTTTGATTTCTTGGATAGCTTACATTATATGCAACACTGAGTTTAAATTAATAAATATATACTATTAAAATATTATAATGTGATAATTATCACATAACCATTGGACAGGTGGATAAAAATTTTACTCACCAAAATTATGAAAAATATATTATTTCCACATATATAAAATGAATCCATTGGTAATTAATGGATTATAAATGAAAATAAATATCATTTGAAAGTAAGAAAGATGTTTGTTTGAAAAAAACGTTTTTATGAGCGCAATGTGTTATTTATATTAATAAATTAAATTAATATCTATTAGGGAATTATTTTAATTAAATTTATATGCTATATATTGAATCAATTTTTTAACATTCATATATTTTTTTATATGCATGGAATAAGAATAAATCCAGTTTTATGCGCAAAATGTATTTTTATTAAAAATAGTTTTGATGGCGTTTTCATGAAGTAATTTTAAAATGGTTGTATTCCACTTATAAAAATTTAATTTTTAAATTTTGATTCCATATTTCGATTCAGGAATCCATAATTTGGTAAATAGAAGGCTTTTTATTTATAGGCACTATCAGTAGTAACAATGGTAAAATTTATCACCTTAGTAAATTGTAAATTATTTATTCCCAGAAAGAAACTAAATGTTAAGGTCACCATATATCATTTTAATTATTATTTTATGAATAAAATATTACCCTTATCACATTAGGTTTGAAATATTATTTTGTAAGGTATATCTTTCAATGAAAATGAACTATATAATTTTTAAAGGAATGTAAAATAAAAATGTCATGCTCTTACTTTTAAATATCTCTTATGTATTTTCATATGGAAAACAAAAAGTTGTGAAAAAATATTAATGATTATTTTGAGAATAATGAAATTATTTTAATGATGGTTATTTATTTCAAATTTTATGGTACTATATAATTATTTTAAAAGATTATGAAATTCGGATATATTATTTCTTCAATTAATTGATAAATAAAACAAATGAATTTGAAAACATTAAAATTAATATATTTTGAATTATTTCTAGTGTTAATTTTATTAAAGATGAATATATAATATTATTGATGTGTTAAATAATTATTTTTTAATTCCATCCTTATATTGGTGTCTTTAAAGTCAAATTAAATGAATGAAGTAAAAAAATGACATTATGGATATTTTATGAAAATAATATTTTATTAAATTATTTAAAAATAAAAAAAAATATGGAAAGTGGAAAATGTGGCTAATATATGGTCTAAAATTTTATCCCTCAGACATCTATAAAGAAATTTAAACCTTAGTAGTAAAATTCCAACCCTTCAAGAGTGAAAATTACATTACAATTTTTATTGATTAAATATGTGAACAAAGGGGTTAAACAAAAATATAAGGCTTAAAATACAATATAAACCTATAAAAATTTTCTTGGATGAATTTATTTTCATAATGTATAACCTTATAATTAAATATATATCAATTTATATGAATTTTAATTTATAATGAAGCTTTTATAATTTTACCTTTTAAGATATTCCAAGATTCCCCCTCCTCTCACTCATAAAAGGGCACCCCTTCTTTCTCAATCTTTACACTAATTTGAACTTTATATCTTGAAACAACCATAAAAAAATGTTAATGCCCTAACCCCAGTTACACAGAGTCGGTGAATTATTTTAATACATTGGAATGATACAAGGAAATAATGTCCCAAAAGACCGATCAGTTTAGTAGTCTTGGAAATAGATTACATAAATCAACTTCACATTACAATTTCCAACATAAAATACAGCATCGATTTTTCTTTGAGAATGCCATTATTCCCTTTAAGCTTAACCCTGCATATCAATCATAATACACTTCTTGGAAATCCTGGGATAAGAAAACATAAAAAAGGGGTGAGCTCAGATGCTCGGTAAGGGAAACAAATTTAGCGGTAGATAACACAAACAATAGGCATGGTGAATAATTGAAAACACATGCCTTTAAAAATAATAAACATGAACACTTTATGGCCGAAATATAAGCTGATTAAATAATGCCATAATAAAACATAGTCATGGGTATTCTAATTATCGAATAACCACATGAACCATCAATATTATTTTCATAATGAGGGAATATATAATGCCAGAAATTCTGAAACATTTTTTCAAGGCCTCGACCAAGATGTCTAAAAATGATTAAGGCCTCGGCCAAAACCATATATCAAATTGGGAAATTCCTTGGCCAATTACAGGTCTAATTGTCTCATAATACATACCAATGCATCGAGAAGCTATAGTGGGCTCCACCTGTCAATTACTATGTCCAATACAATCCCCATATTAAAAGGTTGAGACATAACCAAAATATTCGTATTAGAACTAGCATATGAAATGCCAATAATTTAACCACAAACCATAAATGGTATAAAAATAACCCATACATAGTCAAACATATCACAAAACCTTTAATACAATATGGAAGATTTGTATCATAATAAATCAATTTCCAACAAGTATAAAATCCATCAATGGATGTTGACATAGATGAAAATATTTTGTAAAAATCTTTGAGAGAAATATCCATATTTCATAAAAACATTTTAAACTCACAAAATTTTTGAAATAAAGAAAATTAAATAAATTTTTGAATCAATGTGTCCCACACCACTCTGAAACATTTTAATGGAATTATCATTTTAAAAACATTCATATCTATATAAATAAATCCGTAAAACCCCATTTTGAAAACATGGACATTGATGTGAATGATTTAGAAGAATAAACATTTAAAACATTTAAAATGATGTTTTAATAAAATATTCCATTAAAAAAATCCCATTAAAAACTCTTTTATGAAACATGGACATGTATAATAAATATTTCCCAGTAAGAACTTACCCATAATCTATCTCGAATAATAATGAGATTAAAAAATTAACCCTTACATTGAACTTTCCTTGGGTCAAGGGTACATTTGACCTCCTATATAATGGCCATAATATGTTATTAAATTATACCATAACCACATTAATATTTATTATATCATAAATGATTCATTTATGACTTTATACTACCCATTTAATAATGATTTCTATGATAAATTAACATTTTGGGTAATAATCACTTTCTTTATCGTACAAGTTTTAACTTGTTATTCTTGATCGTATCATTTAGATCAAGATTTAAATAATTCCAGAATATAAACCATGATTTATATACCATATATATTTAGAATATAAATATTTATAATAGATAGATATATGAAATTGAATACACCGGTTATGGAGATTGTATGTCGTACATATGCATAAACACGGTTTCCATTTTCATATCATATTGAACGAAAGTAAGTGAATAAGACATATGTAATTACATACATACATATATATATATATATCTATCTATAGTAGAATTATTATGTCATATATTACATACTTATTAATAATATATATTTTTATAATCATCGTTGAATGGTGAATGTGGGAATGAACCTCATCGTGTCATGGAGGCGGCAATCCATACATACGCACGAGCGGAAATATCATTTTATTGATGGTAAAGTCGTTTGTAATTGGATGTTATTTTATATATAAGTCTCATTAACGTGTTATATTTATTATTTACATTGGTTATAATCATTATTATACCCATACAAATAATTAAGTGTTTTAATGACAAACTACACCATGATGTGGAGACGGTAAGTCGTACGTACGCACATATGGTGACATTATCATTTATAGAATGGATAGAATAAAAAAAATGGTAGTACCAAATATATTGTAACCTTATAGTTTATAGGAGGTAATGGAGTTATTATTTTTTTATGGAAACAACAAAGAAATAAGAAGTGGAAAAAGGAAAGAACTTGAAAGAGGGTGGTGAAATTATTACGTCTTCTTCTGGTGTTTCCTTTTTAGTTGATCAAAAGGTCTCCATAGGATGGATTTCTGATCAAAGTGAGGATTGTAAGTTTTCATGAGGGAATTTGGGATGATATTTTTGCTTGGTTTGGCCGAGCCCAATGGCTTTGGAGGTGTGAATTTTAGAGAAGGTGATGTGCCCTTTTATAAGAGGTGTGATGGTCACTTTAGGAAAATATTAAAATATTAATTTATTATACAATAATTTTCGATTTATAATGGATCCAAATGAATTTATTTCGAGACATGGGTTGTTATGTGTAGAACTCCTCTCAACCAATTGGTTTTAGACATGTTTATGTTACCCTACTAACCTTATTTATTAGATTTAACTCTAATGTAAATAGTTTAACTTTTATCGTGTCTTCTTATATTATAACACTATATGGTTAATAAACATACTCTAAAATTCCAAGAGAATATCAAGTTGCTTATTAATGAAATATATAATATTATTTAATACCTTTGGAAGAACCATAGATTTTTGAGAAAATTATATCAACCAATAATATATTATTTGTTTTACAAATTAATTTATGTCAATTTTGACACTATTTGGTATTTTGTTTTTGTGAAAGTCATAACAACCGTATCAATTCAAATAAAAATTATCTAATCAACCCTAACTTATCATATTAACCTATAAAATTAGTGGAATTTATCATAAGTCTCAATTTCCATTTATTTGGATATTTATAATACCAATTATTGTAATATTTTATTAATAAGGTAATTACACCATCATCATTGTGTTATAAATAAATTAAATTATTTGATGTATAAAAATAATAAATAAAATACCTTTATGTAGAAAATATTTTTATATTTATTATAAATATTTTTAGCTAAATTTATCTAATTGATAACCCTATATTAAAAACTGTTTTGTTAATAAACTTTGAATTTAACACTTTTAACTCTTCTTTAAATAAAATAATAATAAATGTTCTAATCTAAACCAAGTGGACCAAAAAGAATCATATTTTTTCCTATAGTTTTTTTTTCCAAATTACACTTATCCAATATAATTAGGACACATGTTAGGGTAATTATAATATCATTTTTACCCTTAATTACCCTATTTAATTTTAACCGTGGTAAATAAAAGTCAAAAGTTACTATTCACCAAAAAATATTTTCATATTAATTAACCAAATATTACTTATTGATGTTAATTGTGTCACTAGGTTTTATGAAATTCAAATCATAGAAGCGGTTAAATTTAGTTTTCTGCAATTTTTCAAATATTACTAGAAGGTTGGTAAAAGACGGTAAAAAGTTCAATAAAATTTTATATATCTAAAATTACTATAAAATGACTCCAATTAATTACATTGAACATATATAGGTATTATGTATCTATTTTTACCTAAAATAAATGAAAATAAAATAATTAGTTATTTAAATAAAAAAGTCGGTTTAAACAATAACGTAGTGTTTTTCACTATTTAATCAAAAATTGAATGTTTTTAATAAAATACAAAAAAATCACCCTAAGATTATTTTGATATTCCTAATTAAAAAATGAATTCCATTTTAACAAATTAAAAACATAGACATTGTGTTAATTAATTTAAAATTAATTCTCGTTGTCAAAACGAAAAAAAATGTTTTTAAAAAGTAAAAACCATCAAATGATTGACACGTGTTTATGTCAAATTAAAATGTGAAATTACTTATAATGACCTAAATTGTATTAAATGATAAAAATATAATCTAATTGTTATTTTAAACCATTAAAATTAAAAATTTAACACTAAAAATTATCTCGATTAAAAAAGTTGTTTTCAATTAAAATTTATTATTTTTAACTATTCATCAAAATATAAATGTTATCAGAAAAGTACCAAAAAATTTATCCAAACTATAATTTAATGTCCCTCTTCTAGAGAAGAATTTAATTCCATTAAATTGAATATATAAAAGTTTCAAATATTGTTTTAAAAAGGGTTCTTCAATAAAAGGCGGTAAAATTGATTTTTTTGAAAAATACTTCTTTTATCTAAAAAAAATGAATTTGTTCTTATATTATGTCTAATAAACACATAATATATATGTTAAAATTATATATAGTATATTATATTTCAAAATGCAGTTAGTACTATTCATAACCACTTTTGGAATGTCTAGTTTCGTAAGTTATGGTGCGCTCGTACTCGGTGCTGTGTGTAGAAAAAGCTATTGAATTACTTTAATGAGACAACATACTCTGAAATATTAGGGGGTTAAATTATCCCCTCCTTCAATAAATTTTATTCCATACAATTTGAAAATTTTTCTTCAAAAATAAAAGGTTAAAAATAGAAAAATACCTTTTTGGAAAACCCACATCGAAAATTGTGTTACTAAAATTTTGTCTTAATAAGAGGGAAAGGGAATTAAAAAGTTCCCACCAAATTATGTTATCGATTAGAAAAGCATTGGTGGAAATTAGAGACCCATAATTTGAGGAAAACCATAAATAGTGATTGGCGTCATCAATCACAAACAAATGTAAAATTGAGGGCCTCAAATTCATCATTCTAAGATGATTTAAAATATCACCAGTTCAAAAAAAACATAAGGAATTATGATATCAAATTTTTTGTTTTATGATCCCTTACCTGAAGTTTAAGAATTAAATTCCTAATAGAATAAGAAAGAAAAATATACTTGACATGTATAGTTCCATCCTTTAACTAATTTCAACCACAAACTCATCTTTCAGTCTAAAAGATAATAGAACTTAAAAATATTCTATTTATCCTAATCGTATAGGGTTCCAAAAAATGAATTTATAATTAATCTATCAGACCTTTTAAAAAAACTATATTATACAATCCAAGACATCATGTGGGCCAGTGGTAGGTGAGGCACCCTTGTCACCCTTCGGTTGCGGGTTCATGTCTCACGGCCTTGCCGGATGCGATGGGTTATCGCCCGACCTCTGGGTTGTTCTTTTTATGAAAATCCGAAAATAATCTCAAGAAATTATTTAACCTTAACAATAGTATCCAATTCCAAACTTAATATATCCCAATGTTTAGAATTATCCAAAATAAATCTGTCCAAACTCACAGTTAATAATATATAAGGAAGGTAAACAAAATGAAGATCCTTTTTTCCATGTAATAACATGTGAAAATCATCATCATGTATTCTTTTAAAACACTGTAACACCCTAAATTACCATAAAAACTTATTGATTACATTCATGCTCCCATATTCCTTAAAGAATAATGGATATACTCCATCTATCCAAAAATGTTGGAAACTCCAACAATGATGGAATATACAAATCATTAATCAGTTTCAAGGTATTCTAGAATATCATATATAATTTATCCAAATGAATCATATATTATTCCAAAATCAATACCTCAGTATCAGAACCATTTTCTTGTCTATATTTCACTCAACCATATATTTTCCAAAACCAAAATAACATGTTATTGAGTCACTTTTTTGGTCCCACACATTCTCATGTTTTTAATGGAATAGTACTCCAGTACTATCCTTGTATACTCTATAATTCTTATAACATGTACATCATTAATAAAATACTCAAATGACAAAATATTTTAGTAACAACATAAGAAATATATCCATTCATCTTCATCTCTGTTATTATCATAACTTGACTATTATTCAATAGCATCATTTGGGGTATTCTCAGATGATATTGACATTGATTCGCATAGTGTCCCAACTCCTTGCAGATGAAGCATTGTACATTTGAAATTTTTTTCTTACCCTTGAAATCACGTACTTGGTGTCCTTTTTCTCCACACATATAACAATCTATCATTCCCTTAAAGCATTTACCAAGTTTAATCTTTCCATAGTTATCACATATAAAAAATTCCTTCTTTCCCCTCTTCCCTTTATCCATATTTCTCTCTTCCATCATTTTCTTCTATTTCTTCCCTTAAAATCCATAGGACTCAGAGAGTTTTTTTAACTTATTTTATTAACACATGATATTATTTCTTCATATTATGAGAATATTTGGGATTCTATTTCCCTTTTAAATGTTTGATTAATACCATGAAAGATATGATCCTTCTTAATTTTTCAATCATGTGTATTGCTAGAATTATCATTCCTTCTACCTGGTGCCATTTCCAAACAATGGAATACACTAGGTTAGTTTATGAATCACAATGAATAATTCCAAACATGTAAAATACCTAATGTAAATTGAAAAGTTTATGCATATAATTTATAATCATAAAATGTTTTCTTTGAGAATGTATTATTCCTAAATCATTCATAATGGCTGGTAATAAAAATGTGAAATATCCTAATCATATCCCCCAGAATTGTCATAACCAAGAGTGCATCAAGGCTCATTGTTGTGTACCATGATACCCCGGGTCATGCCTAAAACTCTTTGTCAGAGTTTTCACACCTAGGTACATCTGTGGTAGAGTGGCCTCTACCTGCTCGTATCCAGACAAGGATGTATTGCTTGGAAAATACCCAAAATCTCAATGTTACCAAAATTCTAATAAGTTATTCTATACTAATCCTCAAAGTATATCTGATGATAATATTCTCTAGTCAGATTTTTTCGAAATCTAGTTTCCAAGGTTATTTCTAAACTTCCTATGATACCAACAGTAACGCCCCAACCCCAGTTATCCAGAGTCAGTGTGTTATTTTATTACATTTGTGTGATACAAGGAAATCATGTCCCGAAAGACCGATCAATTTAGCAATCTTGGAAATATATTACATACATCAACTTCACATTACTATTTCAAACATAAAATACAACATAGATAATTCTTTGAGAATTCCATTATTCCCTTTTAGCATAACCCTTCATATCAAATATAACACACTTCTTGAAAATACTAGGAAAATAAAACAAAAGAAACGGGTGAGATCAGATGCTCAGTAAGGGAAAACAATTTAGTAGAAGATAACATAAACCATAGGCATTTTGAATAATTGAGAACACATGCCTTGACAAATAATAAACATGAGCACTTGATAGCTAAAATATGAGTTGAGTAAATAATGCCATCCCAAAACATAGTCATGGGTATTCTACTAGTCGAATAACCACATGAACCATAAATATTATTTTCATAATGAGGTAATGTATAATTCCAGACATTCTGAAACATTTTTTCAAGGCTTCAGATAAGACGTCTAACAATGATTAAGTCCTCGGCCAAAACCATATATCAAATTGGGAAAGGTCTTGGCCAATTCCACGTCGAATTTTCTCATGAGACATACCAATTCATCAAGAAACTATTGTGGGATCCTCCCATCACTTACTATGTCCAATACAATCCTCATATGAAATGGTTGAAACATAACATAAACATTCATAACAGAACATGCATAAGAATTGTCAATACTTTAACCATAAACATTGAATGTTATAAAAATAACACATCCACAGTCAAACATATCACAAAACCTTCAATATAATATAGAAGATTTGTCTCACAATAAATCAACTTCAATCAAGTTTAAAATCCATCAAAGGATGTTGACATAGATGAAAATGATTTGTAAAACTCTTGGAGATAAATTTCCCTTTTTCATGAAATCATTTAGAAGTCACACAATTTAAAAAAGAAGACATTTAAAGACATTTTTTAATAAAAGTGTCCCATACCACTTTTAAACTTTTTAATGAAATTAACATTTTAAAAACATTAATTTCTATATAAATAAATCCTTAAAAACCCATTTTGAAAACATGGACATTAATGAGAATGATTTAGAAGAATAAATATTTAAAACATTTAAAATGATGATTTAAGAAAAGAGTCCCTTAAAAATAATCCCATTGAAAATAGTTTTATGAAACATGTACATGGATAATAAATTTGTCTTAGTAGAAACTTAACAATAAACAATCTCGAATAATAATGAGTTTGAGGAATTAACCCTTAACTTGCACTTTCCTTTGGTCGAGGGTACATTTAAAATCCTGTATTATGACCATAAAATTTCATTTAATTACACCAAAACCAAATTCATATTTATTATATCCTATATGAATCATTTATTACTTTATACTACTCATTTAATAATTATTTCTATGATAAATTAACATTTTGTGTTATAATCGCTTTCTTTATCATAAATGTTTTAACTTGTTATTCTTGATCGTATCATTTAGATAACGATTAAAATAACCTTCATTTATAAATCATATATATTTAGAATATAAATATTTATAATAGATAGATATATGAAATGGAAGTCACCGTTTCGGGAGATGGTAGACCGTACGTACACATAAACATTGTTTCTATTTTCATATCTTATTAAATGGAAGTAAATGAATAATATATATGTAAGTACATACATACATACATACATACATATATATATATATATAAATATATATATTTAGAGATATATATATATCCAGTAGCATTATTATGTCATATTTTACATACTTATTAATAATATATATTTTTATAATCATCATTGAATGTGAGCATGGGAATGAATCTCATCGCTTTGTGGAGACGGTAATCCATATGCACGCACGAGCGAAAATATCATTATATTGATGGTGAAATCGCATGTAATTGGATGGTATATTATATATACAGAATTATTAACATTTTATATTTATTATTTATATCATTTATACTCATTATTATACCCATACAAATAATGAAGTATTTGAATAACAAACAACACCACGACGTGGAGATGGAAGCCGTACATACGCACCTATGGTGACTTTGTCATTTATAGGATGGATTTAATAACGAACATGGTTGCACCATATTTATAGAAACATCACAGTATTTTGGAGGTACTTGACTTATTATTTTGTTATGTTAATAACAAAGAAAGAGGAAGTGGAAGAAGAAAAGAACATGAAAGAGAGTGGTGAAATTATCACCTCTTCTTCGGGTGTTTCCTTTCGAGTTGATCAAAAGGGCTCCATAGATTGGCTTTCTAATAAAAGTAACGACTCTAGGTTGATTTGATGGAAGTTGGGAGGATATATGGTAAGGGGTTGGATGAGTCAAATGACTTTGTAGGTGTGATTTTGAGAGAAGGGGAGGTTCCCTTTTATAAGAAGGGTGAGGGTTACTTTAGGAAAATATTAAAATATTAATTTATTATACAATAATTTTCGGTTTATAATGGATTAAAATGAATTTATTTGGAGCCTTATGTGGTTATGGGTCTAAATCCTCTCAAAAAATAGGTTCTAGGAAAGTTTATGTGACAATTTTAACGTTATCTTTTAGATTTAACTTTTTGTTAAATAATTTAACTTTTACTGTGTCTTCTTGTATACTAACACGATATGGTTAATAAACTTACTCTAAACATTCAAGAGAACCTATAGTGGTTCATTAATGACATATATCATATTATTTATGCTCTTTGGATGAACCTTATATTTTTTTAAATATTATATCAACCAATAATATAGAATTTTTTTAAAAAATAAATTTATGTCAACTTTGACACTATTTGTTATTTTGTTTTTGTGAAAGTCATAACAACCTTATCCCTTATAAAAACATTTTTCTAATCAACCATGAAATGTCATATTAACCAATAAAATTTTTGTAATTCCTCAAAAGTATCAATTTTCATTTATTTTGATATTTATAATATCACTTATTTTAATATTTCATTAATAAGGAAATTACTTCATCATCATTGTGTCATAAATAAATTAAATTATTTAATTTCTAAAAATTATAATCAAAATAAAATTTTGTAGGAAATCATTTTATCTGTCTACTGAATATTTATAGTCGAATTTATCTTATGTAGAACCCTATATTAAACATGGTTTTGTTAATAAACATTGAATTTAACACTTTTAACTCTTCATTAAATAAAATAATAATAAATATCCTAATCTAATCCTAGTTGGACAAATAGGATAATATTTTATTCCTAAGTTTATTTTTTTTTTAATTACACTTATCCAATAGAATTGGAACATGTGTTAGGATAATTTTCATATCATTTTTACCCTTAATTCCCCGATTTACTTTTAGTTGTGGTAAATAAAAGTCAAATGTAACTATTCACAAAAAATCATTTTCATCTTATTGAACCAAATTTTACTTACTAATGTTATCCGAGTCTCTCGAATTTTTTAAATTCAACTGATAGAAGCTGTAAATTTTAGTTTTATGCAAATTTGAAAATGCTCCTTGAAGGATGGTAAAAGACGGTAAAAAGATCAATAAAATTTTATATATCTAAAGTTTTTATAAAATGAATCCAATGAATTAAATTGAACATATATAGGTATTATGTATCTATTTTGACCTAAAATAAATTAAATTAAAATAACTTATTATTTAAATAAAAAGTGAGTTTAAAATAATAACGTTGTGGTTTCACTATTTATCAAGAAACTGAAAGTTTTCAAAAAAATACCAAAACTTCACCCTAAGCTAATTTTTTTATTTAGAATTCAGAAATAAATTCTATTTTACCAAATTCAAAAAAATATATTTTTCTTCAATTAATTTAATATTAATTGCTGTTGTCAAAACAAAAAACCGGGTTTTTTAAAAGTAAAAACTATCAAAAGATTGACATGTCTTTATGTCAAATTTAAATTTGAAATTACTTATAATGACCTAAATTGTATTAAATGATAAAAATATAATATAATTATACTTACAAACCATTAAAATGAATAATTAACACTATAAATTATTTTGATTAAAAAAGATGTTTTCAATTAAAATTTATTATTTCTAACTATTCATCAAAATATGAATGTTATCAGAGAAGTGAAAAAAAGTTATCCAAACTAAATTTTTATATCCCTCTTCTAAAGAATAATTTAATTTAATTTAATCAAATATATAAAAGTTTCAAATATTGGTTTTAAAAAGGGTTCTCCATTAAAAGGTGGTAAAATTTCATTTTTTGAAAAATACTTCATTTATTTCAAAAAATTGAATTTTTTATTATATTATGTCAAAAAAACACATAATATAGATGTTAAAATTATATAGAGAATATAATTTTTCAAAATAATTTAATACTATTCGTTACTGCTTTTTTAACAGCTAGTTTGGTAAGTTGTGGTGCGCTCGAACTCGGTGTTGCGTGTAGCGCAAGCTATTGAATAACTTTAATGAGACAACGTACTATGAAATCATGGGGTGTTACAAAATAACCTTATAAAAATAATGAGCCTCATTATAGATGTTATATTTATATATATAAAACAGCTTTTAGATCCTTAAGAGTATATCTAAAGGAGTTCTTTCACAGAAGTGGTAACCACCCTAACTGATCATTTTCGTTTTTTACTTATTACTTTACCTCATCAAAATCTTTTGTATTTATAAATAAAATATTAAATTAAATATCCTAAATATTAAAAAAATTATTATTATTATTAATATACCATTATCCACCCTATCTTCCATCAAATCATTAATTAACATATCACTCATGCGTACGTACGAATTATTGTCTCTACGTAGAGGTAGAATTCAGTTTTCAATGTAATATTTTATGGTTGGGTATAATGAAGGTTTTAGTGTTTATATATTATATTAATAACACAATTATTATTCATAAATGATATTATCATTTCTAAATTCTTACCTTCCAATCTATTGGAAAACGATAATGCTACTTGTGCTTACCTGTACACTACCACCTCCACGAAGTGATATTATTCATTATTCATTTATTCTTTACATGGATGTTAATAATAAAGTATTTAATAATATTATATGATGATTATGATATAATAATAACTATATAATTTGGAATTATTATCAATTAATTTTTAATTCCATACATCAAAATATGGTAACATCGTTTATGTGTACGTACAAAATACCATCTCCAAAAATAATATAATTAATTTTTCTATAATAAAAATTTATAGGTATACATAAATATATATAAAATGAATATATATTATATTAATATCATGATTAAAATTATATATATGATGGAACTGTGATCAATGTACATGGACCAGAACTACCAAACCAAGATTATTATGAAAAAAGAAACACTTAACTCCCATAAATGATGATTTTAGTATATAAATATTTAAAAATGGGTGTTGAAATGTTATAAAGGTATAATATATGATATTATAATTATTTAAATTATTAAATTATTTATTCATATTAAATTTAAATTTATTATTAAGAATTATTGAAAACCATCAAAGAAAGTAGGTCTCATGATAGGTAGTTTATGGTATAATATTTTTGTTTATCAGGAATGTTTATGATTAATATTCCGATGAACAAATTTCATTTTCTACCTCTAAATAAACTCATAAATATTATTATAATATTTTTGTTTATTTAAAATACATGTTTCCCATTCATTTTTATCCCTTTAATTATTCAAGATATGGAAAACATATTTTTAAGAAAAATTCACTTTATTTCTCTCTTCAACCGAAAATCATTTTAAATCCATGTCAATGTTTTCTAAAAATTTATTCAATAATTATTTTAATATCAATATATTATTTTTAATTTAATTTTTACACATGATTATTTTTTAAATGAATCTTCTTACTTTATACAAATGATGTACTTTTAATCATTTTGTAAAAGTGTGGAATTAATGTTTTCATTTAAATTATACGACATGAACAATATTTACCTCTATCATGACCCATAAATTATTTGTTATTTCCATTAAAAAATTTATATTTTCATTTAAAATAAAATAGATTTTTTTTAATATTTGTAATTTTTTATTTTAAATTAGTGATTTCAAATTGAAAAGGGTGTTTTCCTCATGACATGCTTCAAGAGATATTTTAATGGAATTTTTCATTTATGATGATATCCATTGATGTAAATTAAATTTATAAAGGGTATATGATATAATGACACCATCCATATTCATTATATGGAAGCTTTATGATTATAATTAAAATATTTTTGTGAAACCAATTCATATTCCAAGGGTTATAGTATGATGAATTTATGAAAAGTTTATGAAACCCATTTCTCTTCCACTAGTTATGCTATGATGAAATGGATAAATATTTATATAAACCATTTCTTTTCCATAATTTATGCGGGGATTAAATATTTATGAAACCCATTTCCCTTTCATAGGTTAGGATATGATGAATATTTTATGATCTTGCAACACACATATGTATTATTTTCATTATGTGACAAGTGGTTATAGAATTAAATATCCCTCCAATTCATTATAAAAAGAGGGATTTATTATGAGATATAGGATTGGAATGTGGATTGAACCAATTTTATTAAGTGAATATGTCCACTATGATAGTCTTTGGAGGTAACAATGACAACTACGATTGAATGTGGAGTGAACACAATACACTATGATTGTATTTATGGGGGGACTTGACTACTGAGGAAATTATTTTCTATACTTATGTGTGTTCCAAAAATATGTTTCTCGTGCCAATGTTAGGACCTCAAGGATTAATTTATTTTTTTTATTCACGATTCATGTTTGATGAAATTCTAAGCTTTTTTAAATGAATCAAGATTATTATCAATGATATGCAAGGTATAGTTTCCAAATGTCTATATCATATTCTCATAACCATGTTCTCTTATTATGACTAAGTGATCATGGAAATATACCTTATTTACCCTTACCGAGAATCTTATATCACTCTTTCATATGTTTAATTTTCCCTAGGATATAAAGGAATTTATTATGTATGATATTTCTAAAAAGGGTGCCAGTTACAAAGAAAATAGTGGAAGATGATGTCGTTAACTTATGAACCAATTTTTTATATATCCATGTTTCCAAAGGCACTAGAACTATAAGATACTAGCATGGATCATTATTTTTTGTAATCAATATTCATTTAATAATATATAATATCTATTTACTATCAGTATGGGTCTCTATAGTTTGTATTAGATAAATAATTTGTTAGATTTGGAAACTAGGATGAGGGAACGTTAGTGAGAACCCTAGGGACAATTCTATGTATAGAATAACATCCTAATGATTTGGTAATGATAATGGATGACGTGGGTTCAATATAGTGTGTCATAGATTAAAAATATGATTTCAATATTTAGGAATTTAACAAATAATTTTTCATGATTGTGTGGTTTTACACTATGATTATTGTTACTTGAAATATGTTTTTTTTTGTTTTAGCTAATGTATAGAACCTAGAGGAATCGTGTTAATATTGAATGAGATGGGAAATAAAATTATTATCCTGTTGAGTAAACAAATGTTATTGGAGGTGTAATGGAAAATCACATTTATACTCTTACACAACATTATCATGCTTTGATCATGTCGGGATTCCAAATGAGAAAAGGAGGGACAATGTTTTGGTGAATCCTTCATGAGGAAACACCAACCTTAATTTACTCCGTCCTTGAATACAACAGTTTCTATGTAATTAATTAGTTACAATGAAAAAATATTTTACATTATATAGTTTTCTAAAAATGAATTTTTTGTCTATTTATCATTTGTATGGATAAGAAGATCAATGGTGGAATCTTATCAAGAACAAGAGGTAGTGGGAAGAAATTAACTCTATAGAGTGGGATGATTTTAAAAAACTTATTTCAATAAGTACTTTCATCTTTTTCTTTATAGTAAAAAGGAGAAATAATTCATCAAGTTAAAACATAAGGATAACTAATCTATTAGAACATATGGGGAAAAAATTACAAGACTTGTAAGGTAAACATCGTGTATTATCTTCCAACCTGAATGTAAAGTTTCACAAATCGTTAGTGGGTTAAAACCAATTCTCTAAAGTTCATTAGACATGAGAGACATTAATATATATAAATAAGTCATTCAATGTGTTATGAAGGTAGAAATAGATATTGGAGTTACCTATTCATATCATAAATCTTATATGAAAATAAATATAGAATTAAAATGAAATAATAAAAATCATGGAGAGATGAAGATGATTATTCCTTTATACTTGAATGTAGAAGGAAACATGGTGGAAATTGTTATAATAGGATTGCAAAATTTTTTATGTTTGTAAAATAATGTCATAGTGAAATATAATTCCATAGTGATAGGAATAAGCCTTCCAATGATGAAGGAAATGAACCAAATAATTCACTAACCACACTCTAGTTCTTCAAACGAATGGAATATCATAATTATGATATCTAGTAGTCAAAACTAAAGTTTAATGATGATGATATATGTTATAAACCTCTTAAGGATGGATATAAAAATATTTCCAATGTGATCAATACTACTACGTGGATTATGGTGACAATGTGTAAAAATGGGCACTTACTATCCACTCTGGAACTATTAATATTTTATTTGATTCCAAATCTACCCAAAAATTTATATCTAATGAATCTTCTAAAGGAATCATGGTAACACCTCAATGATTAGATGATAAAGTAGTAGTGAAAAACACTATTGGTATGAAAAGTATATTATTCTTATAAAATTTATGTATATTGAAATGTCATTCATGTAAAGTTAATTATTCTCCATGTAGATGAATTTGTCTTTATTTTTAAAATATATTGGCATTATTTACATAAATCACACATCAATTTCTATGGAAAGGAATTCACTTTTTATATTTTGAATAAAACTATGATCTTTTTTCGGTGTGATAAAAATTATGATCTTACAATGGGAATTACATCTATTTTATGGGTCTTTATTCTTATTCAACTGTTTTTTTATTTTAGATGGATGTGGAGAAATTAAACATCAATGATATTCCTATTTCATAGGATATTTTTGATGTTATTTTGAAAGAGTTTCCTCATTGTCCACCAAATCGTAATGTAGATTTCTCAATAA
This sequence comes from Viscum album, assembly GCA_963277665.1. NCBI lineage: Eukaryota > Viridiplantae > Streptophyta > Magnoliopsida > Santalales > Viscaceae > Viscum > Viscum album. The sequence goes on from OY728157.1 coordinate 1,435,898,178, forward strand.
AACTCATACCAAGGGTTATACATATTTCCAATCATCCATATAGAATGGCCTTGATTTATTTTTAGGAATTGAAGAAGCAAATAAATTAGAATATTGAAAATGGATTTATTCATCCACGTACATCACTTTGGGGTGCACCTACCCTTTTTATCAAGAAGAAATATTGATCAATGATATTATGTATTGACTAATTTTAACATAACAAGATATAAGTAAAGAATATTTATCCCTATCCTCAAATTGATGACTTATTGGAAAAACATAGTGGTTCTAAATACTATTACTAGATTTATCTTCATTTTGAATTTCATCAGTTGAGGGTCATGAAATAGAATATTTCCAAGGCAACATTCATTTTAGGGTATGGACTCTATAAATATATAGTAATTCAATTTACTCTTCTTAATTCTCCAACTATATTTATATATTTAATGGTTAGAGTCAATAAAAATTAACTTGATCAGTTTTGGGAAGTCTTTATAGATGATATTATTATATATTAAAAGAGTAAAAAAGATTGTGAAGATAACATAAATAATTTATTTAATAGGAAAAGGAAGGATATTTTGTATGTAAAATTTATATTGTGTGGATTTTGGTTATAAAATGTATCATTTTTTGGTCATAAAATATCATGATATTGTATATAAGTGGATCCATTAATGATAGATGTTACTAAATGTTTTCCCAGACCAACCACTGTGACTATGGAATTTAGTTGTGTTGGTTTTCAAAGACCCGAAAATTTTAATGAATTTTTTTTCATAATTTCTTTGGAATTTTACGAGTCTATAGATTCTGAAGGCCCCTGATTCTGAGCCCCGGTGTGCCCGAAATCAATTTCTAAAGTTTTTTTCTTGTACGTTCAGTAATCGTATGTGCAAGTTTTTCTATCTTTTGAACTAGTGATCTAAATTGAAATCCAAAGACACTGATGAACTCACAACGCCGATATTCGCCTAAGGGGTCCTTTACTGCAGTTGCGTTTGTACGGGAGGATAAGTTAACTTTTGATACTTCTTCAAAATAAATAAAAAATTAATGTGTTACATAATTTTTGTTAAGGGGTGGTTACTTTCTCCGAAGAGGAGTTAGAGGTGGGGCCCACATCCCACATAACCTCCCATGGGATGATAATGTGTGTTGGGTCCCACTTGAGCCTAACCCCTCAACTTTTCCTTAAACACCCCATAAACTCCCCTTAATTAATTTGACACCTCCCCTCTTTAATTGAGACTTTCCACCCTCCTCTCATGAATGTGCCAACACATTTCAATTAATGATCAGTTAATGAATTGTCTCCTCTAATATTTGATCTATTTTTAATTTCATGAAATTATTAAATTATGAGGGGGATTTTTATTTTATTGCTTGGCAATTATTATGTGGAGAAGATTTGGAGGATTATAAGGAAAGATTTCTTCCCACGAAGAACACGATCTTCCTCTCATTGAAGGACATCTCCTCCACTTCTTCAACCGGGGCAAGAATGTGAGGTGATGCCCACGAGGAACTTCATCTTCTACCTCATTCGACCCCGACAAGGAAGGGTGGAAACACCAATTAAGAACATCGCCAATGAATAACAACTTATTCCTTCGACGTTGACGGAATGATATCCATCATAAGCGACGTCGTCTTCCGCGACGCCCGACCTCCACGATGCTCTTCTTCCATAGCTCATTGACGTGCAACGTTCTTGAAATTGAGGTTGGGTGAAATAAGTAATATTTATTTATTCAAATGTGTGTAAATTACCCACGCACATTGGCATTTAATTTTTGGTTGATGGTGATCAATTTATTATCAACTAACGCGGAGGGCGCGAGCCGAACAAATACAGCCCGACATCCCTCTGTTGAACCTTGTTTATGTTTCTGATGGAGGTGGAGCTGGAAGGGCATGGTGCTGACGCACTGCACCGAAGGAAAGAAGCCACGACCATGAGGCGGGGGCAACAAGAGGCCGCGGCCAAGCTGTGCCGCGGCCGTGGAGGACCGGTGCCATTGCGCTGGCCGCGTGGGGGAAACCGCGGCTCGCAAGCCCAGGCCGCTCGGTTGTAGAAGAACCGGCTGGCTAAAGCCGGCCGGGCTGAAGGACCTGCGGTTCCCTTGGTACCCCACAGTGGAGGAGGTGTGGGCCGCATCGATGGACCGCTTACTGGAAGAACCGGCCGGGTCAAGCCGCCCGGGTGGGAGAACTGCGGCGCCGCACTGCGGAGAACCACGGCCCGCGCTGGGCGGGCCGCTTTAGCGGTGAATTGGACGACCGCCTTCCGGCCAGGCTGAAGGGAGCCATGGAACCCACTAGTGCCACATGAGGAGGAACCGCGTCCCGCAATCCATGGACCACAAGCACCGGGAAGACTGGCTGGCTTTAGCCGACCAGGCCAGAGAGGCGGTGCCACTCGGCACCGCCGTTACATTGAACCAGGGGGCCGCGCCCTCCCGCTCAGCTCATCCGAGTTGGCCGAACTATGGTCCGGGACACCCTTGCATGGGCCGGACCGCTTTCCGTCGGGCCAGGCCACCCCAGCCGGTTCGGACCCGCCGAGTTGGGTTGGGCCAACCCGCCAGCCCACCGGGCTTGACAGGCCGGACCCGTTTTTCTTAAATGTGAATAACTTCTTGATCATGCGTCTAATCGATGCGCTGTCTACGGAATCGGGACCCTTGCGACAAGGAGGTCCTTTTTCGATACTTTAAGTGATTTTTGGACAACTTTGGAAAACAGCTGAGTTTGGAACGAGCGTAATTCGAACTAGGCCCCTAGAACGGAAAAACCGATAACCTTCAGACCGGGCGTCCGATTGATGCGCCGTCTGTCTCATTGGGTTTCTTTTGAAAAGATGGAACTTTGGGGTACAACAACTCTATACTTTGTGATAGTTGATGTAATGACCCCTTTGCTCGAGGATCGGACCCTCCCGGAATCGAGCGTGCTGTGTGCGGGAACCCTAGAGCTGGCTGCGACTATGAAAACTACTGTAATGGGATCATTCATGGGTTTGACAGTGATGACTACTGTTATTGTATCTTGTGTGGGTCCGACTATTTGACCTCTGTACTTGTATCCTGTGTGGGTCCGATAGAGTAGCTGGTCTTGTATCTTGTGTGGGTTCGACAACTTAACTGGTCTTGTATCTTGTATGGGTCTGACAGCTTAGATGAATTAGTGAATACATCTCATCAAATCTATCGCTATAATCCTTCATGGGTTCGATAGTGATGACTACTGTACAGTAATCCTCCGTGAGTTTGACAGCGACGATTACTGTACTGAGATCCTCTATGGGTTCGATAGCGATGAATACTATTCTTTAATCCTATGTGGGTCCGATAGCTTTGATGAATCAGTGACTACATCTGATCATCTCTATCTCTATATGAAATATGTATACTTGTGTGAGTTGAGTCTTGATTTTTAATCATTATCATTGATGTGATTGACTTTACTTTCTTTGTGGAATGGGTTATGCTTTGGCTCGAGAGTTGGAGTTGAACTGAGATTGATAACTTAGGTATATGTATGGGCATATAACTACGTAGGTTTGGTTGATACTTCGTGGTTGTATCTTTATTCTATGGTTTATCCTTTGTAGATTCTGGGAGACCTTCGTGGGTCTCACGGTCCCTACTGAGTATCTTTATACTCACCCCTGCACGAGCTATGCCCGCACCTTGTTGTGTTGGATGCAGACGACGGACAACGTTGATGAAGGAAGAGAGCGAGCCAGGACCGAACGATTCCCGGAGGTAGACCACATGACGAGACGGTACACGGAGTAGACCGATAGATGAGGATTGCTGAGGTGGACATATATACCTACCCTTCAGGTAGGATACTCAGCGGACGTTCTAGGAGCTGCCCTTTTTAGCTGTTGTCCAATTTTTTAGTTGTACTTGCTTTCCGTTGTACCTATACTTTACTATTGGGTTTGTATTTCTGGCCCCTTTACTTTCAGCATTACTTTTTGTATACAGTATTCACTTAGTGATTACTTCCTATTGCGTAATCTATTGTATTTGTTTACTTTAATAAAGGAAATGCCTTCCTAGCTTAGGGATTTATGCCTTTGGTGCTAGTCGCGAACCCATGTCCTGTGGAAGGCAGGCATGGGGTTGTCACGGCATGGGCCCCGAGGATGGGTCGTGACAAATTGGTATCATAGGAGTTGGTTATACAACATAACTTAGACTCTGATTCTTTAAATGGAAATAGTGTTTAGTGTTTTAGGTGTGGTTATCAGTTTAGGGAAATCGATGTTGGTGCAGCGGCCAACATATCCATACACGAGGACCCTGACCTCTGATTTCTGACTCAGTGCCTGAAAACACTGATTTCGTGTGTGTTTCCTTTGAAAATTTTTTCTTCGTGATTACTTTGTGTCAGCTCCCCAGGTATACTATTTTGACCGTGGAGCACCTGTTCCTTATCAGGATTCCACTACGAAGACAACCAGCTAGGGTTCCCGGTAGAGAGTACACGATGACGGCCCACCGAGCGACGAGGCTCTAGTGTAGGGCCCTATTACTATGTTGGCACCTTCGGGTGGTGTACCTGCAGCACCACCACCAGTTGGGTAGAAGATGCTACCAGATGTACTAGCAGACGGTGCAGCCGACAGAATGTGTTGCATGAGTTCTAGCGGCAGTGGCCTCTGAGGTTTCGAGGCGAGACAGATTCCGAAGCAGTAGAGGACTGGATGGAGGTGATTACTGGAGTTTCCCCCCTATTTGAGACACTAGTAGAGTAGATGTTGATCTTAGCTACTAATTTTTTTTCAGCAAGTAACCGTTAGGATGGTCCGCATAATGATGAAGTTTCGGTACTTGGACCGTTTTCCGATATGGTATCTTCGGGCAGTGTGCCATCTATATCACTACCCATTAGTCAGCAGACACTAACGATAGTACCGGTAGACGAATGATGTAGGCTTAGTGCCTTACACGTGTTTCAACATCAGATATTCCTCACATTCCAAGGAGAGCCCGACTCACAGGCGGTTGAGGAGTGGCTTGAGGAAGTGGTTGAGAGTTCCCTAGAACTTCTATAGCTTCGGCAGGACGACGTGTCGGTAGATGAGTATTCATCGAGGCATACCAAACATTCTTGGTACTCGAATAATATGCTATGATCGGTTCTTTAGAGCTCGGACCTCTGATCGAGGTGTGTTTAAGGATATCTGAGCCAAAACTTTTTCCTCTATACATTCCTACTTATGTTAGGGTGCTAGAGAGAACCTTTGTGGTTAAATGTTCATTGGATGAGTGGTTATAGCCAGTGAATGTTAGCAGTTTGAAGCATGAAACTGGTGTCAGTATTAGAGACTCGAGCATGTAAAATGTTTCATGAAGAGGAATTTTTAAGGACAGATGAATCTTCAGGGGAGCAGACATAGAATCAGAGCCAAGAGAGCAGCATGAGGTGGTGAACATTTCCACATGTTACAACCACCCGCCTTTGTAGTCCCCGCTAGGCTCATGGAGCTGGAGGGCAGGGGAAGAGAGTAGCTGCATGCGGTCAAGGAGTGCGACTCAATGGATCTAAGAATGATTTTAGATATGTTCTATGTCCAATATTGACTTCTGTATCAATAGATATAGGTACCAATCATTCCATCCTTCCACAAATCTTTTCCCATACCTAGAGTTTCCGGTTAAGCCGTTGACTTGATCCTCACGTCTGAAGATACCTTTAGGAGGAGACTCGATAATAAAACTTATGCTGACAGTGTGATCTGACCCTTGAGGTGAGAGTTTCGGTTGTAATCTCTTGGTGGCAGCGTCGAGGCCTTACAACGTTAGTTTGGGTATGGACTGGGCAACCAAAGTTCATACACTGATTGACTGTATTAGGAAAAAAGGTTGTGGTTTATCTACAACTTTGGGATGGGGTTTTCCTTGGTCATCGAAAATGAAAACCCAAGAAACACAGGATGGAATCATGCATAAGAGGGTGCGGTTTAACAATCATGAGTCAGCCAGAATTCTCCAGAGTTGCAGCACCGCTTTCAGTGTCGACGAAGAAGGAGAAACCCTTCGTGTGTTCAATGAGATTCCAGTAGAGATTTCTGCAGGTGAGGCAGAGGCAGACTGGTGCACCCATCTTGAGGCTACCGGAGGAGGGCATTGGGTACGTAGTTTACTGCGATGCATCAGGGAATGGACTCGGGTGTGTCCTGATGCAGGAGCGAGCGGTGATTGCATATGGATCACGGCAATTGGGAAAATATGAACATAACCGCGCTAACCATGACCTGGAGTTAGCAGAAGTGGTCTTCGCCTTGAAGATTTGGCGGAAATATCTGATGGGCGAGCATTTTACAATCTACTCTGACCACCAGAGTCTCAGGTACATCTTTTCATAGAAGGAACTGAACTTGAGATAGCGGTGATGGCTCGAGTCCCTCCAGGACTATGACTTCGAGATAGTCTATACTCCTGGGAAGGGGAATGTTGTAGCAGATGCTCTCAGCATGAGATCGGGCATTCATCTGCTAGGAGAGGCGAAAAAGAAGCTAGCCGCGTTGCAAATATCCTTTGTGGATAGAGATGGATCAGCCTTTCTCACATAGTCACTCCTCCACTCCTTCAGTGAGTCAGAGAGGCACAACGAGGGGATATTGACTGTGAGATGCGACGTGCTCAGATATCCTCTGGGCAGGAACCTGATGGGTTTTCCGAAGGTGGGGAGCACATCATCCTCTTCAGATGACGTATCATGGTACCAGTTTCACTACAGGAGGAGGTGTTGAGGGAGTTTCACATTTCCCCTCTAGCGGTACATCCAGGAGCAGATGAAGACTACACAGAGCAGACAGAAGTCCTATGCTGATAGGAGATGGAGACCACTGGAGTATGAGGATGGCGAGTACGTCTTCCTATGGGTCTCACATCGACAAGGTCTATAGGGATTTGGTCAGGGTAGCAAGTTATCTTCGTGGTTCATCAGACCTTTCTAGGCCCTCAACAAAATAGGCGAGGTGGCTTACCACATGGCCCTTCCACCTCAGTTTCACTGGCTGCACGACATCTTCCACGTATCTTAGCTGAGGAGATACCTGCACGACCCATACCACATCATCAACCATGGGGAGATGGACATCGATGACAGGGCAACATTCACGGAGGTCCTGGTAGAGATCGAGGATCGATAGAAGCGGGTCCTATGTGGACGGTCAATTCCTCTAGCGTGAATTCGATGACAGCATGGGAACCTCCGGGAGTGCACATGGGAGCAGGAGTCTCAGATGCGTTCTCAGTACCCTCATTTGTTTCCTTAGTGTGTGTTGTAGCTTTACGGGGACGTAAATCTCTGAGGTGGGGGTAATGTAAAGACCAGAAAATTTCAAGGAATTTTTTTTCTTAATTTCTTTGGAATTTTACTAGTCTGTAGTTTCTGACTGCGCCTGATTCCGAGGCTTGGTGTTCCCAGAATCAATTTCTAAAGTTTAGTTTGGGTACGTTAAGTAAAAGTATGTGTAGGTTTTTCTATCTTTTGAACCGGTGCTCGGACTTTAAATCTGAGGACACTGATGAACTCACATCACCGATATTCACCTACGGGAACCATTACCGCAGATGCATTTGTACGGGAGGATAAGTTAAGTTTTGATACTTCTTTAAAATAAATAAAAAATTTATGTGTTACATAATTTTTGTTTAAGGGGTGGTTACTTTATCCAAAGAGGAGTTAGAGGTGGGGCCCACATCCCACATAACCTCCCATGGGATGATAATGTGTGGTGGGGTCCACTCGAGCCTAACCCCTCAACATCCCCTTATACTCCCTATAAACTCCCCTTAATTAATTTGACACCTCCCCTCTTTAATTGAGACTTTCCACCCTCCTCTCATTAATATGCCAACACATTTTCAATTAATGATCAATTAATGAATTGGCTTCTCTAATATTTGATCTATTTTGAATTGCATGACATTATTAAATTATGAGGGAGCCTTTTATTTTATGGCTTGGAAATTATTATGTGGAGAAGATTTGGAGGATTAGAAGGAAAGCATTCTTCCCACGAAGAACACGATCTTCCTCTCGGTGAAGGACATCTCCTCAACTTCTTCAACCGGGGAAAGAACGTGATGTGTCGCCTGCGAAGAACTTCATCTTCTTCCTCATTCAACTCAAACAAGGAAGGGAGGCGACGCCCATGAAGAACATCACCAACGACTAACAACTTATTCCTCCGACGTGGACGGAATGATATCCGTCTTACGCGATGTCGTCTTCCGCGACGCCCGACCTCCACAACACTCGTCTTCCAGAGCTCGTCGATGTGCAATGTTCTTGAAATCGAGGTAGGGGTAAATATGGAATATTTATTTATTCTTATGTGTTTAAATTACCCTCACACCTTGGAATTTGATTTTTGGTTGATGGTGATCATGTTGTTATCAACTAACAAGGAGGGTGCGGGCCGAACAAACATGGCCCGACGTCCCTCCGTTGAACCTTGTTTATGTTTGTGACGAAGGCGGATCTATAACGGAACGTTACCAACACACCGTGCTGGAGGAAAGAAGCCACGACCAGGAGGTGATGGAAAACAGAGGCTGTAACCAATCTGGGCTGCGGTCGTGGAGGACCGACACCATCGCGCCGGCCACGTGGGGGAAATCGCGGCCCGTAAGTGCGAGCCGCTCGGTTGAAGAAGAACCGGCCGGCTAAAGTCGGCTGGGATGAAGGACCCACTCCGCCTCGCAGAAGAGGAGGTGAGGCCTATATTCACGGGCCGATTGTTGGAAGAACCGGCTGGCTCAAGCCGGCCAGGCTGGAGAACCACGGCACCCCCCTTGGCACTGCGCTTTGGAGACCCGAGGCCCGCGCTGGGCGGGCCGCTTCAGTGGTGAACCGGCCGCCCGCCCGCCGACTAGGAAGAAGGGACCCGCGGAACCCATTGGTGCCCCGTGCAGAGGAACCGCGGCCCAAAATCCATGGGCCGCTCGCGCCGGGAAGACCATCCGGCTTCAGCCGGCCGGGCAGGAGAGGCAGCGCCACTCGACACCGCTGTTACAAAGAATCGAGGGCAGCGCCATCCCGTTCCACTCGGCCAAGCTGGCCGAGCCGCGGCCAGCCGCGAGCTGGGAAGACTATGCGGGGGCCGAACCGCCTACCTCCAGGACGGGCCGACCCCCCAGCTTGTTCTGACCCACCGAGCTGGGTCGGGCCGACCAGCCAGCCAACCGGGCTTGATGGGTCGTGGTCGTTTCTCTTAAATGCGAATAACTTCTTGACCGTGCGTCTGATCGACGCGCGGTCTGTGGAACTAGGACCCTTGCGATGTGGCGGTCCTTTTTAAATATGTTATGTGAGTTTTGGACAACTTTGGGAAATGGCCGGGTTGGAACGAGCGTAATTCCAATTGGGCCCCTGGAACGGAAAAGCCAATAACTTTCAGACCGGGCGTCCGATTGACGCGCCGTCTGTCGCGTTGGGTTTCTTTTGATGAGATGGAACTTTGGGGAACATCAACTCTAGAATTTGTGATAGTTGATGTAACGACCCCTTCGCTCGAGGAGCGAACCCTATCGGAATCAAGCACTACTAGAATATTGGGCATTGAAGCCCATAGACACGGGCGACCGCCTTTGTAAACAAAACATAGGGCTTCGGCGCCCCCCCCCCCCCCCCCGTCTCCCTCGAGCCCCCCCCCCCCCCGTCGTTTCCCTCCACGTGCGGCCTCCCCCACCGCCCTGCCTCACCGCGCGCCCCCGCCACCCTCCACCGCTCGCCACCGTCGCCACCCTCGTCAGCCTTTGCCCTCCGCACACCCTCTTCCCTCCGCCCTCCCTCCCCGGCCTCCCTCCGCTCTCCATCCATCCTCTGCTCCCCTCCGACATCCCTCCACCCTCTGGCCTCCGCCCTCCGGCCTCCTCCCACTCCTCCCCTACCCCTTTGACCTCAGGCCTCCGGCCTCCTCCCTCTGGCATCCGGCCTTGGCCCTCCGCCCTCCGCCCCCAAGGCTCTCCCCCCCCCCCACCACCCCGAACGACCCCCGCACCCCAAACAACCCCCCCCCCCCCCCCCGCACACGGACACCGCTCCCTGCACCCTGGACAGCCCCCCCCCCCCCCCCCCGCACCCCGGACACCCCTCCCCACACCCCGGACAGCCTCACCCCCCTCCCACCCCGAACAACCCCCCCCCCCCCCCCCCCCCGCTGCCCATCCCCCGTCCCCTCACTGACTCCTCTCCTTCGGCTCCCCAACTCCACCACCGCTCATCCCCTCTCTCACAAGAGAGGCCCCGACTCCCCTTCGCTGCCTCTCCTCTCCCGAGTAGCACCGCCTTCGGCTCCCCTCCCTTCCAGGTTTGTAGCGCAATCAGGTATGACATGGGCTTTCAGTTACATTAATATTTTATCAATGGTTCATAAACAAATGATCAGTATTTATTTTAAATATAGTTTATTTGAAAAATGAAAATGTAATAAGTATTGTGTAAATGTTTTTTATACATATATTATTATGGATAAGAGTTGGATTGATCTTCCAAATCGAAATTATAGAGAATATTTCAATGGAATTATGTAGTTTATTGACTTCACCAGAGGATTTGAATGTTACTATATTAGTTGTCCATGTATAAAATGTGATAATAGATTTCAATTCACATATGATACTGTGAGGGAGCACCTATTCTTTAATGGATTTCAAAAAAAATATAAGAGTTGGACTCGTCATGGAGAAGAATATGTTCATTTTCAAAATATGGATGCAGCTCAGATGGATGTTGATGCAAGGATGAATGATCCAATGCATGAAATTCTTACTGAAATGGTATGTGGGTTTGATCCTGAAGGCATTGACATACATAATCTTGAGACCGGTGAGATAAATCTTCGCTCTGGTGAAGATCATGATTCGAGGAGGTTTTATGAAGCACTTGATGATGCAAAAACAGAATTATATCCTGGATGTACTTCTTACAATAAACTGTCATCTATCGTGGAGTTGTTGCATTTGAAGACGTTGAATAATTGGTCAGACACATCATTTGACATGCTTTTGGTGTTATTGAAAAAAGTTCTTCCTATCGATGATAAGATTCCCGAGTCATATTACTATGCTCATAAGTTGATAGAGAATTTAGGTTTTACATATGAGACCATAAGTTCATGTGCAAACAACTGTATGTTGTTTAGAAAGGAAAATTCCCATTCGGATATTTGTACGGTTTGTGGTGCTTCCAGGTGAAAAGAGAACAGGGGAAATAAGACTCATCAAAGTCAGATTGCGATACAGGGGAAACCGATTTCCGTAAAGAAAATGCGTTACGTTCCCTTAAACCGAGGTTGAAAATATTTTTTATATCATCTAAAGTTTCTAATTTAATGAGATGGCATGCAGAAAGAGTTCATGAATGTGATATGTTAACCCACCCGGAAGACTCTCATGCATGGAAGGATTTTGATAAGAGACATCCCGACTTTGCTAAAGATGTTCGTAATGTCCGATTGGGATTGGCAGTAGATGTTTTTAATCCATTCAATTCTATGGTTGGTGCAACTCATAGAACATGTCCCGTGGTGTTGGTTTCATATAATCTTCCTCCGTATATTTGTATGAAGCAACAATTTATATTACTTTTCACTCTTATTGATGGAACTAAAATTCCGGGGGATAAGATTGATGTTTACCTTCATCCATTGATTGATGAGTTGAATGAATTTTGGGGCGATGGTGTGATGACTTATGACTGTGAAACAAATGAAATGACCAAACTAAATGATTCTTTATTGTGAACAATCAATGAATTCCTAGCTTATGCAAATTTATCAGGCTAGAGTATGAAAGGAGAATTTTATTGCCCTTCTTATAATAAAATAAAAACATCTGTATGGCTTGAACTTTCCAAAAAATGGGCATACATGGGTCACCTGTGTTTTCTCCCCCGTCTGCACAGGTTCAGAAAGGACAGAGTGGCATTTGATGGTTCTAGAGAGTTCAGCCTAGCACCAAAGATCATGACAAGATTCAAAATGTTATCACAGATTGAGGAAGAAAACATCTGCACGGTATATGAAATACAGGATTTGGTGGCTCCTCCAGCACGTAATACTCATGCTGTGGGTAGGTAGTGCAGTCACAATTGGAAAAAGGAAATTATTTTTTATAGTCTTCCGTATTGGAAAACTAACATGCTGAAGCATAATTTGGATGTTATTAACATTGAAAAAAATGTTTGTGATAACATATTGTGGACCATTTTAGGTGTTATTGGAAAATAAAAGGACCATGTTAATTCATGCAGTGATTTGGAAGAAATGGGTTTAAGGAAATAGTTTCATTTACAGTTAGCTAAGGGAAACAAGGCATATATGCCTGCTACATAGTATACAATGACTACAAAGGAGAAAGAGACATTTATTTCCATTTTGAAGATGGTCAAGGTGCCTGATGGTTACTCTTCTAATATTTCAAAGTGTGTGAATCTGACGAGCAATACATTGCAAGGGTTTAAAATTCATGACAATCACATACTACTTCAGTAGTTGATTCCAATCGCAATTTGTGATTGTTTATCCCCCAATGTTGTTCAGCTGTTGATTGAGATGAGTAATTTTTTTAGACAACTTTGTTTAAGAAATCAAAGAATGAGTGATTTAAAAATTTTTCAGGACCGAATTGTACTTATGCTTTGTCACTTTGAGAAACTCCCCCACCCCCACATTTTTTGATGTTTTGGTCCACTTGACAGTGCACCTAACTGATGAAGTAATGGTTGCTGGCCCAGTGCAATTCAGGTGGATGTATCCTATTGAACGGTATTTGAGTACATTGAAAATATTTGTACGCAACAGAGCTCGTCTGGAGGCATCAATAGCCAATGGTTATTTGATGGATGGGTGTACTACTTTTTTGTGCAGAATATCTTACAGATTTTTGAAACAAAATTAAATAAGCCCTCTTCGAATTCATGATGGTCCATTTGGAGAAGGAACCACATTTGATATGGACAAAATCGAGTGGATAAAAGCACATAGATATATCTTGTTCAATACTCCATTAGTTGCACCATTAATGCAGTAAGTATCTTATCAAGTGCTTGTATAACTTTTACATGTTTTGTTTTCATAATTTGATCATTTAAACATCGCGTAATCATTTGCAGGAAACACATTAATAAGATAAAAGAAGATATGTATCGTGCGACTGAGTTGAAAATTCAACAATCTCATTATGCGTCATTTCATGATTGGTTCAAAGATTAAGTATGCATAAATTGATTTTCATTATGAGTGAAGTATTATACTAATTTCTTTCTACATATATCAGTATTGAATTGATAAAATTATGTAGGTTCCTAAGCTGAGGGAGTTAGGATACCCTACGCTAACTGAAGTATTATCCAACTGGATAAGGGTCCATCAATAACGGATCGTCGTTATAATGCTATTGATGCTAATGGTTTTCGATTTCGCATTAAATATGCTGACAAAAAATGACAAACACAAAATAGTGGCATCGGTTGTCCATTTTTTTATTCTGGTTATTACTATGGTCAAATGATAGACATCATTGAAGTTGTATACACACACGGTTTGAAGTACATATTGTTAAAGTGTAATTGGGTTGATCCGGTGCGTGGATGTAAAGTAGATCAATATCAGTTTTCATTGGTGAATTTTAACTATATGTTATATAGAAATAATGAATGAGTTGAGAATGAACCTTTCATTTTGACATCACAAGCGGAACAAGTATTCTTTGTTACATTGCCTTCGGATCCATGTTGGCAAGTTGTTTTCAAAATGTCTCGCTGAGGAGTGTTTTTATTTGAAGAAGATGAACCCGGGACTGTTCCATTTTTTACCAATAACTTTATCAACATACTGTATTTCAACGCGAAGAAGATATTTATTAGTTCAGAGAGGTTGTTGAAGGAGAAATTGTCGATCTTCATGCTTAATTAAGGTATAATTTTTTTCCCGCTATTCAGTATTGAATTTCCTCGGATATCATAAATTATCTAACCATTTTATAAATCCTTGTAATATTTAATTATCTAACCATTCAGTATTGAAATTTTATATATAATTTGACAGATGTTATAAATTATCTGTTTTGTTAACTTTCTGATTTTTTAAAATTCATTCACAACTGATTATTCAATCCATTTTTTGTTTGATTAACAATTTTACAAGTTTTATTTTTTTAAGAACAATCCAATTTATCTTTTAGACACTTTGGATAGTCCCCTTACTAATGTTTTCTATGACTGCAGGCATGTTAGGGGAAGAGGCAGCAGATCCACCTCATCCATCTGAGGCATCTATGACTCAGGGTCAAGGTATGTTTGAATTTCATTGTCTCTATTTTTACGTAATTGATAAACATATATATATATATATATATATTTATTTATAACATTTGTCAAATTATATGTAAAATTTCAACAGGATCAGACCCGATTGCTTCTTCCTCTTGCAAGAGAGGCCCCAGTCGTGGCATTTTATCATGGAATTCCGACACGACGATTGATGTTTCATTTGATGAGGTATTTCATCTTGTGGGAACGAATGCCCCTTCATTTATTCGTCAGCTGAGTCACATCATAATGTGACCCACATCAATTTCCATTGACCACGCGTGACTGGCTTTTATCCCTCAGGACACATTAGATCGTCTTTGGAGGGAGGTTCGGGTAAAGAAGACCATTTTACTTTATTCCTTATGTATAGACAATACTAATATGTGTGATTTTTTCTTTATAGCAAAATTTTAATGTATTCCCCAAAGAGATTCGGCCTGTGTGTATGAGAAAATTCAGTAAGATGTGGAAAGACTATAAAGGCAAAGTGAAGAGGGACCACTAGGTACCAAATGTGGGTGCCCTAGATATTCTGGAAAAAAGTCCCGAGAGGTGTCCTCCCAGCTCAGTGGCGTTACATGGTTGCATATTAGTCTACTGAGGGTGTTTCGGTTTGTATATTTATTTTGGTTTATATATATTTTTCAAGAATGTGTGATTTTTTTTAAATTTGAATGAATTGAATGTAGCAGGTGTCAGCACGCAATTCGGAGAATCGAGCGTTGCAGGGACCGCCTCATAGGCTCGGGACTCGTCACGTGTCTCAGATCCGACATGAGGTATTTATTATTCATTTTTTAATTTATTAATTAATATGGTTTTGTGTTTATAATCTATTCATATAAAGTTGCGGGAGCAAGGTTCAGCAACTGATAAAATGTCAGTGTGGATGAGGACTCGTGATCACAATGATGCAGAGGTTGTAGCATTGATAGTAAGTGCTTTTACTTACCAATAATTACATAAATCTATATATTGACATATATATGTATATATTTTTTAATATTTCACACGCTCAATTTGAAGATGAGTTAGAACATCTGCCAGAGGACCAGCGACAGCTTCCCATACGAAGGGATGAGATCTTTCACCGCATTATTGGTCGGGATGGTCATCGGATATAGTTTGACCTATAGAACAGGGATTCCCCGTTCTGTAGTGTCACGCGATGCGGTTTTCGGTCCTGCTATTGCTCAGATGACATATCAGTTGTCAGATTTTGAGGCACAGTTGCGCACTTCCGAGGAGGAAAATGCACAATTGACCGCTGAGGTTAGACCACTACGGGAATATGTGTGTCTAGGTGATGGTGCATGGGATCATAAAATGCAAGTTTATACTGTATTTATTTATTTAATTTAAATTATTTTTGTTATGAAAATATTCATAATGTTTATTTGTTGTAGGCCCCTGGCCCACCGGATGGAGGTAGCAGTGATGACCATGCGTGACGCATCATATTCACGAGGTGTGTTTTTGTATTTACTGGTGGGGTTGTTATTGATGTATAAATTGGGTTTCTAGTGATAATTTTTGTGATTTGGGGGTATCATGTTGGTCTGACGCAATGTTTGTATTATGAAATGTCATAATACCTTTGAAATTATTTTATAAATGAAGTACATTGGAGCATTTTTTTCCAAGGTGTAGGGTTTAGTATTGGTCCTTTTCCATTAAAATGATATATCCTTCTATGTTTTATTTTAAATTGAGTATACTAGGACTATTTAACAAAGTATTTTTATCGAAAACTAGGGTGGAATCCGACTGATCCTATTTAGATAATACCCTATACCCCCACCCCGGACAGCCCCCCCACCCACGTACAGCCCCCCCCCCCCCCACTCCGGACAGCCCCCCCCCCCCCCGCGCACCCCCGTACAACCCCCCCGCACCCCCCGGACAGCCCCACCCACCCTGGACAGCCGCCCACCCCCGTACAACCCCCCCACCCAGACATCCCCCCTGTACCCTCGTACAACCCCCCTGCACCCCCCCCCCGAACAGCCCCACCCACCCTGGACAGCACCCCCACCCCTGGACAGCCCGCACCCCCGTATAACCCACCCCGCACCCCCTCACTAATACATTCCCATTATATCCACTTAATTCATAAATTATTATAAAAATCAATAATATGTGTAATATCTCATAACATTGTGTAAAAGGCACACCTCATTGGGTCTAACGCATAAGCCATTGTACGGTCCATTTAACCAAACTCACCCAAAGGGGTAGTTTAATCAATTTTATAAACCTATGAAAATGTTATCAATACTATTAAATCCACTAAATCATATCGAACAATAATAGTGTTGCACAATTTTGTAGCAAGATTTTGAAATATATTCCCCAACTATACATGGCTTCCTATCACATTGGGGAATAAAATATGTTTTACCCAAATTGATTACTAACCATGTGAAAAACATTCAAATGTCCATTTTAAGGTTCTCTAAAAACTAAAAACTTTTTCTTATGGTCATGCGGCCAACCCTGCATGGTTTTCACAAACCATGTGGCCTCTAGTATTCTCCCAAAAATTGTGTTCTAGGCTCTAGAGTATCCTCAGTCACCCCCGTACAGCCCCGCACCCCGGACAGCCCCCCCGCACCCACCTTACAGCCCACCCCGCACCCCCGTACATCCCACCTGCACCCCCCTGAATAGCCCCTCCCACCCCGGACAACACCCCCCCACCCCCGGACAGCCTCCCACCCCGGACAGCCCCCCCCCCCCCGCCCCCACTCCCGTACATCCCCCACGCACCCCCGGACATCCCCCCCCCACCCCGGACAGCCCCCCCCCCCCCACCCCAGAGATCCCCCCCATCCCCACACAGCCCCCCCCCCCCTGGACAGCCCCCGCACCCCCGTACATCCCCCCCAAACCCCCGCACCCCCTCGGACATCCCACACCCCCAACCCGGACAGCACCCCCACCCCCGTATAGCCCCACACCCCGGACAACCCCATGCACCCCCGTACAGCCCCCCCCCCCCCCCCCCACGCCGCAGCCCCCCCGGACAACACCACCAACCCCGGACAGCCCCCCGCACCCCGGACAGCCCCCCCCCCCCCCCCGGCACCCCCGTACAGCCCCCCACCCCACCCCCCTGGATAGCCCCACCCACCCTGGACATCACCCCCCCCCCCCTCGCACCCCCAGACCACCCCACCCAACCCAGACAGCACCCCCACCCCCGTACACCCCCCCACCCTGGACAGCCCCCCCTGTACCCCCGTACAGCCCACCCGCACCCCCCCAGACAGCCCCACTATCCCCGGAAAGCACCCCACACACCCGAACAACCCCCCACCCCGGACAGCCCCCCCACCCCCACCCCTTACAACCCCCCCCCCCCCCCCACAGCCCGGACAGCCCCCCCCCCCGGCACCGTACACCCTTCCCGCACCCCCGGACAGCTCCACCCACCCGGGACAACACCCCCACCCCCGTACAGCCCCCCCCAACCTGGACAACACCCCCCACCCCGGACAACCCCCCACCTTGGAATGCCACGAAATCAGGCAACAACAACCACGGAGTGAATTGTGAAATGGTCGGACAGACGACATGTCAATCGGAGGTGCCATTTGACCGCGGTGATCGGAAACGCATTTGCGGAGTCATAAAACACCACAACGGCGTGTCACGGTCGAATTTAGAGAAAATGTTCTCCAAATGACCTGAAACCGCACGAGAACGATAGAAATATTATTCGTGAGATTCTGGAGGAGGCGGCATGTCTATCGGACGTGCGGTACGCGCGGTGCGACCGAATGTGTCATTTTCAGCTGTGCGGCGAGCTCTAAAAGGGTGCGCTGGGTGGTCAAAACCACCTGAACGACCTCGGAATGTCACGAAATCAGATGAAAATAGCTGCGCAGTGAATTTTGAAATGGCCGGATATACAGAACATCAATAAGAGGTGTCGTTTGACCGCAGTGATCGGAAACGCATTTCCGGAGTCATAAAACACCAAAACGGCGTGTCACAGTCAAATTCAGAGAAAACATGCTCCGAATGACCTGAAACCACACGAGAACTATAGGAATATTACTCGTGAGATGAAAGAGGAGGCAGAACATCCATCGGACGTGCGGTGCAGGCTGTACGACCGAATGTGTCGTTTTTAGCAGTTCGACACACTCTAAAAGGGCGCGCTGAGTGGTCAAAACCACCCGAACGACCTAGGAATGCCATAAAATTAGACGACAACAACCTCAGAGTGAGTTGTGAAATGGACGGACAGACTGCACGTGAAACAGAGGTTCCGTTTGACCGCGGTGACCGGAAATGCGTTTCCAGAGTCATAAAACACCTAAACGGCGTGTCACGATTGAATTCGGAGAAAACGTTCTCTGAATGACCTGAAACCACACGATAACAATAGGAAAATTATTCTTGAGATGCAGGGAAGGCGGAACATCCATCGGACGTACGGTGTGGGTGGTACGACTGAATGTGTCGTTTTCAGCAGTGCGGCGCACTCTAAAAGGGCGCGTTGGGTGGCCAAAACCACCCGAACGACCGCGGAATGCCACGAAATCAGACGAAAATAGCCGCTGACTGAATTTTGAAATGGTCGGATAGAAGAAACATCAATCGGATGTGCCGTTTGACCACGGTGATCGGAAACGTGTTTCCGGAGTCATAAAACACCAAAACGGTGTGTCACAGTTGAATTCAGAGAAAACGTCCTCCGAATGACCTGAAACCGCGCGAGAATGATAGAAATATTAATCGTGAGATGTTGGAGGAGGTGTCACGTCCATCAGACATGTGGTGCGCGCGGTACGACTGAATGTGTCATTTTCAGTAGTGTGGCGCGCTCTAAAAGGGCGCGCTATATGGTCAAAACCACCCAAACGACCTTGTAATGCCACGAAATCTGACGAAAACAACCGCACAGTGAATTGTGAAATTATCATATAGAAGGCATGTCAATCGGATGTGCCTTTTGACCGCAGTGACCGGAAACACGTTTCCGAAGCCATAAAACACCAAAACGGCGTGTCACAGACGAATTCAGAGAAAACGTGCTCCAAATAACTTGAAACCACACGAGAACGATAGGACTATTATTCGTGAGATGCAAGAGGAGGCAGCATGTCCATCGGACGTGCGGTGCGGGTGGTATGACCGAATGTGTCGTTTTCAGTAGTTCGACGCGCTCTAAAAGGGCGCGCTGGGTGGTCAAAACCACTCGAATGACCTCAGAATGCCACAAAAACAGATGACAACAACCGTAGAGTGAATTTTAAAATTGTAGGATAGACTGCACGTCAATCGGAGATTCCATTTGACCGCGGTGACCGGAAACGCATTTCCGGACTACAGAAACACCAAAACGGCGTCTCATGGTCGAATTTAGAGCAAACGTGCTCCAAATGACCTGAAACCGCACGATAATGATAGGAATATTATCCGTGAGATCCAGGGGGAGGCGGCACATCCATCGCACATGCGGTGCGAGTGGTACGACCGAGTGTGTCGTTTTCCGCAGTTCGGCGCGCTCTAAAAGGGCGCGCTGGGTGGTCAAAACTACCCGAACAACCTCAGAATGCCACGAAATCAGACGACAACAACCGTGGAGGGAATTGTGAAATGGCCGGATATAAGGGACATCAATTGGAGGTTTCGTTTGACCGCAGTGACTGAAAACGCGTTTTTGGAGTCATAAAACGCCAAAACGGCGTGTCATGGTCAAATTCAGAGCAAACGTGCTCCGAATTACATGAAACCACACGATTATGATAGAAATATTATTCGTTAGATGTAGGAGGAGGCGGTACATCCATCAGATGTGCAGTGCGGGTGGTACGACCAAATGTGTCATTTTTAGTAGTGCGGCACGCTCTAAAAGGGCGCGCTGGGTGGTCAAAACCACCGAACGACTTCGGAATGCCACAAAATCAGATGAAAATAGCCTCAGAGTGAAATGTAAAATGTTTGGACAGATGGAACGTCAATTGGAGGTTCCGTTTGACCACGGTGACCGGAAACGTGTTTCCAGAGTCATAAAACACCAAAACGGCATGTCACGGTCGAATTTAGAGAAAACGTGCTCCGAATGACCTTAAACCGCACGAGAATGATAGAAATATTATTCACGAGATGCCGGAGGAGGCACCATATCCATCGAACGTGTAGTGCGGGTGGTACGACTGAATGTGTCGTTTTTAGTAGTGCGACACACTCTAAAAGGGCACACTGGGTGGTCAAAACCACCCGAACGACCTCGGAATGCCACAAAATCAGACGACAACAGTCACAGAGTGAATTGTGAAATGGTCAAATAGACGGCCCATCAATCGAAGGTTCCGTTTGACCATGGTCACCTGAAACACATTTTAAGGGTCATAAAACACCAAAATGGCGTGTCACAGTCGAATTCAGAGCAAACGTGACTTGAATGACCTGGACCTATATGAGAACGATATGAATATTATTCGTGAGATGCAGGAGGAGGCGGAATGTCCATCGGACGTGCGGTGCGGGCGGTACGACCGAATGTGTCGTTTTCAGCAGTTCAGCGTGCTCTAAAAGGGCGCGCTGGTTTTTCAAAACCACACGAATGACCTCAGAATTCCACAAAATTGGACGACAACAGCCGCAGAGTGAATAGTAAAATAGTTGGACAAACGACACATCAATCAGAGGTTTCGTTTGACCGTGGTGACCAGAAATGAGTTTCCGGAGTCATAAAACACCAAAACAGCGTGTCACTGTTGAATTCATAGCAAATGTGCTCCAAATGACCTCAAACCACAAGATAATGATAGGAATATTATTCTTGAGATTTAGGAGGAGGTGACACATTCATCGGACGTGCGGTGCAGGGGGTACAACCAAATATGTCATTTTCAACAGTTTGGTGCGCTCTAAAAGGGCGTGCTGGGTGGTCAAAACCACCCGAACGACCTCGGAATGACACGAAATCAGATGAAAACAGCCTCAGAGAGAATTGTGAAATGGTCGGATAGACTACACATCAATCATAGGTGATGTTTGACTGCGGTGACATGAAATGTGTTTCCGGAGTAATAAAACACAAAAACGGTTTGTCAAAGTCAAATTCAGAGCAAACATGCTCCAAATGACCTGAAACCGCACGAGAATGATAAGAATATTATTCGTGAGATGCAGGAGGGGGCGGCACATCCATAGGACGTGCGGTGCGGGTGGTACGACTGAATGTGTCGTTTTCAACAGTGCGACACACTCTAAAAAGGCGCGCTGGGTGGTCAAATCCACCTGAACGACCTCAGAATGCCACGAAATCATACGATAATATCCGCGGAGTGAATTGTAAAATGGTCCGACAGACAGAACGTCAATTAGAGGTTCCTTTTGACCGCGGTGACCGGAAACGCGTTTCCGGAGACATAAAACACCAAAACAGCATGTCATGGTCGAATTTAGAGAAAACGTGCTCCGAATGACCTGAAACCGCACGAGAACGATAGGAATATTATTCGTGAGATGCGGGAGGAGGCAGAATGCCCATTAGATGTGCAGTGCAGGCGATACGACTGAATGTGTTGTTTTCACCAGTTCAGCGCGCTCTAAAAGGGCGCGCTGGGTGGTCAAAACCACCCGAACGACCTCAGAATGCCACAAAATCAGATGACAATAGCCACAGAGTGAATTGTAAAATGTTCGGACAGACGACACATCAATCAGATGTGCTGTTTGACCATGGTGATCAGAAACGCGTTTCCAGAGTCATAAAACACCAAAACGGCGTGTCATTGTCGAATTCAGAGAAAATGTGCTCTAAATGTCCTAAAACCGCATGAGAATGATATAAATATTATTCGTGAGATGTAGGAGGAGGCGGCACGTCCATCAGACAAGCGGTGCACACAGTATGACCGAATGTGTCATTTTGGCAGTTCGGCGCGCTCTAAAAGGGTGCGTTGGGTGGTCAAAACCACCCGAATGACCTTGGAATGCCACAAAATCAGACGACAATACCCGCAGAGTGAATTTTGAAATGGTAAGATAGACGGAACATCAATCGGAGGTTCCGTTTGACCGTAGTGACCGTAAACGCGCTTCCGGAGTTATAAAACACCAAAACGGCGTGTCACGGTTGAATTCAGAGAAAACGTGCTCTGAATGACCTGAAACTGCACGAGAATGATAGAAATATTATTCTTGAGATGCAAGAGGAGGCGACACGTCAATCGGACGTGCGGTGCGTGCGGAAAACATTCATTTTAAGACAACAAAAAGCACTTTTCTAAACTAAATCAAAGACTCTAAAATAAGAAAAAAAATTCAAAAATGATGACATTTCTTAAATTGGTGGTTTTAAATTATTAGAGTGCCCATGAGATGTCAGATTTCATTTTATTATATGTATATAATAACTGAATAAAGATGTCAAATTTACGTTTTTTTGTTTAGTTTTCATTGTATATTATTGTAGGTTTTTAAATCAGATGGCTGCAGATCGTTGAAGCACGTCTATCATTTATTGTTTATGTGGATATTGATGTTTACTGTGTTTGTATTTGTTTTTCATTTTTTATGATTTATATGCTGTTTTTTTATTTTTTATCATGAATTTTTTTTAAAAAAATATTTTTCCAGTGTAGCGACCGCCACTGGCGGTCGCTGTAGGCTGGATTTTCGTCCGGCTTCAGCGACCGCTGCGGTCGCTGTAGGCCGAGGTCTCGGCCACCTTCAGTGACCACCATTGGTGGCTGCTGGGCGGTCTGTATAGGCCAATAGCGACCCCCAATGGTGGTCGTTATTGGCCTAATTTTTAGTAGTGGAGCTTGTTGTGTGCAGGAATCCTAGAGCTGGCTATGACTGCGACAACTACTGTACTGGGATCCTTCGTGGGTTTGACAGCGATGAATACTATTCTTGTATCCTATGTGGGTCCGGCTGTTTGACCTCTGTACTTGTATCCTGTGTGGGTCTGACATAGTAGCTGGTCTTGTATCCTGTGTGGGTCTGACAGCTTAGCTGGTCTTGTATCCTGTGTGGGTCCAATAGCCTAGATGAATCAGCAACTACATATCATCATCTATATTTCTATAATCCTTCGTGGGTTCAACAATGAAGACTGATGTACAGGAATCCTCCGTGAGTTCGACAACGATGATTACTGTACTGGAATCCTCCGTGGGTTCAACAGCGATGACTACTATTCTTTTATCCTATGTGGGTCCGACATCTTTGATGAATCAGTGACTACATCTGATCATCTCTATCGCTATACGAAATATGTATACCAGTCTGAGTTGAGTCTTGAATTTCAATCATTATCATCGATGTGATTGACTGTACTTTTTGTGTGGGATGGGTTATGCTTTGGCTCGAGAGTTGGAGTCGAACTGACATTGATAACTTAGGTATATGTATGGGCATATACCTAAGTAGGGTTGGTTGATACTTCGTGGTTGTATCTTTCTTCTTTGGTTTATCCTTTGTAGATTCTGGGAGACCTTCGGCGGTCACGGGGTCCCTACTGAGTATCATTATACTCACCCCTGCACGGGCTATGCCCGCACCTCTTTGTGTTGGATGCAGACGACGGACAACATTGATGGAGGTAGAGAGCGAGCCAGGACCAGACGATACCCGGAGGTGGACCACACGACGAGATGGTACACGGAGCAGACAGATAGACGAGGAGTGCTGAAGTGGACATCTGTACCTACCCTTTAGGTAGGATACTCGGCGGATGTTCTAGGAGCTGCCCTTTTTAGCTGTTGTCCCTCTTTTTTGCTGTACTTGCTTTCTGTTGTACCTGTACTTTGCTGTTGGGCTTGTATTTTTGGCCCCTTTACTTTCAAAAATACTTTTTGTATATAGTATTCACTTAGTGTTTACTTCCTATTGTGTACTCTATTGTGTTTGTTTACTTTCATAAAGGTAATGCCTTCCCAGATTAGGGATTTACACCTTTGGTACTAGTCGCCAGCCCCTGGCCTATAGAAGGCGGGCTTGGGGTAGTCACTGTATGTGCCCTGAGGATGGTTCGTGACATGGTTTTACGGATATTATTAATGATTTTTAATGAATTTATCATGGTTGTATAATACAATAATTATGTTAACATTGACGGGAGCCTAGTTCATTTAGATAGATTAATGAGAGGAAAATTTCATGGAACTGAAAGGATGATTAGTCAATGCACATATCCTTACATTATCCTGTAGTGGAGAAGGGTTTCAAAAACATAGTCATGCATCAAATAAGGAAATTGGGTGAATTATTATGGAAAATGATATGGTTATATAATATAACTCTAAAAATTGAAGGTTCATGAGAAGAATTACCCAACTCATGAATTGGATTTTTTTGTGGTAAAATATTCAATAATCATTTTGAGAAATTATCATTAAATATAATGATTTATTATTTATACTTGTCGTAAAATTTAAATGTATAAATTCAATGAAAAAGATGATTATTCACTTGATAATACATTTGGAGTTGATTAATGATTATGAATTATCAATACAATACCGCCCTAGGAAAGCGAACAAGGTATAAGATGCTATGATTCATGTTATCTTATCTATTATGAGGATAAAAAAGATCAATTTTTTGGATTTTCAAATGATACATATAGAAGTCATAAAGTAATTAAATAAATATTATCTTTCTCAAATGTTTGTTTAACCATCTATCCATGTGATCATTAAAGAGGCAGTGAAGGAAGATATAGAACTATAAGACAAGGTTATAAATATTCCTAATTTTAACCATTATTGTGTTGAAATGATAATGTTTTGGAATTATGTATGTTATTTTTTCATAATATATTTGAAAAAGTATCTAATATATGTGGACCATAGTTCATCATTATATATTCATTTAGGAAGAATGAATATTTATAAATCCCTAATGTGTATTTTTGGTGAGACAACATAAAGGGATATATTTCTGAGTATTTACCTTGGAACTTGGAAAGTCCAAAAGTTAATACTAAGAGATAGTATTCAAAGGTGTTTCTCCAACCCATAACCATACCAAAATGGAAATGGGAAGACATCAAAATGGATTTTTTCGTGGTAATCCACAAAATTTATAATGACCGTAATTCTATTTGGGTTGTAATGAATCACTTTAAAATCATAGCATAATTCATTGATATCAAAAAATATTTATTTATTAATTATATTTCTAGAAGGAAGATTTAAGATGTTATACGGTTTCCTGGAGTACCTCATTCTATTGTATCTGGTTAGGATCTGAGGTTTACCTCAAAGTGACAGTGAATTTTTAGCAGGATCTGGATAGAGGGGTGAGCCTTTGAAATCTTACCATCCCCATATAGATGTTCAGCCCAAGAAATCTGGATAGAGGGTTGAGTCTATTGTATCTGGTTAGGATCTGAGGTCTATCCATCTTCTCTGGCGCATATTAAGCTCTTTCTGTGTGAATATATATTTAAGACTCTTGTGGTCAGTATATATCTCAAATTTATCCCCATAGAGATAATGCTGCAAGATTTTCAAGGCAAATACCACCACCACCAACTCCAGATCATGTGTTGGATAGTTTCTCTCATGGATTTTCAAATGCCTTGAGGCATAAGATATCACATTATCATTCTGCATTAGCACACAGCCTAATCCCTTCTTCAAAGCATCACTGAATATCACAAAAGGTTCCCCACTTCTGGGTAAAGTGAGCATAGGTGCAATGATAAGCCTCCTTTTCAACTCCTTGAATCTTTCTTCGCATTCATCACTCAAATAAAACTTTACTCCCTTTTGAGTTAGCTTGGTAATATGGTTGTACAATCGTGAGAAATTTGTCACAAATAATTGATAATATCCAGTTAACAGCAAGAAGCTACGTATATCCATTACCGATGTTGGCCTCAGACATCCCTCAATTGCATCTATCTTGGAGGGATCCACAGATATCCCATTGCTTGTGATGATATGACCCATGAATGAGACCTCCTTCAACCAGAACTCACACTTTCTATACTTTGTATAGAGCGTCTCCTTGCTCAAAGTCTCTAGTATAGTTCTTAAATGCTCCTCATGATCCTCCTTGGTTTTGGAGTATATTAGAATATCATCTATAATGACTACCACAAATTTCTCGAGGTAATCTCTAAAGACTCTATCCATCAAGTCCATGAAGATTGTTGGAGAATTAGTGAGTCTGAAAGGCATTACTATGAATTCATAGTGCCTGCATATTGTACGAAAAGCAGTCTTGGGGACATCATCCTTCTTCACCCTTACTTGATAATATCCCGACCGCAAATCCATCTTGGTGAAGTATTGTGCTCCACGCAACTGATCGAATAAGTCATCGATCCGTGGTAGAGGATACTTGTTCTTTATCGTGATTTTTTTAGGTTCACAATAATCAATGCAAGGCCACATTGACCCATCCTTCTTCTTGATGAAGAGGACTGGTGCACCCCATGGTGAAGCACTTGGGCGTATAAACGCTTTATCCAGATTCTCCTGTAGTTGTTTTTTCAGCTCTTCAAGCTCCATGACAGCCATTCAATATAGAATCTTGGATATTGGTAGCACCACTGGTATAAGTTCAATTGAGAATTAAACATCTCTTATTGGAGGAATACTAGGCAGTTCCTCAGGAAACACTTCAGCGAATTCCCTCACAATATTCATTTCTTAAAGGATGGTTTCCTCCTTGGACTCAGTCACTTGATCCAGATATGTGTGCTCTTAGGGCAGTAATATCCATGCTTGAGATAATGGAGCTAAAGGAGATTCATCATCCTCCTTACACTTGTAAAGAATAGGGGGTCGATTCTCCATATGAAGTGTGATTTCCCTCTCCCGACAATTTATGTTGGCTCTATATAAGGAAAGTCAATCCATTCCAATAATTGCATCAAATTCCACCAGAGGGAGTATTAAGAGGTTCACCAGGAAATTCAATCCATAGATTATAACAGGGGAGGAATTATATTCATGGGATGCAATGATTTCCCCATTTTCCGTACTCACTGAAATCTTTACTTCAATGATTTTTGGTGGTGCTGGGATTGTTCTACTAAACATTCGAGATATAAAAGAATGAGTAGAACCTGAATCAAAAAGTACGTTCGCTGTTATTGAATGAATAACTAGAGTACCTGTCACCACTTCGTTTCCGGGGTTCACTCCGGCAGAAGTGATGGAAAAAGATCTTCCTTCCTACCTTAGAGGTTGTTGGTTGCCTCAAAAAACCCTTGTATTAGGGAACTGATTTGAAAAATTCCCCGGTTCATTGCAGTTGTAGCAATTAACAATGAGTTGAGGTTCGAATGGAGCATTCCTATCCTCTGTCGTAGCCGCGGGTCTTTGTTGCCAATAGTTAACAGCTAGGTGTCCTTCTCTTCCACACCTAAAGCATCTCCTCATCCCCTGGAGGAAATTTCCAGGGTGTTTGTTTCTGTAGTTTTGGAAAGTGGGGTGTTGGATCTTCTTAGCACCATTGGATTTATCCATCGGACCGCCAACATTGAATTCCACCATACGCTTCTTGTCCCCATGATACCGCTATGATTCCCTGATCTCCATTTCTACTTTGAGGGAACATCGGACAATTTCCTCATAGTTGTCTAAGTCACGGATTGCTAATGATTTCTGTAGGCTAGGCTTCAGCCCACCAAAGAAGCTGTAAACTTTGCTTTCGGGGGTAACGACAAAGATGGAAGCGTATCGTGCAAGCCTTGAGAAGTTTTCCTCGTACGCTCCAATAGATTCTTTATCTTTTTTCTTGAGGTAAAGGATGTCCCTTTCTATCTTAAGCCGGAGGGTGCATGGAAAATATTTATCAAAAAACATCTTCTAGAAATCCTTCCATTCCAATGCCTCGATCTCCTTCTTAGGCTTCGTATTTTTTATCAACGTCCACCATTTATCAGCTTCACCCTCCATACGATAAGCTTCCAGGAGAATTGTCTCTTTTTCAGAACATTTAAGGATGGAGAAGATCTTTTCAATGGATTGGATCCATTGTTCAGCAATCATGGGATCAGATGATCCACTAAAAGTAGGAGACCTTTGTCTCATGAAGCTCTCGATAGCGACTTGTTCTTTCTTGGGGGGGGGGGGGGTGAACGTTACTCTTGTCCCGTGTTTCTATTCAAAGCATGAGTTAGCTGAGAGAGAAGTGTGACGAAGTTCGCGATTCCCACTCCAATTGGATTGGGTATCTTTTTAGTACATTCATCACACTGATCTTCACATCGGTTGTTAGCATGAGTCCTCCTATTACTGGCCATTGTCTGGAATAAAAGGAAAGTTAGGGGGTAACACATAAAAGATAATCCAAAGACAAAAGTTGATGACTTATAAATAATCTTTTTTTTCTTAACTCAAGAGTCTATGGGATTCAATCTAGTCTTTTCATGATCTACTTTTTAACATATATTCTTAGGGGAATTTTTTTAATTCCCTTGAAAAGGGTTCATACTAAGCTTGTGAATTTATCAAAACATATCCCCCAGGAGTGTCGTAACCAAGAGTGCAGCAAGGCCCGCTGTCGTACACCTGTTCCCGTTCGAGTCTATCTGAAAGCAGTGTGTTCGGGTTTTACCCCTAGGATACATTTGTGCCAGAGCCGCCTCTACCTGTTCATTTCCAGAAAGGGATGTATTTGCTTGATAAACCACTCACTCAGTACTTACAAAAACATAGGGATGTTTTTATTATACGTAGTGTCTCTAAGGCTTTACTGGTGTTTTCAAATCCTAATCCCAAAAATAACTAAACCCATCCTTTGATACCAACTATGAAAACTCTTCTTTTATTACATAAACAATTCACTTGATACAACATGGAGGATCGAGAGATCTAGTGTCTTTGGGGCTCAGTATCATTGCATAACAACTTAAAACATGAAATACAACATCTTTATTGAAAACATCCTTTACATTACCACTACATTCCCTCGTATATAGCATTGCATGGGATAACCTAATAAAATGTATAAGAAAAGGGTGAGCTATAAATCCCAGTAAGGGAATAAACATGGAATACATGAGGAGTACAATACATGTTAAAAAATAGTAATATCAATATAGAACATTAGAAACACGGAAATAAAGGCATGATAAATCATGATAATCTTAACATAGAAATGTGGCAACAACACTTAACATGGAATTAGCATGAGCCAAGGACCATTGCACATGAAGCATGAGTAAATCCACATTTCACATGAAGCACGAGTAAATCTTCATTGCACATGAAGCACGAGTAAACCCTCATGGAAATTGAGTTATCATGATTCCACACTCATTGCAAATAACGTATCAGGATACTATAATTTACCCAATGCATTGGAGCGCTATAAGGGCGCACCCTTCTTAAACATTTCTTTTCATGCATAAGTGTGCCACATGGATCATAAAACATGGATTCAATAAACATAATCATTTATTCCATGACAATGGAATGTGGAATGAAACTTTATAATTAATAAGTAAATGTGTATGAAGGTGAATACCCTTGACGGAGAAATGGGCATGGTATTCACTACACAATTGCATTGGCTTAGAAAATTGGGGAAATTTCAGCAACGTAACGGCGTGACATAAGAATTCATAAAAATGGTTGATGAGAGATAAAGGGGTGTCTCATAATATATACATGAAATGGAAAATAAGTAGGTCATATATATACATGTCCCAACAACTGTAATGGAATTTAGATTCATGATACAAAAGTATTTCTTGAATGTAAATGAGGAGAGAGAAGTTCCTTTCGGAATTTCGGCATAGTAACAGGTGCACATGAGAGGCATTTAACGGGAGAGAAAGGGGTATCCCATCATTCTAAAAATAATAGGGCAGTATGGGGGAGGTGAAAAATCATACCCCAATATTTATAATTGAAATTATAATGTCATAACAATATTATGAAAATTGGACAAAAAAAGTGAAAGGAAGAAAAACCCTAACTTGGAAGTGTGTTTCCAAAGGCTTGAGAGAGGCTTGATAGAGGCTTCTTGGGAGCTCGGGGCACCATGGGAGGATTCTAGAGAGAGTAGGGTAGAGGTTGGATGAACTCCAAAGTCTTTGAGTGAGGAGGAAGTGGGATCTTGGGTGGGTTTATATAGGAAAGGTGAGTGAATTCTTTATTATTTAGGTTTGGGACCACTTACATTAAACAAATCCAAACCACAAATCAGCTCATGGTTTTTGCCCATGGTTTTTTGAAAAGGGGAAAGTAAAACAATATTTTATAAGGAGAAAGTCCAAAATTTTTAAAATAATGGGGTTTCTTATGTGGAGGTGAGTCACAGTCCCATGGAAAATAATTTAAAAAGACAAGATGTTTAATAAGTCTTGAGGGGTCCATTAATTCTTTGAAAAGTAAGTCAAACAAACCCAAAATCACATTATTTTAATGGTTAAACATATATTTTCCGAACATAAAGCTTATTGTGTTTTATTACATCACTATTGGGTCATTATTATGTCATAAAACAGATTATATATTTAAACGGTATATAATTTTTACCCAAAAATTTGACTGTCTTAGAAAATTATGAAAAATTAACTATTGGATAATTTCGACGTCCTGATTCCAGAAATATCATTTATTTTATTTAAATAATTTTCTAAATATGTTAATTTTTACTTTTCAAATACAAACATACATTTATCGAAAATTCACGGGTTTTGACAGAAATGCCATTCAAACCTTAATAAAAATTATAATTGCATTCATTAAATTATAAGATCATTTATATATAATAAAAATTAATTTAATAATAATAATAATTTATTAAAATATTATTTAATTCAAAAATCCCTTAATTTAATAAAATATAATTCTTAATTAAATAATAACTAAAAACATTATTTGTACTTTAAAAACTATTTACAATGTATCAATAATGACAAGAAAGTATATTCATTATTATATACAAAAATAATGTACAAGAACATAGTACTAGCGATTTGTTATATAACCCCTTAAAACAGCCGCAAATGACCTAATGGTAAGGTGTGCGATGGTGACAGACTCTTGGGGTGGCTCAAAAAACATTGCTCTAGTGGTAATCTCTATCAACTTCCACTTTTCCCATAGAAGGTCTCGTTCGAGCTTAACATGATGAAGCTCATCTTGGGCTTGGTCAAGAGAAAATCCCAAAGACGCGACCTCTTTTTCGAGCTCCGACAAATGGCCTTTGTATGGAGCAATTCTACTGGATGAGGCCATCACTTCCTTTGTCTGAGTAAATTGGATTTGTTAAAGCCCTATATTTATACGAATCATGTGATCACTGTTCAACAGCTATAAAAACAACGGTCACAATTCTTAACATAAAACCAAAGAAGTTGACATTTTATATAAACCTTTTACATAAAGATACATTTAATTAGTTCAAGAGGGATTTCCATTAATGAAACTTCGGGTCGTTACACTATCTACATTTTGTCCCAAATAACGGTACATACTAGTTGAAATTAAGGAGTTTGAATCTCTTAAATCAAATAAAGAACATGAAAGAGTGCTAAACATACTGATCGTGCAGTGTGAAAATGCTCACACCCATCTCCTCTTCCCCTATGTTATTGGCCACATCACCAACCATTTCATGGTCGAGGTCCCTGAGGATCACCCTAAGGTCGACCTCCTCCTGCACCATCTTCCCTTGCTAGAACGGGAGCCTTCTATCACTACTACTAAAAAGGTCTGGCTGAAAACTATTACTGAGGTGGGTGCTGAACCTGCCCACCTACACCATACTGAAATCAAACTGGGAATTGGATCTGAATATGTCCTTGACCTCCATAGAAAAATCATCTGGGTCATGTTCCCCTGGGGAAAGGGTAAGGACTAGGAGATCAGAACTGGATCTACTGAGGACTACTCCCAATTGGCCAAAACCTGAAAGGCCCTGACATTGGAGACTTGCTTCTAACTATCATCCCCTTTGATGAACTCTGTTGGCTCCGCTCTCATAGTACACCTCCCTGCGAGTGTATTCTCTACACGACATCATCCTTCTTCTGAACCCATATGTATGTCAACAGAGTGAAGTGGTAACTACATACTGAAGAGAAAGTTGAAGGGCCTCCTCCAAGGGTTGTGGTTGAGACTCTTCATCTGGAAGGAGGTCTAAATAAAGACAAAGAAGATCCTTAAACATGATCCCCAGTTCCCTCACCAAGATACTCTCCTATTGAAGGGATATCATCTATTGTCTCTTCTTAGCCTTCATCGTGGAGGAAAGAAACTCATCCCAAAACTCCTTCTCAAATTTATCCCTTGAAACATCGGTCTCTTTTCTCTCTCTGAGGTAATTTTTCAACCACTAACGCATCGTTCCTCGCATCTAGATCATTTCCAGAGGAACCCGATACTCTCTTAGAGCCTGGATGAAGGTACAGGTGATACCAGGCTCCTAGATACATCCTCCCATCTCCAGGTCTAACAAACTACCTTTGTACTTCCCTAGGGTATGTCGCTGGAAATAACGAAGGATATTCTGCCACAATTCAGCCTCCACTTCTCGATCAACCATCCTCTAATCAACCAGTTCAGCCTATTGGGCCTGAAATTCTCATACCACACATGTGCAATGTTCAGATTCCATAGCTGAAAATGTAAACAAAGAACTCTTAATCCCGGGTAGTATGAAATTTTGTTTTATGATTTAATTTAACACTTTATTTGTCTTAATTTCAGAAAAATCACAAGTAATCACAAGGAAAAAAAGTCATTATGATACATCTACCTTTCTTAGGGTCTTTACCCTATAATTAGTATAGCCTCACTTGGTCGTTCGGTAGGCCCAGTGTCTATAAATCAAATCACAGGGGGGCCTAAAATCCAGTGTCCCAGCTGATCTTCCCTGTCATATTTCAAGCACCAAGGCTTCATAACATTATTTCCCTATAATACCATACAATCTACACCGTGCCTAACTCAAAACTCCATATTACCTCTCAACCAACACGTTTGATACCATTCTATCACGACCTGCATTCTTCAAGATGAGGGAAGGGATAAAAAAGGACCACACCCTTCCTTCTACTAGATGAAGGAGAGATAATGAACCCTGAGTCACACCTTCAACAGGCCTTGCAGTGGAAATTGGAAAAAAGGGTATATAATCTCACACAAAATGGAATGCATTAACATTTTCAATGAAAATAAGATCGAGAGATAAGATGGAGAAAATTAAAAACAACACACAAAATTTATATAAAACAAACCAAAATCCAACCCATGCATGATTTAAATGTAAACTGCAACAAAAGTACAACCAAAGAACCAAATAAAGTTCCAAAAGAAAGAGGATAAGAAAAAAAAACAACAACTATCTCAATGCCCATGTTAGTAAAATCCAGCATGGTCCTCAATGTCCTCCTGGAAACATGAAAACCGTTTTATAAAAAATGGTGAGGATATAAGTATAATCAGTAGGGAGACTAAAGTCACTCATGCAATAGTTGGAGAAGTATACTAATGACCCTAAAAAATAATAGAAACCAACTGTACATACCAAGGATAAAATACTAACCATCCCAACATCAGCAAGGAATTCTCACCAAGTAACAAAAGTCATGTGAGGTAATAATATAATCACATCCATGATTTGAGTACCCCACACCACTTTTCCCTCCCGTTAACTGCTCATTCCTAAAGGATAACGTCTTGAATCTACCTTTCTTCCTTTAATGAAGTCCCACTGCCATGACTACCCACACACAATTGTGCCACAAACCACACATATCCTACTTTTATATTCATGGATGACAACAAACACACCTATCGCCCGAAAACCCCTAGGCCACATCTCGAAGACACCTTAGAAGCAAACCTTACTCGCAGACACTGGGGTCCCTCTGTCAAAACACAACCTACCCAAATGATCTCGGTCGATAGTAAACCTCAATACATTACATCCTTCTAGTATACGCTCAAGTGGTATGAAACCAGAAGGGGGTGCGATGTATAAATTCAGTGACCATCCATCCATCCTCACACTAGGATATTGGAAAAGAAACCCTCCCCCATGAAATGGGAGTGTTCGGCACATATTGCTCGACTTGGGTGGAGTGCGTATTGAAAATCACAAAGAACTAGAATTTTTACATACAAGTAAACAAGTACGCATCCCAATATAAGGGTTTAAAACAAACAACCATCCCACACAAAACCATAATTGTTGCTACCCCTATATGCACAACGACCCAAAAACCCCAACCAAAGAATAAACCCATCCACTTTTTCATTTAATCACTAGTCATTATTTATTAAGGAGTTCACTATAATTAATTCCAGCACTACCCAAGAAACCACTATTCACAACCATTCTCAACACAACAAGAAAGTAAAGTTCCACTCCCACTCCACAAAAAACACATAACAACATTGTAGTCCCACTAAAAATTGTCGCTCGATGGTCACAACCCAAATGAAGGCATTCCCACATCCTACAAGTTCATCCCTTCAAAAATCAATCAATCTATCAACATGAGATTCCATCACACCACATATAACACACCATATAAAAATCCAACAACAAAACACCACCAAACAGTGGCCCTGCTGCACAAAAAATCCATACCCCAAAAACAAATTCATTCCCTCTATCCACCCATGTACATATAACAAGGCTAGAAACAACAACTTCATACAACCCTCATGAAGTAAAAACACCAACTAAACATAGCACAAAACCACACCATTAATCCAAAAATATTCATATTTAGTAATATGGGCTCTTTAATTCCACTTTAAATAACAAGGGTGATCGCAGAATAGGTTTGGTCCTAGGGAATCCATTTATTTAACCAAGTGAACATGATTAAATGGGTTGATATTTTCTATTATTCAGAGAGTATCAACATAAAGAACAATAAAATCACCTGTGCACAAGAAATGCCACCAATATCCACGGTTTTTTGAAGGCCTTATAGCCACAACAATTTATAATAGGAAAACAAGGATAATAAAATAAAACAACACTCAACATTCATCCATTTTCATTTCCTTTCATGTTATCATAACAGGTCCTGTTATATTTTTATCAACATCTTCCCCCCTCATTTATTACTCTTCATAAATAAATAATTCATCCATTCTCTACAAATTAAAATTACTAAACCAACCCCTCATGATAAAAAAGTAAACATATATGAAGGAAAAATCCATACTTGGAATAATAGGCAATCAATGTTCCTTCTTATGCTAAGAACATGGGGTTGTGGGAGTAGCAGGGGACTCCATGAAACTGAATAGGTAGGGCACTATAGAACAGGAACCCAACTCTTTGAGGAAGAGAGACCCCTAACCCACTAAGAGATAATGAAAGAGTCTAAGTAAATAAGAGATCTTGCCTTAATAAAGGAAAATATCTTTATAACCAGGTGGACAATTTCAATGTGAATGAAAATAGAATCACAGAATGACCACATGGCTAGGAAGTTACAAGGTTTCAGGAATGTTACAAATATTTGAAATTTAATTATTCTCCTCAAAGATGGTGGAAAATGAATTAAAAGGGATAAGAGTTGATAGGTTATCATTTAACGATGAAAAACAAGTATGAGGGGTGAAACTAGAAAATACCCAAGAAACCTAGAAATGGAAATGGTGATGAAGCTGATGTCAACGATGATTCCAACACTAACATTGACTTTGACACTAACACTAACAATGAAACCGATGTTGATACTGATGTCGACGTTGACATCGATGTTGAAATTGGCAATGATGGTGATGTTGATGCCGAAACTGACATAGATGATGACGTTGAAGCCGACACCAATGCTAACACTGACACTATCACCGACATCGATGTCAATGCTGACGCCAATGATGACAATACAAAATAACTCACTAACACCGAGAGTAAAAAAATGACTCACTGAAACCGATAATACAAAAATGAATCACCAAAAATGATAGTACAAAAATAACTCACCAGCACCGATAGTATAAAATTGAATCTCCGACACCAATAGTACAACAATGACTCACTGACACCGACAATACAAAAATGACTCACGGACACCAACAATACAAAATGACTTGCCGCCCGAAAAACTATATTTTTTTGGAATACTCTGGAATTATGTTTCCAAAACCTTCCAAAACACCCCAAACAAAATATTTTTACAATGGAATGGCCTAGAGATTCTAGGTCATTACAAAAATAGTGATAGTTCAATTGATTTCTTGAGTGGTTTCTTTTATCTTCTATATCAACTATTTTATTCTTGAAATTAACTGACACATTTGGGCCCTCATGGCCGGTGGTAAGCTGGGTGTGTCACCTTAGGCCCACCTTCAATAGGCTAGGGGATGGTGACTAACACCAAGTAGACATATCACACATATGGGAGACCTTATCCTAATAGACATGTAAGCAAGAAAATGTATCTCCATACACACTGGATCAATGTTAAAAGAAAAATATGAGAATGATAAATGCATGTACAACCTCTATGTGGAGACCTAGTTTCTTCCTTGTACGACTTTCAAATATTTCCATTTATATTTTCAAAGCGAGGGACAAACACGATTGGTAATTCTGAGGCCCTATGTGCCAAAAAATAATTACATATAAATATTAAATATTTTTTATATTATGTGAGCATATTTTCTTAAAGAAAATGAGATAAATCTTAAGTGGAATCCTAGATCTGAAATTTTATACCACTGTTGAGTCTGAAACATAATGTTTACCCTAGGAATGACCTAAAATATGTCAGCGTGGGGCGTTCGGATATCACAATTGTTAGCGGTGAATTTATTTGGTTAATTAAATAATTAATTTAATTAATTAACCTATTAAAATAATTTGGTTTTTTGCTTAAATAAATCTATATGGTGAATCTTTTAGGGTTATATGCATAAACACTAGAATTATTGATGTTCGTTCTTCCTCCATCAGTGGTGAATCAACATTAGAGGAGATATAGTGGACACCATGACTTCTCTCAATAGTTGGAGAGTGTGTTATTTGATAATGAATGATACAATCTCTAGGTATGAATTATAATTTGTGTATTTATACCTCACATGATTAAATTATTAGGCGTGGTTAATATATTTCTTTGATCTTTGAAAATTTTAGACAATTTCATTCACCCGTGTATTGAAATTAAGTTTATTATTCAATTTTTTTTCAACCCTATATATCCTCATTGTATTTTTTTGGCCATGAATTTATCGAAAAAAATTGTTAAACATCTTTTTGGTCCATTATTCCAAAAATTGTTCATGTTCTTCATTGATCGGCCTACAGGGTATGAGTTAAATATTTCCAGGTAGGACCAAGCCTAATCTGACCCCCCCCAAGTTCATGCCAGAATACATGTGAAGGACGAATAAATAAATGAGGGATGGTTTTGATTGGATTAAATTTTTTTGGTGTTTTTTATGGTTGGAATCTAAATCAACAATGGAGAAATAATCAGATATGTTTGAGGTATATGGGATACATCCATAAAAACCATATATTGATTTCCAACCACCAGATCACCCTAAATCACCATCTAGAGATAGATCCACCACATCAGGAGG
This sequence comes from Viscum album, assembly GCA_963277665.1. NCBI lineage: Eukaryota > Viridiplantae > Streptophyta > Magnoliopsida > Santalales > Viscaceae > Viscum > Viscum album. The sequence goes on from OY728157.1 coordinate 1,435,936,016, forward strand.
AGACAAGGCTGAATTTGAAGGTCGAATAACTAGATCTGGAGCATGGAGTAAGATATATATTTTTGTGACAAACTCAACTTCATTCCATGTATTCCAAATAACACATGACGTGTAGGGCCTTGGATATAGTGGATAGGTTTTTGCAGAATTATAAGTATCCCCACCATGTCGGTGCCCCACCTACCTTGAGAACTTGTGTTGATGGCTCGGTGTGTACTTCATGGTTACCCAGGAAAAAGAATGGCCAGACACATGAAATGTCACATAGTACATGGACATGATCAAAGACATGGGAACGATCCCATGCATAGAGACATTCCATATAATGAAGTTCCCAGAAATGAGATGGATACGCGGACATGGGATGAATACACAACCATGTCTAGAGAGCACAGGAAGGACCTCGGGTGGCTCAAACACACCGTGTAGAACCCCCAACATGTCATGCAGTTCTACATCTAAAGGAAGTTTTATACCATCATGGAAATGTCTAGGTGAGGAGTTAGACCGCACTACATGTGGGTCCCCTCACACACCATCTGACCCTTCTTTCCTTATAAGAAAACACCATCCTCTAATATATCATTCATTTGGACTCATATTTTGTCCCACAAGTTTCCTATCTTGAGTGGTTTCCCATGTAGAACACAGTTGTTCCTCCAAAATGGTTTTCAAGATGTGATGTGATATTTTTGGGGTGTGATTATTATTTAGGAGGAACCCGATGATGGAAATGATTAGGAAGAGGATCGCTAGAGGCACTAGAGTGGAACCCCCTTGAGGGAACAAGGTATGTGTCCTCTATCTATAGATTGGAACCCCCTATTGGATACGGTGTGGATACTCATGAAACTATTGTGGACCCCCCTCCCCTCAATGTACCAGGTTGTGGGTCCTCAACCTATCGAGTGGAACCTCCGTGACACACTAGGGTAAAAGTCCTCTATCTACCAAGTGAAACCCCCTATAGGATATAGAAAAAGACCTTAGGACACTAGAGTAGAGCCACCTTATGCACCAGGGCATGGTTCCTTGACCTATAATGTGGAGCACCCTGATGTACTAGGTCACAAGTTCTCTACCTACAATGTGGAACCCCTTAATACACCAGGGTGTCTGTCTTATGCCTTTAGATTGGAACCCCCTAATGAATCAGGGCACGAGTCCTTGATAGTTTCTTTTTTTGTGGAACCCACCACCCATGAAGAAATAGGGTGTGGTTTCTATACTTGTAGACATTCCCCCCTTGACTGTGTGGCATAGTGGTGAGGTTTGGGCCTTCACCTTCTTACTTCAGGTTATACACATGAGATGCTTGGCATCATTGATGGACTTCTAGGAAAATTGGAATTATTTTACTGTGATGGGTTTTGGGATGGAGATATCCTTATCTCTTATTTAGATTTATTTAGTTTCATAATATATATATATATATATCCATGTTGATGGATTTTTTAATCTCTTGTTATGGGTGTTAAGGAGTGATGTGTAGTCCACCTACACAACGTGTTGAGCTCCCTGTGGTTGGATGAGGTTACTTCCCCACTTTTGTTTGATCTATTTAATGTCTATTCCAATCATTTCTCTTAATTTCCACCTTCAGTTTTTGAGGTGTCCTTCTAGGATTGTATATACTCACCCCTACATGGGATTTTCCCACACATGTCGTGTCTTATGCAAATGATGGATAGTTTGGTGGTGACTACAGAGGAGATTATAGATACATGGTGCATTTGACTGTGTACGGTGGTCAAACATTAGAGATCAAGATTTTGTCTCTATATGAACTTTTAAATTACAATTTTTTCATGTTCGGACATCTTTCTAGTTGGTTGTGTATTTTTATCCTTTTACTTTTATAGTTTAAATTGTCGTACTCTTGTACACCCTAGAGGTTTTTCATGCTTGTTTTATATTACAGTTGTTGCATAATTTTATTATCATTCCACTGCACATACACATTGATATGGTAGGGTGTGTTCATACTAGTAAATTGGGAAAATTCCTCCCATTTATGATATTGCATTTGGTGCTTGTCACCACCCTTGGCCAATAAAGGTGGGCTTCGTGTAGGTGTAGTTCGAGCCTTGGTTGGGTTGGGTCCTAATAGATTGGTATCAGAACAGTTCATTATTTTGTATAGTTTTTGGTGGAGTCCACTTATGAGTATTTTTCTAGGTTTTAGGGAGATGCTGTCAAAGATTCTTGAGTGCAGTTCTCAAGCTAGAGAACAAAATGACGGTACGGGTGGCTGACATATCCATTCACCAAGACCTTGACTACCTTCTTGTCCACTTGACATAATGAGACATTGGTTACAGGGATTAATGGTACATGAATCATATAAAATTGAGTCTTTGACCATCCTTCATGATTCATATCCCCACTATATATATATATATATTCTCATCTAAGAGTAGTGTGTCTTGATTTAATTTTTTTGATTCCCCTATGATGACAACCAGCTTGGATACCAGTTCATGATTGTGATAATGATCCAATGAGAGATGAAGCCTCAGTCAAGGGTCTATCCCATGAGATAATTCTTCTAGGTGGATAGTTAGAATCCCCCACCTATTGAGTAGAAAATTATACCAACCTATCCAGCTGAGTTTGAACACAATTTTAGCGCACTCTGTGAGTTCCAATACCAGAGGCCACAGAGGTTCTATGGAATGATAGATCCCCAAGTAGTGGAGGATCGGATAGAGTTAGTGGTTTTTGTTTTCATTATTATCAGGACAATAGTTGATTAAGTCATTTTATTGGTATATAAGCTTTAACACCGAGCAATTGGACACTGGTAGAGTCTTATTACCAAGATGTTTGATGAGTCGACAATCTCAGGGGATGGATTCAAAAATATGTACAATGAGGGGTAATACCCCATATTCTTGTGCTTGATTTTGATTCAAAATCTTATAGAGCTTTATCATGGAGTGATGTAAGTGTATGGGTATACCAAGAGTTTTATAGACCTTATAAGACACTCTCTAGACATGATTCAATATAGATACTTCTGAACATATAAGTTTGAGTAGAGATTCTGAAGAGATATATATATGCAAGCGTGGTTCCCTTGTACATTCGCACCCATCAAGGGGTGTTGTAATAGATAATGGTGATAGAAATATTATTTTAAAAGGAATGATATGTATATTGAGCTAGAATAAGGCATCACAAGGTAGAATCGTCAAAAACAGATATAATGAACCAGTCAATAGGATCTCGTCATAGGAGACCTCCCCGTGATTAGACTTAGGCACATGGTCATGCAACACGGGGACAACAAAGAGGACTAGGGATTCCCATAGATGGGAAGTGATATACTTGGAATAGGAGAGGTAAAATGGTGTGTGATTTTCCTACCCAATGTGTTGAGGTGGGCAGGCAGATATCTTATGGACCATCACAACAGAAACAATTTCATGATCAGAGATCTCCTAGGAGAGGGTAGAGATGCCCTCTAAGAGGTTGACCTAGATGAGGAGAGGGTGGAGCTCCATAAGGAGGATATATGGGTGGTGGATAATTATATTATATCCTTCCACCACCAGAACCATGAATCCCATACCAGGCTCAGGGAGCTGGTGATCGGGGCTGTAGACAGCTACAGGCTATGGAGGATTATGATCCTATGGCACACGAGATGATTATAGGTATGATATGTGATTATTATACTCCTAGTTTAGTATTTGTAGTAACATGTGTGAGTTATTATTTTATATCTATACTCTTGGTGTGTTATATGGAGCACCAATTAAGGGATTTATCCTAGAACCTTCGTGATGATGTTTTTATGGGAATGCTTCTCCTCTATTTTTTGTCTGCTGACAATGCAAGATATTACATAGTGGAGAGAGGTTCACATGAGACAATTTGGTTTTCCTAATTGAAAAATATTATGACATCTTTGGTATAGATTGGTTTTCTATGGTTTGATACTAGATAGACTGTCACTGTTGACGTTTCAGATGCCTTCACACTTATGGGATGATAATCCCCTATACAGGTGAGAGAGATCTCTTGGAGATATGGAAGGGTTCTGTGAGAAGAAGGCTACCACCCATAACACATCAGTTTGAAAGTGTATACCTTTTTATAATAGGCTCTTCAAGAATCTATATCCTTTCTTTTGTGCAGGATTTTATGGACGTCTTCCCCATGGAAATTCTGAGATGACCTCTAAGGCGAGAGATAGAGTTTTGTATTGACTTGTATCTCAGGACCACTCCAATATCTTCTGTAGAATATTATATGGACCCTAACAATATTCAAAATCTAAGGTTGTAGTTTGAGAACCATAGAGGGAAATGATTTATCAGACTTGGTGTTTCTCACTAAGAATCACCCATTTTGTTCATAAATATGGTGGATGGGATCTTTCAGCTTTGTGTGGATTATAATTGCCTGAACTAGGGAATGATAACGAAAAATTACCCCTTACCAAGGATTCATGAACACTTTGACCAGTTTTGGGGCATGATATGGTTCTCAAAGACTAATTTCAGGTTTTGATATCACCATTTCAGAGTTCACAAAGGTATTCTGAATTTGGAATTCTGATGTCACTACAGACACTATGAGTTCTTGGGGTTACCCTTTAGAGTGACAAATGTCCCTCCTTGTTTTTGGATTTGATGAACTGAATTTTCCAACCATAATTATTCTAGTGTGTTGTTGTATTCATTGATGACATAATAATTTACTCTGTGTCTGTGAAGGAGCATGTAGATCACCAGAGGATGGTTGTAGATTCTTTTAGGGAGACCCAACTTTATGGTAAAATCTCGAAGTGACGGTTCAAGATTCATGAGGTTTGAATTATAAGGAATGTAATTTCTAAGTATGGGTTGGTCATGGACCTAGTGGAGATTTATGTTGTTATTTCATGGGATCCTTGCAAGATCGTGTTAGAGGGGCATTGATTTCTTAGCTCGAGAGAGTACTACCATGGGTTTGTGGAATACTTCTCTAGTATCATAGCCCCTTTGACTAACCAGACATGGAAAGGGAAGCCTTTTACCAAGATCAAGTAGTTATATAGGTATTTTTAGTATTTTAGGATGAGGATTATGATTCCTCCTCTATTGAGACTTCCAGAGGAGGGTGTGGATTATGTAGTGTATTGATTTTCCTTAAGAGAAGGTCTTGGTAGCATGTTGATGTAGCGGTGTACAGTTATCAAATATGTGTCAAGGAATTTGATATCCCATGGGAAAAACTATGTGACTCATGACCTAGAGATTATGGTGGTATTCTTATCTATAAGGATTTGGATGTACTATCTTTTGCGAGAGTGATATTTGGTTTACTCAGACCATCAGAGTCTCAGGTACTAATTCATGCAGAGAGACTTGAACCTGAGATAGAGGTTCTAGTTAGAGTTCCTACAAGACTTTTAATTTAGTATATATATACTACGGGTAATGGAAATTTGGTAGTATCTTCATTAAATAAAAAGTCCCAGGCTCATTTGGTGTAGGATGTATATAAGAAATTGGATTCCTTACAGCTGAACCTGGCTGAGTTGGAGGGTGCAACTTATCTCCAGTCAATGGTGTTGAATCCTCCACTTCTCGAGCGTGTGAGAGAGTCCCAACTAAGAGAAATCAAATGTCAGTTCTTGTATGACTATATATCCATAGGGGATTAACTATATGAATATTCTTAAGGAGGGAATCGTGTCATCTGTTTCCAATGATGGATGGCGGTCCCAGTCATGATGTAGAAGGAAGTGATGTGAGAGTTACACACTTCTCCTTTGGATTTACACCCTGATGTGGGGAAAATATACAAATACCTTTAAAAATTGTTTTGTTGGTATGGTATGTGATGGATCATAGACAAAATCATCTCACGGTGCCCATTTTTTCTGTAGGTGAAGGCTATGAACCATGTTCTAATTGGTTTGTTGTATCCCCTTGATAACCCAGTGTGGAAATGGTAGACATAACCATTGACTTTTTGATAGGGATTCCACAAATAACAAAGGTCCATGATGTTATCTGGGTGATCATTGACCAACTCATGAAGTCATCCCACTACCCTACTATTAGGGAAAAGAGTTTAGTGGAGTGTTTGGGGAAGATATACATATAGAGTATTATTCTTATTCATAGGGTGAACTTGTCTATTGTATTTGATAGTGATGTGTGGTTCATATCACGATTGTGGAGAGTCCTGTAGGAGGAATTTCAGATCCAAATGAAGATGAGTATAGGATTCCACCCCAAGAAATATGAGTAGACTGGGCACACGATCCCAGTGTCCGTGGATATGTTGAGGGTTAGAGTGTTATACTTCATATGAAGATGGGAGGTAAACCTGCCCTTGGTAGAGTTTGTGTAAAATAATATCTACCACTCCATTATCAATACGGATCCTTCTTAGGCCTTATAAGGTATCCAATGTGTGTTACCTATGTACTAGATAAGTATCACCAAGGCATATATTGTGGGTCAAGAGTTAGTGTTGGTGACGAAGGAGAAGGTCTAGGTCGTCCGTGAGAAGATGAGGATAGATCAGAGTAGGTAGAAATCTTACGTAGATCACCATTATAGGCCCTTGGTGTCTGAGCATTGAGACCACATTTCATAAGATTCTCCCCATGATGTGGATTGAGTAGATTCGGTAGAGGAGGAAAGTTGTCCTTGAGGTTATTTAGTCCATTTGAGATCATGCAGAGGGTTGGAATGGATTCTTATCACCTCACCGTACCATTATAGTTAGATCGGGTACATGAAATATTCAATATGTCATATCTAAAGAGATGCGTGCATGAACCCATACACATAATTGAATAGGGCGAGCTAGAAATTGTAGATGAGGCCAATTTGTTAGAGTACCTAATGGAGATCAATGATCTATATGAGAGTACCCTTCATTGATGGACCATTCCATTGGTTCACTTGTTGAGGCAATATGGAAACATGTAAGAGACCTCATGTTCATGGAATATACAAATTTGGGCTCAGTATACCAAGATGTTTGTTCAGTTTTTATTTTTAGGGATGAAAATATTGATAGAGGGAATGATTAAAAGACCTATTTTTTCTTATGAGAGTTTGAAATATTTCTATATATTTTTTTAGAGCCAAGTGCTGAGATGAAGTAAAATTCCAAGGCCAGCTGTTCCCGTAATAATTTTTATAAAAATATTAAATATATTTTATTTTACACATGCATAGTATCCTAAAGAAAATGATATAACTCTGAAAAAAATCTCAAATCTTAAATCTGAGAGTGTTGTTTAGTCAGAACCATAAGTTTTACCCTAGTAATGATTTAAAATAGTTCAACACAAGGCATTAATATATCACAACCATTGGAGGTGGGTTCAGCTGGTTTGTTAAATAATTAATTTAATAAATTATCCAATTAAGCTAATTTTTTTCCATTAAATATACTAGTATGAATAATACTATAGGGTTATCCATATAAACCCTAGGAGGATCGAGATCCATTCTTCCTCCTTCATTGGTGAATCGACATCCAACAATGATAGAACTCGAGATCATGACAGATTGAGATGCAGCGAATGTAATGACATCTCTCAATAGTTTTTGTGATCTCTATTCAATGAATAATTATCTAATATCTAGATATTACTCTCCATTTTTGTATTTTTTTTCTTGATTTGATTAGATCATTGAGAATGGTCAATCCATTTATTTGATCCACACCAAGTGTGGATAATTTTATGCACCAGTGTTTTGAAATTTAATTCATTATTCAATTTATTTTCTAACCCCATATATAAAAATTGCATTCATTGTCCAATAACTCTTGGAAAATTATTTTTAGACCTTTTATTTTGTTCCTTCCATAAATTCTTTAAATTTTTTACAAATCGGACTACAAGGTATTAGTTATAAATATCTGGGAAGGATCAATCCCGATTGGATCACCAAATGCATGATAGAATCTTGGGAGATGGATGGACTGAAATTTAAGCGACAGTTTCAGTTAGATATAATATTTTAGGTGAATTTTTTAATTATCAAAAACCAAATCAATAAGGTAAGAAGAACCAGATACACATGAGGTGCACATGTAACATGTGGAAGAACTTCATACTGATTTTTGGCCACTGGATGGAAGAAATTCCTTATGAATAGATAAATCCCCCAGTTTTGGAAGAAGATAAGATGGAATTGAAGTCTGAATGACCAAATATAGATCTTGGAGTTTGTATCTATATTTCTATGAAGAACATGACTACACACCGTGTAGTCTAAAGAATACAAGACATGTTGAACCTTGGCTGTAGCGGCTAGGGTTTCTGAGGATTATAAATATCACACACTATGTGGGTACCCCACAAGTCATGTGAACTTGTGATGGTAGATTGGAAAGTAATTCAAGAGTAAAAAAGGAAGGGGAATGGCTGGAGTCACTCCATGTGCAGAAGTACATTGACATAGAAAGAGGAATTGACCTGACCCCATGTAGAGAGACATGCCATAGACTGAAGTACATAGACACTGGATGAATACATGGACACAACCAGGGAGCAAGGTAAGGACCACAAGTGGATAGGAAACATCATATAGACCCCCTACATGGTGTGTATCCCTACATGGGAAGTTATCTGTGTTCTGTAAGGGATACAACAGGGTGATGGAATGGGACCACACACAGTGTGGGTCCCCACATTAGTTTTTGTACCACTTTTTTACGTAAACTGAAAGATTAATCTATTGTACATCCATCGTTTGAAATAATATTTTGGACCCCAGGTATCCTATCCTGAGATTTTTTATGAATAATGAGATGGTGGCCTATATAGTGGGTTTAAGGATGATATGTAAGATTTTCCATGTTTGACGCTTATTTAAGAGGCACCCAACGATGGCAGCGATCATGCAAAGGATCACCAGAGACAGTAGAGTGTAACTACCCCAACAGATTAGGGAATGATTCCACTATCTACGGAGTAGAACACCCATATCGGATAGGGTATGCATCCTCATGACACCAGAGTGGAACCCCCCAGAAGCACCGGGGTTCATGACCTCAAAATATAGAGTGGAACCCCCATGACACGCCAGGACGTGAGTCCTTGTTCTATCAAGTGAAACCCCTATTAGATAGAATGCAAGTCCTCATGATACCAGAGGGGAACACCCTCCCTGATGCACCAGGCATGGGTCATCGACCTAAAGAGTGGAACCTCCCTGATGCACTATGGTGTAGGTCCTCTAACTACAGAGTGGAACCCCCCCCCTAGTGCACTAGGGTGCATGTCCTCTACCAATAGAGTAGAAATCCACTAACGCATCATGGAATGGGTTTTCTATGATTACCTTTTTATTATACCCCCTCTCACATACTAAGACATGTGTACTCTACTTGAAGATTTTACCCCCTAAACTATGTGGCACAATGGATAGGTGTGGGCCTCCACCAGATTACATCTTATCATAGATGTGAGATGCTAGGAATTATTTATGGACTTCTGGGACTGTTTGAACTCTTTTCCTGTGATGGGATATGATAGAGAGATCCCATTCTCTCTAATTTGGGTTTCTTTTGTTTGATTATATATATATATATCCATGTTGAAGGATTTTTTACTCCGTTACTATGGGTGGAAGAGACATGACATGTTGAGATACCTATGGTTAGATGTGGTAACTTCCTCACTTTGGGTTGATATGTTTACCGTTTGTTCATATCACATAATTTACTACTCTCTAAAGACCCTTAAATTTGAATGGAAATTTTTTCTTAATTTTCTTTGTGATTTTACGAGTACACAGTTTCTGACGGCACCTGATTCTGAGGCCTAGTGTGCCCGTAATCATTTTCTGAAGTTTTGCTCGGGTACGTTCAGTGAACGAACGAGCGGGTTTTTCTATCTTTTTAACCGGTGCTCAGAATCGAAATACGAGGGCACCAATGAAACCGAAGCGCCAATATTTTCTTAAAAAGACCTTTTCCAGAGTTGCGTTTTCTGAGGAAGAGTTGTTTAATTTTTTGGATTAAGACTACACAGAAATAAAATTGGTGCTACTAATTTTATTTCTTTAAAGTGGTTAAATCCTAAGGATGGAGGTTGGGTTAAACTAACCACCCATCTGAGGTTAATAGTGAGGTGGGGCCGACACGATCCCTATCCCTTCAAATTCCCTAACATCTCTAAAATTCCCACTTTAATTATGTGACACACCCTCTCATTAATGATGCCAACTTTACTTTATTTAATTTTGACAAGATCAAGATTAATTAAGTTAAGTTAATTCAACTTTTGAATTTTGGAAATGCATGGGTTAGGTAATAAAATAAGAAGAGTCTTATTTTATTTGGGGTTGGTTGGTTGTCTGGGGAATTGGAGGAGATAGAACCTGTCTTCTTCATTGGAGAACGCGAAGAACGTCAAGACCTCGACGAAGAATGTCATCACCACAAGGAGTGCCTGATGTGTCGTTCTCTCCTCTCCATAGTCGGTGTGAGACACCATCCACCTAGGACGTACGCCGATGCCATCAACCAAGACACTCACCTCCATCACCGTTGTTGAAGTAAGGTTTTGAATTTGTTCGTGAATTTTTCCTTGCCATTCATCATCAATTTCTTTGGGCCGCTTGTTATCAATTTAACGGGAGGAGGTCAGACCACACGAACAAGGCAGACCCTCCTCCCCATTTTGTTGTTGTGTTCATTACAACCCAAACGAAGGCGGCGCAGAGCAACGGTACCGTGCAGAAACAAAGAGAAATGCGGCGGATAAGCGCGGCCCCGTCGCGCCACGCCATTGAGGCCGAGCGAAGCCGCAACCGGAGTTGGGCCGCAACGAAGGGGCGCGAAGCCATCACGCCGCGCCAGAGAACCACGAAGAGGCCGCGACCGTAGAGGGGCCGCGACGGAGGGGTGCAGCGCCGTCGTGCCGTGCTGGTCGCACAAGGCCACGACCTAAGGTCGCAGTGGTGTGGGGAGCGGTGGCCGGAACCGCCGGCAGCCGACGCAAGGAGGGCGGGACCCGTGAGGGGGGGTCCCGTAGTGGCACATCGACCGAATCCGGGGGTCGTAACCCTTGGATGGAAAAGGGTGGGCCCCCCATGCGGGGGGGGGGGGGGGGCTTTTCTTAGTAAAGGGATAAGGTTGCGCCCCCCCCCCCCCCCCTGTATCCCACTCGGCCAATTGGCCGAGCTGACTGGACGCACGGGCCGCACCCGCGCCAGGCCAACCGGCCACGCCCAGGCCGGGCCGGTCCACGCCCTAATGGGCCGGACCCGGACCCGGGTCAGGACGACCCGGTTCGGGCCGAACCAGGGGGTCTTGGGCCGGGTCGGTCCGGGCCCAAAACCCCCTAAAACCGGATAGGTTCATTTAAATGCCCGTAATTTGGGCTACGGACCTCTGATTGATGCACCGTCAGTTGCGATGAGATACTTCGATCGAGACGGTAGTTTTGGTATATTAAACTCAAGGTTTCAGAAAACTTTGGGTATGGTCTGGTTGGTTCCAAAACGAAACTAACCGGGACCTCAGAGCAGAAACTCTTATAACTTGAGCTCTGAACGTCCGATTGACGTGTCATCGAGTTTTTTGGATTCCTCTTAGTGAGACGGACCTTTTGGCTTAATCCGCTCAAGGTTTGGACACATTTGGAGTACGTTCGGGATGGTTTTGACATTAAAACAAACTGGGCCCCTAGAACGAAAAGACATTAACTCTCAGACCGGGTGTCCGATTGACGCGCCGTCTATCGCGTTGTGTTCCTATTGACATGATGGAACTTTGCGATACATCAAATCTGGACTACATGGTTGTTGATGTATCAAATTCTTGGCTTGTGGAGCAAACCCTCCCAGAATGAGTGTGTTGTGTGCAGAAACCCTAGAGCTGGCTGAGACTTGACGACTGCTGATCGATCGACTCAGAGTGTTTTGATAGCCTAGCGGGGAGCGCTTGGTTGTAGCGGAAGACCCACGGCAGAGGAGCGCTTGGTTGTAGCGGCATACACATGGTACTCAACAGAAGGAGTACCTCTGTAGGCTATGAGGGGGAGCGCTTGGTTGTAGCAGTAGACCCATGGTGGGAAGCAGTTGGTTGTAGCAGCAGGCCCACAGTACTCGACATGTGGAGTACTTCAGCAGTCCAAGGATAGTGGGAAGCGCTTGGTTATAGCGGCAGGCCCACTGTACTCGATAGAGGAGGAGTTCCCTAGCAGCTATGGGTTTGACGGTGAAGGCTTTCGTACTGGAATCCTCCGTGGGTTTGACGACGATGACAACTGTATTGGAATCCTCCGTCGGTTCAATGGTAAAGACTTTCGTACTGGAATCCTCTATGGATTCAATGATGATGACAACCATATTGGAATCCTCTGTGGGTTTGACGGTGAAGACTTTCGTACTGGAATCCTCTGTGGGTTCGACGACGATGACAACTGTATTGGAATCCTCCGTGGGTTCGACAGTGAAGACTTTTGTACTGGAATCCTCCGTGGGTTCGATGATGATGACAACCATATTGGAATCCTCTGTGGGTTTGATGGTGAATAATTTCATACTATAATTTTCCATGGGATCGATGGTGAAGACTTTCGTACTGGGATCCTCAGTGGGTTCGACGACGACGAAAACTGTAAGGGAATCATCCGTGGGTTCGTCGGTGACGACTACTATACTAGTATCCTATGTGGGTCTCAGCTTAGATGAATTAGTGGCTACATCTGATCACCTCTATCACCTTATGAAGAAGTATACCTGTGTGAGATGAGTCTTGACTTTCGATCATTATCTTGAATATAATTAACATGTTTTCTTGTGTGTTCTTGAGGTGTTATCTTGTGTGTACTGTGTTGTGCATTCCTTCATGGACTTGCAGTGTTCTTTTGTGTGGACTGAGTTGTGCTCTCTTATGTGGATTTGTTGAGTTCTCTTGTGGGCTGAGTTGTCTTCTCCTGTGTGGACCAGGTTGTACTTGGGCTCTAGAGCTAGAGCCGAACTGGATTTGATGACTTTGGTATATGTATGGGCATATACATAAGTAGAGTTGGTTGTTACTTCGTGATTGTATCTTTTCTTTGTGGATTCAGGGAGACCTTCTGGGGTCTCGGGGTCCCTACTCAGTAGCGTATACTCACCCCTGTACGGGCTATGCCCACACTACATTATGTTGGTTGCATACGACAGACATCACTGATCGTGGTTGAGTCTTTTAAAGCTGGACGGTACCCGGAGGTGGATCTCACGACGAGTCAGTACCCGGAGGTGGTTCTCAAGACGAGTCGGTACCTGGAGGTGGATCTCACGACGAGTCGGTACCCAAAGGAGACGGACGAACGTGGAGTACTGAGGAGGACATCTGTACCTACCCTTCAGGTAGGAAGCTGGAGGAAAATATAAGAGCTTCTTGTCACCTTTTAGCTTTTTTCCTTTGAGTTGTACTTTAATTTCTATTGTAGTTGTACCTTTCTTTTGGGCTTGTATTTCCAGCCCCTTGTACTTTCAACACTTTTGGTTTTACTTCTTACTTAGTGTAGATTCTTCTTGTACTCTATTGTGTGGTTTACTTTTATAAAGGCGATGACTTCCCTTTTTATTGGGATTTACACCTTTGGTGCTAGTCACCAGCCTCTGGCCTATGGAATGCCGGCTTGGGTTAGTCACGACACGAGTCCCAAGGACGGGTTGTGACAAACTCCCCCTTTAGATCTCAAGGATTACAATTGGGTATGAATATACTCACACATGTATGGTATTTTCACCCACGTGTCATATCTTATGAAGATGACGGATAGGCCAACGGTGAATATAGAGGATCTTAGGGATTCTGGGTGTATTAGACCACGTGTGATGTTCAAAGGATGAAGATCATGAGTTGGGATCTCTCATCACTTTTACTTTATGATTATTTCTATATGTAAAAACAATCAAATTGGGGGTGTATCTTTACCATTTACTTTTCTAATTTACACTATCATACCCTTGTACATACTCGAGTTTTTGAATGTTTTATTTATATTATACTTGTTTCATCTTTTTAGGATTATTTATTTTTACCTTTTCATTGATATCATCAAGTGTGTGTGTATAACTACCTTAGTAAATGAACTCACAATTAGGATATGAATTTTAGTGCTTATCACCACCCCCTAGACTATGGAGGTGGTCTTGGTGTAGTTACAGATTGATCCCCAGTTGGGTCTGATTATGACACTCTAATATCCCAAAATCAATTTTTATAGTATATAGGTAAGTAAAGAGGAAAAAATATAGGCACAAAAACTAGTAAGTAGGCCCAACCTAACAAAAATAGGGAATATAGACTCAACACACAAACACCAGTCTAATAACAGTACTGCTATCACAACCACCAAACACCTATAATAACTACGTACACCATGTCTCCCTATATGTCCATTGCATATATTTCCATTTTCATATGACATGGCACATGTGGGTAGAACCCACACTAGGGTGAGTATATTCATTCCTAGCAGGAAACCTAAATATCAAAAAGAATTTATTAATAAAAATAAAGAGTCGTATCAAATCTATAACAAAGAGGGTAATGTTAATGGAAACCAATAAATGATCATATAAGTTACTGATGTTTTGGAGTACAATATCAACTCTCAACAGGAAAAAAATCTTCAATCCTAACTTGTGATCTATAAGTCCCATGAAACCTAGGCCGTATTTCCATTGTATGATTCTATAGGATCCCAACCCCATGAATATGTTCAAAATACCGACTCTAGTAGAGGATCCCTATTCTATACGAGCACTATATAAGGGTAAAATACTGATTCCATAGAGGATTCACACCTTATAATGTGGAAGAAATAGTAACTATATTTGATTTTATATATATAGGATTCTTGTCCTATTCTTATATTGGTAAAATACCAATTCCCTTTAAGGATATGATTCCCATAGGTAGAATATATTTTCTATCTAAGAATAATGAGGTTGAAATATTCATATGATCAAACCATTCTAGAATAAGGGGAGATACATAGTGTGTTATATGGGTATACAATGTGTTATCCCAATTCATATACTTAGTTGTGTATTATCATCCCACATGTTGTTTACCAGCCCCGACTACACAACATGTATAAGGGCCACACAATGTTCCATGTCTATCGAGGTACATAGAATGTAACCCATTTTCTTGATTCATATACCTCTGAAGGTAAATAAAGAGTTTTTTAGAAAAAATAGTGTGTGGCTCTATACGGGTCCCTGGGTATGTATTTCAAATAAATGTTGAGTTGATTGAGTATGGGTTACATAGTTTGTGGACCATTCACATGGTTATGTGATATTTAAATACACCTCAAAACCCTATCACTACATCAAACATGCTACATGACATATGTCCTTCTAAAATAAACATCATTTAGTCATTAAATATCCATAATCCTAGCTTCACAATGCATCTTCTAATTTTCATTCCTCCACTGAATCTATTGAAAATAATTCCAAAAAAATTTATCTCTCATTTTTACTATGTAAATTTCATCACTGGTGGCCAAATTTCGGCCACCCTTCATTGAAAAATCGATCCTTCGTTATCTCATTCATCATCTTCATGCTCTGGATCAAAAACAAAGTATTCTATGATCTCATATTCCTTCCACAAATCATCATTGAACTTTAGAAATCCTATAATAATCATATCCACTAATGGAAAAAATGTTTTGTGAATATAGGGTTAGACCCTGATTTATCCCATATTCGTGGTTGAATAATTGGTATATCAGTGGATAATTATGAATAAAAAATGAGAGGATAAATACACAACCACAAAGGTGAGATTAAATTATGATCGTACGTGATCATCTATCATATACAGTTAAATAATATCAATGATAAGAAAAATATTACGTGTTCTAGAATCCATGATTCCCTAATCATAGGTTCAATAAAAGGAAACCATCATTTTTGGGAAATGAATGAATTCATATTTAATACTAAAAAGAATATAACTATAATAAAAAAATATCAAAATGGGGAATAAAAAAATCATACCTACATATCAGATCAGTCTCAAATGAATAATGATGATTTTGTTTTCACTGGTGAAGGTCTGTTTGAATTTTAATGTGTTTTCAATCGATCCTAGATTCTATGTTCACCACCAACATTCTCCACCATGACTCTCCTCCCAAGAATCCCACTAAGTTATATGACTAAACATAGACGAATCTGTAAGGAGGGATTAAATAATTAATGATTAGGAATATAAATCACATTTTGAAAACTAATTAATTAATTAATTTTATTTATTTATTTTATATAAAAGAAACTCATGAAAACACATAAAGTGTAGGTCTAATTAAAATGATAATTATATCACCCCTAGGTTAATGTCTATGTTCTGGATTTAATAAAGGAATTGGTTTCCACATATGATACTCTATTCTGGAGATAATCTATTATTTCTTAGATTATTAGTGAGTATGTGATAATATATTTACTATTTTTAATATACCAACATCAGGGATTTACTATGCCTAAATCACTGTTCCAAATCCATGAATAGATATTTAAATATTATTTAAAATATTCAAATAGTTCTATTGAAAAAATAATAGTCATTATACTCTACCCACTTCTTAATATTTTATTCCAAAAAAGAACTACTTAAATAGATGAGGGTACTGAGCCTACATTTTGTTCTCCCGCATCCATGACCACTCCCAAATATTCTCAGGTTGTTAGAGAAATCACATAGGGTGAATCATTCACCCATAAAGGATATTTTACTAATGAACCTTGGCCACAACTGGGAACTCTGAAATGGTGGATCTATCATCAATGTCCATGTTTTCCTAGTCAATAATGTGTGACAAATAATACACATACATCCTCAAATGTGACACATGGAATATATTTTGATCTTAAAAAAAATAAAGAGGTAAATACAGGTGGTACACAACCTCACTAATCCTATAATGAATCTAAAATGGATAGATTATCCTTAGAGATACATTTCACCGCTAACCAAATATATGTAAAATGTGTTTAGGTAAGATCTTGAAGAACACATTATCTCTGTCACTGAACTCTGAGGGCCTTCATCATATATCCATATAGAAATTTTGAAGACATTTATCTACCATCATCCACTTATTAATGAATAATAATTTATCCATCATTTATCAGAGTAACTCAGGTCCCATAAGACAATGTTCCCAAACTCCATCTAGCCCAATAGTGACCTTCAAGGATCCCATAAAATGACACAAAGGGAACCATAAATATAGTAGAGTGATAATTGCTGTTGTAAATAAACTCTAATAAGATTAGGCAATCCTATTAACTTTTTAAAAAGTTTAACATTCAAGGTTTCATCGTGTCCCCATGAACGAAATGGTCTCCTCAGTCTGACCAACTGTCTACGGGTGGAAGATAATGATCATAGAAAATTGGATCCCAAGGGATTCCTAAAAACCACTAAACAATCGACAAATAATGTGACCATCACAGTTCATGATAATTTTTAAGGGAACACCAATAATTTGAATGATATTCAACACATACAAGAATCTCATGCTTTTCACTAAACTTTTCTTTATCATCGAAAGGAAATCGACTAACTTAGAGAGTCAATATATAATCATCCGGAAAGCATTGTGACCTCCAAATGTCTATGGAAATCCCATCATGAAATTTATGGATATACTATCCCACTTCACTTATGATACATGAAGGGGTTATGCTAAACCCACTTATACCCAGTGCATAATATTCACATATTGATTGGTGAGGTATCAATATATGAAATCTAAAACAATATTCATTATCTATGGCTACCAATACTACCATTAATGTTCTTGATATATCTTGGTAACCCCGAGATGTATCGCTAAGGGACATGTGATTAAATCTATAATTTCCTCTTCTTAAAGCATGACTTGTACCACCAGATTCCCTTAGAAGTCTATGACATGATCCCTACCAAAAAATCCACCAGGAGAATATCTAGTGAATATATAGTCATATAGACCTCATAATCTTCATCAATGATTTGTTCTTACCTCATAGATTGTAGAACTAGAGGACTAAAAACCATCAATATAAGGTATTATAGTCCTCCCTCATCCACCAATGATAACTGCAATGAGTCCAATTTCTATGATTCCTCACATAACAACTTGGAATAAGATTTATTAGTTGGAATATTTTCCAAAACATTATATTTCATAGTATTATAGTTTATCTAGATTTCATAGTCCTATATGAACTCTAAACACTTCCTTGATATCAGGTTTAGAAATATTTGAGTAAATATGTATATAGGAAAATTATTGTCGAAATAAACAAAAAACCATTCCTTAATAAGTTAGTGTCACCAAATCTTCAAAGTGAATATCAAAGCTTCTAACTCTAATTCATGGATTGATTAGTTATATTTGTAGTGTCTCAGCTACCTATATCTTTATTCTACCACTATTTTCCTCTACATTCAAAAAATCATAAACTTGGATTCAAAGCCATCCCAAAAAAATATATAATCAACCACCTCTTTTAGTAACCTAAATACGAGATAATTTGTAAACCTCCACCAAAACTCTTCAAAGGACTTCTGAAATATCTCTAAACAGATAAAAGTTATACCCTTTTGGGTTAATGTAGTAAAGGGAGTCACAATCCTAGATAATTATAGCATGAAGCAATTGTAATATCTTTCCAACCTTAGAAATATCCACACCTCTATCAGTCACTTAGGTGGATCCCAATATAGAACCACATTGATAATTGGTGGGTCTATAGCTACTCACTCCTCTGAGATGACATGTCCCCAAAAGTGGACCTCTCTAATTCCAAACTGGCACATGAAGTGTTTGTTATATAGCTAATTCTCTTAAAGTACCTCATGGGAAATCATCAAATAACTTTTATACACAAATTATTATGCTAAGAATATAAGAATTTAATTGAAAATGACCCCCACAAACCAATTTCAGAGAGGCTAGAAGATCCATTTTATGAGACCTATAGACATTGTTAAGGATTTTATCACACCAAAAGGCATCATTAGGTAATAATTATGTCCGTAGAGTCATTAAAATTAAATTTTAGATATATCATCCTCAAAAACTAACTTCTAGTGATATCCTATCCTGATGGGTATCATTTGGTTCCAGATTAACCATATAAATTAATCAAATACGGAATTCACATTTTTTATTGAATAAAAATTCTCAATGGGTACATAATTAAGGTAAATAAAATTCACAAACAACCCCAGGAACACATCTTATTTCTTATAGAATAATATTAATGATTCCTAAGGGGAAACACTGGGTTATATAAATCATTTCCTTTGAAGTCCCTCCAATAAAACACTTATGTCTTTAAGCTCAGTGGGATAAAATTTATTTGTTACTAAAGATATTGGAACTTACCCTAAATGAAATTAAATATAAATTTTAACCTCCCAATGATGATGTATCCTAGTTACATCGTAAAGAAATAGATGTAGGTAATCCTATACTACTGTAGGGAATTTATAGACTATTGGGTTTGTTAAACCAAGACTCAATCTGCACAACTAATGAGGAATTGGTTGTACTCTCCTAAATATGAGCCCAATATTATTTGAATGAAATTCCATGTGGACAGTGAAGGAAAATCTCAACTCAACCATCTAAATCATCCACATCCTTTAATGTAAATAATAAATCTTGGATTGGATGTTGGAAAGTCAGTCCATACCAAGAATGACAACATATTGTATCATTAAAACCATACAAAGTTCACATTAAAACTCTATCCGCCATGAATTATGTCACACCAACCAAAAAAACTATAATCATAGAATCCCCTTTAGTACGATTCTTCTTATCCAAGGGTAAAGATAGAGGATATTCTAAAATCATCAGTTCTTAAACAAGGGATAAGACCAAAAAATACTAGCTCATGGATATGTCTATCAAAATTAATGTAAAGGTATAGAAGACATAAATCATACCGTAAAACGATAGAAGGAGCCTCTGGGTCATATTACACAAATACTTGTAACTAACCATGTCCCTACTCACTAGATCCTTAGGCTCAATGGGGGATAGTTAGATGTGGTGGTGGTAGTATCAGATTATAACATTGTCCACCTCTTGTAGCTCTCCCAACTCCTCTATAATGAACACCTCCCTCCAGTTCCACCTACTCATTTATTTATATATACCTCAGTGGGATATCTTTTTTTACCCATCTACTATCACATAACGGGTCAAGAATTCTCAGGTGATATTCCATTGGCAGTCATAGGAATATAATATCCTCTCTTGAGACTAGATAGAACCTCTCTAGGAACTATAGGTTGTAGATCCTCAGGTATGATAGTAGATGTTCTAATGCTTAGAGTGTCATGGCCCTGAAACCTAATACCATCTACATACCAAATGTGTCTATAATCCTGTGTGACTACTATCAACACCATCTATCTATGTCTACTCCACAAAAAACATCCCTAACATTAAGGCATGACTAAACACTACAACATAGGTGGGCATGAAAATGTGAAAAAATCCAACTCAAATATCCCTTCATAGACCATGATTGAACATAATTTCCTATAAATATGAATAATTAACCATGTTTCGATAGTATTCAATGATGTCTTTAAACATAAACACATGCCCAGTGACCGAAATACTTCCATGATAATGTTCAAAAATCTTGTAGATGCGCACAGATCTTTGAGAAACTATTAAATAATCCTCCTAAAATAAGCACTCAAACTTTATCTATGTAAGAGTAACATCATAATGTTTTTGCATTATCAAGATCAACCACCAAAATTTGTATCCCTAGAGATTTCATTCCACAAGCACCAATATCTGATCTGATGGGGTCCAAATGTGATGGAACACTATGACCATAGACTTTATTAAGTCCTCTACTTCCTATGGATATGAATCACCCCAGGACACGAGTGGTAACTTCTTATAAAACTCATTAAGTGTTTTCAACTTACATGTGTCATTGTACTACACCATTGGAATGATTTTGTTCTTAATAAGAGTTAAAAAATGAGTATATGTTTTTGGTGGAAATTCTACTTGCTTCTTGATGGGTGTAAGTACCAATCACATTCAATTTAAAGGATACAACTCCTAAACGGACCCTTGAACTAAAAAATTATAACAAAGATAATCCTCATCATGATACTATTATGGATCCTGAATAGTTTTCAATACCATAAAAAATCAATATATACCATGATCATAGATCATATATGTGGTTCTGACTCCATAAGTACTTAGAAACTATAACCAATTCTTATATGACAAATTTATCATTATTTTCCATGAAAACGGTTCCTCATTGTACCATGTATACAAGAGGGTTATCAATATCTTGATGAATGGATATTTCAACCCCCACACCATTATTGGAGTCTCTAACATGAGAGATGAACTCAAGACACTTAAAAAGTTATTTCCCAAAGTCCCAAACCAACACTCACAACTACAATATCTCTAAACTTCATCTTAAATTATCCTAGGATATGAAACCACTCTAATATAATCTAATGAGTGATAGTTTACTGGGATAATGGTAAGTTTACTATTCCACCCAACACCCATATCCAATAGTTTATGGGATGAAAACTAGAAATTGGTAGGAATATCACACATATATGAGGACTTAGCCTAATAGAAATGTACACATGCACACGTATCTCCATAAAAACAAGAGAAACGTGTAAAGTAAACAATCTCAACAATAAATGCATTTGAAACCTCTAATATCCCCTAACCATGTATAATGGTACATATAACACCCCGAGGTTTTATGAAAAATATTCTTTTTAATTTCATTGATGTCTTGTGTTGTACGCTACACCAAAATTAGCTTGTGATATACGCAACACCGTATTTGCTTGAAGTATACGTAACATTATTCTTGGCTCGTGTTACACTCAATTTCAAGTTCGTTTTGTAGAAACTGTTCTACGCAACATTATGTATAGATTTTGTTTAATTTATAAATAAAATAAGTTTTGATTATGTTATACGCAACCCCAAACAGAGATTTCACTACACGCAACCCTAACTTGGCTTGCATTACACTCAATAAAGACCTTCCTCGATAGCGTGTGTAGTACGCAATACCGAGTTTCACTAAACAAGATATTATTATAATATTATGATGAACTAGCCGTTATGAATAGTAAGACCCACTTTTTGAAATTTTATAAATTTTATCTTTCAAAATGGACTTCATTTTTGGATTCAGAATATCGAAATTGTCCTAGGGTAAATTTTTGGTATTTTTCTAAAAACATTCAATTTTTGATGAATAGTGAAAACACTGGGTTACTATTTAAAAAACCGACTTTTTATTTACATAATTATTTATTTTATTTAAATTTATTTTAGGTAAAAATTGATACATAATACCTATATAAGTTCAATGAAATTCATTGGTGTTATTTTATAATAATTTTAGATATATAAAAATTTTATTGAACTTTTCACAGTCTTTTACCCAACTCCTAGGAGAATTTGAAAATTCACATAAAAATAAATTTAACTGCTTCTGTGAGTGGAATTTAGAAAATCCAAGATACATGGTTAATATCAAGGACTAAAATGTGGTTCAATGAGATTAAAATAATTTTTGGTTAATAGTAACTTTTTACTTTTTTTACCACGGTTAAAAGTAAATAGGGTAATTAACGGTAAAAATGATATTATTATTACCCTAACACATATCCTAATTCAATTGGATACGATTAATTCGACCAAAAACAACCTTAGGAATAAAATATGACCATTTAGGTCCCCTTGGATTTGATTAGGACATTTAATATTATTTTATTTCAAGAACAGTTAAAATAGTTATTGTCAAAGTTTAATAACTAAAACTTTTTTAATATAGGGTTATACATAAGATAAATTCGACTATAAATATTCATTAGAAATATAAAATTATTTCCTAAATAATGTTATTTAATTTTTAAATTTTACACATTAAATATGTTAATTTATTTTTGACATAATGATGATGCAGTAATTACCTCATTAATGAAATATTAACATAATTGAAGTTATAAATACCCAAATAAATGTAATTTTAGACTTTTTATGAATTAAAATAATTTTATTGGTTAATATGACATATTATTATTGATTTAATTAATGTTTTTGGAAGTAATATTTCTGTTATAATTTTCACAAAATTCAATTACCAAATAGTGTCAAAATTGACATAAAATAGTTTTTAAAACAAATATTATATTATTAATTGTTATTTTATTCTTAAAAATATAAGGGTCAGAAAAATGACTTAGATAAGGTTATATATATTAATAATAAACAACTTGGGGTTCGTTAGGCTTATTATAGAATGTTTATTAACATTATAGTGTAAGAAAAAAAGAAGACACGGTAAAAGTGAAATTATTTAACTTAAAGTTAAATCTAAATAATAAGGTTAAAATAGAAACCTAAACTTGTATAAATTATATTTTATGAGAGGGTTTGGACCCATACCCACCTTAGATTCGAAATAAATCAATTTGGAGCTATTAAAAACTGAATATTACTTTATTATAAAATAATATTTTAAGTTTTTCTAAGGTGCCCCTCTCCTCCCTTATAAAAAGGGAACCCCTTCCGTCTTCTCTTCACACCCTTCTGAGCCTTGATTCTCGGAAGAACCCTACCCATTTCGCTTCTCCACTTCCCTAGAAACATTCTGGAGGTTCTCGTCTTCTCAAAAGACCAACTCTACTTCCTTAAGAGAAGGCTTAAAAGAGGTGCATCGAAGAAGAGGTAATCTCTTCTTTTGATTCTCTCAAGTTTCTTTCTTCTTCAACTTCTTCTTATTTAGTTGTTTCATTATAAAGTAATAACATCAGTATCACTCACATAGTTATATGTTATTATGAATATGAAACAACCCTATTTCACCTTCTATCCATCATACGGAAAACGAAATCACCACGTTTACGTACGTACGGAATACCGTCTCCACGCCGTGGTGTAATCGGGTTTTCCACCACCGCCTTATATGGATGGGTATAATGGTGTAAATAAATAACTATATATGATTATTGTAAATTGATATTTATTCTATAATATTATATATACAATTCAATAGAATTCCACGATCATGGGAATGATATCATCGCTCATGCGTACGTACGGACTACCGTCTCCACGAACGCGATGAGATTCATTTTCCATGATTAACCATTCAAGGATGATTATAAAGTATATATAATGAATAATAATGAAATATATGACATAATTAAACTACTGGATTTATGTATACATACATATATATATATGTCATCTACTTACTTCCATTCAAGTCAATAAAGAATGGAAAACAACATTCATGTGTACGTACGAACTACCGTCTCCATGAACGGTGTGTTTAATTTAATTTATCTATATATTATATATATATATACTAAATATATATGATATATAAATCCTAATTTACATTATTAAAGTATATAAATCATGATATAAGTAATAATAATATCAAGAACAACAATTCCAAACACGTACGATAAATGAAACAATTTTACCCAAAACTCTACCTTAACATGGAATTGACAAATGAACGGGTAATATAAATACCTAAGTGAACCATATATGATATAATAACAATGAATATTATTCTGTAATAAGTCAATGAAATTATTTAAATCATTATACATGAGGTTCGGACATAAATGTAGCATATCAGACATAAGGTAAGGGATAACTTTTCCAATATTGTTTTTATCCGAGATTGTTTATTCGTAAGTATTTACTAGGGTTATATTTTTCATCCATGTCCCTGTTTTCTAAAAATGGTATCATGTATGTTTAAAGCCCTTCTTACCCATTTCTGACTTTTACTACATGGTTTGTAAGGAATCTTTCTTTTTTTTCCCATACGAGGTTCTTTTTGACTTTTTCGACAAAAGTATGAGAAGAATGTTTTTTAACTTATACAGCATGTACAAATTTTTACGGTTTTATAACGCCATATTTTTATAAAGTTTTATATATAAGATTTCATGGTTATTTTAAATAATATACTTTTCTTTTAGAATTGCGTGGAATTTTGTAAAAATAAAATGATTTTGAAGAAGAAATGATATTTTCCTCAAGAATTCTTTTCAAGTGTTTTATCAAAACCATATTCCATATAAGATGTCATTATTTAATAAGTGTATGTTTCAAGTATAATGTCTCTATAATTTACATAGTTTCAATTTTCTTATGATTAAATGATATCCAATTGTTTTATAAGGATTATTTTATGATGGGATGATGTTTATGAAACACATTTTATTGTTTGGGTTATGATGAATGATTTATGTTTATGTTGTGGCACAAGTAAGAATGATTTCATTATGAGATGGGTGAGACCTATATCTCCCTACAATGCATTGGTTAAAGATTTATATCTCATGAGATAGACTTGGCTGGAATGGAAAGTTAAACCAGTTCAGTAATACAGGACTGGAATGAGGAGTGAACTCGATTCAGAAATGGACTATGCCCACTAAGATGGTCTTGGCAGCAATGCCTTGGCTACTATGGAAATCATAACATGTGCTTAATGGTTTCCACAATTACATGTTTTATTCTCATGTTATTTTATCATTATTAATGTTTCTTTATGATCTATGACTTATGAACTTCCATGTTTTATGTCATTGCTCAAGAATTTTATGTTTAAACATGATGTTCATGTTTTGAAGATCAAATGTGTATGTTTTGTTTTATTTTTTCCATGCTTAACCTTACTGAGAATTTGAGCTCACCCTTTATATGTTTTCTTTTCCCCAGGATTTAAAGAACGGTTTTAGGTAAGAAAACAAAAAGGGTAAGATTTATATGGGAGATGTTGAAGATATTTCACCACGATTAGAAGATTATTTTCTGAGTTTCCAAAGAAACTAAACTATTACGGTCCTTATGTGTCTGTTTTTGTTATGTATTAAGTATTCCGAAAAAGTAATGTAATGTCCATGTAATTCAAGATTTGGGTCTCTACCATTGGTATCAGAGGAAAGGTTTAGTTAACCTTTGGAAACTAGGATGCGAAAACTTTAGTGAAATACCTAGAGATATTTCTAAGGTATGTCTAGGGATGTCCCTAAGGATTAGTATAACTATTGGTTACAGTCCTAGAATTATGTTGACAATCATGAAAAACCTAGGGTGAACCTAAGGTGTCATGGATTAAAGAATGTGTGATAATTTAGACATCACATAATTGAATTTTAATGATTATGTTGTTCCTCGTTATTTTAACTATTTCTTACACTATGGTTTCTGGTTTTAGTCAATGGAGGGAATGAGAAGGAATTCAGTTAACGTTGATTCCAATGGAAAAATTGGTGTGTGTGGTCAACAGAATTGTGTAATTCTTAGAGAGAGAGATATTTTGATTATGCCGAATCAGTCATCACGATATATGATTAACAAGGTAAACTTTGGGGGTATTCATAAGTCATCAAATAAGAGGAAGATGTAATTTTATGCATGTTCACATGATGAGGATAATAGAGAAAGGAAGATTGAGATTTCTAAATAAGGGAAGAAGAACCTTGAGGAATACCTCAAATGGAGGGGAAGATGTTATCTGTGTGGAGAAAAGGGTCATATAGTGACAGACTATTATGGAGTTCAATGTCTTATTTGTGGAGAACATGGGCATTACCCAACTCAATGCCCTAAAAAAAGAGGTTACTTCTAAATCAAGGAAGGACTTTCTCCATGACAATCACTGAAGAGGATGGATTTAAGTGTTTATGTATTTTGATTAAAGAATAATGTTGTTGAGGTACTTCTATGGTATATTGGAATATCTATGTATTGGTAAATTGTGATTGTTAATAAGAATATGGTACTGGTAACCATGAAAAGTGACAGAAATATTTTTGGAAAGTAGGTGATATGTGCATAATGAATGGATAAGAAGAAAATAATATGTTTGATTGTATTCATGAGCTCAAGACTAATATAAGGAAAAAGTGATACCATGGTTTGACCATTTTCATCCCCCTTGAGAGGTCTTGCTTCCTTTCATTATTTCTTTTTGAATAAAAAATGAACTACTACTACTACTACATGTTTGGAATGTGATCAAAAAGATATATCTTGTGATATATGAGGGATAAATGATGGTATTCACGTACTTGTTATGTTACCTCTCAAGTAATCATTTTTTTACACTATAAGATTGGACAGAAGTATTTTTGATAATCTTAAAGGTTAGAATGGATTAAGTTGCAAATCAGATAGATTTTTTTAAGGCTAGTTTTTTTGATATTATGGAATATTATAATAATGTAGTTTTAGAAAAAGGACAACCTGTAGGACGAGTGACAACCCATCGCGTCGGACAGGGCTATGGGAATCGAACCCACAACTGAAGTGCGATAGCCCTTTATCGCCTACCACTGACCTACAGGAAGTCCCTGTTTAGTAGAAACCCGTTTTATTATATTAATCAGTATGATATTTGAAGTATAATTCCATTTTAAGAACCATATATGGTTAATATCACTATAGATGGACTTATGTATTTTTGATAACTTTTTCTAAACTTTTGTTTAAGATAGATAGAATAACCCATCATTCTATCACATGATCTGCTAACACTTCACGAATGACAAATTCAACTTCATTTCTTTAAGAGATGAAGTGGAAATTGTCCAAATAATGACCAACGATGAGACTGTACCAAAATCAAGAATGTATTTCTTCTAATTCCAATTTCTTCAACTTTAGGGAAATGATATTGAAAACCAAAAATGTTTTCCTAGTGGCCTTATATCCGATGAATCAGATGATACCTTAGATCATCACAAATATAAGGCTTTGTGATTGTTGGCTTTTTTATAGCCATGTTCTCTACCACTCTCCATCAAAACCTGATGGTTAGATTTCTCTTCCATATCCATATTTTCACCTATGTTCTCCTATGTGGAAGCCCAGTGATTAGTTAATTTGGGTAACCATTACATTTTATACTTTATTTTTTAATGATTGGTTTTGGTATTCCTTTATACGATGTGGATTTCTATTAAAGAAACTTTCAAGTAGTAAACCATTTATAAGCCCGACAAATTTCGAGGGCGAATTTCATTTTAAGGGGGGTAGAATGTAACACCCCGAGATTTTATGAAAAATATTCTTTTTAATTTCATTGATGTCTTTTGTTGTACGCTACACCAAAATTATCTTGTGATATACTCAACACCGTATTTTCTTGCAGTATACACAACACTATTCTTGGCTCGTGTTACACACAATTTCAAGTTCGTTTTATAGAAACTATTCAACGCAATATTATGTATAGATTTTGTTTAATGTATTAATAAAATTATTTTTGATTATGTTATACGCAACACCAAAAAGATCTTTCACTACACACATCCCTGACTTGGATTGCATTACACGCAATAAAGACCTTCCTCGATAGCGTGTGTAGTACGCAATACTGAGTTTCACTAAACGAGATATTATTATAATATTATTATGAACTAGCTGTTATGAATATTAATACACACTTTTTGAAATTTTATAAATTTTATCTTTCAAAATGGACTTCATTTTTTGATTCGGAATATCGAAATTATCCTAGGGTGAATTTTTGGTATTTTTGTAAAAACTTTTAATTTTTGATGAATAGTGAAATCACTGGGTTACTATTTAAAAAACCGACTTTTTATTTAAATAATTATTTATTTTATTTAAATTTATTTTAGATAAAAATTAATACACAATACCTATATAAGTTCAATGAAATTAATTGTAGTCATTTTATAATAATTTTAGATATATAAAAATTTTATTGAACTTTTCACCCTCTTTTACCCACCTTCTAGAAGAATTTGGAAATTCACATAAAACATAATTTTACTACTTCCGTGAGTGGAATTTCTAAAATCCTAGAGACATTGTTAATATAAATGACTGAAATGTGGTTAAATGAGATTAAAATAATTTTTTGTGAATAACAACTTTTTACTTTTTTACCACAGTTAAAAGTAAATAGGGTAATTAAGGGTAAAATTGATATTATTATTACCCTAACACATGTCCTAATTCTATTGGATAAGATTAATTCGACCAAAAACAACCTTAGGAATAAAATATGACCATTTAGGTCAACTTGGATTAGATTAGGACAATTAATATTATTTTATTTAAAGAATAGTTAAAATAGTTAAAATCAAAGTATAATAACTAAAATTTTTTTAATATAGAGTTATACATAAGATAAATTCGACTATAAATATTCATTAGAAAGATAAAAATAATTCTTACATAATCGTATTTTATTTTTAATTTTTAGACATTAAATAAGTTAATTTATTTTTGACATAATGATGATGCAGTAATTACCTTATTAATGAAATATTAACATAATTGATGTTATAAATACCCAAATAAATGTAATTTTAGACTTTTTATGACTTCCAAAAAAAATTTAGGTTAATATGACATATTATTATTTATTTAATTAACTTATTTCTAACTAATAATGTTGTTATGATTTTCACAAAAATCAATTACCAAATAGTGTCAAAATTGACATAAAATAGTTTTTAATACAAATATTATATTATTAATTGTTATTTTATTCTTAAAAATTTTGGGTTCAGCCAAATGACTTAGATAAGGTTATATATATTAATAATAAACAACTTGGGTTTCGTTTGGCTTGTTATAGTAATTTTATTAACCATATAGTGTAAGAATAAAAGAAGACACGGTAAAAGTGAAATTATTTAACTTAAAGTTAAATCTCAATGATAAGGTTAAAATAGAAACCTAAACTTGTCAAAATTATATTGTATGAGGGTATTTCGACCCATACCCACCTTATATTTTAAATAAATAAATTTGGAGCTATTAAAAATAGAATATGACATTATTATAAAATAATATTTTAGGTTTTCCTAAGGTGCCCCTCTCCTCCCTTATAAAAAGGGCACCCTTCCCTCTTCCCTTCGAACACTTTTGAGCATTGAAGCTCGGAAAATCCCTGACCATTTCTCTTCTCCACTTCCCCAGAAACATTATGGAGGTTATTATCTTCTCAAAAGACAAACTCTACTTCCTTAATAGAAGGCTTAAAGTAGGTGTGTCGAAGAAGAGGTAATCTCTTCTTTCGATTCTCTCAAGTTTCTTTCTTCTTCAACTTCTTCTTATTTAGTTGTTTCATTATAAAGTAATGAAACTAGTATCAATAATATACTTATATGTTATTATGAATATGAAACAAACCTATTTCACATTCTATCCACCCTATGGAAAATGAAATCACCACGCGTGCGTATGTACGGAATACCGTCTCCATGTCGTGGTGTAATCAGTTTTTCCACCACCACCTTACATGGATGGGTATAATGGTTTAAATAAATAACTATATATGGTTATTTTAAATTGATATTTATTCTTTAATATTATACATACACTTCAATACAATTCAACTATCATGGGAATGATATCATCGCTTGTGCGTACGTACGGTCTACCGTCTCCACGAACGCGATGCGATTCATTTTCCATGATTAACCATTCAAGAATGATTATAAAGTATATATAATTAATAATAAGGAAATATATGAAATAATTAAGCTAATTTATTTATGTATATATATATATATGTCTTCTACTTAATTCCATTCAAGTCAATAAAGAAAGGAAAACAGCATTCAAGCATACGTACGGCCTACCATCTCCATGAACGGTGTGTCTCATTTCATTTATCTATATATTATATATATATATATATACTTAATATATATGATATATAAATCATGTTTTAAATTCTTGAAATAAGTAAATCATGATATAAGTAATAATATATCAAGAACAACAAGTCCAAACATGTACGATAAATGAAACAATTTTACCCAAAACGCTACTTTAACATGGAATTGAAAAATGAACGGGTAATATAAATATCTTAGTGAACCATATATGATATATTAACAATGAATATTATTCTTTAATAATTCAATGACATTATTTAAATCATTATACAGGAGGTTCATATACATACGAAGCATATCGGATATAAGGTAAGGGATAACTTTTCCATTCTCGTTTTTATCCGAGATTGTTTATTCGTAAGTATTTACTGGGGTTATATTTTTCATCTATGTCCCTATTTTCTAAAAATGGTTTCATTTATGTTTAAAGTCCTTATAACCCATTTTTTACTTTTACTACATGGTTTCTATGAAATCTTTTTTTTCGCCATACGAGGTTCTTTTTGACTTTTACAACAAAAGTACGAGAAGAATGTTTTTCTTAACTTACACGACATGAACGGATTTTTACAATTTTATAATGACTTATTTTTATGAAGTTTACTCTACAGGATTTAATGGTTATTTTCAATAAAATCCTTTTCTTTTAAAATTGTTTGGAATTTTGTGAAAAGAAAATGATTTTGAAGAAGAAAGGATATTTTCCTCAAGAATTATTTTCAAGTGTTTTATCAAAACGATTTTCCATCTAAGATGGCATTATTTAATATGTCTATGTTTCAAGTATAATGTATCTATGATTTACATGGCTTCAATTTTCTTATGATGAAATGATATCCAATTTTTTTATATGGATTATGTTATGATGGGATAATGTTTATGAAACCCATTTTATTCTTTGGGTTATGATGAATGATTTATGTTTATGTTATGGCACAAGTAAGAATGATTTCATTATGAGATGGGTGGGACCTATATCTCTCTCCAATTCATTGGGTAAATATTTATATCTCATGAGATAGACATGGCTTGAATGAAAAGTTAAACCGGTTCAGTAATACAGGACTGTAACGAGGAGTGAACTCGATTCAGAAAGGGACTTTGTCCACTAAGATGGTCTTGGCAGCAATGCCTTGGCTACTATGGAAATCATAACATGTGCTTAATGGTTGAAACAATTACATGTTTTATTCCCATTCTATTTTATCATGATTAATGTTTCATTATGATCTATGCCTTATGACCTGCCATGTTTTATGTTATTGCTCAAGAATTTGATGTTTAAACATGATGTTCATGTTTTGAAGATCAAATGTGTATGTTTTGTTTTATTTTTTCCATGCTTAGCCTTACTGAGAATTTGAGCTCACCCTTTATATGTTTTCTTTTCCCCATGATTTAAAGAAAGGTTTTAGGTAAGAAAACTAAAAGGGTAAGATCTTTATGGGAGATGTTGAAGATCTTTCACCGTGATTATAAGATTATTTTCTGAGTTTCCAAAGACACTAAACTATTACGGTCCTTGTGTGTCTGTTTTCGTTATATATTATGTATTCTGCAAAAGTAATGTAATGTCCATGTACATCAAACTTTGGGTATCTACAGTACATTGTCATGTAAAGAGGAAAACATACAGGAACAACAAAAATTAATTTACTCTAACCTAGAAATAAGAGGGAAACAATACTCAACACACAACCACTAATCTAAAAATAGTCCTACTACCATATCCACTAAGTCACAATAATAACCACCCATATCAGATCCCCTTTTATTTTCATTTAATATCCCATCGTCTACATAAGACACTTCATGTACGGGAAAATCCCATTCAACGGTGAGTATATACATACCCAATAGGACACCATGAAATATCCATGAATTAAACTGTGAGACCACAATATTTTAGTTTACTTAAAGCAATACAATGTTTAGTAGCATGTCATACACACAACACCAAGCTTAAATTAACCACACAGTACTATTAAAATATTAATATTTAAATGTGAATATATAACCAAGCCATTGGATTGGAGGGGATTAATATGAGTTAAAAAATTATAAATTTAATTTAGAAAGTATTTACTTAATATAAATAATTAATTAAATCAATAAATTTTAAATTAATATAATTTTTGTTACTGGAAAATGTATAAGAGTAAATTCATTTTATGTCATGATACTACATTCTTCATAAAAATGGTTTTTAGGTGTTCTATATCTGATAAATTAGAATTAATTTATACAATTTTTAGAAATTATATTTGAAATAATTAAAATCATTTTTTAATTAAATTTTCTAATTTATCATTGTGTGGAAGTTTTATATTTTTCTGAAAGGGTTGATTTCTGGGTGAATAGTAAAAGATACCAATTTTGAAAATGCTATCACTTTTAGGTATTTATCATGTTATATGAATAAAATTAAAGATTATAAAACTATTTTAATATATAAAATATAAGTTTTATACAAAATATAATGAATATAAAAAAATTATTTTTAACTTAGAAATATATTTTTGACATGTTCTAAATCTATGTAATGTTTTTATTCTAATAAAAGAACTATCCTAATTCGTTTATTAAATTATGTATCTTTGTGGATATATTTCGTTTTTTATTTGTAATAAAAGCACAAATATCTATTATTTTCATAAATAATTCAATTAAATCCACTAGAATCAACATTATAAAATATTTTGGTATAAGG
Organism: Viscum album; assembly: GCA_963277665.1. NCBI lineage: Eukaryota > Viridiplantae > Streptophyta > Magnoliopsida > Santalales > Viscaceae > Viscum > Viscum album. Next base: position 1,435,969,443 of record OY728157.1, read on the forward strand.
TCATTTTTATGTATTAAAACATATTTTCCAAGAAGCCCTTTTTCATTACATTACGTCTATTGATTTAAATATTAAATTTTAACACATTTATAAAGTTAATATTATAAATTGGATTTCATATTTTGTATTATGGTGTTAAAATTTGGAAAATATATCAGTTCCATTTTGTTCATAAGGAATAGTAATCGAGGAAAAAATTATTACTACAGTAATCGTTAAAGTGGGTTAAAAGGGTGTTAAACTAAAAATATAAGGGTTAAAAGGCATAAAAACATGTATAAATTCTATTTTTAAAATATATATAGAATTTTATCATTATAATATTTTAAATTACTATTATTTTGATCCACATTACTTGAAAAAGACATATAATATAAAATAATATTTCATTAATTTACAAGAATGCCACCCACCGCACTTATAAAAGGGTACCCTCTCTACATTATTATTAACATATTTTGAGCCACATATATTGAAAAATACCTAAAATAATACCTTAAAATATTACTACATAATTACCTAGAGCTTATGTTCTTCCCCTAATACAATCTTAAGAAATATTAAGGTGTAAGCTAATGGAGGTCTCTCAAAGAAGAGGTAATCATCTTAATTGTCTCTTTCCAAGTTTATTTCTTCTTAAACCTTCATAGAATATATTATATACATTATAAATTTTTTAATTATGTATCTTAAATATACTTAAATATTTTTTTTTGTAACAACCTTTTCCCCCTCTAATCTTTCAAATAGGAAATGAAAACATTGCCCATGCATGTGAGCGGACTACCGCCTCCACAAAGCAATGTATTTCATTTTTCATCACCACCTTTAATGGGTGCCTATTATGATGGATAAAAATTTTTATTCTAATTATGATATTTTCATTCTTCTAGAAAGATAAGATATAATATACCTCATTAATCTTTCATATAATGGAAAATGAATGCATGAGAGACACATATGAATGAACTACCATCTCCAGGTAGTGATGTAGTTCATTTTTCATCAACACAACTCATAGATTGATATATTGATAAATTTATTGAATATACTTGATAATTATGATATAAATATAATAATATAATGAAAAAATATTATTGAACCTTATTTTATTCTTTTCATTAGAAATACAAAATATTGTTCATGGGTATATATGAACTACTATCTCAACAAATTCCAAATTTCATTTATTTATTATCACCTTTCATTGATGATTATAGAACTATATATAATAAAAAATATTATATTAATAATAATACTAAGACTCCATATATTATGAAACCATTACCATGTCATAAGATCCAATACATCCACATTGAAATATACATGAAAAACAGAATAGTTAAAACCCAAAATGATTATTTTAATGAAGAAATGTAATTTAAAGGGTTATAAGATATTTTTAGTTAAAAATATGTTCCATGATATGTATAAATTTAATTCTATTATGATTTATTAAAAATTATAAAATCATTATACATGATGATCAAACATGTATGATTAATCAGAGACCTAAGGTAAGGGATTTCTGTTAGAGTTTTATTTTATTTCATGATTTTTTATGTTCAATTTTCCAATGGAAAAATTATATGATAATAAAATTTCAAACCCCACATATAATATTATAATATGGTTATACAGGGGGTTTAAAAATATATCTTACATATCATATCCTATTGGATTAAGAATATGAAATTAAGTTACACATATGGGATGTTGATTTTATCTATATTTTTTTTCGAGAATCTTTTTCCTCCATATCCATGTTCTTTATATTGTTTCAATAATGATCTTATTTAAACTATATTTACTATTAGAAGTCATTATCAACTACCATGGACTTTACTCACAATGTTTTAGTAATTAATTTTCTATCAATTTTCAAAATGTGTATTTTTAATTTTCTTTAAAAAAGTGTGAAAGGAATGTTATATTAACATATATAGTGTGAATGGATTTTCCCACCTCTCGGAATTTTATTATCTACTAATCTTCTAGTAAAAGTTTCCAGGATTTTCAAAGAAATTAATTGTTTAACTTTTCTAATATTTTTTTATTAAATAAAAAATTCATTATTTTCTTAAATGATGAAAATAATTTTAGAAAAGATTTATAACTTCATTTTTTTAAAAAGTTATAAAAACTTTTCCAAAAGTTAATTTTAAATATTCACATTAATTTTATTATGTAATTATAAAAATAATTTATTTTAATTTTAGAAAAATTCATTTTATATGAATTGATGGTCTTCTATCATCCTTTAATAATTTATGGATTAATCCAGAATTTGAGACCATTCGCATTTTTGTGATCATGTTATCTACCATTATATATAATTACTATTTCCATTATAACCATTTTTTTATATCATGGTTATATTTATAATTTAATACCATATTAAATGTATAAAATTATTTAATATTGCATTATTTTTAGGATTATTACTTAGAATGTTATTTCATTAACTTGGGAAACACTAATATTCTGTATTACTGATTCAATATGAATAATTATTGATTGATATGAATATTAATCATATATTATATTATTGAATCAATATACGAGGAATTCATTGGAAATTTGTAAGTGATGGGTGATGATTTATTATAGATTTCCCCTCATTTCATCAACATTCATCTTAAGATAAACCATGTTCATATTATATATAGGTCGAGGCTATAAGATCATGTCATAATAGTTAGGTATTTGGTAAATCCAGACACATTATTGAATGTGTCTTGGAAGAGGCATGGACTATAATATTCATGATATCTTATCCATGAATTCGATGGTATGATCTAGAATGTTTAACATTCCATATTTCTTTTATTTAAATTGAAGTTATTATTCTTATTTTTATTTTTTTGTTGACAACCTCCATTGATTTATTTCATTCTAATGTTGTTGATTTAATGTTAAGTGTTTTCATTATCCACTCTTACATATTGATGATGACTTATTTACTCATAACAGCTGACACTGAACATAACCCTTATCGATCATATGATCTCACACTTTATTTGTTTCTCTTTCCCCAAAATATGATTAAGGTAGGTTTGAATGAATTTTTAATGATGCAATAATATTTTTCAAGCTATGTTTAAAATCTATTATTTAATAAATAGGATTTGTATATATCTAGTTTTAAAATAACGCTAAACTAATCATTACTTTGTTAAGTGATCCCTTTTATTTTATACGAATATAATAATTGTGCATCAAATATGGGTTAATGGAGCCAAGGTTGCTTCAGTTAGTATCAGTTTAAGTTTAGTAGAAACATTGGGGGATATATTTTTTATGAACATTTATAATTAGGTAATTATGATAAACCCTTATAATATTTGATAAATTTTACTTTCATAGAATTTTTTATTCAATTGATCAATATTAATGATAATTTTCAGCTAAAAAAGTGTGCTTTATTGTTTAGAGATAGATCATAAAGGATGAAATGGAATCAATACTCATGGTAATTTTAGGGATTACCCTACTAATCAAGCTAACAAAATAGATGTTGGAGTTTATCTAATCATTTATAGATTATAACATATAACTTAGTAAATGTTTAATAAAGATTCTCATATAATATAACCAAACATAAGATAAGATAGAGTAATGTATCTTATGATTATTCCTAAAAATCTATCTCGTGTTATGAGAGAAAATCTAATCCTAACAGAATTTACTAACACACAAATTAAGAGAAAATTTGAGTTGGATGAATTTTTCGGTGATAAAGACCAAGAATAGAAAAATATCCAACATCCCACATGTTAGTAATGTGGTATGAATCAACTAGGTAAATTATTGAAGGTAATGATAGTATTTTAAAAGTTTTAAAAAATGTTAATCATGTTCGTGATTTTGAATGCATGAGAGAATCTTCTATGGTCTTTTACTTTAATTGTATATAAACAAGGAATTATTAAAATCAATTCCCAGAGCATCAAAGATTACCCAGATAATTTTTTAATATTATTTATTGATGATATCATGGATATTCTAAATGTTATAGTGAGAATGAGAAACATTTTATATTTTTTCTTGAAAATTTTAAAGGAGAATGAGTTATGTGAGATATTTAGTAAGTGTGAATGTTGGTTTGAAGAAGTTTCTTTTCATAGAAATATTGTCTCTATTGGTGGAATATATATTGATCTTTATAAGACAAAAGGAAATCAATGAATAACCCTCACAGATGAATGTAAACTTTTAGGATTTGAATTCAGGGTAATTATGGTTAATTTGGGAGAATATATGATTATGATGAATTGGTATTTATCAATGGTATTTTTTTTGTGAGAAATTTAAAAATTAGATTTTTGATATTTAATAAAATGAATTTGTATGTAATATTTTGAAAATGCGAATGGCATCAATCCCCTTGGAAGTGATTTTGGTTACAAGGGATTCCTTAGTGTAGATTACTATAATTTATATTAGTTTTATATCATAGTAACCCTATTTATTTGAAGAAAATATGTTTTGGAATATGTGATTAGGGAATATACATATTTTATTTTGTGAATTATAAGTGATAAAGATTGTTTCTTGATAAAAGATATAATAATTTTGTAAGAATAAGAGATTAAATCACTCGTATTTTTGTATTTAATCTAATGGAATTTTAAGAAAAACAAGGTCTAGTTATTTGTGAAATTATAAAAGATGAAAATTTTATGTTTTAGTTTAGGCTTTGTTGATAATTTTACTACTTCTTTACATGAAGGATTATTCATATTTAGTATTTTCTAATTTTTTTGCTAACCATTTATATTTTATAAAAGTGGAATAACATTTAATAATTTAATGATACTTATGGTTGATTAAAATTTTTATTATAGTGATTGAGGAAATAAAAATTCATCATGATCATAACAGTTCACATCAAAAGAGTAAATCACATATAAAGACTTGGAAGAATTTATGTATGTAAATTCAATAATATTTTTTTATCTCTATGGTAAAGGAATTACTCAAACTCAAGAAAACATAAGATAAATATATTATGTTTTATGTGGAACATAACATTTAACTAACATGATATGTTTTAAAAAACAATTTTCATGTTTTATTATTATAGAGGAACATGCATAATAAGTTTCATAGTCATAACCTAGTAATTAAAGTTCATTAAAAAATATATATCTAATTTTATTACATTGATATGATATATTCTATTTTTTAAAAAAGAATTTAAATTTCAATGATAAAATTTCAATAAGAAGGTAAAAAATAAACACAATAAGATTTTTTGATTCCTTAAAATTAATACTATGATTGATAGAATATATCACACGCAAAATCCAACTTAAATGAACTGAAAAGTATTATTAAAATCTTCTTATTTAATGTGACTGTATAACATAGACACTGGTTTGGAGGGGATGAATATGAGTAATAGAATTATGAAATATAGGTAATTTTTTCCTTAATACGAATAATGAATTCGATCACGAAATTTTACATTCATTCTATTTTTTTACTAAAAACTATATGAATAAATTTATTTTATTCCATAAGAATACATTATACATAAAAATGTATTTTTGGTGTTTTATGTACAAATAATTAGAATTAATTTATACCATTTTTATAAATGCTACTTGAAAAACTAAACTGAATTTTTAAAATTACTATTACAAAATTCTCATAGGACAATATGTTGGGGTTTTTCTAAAAATATTAATTGTTGGGTGAATAGTGGAAATACCGATTTTGAAAATACTATCATTTTTCTGAATTAATAAATATATAACAATAAAATTAAATATTAATAAAAATTGATAATATATCAAATTTATATTTAATAATAAATATAATTGTTTTAAAAATTTTATTTTGATCTTATAAATCAATGTTTATAATTTTGTATGTATAAGTAATGTTTTTATTATAATAATAGATATATTGTGATCCATTTTTTTAATTATTTATTTTTATGGATATTTTTGGTTTTCTATTGGTTTTAAAGCCACATAAATAATATTTTATCATATATAATTTAATTAATTCCATTTTAATCAATATTATACAATATTTTAGAAAAAATTATTCTATATACATAAAATGAATTTTCCTAGAAACTATTTATTATTGTGTTAAGAGTGTTGATGTGAAAACTAATTTTTACCACATTTAAAATTTTAATATTATAAAATGGATTTAATATTTTAAATTAACTTGTTCAAATTTAGTAAATCGTTTAATTTTATTTTTGTTAATAATAAATAGTAACTAAGTAAAGATTAATTACTATGGTAAGGGTTAAAATGGGTTAAAAGGGGTGTGAAACTAAGAATATAAGGGTTACGAAGACAAAAAACATACCTAAATTCTATTTTTTTTCATATTTTGACCTTATCATTATAATATTAGAATTTTTGATAATTTTGAGCCACTTCACTTGAGTAATACATACAATATATTATAATAGTTCAAGCATTTACAAGATTTCCACCCACCTCACCTACAAAAGAGAACCTTCCCGCCACTCTTTTTGAAAACCATAAATAAAATTATCTATTACAATACCAGAAAAATAGCTTCCCATATTCCTTCTCTACATCATAGATCTTTTGGTCTTACCTTAAGACCATTTTAATAAGGCTTAAGGTCAATGCCAAAGGAGGTCTCTCGACGGAGTAATCATCTTAACCGACTCTTTCAAAGTTTATTTTTTATTATACCTCCTTAAAATATATTATATATATCCAAAAATAAGTAAATAATATAATAAATATACTAAAATTTTGTTATGTTAATGGAACAACATTTATCCATCTCTTTTGTATCAATGGGAAATGACAGTTTAAATTATACGTACGTGCAAACTACCACCTCCATGAATTGATGTATTTAATTTTCATGACAACCATTAATTTTTGGATATAAATATGGATATAATGTATATTTATTATATTTATGACATTATAATTCTTATATAATGATAATATATTTACTCTTCTATCAAATGGAAAATGAATGTGTCGCACATGCGTATGTACAGACTACTGTCTTGAGGTAGCCGTGTTATTAATTTTTCACCATTGCCTCTCATGACTGGATATAATAGAGGATTTAATAAATATATATTATAATTATGATATAAATATTCTTTTTTCTAATTATAATATATTTTTATATTATTTTATTCCTTTTATTATAATATGAAAATAGCGCTCATGCGCACGTACAGACTACCGTCTTTGTGAATGATATATTTATTTTTCTATTACCACATTTAATGGATGATTATAAAACTATATATAATGAATAAATATGATATTTAAATAATGATTAATATTATATAAAGGATGAAACCGTGGCCATCATATAAGAACCGACACTACAAAAACAAAACATAAATGAAAAATAAAATAGTCAATGACCAAAATGATAATGTTAAGGGTGAATTTTTTTTTAACATGCGATAATATGTTATTAGTTAATAATATACAGAATTATAATAAGGAATATGGTTCAGGTATGAGTGATTAAATTTTTTTAAATCACCATAAGTGATGATCAAACATGTATGATTAAAAAGGGACCCAAGTTAAGGGTTGTCTGTTAAAATCTCATTTTATTTTTAGATTGTTTATGTTCAAGTTTACATGGAGAAATGTATTGATCCAAATATCATAAAACACAAATATTTTATTATCCTCTAGTTATATTTTGTCTTTATATGTTTATTTTCCATTTCTTCTCTTCTTGGATTAATAATCAACCGGTAAGTTACATGTAAGGGATACTAAAATTATATATTCTTATCAATCAGTATTTTTTTCCTCCATATCCACGTTCATTATATTGTTGGAAGAATATTATTATTTAAACTCAAATGATTATAATAATTTAATATCAATTAAATTTTACTTTATTCACATAGTTTTAATTATTAATCTTATAATTTTTTTTTTGAAAATGGTATTTTTGGCTTTCTTTATAAAAGTGTGAAAGGAATATTTTTTTATTATATACCGCATGAATGGATATTACTACCTCTATAACCATAACCCATTTTTTATATTCTGCTATATGTTTCAATTATTTTTTTAAAAAATATGTTTTCTATTATTATATGAATTTTAAGTTTTTACATTAAAAAAAATAAATATTTTATAAAAGTTTAAAAATAATTTTGAAAATGATTTATAAATTCATTTTTACAAAAACATTAACAAATATATGAGGAAATTTATTTTTAAATTTTTACTTAATTTTTTTCTCTAAGTATTCATGACATCCTTTACATGAATACCTTTATTTCTAATTAATAAATGGGATTCTATCAACATTTATTATTTTAGGGATTGTACTTTATTTTGAGATTGTCCAATTTATTGTGATCATGTTCTCTATCATTATCCATAATTATTTTGAAATTATATCCATGTTATCTAATATCATGGATATATTTATCATTTATATATTATATTAACCGTATACCATTGCTACATATAGTGTTCGTCGAAGGATTATTTTTAATAATGTTATTTGATTCACTGGGGAAATAACGATTTTCCATATTCTTCATTCAATTTGGATAATTATTGATCTATAATGAAAATTGAATATATATTATATTGTTGATTAAATATATATGAAATTAACCAGAAACAAGTAATTTATGGGTTGGGCCTAGTTATATACATCCCGTTGGTGCATTTTCATGTCTCATAATACAAAACAAGTTAGAATGATGTATACGTCAAAAAATTAAGTTTATGTTATAACAGTTAGGTATTTGGTGTATAACTACCCATTATTAAATGTGTATTGGACAATATATTTACTATAATATTCAATATTAATTGGTGGATGCCTTTATGGAATGATCATCCATGTCAAAAATTAGGTATTTCATTCATTGATAATTTAGTTATTATCATCCATGCATTTTATAGATGATATTATCCACATATAAATTTATGCTCATGTTTTTTATTGAATATTAAGTGTTTTTATTACCCACCATACCATATTAATTATCAAGCATTTAATCAAAATATATTCCATTAAAATTAAACCTTAGTGATAATTTGAGCTAACCCTTAAGTTTTTTTATTTCTCAAGGTTATGATGAAGAGATATTTTGAATAAAATTTAAATGATGGCAGAAATATTTTCAGGTTATTTTTTAAATTACCAATGTTCTTTTTAAATCATGCATGTATGTATTTATAGAAGAATATTATTATTTTGGATCATTAGTGATGTGATTCCTTGAATCTTATACCACTGCAATAACTATGCATTAACTTTGGGTTACTAGAGTTAGGGATTCTTTATAAAACATCAATTGAAAGAGATAACTAAAAACCATAACCATTTGGAAAAAGGAAAGGAACAAATTTTTATTTTCATAAAAGGTACTCAAATCCCATATTGCAATATCAACTCTCAACCAACTAAACAAACATTTCACTCCTAGCTGCTGATTTATAATTCTCATCAAATTTATGCAGTACTCCCCTCAGATGATGTTGTTGGATCCCTACCCCTGAATATGGGTGAAATAATGAGTATTAGGAAGGGCCCCGATCTTGTCTAATATATATATATAGTTGAAATACTAACTCCCCACATATAGGGTCCCTACCTCATAATGTTGGTGAAATACTGATTCTATCTGATTATGTAGGTAAATGATCCAAGCACCGTTCTTACTTGGGTAAAATATCGACTCCCTAGGAGGATACCAATCCCGATGGAACAAATACATACTCCACCTAGGAATAATAAGTGGGAAATATACATATTATAAAACTGTTATATGTACAGGGGAAGTACATAGTGTATCCCAGTGGTATATGGTGTCTTAACCCAATTCTTCCACTTGGCCATGTTCTTTCATCTCACATGGTGTGATTTATACCTAACTATTCAACATAAAAAAGGGTCACATGGAATTCCATATCTATAGAGTTACTTATCATGTACCCCATATTCTTGAGTTCTATATCTATTAGGGTATATCGGGTATGTATCAACATATATAGGGTACGAATCAACACACACGGTGTGTGGGGCCACATGGATCCCTAGTCGTGTACTTCCAATACACATCATGATGGTTGGGCAAGGGTTTCAGGATTTGTGGATTATTCACATGGTTGTGAGATATTAATGTAAAAATCAAAACAATAGTTCTGTATCAAACAATTTACACATAATAAATTATTATGAACTACACTCTATAGTCAAGAAATTTATAGAAGGACATAATCATGATTATTTTTCTAATTTGTGTGCCTCCACTACAAAATTCACCAAAAATCACACCTGAAATGATTATATCTCATATTGACTATGTTAATGTATCCTATGGTGTCTATATTCCATCTATAATTCATCCTAAAATTAATTATTCATCATCTCCCACTTCATACACAAGACCTAGCTTAAAAAACGGTAATCTCTGATCACATATACCTTCTAGAATTTCACCATCAACCATTATTAATCATTTAATAGTCATCTATGCCAATGGTATAATAAATAATTATGAATTTAGGGTCCAATTTTTTTTAACTAGATTTATTGTTGAATCATCAACCTATCATAGTCCAATGATAAACATGATGAATGTGGGAGAAACAAACAACCATAAAGTGAGATTCAATAATGATCATACATGATCAACCATAATCGACATTTAAATAATCCAAATAAGATTCCAAATTTCACATGTACTGCAATCAAATATTCCCTAATCATAGGTGAAACAAAAAATAAATCAATAGGGGTGGGAAGTGAATGATTGAAAATATAATTATTTAGATAATACAACCATAATCACAATGATATAAAAAATGGGAAATAAGTCTATAAAAATTCATACCTTAATATCAGATTTATTTCTGATAAAGAATGAAGCTCTTATCATATCCTTTGAATATGTGGTTGAATTACAATATGTTAGTGACCAATACAATATTCCAAGGTACCAACTAACAATATCCACCATGGCTCTCCTCTCAAGAGTCCTTATAGGTTATGTTTCTAGACCTAGTTAAGTTTTTAATGAGGGATTAAATATATATTGATAATATTTATTCATTCCATTTAAATTAATTAATTAGTTAATGAATGAATTAAATTTATTTCATCAATGATCAGCTTGTGATAGTGAATTAACCATATTTCTGATGTGAATGATCATCATATCACTCATAGGGTAAAGACCATGTTCTAGATTTAATAAAAATATTATTTTCCCTATATAAGGATCTATTTAAGATAAAATCCTTTTTTTGATATTGTGTTCTCATGTGAATTAATATTTTGTTAATACACCATATTTGAGGCTTTACGATGATCGAAATACTTCACCAACTTCATCACTATATCCATAAATAATATTTAAAATATTTTAAGGGTCTAATCATACAAAAAAATGTAATAAATATATCTATTCCTTCATTTAAACTATAGAAACCCGAGTCCCATACACATATTATTATATGATTTTTGACATAAAATACCTTAAAACACAACCCATAAATCTAGAGATCTAGTGTATTTGAGAGATTTGAAATATATTAAATGAAATTAAAATAATATGAAATATTTATTCAAATCACTATAAGGTTCAAAAAATTACCATTGATAATTTCATTAATGCATAAGATATTATAATGAAATACAAAAAGGAAAAGGGTGAGCAGAAAATCCATATAAGGCAATAAACATGAAGTTTTACATAAGAGCCAACAGTTATGACAAGATATCCTAAAAGTGTAGGGTCATATATAATCACATGGAAGGCTATAATAGATAAGTAGATATCATAGTATTATGGGGTCATAGTAATTTGGAAACAAAATAAAACATTACATCATAAGCATAAGTCAAGGCTCCCTACTAAGACAACCTAACATAATGTCTTTGAAGTATTTCCCATGTACCACACATGGTATCTCATGAGATGAAAAAATTACCAATTTCATTAAAGTTATATATAATTAATATCCCATATATCATATCATAATATGTACATATGCATGTGTGCCACATAAAAAAATAAAATATAAGCCATATGCATAAAAAACCCATCAAAAGAAAATGGTTGACATGTTATGGTCTCAAAGAAAAACTAGTGTGTGTATCATAAATAGCCCCAATATAAGGGATTAAATCATTTTTGATGTTTATATTCGATTAAATAATCCGATTTCATGAATATAGTGTCACATTATGAAAAAATTTATAAGAAACATGTCGATATGTAAGTATAAAAATGAACCCCCTAAATGTTGTTTTAAGAAATGGATAAAGAAGCCTTAAAGAAGGTAATTACATAGTGTTTTACATTAAACCATAATTGAACTAGAATATATATCAATGAAATGGTTATTATTTTTAAAAATCATGGAATTTAAAAACCTTTTAAATTAATTACTCATGGAATGGAATAATAAATAATAAAGTTCCCTTTACTTAGATTATATATAGGTATATGATTGAGAGTAGAACATAAGAAAATATGCATAACCCTAGAAAATATAGGAAACATAAAATGGTTATATATTTAATGAACATATATACATAATATAATATAATAAAATATTAATAATAGAGATATAATTAAATGTAATGGGAGAGAAGGTGCCACCCCCAAAATAAAGAGGGTGGTTTGGAAGTTCCCTTACCACAAGCCCCAACATGCTTGGTGTGCCCATATAAAATCCTGAATAACAAAATTATGTTCATAAAATACTTTATTTATAATGATTTTCTTGTATATTTAATTTTTAATATCCATTTCTTATCATATTTTATTAATTTATTGTATTGTTTTTTCTCACATTGACCACTGGAGGCTTTTTAGTCAATTTCTCCAAAACTAGTTTGGTACGTAGACCATTTTCAAAGGAGTTATAAAATAGTTACATAATATAGAAAATTAGTGTTTTATAAATTATATATCATTATAATTATAATTTTTTTTATATTATCAAATATTTTGAAAATTTGATTTAAATTATTAAAATGTATTAGTATGCTCATTTTTTTATGTTATGATTAATCTGATGATTTATTATTAATATTATTAACATATTTACTAATTTATATTTTACATAATATTAATCATGTTATAAATATTATATTAATAATTTAAATCCACATATTACAATAACCATGTAAGGTGGTGGTGAAAAATTGACTTCATCATCCATGGAGGCGGTGAACTAACCAAAACATGGGTGATGATTTCTCTTTAGAATTAAATGGAAGGAGTATAATAATTGATATTCTATTAATATAATAACAATTTAGTATACCTATGATAGTTTTTTTATTATATTTTAATGTTTTCAAATTATTTAACGGAGATAGAATAGGATAATAATGTAAAATAACATGGTTGAGATAATTTCACCTTTCCTTGGTTGTCCTCCTCTAAATTATATTAAAAGCATCTTATATAGATTAATCGGTGAGACCAGAACCTATAAGACATTGGAAAGATATTTGGGGAGAGGTTTTATGAGATAATAGTTAATATATTGTGATTGTGTTTTTAGGAAAATATGATTCAAGAATTAGAAATTTATAAGGCTAGGTTAGTGGTGTTTCAAAATAAAAAATTAATATTTTATCATTTAGGTCATTTTTTATGAATATTTATGATCCCCATGAATTTATTTTATTATTAAAAAAATGAGGGTTATTTTATATTTATATCAACCCAAATATGAATGATCCTTTTGAACTGCTCAATTAAATATAAAGAACCCGAAATAGTTTTTTTATTTGGATGAAATATATTTTAGTTTTAGTTGTGGAATTACCTGACTTGTAAAGTCACATGATAATTCTATATTAGACCATAGTTAAAATCATATAAGCCCTATTTAAGTAGGTATTTCTCAGTAAATTTATTGAAAATTTTTTGGGACCACACTATGAAGATGTATGGGGGAGGTATTATGTAGCATTATGCGACCATGAAAATGGAGTGGGGTGATAGGAATGTGGTGTAGCGTGGTTACATAAAGAAATCACAAAGTGGGTTGATCGAAAGAGTGATGGGTGAATTAGTGACTATAAGTAATTCCTCTACCTACTTGGAATTATTATGTGGTTCATAACTTTGACATACTATATAATGATAAATATAGTGGAACCAGACAAATGACATGACATGATATGGAAAGCGGTGCAAGAAAGAACTACATATGCATCGTTGGGTGGGAAGATAGAAAAAGTGATGGGTATGTTGACAGTTATTAACCAACCCTTTTCTAATACATATTTTACATTTGGGGAGTAGGAGTGACCATACTTCTTTGTAGTGGGGTGGAAATACCATTAGATGAATGTTACAATGTGATTATTTCTAAGAGGGATGACATCATGGTAGAATACTGTTTACTTATCCTAATATCGATTAATCTTTTAGACCACAATTAATCAGAACTTTGAACCATGTAATGGAATTCATTGAATGATAAATTTAGGACATTATATGTAATAAAATTGGTGCGGTGGGTGATTTATCTATTTATAGGGAGGGATGAGGCTTGACCCACTATGGTTCATCGGCATCTGTGTTATTTGGTTTTTTAATTCCCTCTACCTAATATAAATAAAATATAATTTAGGTTCCAAAATATCATATATAATACTCTAAGTTGAATATAATATTTTTAAATTCATTATTATACTCCTAAAAAATATATTTTTTTGTAGAGAGAAGTTTTAATATATTTTAATGATAAAATTAGATTATGATTATGTCATAAAAGTTAGGGTATTCATAGAAGCTATATTTTTTATAATTCATAAATATAATCTTTTTTCGGAATAGTATCAGAAATTCAAATTAAAAAAATTCAATGTTTTTATACCAAAAATGAAATTCATTTTATCAAAATAATTATATAAATATAATAAACATAATTTTTTAATGAAAATCCCTATTTATCAAAAAATAAAAATTTATATGACACAAAAAAATTTCCAACACTTATAAAAATTACATGTGATTCCCTAAAAATATATAATATTATATATATTAATATATAAAACCATTTTATGAAAATAAAATTTTATTTCATGATCTTAAATTGATCATAAAATTTATTTTGATTTTAATAAAACATATGTGTTTTGTTAAAAATTCAGTTATGCTTTCATTGTGTTAAATATTTGTTTTGTCAATTTTCACACATTTATTTAATTTTCCTTTAATATAAATTAAAATAATGAAATTCAATAATTTTATACTATATTTGTAAATATTAAACTCATTCTAATTTAGAACAAAGAATATATTTATCAAATTTTTGGTATTAAATTCTTACACCCTTTAAAAATTTCTTCTCTAAAATTTTATTTCAAAGGCTACGATGAAAAAAATTAGGTTACTTTTGTTTCATCATTACCTCAGGTTCCCATGATTCCTATTTATACTTATGGTTTCACTAAATAACTTTGAAAATATGAGTTGTCCTTTTTTGTAGAAAATAGTGTCTACAGTCTAAGATCTTAACCAGCATACCTTTATAAGTGAGATCATGCTAAAACTATACCATATCAAGGTTTAGTAAATATGAGAGATTGAAAATTTAGTTATCAAATAAGGATACATAGAACACAAAATTATCATTAGAAAAATTTTCTAGATTTTTTATTCGATAGGAAATAACTTTGATATGACCAAGAATGTCAAAGGGGCCTATGTATAAGTACTTAGATTTTCTTTTCCCCCCAAAATCCTAAATCTCATGTGTAAGATCCCACCCATTCACCTTGGTATATAAAATTTTAAAACGTTTTAAAAGCTTATTTAATGACCTTTTTTAGTTTCTTTTTAGGTGTAGGAGGCATCTTGAGAGAATTTTGGGGGGTTGAGACAAGGATATAAGGCTATATAATATTGTCGTTGCACCACTGTCTAGCTAGTATAGGGCCACTAACTAGCCGATGGCCATAGAAGTAGCCAGATTTGTATAATGGAGTCATAGTTCCTCATACCACTACCTCAAAAGATAACACAATAATGGAAGAGAGATAATGACCCATGAGTGCTACTTCTAGTAGGACCCGGTCTGGAGATTAGCACAAAAGTATAATATATCATAAACGGGAGGCATTTACTTACATAATAATTACAAGATTGAGAGATTGGAAAAATAAACAATTATAAAATCCATAACATAATATAAAAATAAAACCAAAACCATCCCATAATGAATGTACAAAGAGATGTGATATAGATAAAAGTATCCAAAAGTAAATACCTAGAAGAAAAGATAAGGTTGTAACACAAAAACTGTCCAAACATTTGAGCTAGAAATATATAGTATGATACATGAAATAATCTAAGAAACCTAAAAATATTTTTATATACATGGGTTGAGAACATAATTATACTTAGTATATCACCCAAATACTCTCATTCACATGTGAAATAAGCTTACTAATGTACCTATGAGAAAATAACAGAACTAATGACACCTTAAAGGGTCAATTATCCAATACCATCCTCACTGAGGGACACACACCAAATAGAAAAAGGAATGTATGATAATATAATATGAATCACATAAATGGTAGGCACCTCACACCACTTTCCTACTTAGTATCATTTTTACACCCCAACGACATACACCCTAAATCTCCTACCTCTTATGTATAACATCACATCACATCTCCCCTGCAAGCACGTGGTCCATCACATCACATAACATCACATCCTACCCAAAAACATCCAAACCATCACATCACATATCATAACCAGGGTACTGGGGAATCATGAACATGAATGCAATAAACCTATTTCCCTCCTCCTTCCATAAACATCCCCCATCATAAGCCTTATCATAATATTTCTTAGAAACACTTGGGTCATCACATCACAAATTGTGTAAATACACCTAGGACATCACATCCCATCACATCTCAATAGTTTCATTTTGAATACTAGAAATCATATCCTATGCATTTCACAGTTATATTCAAGAGGTAGTGGGGAAGAGTGGGTGGTCAACTATCCATCATTTTCACCAGGATGTTGAAAAAACACCACTATATAAATATATATGTGTCAGAACATGGTGATAAAAATGGGTGGGGAACATATAGAAAGGTATAAGGAAATAAAATTTATTTATATATTATCATAACACACAATACCAACCTTTGGACACACCATACAAGATACATCCCAACTCAGAACGTCACCCTCCAAGTCTCCACATTATTTTTCTCTTTTTCTACTATCATT
Organism: Viscum album; assembly: GCA_963277665.1. Classification (NCBI taxonomy): domain Eukaryota; kingdom Viridiplantae; phylum Streptophyta; class Magnoliopsida; order Santalales; family Viscaceae; genus Viscum; species Viscum album. Next base: position 1,435,986,688 of record OY728157.1, read on the forward strand.
AAATGTATAAGACCACCCCAAAAAATCTCAAGCCACATTTCATCAACTTTCCCAATTAAAAAAATTTAAAATTTTATATTAAACAAATTCTATTCATTTATCCCACTGATTTTCAGCTGATTTATTTCATATTTAATATCAGTTCCACTTAACCACACAACCCATTATCAATCATTAATTAATTAACCATTCAAACAATACCATTTCAATTCATTAGATACCAATTCATTACATTAATAACTTAGAATATATAACAAAACCAACCACATAACAACAAGTATAACAATGAAACACATCAAAAATCATCCTCATTCTCACTTTTTATGCTAGAAAATCCCACATCACCACCATTTCACAACCATAGTCACCTCATTCCAACCAAATATCATACACTTTCCATCACAAATTCCATCTCATGTCACATATCTCTATCACATCCACCCCATCTCACCACACATTTACACAACACAGATATTTCCCGTGCATCAAATCCTTAAAAACACATCCAAACCAAAAATCAAATTTCACAAACATGTTCCACATCAATCACATAACAGTTTTCAAATTTAATATGTGGGGTTTTCATCACATTATTTTAATTATTCAAGGGATTTCTCACATAATCATTATTTCCATGTGCAACCAATTCATTTTATAGGTATAAGTAATTATCCAATATAAATCAAGGTGATGAAAAACAACAATCAAACAACATAGATTCAAAAAGCACAATTACAACAATAGTAGATTCCTCCAACAAGAATGGTTTTTAATGAGTAATTTATCACATATAACTCAAAATATCAACAAAAATATCAAATTGGTAAAACATGAAATTTCATCTAACTTTCACGTAATTAAAATAAACCAATTAAGTTATATTTTTTTAAGCTAGATGTAATCATCTTCCTGAATGATAAAAAGAGTAAACCCATATCGCATGATACACTAGATGAGAAATGAAGGACCCTTACCTCAAAATAATATTTTCTATTAATTATATATGGTTGAAGCAAGATAAAGGCCACCACCGAAAACCACTATAGGGGAGAGCACCCTCCCCAGCCTAGTACAGAACAAAAAAATAATTCCTTAAAAAAACTATAAATTTTTTTATCCCATATAGAAGCCCCAATACTATAAAGAAATAAGAAGAAACTGTGAGAAAAAAATAAGGTAACTCACACAAACCCCCATATATTAATCCTCAATGGTGTTAGTTAAAACCAAGTGAAAGGTGGTAAAGTTCTTTTTAGGAAAAAATTGTTCCTATTAATAAATAAAAGAAAAAAGGGGAAATTTATTAGGTTTGAATGGGTTTTAGAATTTCTAGGTTGTTTTTAAAACATAATATCATAGTGAAACCCCTAGGACCATGAAACAAAATGTTTAGAAATGAGGTAGAGGACATGAAACAGTAAGTAGGAACATATCACAAACTAGATGGTCAAGGATCCCTCTATCTTCCATGGTAATATCCATGCATAGACCTAGTAAAATGGGGAGAAAAAATCATAGAACAATAAGATACACTACACAAAAAACACCAAACTACTAGAAATTAATTCAAAAAAGCATGTACTTCAGGGATTAGTGGTCTAGAAATTGAAAAAACTTCTGAAAATCTACCCATAGGACTACATGACAATGGTTGGGTCTCCCTACTACAACCATAGTTTTCCAAGGAGGGGCTACATCGCAGCCATGGCTTCATGGTGCAACAACCTCCAAAATTTTAAGTAGCCCCAAAACTCTACACTCGAACTGTCATGTCATACCCTCTACCTCTATGGACACAGAACAAAACATGATTAAACTATATCCATATTCTACACATTAGAACATCCACCCCTATGGAACAACACCATACTTCATGCTTTATGATTTATGTCAGCTATATTTTCCTCCTCCAAAATCTACACTTCCCCTCTAAACAACTCAGGAATCCCTTAGAAACCTCCATCACCAAATATCTAACAATGTAATAGACCTGATGGAATCATTCAACACATTAGATACCTCTTAAAAAGTTCTTACCATTGAGAATAAAAACTAACTCATTAAGGGAAAATAATGGAAGGGGAAATAAATGAGGTTTGAACAACCATCACATTAAATTCATCTCCTAGATCTCATTATAAGTAAAGCATTGACATCAAATAAAAACAATAAAAAAATTAAAACATCCATATTACCTTGAACAATCACCCATATCATCATCATAGAACTACACAATACACATAAACCACAACCCACCATTTTTACATTACCACCACACAACAGATCCCTAAAACCACAAATCACATAATTCTATCTCCCATGTCATGATACTATCTCATTTGGGAAACACTAACTTTCCCGCATGGTTTCAATAAAATATAGGTATAATGTGTCTTAATTAATAATTATGACTTTTTTTACTCATGTTTCAGAATCCTTATCTCACATCACATAACATGGAAATTGTCACATTTCATAAAACATCAATATCCAAACATCACATCACATATCAAAACAAAAATGGCATAACAAGATAAAATAAAAACAAATTAGGGTCCTAGGAATTAATATAAATATCCTCATCTCAAGTAATATCTTATAAGAAACCATGCCTCTATAGTATTCCAACCAAAGGAATGGTCTATACTCTATGCACCTTCTCCCAAAGACCTTGAATATCCACTGGCTCTTCCATGAATGTCACATCATCGTCAGTGTATAACTCTCCTTAGTTAATGAAATGATTGAAATCAACAATATACTAATTTAAATTAGATACATATAAGTAATTATGAATTTTTTCCATCCATGGTGGATAATCTAATAGATAAACCACCTCACCAAAATGCCCCAATTCATTAAAAGGAAAAAAACATAGGATGAATGATTACTCCCCTTGCCAAACCTCTACTACCCATGTCAATTGGAAACCATAATGAAAATGTGGTATCAAAAATAAAACTCAAAGGCCCCCTAATATAACTGGAATACAACTTCCTTCAATTTTTCTATGATTTTATCCTCTCGCAAACAAAGTAAACCATCCCTTTTAGGCTCTGTACCACATTGTGACTAAAAAAAAGAATCCCCAAAATCGACCCAGCATAGGGGAGAACAAAACTACATAAAATAAAAATCTTCGAATAGGGCCATGATAATAGATGATCAGCTGATTTTATAAGAAAAATCAACCAAATACAAGTTTTGTTTCCAATATCCACTGAACTCTAGGATGGATGCTTGAAACCTATCCTCTAGTGTATGGATGGTCCACTCTATCTTTCTATTTTTTTGGTGATGGAAAGTAGTGATGAGGTTTAACTGAGTGTTAAAATCAGGTTGAAGTCCCCTACAAACTCATTAAGTAAAATGTGTATCTTATTATGAGACTATAGACCTTGGAACTCCACAAAACCTTACCAAACCATTGTCATACATCCTTACCAAAACATCCATGGCACCCAACTCCTTGATTGCTAGGAAGTGAGGATATTTCATCAACTGATCCATGTTTAACAAGATTACATCACAAAGTCCTTGATCTTAGGGCAATCCTATGATAAAATCCATCTAGATTTCATCCCACTTAAAATTAAGAATATATAAAGGCTAAAAAAACTTCTAGGAAAATGGTGCTCAACCTTAACCTACCAGAAAACTAGACATTGACCCATATACTATGCCACCACCCATTCTATCCCGGTACACCAAAACTATATCCTCAATCTAGGATAAATCTTGGATACTCATAGGTGTTCCAAAAATGGTGAGATATAAAACTCACAACAGACTCCATCGTGCACCCCTACATGAAAAAATCTACCCCAAAAGAAGAATTTAGTTCTAACCATCCTTTGACCATCCCTCTGGAGCATAACCATAGAATACACAATCACACATCATCAATGATTATGAGTATCCCCACTAAAAACCCTCCACCTACTACATTAAAGAAGTATGTAATATTTTATAAAATAAGAAAACTATACCATAAAACATTGTTGCATCAAAACACATTACTACTAACTCCTCCATTTTTTTCGAAGCATCTCCAAACTCCTGAAAAACTGACATCCATTACATACTACTCAATGAATCAGCCAAAATATATCATTTTCTTGAGGTGTTGTACATATCAAAATTATAGTCCTAGAGAAAATACATCCACCACTATTAGTAAAAAATCACATCATGCAAAGAAAATATATACCCCAAACATTTATGATCTGTGAAGACCATAAACTATTCCCAATGTGGTAATTTCTCCACAAAATTAGTGAAAACAAAACCATTGTAAGATATAAATCATGGGTGTTATAGTTACACTCATGGGGACATAACTTCTTAGACCCATAATAGATCACAACTCTATATTTCATCAATAAAAATCACAAGAATAGATGGAACACAACACTAGAAATAACAAACAACACGCCCTCCTCTGGAAACTGATGCACTATAGCACTAAAAAAATTATTTTCCAGGTAACTTAACTCTACCAGAAAATAATCAATCCTCATAAAATCCTTTTCTTTTTAGAAAACATGGTTAGTGAGGCTAAAAAGAAATAAAATCATGAAAAAAGCATGTTAGTGGTCTGGGAGACTAAGGAAACTGTGAACCTCTTCTACTTTATATAGTTCTTCCTAAGAAAAAATTACCTCAGTCATGGATGGGGACACTACCCACACCCTATTGAGACACCACATGCCTATGTAAATGCACCTATCACATCCAAAACACACACTTAGACAAAATTTCATAGTGATGGTGCTGTCATAAGACCTACAAAATAGCTCTAAGATGCTCAAATTTATTCTCCTATAACCTAGGGTAAATCATTATGTTTTCAATGACCATGAACCTGAAATGGTCCATAATTTCAAAAAACATGATTTTCATGAGCCTCATGAATACAGATGGTGTGTTCATGACACTAAATGACATGAACACAAAATCAAAGTTCTCATACCATCATATAATGGTAATATTTGGGATATATCTCTCATTCTCCCTCAATAAGTTATATCTAGACGAAATATCGATCTTATAAAACCAATTTCCCCCTCTTATTTGATCGAAAAGATCATAAATCATTAGAAGAGGGTACAGATTTTTGATCATCGCCTATTTTAATCGCTGGTATTTTATACACAACCACATACTATTGTCTTCCTTCTTAGAGAATCACACCACAAGACACTATAGTAACACAATAGTATGGATGAAATCCTTCAGCATAGAATCATCTATTTAAATCCTAAAATCACAAAAATTAATGTTACATATGATAAGGATCATTAAAAAACTAGATAGGCAATTGGAAAAATGTCTAACCCGAACTCATCAATAAGTTAAGGGGGTTGCATCACAACAACATTGGGAAAAACAACCAAAAAATGTCTCATAAATCTCAGAACATCCACCTTCAAAGATCCTATAGATTCCACAGACAACTGAAACATCAAAGGAATAAGGGGATCTACATGTCTAATACCCCTATGATGAATCCTATCATCAATGAAAACCACATGTTGGCCATCAACAAATGAGAACAGGAATCTCCTATGAAATTAGTCAATAACATAACTGGTAGAATGAAACATTTTTATGTTGTGGATGAAAACATACAACTTAATATAAAGTAAGAATATATCCCCATGGTGATGATGTGGTCCCACAAACGGTTTACAACCCTCACACATATCAAATAAAATAGGTTTATCTATAATCAGTGTAGTTAACACCAAGAGAATGATAAGCCTATCTATGTCTAGTCCCAGATAATGGATTAGAGTTGGTGAAAAAAGTGTATGAAACTGATGAATCACACATGGAACAAACTAGATCATCCAATAAGCTAAGCATAAAATAAATAATCTCTGGACCCACTAGCACTGCTTCCTCTGCTATGTTAAACTGACCCTGGCCACCTCCACTAAATCTCAACAAATTGCAACCTTCATGACCAAACTCAAGTTGAGGCCTTTTAATATGAGGAATATCCCAAGGTTGACCTCTACATTCCAAATCTATGATTTTTATAGCATGATCCTACTTCCACTATTTATGGAATAGTTTTTTTGGAAAACTTCTACTGAAACTTACACTGAAATTGTCCACATTTACCAAAATAATCACGAAGAACCTATGGGCACTGATCATAATAATTTCCTTGAACCACACAATAAAAACACACTAGAAACAATCCCCAAAGAAAATAATGGAAACCACTATCCACAAAATTATAGAGTAGAATCTATTGAGGTAGAATCCCTATTGGTTGAAACCTCAAAGGACCCAGCGCCTAAGATGTTTCACGGATAGTTTTTCTCCTCGAGGAACCCAGATGGCTCCCCTTTCATGGTAAAACTCCTAATGAGTAGTTCTTATCAATCACCACTACCTTTTTTTAAATATATATATGCATAGAAAATGTAATGGGATTAACTGCATACCGGATAGAAGGATATAATGTGTAACACCTTGAGATTTTTGTGAATTTTTTCGAATTTATTTAATCATTTGATATTTTTCACTTCACACAACACTAAAAATATATTTTCACTAATTAAAACATTTTTTTCACCTATACAGGACATTACATATATACATTCAATAAAAACATGGTATATTTTACATGAAACAACAAGTTCAATGTATATTACACACAATATTGACCTTCCTCAATGGTTTGCGTAACACAGAAGACCGAGTGTAACCAAACTATAACATATTTTAAAAAATATTTTATAATAGAATATAACCTAGAAATTAAGTTTTTGGATATGAATAATATTAACTAAATTATGAAAAATATGTGGTGTACCTAAATATAATATGAATTCATAGGTTACCAATTAATGAATTTGAAAAGCGATTGAATATAACAGAAAATATTATTATAGTCAAAAAGCTATTTTATCCTAGTAAATTAAATTAATTACAATTGGAAAGTGTTATTAATGTAATAAATATGTTATATAACCAATAAATTATTTTTTATATTCACTGAATATATTTGATATACATAAGATAAGAACAAACCCAATTTTAGGCATAAAAACGTATTTGTTTTATAAAGGTAGATTTACCGCCTTTTAATAGAGGTTTCATTTTAAATAAAACTTTTGGAACATTTATATATTAAATATTCCAAAATGAACTTTATATTTTGAAGTGAAACATAAAAATTAGTTTAGTATAATATTTTGGTATTTTTGTGAAAGGTTTCAGCTATTAATGTATAGTTGAAAATAATGGATTTTAATTCAAAACTGAATTTTTATCTAATTTATTTTTAAGGTAAAATTATATTATAATTGGTTTAATATTTTAGTTAGATAATATTGTTATCAATTTATCAAATTTAGGACATTGGAACCAATTTCACATTAAAATTTGATATAAAAACATAGTACACTTTTGGATGTTTTTACTCTAAAACCCCACAGTGTCGTCCTACAAGTACGATTAATTTTAAATTATTTTTCACCACATATGTGATTAGAAATTAGAAAAATTGACTCGATATTTGGAATAAAAAATATTTATAATGTCTAATAAGTTCAAATTTAATATTTAAAAGAAAATATTATTGAAAGTGATTAAAATTAATTTCATCGGTTAAGAAAAAAACAGGTTAATAAAGTACTAAACTTTGAATGTAAGACCCAAAAGACCTAGAAACATGTAAAAGACCCATTTTCTGGCCATATTTGTACCATGTAATCAATTTTATCTAACATGTTCCGCTATTAAATCTACTTTCAATATGAAAAACTTGGGTGGAATTTTCTCTTCAAATATTTAAAAGAGTGCCACTCCACTTCCACTATAAGAAGCCACCACCTCTACCCATTCCTCACACCTCTAAAACCATTTATGTTCGGAAAATATATTCCCAATCAGCTTCCAAAAAATACTCCATTATACCGTGAATCCCACCTTTTGTCAGAAATCCTCTCAAATAATCCTTTTGGCGCAAACCTAAAGGAGTTACCTGATTTAGAGGTAATGTCTTCTCTCCAGATCATTTCCTTTATTATCCTTATTCACCCCTCCACTCTCTATATAAAATCATTGTGTGAAAACAACAAAATCATAAATATAAAATTATTTTTTTATGAAAATATTTCTACAAACACTTACACACACCTCCATTTAATGGATATCAAACATATTGTTTTCGTGTACGATGAAATACTACCTCACTAAACGATGATTGTTTATTTCTACTTTACCACCAATTTTGGTGGAAATTATGATGGGAAATATATTTATATATGTTATATATTATATATATTATGTATTTAATCTTTTTTTTAAATTTTTTACACACATCTGTTTACTTTCCATTTCATACTAACAGGATAATCTCGTTTGAGGAAGTAGGGACTACCGCCCCCTCAAAGTGATATGATCTGTTCATACAACACATGTAATGTATTAAGGATAGGTTTAATGAAAATATAGGATATAATAATGAGACTTTAATAATTATATATATATATATACATATATATATACATGTCATTTACATACTTTCTTTCAATATGAAAATAAAAATGGAACATCGTTCATGCGTACGTATGGATTACCATCTCCATGAACGCTATATTTCATTTTGTACTTATTTATGATATAAATCATTATAATATAAATAAAATGGATATATATGATATTTATACTATTATTTAAATTCTAGAATTAGGATATAAGTATAAGACTCAACGATATAACAAATTAAGACACACGCGAAGAATAAAGAAAATATTACCCGAAGTAAAACCTAAAACTTTGATCATAACCAGAACGTAGTATAAGGTCGTAATAAAATCATATATGGTATTAGATAAAATAATATGAATAAATAAAATATTTAAATAAAATTATATTTATTATATAAGGGGTTTGAACAAGTATGATGAGAGTCAAGATATAAGGTTAGGGGATTTAATCTCACTTTTAATTTCTGTGAGATACATATTATGTTCGACACTCATTCTTATTGTGTGATACATGTAATACCCATGATTTTGTTATATTTATATTATAGGTATACTTATAGTTATTAACATTTCCATTTTATTATCTCTTTTTTCATGGGGTTTATGTTTTAAAAGTTACCAAATCGGTAAAATAGTTTTGTCTCAATTTTATTTCTTTGAGAGTCATTTTTGTTATACGACTAAAATATTTCTTTGAGGTGTATATAATTACATTTTTATGTTATATAATGAATATAAATGTTTTCAAGATATTTTAATCTTCTTGTAATTTTATTTCTTATATTGAGATTATGATCCCATGTTTCTAAGTTATAAGTGTTTATTGTGACAATCCCATCATTTTTTTGAGATTGTTTATGCTTTCTTAGATGAAATCATATGAAATATATATCAAGGAAATTCAGGAATTTTCTTCTCCCCTTGTTATCCATGTTATACTAATGTATTAGTTCAATATTTCTACTCTTTGGTAAATAAGATAGTCAAGAATGTGTTTTCAATAAATCATGACATTACCTTCTCTTGGGTCAGAAATCAATGTTCCTTCAAAACGTGATTGCTAAATAGAATTTTCAAGAATATTATACTAAATAATATAATTTTTAAAAGACATTATTACAAATTTTTTTCTTTTACAAATATATTCAAGGGAATATTCCTGTCACTTTCCAAACAATTCATTCCTTCAAACCTTTTTACCATGAAAAATGAATGTTTTTTTACCTTGTACGACATATATGGATTTACCCACTATCATTAATTTAAATATTCATTTTCATTTTAAAAGGTTTATTTTTAAGAAAATGTTTTGAAATTAAATTTCAGGGAAAAAAGTTTTGAAAATGATTTCAATTATTCGTTATATGTTTTTAAGCTATGTTATACAAAAATTAATTTTAAATGGTTTTATGTATTAAAAATAATTTTCCAAAGGAGAAAGGATATTTTACTCAAGAAATATTTTTGATTGATGTTTCAAAATTATTTTCCATCTAAGACGACATCTGTTGATATTACGCATTCCATTCTAAGAAATGATCTAAAGGTTACATTCATATCCTTTATATGGGTTATGATTAATGTCTTGGTATTTGTGAAATCCATTTCATTTCTATGGGTTATGTAACTACAAAAATTTCTTATTTTCATGGATTATGCTTTGATGAGATGATTTTGAAACCTATCTCTTTTCTATAGGTTATGACATGATGAAAAATTATTGATTCGCATTTCATTTTGTGGGTTATGATTTTATGTTTATAAAACCCATATCTTTTAATGTGTCGTGATATGATGAATGTTTTATGTCACATGCATGTATGCTTTCATTATGTGATGGGTAGGACCTATATATACCTCCAATGCATTGGGTAATGAGAAGTTTTATATGAGCTCAAAGTTTATATGGGTTTTAGCTGAATCCTAAAGGAAAGAGGGTTCATGGGTTGTATCCCCAGCCTAAAAGAAATAAGGTTCATGGGTTGTAGCCCATGCCTAAAAGAAATACGGTTCATGGGTCATAACCCAAGCCTAAAAGAAATAATGTTCTTGGGTTATAGCCCAATCCTTCAAGAAAGAGGGTACACAAGTTGTATCCTAAGCCTGAAAATTAGTAGGTACATGTGTTGTAGCCCAATCCTAAATGAATGTGGGTACAGAAGTTGTTAGCCGAATCCCAAAGTAGGTTCACTGGCCGTTGACCAAGACTAACAAGTTATAAAGGTCTCAGAAGGTATCCTTGACATAAAAGATTATATTTTCACTTGTATTCCACCAATACAATTTCTTCTACCTTAGTTATGATTTCATATCCCCTGATGTGTATTTTCTTATGATATATGTGTTTAGAACTTCCATGATTTATCTCAAAATTCATGTTTATGATATTTGATATGCAGGGTATGATATCTTAATGTTACGATCACATTATCATACCTCTATGTTCATGTTTATGATTAAAAGTCTCCCTTGTTTACCCTTACTAAGAATATGAGCTCACCCATTTCTTATGTTTCCTTTCTCCAGGTTATAAAGAAAGGTTTTAGGTAAAAGTACTAAAGTTGGAGACATTTAAGGGAGATGTTGAGGATATTTCAATGGTATAAAGTATTTTGTTTCAAAGTATCCAAAGACACTAAACTATTACGTTCTTCAGGAAATTATTTTTGTAATGTACAAAATATTACTCTAAAATGATGTAATATCATTGCATGTTAAGCCAGGGTCTCTATAGAGTGGATCCTTGAGAAGTATCACTTATGACTCCTCATTAGGAAAAAGAAATAGGAAAAAATGAAAAAGGTACTTAAACATGATCCCCAGCTCCTACATAGTCAAAATCCATTAAATATGAGAAAGATGCTCCAACATCTTCAATACCTTAACCGTCAATGAAAGGAACTCTTCCTGGAGCCCTTTCTAAAAGTCAACCCATGGTGCATGTACCTGTTTCCTCTCACCAGGATACAAAGTCCACCACTGACATGCATCTCTTGACATCTGAATGATAGTTAATAGGACCCAATACCCCATTGGGTCCCAAATCAAACTGAAGGTGATTTCAAAATCCAACAACCAAGTCTTTATCTCAACATATGAATCACTTCCCTCATAATTCCTCAATTCCTTCCATTGAAAATAATGTAATGTTATCTATCACTGATCATCCTCCACAATTGGATAACCCCTTTTGATAATCAACCAAATATCTTTTGAACCTCTAATACCTAATCCACATATATTAAACAACCAATTTCCATAAATAAAATGGGAAAAATATTTCTTAATAACGATAGTTTGTAATTTTATTAATATTTATTTAATTAATTTTAACTTTCCCAAAATCACCCAATTAAAAAAACAAAATAATCTAACATGATGTATGTAACTACCCATGGTCTCCACCCTATAAGTGGTGTCACCTCACTTAGTCATTTAGTTGTCTTAGATTCCTAACATCAGATAATGGCGGGGGGGGGGGGGGGGGGGGTAAATCCTGTGACCTAACCATTCCTCACTGGCCTATGTCATGCACCAAGATCAAAATAAATCATTAACTCACCAACCCATGCAATCATCACTATTCTTAACTCCAAACTCCATAATAACTCTCAAATATCATCTTTGATCAAACTCTATAATGAACCCATCCCTCAAAATATACAATAATTAAAGAAGAAATATTCTAACCCCAAGTCCCACTTTAGTAGTCCTCGGGTTGGTTACTTGAACTAAGGTTATAAAAACCTCACAAATGGGAGTCATTTACCTATGTAATAATAAAATCAGGATATAGAAAAAATGAACTGTAAGAAATTACCTGGAATAATATAAAAAGAAAAGAAAAATCATCACACAGTTAATGTATACAGATATGAAATATATATAAAATTATCTGAAAGTAAATACCCAAAATAAAATATAAGGAAACAACACGACAACTATCCAATTGTCCAAGCTAGTGATATCTAATAAAGTCTGTGTAATACTCCTAGAAACCTAAAAAAAAGTTATATAATTAGGGTGAGAATATAATTATACTCGTTATAAAACCCAAAGTCTATCATGCACATGTGAAAGAATCATACTAATTCATATGTGAGAAAACAACAAAACAAAAAAACTAATTAGGTAAACTATCCAATCCCATACCCACCAAGGCATGGTCACAAAATATCACATGACATGTATTATAAGATAATATGAATTATATTGATGTTAGGTACTCCACACCACTTTCCAAATGATTATCCACTCTCACACCCCAATGGAATATGTCTTGGTGCTCCCACCTCTTCCATATAACATCACGTCACATCTCACCCACTGAAACCTCGGCTATCACATCAAATAACATCATATCCCCCCCAAATGCTCTTGATCCATCAGATCACATCTCATACCTATGGTAATAGGGTATCATGAACATGAATAACATCAACATAGAGCCCTCTTTCCATGAACAATCACCATCATAAGCCATATCATCATCTCACCAGAAAACTCCTAGGTCATCACATCACACCTCACCTAAACACACTTGGGATATCAAATAACATCACATATTGACATTTCAATTTTTACATTTGGAAATTAAATTCCATGTATTTCATAAAATTTTTTAAGAGTAATAGAGGATGATTGGGTGGTCGACCATCCATCCTCACAACTAGGATGTTAGAAAAAGAAACCTGAATATAAATATATATAGGTTTTCAAGGTGGTGGTTGAACTGGGTGGATTATATATAAAAAATAAAATAGAAATATTATGTATTTATATAACATCATAACACACATTATCAAACAATGGGTAAACCACTCACAATCCATATTAACAAACAACATCACCCTCAAGGCCTCACAACCTTCACCTCTTTACCTACCAACACAAAATTTATAACACCACCCCACATTAACTGCACAAACCATTATGAATCATTTATTCATTAACCATTCAACCCATAAAATATCAATTAATCATTAACAAACTCATCACATTACTAATAAATAATTTATCAAAAAACCAACCACACAAAAACAATCATAACATGACATCCCATCGACAACATCATGATTATCCTCATATCCATTTTTATGACTCATAACCCCAAATAACCACCATTTCATAGACATATCCACCACATTATGATGACCACATCTCAATCACTTTCCAATAAATACCCAATATCATATCAAAACACACTATCACATTCACCACATCTCACCACACATCTGCCACAACATTGATACTACCCATGCATCACAAAAAAATATCATAACACACATGCACTTTCATAAAAACATTTCACATCAAAATCATAAAAGTTTTCAAATTATCATAATTGAATTCCATCAATTCATCTTATTTATTAAATGGAATTCTCCTAAAACACATATTGAATTGTGAAACCAATTTATTAGTAACATTTAAGTGATTAGCCAGTTTAAATCCTGATGATGAAAAAAACAATAAAAACATGGATTACACAGTATCCTCTATAATTCATGAGAATACCCCAAATGAAGATGATTTTAGAAAGAATTTATCCCATAAAATTCACAATATCAAATATAATACCAAAGTGAAAAAACATGTGATTTTATTCCCCCTCCCATTCAAATCTGTTAAACTGTTTATATTATCCTTGTTAAGCTGGATGTAACCATATTCCCAAGGTATAAAAAGAGTAAAATCATCTTTCATGACCCACTAGGTGAGAAATAAATGATTCCCTACCTAAAAATATGTTTCTTGACTCACTAGGAAAAATTGATGTAAGAGGAAGGCTTCCACAAAACACCACAATGAGGGAGAACACCCTCACCATCCAAGAAAAAAACCACACCATTCCATTACCTAAAAATTATAAAAACAATTTCACCCAGATAACAACCCCTTCCAGATGAATAAATAGTATGAAAATGGGATAAAATAAAGAGAGGAACTTACCTAAACTGTTATAGATCAATCCTCAATGGTTGGGGTAAAAGTCAACTGAAAGGGGGGATGTAATTTCTCTTTGGGAAACACTTGAGTTTCCCAATAAATGATAGAAGAAAAGGAAATAGTGGTTGGTTTTGAGCATGTTTTATAATTTTTAGGTGGACTGTATAACGTAAGTTAACAAGGAATCCACTAGGAAAACACCAAAAAATTTTGAAAATGGGGAAGACCACGAAATAGTTAGGAGGCCCATGGAGAATCCTAGTCCTTGAAGGATCCCTCTAATTTTTGTGGCTATATCAACTGAATATCCTTTAAAAGGGGGAGGAAGACTATGATGTAGTCAGAAGCACAATGTCACAGACCCCCAATAACTGAAAAGGACTACACCATAGATTATACTCTTTGGTGAAATGGTTAAAAATTTGGAATAACTGCCAAAAAATAACCCCTAAGAATCCACGTCGTTGATTAGGTCTCCACACCACTTCCATCATTTTTCAAGGAGGAGTTATTTCACAGCCAAGGTTCCACAGCACAACCCCCCCCCAAATTGGATGTATCCAAAAAAAAAATACATCCAAACCATAATATTGTAGCCTCAAACTCCAAAAAAATTTAACACTACACCCCTATTATTCAACTAACTCCCCCATGCTACAAAGTCCACCCATAAGGAATAACACCATAATCTACTCTACAAGACTGCCTTCAGTTGTATTTTTTTCATCTCCAACCTTTTATATCCCCTCTAAACACATCAAGACTCCCCCTAACATCTCTAAACATAAATTTCCTACAAATTATTAGGACATAATGTCTAACCCATTACACATACGCTAGCTAGTGAGCTAGAACCAGCTAGCTGGTGGAAGCAAGTTACTCCCTAATGGCCTCAATGTGGGTTTTTTTGGGGTAACAAAATCATTTCCCCATGTCCATCCCTTTTTTCATTACCTAGGTTTTTGAACCTGAAATGTAGATTGTCTCCCCCTATGTGTCTATCCCCCCTTTCCATGGATGGATCTTATTTATCTGGGTCATGTTTTAGCTTGAATTTGGTGTGATTAAGAGTTTAATGTGAGTCTATGAGACCTCTTGGTCTCCTTATTCATCTATTTTAGTTGTTAACATCTCATATCCTTTTTATTATAATATACCTCATTTTCTATTCATTTTTTTTAATTTCTCGATTTATTCAATTTTATGTAGAACATTAAGCTAATACTGGGTGAGTATATGTCTCTAATAATGATTTGTGTGGTATCTATGTTTAATATACAATATAGATATATTTTTATTCATGTGATGTGTTGCGTGTTCATGATGGTTTCACCATTCTTTGACCAAAATTAAATGGAATTTTTTAGGTGTTGATTTTCAATTTTGTCCATTCCATTTTACATTCCTTGAGCCTTGGAATAATGTGATTTTTAATGTAATACCATGGAACTAAAATGGAAAATAAAAATTAAAGTAACCTTAAAAAGTTTCTAACTAAATTGACGGATTTTTTTGAATGTTAAATGATTAATAATAAAGGGATTATTCCATTTGAACCCTATACTATGTTTGGATTGAAATCAATAAATGGATAATTATGTCTTAAATGTTTAATAAGGGATATGTGAATTAAATAAATGGTTGTGGAATGTCATTTTACAATCATTGATGTTGTAAATGGATTTGGTACATTATATGAATATATGTGTTAGTAAAGGGAAATCGATTTTTATGAAATGGAATATAAACCATAAAATATTAATGACATAGTAAATTGGTTTACAATGGTTTATGAAATTTATAATTGATATATAATAATAATTGATAGTTTTAAAATGAATGAATTGTTATGTGATTTTATAATTGTTAAATGTGGAATATAACCAACATTGTAAATAGATAATAATGATGAAATTAGAATTGTAACATAGAAATGAAATTTTTTTATGGAACTTCTGAATTTTTTTATTTGTGGTTTATTTATTAAAATGGAAAATGTGTTTTTAATTGTATTATAATTAAATATGGATACACTTTGAGGATATGTTTTATTATAAATAAAATTACCTATGATGTGGTTAGTGATTCTTGATATTGGAAAATAATTTTATTGGAGGTCTTGATATTTTTTTAGAGAAAAATCCTACAAGGGAGGTATGTGTTACTTATTGTCTTATGAATTAGCTAAGAAAAATCTATTAGGGGATGTTCATGTAACTTATTATCTTAATCAATGATTGTGAAAACCCATATATGTGAGTTTTTTGTTACCTTATCTAGTATATTTTGGAATCATGTGTTATTGTATTATTGTTTCCATAGTCCATATGAAGTGATTAGAGATAACCTATAACTAGCTAAATAAGGTATTTTCGATTAGGTTCATTGAACTAAGGATTTATTAGGGTATGGAATTGTCTCTGGTTTCACAAAAAATGCCAGATATTTGAGTTTGTTTACTAATTTTATTAATTTTATTTATTTTATTTATTTTTTTAATTATAGAACTTTTTCATTCACATTTTCTTCAGATTGGTTAGTTTAGGGACACCATTTTTGGTGTCCTACTGAGTTTTACTTACACCCTTCTAGTTCCTCCATGACCCTTGGGTACCCAAAATGATATTAGTATTTTTTTTGTAAGTTAGAGGTTTGGTTAAGGGCCTATTACATGATGTTTTATTGACATGATAGAGTGGAGTATTAATAATGGGACCATTCCAGATTCAAGGATAGTTGGGGTTTCTTCATAGTATCAATTTTATTTCATTATTTTTATCCTTTTATATGATCTTCCCCTAGGGGTTCCATTATGATTTGTATGGAATACTCAATTTTTTTGGCACTATAAGGATTCTATTATTTCTTGGAACTTTCACTATCTTATCTGTGATTTTTATGCGGTCTGGTATATATGATTTCTAATATTTATGATACTATTTATACTTTAAAAAGAGGGCATAGTAACCCCAAAATATCCTAATAGACCCTCACTGCTTGTATATTGCTTATGGAACTTTAGGGAGGTGCTCTTGTGGTGATGCAACAGCCTTCAATCCAACAAAAACTAGTTATATGGGGTCGTGGGATGTTACAATATCATATTAGAGGTATATTTTATTGTTTTAATACTATTTTGGTATGTTTTACATAAGGATAGGGTGTTTTGGGGCATGGTAATGAGGTCTAGACTTGGAAGTATCCACCCATGCCTAGAGAAAAACCCATGTTTCTTGGGATGAGATTTATTTTTATAGGAACCCGTTTGTTATAACTATATTTTATTTTCACCTTTAGTGAGACAATTGATTTATGATTTTATAATGTGTGGGACTTTTACATTTGGTATGGTATGTAGATAGGTTATATGTGTTCATGCATAATTTTAGAAAAATAGGTATTTACATGACATGTATATTTCTAGGGACATATGATTTATTTTTTATCCACATGTTGTCTGTGATTTATATTATATGTGATTATATCTATCTAGATTATATTTTTCTATAATTTATAATTACCTACTAGTGAAAAATGTTGGTTATTTAATGTTTTATTACTATCCTATAGGGTGTTTCCAATATAAGTTCATGGTTGAATATTACTTGGATAATTCCATGGATGATCCCTTGATATAAATATAGATATAAATGAATTATAAATGATAGTTTAGTTATATAAAATTCCAGTGAGAAACTTATCAGGAATTTTACCACCTAACATGTGAATGAAATTATATCTAACCAAACCTATAATTTGATATCCAAATAAATAATTAGTGGATGAATTGTGGAATCTTGATAAATAATGAAAAGGATTGAAATGTAAACCATATGGATAGTGATAAGTTTATAATGTAATCATTGTGAAATGATAAAGGATTAAAAATGTAAATTTTAATAGTGATGAACCGTAAATATATGAGGTGAATTAAAGGACTTATATTCTTGGATTGGCCATTTGTATGGGTATTGGGGATGTTTAGAGAACCTAAGTTATGGGATTTTTGTGTTATGATGTCAAAGAGTATCAGGAACTTATGTATATTTTTTTATTCCTTGAAATGTGATGTCATGGATTTATTTATAGAGACATGAACCAGCCATAGTTTGATACATTTTACAGAGCCCTATTAGTCTATTATACTAGTAGGTGAGGTTGTTATGTAAGGATGTGAGAACCCTGATATGGGTGTTTGACATGTCAGATTCCATGTGACCTTGAGGTGGGGATGAGTGTTATTTTTGTGACTAGTGACAATTACGGGGCTTGTTCTAGGGGATAAGTGGTTAGTCATAATGTCCCTTATGTGTAACTCATGATCATAGAGATTATTTACCAAGTGAAACAAGAGACTAACCCATGAGGGGGTTAGCTTGTCCTTACATATTCTTTCAGAGATATAAGGCATGGGTAGATGCATTGGGTTACATGATAAATTCATGTTCGGTGATTCCGAGTTTTTATGTTGCTATGGTTGGGAAACCAATATAATATTTACATAGATATAAGCTAGTTTGGAAGGGAAGGATCATTTAGATCATGACCATGTTAGTTTTGGATGTTATTTTCTTATAAAATGGCTATGTAGGTTAGTGAATTGGGTTATTGAAATGGAACCTGAGATGATGAGTGGTCATGAATGTATTCGTGATTTGTGTGAGATGTCAATTTTATTTGTAGAGAGTATCTAAGATACTTATAGTTAGTTAAAGTGACATAATTGATCCATGATATGTTTCTTTATTAGTCATGTGAGCCTAGTATCAGTGTCACTCAACTCACAAGATGATGATTTGGGATCTATAACATGGTCAAAGTGGAATGTGTGACCCCTAGATTTCAATAATATTTGGTGGTGTGAAATTTAGAACCCATTGTTTTATAAGGAAACCAATCTTGTACACATTAACATGTTGGGAATATACTACTAAAATAGGCCTTGTTTAGTATTGTTGAAGATCATTTGGGTCTTATAAACTCTCAATCATTGTGATTATGGTAATGTCATTGTGACTATTGGTTCAATATTTCTTGTAAAATATTGTTGGGAGCATGGTGAGATTTTATAGTGGTCTCTATTAGAATAAGGTGACAAAAATCAGATTCATATGAGCTGATGACCAATAGATTTTGGTGAGAATTGTGAGGTCCCCATGGTAAGAGATAGTGTTTGTTGAATAATCAAAATGTAGTGTTATGATTGATCCAAGACTAAACCCTATTATGAGAATTACTAATTTAGAGAGTGAGCGATTCTCGGAAGGATAACCACATTTTTCTTGGTGGTGGAAACTATTTAATCTATGCGCAAACAGAGCAGTGAGGTGATTGATCGCATTTTCATGTGCATCAAATTAGAAATTTTTTTTACTAGAATTTTGGTCGTATAGAAGGAACACTAGGTTGAATCTCTATATATTTTTATATCATTAATTTAAAACAATATTCATTATGGAAATAAAAGGGGGATGATATGTTTTAAAACTTGGTTTTTTATTTATTTTAAGAAGCTAACATATTTAGGAAAGAGATCAAACAAAGCATAAATTAATAGATTTGAATATACATGATAAACTGAAGGAAATATCATGACAATCATCATTAATTTCTTTAATAGATAGTCTTTAGATATTTTTAATCAATGTTTTGTAACACCTAGAAATATATTTTTGATTATTTTATACTAGGATACCTTATAGGTATTGATTGAAAACACAAAATGATTCATCGGCTACTGCCAATGATAGGGTGATTTATGTATGACTTAATAACAAAACTAACCAAGGAAACATATGAAGGGAATAATATGTTGTCTAGGATTTTATGTTATATCATTGGTATACCATGATATAAATTTAAATTTCCATCTATGTTTTTATTATATTTCAATCTACAAATATGAACCACACAAACAAAACAATTTAAAGGGAGAAGAAGATGTGATGAATGGTGTGTGAGACATCACAAGAATGGGTACCCAAAAATATGATCATATGAGTTTGATCATGACATAATAGTACACAACTCAATTAAATATGAATGTGTGATGATGAAAAACAACACACAAACCTAGAATTTATAATATCATTTAAATAACTCCACAGGAAGCTTGGGATTTACATTACAATCCTTCCCAGGTTATCACAAGGAGTTTAGAACTACATGGAAGTGAAGGAATCCATATATTTTGATTAAGTACATCCCAAAACCTTTAATACTACCCTATGGTCTAGAATAATTTGTAATTTATGGGGTATATTCATTTTATAGTCAATCAAATCACAATTTCTACAAAAAGGAAGTGAAGCCGCTAAGGGACTAGGTGAATATTCATGGAATACTTTATCCCAAAAAGTTTTACGATTTTTTATCTAATTTTTTTTCTTAATCATTGAATTATATTAATTTAAGAGGTGGTACCTCTATTTATCTATATAATGGAAGTGTAATTTTCCCAATTTAAGGTCTGAAGCCTAAGTTATTACCCAATCACTACATTCTTGTTGAATCCATCTCACCCTGAATGTCATCACTTTGTGGGCCTCCTTTGGGACTCTTATGCTTCGATCCATACTTTGGACATATTAAATGAATTTAATCCCCTTGATTATAAAATCCTTAAAAAATTAATTTTCATAAATTTTTTAGTTTATAAAATTTTATGGTAGAAATAGTGAACTACTATAAAATTGGTCCATTGTGGAAATACATATTTTTAATCATTTTTCAACAAACGATTTCAAAATAAATAATTTGTGAAAATTTATTTAATAATGGGAAACTAAATCCCATAAAAAATGTAATTCAAAAGTATAAGGGTGATAATATATGATATATCCCTATGTGATCACACCCCTATATTAAAAACATTGTACACCTTAGAAAAGTCTTATATCCTAATCAAGTCTCATTCCTCAATAAATGGATAGAAAGCTTCCAATATTATTTTTTAATAAAATAAACCATGTAGCATTTATGGAACCAAATTTCCTATCATTATTCTTCTCTCACATTATAATTTTCTCAAATTCATTTATTCACCCATGCAACAAGTCTCAACCTACCTCACCTAAAATTTTCCATCATTACTCCTTGAACATATGAAAGTGGAATTATGATAATTTCCTAGAGCTCATGTGATCATAACCTATAGTTAATGAGATTATATGTTCTTTACCATTAGAAACTGGTGTGAAACTCAAGAGGACTTCCAACTGGTTATGTTATGGTTCAAGAGTTTTTAGGATCTTATGATTAAAAATATAAGGTCCGAGATGGTTTCTTAATATATTAAATACAATGCTTTTCAAAATTAAGAAAGTTTTCACAATGAATATTCTCTATAAACCCCATAAATAGTGTATCACATCGAACTGACTCTCCCCTTTTTAATTTTTGTGATTTTCACAACCAAGTAGTGAATAGTAATGAGTAAACTTCCTATTTTCTATATTTATTTTTTTTCTTTGGTTCTATTTCTTATTCGATGTATAGAACTGTTATTTTTTATATACAATTTTTTGGATTTAAAGATGAAAAAATGTATACAAAATGAAACAATATGGCTTGTAAACCTACTACCAAAAAAATTTAGGCACCCTTTCACTCAACCCATAATAAGGAATCTTTACCTATAATTCCCATAGAAACACACTCTCCCCACAACTTACTAAAAATAAAATAATAAAATACACAATATTTGGGTAGTTAGGGATAAATTATCTTGTAATGTGGATACCTAATAATAAATTCATGGTATCTAATGCTTAAGAAGGGTGCAATTTCTTGGTGGTAAAAATAGAGATTAATTGTAAAAAAATATTTTCAAAGAATGATGGCCTCTATCATGAATGTAGCACACTTGAATATTATGGATTCAAAAAATAAATAGATACAGGTTATAATTTTTATACATGAATAAATAATTTCAAGAAATTTATTAAATGGAATAATTTACAATAAAGGTCTTAAAAAGTCTCTTGGTTAAGCAATTAAAAATATTAGTCAGGTCTAATGATACATGGATTTCAAAATTCCATTAAACTCTTATTAGTTTTTTGAAAATATAAATTCTAGAAAAATATTCCATATACAAAATTAATTTGAAAATCAATTAAAAAAATTAATTTTATACAAAATTTAATGAATCATGAAAAATTATTTTGGATATTATTTTTAAGATCAATGTTTATATAAAAAATAAATCAAATAAAAAGAAACCAAAAATGAGAACACATTAAGTTTTTGTTTCTTTGTTTTTTTTCAAATCCTAACTATCCCATGTCACCCTTTCCCACACACAAAATTTACATTTTCCATAATGCTGTAAATATATTAAATAGACAAGTAAATAAATGTATGGATAAGGGGTAACCTGCCAAGTGTAGTCGTATATAAATTCCAGTAGTTGTATTTAATCCACAAAAATCTTTTAAAAATTCTCATAATGGTGTTTAATTATTTTCCGATTGAAGACAATCCTTTGGCCACTATACATATGGGAAATATATATTTCACCAAAAGGTATATATTAGAAACAATATAAGGAAAAATACATTGAAAGAAAAAATTACCTAGGTGGGGATTTAGACATTAATTTTATATGAGGACCATCTATACAATATGAAACTTATAATCACGAATCATCTCATTATGGATATATTTTCTCTTATCTTTATATGTCTATGAGTTCTCATATTTATCATTTCAAATTTCATACAACTCTAGAATATATAACTTTTTATAGTCACCTGAATATGAGAGATTCATATTACATTTTTTAACTATCCAATATGCACGACATTATACCACTATAGGGAGGTGAAAATACTTCCCAAACACAAACCTATATAGTGAAAATTTGATTGGGGTTTTAAAGTATGTTTGGTATTCTGAAAGTGCATCATTCGATAATAGAATCCAATCTTTTCTATCGGGCTATACCATTTTTACAACATTCACATAACTTCCCGATTTTAAATTTCTTCTTGTTTATTAGTTTCAAGATGATATGAAGTGAACACTTAATGAACAACCACATACATAAAGATCATGTTTTTCATGTTTTGGTTACAAATTGTGAAACCTAATAACTAATTATGAATCGTTGAAAATGAAACCTACTAAAAATATGAGATGTCACAGAATCAACTGCCACTTGAGAGTCATCAGTCATTGTAGGATTTTCTTCCAACCATTTAGAGATATAGTTAATATCCAATAATATTTACAAGAATACAAAAGAAATTTGAATCATTATGATGAACTCAAGGCCCCATGCATTGAAGATCTCACAAAATAACACAGGTTGTTGGGGGATTTCATTTCTCTTGGAGATATTCCATATGAATCGATATCATGAACATGACTTGCAAAATTGATGGGTATCTCTATAGAATGCTAGATAATTAATTCTTGAGTCAAGGACCTTTCGAGCTATAGGTTGAGATCCAAAGTGAGACCATAATCTAGAGTGTGGTATAAACTCAAAATATAGGTGAACTCATGGTCAAGGACACACCAGCTGATAACCTAGTTGTTAAAAATTATACAAAAGTATGAGTGATCTCAAATATACCATCATGAATCATGATTAGTACAAAATAAAATTAAGTGATAAAATACTTGGATACCATATATGTTTCTAATAAATTCACAATATTCGCATACCAAGGGGTAAGGTCTATATCATCATGAAAATGATAATGAGGGAAGAGTTTTATGATGGGGAGGGGTGAGTCAACATGATGGTACAAAAGAGGGGAAATCATATTAATGTGGTCACCAAATACGTTTTATACTCCTCACTTATCTAGAATATATAGAGAAATCTCTTAGATGAGGATCATCCACTATATGAGGTGGGTCAAAGATTCGAGTTTTTTTAAAGAGAACCCAAAGGGAAACACAGTCAAAAAATATAGTGAATCTTGATCCAAGAATATATGAATTAATTTTATTAAAGGAAAAATAATAAAAATAAGTTCTTTTTTAGTGGTCATGTTGATTTCATAGACAAGGTCAAGGGTATACGAGGCATGAAAAATTACATGAGGATTCCTCTCATCACGTTGTGATAAAACTCCCCAAATTGGAAAGTTAGTGGAATCACACATATGTTTGAAGGGGAGATCCCAACATGGTGGTTGGATGATATGAGGTCATGTGAGAGTCCTTTTTAGTTAATTAAATTCATCCTCACAATTTTAATCAAAAAAACTCAGTATCCTTTTTTTACAATCGAGGCAAGGAAAGTATAATTTTACTAAGTTCTTCAATGAATCGAATGTAAAAACCAACATGATAAAATAAAGATAACACCTCAAAAAAATGGGAATGTAAGGGAGGAAATTTATTAATTTTTTAACAAATTTAATTCCATTATTTTAAGTGACATGACAAAGAACTATCCTCTAATCTACCCAAAATTTTCATTTATCATAATTTAATTCAAGGTGTCTTTCAAGGAAATGATATAGGAAGAAACCTCAATGTAAGAAACAATCATCGAAGGAAGATTCATAATCTGTGAACTTATCCATAAAAAACAGTAGTACAATTCTCATGGTACTATAAAAATATACACATTAAACAATATCAAAATGTACTAGCAACATTACCAAGACCAAATTGAATCCTCCTGTAGGAAAATGTGCCAAAATAATAGGTAAATGGTTTCCTTTTCATGATACTCAGAGACTATATGAATTTTAAAATAACCTAAATAGCCATTACATAAGACAATAATGGGACTTACCAGCCAGTATTTATAGGTAGAGGAATGTAGTCCTTTTGTGTGGATTGATTTAATCGACCGTAGTCAATACAAACTCGCCAACTATTTTAAACATGTGTTGGAACCAATTCATTAAAATAATTTCAAAATTCTGTTATTCCAATTTTTTTAGTCACAATTTTCATTGGGATAACACATTTACAATCATATATGGGATACATTGTCTTAGAATCAAGTGATTTACTAACTTTCAATTTTACAAATTTAAAGGGGGTTTGATTTAACCGGCGTAAAGCTTACTTTACGGGCTTAGACTCATCATATAAAAGTATATAGTCAATACAAATAAATGGGAAAATCCAATGAATATTAGCTGATCTCCATATTATTTCCATTATACACTCTTTCAAAAGGACTAGCAATTTTTGTTTATGATCTTGAGAGATGTTTTTGGAAATACTTATGAGAAATTTTTCAATACCATCAATATAGGTATATTTTAAATTAGGTTGAAGTGATTTTAATTGAAAAACCAGTAGTTTTTTTAATTAAGGTAAGGGATTTAGTTTGAGTTTGATCAATGACAATAACCACCCATTTTTATTCTCTACAGATAGAGGATCAATGTCAATGAGATTTTGATAATCATCGATGGTCATGGGAATCTTTTAATGAACAAAATAATTAATTAAAATTAAAAAATAACACTTTTACAATCCCACAAGACACTCTACAGATGAATTATAAATAAAATTAGCAAAGATTAAAGAATGAGATAATGATTTAGAGTATGGTTTAAGGAGATAATATTGTTTGTGTGTGTCATTGGGGATCACTTCCATCAAATTGACATGAAGACTAGAGTGATCATTAATTGGGTGATTAATAACATGATAGATATTGAAAGTTAACCATTCTCTCCCAAACTCCATTAAAATCAAACCGTTCTAAACATTGATGATTATCTTTTTTGTTTGGAGGAAATACTTTCTATGTTTGAGAGGGATATTTCCTTGGTTCTGGGTACCTCTCATCTCAAGAATATATAAGTCTATAGGTAATATGAGATTCTTTACTCTTATGAGGATGTCCTTGATCAGTCCTCTTAGATGTGTTGTTCTCCGATTTGAATGTTTCATGACAATGAACATTTTTTGAATCTCTCTAATCTATAAGGAAGTATATATATAGTGAGTAATCACAATAATTGAAGCACATAAATCAAGAATTCAATAAGAAAAGATGTTCTCCCCTATAATTAAAGGTATCATAAAAGTCACTAGATCCTTTTATTTGGTTGGAATCACTATTTGTATCATGTTTTAGAAATTACTTCTAAGGTTGAATATATCATTCCCCACCAGTCTTCATCTATGGGTGAAACTTTCTTAATGAAATTTGGTATAGCATAGATTTTTTAACAACATCCAATAGAGTTATGTTAACTTGTATGTTTTTAAAAATATCCATGATATCTTTATCAATTTTATTATGAAACTTTTTATTGGTTTGGGAGATTATTTTTCGAAAAGGAATAGAATGGATTGTTTTGGGGAATCTTAAATGGTAAGAATTTAACCCCTTTTTTTCTTTCTTCTGTTGAATATTTTTATATTGGAGAAAGAGAGTTTTCAAGAGGAGTACATACATGATGTGTGGAATCATTGGAAGAGTATAGTTCTTTACCACTATGAAGTCTGATAGAGCATACATTACCGTTATCCTTAGGATTAAATAAGGGTTGGGATGGTAGATTTTTTAAAACTTTCATCTTTATCTCACCAATGGTATTTTACAGTTGACCCACCAATGTTTCTTGGTCTTGAATAACTGATTTTTTTGCCTAATAGAATTGGAGGTTATGGGATTCCATTTTCTTCACCATTTCCTCATGTCTTGTTTTTTATTTGTAAGGATGTTTTTTATGAGAAGTTTAAGGATAAGAAGGTTTCATACCATCTCCTTGTTGGTAGAAATTTGGTTTATGTTAGCTTGAGTTTCTTTCTTATCTATATTATTGTTGTACTTTCCAACAAGGGTTTTTATTTTTCCTAAATAGGTTTTTCTTGAAGGGTGTATCTTATTGAAATGGATTCCCAAGAAATACTAATGTGCAAGACACAAATGAATCTTGAGGTTAGGGCCACTAATCAATGAAATGAATATTGTCATAGAAAACACCACAATATAATAGAATAGGTGGAGTGTGTGAATTAAAAAGAGTTGGATATAATTATATTTGAATGGTATGTATTTCACTATGTTTATTAACTACCTTTTTAATAGGGATGAAAATATTACCTTATAAAATACTTATATAAGTTAAATTTTCAATGTACTAAATATTTGTTCCTTTTGAGTCATGATAGCTATTAAACCATGTTTGAAGGTAGGAGTTTTATCAATTAGGGAACCACCAACAAAAAAAATATCATACCACGATATATAAAAATAATTCCCTTGTATATGTATTAAATTATTAATTGTTCACTAATTTTGTGACGGTGGAATCTTAAGCAATGTATTTTAAATTTCTCCAAATATTCATGATGAGTATCTCCTTGTGATTTCCTACAGCTACATATTTCTTTCTAATAGATGCAGTTTCAGAGGTAAGGAATAAATTTTCTAGATTAAGTCATTTAAGGTCATTCAAGCCAAAAATTATGGTAGGTTGATAGTATATCCACTCTTTGGATATATCAACATGGGATAAAAGTATAGGCCTAAACATTTTGAGGTCCTGGAACACATTTTTTGGGTTTAATGACAAGTCACATTATATGAAGCTACTTGATATGTTTATGAGGGTACTCAACAGGAATAACATGGTATTTATGAAGTTTGATGAGGTTATATATTATCTCAAAGATTAATTCTTAGTCATGATATTATATGTACGTAAGTCGGTACTCCACATCAAGGGTGGCCAGTTCTTTCAATGTTCTATTATTCATAGCCATGTTTTTAGGGTTTTATTTCATTCAATTTTATATTTTTTATGACCACTTGTGGTTCTACAAGGTTCTCCTTAATGAAACTTTAATATCCTACCCAACAAGACCTAATTTGTGAGTTGAGATTCTTTTAAATTTCAAGGTCTATTTCAAATAGTTTTTCTTTTTCTTGATCGGGTCATGAAAATAAGTTGTGATGTTATTTTTCATTTTTTAATAAAATATGTATAAAAAAACACATAATTAAAATATAACAAGGTAAGAAAAGATAAGGGTCTATTAAAAAATTAAGGACAGTGAATAAGAGAGAGAGAGGAAGAAGAAGAAGCAACAAAATCAATAAAAACAGTTTAAGGTGAAGGTGATAAAAGATTAAAAGGATTAATAAATAAAAAAATAAATAAAAAAGGGAAAAATGATATTGGATCCTCATTAATGGATCCAAAATTATATTGAGTTATTGAGCCCGTCACATTAGAAATTGTTTTTTCTATAATTTCGTGTACTATACCAGGAACCTTAGGTTTTCTCTCGACGTATCCTTAGATAAATAATTTAAAATTTTTTGATAATGAAAATAAAATGGGAATTATATTTTTTATAACATGGGTCTAGTTTTTAAGAATAAATTATATTTAATAAATTTATAAGACAATGTATAAATTAACATATTGGATTACACATGATTAACTCGGGGAAATCTGATGATTCTCATCCTTTGTCTATTGAAGAGATTGGGTTTATATATTTTAATCACACATTTGTGAAACATAGAAATACTTTTTTAATATGTTTATACTATTATATCTCATAGGGTTTGGTTGGAAAAAATTATTCCCTAGCTACCTATAATGATAGAGTGATTTGTGTCCCACTTTATAACCAAAACTCACCATGACAACATACAAATAATTAGACATGTTTCCTAGGTTTGAATTTTATTTCATTTTGATATCATGACATGAATTTACATGGATAGGTAAGTGGTTATGAGATTTTAATCCACCAATATGAACCACAAAAACACCATAATTGAATGGGTGAAGAAGAAGTGGTGAACGGTGTGTGAAACATCACATGAATGGATAACCCCAAACATGATCATATGAGTTTGATAATGAAATAACTATGAGTAAATAAATTAAATAATAATATAATATGATAAAAAACAATAAAAATAACTTTAATGTAAAATATCATTCAAGTAATACCAACATGAAGCACTGGATTTACATCACGTTCCTCCTCGGGTGATCACATGGAGTATAAAACTCCATAGAACAGGGGGAATATATAGATGTTTAATAAGAAGATCCTAAATCCACAAATATTACCCTCTAGTTGAGAAAAATTCTATAATGAGTGGGAGGAGTAATTTAATGAACAATTACATCTAAATTTCCAAAATTATTTCAAGTACCTAAGGTACTAGGTGACTATTCATAGTAGACTTTCTCCCTCTGCTTTTTCTAAATATAGGATTGAATTTATCACTAAATCATTAATTGAAAATTAGTGGAGATGTTTGTCCTATTTTTATATATCCAATGAATTTAAAATAATATTAATTAAAGGTTTTAAGACCTATTTATGGCCCAATAACAACATGTAGCTCCAATCTGTCTCATCCAAAATGTCTTCACTTTATAGGCCTCTTTTGGGACTCTTGTGCTTCGATCGTGACTTTTGTCCGGCTAGGTGAATTGAATCTCCATGATCATAGAATACTAAAAAAATAATTTTTTTTATATTTTAATAAGGGTAGTGAATGTTATGGTATAAGTAATGAAATACTATCAAATTTATCCACTATAAAATTGCATCTTTTTAAGAATGTTTTCTGATAATGAATTAAAAATAAATAATGAGTGATAAGGGATTTAATGATGGGATAATAAAACCCATAAATAATTTAATTCCAATTTATAATGGTGATAATATAATTTATATCATTGTGTTATCAGTGATTCTATATGGTGTGTAGATCAATTTTAATTGAGTGATAACAAGGAAAATCCTTTGGTGGAGAGTGTCATATTCATCATGGTCATGCGACCCTCATGTTATAAAGGGTTATTGATGCCTAAGGATGTTCTTTATAATATCATGATAATTAAAGATATAATTGTGTCAGTGATATTAATGTAATCCTAATTCATTAGGGAATGATATAGGTTAATCAATATACCATCTTGGTTAGAGTTTTAGTGGTTGTTTTCGGATTGGGATGAATGATGTGATCCAAGTGTGTTTCATTTTAGTGGAATGATAGTACATGCGTGAGAGAAATATGATTAGTGAGGGTTATTGGTGATTCAAACATGTAATCACACTAGGAGTTTTGGTTTAGACCCCTCCAGGTTCTTTGGATATCTTGAGATGCCTCTAGTGATTAAGGAATCATCCTTTAATAGTTATTAGAGATTCATCAGTGGATGTTGATTATTTTTTGAGATGGGTTTTCCAGAGGAAGTCTAACCTACTGTATTATATGTAATTTGATGTGGTGGGTTTGGAATCACACTTGGAATGTCCATGGGAATGAAACAGAAATTTTTTTGGGGGGTTTTAATTGTTTCTCTTAATCATAAACTGCCATCATTAATACATTATAAATGGTTATGGGAACTCATATGATTCAATTTGGAACTAGTAATGAGGGTTAATTCTAGTGTTTTGAGCAATTTTATTTGTTTTTTTGTGACATTTTGATCAATAAATTCAATCATGTGGAGAACACCATGAATGGATTGAGCACATTATGCTTTCTTTTAAGTAGTTTCAGTGAACATATGAAGTGATGTGAAAATGAACCCAACTCGAGGAGTGGTTTCGAGATCATGATTTTTATTGGGTATAGGTGGGATATCCAAAATGAGAGTTGGTGGATACCAAATTGGGGGTATCATTGGATGGGTTTTGGGTAGTTTTCATGTGGTAGGTAAATTAAAAATAGCTTGTTCAGGATGGAGACCAAGTAGTTTGACTATGTTTTATCATCTATAAGTTGGATGGTGGAGTAACTGTTCTTGTGGATATTTTTAAATATAGAGTGTAATGCTAACATGAGCGTTAAGGAAACATCTCACATTATGAATGGTCTCAGATGTGTTTTTATGAGTTTTGGTTAATATAGTATGATGTAGTACAAACTGATGTAGATTGAGTACAAGATCATTGGGGTATAATGATAGTATTTGTAATTTTAAGCACTACCCAATGTGGGTAGTATAGTGGATTTGGTTGAGTAGCTATGTTCTATGGTGCACGAACCAACAAGAGGATGTCAGTGATAGATTTGGTTTTCCATCTTAACTCAATCATTGCCATTGAGATGCATGTTTCTAGTTTGAAAACCAAGGGTTGGTGTAACTTGGGAGTAAATATTAGGGATAATATTTTATATGGTGGGGAAATTGTTTGATATTTCCCCTTCATTAAGATATAATCCATTTAATTTTTTTTAACCTCATCTAATTACCCATATTTAGTGTGCTTTTGGGTGTATGAGGTGTATTAGGAGAGTTTCAGAGGTTTAGGATATAAATGGAGGGTTTTAATAAGTTGTTTATGAACCAATGGATAGCTAATATAGGGTAAATGATAAGCCTATGCCTATAAAAAGAGCCCATATGGGATGCTAGACTCACCAGCTATTTGTTGGACCATATACTCACAAGTGGATTCTAGTGGCCTTTCAGTGGCCTTCAGATAGGTTTTTATGTTGGGTCCAATCATATTATTTCACCAAGGAGACCCCATTTTCTTCATACATGGATTTTTGGACCCCAAAAGGGCTAGATACTCCCCATTATACACCAAGACCCTCCCCTTCCCATGGATGGCCTCCTTCATCTAAGATCTATTTCATCTTCTTTCAAGTGAAATCACGATCTTAACGTGTGTCTAAAAATCCTATTACACTCCATTATTTATTCCAATGGTCAGTGTTCCCTCTCCATTTTATTCTAATATCCCATATCCCCATGGTGTTTTTATTCATGATTCATTCTCTCTATTTTATGTGTAACCAAAATCCAATATTGGGTGAGTAGAATTATCTATTCATTATGTACGTGGTATTCAAATTTTACACATTCTCATTACATATTTTTATTCACGTAATGCATTGTGTGATCATATTTATTTTAAAATGATTTGAAAAAAATAAAATGAGTTTTTTTAAATTTTATTTTATATATTCAATTCCATTTAACATGCCATTAGCCTTTTAAGATGGTGTTTCATAGTGTAACACCATTCTAATGAAATTTACCTTGGAAATTGGATAATTAAATTGTAATATGTATCTATTTAAAGGTAAATGAATAATATTAAAGGGATGATTCTATTTTAACCCTTTAACATGTTTTTATTTATATCATTAAAGTGGAAAACTATGTCTAAAATGGTTAAAAATGGATTTTTGAATTAAATACATGGTTTTGAAACGGAATCTCACAATCATCGATAATTTAAATGGAATTGAAAATTTATATGGATAAATGCCTTCATAAATGGAAATGGATTTTTATGAAATTAAAAGAAAACTATGAAATGTTAATGCCATGGAAAATTGGTGAATCATGATTTATGAAATGGGTAATGGTTGTATAACATGAATTTATTTTTGTAAGTTGAATGAATTATTATTTTATTTGATAAATGTTAAATATGGACCAAAACCAATATTTTAAATGAAAAATTATTATTAAATATGTAATGTATGTTTTAAATGGTGAATTTGTTAGGAAATTAGGAATTTTAATGAATTTTGGTTTATTTATTGAAATGTAAAATGTGTTTTGAATTATATTAAAAGCAAATGAAAATTCCCTTTGGATTCTTTTTGGAAGTATAAATAGAACACCCTGTGACGCAGTAAATGATATTTTATATAATAAAATTCCTTTATGGGTGGTCCTGATATTTGGATAAGAAAACTCTAATAGGGGAAATCTTTATTACTTATTGGATTTTGTATTAGTTGAGAAAATTTTTTTAGGGGAGGATTGTGTTACACATTAGCCTATGAAATGGCTGAGGCAACCACCCTAGAGGAATTCAATGTTAAATTATCATCTATATCATGGAAATATGTATGGTGGTATTATAATTGGAAGATTCCATGAAATTTTCTCAGAGGTAAAATAGAACTATCCAAAGTAATTATCGTTTATATGGGTTATATATGTAACACCCCAAGATTTCATAGTGTGTTGTTTCTTCAAAATAATTCAATAACCTGCACTACACGCAACACCGAGTTCAATCACACCTTGACTTACAAAAAAAATCCATTAAAAGAGGTCATGAATATTATTAACTAAATTTTAAACTTCATATAATCCTTATAATTTTAGAATCCATATTATGAGTTTCTTAGTCATAATGCAAGAACAAATTCATTTTCAGTATTGCACTTTTATTAACTTTTAATAGTGAAACCTTTTTAAATACAATATTTTATACTTTTTGACTAAATAGAGACATCAAAAAAATTTAAAATGAAACATCCCAAGCTTCCACGGTATGGTTTCCTTTGAATAAAACAGTAGCGTGTGTTGTACGCAACTTTGAGTTTTAACACACACCACAACCGATCAAACTAGCTGTTATGAATAGTAATACCTAAATTTTGAAATTATATATATTTTATATTTTAAAATGGACTTCATTTTTGGATTCGGAATATCGAATTTAGCCTAAGGTGAAATTTTGGAACTTTTCGATAACTTTCATATTTTGATGAATAGTGAAAATTACTAAATTTTAATTAAAAACAACTTTTTTAATCAAAATAATTAATAGTGATAAATTGTGAATTTGAGTGGTTTTAAAGTATATTTAGAATATATTTTTACCATTTAATATAATGTTGGTCATTGGACATAATTTTACAATTAAACCGAACATAAACAAGTGTCAATCTTTTGATAGTTATTATCTCTTAAAAACACGCTTTTTGTTTTGACAGCGGGAATTAATTTTAAATTAATTTCTTCCACTTCTGTGTTTTGAATTTAGAAAAATGGATTCAATATTTTGAATAAGGATGTTCAAATTGTGTAAATAGGTAACTTTTATTTTTAGACATTTTGAATAATTACTGCGGTAAATATTTTATTTGCCATGGTTAAGGGTAAATCCGGTAAATAAGGGTTAAGAAATAATATTATAATAATACTAAATTACTCTAAAACGTATCTTATCCCTATTGGTTGATACATGGTCGACCATGGGCATCTTTGGGTCTATTTTGGGACCCCATGGATCCACTTGTAAGTGATAATGACACTTTATTTTAATTAAGTTAAAATGAATACAAAAATGACACATGCATATATCTTTTAGAAAAACAATTGTTACATAGGGTTATATATGTTGGATTTTAGATTATAAATATTCATTAGAAATATAAAACGATTTCCTACATAATGATATTTTATTTATAAATTTTAGACATTAAATAATTTATTTTATTTATGACACAATGATGATGCAGTAATTACGATAATAGTTAAAAATTAAAATAATTGATATTATAAATACCCAAATAAATATAATATTAAACTTTTAATGAATTAAACTAATTTTATAGGATAATATGATATATTAGGATTGATTTAATTGACTTTTTTCGAATTAATCAATCTGTTATGAGTTTCACAAAAATCAACTATTGAATAGTGTCAAAATTGACATAAAAGAGTTCTTAAAACAAATATTATATTATTAATTGATATTAAATTCCTAAAAATCTAAGGTTCGGCCAAGAGACTTATAACATGATAATTGCATCATTAATGGACCACTTGGGGGTCTCTTGGATGTATATAGTAAGTTTATTAACTATATTATATAAAACTACAAAGAGACATTGTAAAAGTGAAACTAATTAACTAAGAGTTAATACTTAAAGATAAGGTTAATATAATGACCCAAACCAGTCTAAATTCTATTGGTTGAGTTGTTTTCGACCCATCCCCACCTTAACATTTAAATAATAAACTTTTTAGCCATTATAAACCGAATATGAATTTATCATAAATTAATATTTCAAGCTTTTCCAAAGGTGCCCCTCACCCCTCTTATAAAAGGGCACTCCTCCTTCTCATTTCTTCACACCTTCAAAGCCTTTTTGTTTGGCCAAAATCTGCCCAAATACTCTCCGAACATCCCTCAATACAACCTAGATGCCTTAGTTTGATCATAAAGCCAACCTAAGGAGCCCTTTTGATCAAATCAAAAGGAAGAAACCGAAGAAGAGGTAATGATTTCATCACCCTTTTCCAAGTTCATTTCTTCTTCCACTTCCACTTTCTTTGTTATTACCATTATAAAATAATAAATCCAGTATCATATATATACTGTGATGTTATTATAAATATGGTACAACCATATTCAGTATTCTATCCATCCTTTGAATAACATGTCACCATATGTGCGTAC
This sequence comes from Viscum album, assembly GCA_963277665.1. Lineage (NCBI taxonomy): Eukaryota > Viridiplantae > Streptophyta > Magnoliopsida > Santalales > Viscaceae > Viscum > Viscum album. The sequence goes on from OY728157.1 coordinate 1,436,022,294, forward strand.
GTACGGCTTACCGTCTCCACGTCGTGGTGTAATTGTTATTCAATATATTATTATTTGGATGGGTATAATAATGATGTGTAACTCATGTAAATAATAAATATAACATGATAATGATTCTGCATATATGATATAAAATCCAATTATATATTATTTTAATATCAAAAGAATGATATTGTCGCTCGTGCGTATATAAGGACTACCGTCTCCACGAACGCGATGAGATTCATTATCCATCATATCCATTCAAGTATAATAATAATTTGATGATTTAAAAATAGTATCTAAGGAATTGATATCATTCTGGATATGAATAATATACATCCCATTAATAACGAATATGGATCACATAACAAAGAATATAAAGTAAAATGAACCCGTTAACACCCGAAATGACGATAATTCTAAGATATTATTAACAAATAAATGTTAAAAGATCATATATGATATCATATTAAAGTAAATGATTCTTTTATTATTCAATAACAATTATTTAACCATTATACAGGAGGTAAACCTACCATCGACCAAGGAAAAAGTACAAAGTAAGGGATTTTCTTATCTCACATTCAATTCCGTGAGATTTCCATTGTTCGCCACTAAATTATTGAATGTGGTGTATTGTGTACGTCCATTTGATATATATTATCATGATTCTCTTTATATTCATGTTATTCTGTGAATCATTTGGTGGTTATTAACTTTTGTCCATACGACTCAGTTTATTAATGTGGTAAGGGGTTTCTTAACTCACTCTTAAATTCGTGAGAATTCCATTGTTCACCACTTAATTATTGTATGTGGTGTATGTGTACTGCCCATGATTATATTCATTGTGTAATATACTTTAATTTATGGGTATTTACATCATCATGGTATGATACTTCTTTCGTGGGTGTATGTTTCGTAAGTTACCTAATCGATAAGGGAATTTGAGATTTCAATTTCCACTCATTTGGCTTTATGCATATTTCATTGATTATATTACCCCAAGATTATGTGTGGAATCACTATTCATTTGATTATGTAATAATTTCCACTCCCCTTCCTGTGGATATACTTTTGATACACATAATCACTCCATTGATAATTCTCAAGTCATTAATATGAACTTGATAAGAGTAATTTTAACTCATTCACCATTTGTTGAGTTAAACATCCAATTCGTTGGTGTTGTTTTTACAAGAATATGTGTGAATATACTTTGATCGTTTTACACTGAATATCCAATCATATTTAGTGTATTTATATTTGTCACACATAATTATGTCGTTGATTTATCCTTAACCTAAGGATATGGCCTTTATGAGAGATTTCATCTCAATTTACATTCCATTGAGACTTCTTTGTTGATATACACCAAATCACTTTTATGTGATGTATATAATGTACTTTGACATAGTATATCATGAATCCCTTTATTCTCATGATATTACAAAGTTTTGATTACCTCAATTATTTGTACTCAAGTGTCTCTCTTTTGGTTAGAATCTCTAACCAAAATACCATTTTAAAATGTTTTAAAGACTTATTCATCTAAATCTTTCTCATTAATGTCCATGTTTTAAAAATGGTTTTAAGGATTTATTTATATGGACATTAAAGTTTATAAATTAAAACTCTTTTAAAAAAAGTTTCAAAGTGGTATGGGACACTTTGATTGAAAAATCTATTTTTAAATGGCTTCTTGACAAATAATGTGACTTTTAAATAATATCAAGAAAAAGGGGGATATTTCTCTCAAATAGTTTTGATGATTATTTTCATATATGTAAACATCCTTCATTATTCATGATTGAGGTTAATGTGATACAATACAATCTTCCATATTGTATCGAATGAGTTATGTTTGACTGTGGATGTGCTATTTTTATACCATTCATTGTTTGTGGTTAAAGTATTGACATTTCGTATGCTAGTTTTAATACGAATGTTTATGTTATGTTTAAACCTGTTCGTATGAGAAATGCATTGGACTTAATAAGTGACAGGTGGAGCCTGCTATAGCTCCTCGATGCATCGGTAGGTCTCATGAGACAAACTAGTGTCTTGGCACGAGGCCTTGGAAAAATCTTATTTGTAGTCTTGGCACGAGGCCTTGGCTATGTGGTTATGATAGTCTGGCATTATGCATTCTATCATTATGAAAGTGGTTATTGATATTTCATGTGATCATTCTACTAGTAGAATATCCATGAGAGTAAGTAAATGGCATTATTTCATTTTACCTTTGCCATTTTATGCTGAAGTTAAAGTTTAAAATGCTTTTGTTTTAGTTATAAATTGCTTTAAGTGTTTATGCTTATTTATGAAAGCTTCTGCTATAATGTTATCCTTACTGAGCATCTAAGCTCACCCATTTCAATGTTTTATTTTTTTCCAGGATTATGAAGAAGTAATTTATGAATGACCTGCAGGGATAGTATGAGGGGATATGAAGACAAGATGTTTTTTTTATGATGTAATGTAAAAATTTATGGATGTATCTAGTTATTTCAAGGCTACTAAACTAATCGGTCTTTCGAGACTTGATCTTTCTTGTGATCATGCCAATGTTATGTAATAATGCACCGACTCTAGGTAATTAGGGTCGGGGCGTTACAGTTGGTATCAGAGGAAGTTTAGTACAAACCTTGGAAGCTAGATTTAGATAAACTCTGATTAGAGCACGTAGACCTAAGATGAACTTTGAGGATTAGTATAAAAGAACTTCCTAGAAATTTTGTATTTTAAGGATTTTGTGATTTTTCCGAGCAATACATCCCTGTCTGGATACGAGTAGGTAGAGGCGGCTCTGGCACAGATGTACCTAGGGGTAAAACCCGAAAACACCGCTTTGAGCTAGACTCGAACGGGAACTGGTGCATGACAACGGGCCTTGCTTCACTCTTGGTTACGACACTCCCGGGGGATATGCTTAGGATAATTTACATTTTCTTTACAAACTGATTTAAGTAATATATATATAAGAAGACAGTAATTGACCTTGGTTAATCCTAATATGTTTCAAATTGAGAATATTATGACATTTTAATCTCTAAATGATTTTACGACTACTATTACTCACACAATGCTTTCTGGTTTTAGTCAATGGATGGATTCCAAGGAAGTCATAGTGACTTTGAGAATGATGTACAAGGTGGGAACGGTGGTGGCAATGAGCAACAAAATGGAATGTTGATAGGCGTAAAAGATATCGTCTTTATGCCAAATCAGTTTTCCAAAAATATGATCAACAACATATATATTAACCAACTCCCAGACTCAACAAGGAAGAGAAAGGTGATAAATGATAAGATATCCAGCAATGGAGACCATGGAGAAAAGAAACCTCAATTTTCATCATGTAGGAAATGTGGAAAGAGACACCCAGGAAAGTGTCTCAATGGGACAACGAAATGTTTTACGTGCGGGAAGGAAGGACATAAAGTGAAGAATTGCCGATGAAAAATGAAGAGTACTATGGAAGAAGATAAAAATAGTCCCAAGAGTCCATTTATAGTCATTTGCCGTAAATGTAGGGGACCTGGCCATTACCCGAGTGAATGTCCTATTCTATAGGATATTTTCTTGGTAAAAGTAGAAGATATGTGGAAATAAATGGTTGGAGAAAAACTTAAAAAGTATTAGCACTCTTGTTGATGGGTTTACTTTGGAATAATTTTCTCTTGTATTTGTAACCCCGCAGTTTTCCATGTGAGAATGATATTTGAGGAATAATTGTCTCTTCTCTTGTGGATATAGGTATAAATAACCATTTGGTTTTATATGATCATTTGGGTTTGAGAAAATTATAAGTTATTATAATTTGGGATGAAAATGCAAAGTATGATATAACATTTGTGGTTAAATCATGTTATTTTGAGGAATTTATCTCATTTTGGTAATATTATAAAATATAGTTTTTGAAAAAGGACAACACGTAGACCGTGTGACAACCCATCGCGTCGGACAAAGCTGTGGGAATCGAACCCACAACCAAAGTACGATTGGGATTTATCACCTACCACTGGACTACGTGAAGTCCCTGGTTAGTGTGACTATTCTTTTTGTTAAATGATTTTATTGATCAATAATAAGATGATTTGGGTTCTTATGTCTTATCAAATGAATACCCTTGGTATAGGAAAATGATTTTGTGATTAAGTGATAAATGTTATTTTGGAAGATGTTCGTTTTGTTAGGAACACTATATGCCCAAGGAAAATAGAATACAATGAGGTTTCATTTGTAGAGTAATGGTGGATTTTTATCTACGTTTTTATTGTTGATTTATAGTGATTTGTGTTATTTATGGAAATGATTAACCTATAACAGAGAATATGTGATGATGTTAATTACTTTTAAGTATGTGACTTTAAGAGTATTTGATGTCATTTAGAGATACAATGTAACATGGGAGACTACATAATCAAATTCTTCTATGTTTTGGGTTTCAATATTAGTTCGGATTATATTAAAGGATTTTAAGGACAACTGGTTATTGAATGGTATCTATTTAACTTTGAGGTATTGTTGGTTTAATTTTAGAAATTAAGATTAGTGCATATTTATCTCAATGAATATCCTTTTGGGGGATCATTAGATCATTAACTAACCATTTTGGTTTTGATTAATCTTCAAAGACAATGTAAATATATGGTTTATCCTGCATGGATCATGTGATTCTATAGAAGTTTATTCTAGCTCTTCTAGTGTGACCAAGTCTTCTTGAATACTCGTCGTTTAAAAAAAATTGAGTTAGTGGTGGAAATTTATTAAAGAATGAAAATCTACTTAAAATTTAAGTATATCTCATAATTTTCTTAGTCAATATCATTAATGAATTCCTCTTCCTTATGTAATGTAACTTTAAAAAAATGTTGTCCTAGATGGTACCTTAAATCATCACTAATATATGGCTTTGGGATTTTTGGCCTTTTCATAGCCATGTTCTCTACCACTCTCCATCAGATAATTGATTGTTAGATTTCTCTTCCATATCCATATTTTCCTACATGGAACCCTAGTATGTGTTATTTTCGGTAATCTTCATACTTTCCACTATTTATTTTAAATAGAGGCCTCATTAATTCATTTTTTGATGTGGGATTTCAACTAAGATATTTTGAAACGTCAAAAATGTGTTATCCCAATACCATATGTTTTGTTGGACCGATGGTATTTCAAATAATCATAGATTGATGAGTTTAAGGACCTCAATTTTATACTTGTTTGTGATTGATTACCTCAATTACTACCTATAAATATTTACGTTTTTCCTCCAATTATATGTGTCTAATTAACACAAATGTTCTCTTAACCGAGATCATAATTTTATGGTGACCCTTTCATTTCTCTTTTCCTCGTATTAAGAATGAATTTTAGTAACCCAATTTCCGATGTGGGTTTTCCCACAAATATATTTTCTATTTTCAACCTTTTATTTTCGAAGAACAATTTCAAATTGCGAGGACGCAATTTATTGAAGGAGGGGAGAATGTAACACCCCAAGATTTCATAGTGTGTTATTTCTTCAAAATAATTCAATAACCTGCACTACACGCAACACCGAGTTCAATCACACCTTGACTTACAAAAAAAAAAGCCATTAAAAGAGGTCATGAATATTATTAACTAAATTTTAAACTTTATATAATCCTTATAATTTTAGAATCCATATTATGAGTTTCTTAGTCATAATGCAAGAACAGATTCATTTTCAGTATTGCACTTTTATTAACTTTTAACAGTGAAACGTTTTTAAATACAATATTTTAAACTTTTTGACTAAATAGAGACATCAAAAAAATTTAAAATGAAACATCCCAAGCTTCCACGGTATGGTTTCCTTTGAATAAAACAATAGCGTGTGTTGTACGCAACTTCGAGTTTTAACACACACCACAACCGATCAAACTAGCCGTTATGAATAGTAATACCTAAATTTTGAAATTATATATATTTTATATTTTAAAATGGACTTCATTTTTGGATTCGGAATATCGAATTTAGCCTAAGGTGAAATTTTGGAACTTTTCGATAACTTTCATATTTTGATGAATAGTGAAAATTACTAAATTTTAATTAAAAACAACTTTTTTAATCAAAATAATTAATAGTGATAAATTGTGAATTTGAGTGGTTTTAAAGTATATTTAGAATATATTTTTACCATTTAATATAATGTTGGTCATTGGACGTAATTTTACAATTAAACCGAACATAAACAAGTGTCAATCTTTTGATAGTTATTATCTCTTAAAAACACGCTTTTTGTTTTGACAGCGGGAATTAATTTTAAATTAATTTTTGCCACTTCTGTGTTTTGAATTTAAAAAAATGGATTCCATATTTGGAATCAGGATGTTCAAATTGTGTAAATAGGTAACTTTTATTTTTAGACATTTTGAATAATTACTGCGGTAAATATTTTATTTACCATGGTTAAGGGTAAATCCGGTAAATAAGGGTTAAAAAATAATATTATAATAATTCTAAATTACCCTAAAACGTGTCTTAACCCTATTGGTTGATACATGGTCGACCATGGGCATCTTTGGGATGATTTTGGGACCCCATGGATCCACTTGTAAGTGATAATGACACTTTATTTTAATTAAGTTAAAATGAATACAAAAATGACACAAGCATATATCAATTAGAAAAACAATTGTTACGTAGGGTTATATATGTTGTATTTTAGATTATAAATATTCATTAGAAATATAAAACGATTTCCTACATAATGATATTTTATTTATAATTTTTAGACATTAAATAATTTATTTAATTTATGACACAATGATGATGCAGTAATTACTATAATAGTTAAAAATTAAAATAATTGATATTATAAATACCCAAATAAATATAATATGAAACTTTTAATTAATTAAACTAATTTTCTAGGATAATATGATATATTAGGATTGATTTAATTGACTTTTTTCGAATTAATCAATCTTTTATGAGTTTTACAAAAATCAACTATTGAATAGTGTCAAAATTGACATAAAAGAGTTCTTAAAACAAATATTATATTATTAATTGATGTTAAATTCCTAAAAATCTAAGGTTCGGCAAAGAGACTTATAAAATGATAATTTCATCATTAATGGACCACTTGGGGGTCTCTTGGATGTATATAGTAAGTTTATTAACTATATTATATAAAACTACAAAGAGACATTGTAAAAGTGAAACTAATTAACTAAGAGTTAATACTTAAAGATAAGGTTAATATAATGACCCAAACCTGTCTAAATTCTATTGGTTGAGTTGTTTTCGACCCATCCCAACCTTAACATTTAAATAATAAACTTTTGATCCATTATAAACCGAATATGAATTTATTATAAATTAATATTTCTAGCTTTTCCAAAGGTGCCCCTCACCCCTCTTATAAAAGGGAACTCCTCCTTCTCATTTCTTCACACCTTCAAAGCCTTTTGGTTTGGCCAAAATCTACCCAAATACTCTCCCATCTTCCCTCACTACAACCTAGAGGCCTTAGTTTGATCATAAAGCCAACCTAAGGATCCCTTTTGATCAAATCAAAAGGAAGAAACCGAAGAAGAGGTAATGATTTCATCACCCTTTTCCAAGTTCATTTCTTCTTCCACTTCCACTTTCTTTGTTATTACCATTATAAAATAATAACTCCAGTATCATATATATACTGTTATGTTATTATAAATATGGTACAACCATATTCAGTATTCTATCCATCCTTTGAATTACATGTCACCATACGTGCGTACGTACGGCTTACCGTCTCCACGTCGTGGTGTAATTGTTATTCAATATATTATTATTTGGATGGGTATAATAATGATGTGTAACTCATGTAAATAATAAATATAACATGATAATTATTCTGTATATATGATATAAAATCCAATTATATATTATTTTAATTTCAAAAGAATGATATTGTCGCTCGTGCGTATGTACGGACTACCGTCTCCACGAATGCGATGAGATTCATTATCCATCATATCCATTCAAGTATAATTATAATTTAATGATTTAAAAATAGTATCTAAGGACTTGATATCACTCTGGATATGAATAATATACATCCCATTAATAAAGAATATGGATCACATAACAAAGAATATAAAGTAAAATGAACCCGTTAACACCCGAAATGACGATAATTCTAAGATATTATTAACAAATCAATGTTAAAAGATCATATATGATATCATATTAAAGTAAATGATTCTTGTATTATTCAATAACAATTATTTCACCATTATACAAGAGGTAAACCTACCATCGACCAAGGAAAAATTACAAAGTAAGGGATTTTCTTATCTCACTTTCAATTCCGTGAGATTTCCATTGTTCGCCAATAAATTCCTGAATGTGGTGTATTGTGTACTGACATTTGATATATATTATCATGATTCTCTTTATATTCATGTTATTCTGTGAATCATTTGGTGGTTATTAACTTTTGGCCATACGACTCAGTTTATTAACGTGGTAAGGGGTTTCTTAACTCACTCTTAAATTCGTGAGAATTCCATTGTTCACCACTTAATTATTGTATGTGGTGTATGTGTACTGCCCATGATTATATTCATTGTGTAATATAATTTAATTTATGGGTATTTAAATCATCATGGTATGATAATTCTTTCGTGGGTGTATGTTTCGTAATTTACCTAATCGATAAGGGAATTTGAGGTTTCAATTTCCACTCATTTGGCTTTACGCATATTTTGTTGATTATATTACCCCAAGATTATGTGTGGAATCACTACTCATTTGATTATGTCATAATTTCCACTCCCCTTCCTGTGTATATACTTTTGATACACATAATCACTCCATTGATAATTCTCAAGTCATTGATATGAACTTGATAAGAGTAATTTTAACTCATTCACCATTTGTTGAGTTAAACATCCATTTCGTTGGTGATGTTTTTACAAGAATATGTGTGAATATACTTTGATTGTTTTACACTGAATATCCAATCATATTTAGTGTATTTATATTTGTCACACATAATTATGTCGTTTATTTATCCTTAACCTAAGGATATGGCCTTTATGAGAGATTTCATCTCAATTTACATTCCATTGAGACTTCTTTGTTAATATACACCAAATCACTTTTATGTGGTGTATATAATGTACTTTCACATAGTATATCATGAATCCCTTTATTCTCATGATATTACAAAGTTTTGATTACCTCAATTATTTGTACTCAAGTGTCTCTCTTTTGGTTAGAATCTCTAACCAAAATACCATTTTAAAATGTTTTAAAGACTTATTCATCTAAATCTTTCTCATTAATGTCCATGTTTTAAAAATGGTTTTATGGATGTATTTATATGGACATTAAAGTTTATAAATTAAAACTCCTTTAAAAAAAGTTTCAAAGTGGTATGGGACACTTTGATTGAAAAATCTATTTTTAAATGGCTTCTTGACAAATAATGTGACTTTTAAATAATTTCAAGAAAAAGGGGGATATTTCTCTCAAATAGTTTTGATGATTATTTTCATATATGTCAACATCCTTCATTATTCTTGATTGAGGTTAATGTGATACAATACAATCTTCCATATTGTATCGAATGAGTTATGTTTGACTGTGGATGTGCTATTTTTATACCATTCATGGTTTGTGGTTAAAGTATTGACATTTCGTATGCTAGTTTTAATACGAATGTTTATGTTATGTTTAAACCTGTTCATATGAGGAATGCATTGGACTTAATAAGTGACAGGTGGAGCCTGCTATAGCTCCTCGATGCATCGGTAGGTCTCATGAGACAAACTAGTGTCTTGGCACAAGGCCTTGGCAAAACCTTATTTGTAGTCTTGGCACGAGGCCTTGGCTATGTGGTTATGATAGTCTGGAATTATGCATTCCATCATTATGAAAGTGGTTATTGATATTTCATGTGATCATTCGACTAGTAGAATATCCATGAGAGTAAGTAAATGGCATTATTTCATTTTACCTTTGCCATTTTATTCTGAAGTTCAAGTTTAAAAGGCTTTTGTTTTAGTTATAAATTGCTTTAAGTGTTTATGCTTATTTATGAAAGCTTCTGCTATAATGTTATCCTTACTGAGCATCTAAGCTCACCCCTTTCAATGTTTTATTTTTCCCAGGATTATGAAGAAGTAATTTATGAATGAACTGCAGGGATAGTATGAGGGGATATGAAGACAAGATGTTTTTTTATGATGTAATGTAAAAATTTATGGATGTATCGAGTTATTCCAAGGCTAATAAACTAATCGGTCTTTCGAGACTTGATCTTTCTCGTGATCATGACAATGTTATGTAATAATGCACCGACTCTAGGTAATTAGGGTCGGGGCGTTACAGTTGGTATCAGAGGAAGTTTAGTACAAACCTTGGAAGCTAGATTTAGATAAACTCTGATTAGAGCACGTAGACCTAAGATGAACTTTGAGGATTAGTATAAAAGAACTTCCTAGAATTTTTGTATTGTAAGGATTTTGTGATTTTTCCGAGCAATACATCCCTGTCTGGATACGAGCAGGTAGAGGCGGCTCTGGCACAGATGTACCTAGGGGAAAAACCCGAAAACACCGCTTTGAGCTAGACTCGAACTGGAACTGGTGCACAACAACGGGCCTTGCTGCACTCTTGGTTACGACACTCCCGGGGGATATGATTAGGATAATTTAAATTTTCTTTACAAACCGATTTAAGTATTATATATATAAGATGACAGTAATTGACCTTGGTTAATCCTAATGTGTTTCAAATTGAGAATATTATGACATTTTAATCTCTAAATGATTTTACGACTACTATTACTCACACAATGCTTTCTGGTTTTAGTCAATGGATGGATTCCAAGGAAGTCATAGTGACTTTGAGAATGATGTAAAAGGTGGGAACGGTGGTGGAAATGAGCAACAAAATGGAATGTTGATAGGCGTAAAAGATATCGTCTTTATGCCAAATCAGTTTTCCAAAAATATGATCAAAAACATATATATTAACCAACTCCCAGACTCAACAAGGAAGAGAAAGGTGATAAATGATAAGATCTCCAGCAATGGAGACCATGGAGAAAAGGAACCTCAATTTTCATCATGTAGGAAATGTGGAAAGAGACACCCAGGAAAGTGTCTCAATGGGACAACGAAATGTTTTACGTGCGGGAAGGAAGGACATAAAGTGAATAATTGCTGAAGAAAAATGAAGAGTACTATGGAAGAAGATAAAAATAGTCCCAAGAGTCCATTTACAGTCATTTGCCGTAAATGTAGGGGACCTGGCCATTACCCGAGTGAATGTCCTATTCTATAGGATATTTTCTTGGTCAAAGAAGAAGATATGTGGAAATAAATGGTTGGAGAAAAACTTAAAAAGTATTAGCACTCCTTTTTGATGGGTTTACTTTGGAATAATTTTCTCTTGTATTTGTAACCCCGCAGTTTGCCATGTGAGAATGATATTTGAGGAATAATTGTCTATTCTCTTGTGGATATTGGTATAAATAACCATTTGGTTTTATATGATCATTGGTGTTTGAGAAAATTATAAGTTATTATAATTTGGGATGAAAATGAAAAGTATGATATAACATTTGTGGTTAAATCATGTTATTTTGAGGAATTTATCTCATTTTGGTAATATTATAAAATATAGTTTTTGAAAAAGGACAACACGTAGACCGTGTGACAACCCATCGCGTCGGACAAAGCTGTGGGAATCGAACCCACAACCAAAGTGCGATTGGGATTTATCACCTACCACTGGACTACGTGAAGTCCCTGGTTAGTGTGACTATTCTTTTTGTTAAATGATTTTATTGATCAATAATAAGATGATTTGGGTTCTTATGTCTTATCAAATGAACACCCTTGGTATAGGAAAATGATTTGGTGATTAAGTGATAAATGTTATTTTGGAAGATGTTCGTTTTGTTAGGAACACAATATGCCCAAGGAAAATAGAATACAATGAGGTTTCATTTGTAGAGTAATGGTGGATTTTCATCTACGTTTTTATTGTTGATTTATAGTGATTTGGGTTATTTATGGAAATGATTAACCTATAACAGAGAATATGTGATGATGTTAATTACTTTTAAGTATGTGACTTTAAGAGTATTTGATGTCATTTGGAGATAGAATGTAACATGGGAGACTACATAATCAAATTCTTCTATGTTTTGGGTTTCAATATTAGTTTGGATTATATTGAAGGATTTTAAGGACAATTGGTTATTGAATGGTATCTATTTAACTTTGGGTATTGTTGGTTTAATTTTAGAAATTAAGATTAGTGCATATTTATCTCAATGAATATCCTTTTGGGGGATCATTAGATCATTCACTAACCATTTTGGTTTTGATTAATCTTCAAAGACAATGTAAATATATGGTTTATCTTGCATGGATCATGTGATTCTATAGAATTTTATTCTAGCTCTTCCAGTGTGACCAAGTCTTCTTGAATACTCATCGTTTAAAAAAAATTGAGTTAGTGGTAGAAATTTATTAAAGAATGAAAATCTACTTAAAATTTAAGTATATCTCATAATGTTCTTAGTCAATATCATAAATGAATTCCTCTTCCTTATGTAATGTGACTTTAAAAAAAATGTTGTCCTATATGGTACCTTAAATCATCACTAATTTATGGCTTTGGGATTGTTGGCCTTTTCATAGCCATGTTCTCTACCACTCTCCATCAGATAATTGATGGTTAGATTTCTCTTCCATATCCATATTTTCCTACATGGAACCCTAGTATGTGTTATTTTCGGAAATCATCATACTTTCCACTCTTTATTTTAAATAAAGGCCTCATTAATTCATTTTTCGATGTGGGATTTCAACTAAGATATTTTGAAACGTCAAAAATGTGTTATCCCAATACCCTATGTTTTGTTGGACCGATGGTATTTCAAATCATCGTAGATTGATGAGTTTAAGGACCTCAATTTTATACATGTTTGTGATTGATTACCTCAATCACTACCTATAAATATTTACGTTTTTCCTCCAATTATATGTGTCTAATTACCACAAATGTTCTCCTAATCGAGGTCATAATTTGATGGTGACCCTTTCATTTCTCTTTTCCTCATATTAAGACTAAATTTTAGTAACCCAATTTCCGATGTGGGTTTTCCCAAAAATATATTTTCTATTTTCAACCTTTTATTTTCGAAGAACAATTTCAAATTGCGAGGACGCAATTTATTGAAGGAGGGGAGAATGTAACACCCCAAGATTTCATAGTGTGTTATTTCTTCAAAATAATTCAATAACCTGCACTACACGCAACACCGAGTTCAATCACACCTTGACTTACAAAAAAAAGCCATTAAAAGAGGTCATGAATATTATTAACTAAATTTTAAACTTTATATAATCCTTATAATTTTAGAATCCATATTATGAGTTTCTTAGTCATAATGCAAGAACAGATTCATTTTCAGTATTGCACTTTTATTAACTTTTAATAGTGAAACCTTTTTAAATACAATATTTTAAACTTTTTGACTAAATAGAGACATCAAAAAAATTTAAAATGAAACATCCCAAGCTTCCATGGTATGGTTTCCTTTAAATAAAACAGTAGCGTGTGTTGTACGCAACTTCGAGTTTTAACACACACCACAACCGATCAAACTAGCCGTTATGAATAGTAATACCTAAATTTTGAAATTATATATATTTTATATTTTAAAAAGGACTTCATTTTTGGATTCGGAATATCGAATTTAGCCGAAGGTGAAATTTTGGAACTTTTCGATAACTTTCATATTTTGATGAATAGTGAAAATTACTAAATTTTAATTAAAAACAACTTTTTTAATCAAAATAATTAATAGTGATAAATTGTGAATTTGAGTGGTTTTAAAGTATATTTAGAATATATTTTTACCATTTAATATAATGTTGGTCATTGGACGTAATTTTACAATTAAACCGAACATAAACAAGTGTCAATCTTTTGATAGTTATTATCTCTTAAAAACACGCTTTTTGTTTTGACATCGGGAATTAATTTTAAATTAATTTTTTCCACTTCTGTGTTTTGAATTTAGAAAAATGGATTCCATATTTGGAATCAGGATTTTCAAATTGTGTAAATAGGTAACTTTTATTTTTAGACATTTTGAATAATTACTGCGGTAAATATTTTATTTACCATGGTTAAGGGTAAATCCGGTAAATAAGGGTTAAAAAATAATATTATAATAATACTAAATTACCCTAAAACGTGTCTTAACCCTATTGGTTGATACATGGTCGACCATGGGCATCTTTGGGTCGATTTTGGGATTCCATGGATCCACTTGTAAGTGATAATGACACTTTATTTTAATTAAGTTAAAATGAATACAAAAATGACACAAGCATATATCATTTAGAAAAACAATTGTTACATAGGGTTATATATGTTGGATTTTAGATTATAAATGTTCATTAGAAATATAAAACTATTTCCTACATAATGATATTTTATTTATAATTTCTATACATTAAATAATTTACTTTATTTATGACACAATGATGATGCAGTGATTACTATAATAGTTAAAATTAAAATAATTGATATTATAAATACCCAAATAAATATAATATGAAACTTTTAATGAATTAAACTAATTTTCTAGGATAATATAATATATTAGTATTGATTTAATTGACTTTTTTCGAATTAATCAATATGTTATGAGTTTCACAAAAATCAACTATTGAATAGTGTCAAAATTGACATAAAAGAGTTCTTAAAAAAAATATTATATTATTAATTGATATTAAATTCCTAAAAATCTAAGGATCGGCCAAGAGACTTATAACATGATAATTTCATCATTAATGTACCACTTGGGGGTCTCTTGGATGTATATAGTAAGTTTATTAACTATATTATATAAAACTACAAAGAGACATTGTAAAAGTGAAACTCATTAACTAAGAGTTAATACTTAAAGATAAGGTTAATATAATGACCCAAACCTGTATAAATTCTATTGGTTGAGTTGTTTTTGACCCATCCCCACCTTAAAATTTAAATAATAAACTTTTGAGACATTATAAACCGAATATGAATTTATTATAAATTAATATTTCTAGCTTTTCCAAAGGTGCCCCTCACCCCTCTTATAAAAGGGCACTCCTCCTTCTCATTTCTTCACAACTTAAAAGCTTTTTGGTTTGGCCAAAATCTGCCCAAATACTCTCCCAACTTCCCTCAGTACAACCTAGAGGCCTTAGTTTGATTAGAAAACCAATTTAAGGAGCCCTTTTGATCAAATCAAAACGAAGAAACCGAAGAAGAGGTAATGATTTCATCACCCTTTTCCAAGTTCATTTCTTCTTCCACTTCCTCTTTCTTTGTTATTACCATTATAAAATAATAACTCCAGTATCATATATATACTGTGATTTATTATAAATATGGTACAACCATATTCAGTATTCTATCCATCCTTTGAATAACATGTCACCATACGTGCCTACGTACGGCTTACCGTCTCCACGTCGTGGTGTAATTGTTATTCAATATATTATTATTTTGATGGGTATAATAATGATGTGTAACTCATGTAAATAATAAATATAACATGATAATTATTCTGTATATATGATATAAAATCCAATTATATATTATTTTAACATCAAAAGAATGATATTGTCGCTCGTGCGTATGTACGGACTACCGTCTCCACGAACGCGATGAGATTCATTATCCATCATATCCATTAAAGTATAATTATAATTTGATGATTTAAAAATAGTATCTAAGGACTTGATATCATTCTGGATATGAATAATATACATCCCATTAATAACGAATATGGATCACATAACAAAGAATATAAAGTAAAATGAACCTGTTAACACCCGAAATGACGATAATTCTAAGATATTATTCACAAATCAATGTTAAAAGATCATATATGATATCATATTAAAGTAAATTATTCTTGTATTATTCAATAACAATTATTTCACCATTATACAGGAGGTAAACCTACCATCGACCAAGGAAAAAGTACAAAGTAAGGGATTTTCTTATCTCACTTTCAATTCCGTGAGATTTCCATTGTTCGCCACTAAATTATTGAATGTGGTGTATTGTGTACTTCCATTTGATATATATTATCATGATTCTCTTTATATTCATGTTATTCTGTGAATCATTTGGTGGTTATTAACTTTTGGACATACGACTCAGTTGATTAACGTGGTAAGGGGTTTCTTAACTCACTCTTAAATTCGTGAGAATTCCATTGTTCACCACTTAATTGTTGTATGTGGTGTATGTGTCTGCCCATGATTATATTCATTGTGTAATATACTTTAATTTATGGGTATTTACATCATCATGGTATGATACTTCTTTCGTGGGTGTATGTTTCGTAAGTTACCTAATCGATAAGGGAATTTGAGATTTCAATTTCCACTCATTTGGCTTTACGCATATTTCATTGATTATATTACCCCAAGATTATGTGTGGAATCACTATTCATTTGATTATGTCATAATTTCCACTCCCCTTCCTGTGGATATAATTTTGATACACATAATCACTCCATTGATAATTCTCAAGTCATTGATATGAACTTGATAAGAGTAATTTTAACTCATTCACCATTTATTGAGTTAAACATCCAATTCGTTGGTGTTGTTTTTACAAGAATATGTGTGAATATACTTTGATTGTTTTACACTGAATATCCAATCATATTTAGTGTATTTATATTTGTCACACATAATTATGCCATTGATTTATCCTTAACCTAAGGATATGGCCTTTATGAGAGATTTCATCTCAATTTACATTCCATTGAGACTTCTTTGTTGATATACACCAAATCACTTTTATGTGGTGTATATAATGTACTTTGAAATAGTATATCATGAATCCCTTTATTCTCATGATATTACAAATTTTTGATTACCTCAATTATTTGTACTCAAGTGTCTCTCTTTTGGATAGAATCTCTAACCAAAATACCATTTTAAAATGTTTTAAAGACTTATTCATCTAAATCTTTCTCATTAATGTCCATGTTTTAAAAATGGTTTTAAGGATTTATTTATATGGACATTAATGTTTATAAATTAAAACTCCTTTAAAAAAAGTTTCAAAGTGGTATGGGACACTTTGATTGAAAAATCTATTTTTAAATGGCTTCTTGACAAATAATGTGACTTTTAAATAATTTCAAGAAAAAGGGGGATATTTCTCTCAAATAGTTTTGATGATTATTTTCATATATGTCAACATCCTTCATTATTCTTGATTGAGTTTAATGTGATACAATACAATCTTCCATATTGTATCGAATGAGTTATGTTTGACTGTGGATTGCTATTTTTATACCATTCATGGTTTGTGGTTAAAGTATTGACATTTTGTATGCTAGTTTTAATACTAATGTTTATGTTATGTTTAAACCTGTTCATATGAAGAATGCATTGGACTTAATAAGTGATAGGTGCAGCCTGCTATAGCTCCTCGATGCATCGGTAGGTCTCATGAGACAAACTAGTGTCTTGGCACAAGGCCTTGGCAAAATCTTATTTGTAGTCTTGGCACGAGGCCTTGGCTATGTGGTTATGATAGTCTGGAATTATGCATTCCATCATTATGAAAGTGGTTATTGATATTTCATGTGATCATTCGACTAGTAGAATATCCATGAGAGTATGTAAATGGCATTATTTCATTTTACCTTTGCCATTTTATGCTAAAGTTCAAGTTTAAAAGGCTTTTGTTTTAGTTATAAATTGCTTTAAGTGTTTATGCTTATTTATGAAAGCTTCTGCTATAATGTTATCCTTAATGAGCATCTAAGCTCACCCCTTTCAATGTTTTATTTTTCCCAGGATTATGAAGAAGTAATTTATGAATGACCTGCAGGGATAGTATGAGGGGATATGAAGACAAGATGTTTTTTTATGATGTAATGTAAAAATTTATGGATGTATCTAGTTATTCCAAAGCTACTAAACTAATCGGTCTTTCGAGACTTGATCTTTCTCGTGATCATGCCAATGTTATGTAATAATGCACCGACTCTAGGTAATTAGGGTCGGGGCATTACAGTTGGTATCAGAGGAAGATTATTACAAACCTTGGAATCTAGATTTAGATAAACTCTGATTAGAGCACGTAGACCTAACATGAACTTTGAGGATTAGTATAAAAGAACTTCCTAGAATTTTTGTATTGTATGGATTTTTTGATTTTTCTGAGCAATACATCCCTGTCTGGATACGAGCAGGTAGAGGCAGCTCTGGCACAGATGTACCTAGGGGTAAAACCCGAAAACATCGCTTTGAGCTAGGCTCGAATGGGAACTGGTGCACGACAACAGGCCTTGCTGCACTCTTGGTTACGACACTCCAGGGGGATATGATTAGGATAATTTACATTTTCTTTACAAACCGATTTAAGTAATATATATATAAGATGATAGTAATTGACCTTGGTTAATCCTAATATGTTTCAAATTTAGAATATTATGACATTTTAATCTCTAAATGATTTTACGACTACTATTACTCACACAATGCTTTCTAGTTTTAGTCAATGGCTGGATTCCAAGGAAGTCATAGTGACTTTGAGAATGATGTACAAGGTGGGAACGGTGGTGGAAATGAGCAACAAAATGGAATGTTGATAGGCGTAAAAGATATCGTCTTTATGCCAAATCAGTTTTCCAAAAATATGATCAACAACATATATATTAACCAACTCCCAAACTCAACAAGGAAGAGAAAGGTGATAAATGATAAGATCTCTAGCAATGGAAACCATGGAGAAAAGAAACCTCAATTTTCATCATGCAGGAAATGTGGAAAGAGACACCCAGGAAAGTGTCTCAATGGGACAGCGAAATGTTTTACGTGCGGGAAGGAAGGACATAAAGTGAATAATTGCCGAAGAAAAATGAAGAGTACTATAGAAGAAGATAAAAATAGTCCCAAGAGTCCATTTACAGTCATTTTCCGTAAATGTAGGGGACCTGGCCATTACCCGAGTGAATGTCCTATTCTATAGGATATTTTCTTGGTCAAAGAAGAAGATATGTGGAAATAAATGGTTGGAGAAAAACTTAAAAAGTATTAGCACTCCTTGTTGATGGGTTTACTTTGGAATAATTTTCTCTTGTATTTGTAACCCCGCAATTTGCCATGTGAGAATGATATTTGAGGAATAATTGTCTCTTCTCTTGTGGATATAGGTATAAATAACCATTTGGTTTTATATGATCATTGGGGTTTGAGAAAATTATAAGTTATTATAATTTGGGATGAAAATGAAAAGTATGATATAACATTTTTGGTTAAATAATGTTATTTTGAGGAATTTATCTCATTTTGGTAATATTATAAAATATAGTTTTTGAAAAAGGACAACACGTAGACCGTGTGACAACCCGTCGCGTCGGACAAAGCTGTGGGAATCGAACCCACAACCAAAGTGCGATTGGGATTTATCACCTACCACTGGACTACGTGAAGTCCCTGGTTAGTGTGACTATTCTTTTTGTAAAATGATTTTATTGATCAATAATAAGATGATTTGGGTTCTTATGTCTTATCAAATGAATACCCTTGGTATAGGAAAATGATTTGGTGATTAAGTGATAAATGTTATTTTTGAAGATGTTCGTTTTGTTTGGAACACTATATGCCCAAGGAAAATAGAATACAATGAGGTTTCATTTGTAGAGTAATGGTGGATTTTTATCTACGTTTTTATTGTTGATTTATAGTGATTTGGGTTATTTATGGAAATGATTAACCTATAACAGAGAATATGTGATGATGGTAATTACTTTTAAGTATGTGACTTTAAGAGTATTTGATGTCATTTGGAGATACAATGTAACATGGGAGACTACATAATCAAATTCTTCTATGTTTTGGGTTTCAATATTAGTTTGGATTATAATAAAGGATTTTAAGGACAATTGGTTATTGAATGGTATCTATTTAACTTTGGGGTATTGTTGGTTTAATTTTAGAAATTAAGATTAGTGCATATTTATCTCAATGAATATCATTTTGGGGGATCATTAGATCATTCACTAACCATTTTGGTTTTGATTAATCTTCAAAGACAATGTAAATATGTGGTTTATCCTGCATGGATCATGTGATTCTATAGAAGTTTATTCTAGCTCTTTTAGTGTGACCAAGTCTTCTTGAATACTCATCGTTTAAAAAAAATTGAGTTAGTGGTGGAAATTTATTAAAGAATGAAAATCTACTTAAAATTTAAGTATATCTCATAATGTTCTTAGTCAATATCATAAATGAATTCCTCTTCCTTATGTAATGTAACTTTAAAAAAAATGTTGTCCTAGATGGTACCTTAAATCATCACTAATTTATGGCTTTGGGATTGTTGGCCTTTTCATAGCCATGTTCTCTACCACTCTCCATCAGATAATTGATGGTTAGATTTCTCTTCCATATCCATATTTTCCTACATGGAACCCTAGTATGTGTTATTTTCGGTAATCTTCATACTTTCCACTCTTTATTTTAAATAGAGGCCTCATTAATTCATTTTTCGATGTGGGATTTCAACTAAGATATTTTGAAACGTCAAAAATGTGTTATCCCAATACCCTATGTTTTGTTGGACCGATGGTATTTCAAATCATCATAGATTGATGAGTTTAAGGACCTCAATTTTATACTTGTTTGTGATTGATTACCTCAATCACTACCTATAAATATTTACGTTTTTCCTCTAATTATATGTGTCTAATTACCACAAATGTTCTCCTAATCGAGATCATAATTTGATGGTGACCCTTTCATTTCTCTTTTCCTCATATTAAGACTAAATTTTAGTAACCCAATTTCCGATGTCGGTTTTCCCACAAATATATTTTCTATTTTCAACCTTTTATTTTCGAAGAACAATTTCAAATTGCGAGGATGCAATTTATTGAAGGAGGGGAGAATGTAACACCCCAAGATTTCATAGTGTGTTATTTCTTCAAAATAATTCAATAACCTACACTACACGCAACACCGAGTTCAATCACACCTTGACTTACAAAAAAAATCCATTAAAAGAGGTCATGAATATTATTAACTAAATTTTAAACTTTATATAATCCTTATAATTTTAGAATCCATATTATGAGTTTCTTAGTCATAATGCAAGAACAGATTCATTTTCAGTATTGCACTTTTATTAAATTTTAATAGTGAAACCTTTTTAAATAAAATATTTTAAACTTTTTGACTAAATAGAGACATCAAAAAAATTTAAAATGAAACATCCCAAGCTTCAACCGTATGGTTTCCTTTGAATAAAATAGTATCGTGTGTTGTACGCAACTTCGAGTTTTAACACACACCACAACCGATCAAACTTGCCGTTATGAATAGTAATACCTAAATTTTGAAATTATCTATATTTTATATTTTAAAATGGACTTCATTTTTGGATTCGGAATATCGAATTTAGCCTAAGGTGAAATTTTGGAACTTTTCGATAACTTTCATATTTTGATGAATAGTGAAAATTACTAAATTTTAATTAAAAACAACTTTTTTAATCAAAATAAATAATAGTTATAAATTGTGAATTTGAGTGGTTTTAAAGTATATTTAGAATATATTTTTACCATTTAATATAATGTTGGTCGTTGGACGTAATTTTACAATTAAACCGAACATAAACAAGTGTCAATCTTTTGATAGTTATTATCTCTTAAAAACACGCTTTTTGTTTTGACAGTGGGAATTAATTTTAAATTAATTTTTGCCACTTCTGTGTTTTGAATTTATAAAAATGGATTCCATATTTGGAATCAGGATGTTCAAATTGTGTAAATAGGTAACTTTTATTTTTAGACATTTTGAATAATTACTGCGGTAAATATTTTATTTACCACGGTTAAGGGTAAATCCAGCAAATAAGGGTTAAAAAATAATATTATAATAATACTAAATTACCCTAAAACGTGTCTTAACCCTATTGGTTGATACATGGTCGACCATGGGCATCTTTGGGTCGATTTTGGGACCCCATGGATCCACTTGTAAGTGATAATGACACTTTATTTTAATTAAGTTAAAATGAATACAAAAATGACACAAGCATATATCATTTAGAAAAACAATTTTTACATAGGGTTATATATGTTTCATTTTAGATTATAAATATTCATTAGAAATATAAAACGATTTCCTACATAATGACCTTTTATTTATAATTTTTAGACATTAAATAATTTATTTTATTTATGACACAATGATGATGCGGTAATTTCTATAATAGTTAAAAATTAAAATAATTGATATTATAAATACCCAAATAAATATAATATGAAACTTTTAATGAATTAAACTAATTTTCTAGGATAATATGATATATTAGGATTGATTTAATTGACTTTTTTCGAATTAATCAATCTGTTATGAGTTTCACAAAAATCAACTATTGAATAGTGTCAAAATTGACATAAAAGAGTTCTTAAAAAAATATTATATTATTAATTGATATTAAATTCCTAAAAATATAAGGTTCGGCCAAGAGACTTATAACATGATAATTTCATCATTAATGGACCACTTGGGGGTCTCTTGGATGTATATAGTATGTTTATTAACTATATTATATAAAACTACAAAGAGACATTGTAAAAGTGAAACTAATTAACTAAGAGTTAATACTTAAAGATAAGGTTAATATAATGACCCAAACCTGTCTAAATTCTATTGGTTGAGTTGTTTTCGACCCCTCCCCACCTTAAAAATTAAATAATAAACTTTTGAGCCATTATAAACCGAATATGAATTTATTATAAATTAATATTTCTAGCTTTTCCAAAGGTGCCCCTCACCCCTCTTATAAAAGGGAACTCCTCCTTCTCATTTCTTCACACCTTCAAAGCCTTTTGGTTTGGCCAAAATCTGCCCAAATACTCTCCCAACTTCCCTCACTACAACCTAGAGGCCTTAGTTTGATCAGAAAGCCAACCTAAGGAGCCATTTTGATCAAATCAAAAGGAAGAAACTGAAGAAGAGGTAATGATTTCATCACCCTTTTCCAAGTTCATTTCTTCTTCCACTTCCTCTTTCTTTGTTATTACCATTATAAAATAATAACTCCAATATCATATATATACTGTGATGTTATTATAAATATGGTACAACCATATTCAGTATTCTATCCATCCATTGAATAACATGTCACCATACGTGCGTACGTACGGCTTACCGTCTCCACGTCGTGGTGTAATTGTTATTCAATATATTATTATTTGGATGGGTATAATAATGATGTGTAACTCATGTAAATAATAAATATAACATGATAATGATTCTCTATATATGATATAAAATCCAATTATATATTATTTTAATATCAAAAGAATGATATTGTCGCTCGTGCGTATGTACGGACTACCGTCTCCACGAACGCGATGAGATTCATTATCCATCATATCCATTCAAGTATAATTATAATTTGATGATTTAAAAATAGTATCTAATGACTTGATATCATTCTCGATATGAATAATATACATCCCATTAATAAAGAATATGGATCACATAACAAAGAATATAAAGTAAAATGAACCCGTTAACACCCGAAATGACGATAATTCTAAGATATTATTAACAAATCAATGTTAAAAGATCATATATGATATCATATTAAAGTAAATGATTCTTGTATTATTCAATAACAATTATTTCACCATTATACAGGAGGTAAACCTACCATCGACCAAGGAAAAAGTACAAAGTAAGGGATTTTCTTATCTCACTTTCAATTCCGTGAGATTTCCATTGTTCGCCACTAAATTATTGAATGTGGTGTATTGTGTACTGCCATTTGATATATATTATCATGATTCTCTTTATATTCATGTTATTCTGTGAATCATTTGGTGGTTATTAACTTTTATCCATACGAATCAGTTGATTAACGTGGTAAGGGGTTTCTTAACTCACTCTTAAATTCGTGAGAATTCCATTGTTCACCACTTAATTATTGTATGTGGTGTATGTGTACTACCCATGATTATATTCATTGTGTAATATACATTAATTTATGGGTATTTACATCATCATGGTATGATACTTCTTTCGTGGGTGTATGTTTCGTAAGTTACCTAATCGATAAGGGAATTTGAGATTTCAATTTCCACTCATTTGGCTTTACGCATATTTCATTGATTATATTACCCCAAGATTATGTGTGGAATCACTATTCATTTGATTATGTTATAATTTTCACTCCCCTTCCTGTGGATATACTTTTGATACACATAATCACTCCATTTATAATTCTCAAGTCATTGATATGAACTTGATAAGTGTAATTTTAACTCATTCACCATTTGTTGAGTTAAACATCCAATTAGTTGGTGTTGTTTTTACAAGAATATGTGTGAATATACTTTTATTGTTTTACACTGAATATCCAATCATATTTAGTGTATTTATATTTTTCACACATAATTATGTCGTTGATTTATCCTTAACCTAAGGATATGGCCTTTATGAGAGATTTCATCTCAATTTACATTCCATTGAGACTTCTTTGTTGATATACACCAAATCACTTTTATGTGGTGTATATAATGTACTTTGACATAGTATATCATGAATCCCTTTATTCTCATGATATTACAAAGTTTTGATTACCTCAATTATTTGTACTCAAGTGTCTCTCTTTTGGTTAGAATCTCTAACCAAAATACCATTTTAAAATGTTTTAAAGACTTAATCATCTAAATCTTTCTCATTAATGTCCATGTTTTAAAAATGGTTTTAAGGATTTATTTATATGGAAATTAAAGTTTATAAATTAAAACTCCTTTAAAAAAAGTTTCAAAGTGGTATGGGACACTTTGATTGAAAAATCTATTTTTAAATGGCTTCTTGACAAATAATGCGACTTTTAAATAATTTCAAGAAAAAGGGGGATATTTCTCTCAAATAGTTTTGATGATTATTTTCATATATGTCAACATCCTTCATTATTCTTGATTGAGGTTAATGTGATACAATACAATCTTCCATATTGTATCGAATGAGTTATGTTTGACTGTGGATGTGCTATTTTTATACCATTCATGGTTTGTGGTTAAAGTATTGACATTTTGTATGCTAGTTTTAATACTAATGTTTATGTTTTGTTTAAACCTGTTCATATGAGGAATGCATTGGACTTAATAAATGATAGGTGGAGCCTGCTATAGCTCCTCGATGAATCAGTAGGTCTCATGAGACAAACTAGTGTCTTGGCACAAGGCCTTGGCAAAATCTTATTTGTAGTCTTGGCACGAGGCCTTGGATATGTGGTTATGATAGTCTGGCATTATGCATTCCATCATTATGAAAGTGGTTATTGATATTTCATGTGATCATTCGACTAGTAGAATATCCATGAGAGTAATTAAATGGCATTATTTCATTTTACCTTTGCCATTTTATGCTGAAGTTCAAGTTTAAAAGGCTTTTGTTTTAGTTATAAATTGCTTTAAGTGTTTATGCTTATTTATGAAAGCTTCTGCTATAATGTTATCCTTACTGAGCATCTAATCTCACCCCTTTCAATGTTTTATTTTTCCCAGGATTATGAAGAAGTAATTTATGAATGACCTGCAGGGATAGTATGAGGGGATATGAAGACAAGATGTTTTTTTATGATGTAATGTAAAAATTTATGGATGTATCTAGTTATTCCAAGGCTACTAAACTAATCGGTCTTTCGAGACTTGATCTTTCTCGTGATCATGCCAATGTTATGTAATAATGCACCGACTCTAGGTAATTAGGGTCGGGGCGTTACAATATACCTAAGGATAGATGATGGTATGTGTTGAGAAAATTTGATTTGATTGTATTTATTATCAATAAGAGAAGAAAGTTTTGATATCAAGATGTATTAAGATGAGATGGAGAAGATAATGAAGAGTATTTTTGATAAAGTAAGTTACTGGTCACACCCATAGAAAAAGGTGTTTGGAGAAGAAAATAATTAAGATGAGAAGTTATAAAGGGACCACAATGTGGTGGTCCTCATGGAGAGATTTTGAATAACATATGAAACACATTACATCCCAACACCAATGTAATGTTGGCCATGGTTTGAATAATTGAGCTTATAGTGGTCAACATGGCCATCATCACACCATATAGGTGGTCATGTTGGTTGAGAAGTTACTTTTGGTAACTAAGAGAAGGAAAAAGTGATCATAGATAGGTCATGTTGGAGTCATGGAATGTATGATAGATTGAAAATGTCAACTTGAAAAAAATATATGACCACACTATGTTACATGTCATGGTGATTGTAAAATTGCCAAATATTTTTCACTACATTGTAGTGATGATTGTAGTGTAATGAATGACTGCCTATGCAAAAAATTAAATAAGAGAGAACCAGACAATATAGTTCAACATATTGCGGAAAAAATGACCAAAAAAATTCACCATTACATGCTTAAAATAATGTAGATAGGTTCTATATAAAAATAAAGAGAAAAAATTAGAAATATTATTTTATGGATCTTGCAAACTTGCATAACCATAGGATTCTGTTTTAGACTATGATTCTAGCATGATTTGATGGTAGTAAGTAGTTGTTTTTTATGTGAATTAAAGTGAATTAATTGATTTTGAAATGAGGAGGATATTGACACGTGAATAAATTATGTCTTGAATGTAATGATATAGATTGTGATATTTATTGAGGAGTTAGGAGTAGTTTCTCTAATGTCCCATAATTCACTGACATGTAGACAATTACATTGGTATTTTGTTTCTCTATTTTAAAATAGGAAGATAAAGAACTAAAATAGTGAGAAATATTAGATTAATATAACTTTTATACATTATAAAAGAACACTAATATGGTTCAATACACCATGTATCAAAGAGTGAAGAAGAAGATCCTAAGCTAGGAGTACTTGAAGGAGATCTACCTGAGTATTTAAAGACTAAAGAGAGTCCATTTCAATCTTGATCTAGAATTATTTTCAATGATGATAGACTTATTTATAGTAACTATTGAATATTTTGAACAATGGTGTATGTAAATATTTTTTGATCCATATGTTCATGAAGGATGATTGAATTTCCATGAGATGGAGGAGAAACCAAGGAGAAGAAGATGATATTTTTTTGATGGATTGTAATAGAAAAAGAGTTGTACCTTATGATGGAATCTGGAAGTGGATAGAAAAAATTGGACTATGTGTTGTAAAATATTGATGGAACACTGAATAATCCATCTTGGGGGACTTACCAACATGGAAAAGTGATGGAATGGGTATCTAAACTTTGTAAATATCATGTATCGTGATCTCTCTTTTATCTCTACACATGAGTAAATGTTGAGATATTAAATTTAGTGGATGTAGAACCATCATCAGTTAAAGAGATTTACTTTAAAAGGGTGTAACTTGTAAAATTAAAAAAATTATCAATGATTTACCCCCAATGATCCAATTGAATCCTAATATTATGGACCAGTTTTGGGTGGCACCACAGAACTCAAGCCCTAGTGGTTATCTAATGCTTTTGATAAATTCCCTAAAATTGTTAAATTTTTTAATTATGGAACTTATATATACACTTTTACTCTAGAATGGTATTTTTGGGATTTTATTATGTAAGAATGTGGACCTTCTTTTCCGGTATGTTTTCCTTTTCTGGCTATTTTTGAGAAAAAGAGGTTTTTGAGGAGGTTTTGTAAGGGCGTACGATTGGCGCACAGTCTGAACAACCCGTCCGTCCTGCCCAAGAAACGATGAACCCTTGATAGTGGGCTCCAGATGGGCTGCACACAGTTTCTTAGATCATGTGGGAAAACTATGTGAAGTCCCTGGATGAGACAGTAACAACCGCACAATTGGAACACGGTTTGAAAAATCGTGCCGGGTAACCGTGCAACCAATTAACGTTATGGTTTTTAAGTCCCGGACCAATCAGGATTTTCCTTTCCTCCACCATTCTTCCACCCACTTGTGGCTCACACGGGAGTTTTGATTTTCAGAGGTTGGAGGAGCTCCTTGGCACGTTTGTGAGGAAAATCGATGGGGTTTCAGGGTAGATCTAAGTCGTTTCTCCTTAGGTAAGTCCCTCTCTAGGTTCTCTAAGGTTTTAGTTAGGGTTAACTATATCCCTTTCTTATTTTTCTATATCTACAAGGGTTGTATGTAGATCTAAGGTTGTGTTTCCTTTGGGTGTTAAAGGTTGACCTTTTTGATGTTAGAGAAAGGGTTTTTGAGGTGGTTAAGAGGAGGCATTCACCCGTTTTGGAGCGCGTTTGGGCGAAGATCTCAATTTCGCCTAACCCTAAGAGGTAGGTGGTTTGTGTCTTTTGGTTTAAGGTCTTTGAATCATATGTGAAAAATTTCCAATACCCATGAACAAGGTATTGTGTGTTTACCATTTTTTAACCCCGTTAATTGCCTGCTTTGCTGGTGTGTGCAAGTAGAGGTTATTTGTATGTGAATAGGGTTGATTGCTATGCTATGGAGGTATTTCCCATGCATGTTCTGTTTATGACTATTTGGTTCTTCTTAGCCTGTAAGGATGCTTTGTTTGTTTACAATGCCTAGTATTGTTGGATTGAGTGATCTTGTTTATTTGACATGCTGATATGCTATAGACTCCTATACAAGTAGTTCTTGAGGTTTACTTTGGCTGATACGTGTTGCTATATATGTTTGACTTACACTGGGCCATGATAACAATGTTTAGTAGACCATAGGGAGAATGGACTTAAGGGCTTCTCCAGAGTGTCTTTATAATTTAGGATGGGAGACCACATGGGGAATTAACATTGAGTGCTTCCCCACAGAGTCTGTAATTCCACGACGCGGGCCACAGAGGGAATGTGACGTAAGTGCTTCCCTAGAGTGTTTTTAGATATGATACAAGAATATAGGGGGAATTGAATGTGAGTGCTTCCTTATAGAGTATATTCTTAAGCTGAACCAAAAGGGTTAGACTGAGTGTACTGCCCAGAGTGTTGCTTTTACTTTATAGGTAGGACCAGAGGGGATAGGTTGTGGGTACTTACAAAAGGGTTACCAGTTTTTTTGTTGTTTTCTTGTATCTATTTGGTAGGACCATAGGGTATAGGTTATGAGAACTTCCCAGATGGTTACATGTTGTGATAATATGATTTTTTTATTTGTTCCATGATATATGAAACTGTGGATTGTTACTATTGAGTACTTCCTTGTTTATTGCTTTCTGCACTTTTACCTGCCATATATTCACAGACTGTTAGGCATAGATCTTGTGGTGGTTACCTATTGAGATTTGTCTCACACCCTGTTTGGGCTATTCTTTTGGGCCCAAACATATTATATTGTTGTAGGTATAGACAAGGGAAAGTGCCCTTCTACTTTAGGTACTTTATTTTCTTTGGAGCTGGAGAGCATGGGACCAAGCTTAGGCTTGCGATGCTGAGGAACTGTTTACCTGTTTCTTTTGTACATTAGTTTAGTACTAGTTGTATTATGCATTATGACTTGTTTGGATACTTTCCTAAACATATATGTATCATGAATCATTCATATATATATATATATATGCTCCAATTGTTTCTTTATCAGTCTTCTGCTGTTACTATTTTTTGGTGTTATTACTGCTTCCACTATTGTATATTTGTTTCTCTTCCACTGTGTTACTCTTCCAATGAGGGAATAGTATCCCCACTATCATACACAAGGCCCTCTCTACTAATCGGAAGCCTCCAGAATTTGGGGAAATGCGCTTGAGGCCATGTGACCAACCGGGTACGGGGCGCCTCTGGGTGGCATTTGCAACCGGGACGTTACAAATTGTTTGTGGAAAACCAAGTTGTACTCACACATTTCTTGGGATTCCATAGCACATGAGTACCTAATAATACATCACTATTTAATTCCAATTTATATGTTAGGGAATGGGTATTTGAATGAGGTTTTGATTTTCATTATAGATTGGAGTATAGAAAACTATATTAGGTTATAATTGAAACCAGCTGGGATTGCGTCATTGATTCATTTTTATTTTGTTTTTTTCTATCATTGTATTTGATCCACCCCTAAGGGATCTTGTCTAGCATGTATGGAAAACTCGATTTTTAATAGAACTATATTTATTGGTTCATTTTTTGGATCTTGTATTATCTTATATGTGATGTTTATTTTTCTTTATATTACATGTTTTCAACTAATTCTATGTTAATTGCTACTCTGAAAAGAGGATACAGTTTACCCACAATATCTCTAAAGAACCTCACTGATATTATCAGGCTCTAGAATATGTGGAGGCACACATGAGGTGATTTTTAAACCATCGTTCTGACACTGATTAGTGGTCCAAGGCAAGGAGATTCTACATATTCCATGGGTATATATAAAGGAATTATTTTTCTGCAACATAAAACTCTATGTCTAATCAATGATTATCATCATACCTCTTTAAAAAACTTTATGTGACCTTTATGTGTTGTCGAATGGATTTGGTCTTATCTACCTTTTATTTAACTACTTTAGGTTCTAATATCTTATGTTATCTAACATCATCCCAATATGTTGTAGTTTTACAGTTATTTCCATAGGTGGATTCTTAAGGAGCCATATGAATGCCTGAGTGGAGGCTATAGTTATATTAGAACTCAACCAGTGGAATAAGTTGATACCAGTTTCCTTTAATATTCTTAGATAAAGGTCAAAACATATGCTCAAGTGTATGCATATTGTTTTAAGATTTGACATCATTCAATGGGTGATAGTTCACAATGAATTTGAACTCTATGTTAAATAAATTTAGTAGAATTTTCCAAAACATTAATGTAAACCATTGGTATTGATTAGATACAATTGATGGTGGTTTTACATGTAGCCTCACCATTTCTCAAATGTATATATTTACAAGTTGACTAAGTGATAAGTCCTCATTAATAATGATTAAGTGAGTAGTCTTTGTGAGATTTCTGACTATAAACTATATAAAATTATTTCCTTTGTACTCTTTTAGAAGACCTATGCTAAAATCTATAGTGATATTCTCCTATAACTATATAGGTATGGTTAATGGTTGCATCATCCCCTTGGAATTTTTACATTCTACCTTCACCGGTTGGCATACCAAGAACTTTTAAGTATATTTATAAATATCCTTCTTTATATTCACTTAATAGTAGTTCTCTCAAGGATCTCTATACATCCTTATACTTTTTGGTAGGATAAAGAATATAGTGTATGAGAATCAAGAAATTGATCATTCTTTAACTTAGAATCTAATGGTATGTATAGTCATTTATCAAATCTACAAACTCATTCTTTATTAATATTGAACTCTAGGTATTTACCCTTTCTTATAGAATACATCTTATGTTTTATCTCCACATCATTCCTGTGAGATTTCATAATTTTATTCAGAATGAATGACTGAACAATCAATTGAGAAAGGTATGGTCTTATTCCTTCTATTGCGATCCCCATGTGAATCTATTTCATGTATAAGAATACAAGATCATTTTTTTCATCTTGGATAAGGATATAGTATAATTTATATATAGAATCTATTAGTTTATCCATCTTCCCAAGATAGTAATGGGTTGAGTTGTGATAATCCTTGTTCTGCTCTAACCATATTCCTTGGCACATGTAGATTTCATTCTTAGGTAATATATACTTCAAGATTTTATGACATGTATATATATAATACTTCTCTCAATAGTTATAATGCCTCTAAATATTTAGATTCAATATTACCATAGCTAACTATATATCATGTGTTGGATATTTTTTCTCATGGATCTTCAATTATTTTGAGGCACAAACCATCACTTTATCATTTTTCATTTAGACACAATATAATCACTTGTTTCAAGAATCATTTTAGATCACAAATCCTTCCCCAAATGTGGGTAGTGTGAGTACATGTGAAATTATTATAATCTTCTTCAAATTCTTGAATCTCCCTTCATATTCAACATTCCAAACAATATTTACACCCTAATGAAGTAATGTGGTTAGTGGTTTTGAAAATTTAGATAAGTTCCTCACAAATAACCGAAATTAACCTTCTAATAGGAGGAAATTTTAGATATATATTTTTTTCAACTACATTCCTCAAAAACCTTTTTCTTAGAAGGATCTATATACATACCCTTTATTGTGATTGAATTCTCCAATAATGATAATTTCCCCATATAAAAATCACATTTACAATAAAATGAATATAACTTCTCCATACTCAAATTATTCAATAATGTACTAAAAGTTTCCTAATGTTCCTCTTTAATTTTAGAGTATATAAGAATATCACATTTTAAGACCACTATATTTATTTTGAGGTAAAATCTAATGGCTATATTTATTAGGTCCATGAAATTTATTGGTGTATTTTTTAGTATAAATGGGATCAAAATGAACTCACAGTGTCCATACATAATATAAAAGCAAGTATTGGAAATATCCTCCCCCATACCATAAATTGATGATATCCTAACTGAAGGTCCACCTTAAAGAATTATTGGGGCCCACATATTTTATTAAACAAGTCATCAATCTGTGGAAGGATATACTCATTCTTTATAGTGATCTTGTTGATTTCATGATAATCAATGAATAGATGCATTGGCCTATACTTATTATTAATAAAGATAACTATTGTACCCCATGGTGAAGCACTTGGGTATACAAAAACCTTTTATAGATTCTATTTTAGTCATTTCTTATAATTTTCTTGTTCAATGGGGTTTCTTCTATAATGATTCCTGGATATTTCCAGTGATCTATGTATTAGATCAATCAATAACACTACCTCTCAATCAAAAGAAAAAACAATAATCTCTTTGGGGAATAAATCAATATATTATATCACAATGGGTTTGTATTCAAGGACATTACTTCTCTTTTCCTAAATCATTTGATCTAGATATTCTTCATTATAATGAAACAATATCTAAGGTTGAGAAGAAGTTTCCAAAAATAAATTCATCCTCTTAAATAATATTATATTGAATCATTGGATTATTTTCAACATGTAAAGTTATTTCCTTCTCTCAATTTTCTATGATGGATATATATAAATATATTCAATCCATGACATATAACATCAGATTCCCTTATATAGGGAATTACAAGGTTTTCTGGAAACTTTAGCCCATAATTATTGAGTTAAGAAGGGTCATATACTCAATATGCAGTAATTACAGCTATCAGTGTTTTCACTGATACCTAAAAATAAATTACATGAGTTTTTTTTAAAATATTTCAACTAAATATAAAATGTATGAAATAATTAATTGAATCAAAGACAAATATAAAATTAATTATTCTTGAATAAATAAAATTTTATCTGTTACCAATTAATTGTTATGGAACACATCAGTATTAATGATAACATAATACCAACCTCTTCACTTGTCCTTGATGGGTTTTTCTCATTTATTTTCCTTGAATAAAATTTTATTGAACATTTATTTTCGTAATTTAAATGCTACTTGTAGTTGAAACAATGGACTAAATGGGGTGAGTTTATTAGAACTTTATTTTCCTTCATAATATTAGTGAGAATTTTTATCTCACTTTGAAATTTATTAGCTTGATTAACCTCATTTACACATATTAAACATCTCCTTGTTACCTTGAGGAAATTACTAGGATTATTATTTCAACACATATGAAAAGTGGGTAGTTTTATTTTATCCATTCTGTGATATTTATAAATTGATACTGCAAAATTTAACTCCATCTGTTTTTTATCTCCAACCCCCTAAGAGAATTAAGAATCACCAATCCCCATTTCCACTTTAAGGGAACCTTGAATAAAATCCATATAAAATTAAAAGTCTTTAATTATGAAATATTTGGAAGGCAATGATATAGTCCACTAAAGAAGCATTATACATTAATTTTGGGGTCGATTACAAAGCTGAAGGCATAGAGTGTATGCCTTGTGAAGTATGAATCATATGACCCAATTAATTTATCATCCCTTTGATTGAGTCCAATAAATTACCTCTAGATTTTACGATATATTGTGTATGGAAAATATATATTGAAAAATATTTTCATGAAGCCTTACCACTCCATTGACTCAATGTCATCATTGGGGTTTCTGTTCTTGTTCAATTATCACTATTTAATAGGTTATCCATCTAAATTAAATATAACCATTATAATTTTCTCTTTTTCGTTACATTTTATGGTTGGGAGTATCTTCTCAGTGGAATTAATCCATTTCTCTATAACCAAGGGATTAAAAAGTCCACTAAATGTGGGAGGCTTTTGATACATAAATGACTCAACCACAAATTTTTATTTCTTGTGAGATAGTGAGTATTATATAATATTTAATTTATTATTCCTAACATGATTCAGCTGTGAAAGAACTGTTATGAGGTTTTAAAATCCTACACCCATCATATTAGGCATCTAGTTAGGGAAATAATTATGGTTTTCGTCACATAGATTGTTGGAACGATTCCTACTATTTCCATCCAATCACTAAAGTAATAAATTAGGAATATGAATACATGAATTATTAATTTTATTAATGGGAAACTACAAACTTATAAGGGAATAAGTTATAAATGACATGTATAACCTAACTTATGAATTCGAAGGTTTCAATATAGGTTATTCATGATCTATTTCTTATTATATTATTTAATGAAAACATACTAATTTATTCAAATCCTTTATAATGGTTCGTAAGTTTATTGGGAAACATAAAAAATTACATCTCTAGGGAGAGTCAAACATAGTGTAAAATTGGTTACTATTTTTATATATTAAGTGATGATCATGTCAATAACTAGAAAACACTTTTCATGGTTATCATCCTTAGGTGAATTAGAGTTTGAGGCTACACTTACATGTATCTAGATAGAGATGAAATATCTAGTAAACCACCAAATCTTCACTTTACAAAATTTTTATAACATTTTCATATATTTTGATTTATACCTAGGGTTTATTCAAATATATTATAGTCAAAATCTCCAAAAATAATTTTACATTTCTTTTAAAACATCTATAGAAACTTGAATCCCATACACATATCATTAAAAAATTAAAATATAAAATACCTTAAAATTAAACCATTAATTATAGATATCTATTGTCTTTTGGAGACTAGATACATATTACATAAACATGAAAAAAAAACATGAAATATTTATTTCAATATCCATAAGTTTATCATTATTCATATTGATACATTCATTACTACAGAGGATATCCTAACGAAATACATAAAAGAAAAGGGTAATATATAAATACTAGAATGGGAATAAGCAACTAGTGTAATATAACAGTCAAGAGGTATAACCTGATATCATAAAACTAGAGGGTCTCATATCATCAAATGGAAGTATAGAATAAATAAGTCGATATCACAGGATCATAAAATCATAGAAATGTGGAATTAATATAAAACATTAAATCATAATAATTTTCAAGACTCACTACCAGGACAACATAACATAATTCTCTAAGCTTATTTTCTAATGCACAATACACGGTATATAATGAGATAAAAAGTTTAACCAATGAATAGGAGAGTTTTATAATTTTTAGAACACTAATCAAGAAAAAATATATAAATAAAAATGTGTTCCATGTAAGGAAACATAAAATAACTGATAATCATAAAAAACCAAATGAAAAGGAAATGGGTTACATATTCCCATCTCAAAGCATAACCAAAAGGTATATCATAAGGATACCTAATAGAAGAAAGGACATAGTCATTTTGGATACTCCTATTTTGGTAATCAAGGAAAATCATGAATATGGAGTTTAATTATTGGAGGATTCAAAATAAATGTGTTGAAATGTAGGTATAAAAATAAACCCGTAAAATGAAATTTTAATAAATCGGTAAACAATATTTAAAAAGCTAAGCACATTTTGTTTTCTAAAAAAATAAAATTGAAATAGAATTGATTTCAATAAAGAGTTATTATTTTTGAAAATAATATAATGGGAAAAAATTAGAGATTGACACATAAAAAGTAATAATTAATTGAAAATTCCCCTATAATCAATTTTTCTTTAGAGAGAATATTGAGAAGGGAACTTATGAAAACATGTACAACACAAGAAAAGAAAGGAAAAAGTAAAATGTGTGTATATGTAATGTAAATATATATATAATTTAGAATGATTACATGTGTATGGGGTGGGAACGAGAATTGGGGTTAAATAAAAAGATGGCGTAACTCAAAATCAAAGATGGAAACTTTAATTTTCCCTTAATTAAAGTCTCAAATTACGTAGTATGTGAATATAACCTCCTGAATAACTATATTAATTTTTAAGTACTTTATTATGAAAAAATTTCATGTATATATCAATTTTCATGTTCTATTTATTTTCACATGTAATTAATTTATTTTATAGTTTTTTCTCATGTTGATCACTTTGGATTATTTGATCAATTTCTCGAAAACCATTGTCGTACATTGATCATGGTAAAAAAAGTTATACAATTATTTTATAATATCAAAACATATATAATTATAAATTATTCATAATTATGGATTTACTGTTAAATATATTATTCAAAATAGATTCAAATTATGAAATATGTCCAAGTATGATGATTTTTGGGAGATTAAGATTTGTATTGTCAGTTATTATAATTAAAATTCCAAATTTTTCTTTAAAAAAATTATTAATTTTATAAATATTGTATTCATTAATTAAATCCATTTATGAGACCATATATGTAAGGAAGTGGTGAAAAATTGAATACATCATCCAAGGATGTGGTGAACCAAAAAAAACATGGGCTTTGATTTCATTATTTAATTAAAGGGAGGGAATAAGAAAATTGATATTACAATAATATAATAAAATTTCAGTGTATATATGATACTAATTTCCTGAAATAATTATGGATTAAATTGGTGTAAAGGATTATAATAGGATATGAACATAAAAGAACATGTTTGAGATAATTACCTATTCCCATGGTTTTCTTCCTTTGGACTACACCTTAAGACTTGCTACATGGGTCTATTGGTGAAACCAAAAACATTAGAATGCGGTAAAGGGTGATTGAGAGAGGTTTTGGAAGACCATGGAAAATAAATTTTGATTATGGTGTGAGTATAAATGGAGAGATGAAAGGGGATATTTATAAGACGAGAAAAGGGTTGTTTTATAATAAAAAATTTAATATTTTATCCTTTAAAACATTTCCCATGAATATGAATGATTCCCATATGTTTTTCTTTGTTATTAAATATTTGAGGTACCTTTTATATTTTGATAAAACCAAAACTCAATGAAACATTATACCCACCCAATTAAATAAAAACACTAAAAATTTATTTTTTATTTGGAAAAAATATCATTTAGGTTTGAAAATATCAAATATAGGTTTCTAAATTCAATTAAA
This sequence comes from Viscum album, assembly GCA_963277665.1. Classification (NCBI taxonomy): domain Eukaryota; kingdom Viridiplantae; phylum Streptophyta; class Magnoliopsida; order Santalales; family Viscaceae; genus Viscum; species Viscum album. Next base: position 1,436,059,674 of record OY728157.1, read on the forward strand.
TATTTTTAAATTCATTACATTACTCCATAGAAATATTTATATATTAAAAGGGTTTGATAAATTTATATTCTATGATTATGTCATGATGATTCCATAAAAGATTAAGTATTCGTAAAAGCTATATTTTTTTACTATTCACTTAAAAAATCTAGAAAAATTAAAAAACAATTCACCCTAAATTAAATTCAACTTGCTAATTCAAAAAATTATATTAACTTTATCAAAATAGTATTTGAAATTTGATAAATTTATTTTTTTAAATAAAAACCTTATTTATAAAATAATACTAATTTTTATAACTTGGTCAACTTTTAATCCCTTAGAGAAATTGCCTATGACTGTAGAGAAATATATTATAATTTACATAAAAGTATATAAAACTATTTAAGAAAATAAACTATTATTTCATTATTTTAAATTGACCATAAAATGTATTTTGATTAAATTAAAACATATATGGTTATCTAAATATGAAATTAATATTTTATTATGTCAAAAAAATTTATCACTTAACACTTTTATTTAATTGTTTTACAATATAAATAAATATACTAAGGTGTAATAATTTTATATTATGTTCATAAATGTGGCACACATGTTTATTATAAATGGAAAGTCCATTAATCAAATTCTAAATATTTAAATCCATAGTCTAAAATATGATTGAGATTGACAGTTTTGGTTATGTTTAATGAAGTGATTATGAAAAAAATTCAGAATAAGGTTATATTATATGTCATAATTCCCAGTGAATGGTTAATATATTTTTAAAAAGAGATATGATAAATTAATAATGTTGATTATTTCATTGAAAGAAAATAATAAGAACAATCCTATTTTTATTAGAAAGATGATGTGTTTTCACTAAAACTAACCAAGTGAAAAATATTTATTCTAACTCCATTTTATGTATTTCATTTCATTCATTATGTTTATTATCTTATTCATCTATATACATGCTACATATTCATTTTATAATTCTAAATCCACACGGTCATGTGTATAATATTTTTAAAAAATATAAAAATACTAAAATAGATAATCAGTGTATGTTAGTTTGTCTCTTTGAGATCAACTAAAGGTTTTTCCTCTATGTTACATTAAGAAAATAATAAATTAATTTATTATGATCAAAGATAATTAAGATCATATCAGGACCTAAATTCTCTATTGTTAAAGAACCCTAATAGTCCTACCATAATACATGAGCGGTATCTGTTATTGAACTTATAACTCAATGAGAATGTGAGAAAATTTTAAAATGTGCACATATAAGGTGAAAATATAACATGGTATTATTTTATCCCATGACTTCAATAATTCTCCATTCCTGAGAAAACCTTATATTTAGTGAATTTTATAAAAAAATGCATATAACTCCCAATGAAAAATGAACATGGATGATAGAATTTATAAATTTCACATATATATATATATATATATGTATATGTATTCATGATTTTAAGTGTTAGGAAAACCCTTTTTATACTATATCTCATTATTAAAATAAATTAGATAATTCAACAACAAAAATTTCATTCACATATGTGTCAATTCAAATCAACTCACACCACACACCCATTATAGAATATTTTCCATTATTTGAGATAATAACCACAACTGATTATAAGTTAACAAGTTCATCCCCCAAGGCATGAATGGAATATGGGAGCCTGTAAGGAAATAATATGACATATTTTTTCAAATAAGTATTCACCAATATACAGAAACTAACCTATTTTTTCCTTCAAAATATAAAAAAATAACCCCATTTAAGTATAATTATTCATGTATTAGTATTATTTTAGTAACTATTACTTAAATCATATTTTAAAATCATACCATTCATGTTCCCACATAAATTAACTTTAATAAATTCAAATAAATAATTCTATTTTTACCAATAAAAAATAAAACCCATCATTTTATTTCATCCCATAAATTTATTAGCCAATAACATTTTGTGAACTAAAAACTTGTTTTCAAAATAAGTCCATATAACCAATAAAAATATAAATATATAAAGGTTTCATTAATATATTAAAACAAATAAATTAAATTCAACAAGAGAGTTTTAATAAACATTATCATAATATATCACCCAACAATAAACTATTTCATCACCCATACGAAAGGATAATAGTTATTTTCCTCAATGATCTTCCATAAATTTTAATCATCAAACATATCTACCATAGATTCATTAATCAGGTCCTACTTAACAAAAATAACTAATTTTTTAAATCAAATAACTTATAGAGAGGTGATAATTTGATATGAGTTAAAAAACACTCACTATAAATATTTTTTATTGTGAAAAAATTGTTAACCTTCTTTCTTTATCCTACATAAAAACCTTAGAATATATCATAGGAAAATACACTATAGCATCAAATATATTCTCATACCTTGGAAAACGTCTAAATCAAAAACCCCATGATTCCCAAATTTTCTAATAATGGAATCTTAGAAGAAGTAGGATAGATAAATGAATAAGATGAAGAGGAGGGAATATTACCTAACCTAAATCCATGCATATAATTCATTAGGCAATCTTAAAAGGAATTAATGAAAAAAAGAGTAATAGAGAGGGAATTACCTCCCCTTGGCTTTCATGAGTGTAAAACAAAGATGGTTTCTTCATTTTCAATGCACATACACATAATAATAATAATAATAACCCATTTAAATTAAATAAAAAATTATACCCCTAACACTAGCCCTAAGTAAACTAGTTAAATTAAGAATTTATAATCTATCATGACACTACAATTTTAATTAGAATAATGTTCTAAAATATTGGATATGGAAAATGTAAGTCATTTAATTTTTTTTTAAAAAAACATAGTAAATATGGTTTATGGGCACAAATTACAAACTATACCGAAAAATCATACATCCCTTAATTTTTTTAAAAAAATAAAAATAAAAATTAAATAGTTATAATAAAATAAGATTCTTATATATCCACTATATTATAAAATATTACCTTGGAATAAAACATTTTCATGATCAATATGAAAAAATCAAATTTACTCCTTAATTTACCTTGAGTATTTTAACATATCTCAATATTTATTATATGGAATAAAATTTAGTCATAAAACCATGTTTTATATATTAATAAATCCTAAATTTTGGAAAATATATTTGAAATTTACTTTGGATAATTATAAATTGTTTTTTCTCATCTGAACCAACCATTTTAATAAGAAACAAAAACAATCTTCACAAAATTATATTATAATTAAACTTTTCTTTATTTTTTATATAAATAATCATTTAATTCATTATATATAGGTTTTTAATGAATAAAATATCCTTATTTTAGTTATGATTTATTTGTTTATTCCTTTCATTTTTGTAGTTTAAAATTTTATAATTCCCCATGTGGCTTGACTAGTGTTGATAACCATAGTTGATATTCAAAATTTATCCCTATGTTTGTGACCGCACGTTTGAGATACTATAGTATTTTACTTTTAAATTTCACTTTAACAATAATCTCATAAAAAGTTTTACTTGTTATTGTATTTTTATATTTAATCCAATAATATTTCATGGAATATCATAACGTACAACCATTTAATTTTCCACTTGTTTTTTATCATCCTCTTATTATTATTATTATTTCATGTGAAAATTTGATCATATAATGTATTATTGGACATATTTTATATTTTTCAATAGAAATAAACACCTTCCCAAAAATCCAATCATTCAATTTTAAAACGCAAAAATTTTGAATACTCATCTTCATTATCTCTAGTGACTTCATTAACATTTGTGTTGTTAAAAATAATTATAATTGAATTAGTCTTTAATATCCTATACTTATGATTTATTGGAGGTTTCACTCTCTCCAGGGCTAAAATTTTGTATTTGGATCCTACTATTATGAATGATTATTTTTATAATTTTTTGGTTGGATTTTTTGGAACCTCCTCAAAATCATATACATCCTTGAATTTATTTGAAAATTTTTCAACATGAAACTTGTTTTTTACACACATTGACCATGGAATTAGTAGTTTTTATTTGAACCTCTCTTTTCTTATTGTAAAATTAGAGGTTAAAAATACCATTACTTCAGAACCGACAACATTATCAAAATATTTTACAATAGTACTCTAATTTATAGTCCAAAAGATATCTCCCTATACTAATTATCTATAATGGGGTGTCATCCTTCATTTACTTCTCATAGATATAAAGGTTAATTCCTAAATCATTAGGATAACAAAATTAAGATCACTCTCTTTGCCTACATGTTTTTTATGGATTATATTAGGTTGGTAATAGGCTCATAATTCACTTAAAAAGCATACATCACTAACAATTTATTTTAAAATGCACATGTTTAAATTAATTTTATAATTCAATTTGAAAATAATTTAAATATTAAGAGGATTATATTATTAAATATTCAAACATATTTCTAAAAAATATGAGGTTTTCTACATTTAGTTTTGATTATCCTTTATAAATATTAATCCATTTATCTTATATATTCTTGGAGGAATTTCATTATATAATATTTATGTAAATTTTCTCATACTAAAGAATTATTTTTGTTGGTGTCTATATCTATTTATTTATAGTTTTAGTGAACCGTGTTTTTTTACTATAATTATATTAATTTTGAATTTAAAGTCTTAGGGACGTACATGGGGTAAAATGTTAAATTTTATTGAGAATATAATCTCAGAATAATTGTCCAATGGTATGATTGATTCTGATGTGTGTTTTTTACGTCTTGGTTGAGCCAGTGCGGAATTTTGGACATAGAAGAGCCTCAATAAAAATTTATAAGAATGAAAATATTATTTTTATCCCACACATGTTTATTCTCTAGAATTGCGATATTCATTAAACAATAAGCCTTAGATGAAAATTATATGATTCTGGTTTTTTCCAAATACATGGTTTTACCCAAGGTATGGAATAACCTTCATTCACATAAGGACCCTTGTGTGTTTTCCATTTTAGGCGGATGAATTAATTAATTTATTTTAATTAATTATTTATTTATTTATTTTATGTATATGGAAGACTCTAGATATTTCTGCTATAAATATATTATTTTTCCCCAATATGTTGAGATAATTTTTTTATTTCTAATACCAATGAGAGAATGAGGAGACATAAGATATACATGGTGGAAGCGATGGATGATCCGGGGAGAGATGTCAAAACTATTGCAACATCGATGATTATATCTCATGATCATGATAAACATAATCACAATTTCAATGATGGATTTAAGTGTGAAATATTTTCAAATTAGGTAAGGGAATTTCATTTTTCATGTTTTATATTCTACTTGAAACCATGTAAAATTCATGTTTAGAATCCCATTTTCTTCGTGGTTGGGTTTGAGTGGATCATTTCTTTGGTAGAGGAATTTATTACAAAACATTGTTTATATTTATGTAGGTTATATAGAGGATAACATATTATGGATGACCTATTTCTATCTTATCCCTCTTCTCTTATAATCTATATATTTCTATCTATCCTTTTCCTACCCAAGCATGGACTATGGGCTATCGACCATTATAGTGGTTGGTAGTATTAAGGATCAATGATGGAAACACAATCAGAAAATAGCGCATGTCTTGGGAATGGTTTCCATGATGGTATGATGAGGGATATAGGATTAGGAAATAGAAAGAGGGCATATGAAAATATTTCTCAATGGAATAATAAGGGGCTAACCGTTATGATGGTTGTAATAATAGGTTAATGTGATTTGATGTTAGTTGCATGCAGAGAAATGTGGACATTAAGAGAATTGATAGAATCTTGATATAAGGTTAGGTGGTATATGTTTATATATTAATATTGTATGATACTTACATGATATGTTTGGATACTAAAGAAGAGATGTTTATATGACACTCACACAGGTAGGTGGCTGGTGTGGACAGGTGGATGGAATGGGTAGGTTGTCACACAATCATGGATGCTGAACAAATAGATGTGTAAAAAAAGAAAAAAGAAGAAGAAAGTTTTGGAAGGGGGACAAGAGAGTGAATTACCAATGTGATAATAATAATAATAATAATAAATGATTAATATCTTTTAGTTTATAAGATAATGAAACAACTCACACACCCTTGGGCCAGCAAGGATAGGCCAAACCCCCTTCAATGGTTTACAATTAATCTACAACATCATGTTCATGTCATCTAGATGAATTATTCTTGACCATTATGTCATATTTAATTCAAAAATCTGAGACAATACCTACGTTTTATCATGTACATCCTCTTGAATTTGATATGTTGAAATTCATATTTTTCATCTGATTCTTATTTTCTATAAATTAATAACTCTTCATAAGTATTTCTCCACGTGTATTATAATGACATGGTCTGCTTGGTCATCTAATATCATTTGGGAGGTGGGATCAGTAGTTTATTTTTTTGATATTTATATAAACAACAATGTGGATCAGACATGATAATTAGAGATTTTAGGGGTTCAATACTTCTCTATCATCAATTTTGTGTTTTGATCATTTGTTGTGTGCGTTTTACCATTATTATTTGTTTCTACCATATATTATTTACGTACTACATGATACTCAAAAATAGGGTCATCTATTGAAGATGTTAAGTCATCATCCCCATAAGTTGCGTGTTATTCAGGTGTGGATCATCAGCTGGGTTCTACTAACCCCCCTGATTGATACTTTTTTCCTATGGAGAAGAATGGGTCTCCCATTATAGATCTCTGTGAGGTGGCATGTGCTTCAACATAGCTTGGGTTATTATTTTGGAAGGGGTTAGTTATTACATGGATTAAATCAATCCATCTAATGGGTTTCCTTAAGGGTTTATATAATATCAATGATATATAGTGTATCAAATGGTAGGGTGTGGAATTCCCATTGAATGAAACTCATTCATGGGGTGGAGTAGTTACTCTATGGATTCTAAAAGTAGTGTGGAAATATTACTAGGGATATAGGATATGTTAGGACTTGGGACTCTTTAGTCGTCCATGGGTATCCTTCAAGATGTAATATTCATTCTGGTTATCAACTTCAAACTCTATTTGATGTTTTGGAACATTAATCATCTATTGTTTTTTAGTAATAATGTTTTTTAGATTAGGTATGAGATGATCAAAACCTTCATGGGTTGGAACTTATATTATTAGGACCACTATGGGTTTCGATACCTTTAGATTATAAAGTATATATTGATCCTTTTGTCTCACCGCACGATTACTCTCTAGTGTTAGGGGTTTTGGATCTGATTATTTTTTTTTCATTCTTAGTGTTTTTTTGGAATCATATTGGGTATCAGTATACTCATATCTACACAGGAATCATTCCCACACATGTTATAGATGTTCTTGGTGGGAGTGGTTCTAGTATGGTCTATTCTAAGTTGATGCAACATGGTGACCATGGTGGATAATAATTAGAAAATATTTTTGGTGATAGATATGATAATGGTCAAAAACCATTGTATTTGGATCCATCTTATTATTGGGTCATATCTTTAGTGGGATTATATTAATTTTTCTTCTAGGAATATGTTCTTGTTTCTTTTCACATTTTCATTATGGATTACTAATTGATTAAATTTTCGGACCTTAGTGATTATCTCATGCATGTTTTATATACATAAAAAATTGTAATATATAACCTTATGGTTATTTTTTCATTTTAGATATATATCTACTATAGGTTGATATATCCTAAGTCTCTCATACTGTATGATATGTCTATTTGGTGCTAGTCACAAGCCTCTTCCATTTTAGAGGTGTGCTTAGGGTGGAACTCTCGGCTTGTCACTAGCTCGGGTAGGGCATCAGTTTGTCAAGTCATGTTTCTTGTATTTTTTCAGGATTATATCTTTAGTAGTGACTTGATATTGATTTCATGAATAAAAATTATTTATACTTCCACTACATGATAACTAAATATAGTTTTTCTTTCTATTTTTCCATAGTTGTAAATTTATTCCATAAAAAACTAATACTCTTTTATAAATCACTAGAGTCTCCATGAATTTTATTTTCAACATGATTTAAAAATCACCACAAAAAAACATGAGTCTATACAAGCATATATTACTTCTAGAAAAAAGAATACAACGAGGGAGGGGTGAATTGATTTATAAATATGTACTTTCATTAAACTTATTTTTTCCCTTTTAGATATAATATAATAGTAAAAAAATATACCTTTCTAGGGATAGGTAAATAATGATTGAAAATTAAAAAAATCACTATTTAAATACTTGGTTCACCTCTAATATAGCGAAAAATTCATGGATTCTAAATTAATTATTTATATTCATACACAAATCACAAATAAATTTTCTTACAATGGTTTAGAAAAGGAAACTCTTCATTTTCATGAATATAACCTTTCATAGGGTTTTTTATACTATTACTAAAATAATAATATAAAAATGAATAATTAATGTTACACTATAAAATATCTATTGCTTTAATTCCTTCAACATTCATTAATAAAAAATTATTCATATATCCAGTCTTTAAAAAAAAGTATATCTCAATGATTTTAATTATACATTCTTTATTATCTCATCTAATAACGTAGTATTTTAATTTTTATATCACTCTATCATTACTCATGGGAGTTCTTGTTATCGTCAATAAACAACTACAAATATGATTTTCTATAATTTAAATTCACTTTTGATTAGCCTTGATCTTCAAATTTTATTATCTATAATCATTTCCACATATAGTGGTTGATGTTTTTATATATTTAATATCTATGTTAATAATTTAAATATATTCTATGAAATATATAATTTCAATTTTGAAAATATGTAAAATTTATTTAATATACTAACCAATACTTCTCTAATGAACCAAATCTTTAATAATAATCCTTTAGATCGATATTAGGATGGAATATCATAGTTTAGAATATATATATTATTTTTTTTATTTTTTTTAGTCACCATTAATCCATTTAAAAGACATGGTTACTTTTTTATATTGGTCCAAAATGATGGAAATTGGGGGTTGAATTTATTTTTAAAAGTTAAATTGATAAATAAAATAAAAAAATAATTTTAATGGTACATATAGTGGAAAATATAGAATGAAATTTTATAAATGAGTTCAGATAAAAACTTTTTTCAAAGTTCCAACATAAGATCTCCTTAATTCCTCATGGTTTTTATTAATATCATAGATTTTATAATGTCTAAGTAACCCACAATAAAAACCAAAAAATAATATTTTTAATTTTTTATAAAAAAAATAATGTTTACTTACTTTATAGGTAGTGTGAAATGATAAATGAGAGAAAAATAGTGGGATAATGTAAAAGTGAACAATAATTTTCAATGAAGCTATGATATAAGTGATTATAGAAACTTATATTTGGAAATCCATAGTAGTGTATTAATCATAGCCTCCCAAATTTTATTTTCTATTTTAGAGCCATTGGAGATTTATTAGAGTCATTGGGAGAAAAATATAGTCATTGGAGTGTCTATTTTAAGAGATTTTACTTTTTTTTTGAAAAGTTCCCTGGGTAGTTGGTAGAATCACATTGGTTGGTGGGTAGGTACGAGGAGGTCACCATGTATTTTCTATACCGTTACTAGGAAAATATTATGAAAAATTGAAGGATTCCAACTATATTTAAACAATAATGGGTACCATATGGATTTTTTTGGGTACCCAATGAGTTTTATAGAGAGTTACACAACTATTTTCCAACTACAATTGGTACATAGTGGTGTAACACTGGGTATTCAGTGGTTAATTCCACAACGGGGTCTCCCTTTTCCATCAAAACATCTTTTGAAAGTGTGGAATAGTCAGTTTATCATTAAAATAATTAATAAATAAGAAATCTAAAACAAAAAACAATTAATTAATTAGAAAATAAAAAATATGATTTTCATCAATTCAATAATTACATAAGTGTGATACACAACAACATCCCCATTGTTATGATCAAAAATATTTAATTCAAATGTTCGAAAGATTAATTTAAAATCACTTCTAAAATAGGATTCAAAATCCATGTTTAAAAATTAAATTTAAAACAAAGAAAAATATTGGATTAATTAGACTATGATTCGAAAATAATATTTTTTCGAAAAGAAATTTAAGTTCAAAGAGTATTTTAAAAAACTAATTCAAGTTTAAAAGAAACAAAAAAAAGATGAAAAAATGAATTTAAAACCATTATAAAGGAATTATAAAAATAATATTAATACATAAAAATCAATTAAAAATTTAATTTATGATTTAATTTATTTATATAAATAATTATGAAAGTATATAATTATAATTGAATCTTAACACTAACATTTAAAATAGTCATGATATTTAATCGATGTTCTCATACTTTCTCTCCCTTTTTTATTATAAAAAGTCTTAAATAATATAATTTTTTTATCAAATACAATTTAAATTTTATAATTTTAATGAAAAATATTGAAAAATTAAATTAAATTGATGATAAAAAGGAAGTAAGTATTTAAATAAAATGCATTCTAGTCAAACACACCAACATAAGCATCAAATAGAAAGAAACAAAAAAACAAACACAAAAAATAGATGAAATACTAAGTATTATGAGAGGTGTATTATTGATTGAAATGATGAGAAAGATGATTAAATAATGAGTACACAAAAAGAGAGTCTTTATAAAGGATGTCACAATCTTATAGTGTTTCTAATCCACATAGTCTCTACTTTAGTAAACTTTAGAAGAAATACTATCAATTGTAACTTTGTGAGAAACAAAAAGTTACAAAACCCCATCATCACTAATTGGATAAGACTCCTCCTATTCCTCTATTATTTTTTTAATTTTCTCATAACCTCCCACTTCAACTTCTTCTTCCTTTTATTCTTTCACCTTTTCTTCATACTCTTCTCCCTCCTTCTCTTCTTCCCCATCCATGAGATTCACCTTAATAACTAGTAGGGGTATATAGATCATTTTCAATTTGAGGAAAATACCCCTTGAATACCCCCTTGATAATAGATCAAATTTCAGTTCCACTGATTCCAATGAATACAAATTCATTGCAGAAAAAGGTTATTAATAGTGTATTATTTGAATGTAACTTAAAATATAGATCCCTCAATATCCACACAGATATTATGTAAAATTTGTTATATGAACAAACTAAATTGAAACACCTTAGTTTAGTGTATATAACAAGAAACAAAATTTAAATCCTGGAAAACCAAAAGAATGAAATTAAATTTTATATCCTAGATAATGAAATAAATTAATTAAATTTCAATATACATAATGATGTCATAATCACCAAACCAGGGGATAATCAATGTTTAGATAACCCATTCAATAATTTTATAATCAAGGATTACATGTTCCATATTCAAAAAATTTTAATCCATTTTCCTAGAAATAAATAATAGGTAATTATTAAGATAAAATATAGGGTCTTATGGAAATTTCCATTTTTTAAATGAATATGAGAGAGATTGAGAGATGTCAAAATAATATTAAATCTTAAGGTAAGTAAATATATATGATATCCCATTCAATGTCGTGGTTATGGTTTCAAAAAAAAACTTGTTGATCAAAGTTGATGTTATAATAGAATTACCTACTTAATAAAGGATAAATAAAATCTTTTAGTGGCAGTTCAAAGAAATAACACCACTATTGGTATACAATACCCCTCTTTTTTTTGAATAAGTAATTTTATAAGAAAACAAAATTTGATAATAATCCTTAAAATTATTTTTTTTCAATCCATATATTATCTATTTATATAATGGGAGGATGTATGAATGATTTTATGGATTTATTATTCTATTATGATTTGGATGTATGAGCCTTTTATGGAATGGTAAAAAATATGTAGGATAAAGTTGAGAGACAAAGAAAAAAGAATAACTTACTGATTATAAAACTCAATTAATGAAAATTTATAAGAGAGAGATAAAGCAGGGAGAAATTGAGATGATTACATTAAGAAAATAAGAAGGAACCCTACCAAAAGGATTAAATCAAATAAAATAAATAGACTTGGGAGATTTTAACTAAGGGGTGGTGTGGGATCTCATAAGGAGAGTAGGGGGAGGGTATCAAAATGATGTAACCCAATCATATATTTGAATTTTAAATAATTTTGGCACTTATAATAAGTACCATGTGTGACACCACTACATTCCCAATTGTGAAAATTCATATTCCACCTTTTGCTTTAACAACTATACACTTGGTGGATTAATATTGGATGCCATGTGGTATTAAAAATGTCCTAATAAATACAATTATAAATTTATAATATATATTTTAATTAACATACCAAAATATCATATGAAAAATAAATAAATGTAATACAAATTTTTTCATAAAAAACAATATTAAATGAAATTATATGTAAATTTAAAAGATATAATTATAAAAGATTACATTATAAGATAACAAAAAATTATTTATTCAAGAATAAAAATAAATATATTTTAATTTCATAGAAAATGATTAAATAATTATATTAAATTATGTCAATTATGTTTAATCAATATTTTATTTTCCAAAAAAAAACTCAACATAGACAATTTAATTATGATAATAAAAAAACATGCCTAACACACCTTTAATAAAATAAAAATTCTCTTGAGTAATGGGTTTGGTAAATATATAATTAAATTAGTGATTTAAATTATGTATTAAATCAGAAAACATCCCTTTTGAAAGTGGTATTTCAAAAAGTGATACCTTAGTTCATTATACTTATTTTTTGAGTGTTGAATATAATTACAAAAAATGATGATATAACAAATTTTTTCACACTTGAAGATAACGTGATCATTGATTATTGATAATATTAGAGGGTTTTTTCATCTAATTAATTTGGGTATAACAAATTCTCATGACTATATATTTAACTTTAGAGGTAGAATGGTAAATATAATTTCTCTTATTACTACTCCATGATTGTAAAATTTTCCATGTGAAAATTCTCACATTTACTTTTCCTATCTAATTGGAATCTACTATAATCTACATTTGAATAACTATTATGTTCAAATTATATTTTGTTTCATATAATAAACCAATATTTTTGTAACATTTAAGGTATTTTAAAATCCTTTTGATACATTTTAAATGATATTCTACATATTTATTTAAAAATGAACACAATTACATACATTTGAATAATGTTCTTTGGTTTTGGTAAAGAAAATATAGATCTCAATAATACCTTTATAAAGAATTTTTTCAAAAAAAATCAACTTCACCCAATGTTATCTTATAATCGGTACTCATATGTGAACTAATTTCATTAATATGATCCATGAAAAAACACTTTAATTTTTTATTTTTTTTATTGTTAGTGAAATGCCATATTTATTTTGAATACTTTTAAAACCAAATAAAACATTTAATTCACATAAAAATATCATTTCAAATTATTTTATCATAAAATGAGTAAAATAATTTCAAATAAATTCCTTAGTTGTAAAAATATAACATCATTTATTTGTATTTTAGAAACTAAAAAATATTTTGATTAGAAAAAACAAGTTGCAATTAGATTTTCTCATATTAAATTAATTATCCAAATATATTTGGTTGACAACTCAAACCTAGGCTGAAATGATTTTTTAAAACTATTGAAATTGTTTGTTTTCATAAATCCATGATTTTAAAAGTTTTAATCTTTAAAACCAAGATGTTTCTCAATAAATAATTTTTAACACATAAACCCATTTGATAACACTCTTAACATATCAATTAGAAAAAAGTTAAATATAAATAAGTGGAAAATGTCCTTTATATTATAAGGAACTCAATCCATATAATGGGTGTATATGTTTTCTTATAATCAATAACTACTTACTAATTATAGTATTTCTATAATTATAGCCTTTTTTGCAACTATATTCTATTTATAATCATATTTGTTCCTAAACAAATTTGGTATCAGTAGTGGTATGACCATTGAATCTTTTAAAAATTTTCTAGAAATTATTCCATGTGAATTTATCTCAATATTCTTATATATTAGGTACCTAGTTTATTTTAGTTATGGAATTTTCAATATTTTAATGTTTTAGGTGTGAAACAATGGATATATGTTTAACCACATTAAAAAGCAACATTTTTTTATGATTACTAGACTAAAAATCAATGATAATATCTGACATGAGAATATATTTATATTTATTCCATGCCTTTTTTAATGTAAATGAATGGGATTCTTCCTGAAATTCAATTTATTTAGAGGTAGGGGTACTATATTGGTCAACATTTCTAGTTTTTCCAAAACTACATAAAATTATGGTTAAGGTTTTGTAAAATTATTATAAAATTTTATATTAATTTATTCCTCTATGATCTTGGTCATATTATTGGAGGATTTTAGGCATTACTTAAATTGGATTACCAAATAAAATTCAATCATATCATTTAATATTAATTTTTTTCTAAGTTACATTTAGTGTTAATAATATTGAATTTTCATTTAATTTCTTTAAAGTAGTCAACCTTAGGGTTCTTACATTTCCAAATATTACAGGGTGTCTTCTTAAAGAAGGGATTTTTGATAAAGTAGTTAAGGTAAATCATGAGGTATTTCTAAAATCAACCCAAAAGTACTTATGGTGTTTTACTTCATTAAAGATATTTCTTTTGGACTCTTATAGAGTTGGATTCTATTTTAAACAGAACCATTTTTTTATTTATAATAGAATAGAAATAATGGTTATACTGATTAAAATTTTAAATTTCAAAAAATTATACATTTTTAAACTTTCCCACATGATCACTCCTAATTCATATGATCATATACCCTTTTCATTTTCAATTTTCATAGTAAATTTAATAAAAAATTTACAAGAATATTTTTTTTGTGCTAATAAATATACTCAAGTAAATGTTGTATAATCCAAAATAATTATAAAAGATCATAATTTACCTCATATACTTGAAATATGAGTTAAACCAAATAAATAATGGTCTATTAGCTGAAGGACCTTTAACACAGCTAATTACCTTTTTATTTGATGGAATATTTTTATTTATTACTAAGATATAAATATTTAAATGTAATTCCCTTTAGGAAATGTAATTTATGAAAATATCATACTCATTGGAACTGGTTGGGTTCTACATGTGTGTGTGTGTGTGATAGAGAGTGTTAAAATTATAAGGTAATATATTACATTAAGAAGAATTTATATCTTATATGTTAAAAAATTATATATTTGATAGAAAGAGATTTTTATCTAATGATATAAACATTTTGTAAATGAAAATTAAAAAATATTGTTTTTAAAGTTAAGACACAATAAACATCATTATTAAATAAAAATAAAAAATCATTATCACATAATTAACTAATAAAAAAATTAATATTTTAATCCATAGACATATAAATAATCATTAATAATAGTACAATTTTTAAAACAATAGTACCTATACTGATGATTTTAATCCTGGATTTTTCACTAAAAGCAACATGGCCTTCATCAAGTTTTTGTAATATGTTGAATTCATAGTAGTAAAAGCACATATGCCTTGAGAAAAAATTATCGATATACCATATACCTCATTGTGATTTTTTATTGAAATAATTTTACTATTAAATAATTATAATAGTAAATATTTCTATAATGAAATAAATTGGGTCCACTGATGTTAGACACAAGAGATTTTAAAACCCATGTTTTCTTTATATAAATGAGTCTGATTGAAAAATTATAAGAAAAAATAGCTCTATTTGATACACCATAAAGATCATTTTAAAATTTTCATTCATAAATAAAAATATTTTTTTTACAGAACTTTTTGAAAATTTTATATTCAGAGGTTCCTCTTAGAAATATTGTAAATTTTTAGGAAGTATCATGATCTATGTAACAAAAGAAAACATGTTTCTACTCATGAAATTGAAACTCCAAAGAAGTATCTATATATTTGTTACATTGAATAAATTTATAGAAGTCATCTCTATGATGTTTTATAGTTGAATGGAATTGATCCACAGTTTTCTGTTCTTTATTTTATGATTAATTCCCCCTCTTCATGGAAGATTTAATCCTTCTCATTGTTTACTTAAACATATTTATTTTTAATATCTTTGAATGTAGTATAAAATTAAAATAATATATCTTATAGTTGATATCTGGTTTTTTTAAAACATTCATAATTAAAATGATATAAATAATAATAATAATCAGTATAGTATATTGGATCATTTACCTCGATCAGATCCAAGATACATTTTGTGTTATGATTTCATGACTCAGTTGAGGATAGGGAATCATTTCTAGTACTTCAAGATGAAACATTGATATATTTATAATTTTTATTACATTATTTAATACTTTTTTTAAAAAATGGGATACTAAAATTTAAGGTACCCTTTCATGAAATCATAAAAAGTGACCTATACTTCTCTATATTGGAAATCACTTTGGTTTAACAAAATGAATTCTTCTCTATCTGGATTTTTTATTTTCTTCACAAATTATGAAATATCAATACCACTCTGATAAGCTAATCTATCAATTTCTATCAAGTAAATGTTCTTATTCTCATTGAATTCCTTATCTTTATTTTAATATTTTTATTTCATAGTAATATTTTATGTCATGAGACACAATGTGGTCCTCAAAAGGTTTAATTTTTATATCCTTTACTTCTTTTAATGCCAATACCTTAGTTGACCAAGACAAAGAAAATACATAAAGTATATTCATCACAATTTTTTTATATAAATCACATTACATAGATATTTTATTCTATTTAAAATTATAGTAAGAAATTTAAAATAAATTAGTAATTGATTCATTAGAATGAATTATAAAACTGTCATGACCCCCTCATACAAAATATGGTCCAATGAAGGGAGAGAGATATTGACCCTTGAGTCAATCCACCAGTAGGCCCCTTGTAGGAAACTAGCACTGAGTTTCTAAAAATATCACAATGGGATGAATTACCCTCGATAATATAAAATGGGATTGGGAGATAGGATAGAAAACCACTAATAAACTCCTTTAGATAAGATAAAGGAAAACCAAATATCATCCCACAATACATGAATAATGTAAACTGAAATATCTAAAAGACTCCAAATATACCAAAATACAAGTCTATATAGTGACTCAAAAATATCTACGAACCAAGATAATACTGTCTATCTCACCCCTCAAAGTCCTTATTGAAACCTACAAAAAAATTTATACATAGGGTGAGCATAACAAGTATACTCAATAGGGACATAACCATGGTCTCAAGTTCACATGGGAAAAGATCATGCTAATGTGTCGGTGCACAAATAGAAGAAATAATATACACATATATAATGGTAATATACTAGTACCTAGCCTCCCTATTTATCACTCATAACATCATGAATCCATTATAATAATATATCATTGAGATCACGAAAAAGAGAGGCTCCCCACTGCTGATTCCCCACTAATTTTCTGTAGTCATTCCCCAATGATGAACATCCATTGCTTCCATAAATTACAGACATATCACATCACATCACATTAAATCACTCCTTTCTCAAAGACACATGGGTCATCTATAATGTAGGTCTAGATATATCCCTACCAACCCACCCTTCCATGTTCTAGAATTTGGTACTAGAATCAGGTGTCATCCCATCACGACTCATTACAACCATAAAACCCACATCATTTTCAAGTAAACTGGGGCCATCCCTAAAGAAGGAAGAGAAGGTAAGAGGTTTAGTTATCCATCCATATCACCAACATCCTGGATGTTGTGGAAAACACTTGGAACCCAGAACATTGGAGAGTTGGTATGGTTATCCTACTAAGGTACTGAGTGTATAGAAATAGAAAAACATACATGATATATATAACACACCATACCCAACCTATGAGTTCAAAAAAACTTCCCTAGATCACACCAAACCACCACCACCATACCAAACATCAAAAACCACTATTATTTCCACAAATATATGAAACAAAGCACCACATCGTCACATAATCCACATAACATTTTCAACTTTCAATTACACACTTCACAACATTTACTCACTATGAAAATTTATATACATAAACTTTCAACACATTATATTCAACTACAAACTCATTAATTTATTCCTAAATTTTACCATCATAATTTATTCCATTGCTAACCGAGAAAATATATAACCACACACCATAACAACTATCCCATTTCACATCAACTATTGTTATTGCGCTATACCAGTCAAGCTATCCTACCATAACAACAACAATTACAATCACATCTCACCACACCACCACAAGGAATAATACAAAACAACATCATAACCACCCTGAACCATAAACATCACACACCACAACCTTACATCACAAACACTAAACATCATAACCACTATGCATCACATCCACTACACACCAAATCACAGAACATCCCACATCACACATCTTCTCACATCACATCCATGCCAACTGACCACAACATCAGAACCTTATGCATTACACAACCTTGTAAGTAACCTCCATCTTCAAACAATATATTGAACCACACAAGGCAACACAACAAAGAAGACTCACTCCACAACAACACATGCAATCTTATAAAATTAATATGGTGATTTTATCTCATTACCTATTTATTTAGAATGATTATTATGACAAAGACCAAATTCCATTAGAAACCATTTTATTTAAAAATATATGTTAATTGTCCTTTTATTTTGGGTGTGATCACACAATGACAAAACAAGGGTCTCACAAAATATCAACAAAAATGAATATAAGGCTCCCAAGAGTCATTATTTTTATATTGGAAACATCAGGTTTAAGAACATCGACAACATT
This sequence comes from Viscum album, assembly GCA_963277665.1. NCBI lineage: Eukaryota > Viridiplantae > Streptophyta > Magnoliopsida > Santalales > Viscaceae > Viscum > Viscum album. The sequence goes on from OY728157.1 coordinate 1,436,078,472, forward strand.
AATCAAAGTAAACAAAACATGTGAGAACTACCCATAAAAATCAATTTAAATTATTCTAATTAATTATATTTACTACACAAAACCTTAATATCCACACAAAGGAGACCCAAAACAAGATGATATCACACGTAGCATGTGAAATGAGTGAGAAAGTGGATCCCCTAAATCAAAGGATATTTTTATCTCGATGCACACCATAGGATGAAGAATGAACAACATGCGACCGATAAACACATTATATAACCTTGGATAAACAAATAATGCACCAAAAAACAATAAAAAACACATCTCAACACGTTATAAACAAAACCAACAACACCATAGTGAATCACCAAGAGAATAATGATGTAAAAAATGGGATAAGGTATGAGAACATACCAAATTTCCCTAGAACATTATCACCAAAACCCATAGATCAATGTAAGAGGAAATAGGGTGAAATATCACAGAAACCCACTAAGGTTTATCCCAAATATAGAGAGATATAGAGAGAATTATGGGATAATGTCCAGAGAGTCGGCCAAAAAAACTATTTAAAACTTCTAATCCACACCTTTTACATAGTAAATTACGTATTCCAGTCATGAATTCCATGGGGGTATGAATTAATATTCATGAATCCATTTTATAATGTGAATCTCATAGAATTTATAATTCTATAAAAAATTAATCGTCCTCCACTTGAATTAATAAATGTTTCGAATTCCACTTTAATGATGTGAATCTATTTCACAAATAAATTCATTGGAACACCAGTCATAAAACACCAAATGACACGTTAAACCCCTCTTTTATGACATAAAAAATACTATTGTGGTTTTTTTGTAGCCACAACTTCCATAAATCCTAATATAGACTCCTCAAAGAACTCTCCCACCAAAAATCATCAATATAATTGGATGGGATGGAATGTTTCATTACATTAGACACCTCTCAAATGATTCTCACCATCAATAATATAAACCAAACCTGAAAAAAGTGGTTTTAAAAAAACCCCCCATGAGATACCTCTCACGGATATCATTACACCTCAAATTGCACAAACCAAGATACCCATAAGATATCCCATGCAACCACATCCCCACACAACCACACCAAAAAATCTCACTGAGAACAAAACCACACATCTAGTAGTAGACACATGCCACCACTTCCCACATAGCCATCCATATAAAATTATAAACCTTCTAATAACCCAAACCAACCACTTACATAACCATTACACAACACATCCCTGAGAATAAAAATTAGTGAATTTAATCTTTCATGTCAAGATATTTTCCACTTTGGGTGGCACTGACTCACCCACAGAGTTTTAATCACGTTAGATTATATTGCTTTTTTTATTAAGGTTTTGGTCTTCCCCTTTTCATTTTCTTGAAGTTTTATCATACATAACACCTAAATAATATACAAACATCTCTTAAGATAGTAAGATCCAAGCATCACATCATATAAGAAAAACCAAAAATAGAGAAGAAAATCACAAAAATAACTCCAGGTACTAGTAACAAAACTGTGTTTCTCACTTCTAGGTACTGTCCTCTAAGAAACCATGCCTCTTCACCACATGAACCAAAGGAATAGTTTATCCATGAAGGGACTTCTCTTTATGATCCTGGATCTTTACTAGTCACTCCAAAAAGAACTCATCATCGTCAATATCTAACTCTCCTTAGTTAATGAGGTGGGAGTCATCATGAAGATATCAAAAATGGTGGTACATGTAGAATATTTCATGGATCCTCTCCAACTATGATTCAATCACCAATTGATACACCACCTTCCCAACTTGTCCCAAGACCTCAAAGGGACCATCAATCCATGGAGAAATATTACTCCCCTACCAAACCTCGATTGACCACGTCGAGAGGAGACTCTCAAGAACACATGTTATCCATCCTCAAACTCAAGTGGACTCTTCCTATAATAAAATAGACCTTATAATGGAATTTTGATTCCCATATACACTCTTGAACAAACTAGATCTTCTTGGTCATTATTTACACCACATTAGGACTAAGAAATTATGATTTCCCGACCTCTATCCAGCATAATGGAGAATGACATGGCCACCCATAAAATGCCTCAAATAGAGCCACAAAAATAGATTAGTGAGGTATATTATAGTATGAAAAATTGGATACATTAATGTGCCTTACCCATGATCTTAAAAATTCTAATACGAAATCTGATAAAATATCCTCTAACATCTTGATGGTGTACTCTGTCTACCCATATTTCTGGAGGTGGAAAGTAGTGATAAGGTACAACTAGGAGCCAAAATCATAATATAATACCCTTCAGACTCATGTGGTAAAATTAAGATCCTCGTTAGATAGGATAGTCCTCAGTACCCTATGAATCCTAACCACATCATCCATATACCTCCTTATAAAAACATCCACTCACTCAACTCACGAATCCCGAGAAAATATGTCATCTTCATCAATTGGTCCACTAAAAACCAAACTGTATCACGACCACCATGGGATTGTGGTAAACCTATGATGAAATGAATAGATATTTCCACACATTTTCACTTTTTAATATCTAGTGAGTATAGTAATACTCCTATAAAATAGTTTTCTTCTTTCACCTGCAGACCAAGAAGACACCTCAACACAAAAACTACCATCGACCATTTCATCATTGGCCTCCAATGTTATCTCCTCAAGCCATGATATATATTTATCACACCAAAAGTTTACCCTAATAATGATATATTAGACACATAGATAAACCCCTCATTCATTTCCTATGAAAAAACAACCTATCTTAGAAAACAATCTAGTTCTAACCATCCCATGACCATCCCTTAGGATCATCATTATGTCCAACACGATTACAAATCACCTAAGCCTCTGATCCTCCCCCACTGATAATTCTCCACCTATTGTATCAAGGATGAATCCAAAATTATATAACAAATAAAACCTTACCCAATACTCTCTATATCCTCATGATACATTACTACAAACTCTTCTTTCCCTTTGTAAAAATCTGTAGAAGCCTAAACCGAATTTCATCGAGACTTTTGACTCAACACATCAGAAACCACATTATCCTTTCCAATTCTATAATAGATCTAAAAATTAAAATATTGAACAAAATAAATCCACATCCACTATAATTTATTCATATATCACAGAGATAAAACATATTTCGGGATATTTGGCCCATGAAAACCACAAAGTGCTCACCGACGCTGTAATACTACAAAAACTTGGGCATAAACATGTTTACCACCAAATCTAGATTATGGGTGGAATAATTAAACTCAAGGGGGTGTAACAACCTATAAATATAAGATATAAACAACCTTTACTGCATCAACTTACATCCCAATAACAGATAGGAAACATTGCAGAAAACCTCAAACAACACACTCTCTAAGGAAAATTAAGCATTGTAGCATTGATCCCCTTCTACTATAGGTAAATGAACACCTCCTAGAACTTATAAGTCCAAAAAAATCATGTTCTGTCTTGGAAAAACATTTTTAGAGGGTCTTTAACTCAATATAAGATAAAATCCTATAATAATAGCTTAACATACTAAGGAAACTGAGAAAGTCTACCATGTTTATGGTGGCTAACCAAGAAACAACCATCTCATCCTTTAATGGGTATACTTACACACCCTACCAGGACACCACATTTGCAATTAAAAATACCTCTACCTTTTAAAAAATACCCTTGGATAATATTACATAGAGTTGGTGGTTCTAAATGACCTACAAAATAGTTCTATGATTCCCAACTTGATTCACCCCTATCCTCAAGTCGATTGAGATATTTTCAATCAAAATGATGAAACAATTTTCTAGGATCTCAAAAGAAAATTCATAATTCTGAATGAAATAACCAAAAACTAAAAGTGAAATTTCTTGCACTTCATGGTAGTCTTTAGGATATCTCTATACTTCACCCTCAACTAGTGATATCTAGACCAGAGATCAATTTTTGGGAACCACTTTTCCCCTCTTAACTAGTTGAATAGATCATCGATTCTCGAAAGAGGCTAATAGTTCTTAACTATCACCTGATTCAACAATTGATAGTCTATACCCAACCTCATACTACCATCCACCTTATTACCAAATAAAAATGGGGAACCCCATGATGATGCACTAGGTCATGCATAACCATTTCTCTTAAAAACATCCACATGTCACCTCAACTACTGCAGGTTCGTAGGATTAATTCGATAGAGTGACATCGCAATGGGAGACACACCCAGAAGTAGATCTATCCCAAACTAGACATCATGTTGAGGGGTAGTCTCATAACCACCTCTAGGAAAACATCCAAGAACTCCTCTAAAATCTTGGGAACACTCTCAAAATGTGTTTTAACTAACATCATTTCTTATTATAAAAAATAGGATCCACTTTCCAACCACCCATCTGATAACCACGCTCAACAATAAACACCGAACATTGGCCCCACATATCAAAAAATGAAAATCTCTTCTACAAACAGTCAATAATTTCTCATAGAGAATAAAACCAATCAATGTAAGGGATAAAAATGTATGGTTATATATGTTGTAATAAGAAGTCCCCCACTAACTAGTATTTCTCAATAACCACTATAGATCCCTAAAACACATATAAAGGATCCTAAACTCTCTCCGTACTGGATAACACCAGGGGAACATGAAGCCTCTCCACATACAGACCCAAATGACTAAACAATGTATGAGAAAAAAGGTGGTTGAGTCTCTTTAATCAAAAAATCACACACAAGGGTTGATGATAAACTGATTATATACTGAACAACTCCTAGCTCTACTGGAGATACAGCCTCTGATGAGTGCCTCTATCCACGCCTAGCTTCTCTACCTCTCTACTTCAAGACTCCATGACCATGCTATGGGTTAAGTCCGGATGGAAGAGGACCATTACAAGGTTTTACTCATCCAACACTACCTTCCCTCAACTACTGAAGAAGTTCTAGTGGTCCTTGATGTGAAAACTACCCCAGGGACAATGAATGATGTTTTGGAAACCCACCTAATACCGGCCTACTTGAGTGGTTAGACACTGATCTTAATAGTTCCCATATCCTCTATAGACATAACATGAAAATGGGAAACCTTCAGAAGGTTCTTGAAAGACACATTCTTTTGACGAGAGTAATGAGATCTTCTATAACCAGCTCCATATTGGACGGAACCTTGATCCCTTGAACACTCATAGCCCACTACCTAAAACTCTACTCTTTAAGATTTCATTTTTACCACACTCATGAGGATTAACTCCCAAATAAACTATCCTCTCAATAAACTCATACTTTTTCGTCACCTCAAGATACTTCAGGAGAATAAATGGTATGACCACATACATGATCACTGGGTGAGAATCCTCCTCCAAAGTTATGATCTAGCCTCCTCATTTGAAAAAAAAATTGAAGAAAATTATAAGCAGTCCTGGAAACTAATTCCAAGATCCTTCACACTAATTCTCCATTGGTCAAGGGAGAGAATATATTACCTCTTGAATTCCCTCATCATCAATGATAGAAACTCTTCTCAAAAATCCATTTAAAATATAGGTCACAGCACATCTTCCTCCTTGTTGTCTCCAAGAAAAAACAACCACCACTGATGAAAAACACCTCAAATTTCAATAACTACCAATGACACCCAAAACTCATCTCATGCTCAAATAGGACAAAAAGTGATCTAAATCTCCTCCATCCAATTATCTATCTCCATATCTGAGACTCTCTCCTAGTATATTACCAAACCCTATCACTAAAAGGCACACAATGCTCAATTCCATGCCCCATCATCCTCTATCTGGTCAATGCTCTGATGATCTATGAGATCATTTTATTGAAACTTAAATACCTGATCCAATAATATATGGAGAACATTAGAAACTACTAGAAAGTATAGAGAACATCCTAATTTAGATATCATGGAATTTTATAAAATCTTTTTTATTTAATTCATTTTATTCTCCAACAACAACCCAATTAAAACAAAAACAAAATCTACCATGAAGCATTCACCTATTTATGGTGTCTACCTTGCAATCAGGTCTACCTCATTTGGAATTTTAATAATCATAGATTTAATAACCTAGATCCCAGGGGGCCCTAAAATCTCGTTTCATTGCATATCTCCCTAGACAACAGTATTCAACAGGATCATCTGGCTTTATTTCCATACAAACCCCTGAAATCCTCACATTTCCTAACTCCAAACTTCATCTAATCTCTCATCCACACCTTTAATTCCAGTCTTTCATAACCCCCATCAACTAAATATTTCATAATCAAGGGTGATAGATAATAACCCCGAGTCCCACCTCTAGTTGGCCCTAAGTTGGTGACTAGAACCAATGGTGTAAAAATATCACAACTCGGTGGATTTACCATGGATAATATAAAACATGATCAGAAGATACGATAGATAACCACCAAGAAAATCTTGAAGATAAAATAAATCTAAACCAAAAACCATCCCACAATGCATGAATAATGTAAACTGTTATATATAAAAGTCTCCAAATATACAGAAAGACTTGTCTATACTGTTACTCCACAATAGATTCAACCCAATCTAGTAAGTCTATATCAGTCCAAAACGTCATCTTGGAAACCTGAAAATGATTTTATATGTGTAGGGTTAGAATAACATGTATACTTAGTTGGAACATATCAAAGGTATCATGCGCACAAGTCAAAAGAACATGCTAATGTTCCTATGAACAAATAACATGACCAACAAGCACCTACATAAATCAACTATCCTGTAACCCATATTCACCATGGCTTTCTCACCAAATCATTCATCCAATATAATAATATATAATAGATATCAAAACAAATAAAGGTTCCCCACTTCCAGATCCCCACTAGATTTCCACTATCACACCACAACACTGAACATCCTCTTCTCTCATCCCTTTCATACATACTGTATCAAATCACATCAAATCACACCATGATTAAAAACACCTAGGACATCTATGATGTGGGTTGTGATGAATCCCTACCTACCCCACTCTCATAATATCCAGCATTCTATGCAAACATTAGGTAACCCCACATCATGTCTCATTATAGACATAACAACCATGTCTCACCCAATGACACCTGGACCATCACTACATATATCTCCCATAGAAACTTCGACCATCACTGATGAAGGAAAAGTTGGGGGGAGGGGTTAGCCACCCATCCATATCACCTCCGTCCTTGATGTTGGGTAAGAACACCTGAAACCCAGAAACTTTGACCATTAGTAGGTTATCCAAATTCGATGGGGTATGTATATAAATATCATAAACGTACATGATATAAAACACAATATACCCAACCTCTGGGTTTAAAAACACTACACTATTGATGACAACATCACCACCACTATACCACACATCAACCTTGACTACCACTACAACCACTATATGCAACACACCACACTACTATCACACAAGCGACATAACATTTTCCACTTTCAAATGCAAACTACACCAATTTATTCATTAACCCAATTTCTAAAAATCTACTTTCATCCCATTATTTTCAATTACCAACACATTGATTAATTTATTTCATTTAGAATCATAATTTATTCCATTGCTGAGGGGGAAACTACACAACGATGGCTTGCCAAAAATATCCCATCTCACAATACCTATCATAAAATCACTACACTAACTAAAAAATCATTCCACACAAACCAAAAACACATCACACCATGTCTCCATAATGAAAAACAACTTCACAAATCACAACCACTATGATGAAAAACAATCACACGCCATAGACCACATCACAACCACTGTACATCATAAACACTGCACACCATATCACATAACTTCCCACATCTCATTACATCACACATCACATCCTTTCCAATCAACCACTGTATCATAACCACAAGAATCACACAACCTAGTCGGTCACCTCCATAATTATGAAATAGTCCAAACCAAAGAAGCCAACACAAAAGGCACCAAATCAAACAACAAAAACACACACCATCTTCAATAATTATTTAGGAGATTTTATCATATTACCTATTTATCTAGCATGGATAGTATCAAACAAATTTTATTCTATGGAAAACTATTTTCTCAATCAAATATACATTAATTAGAATTTTATTCAAGGTATGATCACACATCAACAAAACAATTATCTCAAAGCATATCATCTACATCCAAGAAAAGGAACCCAACAGATATAATTTTTAATATTGGCCACATCGGGTATAATAACATAAAAAATAATAATCAAGGCATCCAAAACATGTGATAAATTCCAATACCCATCAATATAAATTTTGAAAATTAATTTTCTTTACTATGCCTACCCTTAATATCAATCTAAAAGAAAGAAAAACCATGAAGATCTCACATATAGAACATAAAATTAGTCATTAAATGGATCCCCTACCTTGAATAACCTTTTTTGTTCATTCTACGCACCACATGGAAAAGAAGAAATAGCATGCAACCCATAACTTCACGAGATAACCTTGGATCAACCTAAACTATATCAAAGGGTTGTTAAAAACACATACCAATAAATATAAATAAAAAAACAAAACTATATCAAATACATGAGAGAATAATGAAATAAAACTTGGAAATGAGAGAATAGAACTTACCATGGATCCCTAAAACTCAATCACTAGAACCCAAAGATTAAAGATGGAGGAAAGTGGCAGGAAGATCACTGAAAACTATTAGGGTTCTTAAAAAATGAGAAATAAAAAGAGAAATGGATGAATGATGGGATAATTGGCCAAACCATACCTATTTACAACCTATAATCCTCCCCTTTAACATTATAAATTCCATGAGGGCTCCATGTTATAAGACATGAATCCATTTAAGGTCATAAATCTCCCAAAATTCAGAATTCCGCTAAAAATAAATTCAAATCCGACTAAATTAACACATGGTGTGAATTTAAATTTCAAAATTTGTATCCATTTCAAATACTCCTACACCATCTTACACAAGCTATTAATTTTCTAGCTAAAAAATCTGTAAAACACCAACATACGTTGTAAACCCCTCTTTTACAACGTAAAAATACTGCTACAATTATTATGAAGCGCCAACCTCCACAAAAACTCCCCTAAATTCCCCTAATAACTCTACAACTATAAATCCATCAATGTAACATGTTTAAAAGGTATATATAATTACATAAATATTCAAAATATAGTAGATACATATCATGTCTAGAATCCATTATGTTATTTATTCCTTTACGTGTAACCTCAATATATTTTGAAATTTTATGTGTACTTATAAAAATTAAAAAAAAATTAAATATATTGAGAAATATTGTATAATGAATATGATTCTTGACTTTTTCACCAAACAAAAAAGTGAAAATATCATTAACATACCATTTTTCCACTATTTCATTATTATGTGTGTGTGTTTCTGACTTGCACTACTATTTTCTAAAGAGGATATCACATTATTATAACAAAATTAAATAATTATTTTCTACAAGCTATGATATTAATTTTAAAGGAATAGGGCACAACCCATTGAGTATCCCCCAAGAACATGTTGGGTGTTACAGGTAGTGTCCATCCTTTATAATCATTCATTAGAATTGATTAGGGATTAGAAAAACAAGATAAATCTAGTACCAATTGTTTGTGCTAGAGGATATAAATATAGGGGATAATTTCATTTTTAAAATTTAAAATGAAAAATGAAACAAAAATTTAATTTAGAAGTGTTATATAGTTTAAATAAGAGAGAACAATATTTGATATAGGAGTTCAACAAAAAGATTATTTATAAGTACCAGTTTTTCATCTCTTTCATATTATCAGGGTTCTATTAATCTATTTGATTTTTTGGTAGTATTTTCACTCATAATAAAAACTAATATAGTTTATTTTTAATATTTGTAGCAATAAACCCAATTTCCTTAAATTTTGTGCTAGTAAGTACCCAAAATTCAAAAGAGGGTTTGTTTGATAAAAATTAATAAATAAGAAAATAAAATATCTCACAAAATAAATATTAGAAAATTATAAATGAGATAAAAATGTTTAAAGAGGGTAAAATTGAGATATAATGAAAAATTTGGCTCTAATATAAGTGATTATGATAACTAATACTATATAAAAATTTATAGTGGCTTATTTATAGCATCCCATAATTGATGTTTTATCTTAGAATCAATAGAGGTCAATTAAATACATTGGGGGTAAAATAGTCATTATATTATTTATTTCAAAACGGTTTAATTTTATAAAAAAAGGATTCATGGTAGATGGTTGGAACCTATAGTTTGTATGTTAAGTTCTTGTAGGCCAACAAAAACATTCTCCACTTATACAAGGAAAATTAAATGTTAAATAAAAAATTATAATTTCATATTCATACTACTAGGTACCTAATTAATCATTATTGGGTACCTGATGTGTGTGCTAGAGAGTTACTTAAATCTCTATCCACATCAATTTGTGGTATAAAACTAAGTGGTTGGTGGGTAATTCCATCATGGGGTCACCCAATTTCTTTTAAAAAATCATCTTTTCTCTCAAAATAATTAATAAATAATAAACATGAAATAAAAACCAATTAATTAATAAAAGATAATATTTTTTAATGATTATTTAATTTTATAGATGAGTGGTAGATGAAATTTTATTTTTCAATTAGTTTCTTCATTGGAACTTCTTTATTTCATGTATATGTTATTATCACTTTTCATGGTTAAATTATGTTTGACTGTAGCTCACAATAACTTGTCTATTCCTTTTCACTTTCATAATTCCTAGTTTTTTCAATTAAAATATTTTGATTTTTATCATTTAGGATATAATAGATTATCACTTAGGGTGAAACATCTTGATGTTTAAAAAATGATCACATTTCTTTTAGGGAATAATCAAAATTATTGTTTTGAAAATTTTCTACTCATTTCCTAAAAATCAATTACATGTTTTCATCATCCTACATCTTACTCTAAAATAACCTACACACCATAAAAACCATCCAAATTAATATATGATCAACATATATAAACAAATTTCTCAATAATTAAACCAATATCTCTAGAACTTAGGCACCCTAACCTTCATATATCAAATTATTTTTCATTTATACATAACATTTCTGAAGAAATTATTTATTTTTATATCCACATTCTATTGAATTCATGACTTTTCTAAAAATATTTCCAAAATATATTAACAAAATATAACTTTAAAATACGGGAGTTCAATACATGAAAAATAAATAATTTTATGATTAGGATAATTATCTCTAAAAATATAATTAAATAAGCTAATAAGGGGATCTTAATCCCCTAATAAGTTAGCAAAAAATATAATTTACAATCTTGGGTCAACCTGTTAGTTCACTGAAACATTCTCAACACAAGGCCTGATGTGCATTCCCAATTTCCACAAGATGGATACAAGCACCAATGGTATCAAAACACAAAAATTTTGAACTATTTCACCCTATAAAAATATTTAAAAAATCAAAAAATTGTTCCAAGAATCCATTATGAGGTATCCATACACTGAATCGTCAGGGTAAATGAATAATCAATTTCTAACATAAAAACCCACCAATAAGTAATTTGAAAACTAAATCAAGATAAAAAAACCAACACATCTCAATGATTAAAATGTATAAACAAATACATAATAAAATTTATACAAAACAGACCAAAATAAATGAAATATGAATGTCAGTGATACATGCCCATCCCCAAAATATACAAAAAGGGGAACTACATGAATTACATCCTCATGACCCACTATCACCACCTCATCTTTGTGACAATAAATTATGAATAAGTATTAATGGAACATCACCCTTACCATTTACTATATTAGACAAAAATAGGTTTACACACACATGAGGAAGTGGTTGTTGGGTGTGAGTAATCCCTTATTAAGATGCATCATAAATTTACAAGACACATTTATAAGGTAAACCCATAACTATACTTTGAAATAAATTTATAAATTAACCTTTTAATTTACATGTGTAAGAAAAAAATCATTTATAATTTTATTTTATATGGAATTTTTTTTAAAATAACTATATCTTTGGGAATATAAGTAAATATAAATTAAAAATATGTTAGAGAGTCATCACAATGAGAAAAAGGTAATAACTAAAACATGCCCTGAATATAAAAAACATGGGACTTCGACCTAGTGTCTAATGAGATAACCTGATACATCTCTAATAGAACAAAATGTCAACAAATAGTGTGATTCAATAGAAAAAACCCTAACTTACCATATTAGAATCTCTAGGTGAGAAACCCTTATATAGGGTATGAACTACACTATGGGATAATAGCCAGTGCATAATCTATTCTTGGAGAGAACACAAGCCTATTACATGTATGAATACCCATGTTTCCCATCAGAATCTATCCGAAATCCAAATATTATGTCACAAATAGTCAATATGCAATGTTAAAGTTTTTTAAAAATTACCATAATATATTCAGAATGTCATAATAATGCCAATCAATGTCAAATAACTACATTTATACACAAAACCTTATCAACCATAACCTAACTAAAAGTATAAAAAACTATTTATAAATTCATTTGAACCCAAAACCAACCCTTTGAAGAATTTTAACAAACACATTATAAGCATGATAATGAGTTTTTTGATAAATAAAACTCAAAAACAATAAAAAACTTTATACAAAGATAAAAATAATCAAAATAATGAGAACTATTATATCCCCAATGTAAAAAATTTATTTATATTATTAAGTGATTTGAATTTTTTTATAAAATCTTATGAACTAAGAGAAAATAAAAAAAGGAGTTAATATAGAAATTTCAAGATAAATCTATTTGAATCAACGCACCTTATTCAAATATCAATAGATTGGGATGGGTGATGGACTTTTAGAACCCTAAAAACTAAAGTACCTCTAATTAGCCCAACCCTAGATCAACAATTTTACACCTTGTCTAACTAGGAAAAGAAAAATAAAAGAAACATTAGGAGAAAGGGAAATTGAAAATTGGGGAGGGATAATTGAAGAGGGAGAGGAATATTACCTTGAGAAATCTATTTAGAATTGAGGTGGAGATCTAATTAGAGAAATTAAGGTAGAGAAATTCAACCACGGACCCTTAGAGAATCTGCATGAATGAATGGGGGTAGAAATGTGGGTCTGAATCAAAATAGGGAATAAAAACCATGAATTATAGATTTTTTGGGAATAATGTATGGTTAGGTCACACAATTAGGGTAATCTTGTACCTAATTATGATTATTTTCTAGATTGAAATCTCCCATACACATATAGGGTGACCATGAGTTTTATAAAGAAATCTAAAAGTTACAAATTTCCTCTCTTCATCTCGAAATAATTAATAAAAACAATAAATAAGACAGAGACATTATGAGTTTCAAAATTTTCCTCACATGGAACTTTCTCCCCAAAAAATTACCTAACAATCCTGATCAAAAAGTTATTAATGAAAATTCTCTCTAATTAAATCCTCATGATTACAAATATCATCGATTTCATTACCATGTAATTGTAGTATATAGACCAAAGTAATAGATTTTTTCCACAACACTTTATCGTAATATTCAAGAATATAAATGGAATGATCTAGTATAGCAGTATAAAGCTCTAAAAATAGATCTTGTGATTTTATCATAGGATATTGGTCCAGATAATATTTATTTAATTGGGATACTTGAAATACAAAATGAATATACATAAAATGGAATAGTATATCTATATAGTGTTACATATTCTTGAGATTCTCCACTATCACAAATAGCCTAACATGCTTAGAAAATGCTTACCCGGCTTCCCTAATATTCAATATCCCATATAAGGATAAGACATTAGAAAAAACCTGTTCACTGACTAAAACATATAAGGGATAAATTCATTTAACAATAAATGAATATCCCCAATAGAGAAAACTCATCCAATTTAGACTAACAAAGTCGGGATCAACATAGTTATCCGTATAGATCCTTAAACAGATACATCTTGATCAACTATTGATAACAATTATTCTATTTTAATTCATTAAATGATAAATGGTTCACCCAAAAACCAATAATGTTGAGAAAAAAAGTTCAAGAAAATATTTAAGAATCAATATTTTACACTCATTATGATTATCTATTTACTAGTGATAGTTCATGCTCAACTTCTAATGAGAACCCATCCCTTCCAAAATACCATTCCAAATCCTAGATGAAAATTATGGGTATTGATTAGGAATTATTTTCTATGGTACTAAATGAAATTCAAGATCAAATAGATATATATATATATATGTTATTATTCCATTTAATTATTTTTTATAGTAATTGAGTGGGATGATTTCTTCAATCAATCAAAAATTACCCAAAAATAATTCCTTTCATGAGTATAACAATGTAAGAAAAATAAAAGGTCCACATATATCTTATTCCATTTCTATATAAGAATAATAATAAACTGAGAAATTAAAATTTTATGTTAATAAACTTCCTTTAACATTTTATAGTTGAGGCAGTGAGACATGAGTTCAGTAACTTCGGAATTTATTCTTGGCCATAAATATTGATGGTTGAGCTATTAAAACATATTGGTAGCACTGTGGTGAGAATCCTAAATAGAATGATGAAAATATATTATTACATCTTGTGTTATGAATATATTAACCATGAACCTATTTATAAAATATAAATCTCTATCATGAGACCATTTCTAATCACCCAATGTATCCCCACTATTTTTAATTGATCTTATATGATATAAATAAGGATAAAATTATTACACTTACCAAATTAAATCATGCAAGGAACTTGTGACCTACACACTACCCAATAATACCTAATCACCTTATTCATTTATATATAGATATATCATGGGTAAAGGCTCATTATATTACATTATTCCTCAAATTACTTCACTTTTTGAGCTGGTTAATTTCTACTAAAAGCATTAGTGACCACATTCCATTTCCCTAGAGTAAAAGATAAATAAAAATAAAATGGTTGGAGACACTCCATACAATACCTCTATCTGAGATTAATATCCAACTAGTAGAAAATATATATCTAACTTTTATTATCTATGTATACTATAAACTTCTCCCTAGATAGATAGTGAAACCAAGTCTTTAATGAATGCATCACTATAACATATTATATGTTGTGAGTGGGGTAACTCTGTTCATGATGGTGTAACTGATGAGAGACATATGCTACAATATTCTCATGTTTCATAAAAAACACAAATCTAGTACCCAAGGAATCTTAATAAACTATATTAACTTCACCAATATTAGGTAGAATTATAGGAGGCATAGAGTTTATCATTTATTTAAACTCATTAAAGAAATTCTGATTATTTTCACTCTATTAAGTCTTACTCCCTTTAGAATAAAAGATGAAAAGGGAGATGTTTACTTGGATATTTCTTGTTTAAATTACCTACATTATCTAATTAGACCTAGAAATATTTTTATGTCAGATAAATTATTGGGTCGTTCCCATGACATCACCACATGAATCTTCTCAATATCCATAAAAAATCCTTTTAAATGTCACTAGAACGAGGAATTTCACTTAAAAAATCATAAGTAGTCACTTATATAGATTAGAATACATGACATCATCCTTCAATATCCTCAAAATGATGTTGAAATAGTTATACTGATCCTCTTACATCTTAAAAAAAATCCAATATAAAATCCAGAAACACAAAAAAAATGTATCTAGATATCTACTGAGAATATAGTTTTTATATTCATTCATAATCCCAAATTGAATTTCCAAATACCCATAATTCTTATAACTACTTATAAAGGTGGTATTAAATTTTTTGGCTTCTTTTATACTAAAAGTATAGTATCCTGATGTAAGTAGAATCATGTAAAACCATCTATCTCTATAGAGTTGATCATGGATATCATCAATATGAGGTAACATATACTTATTTTTTACAGTCACCTCATTTATATTTTGATAAAAAATAAATATTAAAATACATATGTCTAATTTATTTGAAACTAAAAATGGTTCTAGTGATAGTAACATAACATGGTGTATCAAATCCTTTATCTCAGGATATTCAAGCTATATTTTTAGTTCTTTTAGGTCATTTGGATCCATTCAATATGAGAATAAGTAGATGTGACTCATCTCTAGAAGTAGATCAATGAATAATTAGACCTCTCTATCTGATGGAAAATTTTAAAAATTGTAATGAAATACTTTTTAAAACCATTAAAACACCATATGAGTTTGTAACTTATATTCACAATAAAATTATCCAAGAAACAATTAGACATTTTACAAGAGATAGTCCTGGTATCACAAATGAATATCCATACTCTATCCAATCTATGATCTCACTCCTCATAGAATATATGTGTTAGGTTAGTTAAGTAACCCACCATCCAAATCCATAGTGTCACATACCACTTCGGGGGTTTGAAACTTGTAATTTTGAATGACCCCAATAAAAATCACAAATGTGGAACATGCCTTCCATAAGATCTAAATTCTAGGACTCCCTTATAGACTTAGTGTTTGGAACCAAGAAGACATCAAACCCTAATCACAACAGCGGTCTTACATTAAATTATTTCATTCAATTTTTATCTTCAAAATGAAATTATTTAAATAAAAAACAAGAAATAATAAGTATATTATAATGAAATAGAACAATCATGACACATGAAATATTTTTTTAGGGAAATTTATACTCTACATGAGAATACTAAAACCATTCATTACAGAAAATGGAAACAATAGAGAATCTAGGATATTTTAGAAACATTATTATAGATATACTACCCAATCCAAGTGACACGGGACTCATTCTAGAAACCATATCTAGAATAAATGAAACTCTCTAAAAATTCATATAGTGGAAAATACATATGCAACCACTTCCATTAGAGAATTACCCAAGTAGAAGCCATATCTAGTCAATTCATTTAAGCAAGTGACACATGTCATATATCTATACATTTTCTCCTTATTTTTTAGTAGGCTTCACTGAATGAACCAACTTTTTGAACTATTTTTCTATCCCTCCATTTAATGATGGAAACTAGCTGGCCACCACCACCTCAACTGATCTACTCGGTAAATAGTGAATGCTCCATATTCTCAAATACTTTTTCTAAATTCATATACATGCTTTTTGAATATTCTCCCATATCCAACACTTTTGTAAAAGCATCTAGATATTCATTCAATTTTCCACAATTACCACTATCACCTAGAATATGTTTTTTTACTACTCTCCCACTTTTTCTTGATATTTATTTTGTATTAAAGTGTGTTTTGTGATATTTTCTGTAAATATATCAATATATTTTATTTTGAATGTTCCTTCAGAAATTTGGGAAAGTTTTTGGGAAGATAATTATGTAGTGTATAAAATATTGCTTAATATTTATAGGAAACATTTCTCAAAATGTTAGATGTTTTTAATTAATTATTCAAGTTCTAACACCTTGAAGATATTCATATTCTAGGAAAAGTTTTTTATGATTTTATAAAAAGTGTGAGAAGTAGGTTTGAGAATAAATTTTGAGCTACAATATATAAGATAAACTATTTTTATAATTTTTATTTAATGGAAGGAATTATTTTCCATACAAATATATGTATGATGTTAAAGGGGTAGATCAAGTTTCATACCTAGACCAATGGACAAATATTTTTGAAAGAATAGTTCCAAACACAGGTCTCTGAATTGATGAAATATTTAGGGAATTTATTATGTGATGGAGTTATGAGTTATGAAGTACATAGAATATGTTTTATAAATATTTATCTATGATTTTAAATTCTTTAAAATATTGAATTAAAAGTATCTACTGCATAATGATTAGATAGAGAAATTTGGGAAGTTTTTTTGGAATAAATAAATATAATGTAATGATCCATTTAAAGGAATGTAATATATTTTCATTGAATAAGAGAATGGGAAAGTACAAAGTACACCATATAGAAGATAACTTTTGAAATCTATTAGCCAAAGGAAATCTATGTTAAACACTTGATGGAGATATCAATGATGTTGAAATGGTTTAAGTAACACAAAATATACTCTCAAAAGATCCAATAAATATCTGATAGAGAAATTTGAAGGCACACAAAATAGAAGAATGAGGTAAAGTTAAATGGCATCAAATAGATGAATATAAAATGAAAGGACGTCAAACTAAGAAAATAAATGTAATAAAAAAATTGTTACCTATGAATTGAATTGGTCATAAAGAAAATTGAAGATCCACAAAATAGAGATATGTTATATCATCAGGCACACATATGGTCAGTTTAATAGAAGGAGGTTTTCTAATATAGGGATACCAGATGGAGTTCTATTGGAATGAGAATGATAAAGGTGAACCAATAGATAGATAATTCCCAATAAATTAAATATTAAGATATATTCTGTACAAAGGAGATCTAAGAAGATTTATATAAACAATGTAGAGTCTTTAACATGACTACTCTAAGCTATTATTCATTTTTTACTAACTAAGAGAGGTCAATGAAGTTTAAAAAAATTCACTAACACTAATTTTAATGAAAATGGAAGAAGGTTATAGATGTTAGAGTTTTCTAAAATATTCTAGAATATTCTATAATTTTAAAGAATTATCCAGTTAATTTTAGCTAAGTGGGAAAACATATTAGGTTCTCATAAATTTGTTCCTAATGGATGCCTATATAAAGAGGAGTTCAAATTGTATAAATTCACATTATTCACCCTGTTAACATGCTGAATTTTTTGTGGTAGACCGAGTTTATAACTAATTTAACTTTTATGTTGAAAAATATATACTCGACTAAGTTTCCTTGGAAAAATAAGATGAAAATAGAGAGTTTACAAATATGTTATTAATTAGTTAAATAATATTGAATCATATGGAGGATCTTCTGTTAGAGATCCAGTAGATAGAGACCCAATGCTTGGGAAACCATTAGAAAGAGGTAAAGCATAATAATTCATTAAACAGTGATATTAAGAATGTCACACTAAACCAAGTGGGATTTTAGGAGAATCATATAGATATATTGAATAAATGTAAAAACTAGATAGATTCAACCAATGAACATTTTACGTAGATATATCTATAAAAAATTCTATAAAATATTAGATTGAGTGCATCCAAGTATTTTGAAGATTGAGAGGAAGTTTTAAGACCAAAAAAATATTAATATATTCATTGGATATCTTGATGTTTTTACACATGGGATGGTGGTCCAACTTACTTGTAAAGGAAAACAAGATATTTCTATAATGGATCAGAAAAGGAAAACAAAAGTGATTTTTGTTATAGGTATAATAAGTTACTAAAAGGATTGTTGTTTGTGGTGTACAACCATATATGAAGAAAAGGGATACAGTTAGGGTAGTTAGGGTTTATAACCAATTATGGTAGAATATCTATTTATTGGGGGTAGAACCAGGGTTAGCTAGAGGAATGATTACTAGGGTGTAGAACCAGTTATTTCATGTTCCTTTTTAATAACGTGAAGATAGTAAAAGAACCCATTTGTATGGTAATAACCAACATGTAAAAGAGTGTGTCTTTATACCAAATCCTATACTTATCATGTGATAATATCTCCATATATATTTTTCATATTAATGGTGTGGTTTTTATTTATATTTGAGTAAATCATAACTCTAAAAAGTTTCAACGGTTATTAAAATATTAATTAATGAAGATAGATTTTTTCTATAAATGAAAAAAGGATAATTGATTCACCCGTATCAGTGATCATACATTGATATAATGATATATCAATTGGTATCAGAGGTTAGGTTCCCTTTGAATAATCTAACTCTGAGAAATGATTATTTGAATTTGGTGAACAGTAGTAGAGTTCCAGTTTTTTATTGTAGAAACCATCATAGTTGGAATAATATGATGTTACCTTATCTTATAACTCCTTGACTTAAAGTTGTATATGCTAAAAAAGTGATATTTCAACACATTAGTGAAGTTTATGTGATAGTTTTTGATAAGATAATTTTAAAAGTTTATTGAAATGTTTATAATTCTATGTTCATGTCTATCAAAATGAATGATTCTACAAATATTATGGTGTTTTAAATGGATAAAAATGTGGGATAAATTGATAAGTAATTATAAAAGAAATGAGAATGATAATGATGATAAGTTTAAAATATATAAAATCATGTTTTATGATGTTAATATTGATTGTGGACAATGTTTCGAGGGATACATTATAAGATTTAATGAAATATTAATTACTATAACAAGTTTTTGTGAGAAGCTGAAAGGATATAATATTGTCATGAAACTGATGAGAAACTTTTGAGAAAGATTTGATGAAAAAATTTCATCTCTTAATGATCGGTTATATTTATCTCTAGATAAAATTTAGAATATACTTATGGAATATGATATGATGAAAAAATTGTTTTTTTAATAATTAGAAGTAATAAATAGATTTTTAATCTTTATTAAATTGGAATATCAACGATAAAGAATATGAGGAAAAATAAATTTATTTAGAGGTATTTAAAGGAGGACCTCAAAAAATTTATTTCTATTATTTATATACGATATAAATAATGGAAATTTAATTGAAAATGGTAAAATTTATCTTAAATGTTTGAATTATAATAAAAATTTATATTTTACACAAAATTCATCCAAGAATAAGTATGAAGGTACTAATTTATAATAAAATGATAAGAAGTATCAGAAATAGAAGTGGAAGAAAAAAAAGAATATGTTTCCTTAAAATAAAAAAGAAAATTTAATTTATTAGAAGATTCATGATGAATCATCTAGAAATGAATACAATTTTCATGTCAACTTTGTTTCTTGAGTTATAAAATGAAATGGTTCATCAGACAGTGATGATGATAGTTAAGAGAGAACATAAATTGGGTTTTACTAAAATAAAATTTAGATGCATAACTTGAGTAAAATACATAACTCAAGAAGAAAATGTATAAGTTTAAGAATGATATTAAGGAAAAAACTTTTTATAAAATTTAAATATTCCAAAATAAAGAGATAAACGTCAATGAGATTAGATATCAAAAAACGAATGTTTGTGAGAATGATAGAAAACTAAAAAATTATAATGAAACATCTTCTGGGAAAGATAATATGAACTTGAAAGAAACATAATTATTGAGGAAATTAAGTAGACTTGGTTAAAGTTAGTTGAATTTGAGAAAATGGTAAATATTCTAAAATAATGTTTGGATAAGAAAGAAAAAGAGGTGCTAAAACAGAATAAATTTTTGTTATAACACAAAGTGAGTTAAGATAGAAGAAGTAAGACATCACCAAAGTAGTTTAGGTTAAAGGTTAAACTTTTAAAGATATTAATGAAAAGGGTTCACAAAAGTAGGTTGTTTATTTACCCAAATAATCTCATATTTCATGTAATTTTGTTAATAATTTAGGTCTAATAATTAATATTTTATAGGAATATTCATCCTCTAATAAAGAGTGTAATTTATCCATAATGTTTCTCCTTGAAAAAATAATTTCATATTTTGTTGAAATAAAAGAACAAAAAAACATAAAATTAGTATTAATATCAGTCTAAAACAACAAGGTTTAGAGGTCTCTGAGGGTGTTGTAGAGTTTTTGGAGATAGATTATATTCATGTTGGTACAACATGTTTCTACCAGGGAGGTATGAACTATGGGAGATATATTGAAAAACAAACTTCCCAAAATTTTATGATTTGGAAGAAAAGATTGTATAAATGGTGAATAACATAAATTCATCATGAAAACCATGTGAGAAAGGTAAAAATTTTGATCAAGAAAAGTCATTTAAAAAACTAGATCTTTTTATTAATGTTGATAAGGAAAAAAACAATTCATACTATTTTGGATGGAAAAAATGATCATTGATATAATGATGGACAACAAATAAAATTATAATAAATAAAAGTGAATAAATATGTTTCAAAATATTGAAAAAAGTTGAAGATAAGTTACCATAAGGTAAAAAGATGAAGAATTAAAAGAAAATCAAGAGGTGTGAAGAAGATGGTAATGTTACAAAATAAATTATTACTATCTTATAAGACCAAGGATAATTCTGTAATAAAACGTTACAAACTCAATGTAATAAATATGTTACAAAAGTGTAAGGGAACTTTATAGCTTCAACTAAAGATTGTACAGAAGAAAATAAATCACTTACAAAATATATGGAGGCTAATAACAATAACGAAAGAACATCTAATGAAAAATATAACAAGAATATATAGAATTTAATACTAATATAAGATTCTTAGTTTGAAAATTACTTCTAAGGAACACTGAGGTTCCTCATTATTCCCAATACATTTCTTTATTTTAAATAACTTTTAAATAATTGAAGGAGAATATGTAAGGAAGTTGTTTAAGTGTTATTTAAGTTTTAAAGAATGTTTAAAAATACATCATGGGAAATTTTTACCACCATAATGAATAATTGAGTGTTACCCTGGATGGGTAGAAAAGCTAAATATGACGTATGGGTATCAATTTTTCTTAAAAGAAAGTTTGGTTGATAAAAAATATTATATATTGGGAAAATAATGTTTATATATACTTGAAAAAAATTTAAATTCATGTTAAAATGGGTGTATGATTTAACCTAAAAAATATCTGTAGATATCCCTTGATATAAAAATTTTAGAAGAAACATGAGGAAAATATCAAATGAAGGAAATGTTATGGAAAACATTTACCACCTTGATTTTACACTCATTTTTTCTACATAAGGTTCACCCACGTAGACTTAGAGTTTTTTAGGTAAAGTCTATTTATTAAAAAAATCATGTGATTCTATTTTTTTCTTTAGATTTTTTTTTGAATTTATAATATTAATAAAGATATGTTGGAATGGCCACATTTAATTTGGGTTTCAATAAGGGGGAGAAGTAATGTATGGGGAGAAGAAGATAAAAATATCATATGGGACGGAATTATTGATCACACATATTGAATTCAAATATTTAAGAAGTTTTATGTGGGTATTGACAATAAAAATGGGGATATTTTTATTCCAAAGTGTATTTTGTTTTATCTATTGTCAATATGTTTTTGTTTTAAAATATACTTAATAAATTTAGGGATGTTTTTAGAAGAGAATTAAGGATTATAATAAAGTTTAATTAAATTTTATAATAAACATTATATAAAATTTCATATTACTTGAATTTATTCTTCAAGTTCATTGATATGAGGAAATTCATGATTCAAGAAAAAAATTTATGTGTTTTTACAAAGTGTGAGAAGTGGGTTTATAAAGAAATTTTATGCTAACGTTTATCCATAAAATATTCTTATAATATTAATTAGATAAATATAATGATGTTGTAGATGAATATTTATAAAAATTCAAAGGGGGAGATTGAGTTTCATATGTAGACCATCAAATGAAAATTTCTGAACAAAGAGTTTTGAACATATTTCTATAAATAGATTAACTAATTGGAGAAGTTTTTATAAGAAATATGTATAATTTATTATGTTTTTTGAAGTGATTGTATAAATATTGGTTATTGTTGTTGCATCCTTATAGAGGCAGAGTTACAAAGTTCTGATGTATAATGATCAGATAGATAAATTGGATAAGTTATTATCAGATGAAAAAATAGGAATCAATTCCCCTTATGAAGGAATGTTATACAGTTGCATCTGAAAAGAGAATGATAGAGAACAAATTACACACAATGAATGATGGTTTGCCAAAGATATCATCCATAGGAAACCCTTGAGGAAGACTAGTTTTGATATTAGTGATGTTTCAATATTTTAGGTGGAATATAATAAATACTCCAATGATACCCGGACTAACATATGGAGAAATGTGAAGGTACCCAAAATAAAATATTGAGATAATGTTAAATGGAATCGAATGGATGGACATTATATGGAAGAATATCAGACTAATAAACTCAATTTCATCACCCAAAGGTTATATATCATGTGCACTAGTTGGAAAGAATATTTAAGATCTGACGTATGGAGATATGTTATATCATCAAACACACATATGATGAGATAAACGTAAATTTGTGTCTTAACTTAGGGAAACCATGAAGACTTATTTCAGATAGAGAATGTTGAATGTGTACCAATAGATAAAAAAATCAAATTAACTAAATGTAAAGATATAAACTGTAAAGAGAATATTTATATATATTTACATAAAAAATGTAAATTCAATAACATGATGGGGATGAGATAATTTTCAATTTTTAAAATTTTTTGAAGTTGAGAATGTATTAAAATGTTTATTAACATTGAGTTTAAGGAAACTGAAAGAAGGTTTATTATGCTATAGTTTCCTAGAATCTTAAAGAATAATCTATAATACCTAAAAATAATCTTGTTAATTTTCAATGAGTAGGAAAAAATTTCACATTCCAACAATTTTGTTCCAAAGGGTATCCTATATAAATGGGAGTTTTTATGAAAAAAATTAACATTGTTCAACTATATGAAAAGACTAACATTCAGAAGTTTTTTTGGTAGGCCAAGTTTCCAACCAAGTTAATTTTTAGTTTGAATAAGAGATACCATACCAAGTTCTATCAAATGAATAAGAATAAAAGTAATCATAGCTAACTGAGTTATTAATTAGTTGAATAAGACTACATAAAATGGGAGATATTAAATCAGAGATCAATTAGATAGAGACTTAATAGATGGAGAACCAAAAAATAGAGTATGAAAATATAGATTCATTTGATATAGCTTCTGAAAATATCCCACTGAAGTGAGGTGTATTAGAGGAGCATCAGACAGATATAGAATGGAAATATCCATTAAATAGTGGGAAACTAAAAGGATTCAAATTAAAACATTTTATAAGGGTATTTTCAATACAAATTTCAAGAAAAGTTCTTATGGATTATAGTTAGGCCATAAAAATAATGCTATAAAGCTTCATGACCAACATACTCTTAAGAGATTTATTGAAGATATTGAAGTATTCTCATAGGTGAAGGTGAGAAAACATTATTGTTAAGGAAGATAATATCCTTCTATATAAGATAAAAAAAGAATAAGAAAATAGATGATATCTTGGGGTATAACTAATTACTGAAAATGATTGTTGGTTGGTGTGTATAACCAGTTGTAAACATAGAAGATATAGTTAGGATAGTTAGGGGGTATAACCAACTATGTTAGAAGAGAAGATTATTAGGGGTAAAAGTATGATTAGTTAGAGGAATGATTACTATGGTGTAGATTTATATGATCCATGTTCCCTTGTAATATTGTGAATATAGTAATAGAATCTATGTTGGGGGTAATAACCAACATGGAAATGAGAATTTCATCACACTAAACCATGTAAATATTGTGTTTTGATCTCTATTTATATTTTTTTCATGTGAAAGGTAGGGTTGATATTTATATTTTTGAGTATTATAACTATAACCTATTTTATAGTTTTGGAAAAGTTTCCACAATGATAATAAAAAATTATTATAAAGAAAAAAGGGATCATTAACCCCCAGTGATCCTACATCGATCCAAGAGAACTTCACATTCATTCTGAATTCAGGTTTTATCCTCCTGTATCACTTTACATGGAACATGGATTGTACCAAAGTTTATGCATATAAAACCAAGTTCCTTCCATATTTAAACATTTATTTTATATTTATATTGTATTCATTATTTACTATCTTGGTGTTATTTTAATTACCTCCATCTAGTTCTATAATGTAAATTTCAAAGGTACCATATCAAAAATCTCAAAACATAACTAAAAATGAGTTTTCACACCAAAAACTAATAGTCTCTAGCTTGAGAATTTTTTTATAGGATATAATTAATAATATCCAATATGAAGAAAATTTTAAAGGCTTATATAAGTCCTTAAACCACTTTTTAAATTTCATTTATTATGTTCCCTTTCTTTTTTAGTTTCTGCATGATTCTTCACAATGATTTCGATCACCCAAGACCTATTAAGACAAAACCAACCCCATACTTTATAAACTATGACCTAACTTTCAATTTACATGAAGCCGTATTAATTCCTCTATAAAGTTTACTTTGATTAAAGTATCTACGAGAACTATTAAAATTTGTTGAATTAGAATAAAAAAGATACATCATGTATTTTTGTGCATAGAACTACTCCTTCAGGACACTTCATTCCTGAAACGCTACGACTGAGATTCCATAATCTGAGAGCCTTTGGCATATCTGAATTTGGTAATTACATCAAAATAAATGTACATATAAAACTTCTTCTGAATTGTGTGGTATTATCACACATTTTTACTCCCACTAAAACTATATATGACCATTTTGATCATTGTTTCCCTGTGTATCCAAGGAAACTAGAGGTCCTTTTCTCCCACTATATCCCAGCCTAGTTCTAATTTATTCAAGGATCACTATTGATAATATATGCAATTTTTGAACTCTGATGTCCTCCCAAAATTCATTAACATAGTTCCATAATGAATTTATTCATCCCCACTCCATAAAAAAGAAACATTCTTAATACATTGGAATGTTATTTTTTCAATATCAATGTGGTAATGTTTAAAATATTAAAATAATTTTCAGGTGAGAAAATGGAAAAAAATCATCAATTTTGGACTTGGAGTATCTCTAAAAGATCTTTCCCCAAATAAAATGGAATAACATTGATACAAAAGATAACATGCATGTTTAATAATAATTAAAAAATTACATGACACTAATGAGAGATAATATTTTTAAAATTATCAACTATTTTTCAATAGAAATTAATCCCGTGATTTAGATAAAAGGAGGGGAAAACCTCCTACTTGATAGATTATCAAATTGGATACAATTTTTTAAATGTATTCAATCATGAGTTTCAATTGTTTTATTCATTCTTGAAATTAATTAAAGTTCATAAATTGACTTTAATAATGATCCTAATGTGTCAATAAGCTAATTTTAATGGGTCTTAGTTATTTTAAATATTTTTCTAATTAAACTAAATAAATCTTACACTACTAGTTGGTATTTTTTATATTTTTTGGTTCGATGATGAAAATGAAAAAGGGGAATACGCATTTCCTATGAATTTTTCTTGAAATTATGACTTAATGATACAATTTGTATCAATTTTTCAATTTCTTATGGATTTCCTTGAAATCTATAGGACTTCTTCCTGTGGTTTTGTACGTCTTTGGATTTGGATGAATATGTTTTCAAAGGAATGAGTTGTAGCATTTCATAAGTCTTCCTAAATTTTATAAGACTTTCCTTACATTTGTGTAGGACTACACTTTGGATAATAAGACTCTGAATTTACAAAATTTGTATGAAAATATTTTTATGAATTCCTTCATGGATTAAGTGCATCCCTTTTAAATTTTTCAATAACATATATAATGGTACTGAATTTTTGTAAGGTTGTGTGGTGATTTTCCCTTTAACCAGTGTATCTATGTAAAGGTACTCCACTATCAAAGATAGTTTGTCAAGGTAATACATATTTGTATCATGGTACTGTTGTGGGTGATAGATACATAAGGCTAACTATCAAGGACCCTCAGATACTTAGGGTATATCAACCATTATCAAAACAAGGATAAACTCCCATTCATAAATAATTTTTTTGGTTCACCCAAATTTGGTGATAACTCTCCGAAGATACCGTGTGAATATCATTATGTTATAAGTTCATTTGAATATCATTGGAAAATTCATGTTGTGAGAAATATTTGAGAGGAACCCCACTGAATCCATCATGAACCTCGATCTATGCACAAGGTGTAAAATTGAGAAGGAGTTAGGTGCCCAATTTTTGGATTTTTCCAAGGTATATCACTCATTGGATTAGGAATATGTTGCATATATCACTAATATGGAATAAGGATGAACTATAAAAAATTAACACCGACTGGTACTATAATATAACCATTATTCATTGCTTGAGATCGGCTTGTCATTCAATCGAGCTGAGTCGCTACTAAGTTACTTTTTTTATTTTATATATTGTCTCTAATGATGAAAAAATGGGGAATATATTGTTCAAACCAAGGATAATATCTTTATTCCTTGTTGAATAATTATACTCTTTAATGTAAAATTTATTATGGTCAATTATTTATAAGTATTTTACTACTTACTAAATTGAGGGTTTCTTCTGATCTTTGTTTTTAAATTCTTCTTCTCTCATTATTGGATTTTCACCAAAAATAAACTTTTATTTATTTCTCA
The DNA here is from genome assembly GCA_963277665.1 of Viscum album. NCBI lineage: Eukaryota > Viridiplantae > Streptophyta > Magnoliopsida > Santalales > Viscaceae > Viscum > Viscum album. The sequence goes on from OY728157.1 coordinate 1,436,106,669, forward strand.
TCCAATGATAGTTAGTTGGCATTTGATCTGAGAGTGACTGTAGATATTTTATCACTAGTATAGGTGATATTAGGGGATATAGTTATTATTTTATTTCCTTTAAAAAGATAAAATAAGATTATTAGGTTGATCAGTCTGGTATAACTTGATAAGAAGAGGGAAGAGGAAATAATTTGAACAATTATTTAAAAAAACCACAAGGGAATAATATTAAGATAGACTACTATCTTTAATATTGATTCCATAACTGACCTAATATCCTTCTTCAACAAATTTGTTCACTATTTATTTTAGCATACACCAAACCCAAAAAAACACACTAAACCTCCATCATATCTTAAGAAATTCCATTTTTTATTAGTTACTAAATTTATCATGGTTTATTGATTTTTTTTCTCAGGTCCCTACAATTTTCCTCTCATCAACTTAGTAATTTTTTAGAGAGCTATTATAGTATTATTTTTGTTTTTTTCTTTTCATTAGAAATTATTTTAATATATTACTTGATGTAGTTAAAGTCACCTCATTACATTCAATTAATAAGATGGGAGAACTACACAGGTAAGACATAGGGATCAAAGGATCACTAAATAAGAAGAAAATGAGTTTTCATAGTCTCACTAACAAATTAATCACACTCATCTTCTTATTATACTATATTTAATATTTATAGTGAAAAAATGGAAGATAATTTAGCTTAGTTTAATAGAACTTTAAAATAAATATACACTCCTAGTTAAAAAATATTTCTCAAAAACCCAATAATCAATTTTATTTTAAACAAAAAAATTGAATGTTCTAACTCCTACCTGTGTTTCATGCATTGGTTTGAGATGATACTAAATGAAACATGAGTCTTTTTTGGAGTGTTTCCATAATTTTGAACCCCAAATAATCTCAAATGATTATATAATCTTTATGGTTTTTTCATTTTCTCTCAAATTATTGGCCAATTAGTGTCTATAAAAGATAAATACCAGAGAGGTCACCACATGGGATTAATTTTTAAATGATTTTGACTAGCTAAAAAAGAATATCCAGGAAGTTAAAAAATAAATTAGATAATATCTCTTTGAGTTTTGGGAGATATTTAAGTTATTGGTATCATCATATCCATATTATCCTTTTGAGAAGCCGGATTCACTTGTATTGTTTTGCCTAGGATTTAAGGACAAAGAATATAACCTACTGGGTTCTTCCTCTAAATGAGAATTGTTTGAAAAGTAAATAGTTGAATTAATAAAATCTATAAAGGGGATTTCTCAAAAATTCATGACAATTATGCATAAGAACCAAAACTAGAGGAGTTAATAAGGTAATGTGTTATAACTCTCCCTTAAAAAAATAAATTGAATAAGTAACCTATATTGTAAGATAGTTATCACCAAATTAAGATTATAGACAATTACTTACCACACCCCCAAGAGTGTGAAATTTTTCCACTCCATGCAATAATAAATTTATGGTAAAACTCATGTTCAAGGAAATAATAATTGTGGTGTTTTTTACTATAGGAAGTAATAATAACAACCAACCAAAAATAAGGATTCAAGAAATAATAAAACATCAAATTTGGAGATGAAGACTTGAAATCTTCAAATACATCTTTTCATAAATCTTTTCCACACCCTTACCATTCTACACCCTTTTAATGTAATCCATCACAATCTTCTAACACTCTATAAATAATTGAAAGCATTAAAAAAATCAATAATGGACCAATTAAAACAATTGGGGAAGTCTCTAACTGGTTAATAACCTACCCTCAGAACTCACAGATTATAATCAAAGGATATGAATGGATAGTTTGGATGGATCATCATTAACCACATAAATTGTCAAATCATGGTTAACATAAACTCCCTACCCATTAAATTCCTTTCTCAAAGGTAAATTTAAGATATATTTCTTTAAGGTGTGGCAAGAAGGTTAAAATCACTAAATAATCAACAATGTGTGATGAATATGGAAGTGGAAATCCCAAGGAACATGAATAATCAATCCTTGAAAAGAAAATAGAAGTGTAAATTCCAAAAAATACACCCCTAGTGATGTAAGAGAAGTTAAATTTCATGATAGAAGATTGTAACATCTCAGATTTGGGTGATGCCCAAAGGTTCCCCATACCTGGTGGGTCACATGGCCTCAATCACATTTCCACGAATTCCAGAGGCTGTCGACTAGTAGCGAGTGTCTTGGGTGTGATAGTGGTGAAACTATGCCCTCATTGGAAGAGTAACACAATTGAAATAAATAGTAAACAATAACAGAAGTAGTAATACCATATAATAAGTAAATAATTGAAGAATGACAGTATAAACAACTACAACATATTTATATAAATAAATAATGCTTGTCACATGTATCTATGAAGGCAGACATACAAGCCACAATAATGGAAATACTATACTGAAACCAAAGTATAGAAAAGTATTTAAACTCCAACAACATCACAAGCCTCAGCTTAGTCTCATGCTCTCTAGCTCCAACATAACTTAATTACATGAGAAAGAAGGTAACTTTCCCTTATCTATACCTACAATCGTATAATCTATTTGTGCCCAAAAGAATAACCTAAATAGGGTGTGAGACGAATCCTACTAGGAAACCACCAAATTATATATTCTTAACTATCATTTAATATATATATATATATAGCAGGTAATATGCAGGAATTAACTAATGGACAATGAAGTACACAAAGTAAACAATCCTACTATTTCCAATTACATTCATTTACATTTATTAATTACTCAAACCATTTAATAATGTAGCCTCAGGATCCAGCCTAAGATCTACATCCCCTTGTAAAAAATAGAAAATAGATGTCATAAAATGTCATCTAACAATCAAGTACGACAAAGTCCAAGCTTGTGCTTTGGCTTGGCAGACTCATCACAACATTCAAGTTATCAGATTGACCCTCTGGGTGGATAACACTGTCTAAACCCCTATGATAAAGTGTTCAAAAAAAATAATGACTCTCTAAGGAAGCACTCACCGTCAATTCACCATGTGGTCTTTTAACTATAAAATATGGACTCTCTGAGGAAGCAGTAAATATCAATTCCTCATATGGTCTTGTAATGGTATACTATAGACACTCTGAGGAAGCACTCACCATCAATTCCCACTATGGTCTCGCAACGTAAATCTAACACACTCTGTGGAATTCCTTAGTGTAAATTCTCCCTATGGTCTAACAACACTAGGTTCTCACAACCCTGTGTAATAAAATCTTGCACAAATGATATCTAGCAGCCCAGAGTAATGTCAAATACTACAAGGATAAGCATATACAATTCATAACACGAGAATTTAACAAGAATTAATTATCAAATCAATTCCAACATAACATGTAAGGCATATAAACCTAGCCCGCCTTATAGAAAACCTGGAACAAATGGTCATATACATTCAAACAAGGAACTATACCCATGGGTTGTCCCCTTAACATTAAATTTAGTATAATATATCAACTAAAACGCGTAATCTATCAATCAAACTAGGGTAGATGATATCAAGGTTCAACTCCTTAACACGAAATACCTGAATGATGGGTAATCGGCACTAAGTCATATATAACTCAAATAAAAACTCTGAAAGGCAAAAAAAACACCTAATTCAACACTATATGGTGAACAATCTTGAATATAGGCCCATTAATCCACCTAGAATATCATAGATTTATAGAAACGTCAAAAATGATCAATGATGAATAACTAAAGAGAGAGGAAAAATACGGAAGAGAGCCTATAGGGAAAGAGAGAAATCACCAATGGGAATCCACCACACCCTGCGTCACCTCAATCATAACTCAAATGATGGAATGAGAGTCACTCAACGATTCTTTTCCATATGTCACTCTCATGTACGAGACATGGGAAGAAGAAACACATTCTAGAGATTAGACATGATCCCATTCCGATTTATAAAATAAAAATAAAAGTACATGGTGTGTTCATTTAATGTACACACTGTGTACATGCCTCAATCGGCCCCCATTTTAGATGGTCTACACAGCTATGTACTCAGCTGTTATATATCCAGTACACGGCTATACGCGACTAATGGATACATGGTGTGTACCCAAGAGTAAACAACGTATACTTAGAAAATATCCAAAATCAGTTGTTTTCCTCAAAAACACCCAAAATCAAGATCCATACATGAAATGACGATTTGGGTTCTTACAAAGACCTATATTATCCCTAATCTCCCTTTCTATATGATTAAAACCTCCCTAGAGAACCGAGAAGAAGAATTAAAATAACAATTTGTAGAGAAATTAAAAATAGTGGAGATAAAAATCTATATATTGGAGTTAATTCACCAAATCCCAAGGTATACATGATTTATAAAATATATGTACACCATAATAGGAAATTACAAGGTTCTTAAAAGGTAAGTTTCGGTAGAAATGTGTTTTCTTATAAGCCAATAATCAGTTAGGAAATATCAAGACCCAAATATTTTATATAACCCATGCACCATAATAGAACACACTTTTCACAATGAATTGTGTGAGTTTGGATCATGAATTTATTTCATTCCATACTAATTTATTTCATTCATTCTTATAATAATACTCAAGACATCCTGGTAGGTTATGTAACTTTTTTACTGAACCAGTTCCTACCCTGTTGATGTTTTAGAATATGTTTCTCATAAGACGAATAATATTACTATTCTCTATTAACTTTTATAGTCTAAACATGGAATAATAAATAGGTATATGTCATAATATTATTATTACAGGTAGTACATTTCTTAAAACTAAAGAATCCATAATAAATTTTAATTAAGGAAAACATTGAAAGGATTTTAGAAAATAAAAAGTTGACTTAAAATTTTTATATTTAATAAAATTTACCAATAATAAGAAATGTTTTTTACACTAAAACATTGAAAATATTTAATAAATTTCAAAAATATATTCAAATTTTATATAAAATAATTCCACTAGCTGAAGAATTTGAATCAGCTAATTTTAGTGATGAGTCCATTTTTAAAAATTAACTAAAAATAGAAAATATTTTGTGTGCTTAATAATATGATGAAATATGTGAGGAATATTTTTATGATTTACTCAAAACTACCATAAACACATTTCTATTTCATATGTTTTTTTAAACATTGAGAACACTAAATTAGAAACATCTTTATGAAACCTCATAAAGTAGAACTAATGTTACTACCCTCAAACATAAAATATAATTATTTAAGGAAAAAAAGAAACCGCCCATCCTAATTTAAAAAAATTGGGATCTTAATAAATTGTACTAACTATTGAACACTATGAAAGAAATTCTAGAGAAATATTATGGTTATTAGGAGACAACCTAGATAATAACCCAAAAACTTTCTTACAACTGATTTTGATAGAGAGTGAGTAAAAACTAGTAATAAAACCCCAAATAAGGCTCAACCCAACAATTATGAAAGTTTTTAAAAAATAATTTTAGATAATTTTAAAAGCTGGAATCATATACTCAATCTCAAACTCCCAATTTGTGAGTCTCATTCAATTTTATGCCAAAAATACTAGATTCAATATTTTAAAAATTGAAAATAACATGTTATTACCCACTATGATTCATAATATTTGGAGGCTCTGTATTAACCCTTTGAGATGAAATCATGTGGCATGAAAGAATCCCTGATCAATCCATTTTATATTTCAGATGTTAGAAAGGATATCTAGGAATGTTCGCTACTACTTTCTTGATAAATCCACTTGGTATATTCAGCTTCCAATAGCTTCAGAATACCAGGTTAAAATAAAATTTAGTACATTCACTTACTAAAGAAATATCATTAGATTATAAAACTACCATGATACTTTTCAAAACTGTATGGTGGTTATCTTTTCATAAATTAGGATGAGATTCTTAGAGGTATTCCTTGATGATTTTACTCTTTATGGTACATTCATTAAAACATATCTTCAAAATATAGAATTTTTTTAAGAAACTAATTATCAATAAATTATTATTAAACTTTGAAAATATCAATTTATTAGTAGAAAACATATATAGAGACATATAATTTCTTAGAATTTAATTGAATTAGATAGTTATAATTTTGAAATCATTTACATATTACCTTACCCTACGAATTTTAGACACACTGGTTCATTTTAGGCCATGATAAATTCCATAGGAGGTTTATTAAAGACCTTAGAAAAATTTCATTTCCCTTAACCAAATTATTGAAAAATGTATCCGGATTTATATTTTATGATTCATATAGGTAACAATTTTATAAACATAAAGTTTTCTTGGGTGTGATTCATATAATCTATCCATAATGCTAGATTTTCCCCTTTAGGATATTGTTTAATTCCTGAAAAGTATTCATGGGAGTTTTATTATCCTAAAATACTAATGGGTAATCACATATGACAAAAAATATTTCGCATTTCCTATAAACTTACAAATCAATGACACAATAATATATAAGGATTTTGTTTCAATTTTTTTGGAATTAGATAAGTTTTGGCCATATGAACTTGGAATTAGCTATACAGAACTCACATATTTTATGGAAAATGATGAATAAAATCCATGAGTAGTGATGTGGATTCTAGTGATGAAATACATTAATTTAGAAATAATGGGAGGGAAGGGATTTTAAAATCATGTAGTAGTACACATTAGTATATTCCCCACAATACTGTAGTAAAAACACAAAAATATAAAACCTTTTTTTGCAAAGCCTTAGTATATAACCTTAGATAATTCCCTCCCTAGTGAGAAGTTGTATAAAGTCATCCAAGTACCCTAGAATACTCAATTGGTGATTTTTTCACAGAAATGGAACCCCCCTTATTTACTCATCTACAAACTATTAATCTAAAATCTATGAAAAATATTTATATCTAGGAGGATCCTTATTTATGGAAGATTTGTGGTGACCATGTTATTAAGAGATCTCTCCTTGAGGAAGTGGTTAAGTATAAACATTCATTTTTTCACACACTTGTATGTGGAGGACATTTTGGACCACAATGAATATATAAGAATGTTTCATAAGGTGGATTATTTTCACCTTTATTTTTAAATATTTCCATGAATTTTTCAAAGCATGTATAAATAGTCAATTTACTATAGGAACATCTAAAATATAATAAATTACCCATCAAACTATAATTTTTTGTAAAGTACTTTTTGTATGTGGATTATATTTCATGGGCCTATTTACTATATCTTTTTATTTAACTTCTATTCAATTATAATTAAATTATATTCCAAGTAGATTCAATAAAAATAAACCCAAACTAATGATTCTAATGTTTTGATTGATTTTCTAATATCAAATATTTTTTTAGGTTTAGAGTCCTTTGACCCATAATCAATGAGTAAGGAAAAATCTTCTATAATTAGAACTTGGAAACCCTCATGAAGAGATAGGGAGTGCATTGTAATACCATAATTGCATACCACTTACAGAAAAATGGGTACTTTGAGGTGTCAAATAGAGAGATCAAGTGTATATTGGAAAATATTGTGTAACCCACATAGAAGGATTGGAGTAAGAATCTATAAAATACATTATGGTTATATACAACTTCTTACAAAACCCCCTTGGTAACAAACCCATATATTATTTTTTTAGTGAATAAAGTTTCACTTATCTAATAAGCTAGAGAACAAAGCCAACTTACCATTAAATAGAGTGAACTTGGAGTTTTGTAAGACTGAATAGAATACGAAGATCCAAGTGATAGAACTAGAGGATATGAGAATGGAAGATTATGAGAACTAATTTCAATAAAAATTGAATTCAAAGTCTATATATGATAGACTTATTTAGAAAAGACTTTCATATTAAAGATAAAGTTTAACTTTTATCTACAATGATAAATACCATTTTTGGTAAGATTCATTCTAAGTGGACTGGACCTTTAATAATAACTATTACATTTTAATTTCGTGCATTTTAAATCAAAGTAGGTAAATCACAGCGCCCCTCCAAGGTGAATGGGTCGAGTATGAAGTAATTCTTTGGGGACTAGTGGATAGAACCAATTGATCAACCTAAAATCATCCCCACTATTGTTGAATAAAAGAACCCTAGGTTGTCACTTTCCTTCACACTCTTCTAGATACTCAATTTTTGAGTCTTCTATTCCCAATAAAATTCATACTGAAATTAATTGAAAGTTTGGTCTAAGATAAGTGGGGGATAGGAGAAGTAATTTGGTATTTAAATACTTTTACTACTTTTTTTATAATCCAATTTCTTTTTTCATGGAATTAGAATGAAACATCTATTTTTAGAATCAATTGTCTCTTTTTTGTAGTTTTTTTATAATAAAACATGATCTCCAATTCTTCCTTTATAAGAAAAATTATCACTCTAGTGTGGATGGATTTCATTACTTCCAAAATTATTGAAACTATATGATTAAAAAGTGAAATTTATCACTATTTTCATACATGTATTTTATTTATAGTTGGGAAATGGGATTTCAAAAGAAAATAAATTAGATGAATAAAAATAAAAAAATTAAAAAATAGTAATTGTAAACTCAACTCTTGGAAACCTAACCATAATGATTGATAAAACCTCAGGTAGCCTCTCTAAAATGCATTTGGATAGCTCAAATTAAATATTGAACAACAAGAATATGAGAACCCATATAGTAGTATTTCTATGAAAATAAAAGTACATGTGTGTGTGCATGTGTTATCTATAAAATAAGAGTTAGAGTAATCTGAGAGATGGATTTCCACGAATTAATTATTTTCATTTAGTATCATGATTAGTCACAGGGGATACTCTCTATCTTGATATGGTTTACTTCTATGTTTATCTACCCTCATCTAATAAGTTTATTTCAAATTCATGGATTAGAAAAATTAAATAAATATTGATTTAAAAAGGGGTTAAAATATTTATATAATTATAAACGTGGATAAAAAAGATAAAGTGATATGTTTTAATGTCATTTAAGATATGGAAAATAAATTATAGAGGAGAGGTAATTATAAATGTTCCACATGTTAAAATATTGTCTTCTAAAGGATCTATCTATTTACAATCCCAAAACTAACACTTCTAACTAAATTTATGTGATATAATAAGCTAAATTCATAAATGATACATGATATTTCATCCAATGAATGAATATATGATTTTCTTCGGATCTAGGTTGAGTATTTACTTATAGATAGTAATAATATTATCTACTTAATATAATCCTTTATATTTATTGAGAATATAGTAGATTAATTGTGTAGGAGTGATGAACAACAGTTTTTTTAAAATATTAATTGTTTTCCAAATTAAATTAACCCTATAATTCAAAAGAAAATTGGGTAATCTCTCCGTACTTGTTACTCTTTTAAAATGTAATTAATTTTTTAAATAGATTAAATCTTGAGTTTCAATTATTTTTAATTTCTTGGAATTAATTGAAATCCATATATTGAATTTAATAATTATATAAATGTACTAATACACTAATTTCCAGGGGGTTTGATTATTTTTAATATTTATATAATTAAATTTAATAAATACTACAATAAGAATTGTTACTTTTTCATGTTTTTAGGTTTGAGGATAAAAATAATAATTGGAAGATCCATTTTTTATTAAATTTTCCTGAATTCATGAATTCGTCCGAACTTTTGAATGATTGTGTCAATTATTCATTACTTTCCCAAGATTTCATAAGAATTATTTCTTGGGTTTCTTATGGATTTATATTTTTCCAAGAAAAAATTTTAAAATGTATGAGCTATAGCATTTCCTATGACTACCCAAATTTCATAAGTCTTTTATTTCATTTTAATAAGGATTTTAGCATGATATTAAGTCTTCTAGACATTTATAAATTTAGATGATAATAATTTTATAAATTCATTAATGGTATAATATTATCCTTAAAACTACATTAAATAACCTACATAAAGGTATTTCCTCAATTTATAAGGTTGTGTAATGGTTTTCCCAGGATCTAATGCCATGGTGTAAAGGGAATTAACAATCAATGTCGCTACTTTAAGTTACATTATATCTACATCAAGGTACCCTTATTTTGAAGTGGTACATAATTTTAACACCCAACAAATCAATAATATGTAAGAATATATCAATGATTCCCTAAATGGATAAGGATTAAGTTCAATTCAAAATCAATTCCTCTAGTTAAACCAAAATGGGTAAGACCTCACCTAAGATACCACACCAAGATCCAAAATATGTATAAAAATATGGATATCATGGTAAAAATATAAGTTTATTGGAATATTCAAGAAGAAAATACCTGAATCCGTCGTGATCTTTGAGCTATGATTGTTGTAGAAATCAGAGAAGAAGCATTTGGGCACTGAATTTGATAATTTTACAAAGGCACAAAAACCATTATAGGAGGAATAGGTGGCTTGTGTTAGTCATGTGGAAGAAGAATACACTACAAGTTAGAAACCTCGGTTATTACTATAATGGAACCATTTTCATTGAAAGAGATAGTGATATTGTTCAATTGAGTTCACTTGGTACTAAATTTATTTATTTATTTTTAGTTTTCTATAATGAATCCTATTATGGAATGTGATACCATTAGTGGATGAGCAAAGGTGAGTATCCCCATTCCCTATTAATGAATTATTCTCACTAATGTAAAATTTATTTTTCTAATTTCTCTTCATTTGTTTAGATGCTTACTCAATCAGGATTTTATTTTAATATTTGATTTTAAATTATTCTTCTCTCATTCTCATTTTTTCACACATAGGCTAGTCAGATTTACTTCACGATCTATGATGGTGAGAAGTAGGCCAATCTTGGAGTTAGTAAATAAATCCAATCCCTAGGATAATAAATATTAAGGAAAAAAGATTTATTAGATTAACTATTTCAATAAGAACACACTAGGTGAGGGTGATTAGTGAGATCTCTTTTGATTATAGAGAGTAAAAGGGAAAAATATTAATAATACATTAACTAGAGAATAATTTAATTTTTTGATGTAATACCACTAGCTTTAAAACTGATTCTAAAACAAAACAAATTTCCCTCTACAAAAAATATTATCACCATTTCTATATCTCACCATGAACCCACAAAAAACACACCAAAACACCCTCCTCTCTGGAGATAAAACGAGTTCCACTAGTAACTATATTTTTATAATGTTTATTAATTTTATTTTCAAGGGCCTCATGACCGACCTCTCATCAACCTCCATTTCCAAGACATTCCACATGAAAACTCAATAGCTAATACATAAACACAAGATATCTTTATGGATCTAAAAAAATATTCATTATTCTCATTCAAAGTATACACCATGTTCTCCATGAAAAAAAACTTTTAGTGATTCAAGTACAATCTTATCAAACCAATATTGAATCTTCTATAAGATATTTCAATCCTCTTAATACATAAAAACTCGTCACCTCATGGATATAGACCTCAATATACCACATCATTCCAGTATCTTCTTTTAACAAATTTTACTCTTATAAAGGGATTTAAATCTTTATACTTGTTCTTACGAAGAAATCACGCATACTTCCATGATGCATAATCACTAAAGTTACTTAGTATAATATCATCTATGAGAACAACCAGAGCATGATAAGATTTCAATTCAGTGATCCTTCTCCTCTCAGAACGACATTCAAATTTCATAACATTCTAATGCCACACTCAATGAATGTTTTTAACTCCCTTCATCCGAGCTCTAGTATGACTTAATGAAACTAGGTTTTTCACTCCCTTCCGAAATTATTGTGAAAATGAATACCATGACACAAAATCCATACTCTAAAAGTATATTTATCTAGAATTAATTATCCTTCTAAAATCCAATAAGAAAAAAATATCTTGTCACACTTTCAGTTATCTATGGAAGATCCTATATGATTTTCCACATTCCATCTATGTAGTTTCGTATAAAAATATGCACACTAGGTGGTCAAAACAATCATTACATAACAAAGGAATGTTAAACACTCCTTATGAAACCTAGAGTAACATACCTCAAATGGGTTGGTCAAAATATGTAAAAAAATAAAGATCTTTTTATATATGTTTCGTATAATAAAAGTCTCATTTTTCTAAAGGGGTCTTGAATCCTTGAACCTTATTCTTCCAAAAAAAAGTTGTAATCTCATTCATATATGTAATAATATCTAATTAGAATCTCGACGAATCAATAACATTAGTAGAAAAAAAGGAATTTGAGACACTTGTGTTAAAAAATATAGGACCAGAAAATAAAAAATGGATAAATTACATCTAAAATATATTATCCTAGATTTTGATTCCCTGAGAGTATTTTCCATAGTATATAAATGTCTAAATTTGGGCGTGCTCTACGATTTTTTTCAGGATGAGAATTTTAAATTATTTTTCTTCACTCATCCCATATAAACGGATGATACCCTTATCTCATTGATGTATAAAACCACCTCTAAGATCCCCAATTATAAGAAAAACCATCCCATCTATATTGAATATGTGGGAACTAACAAATACATTTCAAATGTCCCATATTCCTATAAAATTAAAATACCTTGGAAGCTTCTTAATAATAAAATTTTGAGTGACCATAATTAGTTTATTGGAATCATTAAATATTCCTTGAAACTAATGAATTAAAAGGATTTGGTTTAGAAGGACATCAAATACACCCTTTTGAGATTCCTCATGCTTCCATTTTTTATAGATATATAGCTCAAACTTCCTCCAATCAAAATAGAAGATCTAATGAAACCAGTATACCCTGTAATACTAGTCTCATACATTGAAGAAAAATTTACACCTAAATATTGGTTATTGGGTATAATAGAAAACTATTAAATAATATATCTATCCTTAATCCCTACTCAAACTAATAATCTTTTAGAAAATCATTAATGAGTATTTAAAGAGAAAATTAGACCAAATCAGTAAACTGGGTGTCATATTCTATTATATCTTGATTCTCCTATTCCGTGGTCATAAAATCTTCTGATTTATCTATCTAAAAGAACTATGGGAACATTAATTTGTTTTATATCTCATTAAACGTAGACAAGGTAAGACACTCAAGTATATTTTCCTACAAAACTAATTCACACCACTTATGGATCAATCCATTAAGTATATATATGGTGATTTTTTCGTTAAAAGTAATAAAAATTGGTTTATACTTGAAAATATACTAAATATTCTCTATATATTTCTTAGGTTCTAGAGAACCATAGTACCAGAGTTGGTAGATGGATTTTTCTTGGTTAACTCTTGAACTAGATCCATTGTACATGCTTGATGTTTCTCACCCTATTTACCCAAATTTTGAATTGTTTAAATAATTTTCTTAATAAGTGAAGGATCTACATGAGTTTTTTCTTGCAATATAATGATCCAAATCTCCATATATTTTATTTACTAGGGGATATCACATCAGAATTATCTATAAAAACATAAAATAAAAAGGCAATCAATATCCATAAATAATACCTATAACATCAAAAAATAGGAAAAAAAATTTAATTAATCATAAAAAGTGATAATAATAACAAGAGAAATTTCAAGTAATAGGGGAATTAAAATACCAAATATTTTTAATATTAAATTATTGGTGAGGTTTGGTAGATCATGGGCCAAAAAATGCATATCCCATTAGGGGTGTATATAATAGGTTGCATTGTCTATGCATTTTTTTCTAGACCATGGATAGTAACCATATACCTATTTGTGGAATATTATTTTAAGCCTAAACTGGTATTTACTAACAATAACTCATACAACCTTCAAAGAATTTATAATAGAACTAAACCACATCAAAATATATTAAAAATAGAATATAAACCTTATATTCAAAGATAAATTCTCAACCACCATTGTTAATTGTGTTTTATAATAAGAAAAGGTTTTCTATAAAATTCCACATACCTATCTCTTTAGATCTGGTGAATTTATCTCCAATATAAATTTACTCTAAAAATAAAAAGTGGGATCTAATACCATTTTGAAATGAACTAGTCTAGGTGAACCTCCCATGTCACAAGATCCAACTCACCATAAGGACTCAAGAATGTTCCTGGTACCTATAAGATGGTGAAAGGCTCTGAAGGTATCAAAACTCACCAACTAGGAATGATTTCATCCTTTTAAATTAAAAAAATAGTACCATAAACACCCATCAGGAATTCAAAATGTGGTATACATTCATTATATATTTATGATAAAGGAATATGTTGTTCCCAAAAAAGTTAACCAAGTAATTATTATGAAGAGTAAATAAATATAAATATCCAACACATCTAAATTATTAAAATATATAAATTGTTACAAATTGAGGGTTATATAATAGGGATATATATAAAAAATGGTTGAGGTGGTCGATACATGTACATACCTAAAATATTCAAAACATGTGGGAACACACAGACCATCTCCCCATGATCCATGGTCACCACTCAGTCATCATGTCATCCAATTATTAATAATGATTAAAGGAACGCCAAAAAAGCCACTACCTCACCTTTACACGCATCATATATAACATGTTGTATATAAAAATTAGAGTGTGTTTGTAGGTTTTTATAATTCTTCTAATATAATACAATCATTAATTAATATAACTCATTTATAGGGTAAAACCATAACACTAGTTTTAAATAATATTTGAAAATTATTTTTTCCTTTACGTGAGTAAGAAAATAGATTACATATATTTTTATTTTTTAAAACTAACTTATATGAAAATGAATAGTGTGATATGGAATGTAAGTAAGTATAAAATAAAACTCTATAAGATAAGCATCATAATGAGAATCAAGGTAATCAGTAATATAGTCATGAACATAACAGAACACAACACAAGACCTCAAATTGGTAAATAATGAGATAACCTAGGACCATGCTAACAAAACCAATATTTGGTATATGGTATGACCCAAATTAAACAAACCCCAACATACACTCTTATTCTTAGTAGGAATCAACCCCATATCCAAGGCATGTAATACCCTAGGGTAAACTATCAAGTGTGTAATTTGAGCTAGGGGATTACTCATTCTAATTCCATTTATGACTACCTAAGGATCCCGTGCGAATTAAGTCAAAATCCAAATATCATACCACAAATATTCCACATAATAATTTAGAAACTAATAACCCATCAAAAAAACTTTTATAAATTAATTTAAATCTAAAACTACCCATTGAATCAACTTGACAGACACCATGTTGGAATTAAAATTTGTTTTAGATAAAACCTTTGAAAACCTTGAAACACCATTTTACCCCAAAATAAAAACCATCAGAGCATTGAGAACTATTAAAATCATAATATAAATTTTTAATTATATTATGAAGTGATAAAAAATTCCATGAAAATATCAAGAATAATGTGTAAGTCAAACAAAAGGAGGTTCTATAGAATCACCTATTTGAATCCATTTGAAATTATGTGACTTATTTAAATATGAGGAGATAAAGGCCCTTTTAGAACCCTAAAAATTAAAATCAATTTGATTAAGTCAACCCTAGATAAATACATATCCACCTAAGAAAACTAGGGAATGTAATGTATAGGAACATAGATGAAGAATTGAAAAAGTGAATAGGGGAGGGAGAAATATGATAGAAAGAATAATATTACCATGAGAAATATATATTAAATTAAGGAGGATTGTAATAGTTTGATCGCTCTTATAATGTTATTTGGGATTTTGTGGGTGCTTGTGGTGTATTAGTGTGCCTATGGGTGTTACATATTGAAGGTGTGGTCAGAAGATATGGTTGTTCTACAGTTTTATATATCACACCAAGAAGGGTTGAGTGGTGGTATTGTTCTTCTGTCACCAAATTGGGTGTAGGTGATGTGTAATTCCCTAAGATTTCGAAATATATTTTTTTATAAATTAATATTATATTGGATAGCTTTCTCCACACACAACACCAAACTAAAAAAAATCAAACACATATTTTTTATAAACAAAATTTTAGAATAAAAAACCATTAGAAAATGAAAAATATTTTAAACAATTATAAAGTCATACAAAATAGAACTAAGAAAACGTAAATTTTTAAAGGTCCATTTTCCAATAAAATAATATTTTTTTTATATTTCTTGAATTTTAATTTAAAATAAAAATTTTATAATTTTATAATTTTATTTTTAAAAAATTGACCTTCATTATTTAATTATATATATACAAATTATCCAAATGAGAATATTTGAATTTTTTCTAAAATAATTTTTTTTATATGGATATTAAAAAATATATGATTTTTCAAATACCATAAATTTTGTGAAATTATCATAAAAGATAAATTCCATAAAATATTATTAAACTATATATATATATATATATAAATTAATAATTTAAAATAAATCATTTTAAAATAAAATTTTGAATTTATTAAATCCATGTATAACAATTTGGAAACAAAAGTAATATTTTACTCTAATACCAATTTTTATTACAATATATTTAAAATTACTTTTCATCACCTATAGTAATTAATTATATCAACATATATTTCATAATTTAGAAAAAATGTTTCATATTATTTAATAAGTTTAATTTCATTTTTGGAACAAAATTACAATAACTTATATTAAAATTAATAACCACAAAAATGGTAAAACTATTATTTTCAAGGAATTGGATTTACTTATAATATTTAATTTTTATCTAATAAAATAAATTAACCACTCCCTAAAAATGAATTTTTTTATAATTATTAATCTTATATATAAATATTTTATCACTCATTAAATCTTTAATCAATACTAAATTGTATTAAGAATAATTAATTTTAAAAAAACATTTTTCTTAAAAAACATTCTCTATATATTAAATTTTATAATTTAAAGGATAATTATATTTAAGTTATAAATTTAAATTTATTAAATATGATTAAAATTCAGGTTCATCACACCTAATTTTTTATGTGGGGTAATTTATTTTTTTAGTAGAACTTATATTACTTAGATAAAAAATATTTACCTAAGTAAAAAAACAAAAATGTTAAAATACGAAAACCAAATTATAAATGACTTGAAACACATTTGAACATGTGTTAAAACGAAAGTTATATGATATATAGACATTATCCCACCTAAAAATAAATTATTTAGCATCTTTTGATACTTTTACCCATGAATAGTTTAATTCCATTTTTGAAAAATAATGGGTGTTCACAATGGTTCCCTTTTCTTCACTTATAAAGGGGGTCACTTCCACCCCTTTATTACACACCCATTCCATTAAATTTCTTCCTAAAAATAATTAATTTTTCTACTGATAGAATAATATCTCAATTTCATAGTCCTCTATTATCATTTATTTATCCTAATCACATCATTTTTACGGATACTTTCAAGAGAAAGTTCAAGGTTCCAATGAAGTTAGTTGTATTCACAAAATGAATCAGCACTATAGAAAGGGTTTCATATCTAAAATTTTTACCCTTTAGTAATATTTCTTATTATAATCAATTTTTAATTTAAAATGTTTTATCTACTGAAATTTTGATATTTTCTATCATTATTCTCTCATTTTCCATGATATTTAATATTTCATTGGAATAATATCCTTCAAGGGGTTTTGATTAAAATTTTTCTAACATCGTAAGTGTTTTTATGTATAATTTTAAATTACTAAAGACATGTTTGATATTTTAAACCATAATATATCGTATATGGTGTATTAACTAACCCATTTCCTTCTATTATAATGAATATATTTCATTTCATGATATTTTAATTCCCATTTAATGGCATCACTCTTATCTTATTTGATTCAAATGTTACAATTTTTGTAGGTGTTTTTGTTAACTCAAATACCGTAATTGAGTTATAATAAATACTATTAAAATTAGTTATTCCAATACTAGTTACTTCCACACTAAAATTTTATTTTATGGTACCTTTTATTCTTCTTTAGATAAAATGAAACTTTGGATTCAAATATTCCACATTTATGAATTTATTCCTAATAAAAGTTTGAAATTTTTAAGGATAATTCTAATTCTCTTAAATAATTTTCTCCAATGTCAATATTTTCCATACCTACTAATTTTCCCCTTTATATTGGGTAAACCAATTATGGTTTATCACGTGTGAACTTTATATTCTCATTCTCTTCTTTTAAAAAGGATTTTTGGGTAACTCTTTTCTTACGTAGGTTTTCAATAAAGTAATTTCAAAAAATTAAATAGGGTTTTCATCCATTTAAAATAAAACATTTTATCATACATGTAAAATTACATTATATAATCATTATGTACTTACAAAAACCATTTATTGAATATTATTTCTTGGAAGTGAAAGGTTTAAAAAAAATTCACTTCATTTTTTGGAAAAAAATTCTTTCATTTTGAATGCTCCATTATTGATTTTTTTTAAATTAAATATTTTCAAATTGATTTCACTTATCATTTTTTGGATCCCTTATATCATTTTCAAGACTGGACTAATGAAATCTAATTTTAAAAGTAAATATTTAAATAAAAATTCACTTCAACTTTTAAAAAACGAATTTTTAATGTGATCATAACTTCTTATTTTACACCAAGAATAAAATCATTTTCTAAAAACTAATTTATGATTTCAACACCATTTTACAATACATATCTAAATGATTTATTTTCTTACAAATTATTGTTGATGAATCACCCTATAAATTTTCTTATGAAATAATATTTTGTGTTATTGAATTCTTGGTATCAATAATCAAAATTATTGAGTCCAATTTTGGTGATACCTTCTGGAAATGTTATGAAACCCATTTTTTCATTGGTTATTAATGATGTCCTGAATGATTATTTCCATGAGAAAAAAAAATATGAATAGAGATATAATAGGTGGGGTTCACTGTTTACATTTAATTCATTGGTAATTTTTATTTATCATAATCTCAAAATATAACATTGGAGGATTTATCCAATGTTAAAGGGTACACAAGAGAATTTATCCCAAGATATAGAGTACATGAGATGATTTGACCCATGAAAAACAGTACATGAGAGGATTTACCTCAAACCAAAGAGTATAATGGGGAATATATCCCCATCCAAAAGGTACATGGGAGGATTAATCCCAAGACAAAGGGTACAAAATTAGATTTATCCCATGATTAAGGGTACATAGGAGGATTCACACTAAGCCAAAGGGATGAACATGATGTTTTATCCCAAGACCAAGGGTACATAATAGGATAATCCCATGTTTAAGAAGGTACTTGAGTAATTATCCCATTATTACTATTTAATTAATTTCTTTGTGCATAACCTTGACATATTATTTTTATTATTATGTTTATGCCACACTCTTACGTCATAATATTCTTTCATATTATTATGCTCTTTGACTCAAGTTTAATGTCTCATTATTACTAAAATAAGTATTGTATTTTCATTGTTGAGATTACATGTCCTAACAACATGAATTATATATAACACTTTATTTAATTCCATTTTAATAAGATATTTCTAACATGCTCATATTTTATCATATCCATATGATCGAACCCTTGATTATATATTAATTGTTGTTTCCATACCCAGTATTTCATCTCACCCAATTCTTATGTTTCTTTTCCCTAGGCTATAAAGATAAATATAATTTATTTAGAGTCTAAAAGGGAGTATATATGTGTTCGATTATGGATAATTGTTCTCATGTGTTATAAAATAAATTCCTTATATAGATATTACTCAACAAAACTAAATCAAATGGTTCTCTGATTTGTGTGACATTGTTGTGAGATATAATAATAATATGATATTTGTGAAATTGTAGCTCGGATTATACAACTCGGTATCAATGATAATTTTTAAGCATTTTTTTTTCACTGGACATTGGAGTGTGGGTCGACGGAACCTTCGTTGGTATCAAAGTAATGTTTAGTTTTTTATTAAGATTAGTACACTTCTTTTGGGGATTGGGATAAGACAACATTAGTGAATCCCATCAAGTTATGTTTAAGGGATAATACTAATTATTTGATAATATACTAATGTTTTAGTAAATTATAGATTATGTGGTAACCTATAAATTATATCCCTAAATATATATTATAAAGTGGTTGTAGTTTTGGCATAGATACGCCGTAGGGTAATCACCATGAAAACGATTGGTCGTGTATCAACTCAATCATCACTATAGTGAATGATGAGTGGGCCTAAGACGGCACACATGGTGAGACACTCTTATGTGATATTCTTTGGTTAATCACATTCTTTTAAAATAAAATATAAAGGATTTAAAAATATTGTAATTTGGTGATGAGTTAGGTTAGAGAGCCTAACAAAAAAATGACCATGGATAACCAAGGATTGAATAATGAGAGTCAATAGATGAACCAAAAGTATCATATGTTAAAAATGATGGTGTAATAGGTGAATACATATTCAAATTAATGTTTTCATATTCATATTTTGTATGTCATCATAAGCATTTTGTTTGTAGTATTTTACTCAAAAGATATGTATAAAAAAGAATCCTTGAAATGTATAGATTAATTCACACATAACAACAATCTAAAACATGTTGTGATATATTTATATTTATGTAAATTTTAGAAAAATAAAACCTCAAGTAAATTAAAAATATTGTGTACAATTATAAATTCATACAAAATAATGTTATGAATTATTAATGTTTTAAGAGGGTATTTTTCAATAAAAGCATTATATATATATTTAACTTTCATTTAAAAGATAATTTTATGAATTTTATAATTTTAATTTTAAAAAACCAACTTTATTTTTTAATTCTAAATATCTAATCTATCCCAGTATGTATTTTTATATTTTCCTAAAATAATTTATTTTTTGATGAATAGTAAAAATACCAATTTTTTAAATATTGTTAATTTTATGACATTATCATAACAAAATAATTACATAAATGTTGTTTGAAACCATTTTTATATGATAATATACATTTATAAAGTAAAATAAATCCACTAAAATAGTATATTGAATTTATTAAACCCATGAGCAATGTTTGAGAAGCTTGAGTAATATTTTACTCCAAAATCAATTTTTATTCACTTAATTTAAAAACTAATTTCAATAAATTGTAGAAATTAAATAATATATATATTTCATATTTTAGATAAAAATGATTACATTATGTAATAATTATAATTTCATTTTTCTGTACGAAATTGTTATTATTAATAATAATGTTAATAGCCACAAAAATGGTAAAAGTCTTATTTTTAAATAATTTTTTATTAATATTTTTAAATTATTATCTAATAAAATTAATGAATATATTCCAAAAAAATGTGTATAAATTAATTTTTAAAACCATATATAAATATATTTCTTCTCAGTAAATTGATAATCAATACAAAATAATATTAAAAAATTAAATGTTATAGATAATATTTTTCTACAAATACTATATATAGATATTATAACAGTTTTAATTTAATTTTTTTTAATTATATATAAATTGAATTGGGTTAAATAGGTGTTAAATTTAGGTTCATATCTTCCATTTTTCGTAAGAGTTGCTATTTTATTTTTTTTATTAAATCATATATTACTTAGTTAAAAACTAGTTACCTAGGAGAAACCAAAATGGTAAAATTTAGGAACCTAATGGTATATGGCTTGAAACATGTTATAAAAATATGTTAAAAATGAGATTATGAGGCCTTATAAAACTTATACAACCCAAAAATCGATTATTTTTCAATTTTAGAGATATTGAGCCACGAATAGTGTCATTCTATTATTGAAAAATAATGAGTGTTCACAAAAGTTCCATTATATTCACATATAAAAAGGGGCACTTACACTCCTTCATGACACACCCATTACATTGAATATTTTTCTATATATTATGAATTTTTCTCCTCATAGAATCATATATCATGTTTATAAGCCTCTATAGATAGTTATTAATAATAATCCATTTACTTACAAGGAGTCTTTCAGGGGAAAGTTCAAGGTCCCAATGAAGTCAGGTGCATGCGAGGAGCGAATTAGTACCATGATAAGTGTTTCTTGTTTGAAATTTTCAACCATAAAAACATATGAATTATTTTAAACTTTTATTTATTTATAATTGTTTATAAAATTCCACTTTAATACTTTTCATAATGAATCTATCATTTTTCATGAACATTAATGTTTAATTTGATGTCATATCATTGAAGGGTTTTTTATTCAAGATATTCCATTGTTGTAAGGGTTTATTTTTATAATTTTCAAATCCATGATACAAATTGGATATTTTTCACCATAATTTATCTAATATGGTGTATTAACTACCCTATTTTCTTCAATTATAATGAATATATATCATTTCATGACATTTGAATTTCCATTTAATGGTATCCCTCTTATGTTTATTGATTCTTAAATTACCATCATCGTAAGGGTTTTTGTTAACACATCTCGCTTTGTTGAGATATAGTTCATACTCTTCAAAAATATTTTAAAAATATTAGTTCCTTCCAACCTAATATTTTATTTCATGTCACCTTTTCTTTATATCTATAGAAAATGTATCTTTTCATTCAAATCTTCCACCACAAGGAATTTCTTCTCCATAAAAGTATGTCAATGTTAATAATAATTCATGTTATCTTAATGAATGTTTTTTTCATTGTACATAATTTCCTTTACCACCAATATTATCCTTTATATTTGGAAAAAAATTATTTTTTATCTCTTATGGCCTTTGTATTTCTTTTCTCCTATTTCTAAATAAATACGTTTGTTTCACCTTTTTTGGGGGGTTTCAATGATGGTATTTAATAATATTTAATAGATTTCATTTCCTTTAAAGATTTATTTTTTTATATTCCACTCACCAAACATATTAATATCCTTTATATCTTTTCGAAGCTCAAATTTTAAAGTTTTTTTCTTAAAAATAAATGTTTTTAAAAAAAATTTCACTTCAACTTTGGGAAACAATTGGTTCATTTTCAAGGATTCATTATTGATGAATATTTATAGAAATTCAATGTTTTCAAAGTTTTTTAACTTCACCATTTTTTAAACTTAATTACCTTTTCAATGATCTATTTTAAATGTTTCTTTTAAAAGTAAATATTTTTAAAAGAAATTAACTTAACCTTTTAAAAATTGACTTTTAAAAGTGACTGTAACTTCTTCTTTTACACCAAAGTTAAAAGTGATTTTATGATACTTTTATGATTTAACCACAATTTTCTTCTTTATCTCTTTTTTTCATTATAAATTATATTTTACGAATATCCACCTGCATTTTATTATTATGTACACTTTTGGGTGACTTAATTTTGGGTATCAATATTTCACATTCTTGATGTCAATTTTAGTGACACATTTGAGAAATGTTAGGAAGCCAATTATTATTTCTATGGGTTCTTAATGATGTGAGGAATGATTATTTTCAAGTTGAACACACATATATATATAGAAGAATGATTGGTGTGGTAATATATATCCATTCAATAAATTTTAAAATTTTATTTTCATGAGCTCAAAAGGGTTTACAAGAGGGTTTATCCTAATCCAAAGGATATATGTGATTATTTATCCCAAGAAAAAGGGTACATAAATGGTTTTATCAAAATAAAATTTATACACGGGGCTATTTATCCTAAACCAAGGGGAACACGAGTGATATATCCAAAGACAAAGTGTACAAGGGAGGATCTATCCTAATACAAGGGGTACACAAGAGGATTTATCCTAATAAATAGGTTATATGTAAGGATTTATCCCAAGCTAAATTTATACAAGATGATTTTTCCTAAGACATGGGTTTCATGGGAGGTTTATTCCCAATCCCAAAGGTATATAAGAGGATTATCCTAATACCAATAAGGTATATGGGAGATTATACCAGACATACTATTTGATGAATGTCTTGGTTGGTAGCCTTGACATATTATTTTTATGCTTGTCTTTATGCTACATTTTTATGTCATAATCATGTGCCTATGATTATTCTCCTTGAATCATGTTTCATTTAGCATGATCCCACAAACCTTTTCTATTGTATATGTTAATTTATTTTCTATTACATGTACTTATATCATGAAATATGGAAAAAAATTATTATTCCATGATATTTTAATAAGATATTTCTCCCACGCTCACATTTCCTAACATTATTATAATCTATCCCTTGATGAAATAATGATTAGGTTTCCCTTATAGAGAATTTGAGATCACGACTTTCTTAGTTTCCTTTTCCTGTGTGATAATGATAAGTATAACTTTTACAAAATCTATTAAGGAGTATATAGGAGAAAAATTATGGGGAAATCTTCACATGTGTTGTAAAATAAAACCCTTTCATAGCTAGTCCTAAAAGGCACTAACCTAGAAGATTCTCTTAGTTGTGTTTGATTATTGGCAGATGTTGTAATAATGTGAAATTTCTGCAAATTTATCTTAGATAATCTCATATGGAATCAAAGTTAATTTATGATACTATAGACCCACACTCCTAGATCTAGTTATTTTAAACACATAATTTACAAATTGGATTTGATGGCAACTATATATTCATTTAAATAAATTGCATATAATTACATAAAATAAATAAAATATTTTATTACATACATTCCCATGAACTTTTAGGTTTATATATTTACGTAATTATGAAAAGACATGAGATAATAAATCCCATAAAATGGACATTATTTTTTCGAATGTATAAAAAGTACTCAATGCATAATAATTCATCCACATATCAAAAAAAGTATCCACATAATCTATCATTTAGTCTCAATATTTATTTTTTTATTATGAAAATAAACAAGAAGATAAAGAAATACATGGGAGAGAAAATTGGGGGGGGGGGGTCAAAAGTGGTGAAGACCAATGTAATCCCATTAGATTATAGATATAAAATGAATAGGTAGAGAAATTAAGTTTGAGAAATGGTTTATATTAACCTCATTATTAACATTAGATTTATGAAGATTCACATCCTTGTATCCCTGCCTCTAAGTGAGAAGAATCTCTATGTTTGAATGCAACATACTCTACCAACTCTTAGGGGATTAAGTAATGCGTTAGTGGCTCATTATGGGGACCAAATGAGAGTTGAAAACTATAGATAAATCAGATTAAACATATAAATGGTTGGTGTTATTATATCTATAAATAGAATGTCAAGTAAGCATAACATGATCATATTCTTGAAATGAAGTCCCTTCCCCATAGTGTGTTGAGAAGATAATGATGATTGAACCACCTACAAAAAATTAAGGTTGCATACCTAAACTAACCCTTTAACATGAGACCTATAACATTTAAGATTGTGAGTAATCCTAGGAGTCTTATAATAGAACCTTTCACCCTTTCCACTTGATCCAACTAGACCATCAGCAACATGTTGGGGAAATAGTGAAAAAACTGGATGCACCAAGACACCTCCTTTTCATACTAGATAGATAGAGAGAGTAGATCTCATTAAGAATAATTTATTTTAGGTATCCATTAATAGAAGAAATATCCTGGTGTTGGATTTTATTCTGTGTTTTTCGTATGACTAAAATCCTATACATAAAAAGGATGACACATCCGATTTCATTTAAAGCACCACCTACATGGGAGAAAAAATAGGAAAAAAAAGAAATGATACAATGATTCATGAATATAGGTAATGATTACGAGAGGGTGACATATGAATTGAGATAAATAACCCTTCACAACCATATAAAATGTGGATTTAGAGTTGGGTATGATGTAGTACGATAATTTTGATTCAAATTTGACATATTTTTTCTTAAAATATATATCAGTGGGGGGGATTTATTATTGAGGTTAAAAACCAAAAAAATTAATCTTGATGGGAATATTTTTACACAAGATATATTTTCCTAGGGATTAGATAGGATTAGAATCATGAATATGATCATGGAAGCTAAAACAAGTGAAATATCCGGAATGAGAGGGAGTAGAGGTAATATAATATGGAGTGTCTTCCAACTATAAAATATCAAATAGATATTTATAATTCTCATTGAAAATAGAGTCAAGCAAATGGGAAAATAAACAATCCCACATGATGTTATGGTATATAAAAACACTAGGAAAATGATGGGAATATCCAAACCATATATCAGTATAAAATAATATCACCATGACCAATGATCTGATAAAAATTTTTAACAATAATTCTGATGTTATTCTAGTGGTCATGCTATATGTGAGATCTGAAGATTCCTTCCTACTAGTAGATTGATGAATTAACATATTTATATTTAATAAAATTTTCCCAAATATAATGGCTTGAGTGGTCCTCTCATGTGATCTTGGCATATAAGAAAGTGATAATTTCATAGATGATTGTGAGATTAATGTCCCCTTCATGTGTTTTCTTATCCATCCTTTTCTAACTGCTATAGTGATGTATCCCTTCCAGATAATCATGCCATATGAATTCATTGATATTTTTTTTTCAATCTCTATAATTATATGCTTCGTAGCCTTATAAACTAATAAATAATGCGTTGGAATTGAGTATATGACGCTATTAACCAATGTAATTCTCCCTCCAAAATAGAAAAATTATCATTTGTAATTAAAGATTGTACCCTTGATTTTGTTACAAATTCCATAAAAGAGTTTGATAAAAATTATATTATTGGAAATTGGGGTTCTATGATAGTCTCTTAGGAAAGTATTTGTAGGGATTCCAAGCTTATCTTTAATACATTTGGAATGATCACCAGTACATGATTTGGAAATGTAGAAATTACTTCTAGATTAAATGATGTGTTTCCCACTCATAGTATTGTAGGAATAAAAGATAGATTTGAAGTTGATAATATAATTACATCTTCCATTAAAAAATAATACCATTTAATCTACAAAAAATAAAAGTGTAATGCTTTTAAAACCAAACCAACCTTTGAAGGGGTGAACAATACCATTAGATATGTCATTGTTAAAATTTATTATAAAGACATCTTGGGATAGAATAAAGAGTCATGGAAAAAGGGGATCACCTTTATAAAGGCCCCTAAAAGATTTGAAAAATGTATATCTCTTACCCATTATAGAAATAGTGAACCAAGGAGAAGAAAATAATCTTATAAAATGTTACTATACAATTCATAGAATCCACATTGTCTTAGAAAATTTTAGACAATGCTCCATTCCATCATGTCATAATCCTTATAAATATCGATTTTAATCATGATATTGGATTTGAATACCCATATTTAATGATCGGATATCATCTCCTAAGACAAGATATTGGCTCTTTGAATAATTTTAACTTTGAGAAATCCATGATTCTCATCACAAATTTGGATCCCTAGCTTCCTAGAATGAATTCTATGAGAATGGTCACAAAAGTTTTTTCAAAAATAAATTCATAAAATGATGGGATTAAATTGGTCAAATTCACTTGGGTTTCAAAACTTAAAAATGATCACCAAGAAAGTGGTATACATAGCTCTAGGAAGGGTCTCTTATTTAAAATAGTATTGGATAGAATAAATGACATCAGCATTGTCGAAGTCCAAAGTGGCTAATAAGAAAGATCTAGGAAAGTAATTGGGACCAGGGGAACTATCAGAGATGAGGATTATATGGCCTTTAGAATCTCCCCCTCATCAGGTACCACACCCATCTGTGGGTTGTAAGAACCCTCAATCAACCTGGGAACATTATTTAATTACCAATCATCGTGATTGAACAAATTTGTACCATCACTTGCACCCATACTCATGTCTGAAAAGATCATAGATAAGTGATTAACTACATTGGGGAGATTAAGATTAACATTACTATACTGGGATCCTTACACCATTGTTAAATTAACTTTTCGAGTGATTTTTTTCTCCCTGAGACATCTATGAAAATATTTAGTATTTCTATCACCTTCATTCAACTGTTTGGATCCTGAAATTTCTTTATCCCCGCATTCTTCTTATAATACGGAATATTAAAAAATATTTAATTACTTAGATAATCATATAAAAATATCATTATTGTAAATTTCATGGATATGATTACCAAGTTCGTATATTTTCTCATGGATAACCTAAATTCAAAATTCCCAATATGGTATACTATTTGTCAACATAATGATATCCCATTTAGGTCCCCTATGCTTTTTGAGGAGGATCCCCCAAGTTAACCACATAAATAAGGTCAACTAGGGATTATGAACTATTACATTAAACCCTAAATCTTCTATCATTTTTGAGAAAAATGAAACTTCTATCCTTGGACACCAAGGATTGGATTTGAAGGTGGAGCGACGAATGGTAAGAAAGAGGTAGGGGAAAATGCCTGAAACCTATGTCATAAGAAATCAATATCTTTAATATTTTCCAAAAAACTATTCAATATATTCCAAATTCATCTAAATCCCCACTTGTTATCACACTATGTTAGCTTATTTCCAACGTATCCCAGATCAATCAGTTTGTTATGAGCTAAAATGGACCTGAAATCTTCTATATTCATTATAAAATTAACACCGACCATTTTTTAGTTTATTAAAAAATGGGGTTGACACCCCCACTAAAAATGATGAATCTAGACTAGAATTTAAGGGGCATAGAGATTTAAAAAAACATCCTCTTTCACTGAGTTTTAATCTAGCATAAATAATAGACATAAAAAATAGTTTTTTGTTTACTGACCATGATTGAGATATGTTGGGAAAATCCATCAATAATTTTTTTTTGTACTAGCCCCTTCCAAAAAATATATATGTGAGAGTTGGAAAAAATAAATCCATAGTGTTATCCATGTAAATATTTTCATTAAATATAACACCAAAATATTTCATAGTACATTATCTCTTCAATGTAATTCAATAACTTGCCTTACACACACCACCATGTACCAACACACCACGACTTACCAAACTAGTCGTTCAAAAAGTGGTTATGAATAATATTAACAGAATTTATAATTCTATATACTCCATATAATTTTAGAATCCATATTATGTGCTTCTTAGACATAATATAAGAAAAAATTCATTTTTTCAGATAAAAGAAGTATTTTACAAGAAAAGTAATTTTACCACCTTTTAATGGAAAACCCTTTTTAAAACCAATATTTGCCACTTTTATATATTCAATTTAATGAAAATAAATTTCTATTTTGATTCAGGACATAAAAATTTATTTTGGATAAATTTTTGGTCCTTTTATGATAACTTTCATATTTTGATGAATAGTGAAAAATACTAAATTTTAATTGAAACAAATTTTTAAATTGAAATAATTTATAGTGTTAAATTATGAATCGTAATGTTTTAGAAGTATAATGTTATTATATTTTTTATTATTTAATACAATGTAGGTCATTATAATTACCTTCACATTTAAATTTGACATAAACACTTGTCAATCTTTTGATAGTTTTTAATTCTTAAAAACTAGCTTTTTGGTTTTGACAACAGGAATTAATTTTAATTTAATTAATGAAACTTCTATGTTCTACACATGGTAATATAGAATTCAATTTTTAATTTAGAATATCAAAATTATCTTAGAGTTAATTTTTCGTATTTTTCTAAAAACTTTCAATTTTTGATGAATACAGAAAAACACAACGTTATTGTTTAAAAACGACTTTTTACTTAAATAATTGTTTGTTTTATTTAAATTTATTTTAAATAAAAAAATATACAATACCTATATATGTTCAATGTAATTCATTGGATTCATTTTATAATAAAATTAGATGTATATAATTTTATAGAACCTTTCACCATCTTTTACCCACCTACTAGGCACATTTGAAAATTTGCATAAAAGATAATTTTACCACTTATGTGAATTGAATTTATAAAATTTGAGAGATTATTGACATAAGTATTTAAATTTTATTCAATAATATGAAAATAATCTTTTCTGAATTGAAACTTTTGTCTTTTATTTACCATGGTTAAAAGTAAATAGGGTAATTAAAGGTAAAAATTATATTATAATTACTCTAACACATGTTATAATTCTATTGGATAGGTTTATTTAGACCAAAAAAACTTATGAAAAAATATGATCCTTTTGGTCCTCTTGGATTAGATTAGGACATTTATTATTATTTTATTTAAAAAAGAGTTAGAAGTGTTTACTTCAAAGATTAATAACAAAACCATTTTTAATATAGAATTATACATAATATAAATTAGACTATAAATTTTTATTACAAATATAAAAAAATTTCCAACATAATTTCATTTTATTTATAATTTTTAGAGATTAAATAATTAAAGTTATTTATGAAATAATGATGATATAGTAATTACTTTATCACTGAACGATTAAAATAATTGACAATATAAATATAAAAATAAATGTAAATTGAGGGTTTTTATGCCATCCACGAATTTTCTAGGTTAATATGATATTTTACGGTTGATTAAATAATTTTTTTTGGAAGTGATAATGTTTTTATGACTTTAACAAAAACAAAATACCAAATAGTGTCAAAATTTCCATAAATGAGTTTTTAAACCAAATACTATATTATTAATTGATATAATATTTCTAAAAATATAAGGTTTGGCAAAAGCACTTATATACAGTCATATATATCAATAATGAACCACATGGGGTTGTATTGAGTTTTTATAGTATGTTTATTTACAATTTATTATTATAATATAGGAGGACAAGATAAAAGTTAAACTATTTAACTAAGAGTTAAATGTATATGATAGGGTTAATATGGTGACCTATACATGTCTAAAACCAATTGTTTGAGAGTATTTAGACCCATACCCACCTTATATTCTAAAAAAATCAATTTGGATCCATTATAAACTGAAAATGATTTTATAATAAAATAATATTTCAAGCTTTTCCTAAAGTGACTCTCACCTCTCTTATAAAAGGGTACTTCCCCTTCTCTCAAAATCACATTACCAAAGCCATTTGAATCGGCCAATCCCTTCCCAAATCTCCTCCCAACTTCCCTCACTTCATTCTAGAGTCCCTCCCTTGAGAAGAAATCCATCTTAAAGAGCCCTTTTGTTCAAATCAAAAGGAAACACCCAAAGAATAGGTAATTATTTTATCACATGTTTCAAAGTTCTTTTCTTCTTTCACTTTATCTTTGTTTGTAATTTACATACCAAAACAATAAACCCAGTACCTTCTACATACTGTGATGTTATTATAAATAATGTACAACCATACTCTCTATTCTATCAATCCTATAAATGATAATGTCACCATGTGTGCGTATGTAGGGATTACCATCCCCATGCCATGGTGTAATTTGTTATTCAACACTATGTTATTTGGATGAATATAATGATGAGTAATATGTATATAGATAATAAAAATAACCTTATAATTTCTCTTTAAAATTAATATACCATCCAATTCCACACATTTTAATCATTAATGAAATGATATCGTCCCTCGTGTGTACGTACAACATACCGTCTCCACGACGCGATTAGATTCATTTCCATGTTCACCATTCATCTATGATTATAAAATTAAATATTATTAATAAGTATTTAATATATTAAATTATAATGATACTGGATATATATATATATAGGTATTTACTTACATATATCTTATTCACTTATATTTGTTCAATACGATATGAAAACGAAACAGTGTTTATGTGTACGTATAACCTACCTTCCCCCTAAGAAATGTTTTCCATTTCATATATCTGTCTGTTATACAAATTTATATTATAAATATATATTATATATAAATAATTTTTTATATTCTGGAAGTATTTAAATCATTATAAAAATGATACCATCAAGAATAACAAGTTAAAACATGTACGATAAAGAAAGCGATTATTACCCAAAATGTTAAGTTAACATGGAAATCATTATTAAGTGGGTAGTATAAGTCATAAATGAATCATATATGATATAATAAATATAAATATGGTTTTGGTATAATTTAATAAAATACTATGTTCATTATACAGGAGGTTAAACATACCCTTGACAAAAGGAAAGTGCAAGGTAAGGGTTAATTCCTCAATCTCATTATTATCCTAGATTGGTTATGCGTAAGTATTTTCTGAGACATATTTATTATCCATTTCCATGTTTCATAAAAGAAATTTCAAAATGATTCTTTTCAGGTACTCATTAACTAAAACATCATTTTAAATGTTTTAAATATTTATTCTTCTAAATCTTTCTCGTTAATGTCTATGCTTTAAAAATGGTTTTAAGGATTTATTTATATGGACATGATTGTTTTAAAATGTTAATTCCATTAAAAATATTCAAAGTGTAATGGAACACATTTATTCAAAAATAAATTATAAATTAATTACTTTATAAATGTGTGACTTTTAAATGATTTCACAAAAATGGATATTTCTCTCAAAAAGTTTTACTGATAATTTTCAACTATGTCGACATCCTTTACTGGATATTATTCTTGATTAATGTTTATTTATTATAATAAAATCTTCCATATTTTATTTAATGAGTTATAATATTTTTGAATATGGATGTGCTACTTTTATACCCATCCAGGTTTATGGTGGTTGTACTGACATTTCGTATGCTAGTTTTAATACAAATGTTTATGTTATGTTTAAAAGTTTTCATATGTGGAATATAGTGGAAATATAAAGTGACATGTGGGGACTTCTATTGCCCCTTGATGTATCAGTAGGTATCATGAGACAAATTAGTGTCTTGGAACAAGGCCTTGACAAAAATATTATTTATAGTCTGGTCATGAGGCCTTGACTATGTGGAAATGATGTCTGGTGTTAGACATTCCCTCATTATAAAATTAATTATTCAATTTGATTATTTTACTAGTAGAATATACATGTGCATGTTTATATGGTAATGTTTGATTTATTTTCTTCATATTATTTTCAATTTTATGTTTAAGAGGCCTTTTTTCTTATTACTCATCTTGCCTTAAAAGTTTATAGATTCTGCTAAATTATTTACCCTTCCTGAGCATCTGAGCACACCCTTTTCTTATGTTTTGTTTTCCCAGGATTCCAAGAAGTGTATTAGGATTAATATGAAGGTTTAATATTAGGGAATAAGGTATTTATCAATGGATTATTTATTTTATGTTTTATGTTTTAATGTTTAATGTAACGTTCATATATGTAATCTATTTTCCAAGACTACTAAATTGATCGGTTCTTCTGGACATGATTCCTTGTAATCATAACAATGTATTAAAACAATGAACCAGCTCTGGGCTTCTGGAGTCACGAAATTACAGTTGGTATCAAAAAAGGTTTAGAACAAACCATAGAAATTAGGTTTAGAAAAACTATAATTAGAGAAAATTACCCTAAGATAGACTGTGAGGATTAGTATATAAGAACATCCTAGAATTTTGTTAATGTATAGATTTTTTGTATTTTCCAAAAAATGCATCCCTGTTTTGATACGAGCAGGTAGAGGCAGCTCTAGAATAGATGTACCTAGGAGTGAAAACTCTAAAAAAGAGTTTCGGTCTTGACCTGGGGTATCCTGGTACACGACAATGAGCCTTGCTGCACTCTTGGTTACAACACTTCTATGTGATATGTTTAGGATAATTCACATTTTCATTACAAGAAATTATAAAATATTTAGGAGTAAATACTTCCTCAGAGAAAACATTTTTTTATGATTATAGATTATATGCACAGTCTATTAAATTTACGTTAGGTATTTTACAAGTTTGGAATTATGCATAGCGATTCATAAACTAACCTAGTGTATTCCACTATTTAGAAATGGTGCCTAGTAGAAGGAATAAGAACTCCAGTAATACGCATGATCTAATGAGTAAGAAGGATCATATCTTTCATGATATTAAGATAACATTTATAAGGGAAATATTCTCCCACGTATTATAATTATATGAAGAAATAGAGTCATGTGATAATAATATAAGTAAATAATTCTCAGAGTCTTATGTCTTTGAAGGGAAGCAAGAGAATAAAAGGATGGTAGAGAGAAAGATGGATAAAGGGGAGAGGGGAAATAAGGATTTTCCCATATGTGATAATTGTGGAAAGAATCACCTGGGTAAATTCTTGAGAGGAAAGGGAGTTTGTTATATTTGTGGAGAAAAGGGACACCATGTATATCAATGAAAGGTTAAGAAAAAGGTTTCAATTTTACTATGCTTCATCTGCACTGAGTTGGGACACTACACAAATCATTGTCTAAATCATCAGAGTATACCCCAAATAATTATATTTAATAATAATCATGTTATGATACAACCACGTATTAAGAGGAATGAATAGTGTTCTTATTTTGTTATTAAAGAATTATTTCACCAGAGAGTTGTGTCAACGATGTACTAGTTATATAAATTATGGAAATAATGAAAGATTTTACTGTAGTACTATTTCATTGAGAATTTGAGATTATATAGTTCTAAGAAAAGTGACTCAATATCAAGCTAAAATATTTGAAAAATACATGGTTGAATGAAAGTTAAACCATAATATGGTTCTGATACAGAGGGAGTGATTTTGTAATAATATATTTTTTATTTGGATAAATTATATTTGATTTTCTTGACAACTTTAAAACCAATTAATTGTTTTTTTATTCCATTATTGGTGGAGTTTACAACATTTTTTGATATAAGGAGAATATCCAGTATTCTATAAGGAATAAGGGAGAATAAATGTAATCAATAAGGTTTTATGGTAATTCATGTTGTTATTGTGTTTTAAAAGAATACATGATGAAGGTATTCACATGTTTCTACGTGGTAAAAAAGATCTTCATTGTGTTTACCTTCCTTAAACAATTTAGACTTTGAGTTTGGACAGAATTGTTTTGGATATGTCTAAAGGTTGGAATGGATTACGTTTGACATTTGATACTATTTTTATGGTTAAAACATTTCTTAAGATTATATTTGGATTGTTATAAAAAGGACAACCTGGAGGTCGGGCAGCAACCCGTCGCGTTCGGAAAGGCTGCGAGACTTGAACCCACAACCGAACGACGACATGTTTCTATCACCTACCACTGGCCTATATGATTTCATGGTTTGTGTAATGTAGTTTTTTTAAATAGTATAAAAAATGAATTATAAATTCATTATTTTTGGAACCCTACATGATAAGGACAAATAGAATATTTTTGAATTCTATTATCTTATAGTGTAATGATTAGTTTGAGGATGGAATTATTTGAAGGATGAAACTCTAAAGTCAAATATTTTTTTCCCTCTTATTCTATGAATTAATTATTTTCTAAAATTTAGAGAAGGAATCCTAAAACCAAATTTTTTTATCTTAATACCTTATGTTCTGTTGAGCCGATGATATTTTAAATCATCATAGATTGATGCCTTTAAGGCCCTCAATTTTACACTTGTTTGGGATTGATGACCTCAATGACTCCCAATAAATATTTAAATTTTTCTTAAAATTATGTGTCTCTAATTTCCCCCAATGTTATCCTAATCGAGATCATAATTTGGTGGTGACTTTTTAATTTCCCTTTCCCTCTTATTAAGACTAAATTTTATTATCCTAATATCCGATGTGGGTTTTCCACAATGGTATTTTTTCTATTTTTAACCTTTTATTTTCAAAGAACAATTTCAAATTGTGAGGATGAAATTTATTGAAATAGAGTAGAATGTAACACCCCACGATTTCATAGTACATTATCTCTTCAAAAATAATTTAATAACTTGCGCTACATGCAACACCGAGTTCGAGTGCACCACGACTTACCAAACTAGCTGTTAAAAAACGGTTATGAATAGTATTAATTGAATTTTGAAATTTTTATACTCCATATAATTTTAGAATACATATTATGTGTTTATTAGACATAATATAAGAACAAATTCATTTTTTCAGATAAAAGATGTATTTTTCAAAAAATGAAATTTTATCACCTTTTAATGGAGAACCCTTTTTGAAACCAATATTTGACAAATTAATATATTAAATTTAATGAAAATAAATTCATATTTATAAGAGGTACATCAACATTTAGTTTGGATAAATTTTTGGAACATTTATGATAACTTTCATTTTCTGATGAATAGTCAAAATACAAAATTTTAATTAAAAATAAAATTTTAAATCGAAGTAATTTATAGTGTTAAATTATGCATTTTAATGGTTTTGAAGTATAATTAAATTATATTTCTACCATTTAATAAAATTTTGGTCAATATTAATAATTTAAAATTTAATTTTGACGTAAACACATGTCAATCTTTTGATATTTTTTAATTTTTAAAAACCTGTTTTTTGGTTTTAACAACAGGAATTAATTTTAAATTAATTAATGAAACTTATATGTTTTTAATTTGGTAAAATTGAATTTATTTTTGAATTTGAAATATCAAAATTATCTTAAGATGAATCTTTATTATTTTTCTAAAAACTTTTAATTTTTGATGAATAAGGAATAACACAACGTTATTGTTTAAAAATGACTTTTTATTTTCATAATTATTTATTTTATTTAAATATATTTTAATTGAAAATAGAAATATAATACCTATATAAATTTAATGTAATCCATTGGAGTCTTTTTAGAAAAAAATTAGATGTATAAAATTTTATTGAACTTTTTAACGTTTTTTACCCACCTTCTAGGCACATTTGCAAATTTGCATAAAACATAATTTTACCACTTCTGTGAATTGAATTTCAAAAATCATAGAGACACAGTTGACATCCATTAGTAAAATTCTGTTCCATAAGATGAAAATAATTTTTGGTGAATGGTATCTTTAAACTTTTATTAACCACGGTTAAAAATAAATACGGTAATTAAAGGTAAAAATGATATTATAATTAGCCTAACATGTCCTAATTCTATTGTATAAGTGTATTTAGACCAAAACCGACCACAGGAATAAAATATGATCATTTTGGTTCACATGGGTTTTATTTGGACATTTATTATTATTTTATTTAAAGAAAAGTTAAAAGTGTTAAAATCAAAATTTTATAACTAAACCATTTTTATATAGGGTTATACATAATATGAATTTGAATATAAAAAATTAATTAGAAATAAAAAAATATTTCCTACATAATTTTATTTTATTTAAAATTTTTAGATATTAAATAATTAAATTTATTTATGACATAGTGATGATGTTGTAATTACTTTATCCATGAATGATTACAATAATTGATATTATAAATATAAAAAAAATGTAAATTTAGCCTTTTCAATACATCCAAGAATTTTATCTATTAATATGAAATTTTATGGTTGGTTAAATAAATTTTTTTTGAAATTAAAAAGTTTTTATGACTTTAACAAAAAAATACCAAATTGTTTAAAAATTTATATAAATGAATTTTTAAAACAAATACGATA
Source organism: Viscum album (assembly GCA_963277665.1). NCBI lineage: Eukaryota > Viridiplantae > Streptophyta > Magnoliopsida > Santalales > Viscaceae > Viscum > Viscum album. The sequence goes on from OY728157.1 coordinate 1,436,143,900, forward strand.
TTATTAATTGATATAATATTTCTAAAACTATAGGGTTCAGCTAATGTACATAGATAAGGTTATATATATCAATAATTAAACACTTTCAGTTATCTTGTCTTTTTATAGTAATTTTATTTTCCATTTATTATAATAATACAAGAGGACATGGTAAAAGTTAAACAATTTAACTAAGAGTAAAATCTACAGGATAGGGTTAATATGGTGGCCTAAACATGTCTAAAACCTATTGGTTGAGATTATTTACACCCATAACCACCTTATCTTCAAAATAAGTTATTTTGGATCCATTAGAAACCGAAAATTATTTTATAATAAAATAATATTTTAAACTTTTCCTAAAGTGACCCACACCTCTCTTATAAAAGGGTACTTCCCCTTATCTAAAAATAACACCTCCAAAGCCATTTGGATCCGACAAAACCTACTGAAATCTCCCCCAAAATTACATAAATTCAACCTAGAGGCATTCCATTGAGAAGAAAGCCATCCTAAGAATCCCTTTTGTTCAAATCCAAAGGAAACACCAAATAAGGATGTAATTATTTTATCATCACTTTCAAATTTATTTTCTTCTTCCACTTTCTATTTATTTATTATATATATACCAAAATTATAACTCCACTACCTTCTACATACTACGATGTTATTATAAATATGGTACAACCATACTCATTATTCTATCCATCCAATGAATGAAAATGTCACCCATTGTGCGTACTTACGGCTTATCATCTCCACGTCGTGGTGTAATTTGTTATTCAACACTATGTTATTTGGATAGATATAATGATTAGTAATATGTATATAAATAATGAAAATAACATGGTAATTTCTCTATAAAATAAATATACCATCTAATTCTACACCTTTTAATCATTAAAGAAATGATATCATCACTCGTGTGTACGTACGGATTACCGTCTCCACGAAGCGATGGGATTTATTTCCAGGTTCACCATTCAACGATGATTATAAAAATATATATTATTAATAATTATTTAATATATGAAATTATAATTATACTGGAGATATATATATATATATATTTACTTATATATATTTTATTCACTTACTTCCGATCAACATGATATGAAAATAGAAACAACGTTTATGCGTACATACGGCCTACTGTCTCCATAAACAGTGTTTTCCATTTCATATATCTATCTATTATAAATATTTATATTCTAAATATATATTATATATAAATCATGTTTTATATTCTGGAATTATTTATATCATGATCTAAATGATATGATCAAGAATAACAAGTTAAAACATGTACGATAAAGAAAGCGATTGTTACCCGAAATTTTAATTTAACATGGAAATCATTCTTAAATGGGTAGTATAAAGTAATAAATGAATCATGTATGGTATAATAAATATGAATATGGTACTATTATAATTTAATAAAATATTATGGTTATTATACAGGATATTAAATGTATCCTTGACCAAAGGAAAGTGCAAGGTAAGGGTTAATTCCTCAATCTCATTATTATCCAAGATTGTTTATGTGTAAGTATTATCTGAGACATATTTATTATCCATGGCCATGTTTCATGAAAGAAATTTTAAAATTGTTATTTTATGGTAATCTTTAACTAAAACACCATTTTAAATGTTTTAAATATTTATTATTCTAAATCATTGTCATTAATGACCATGTTTTCAAAATGTTTTTAAGGAATTTTTTATATGGACATGATTGATTAAAAATGTTAATTCATTTAAATAGTTTCAAAGTGGTATGGGAAAATATGATTCAAAAATCTCTTTTAAATGACTTCATTTATAAATGTCTGACTTTTAAATGATTTCCCAAAAATGGATATTTCTCTAAAAAAGTTTTACTGATCATTTTTAACTATGTCATCATCCTTTACCAAATATTATGTTTGGTTAAGATTCATTTATTGTAGTACATTCTTCCATATTATATTAAATGATTTATGATATGTTTGAATGTGTATGTGTTATTTTTATACCCTTTATGTTTTATGGTTGAAGTATTGGCATTTCATATACTAGTTTTAATACGAATTTTTATATTATGTTCCATCATTTTCATATGAGGAATGCAGTGGACTGAGTACATGAAGAGTGGGGCATTCTATAGCCTCTTGATGCATTGATGGGTCTCATGAGACAAATTAGTGTCTTGGAATAAGGCCTTGACAAAAATATTATTTGTAGTCTTGGCATGAGGCCTTGACTATGTGGTAATGATGTCCGACGTTAGGCATTCCCTCATTTGAAATTAGTTATTACATGTGATTAGTTGACTAATAGGATATCCATATGCATGTTAATATGGTAATGTTTGATTTATTTTCTCTATATCATGTTCAACTTTATGTTTAAAAGGCTTTTTTTTATTACACATCTTACCTTAAATGTTTATAGCTTCTGCTAAATAATTTAGCCTTACAGAGCATTTAAGCTCACCCCTTTATTATATTTTGTTATCCCAGGATACCAAGAAGTGTATTATGGTTTATATGAAGGGTTAAGCTACTAAATAATGGAGTTCTCAATGGATTATTTATGTTGTGTTTTGTGACATCCCTATTCTGGAAGCCACCCAGAGGCGCCCTGTACCCGGTTGGTCACATGGCCTCAAGCGCATTTCCCTGAATGCTAAAGACTGCCAACTAGTAGTGAGGGCCTTGGGTGTGATAGTGGGGAATATATTCCCTCATTGGAAGAGTACAAACAGGAAGTAAACAAATACAAACAATAGCGGAATCAATAAATATCCAACAACAGTAAACAGTAGAATACTGGAATAATAAACAACTAGATCACATATATATACAAAACAATGCAAGATACATATGTCTAGGAAAGCATCAAAACAAGTCACAATGCTGGAAATACAACAGTCCTAAACCAAAGTGAAAAAGAATATAGATAAACTATTCAGCATCGCAATCCATAGCTTGGTCTCATGCTCTCCATCTCCACAACAAGTCAAGTACCTAAAGTAGAAGGGAGTTGTCACTTATCTATACCTACATCAATATAATCTATTTGGGCCCAAAATCATGGCCCAAACAGGGTGTGAGACTAAAACCCAGTAGGAAAAAACCCAAAGATCTGTTCCTAACAGTCAAGGAACATATGGAAGGTAAAAGTATAGAAAACAGTAAATAGTTACACAGGTTAAACAATTAATCAAGCATAATAACCCTATAATAAGTGCACACAGCCTATCCCCTCTGGTTTATTATATGAAGACTATCTGAGGAAGAACTCATAGTTAATTATCCTTATAGTCTAAGGTAGTCAGAAACTATCTTTGGAAGCTCATGCGGTCAACTCCTCTTATATCCCCAAGGTCTAGGACTCTCTGAGGAAGCTCAATCGGTTAATTACCCTTATAGATCAGGTCATTCATAGACTCTCTGATGAATCACTCACCATCAATTCCCCTTATAGTCTAAACAGTTTAGGAATCAAAATTCAAAGACTCTCTAAGGAAGCTCACCCAGTCAATTCCTTCTTATAGTATACTACTCCAGGTTCTCATGGCCCTATGTAGGTGAATGAGAATAGAAGTGTAATATGGCCATGTAAAACAACAGAACTAATTGGCTAAACAGTCTACATAATTACAAGCATTTTAGAATACAAAATCTCTATCCTACAGCAATAGGCATGGAAAACGGGCAAGGTAGCCAAACTAGCTAAACAGGACCAAACGGCCGTAAACAGAACATGCAAGGGAAATAAATCCAAATCATATAAATCAACCCTATTAATATCCAAATTACCTCTACACAAGCATACAATCATGGAAGGAAATCCAAAAAGGTAAAACGGTAAACATACAATACCCCGTTCCACGGTATTGGTGGAATTTGCACCTAATACTCGAAGACTTTGAATGTAAAGGAACAAACCACCTACCTTGGGGTTAGGAGATCGCTATATGTCAACCTCAAAGATTGAATCTTCATATAATGTTGAAGATCTATAAAAACATCTAAAATGTTCAACCCACGATATCTCATGAGAGAGAATAAATTAGAATATGATACTCTAGGAGAAGAGAGAACTCACTGATGTAATTCTAACGCAACCAATGGTGTTCGATTCGGAAGACAGACTGAGGCTCGGGGGTGTCGTTGAAGATCTGCAGCCATATGGGTTCTCTCGGTCAAACGTGACCTAAAAGAAGAGTCTTCTAGTGATTAGACGCGACCCCTGTGCATTTAATGAAAAAAAAGAAATTACACGATGTTTACTTTTGAAGTACACGACATGTACTCTCCTTTTTTGTACTCTGCTTTAAGCGGCCTCCAAATCACTCCCACATGGACGTGTGTGTGGCTACTACATGGCCGTCACACAACCTCCTACGGCAAAGATGTAAATGATGTGTACTTACAAAATTTCCAGAATTTCATTTTTCCTAAAAATGACCATAAAATAATAAAAATAATTGAAAAGAAGATACATGTTCTTACAAACTTCTTCCCTTAATGAAATTCATCCCCAAATTTCCCTAGCATGGCGTAGAAGAAGAAACCTTGAATAGCTCTGGACACTATGATCGCACATCTTCCTCCCTCTCCCATGTCTTGTCATGTACTCGCATGTTCTACCAAAGCACCCATACCAGAGGAACTGACTAGCCATGGAAAATCTTCATACTGCAATCGATGATCCAGATAGGATGCTCCTCAAAGGATGCATCCACTTCTAACTCAACCTCCTCGGGATGGAAGATGTGAGACGGGTCTGAGAAGTAACATCAAAGCTGAGAAACGTGGAAGACGTCATGCATAGCTCAGTACCTCTAGGGTACCTACAATCGATAGGCAACCATCCCAACTCTCTCCAACACCTCAAATGGCCCGAAGTACCTCGGTGAAAGCTTACCTTGTCTCCCAATCCTCTTGTGTCCCAACCTCGGTGTGACACGAAGGAAAACCTAATCTCTGACCTTGAACTCCAGAGTTCGCCTCCTCTGATCAATATAAGACTTCTGTCGAGACTACACATTAGACATCCTCTTCTGAATCAACTCAATCTACTATGTGGTCTCTTGAACAAGACGAGGTCCCAGCAAAGCTACATCTCCTACCTCTAGGCATCATAACATTGATCGGAATGGACTATCGTACAAAGCCTCATAACATTCCATCTGAATAGTTTCTTTAAAACAATTGTTGTTTAAAAACTCGAAAAGAGGTATATGCTTCTCCCAAGATCCTCCAAAATCTAGAATGCTTGCTCAGAGCATGTCCTCAAGCACCTGAATTGTACGCTTCAACTGGCCTTCGGTCTGAGGATGGTGTGCTTTACTCAAAAGAACATGTTTTCCCAAAGCCTTCTGAAGCCCCTTATAGATCCGAGAAGTAAAACGTGCACCCCTATCTTAAACAATGGAGTGTGGAACACCATGAAGATGTATGATCTCTCAGATGTACCACCATCCCAGCTCATCAACAATGAAAGTCTTCTTGATCGTCAAGAAGTGAGCAACCTTCGTGAGTCTGTCAATGACAACCCAAACAGCATCATTCCCCTGAGGAGACCTCGGAAAACTAGTCACGAAGTCCATAGCGACATCATTCCACTTTCACTCGGGAATGGGTAACTACTGTAAAAGTCTGGCTGGTCACTGATGATTCGCCTTCACCTGCTGACAATGGGAACATCTCATGATGAAACTAACATCGTCCCTCTTCATACCTGGACACCAATACTGATGGAGTAGATCACGATACATCTTGTTTATGCTAGGATGAACTTCCCAAACTGAGGAATGAAAGTCCCCCATCAGCTCCTCGCGTATGTCTGTCGGCATCCATATGCGGCCCGGGAAATGAAAGATCTCATCCTCTCCTATGGTCTATCTTAGAATATGGTCCTCTCCTGATACACTCTCACTTAGGACTAGGCCTTCATAATATTAAATCTGCCTCATTCGAACTCGATTAGGAAGAGTAGAGGTAACCTCTACAGATGATAGAAAAGCCTACCCCTCACTATCGTCCACCAGAAAATGCAAGTCAAAAAACAGATCCATAAGCTACCACTCACTACTGGCCTCCTAAACATCCTGTATCTAATTCCTCCTACTCAATGCATCAGACAGCGCATTTCCCTTCCCAGGTGTATAGGAAAGATAAAATTAAAAGGACTATAGGTACTCAACCCACCTTCTCTCTCTCAAATTCAGGTCATGCTGAGTGAAGATGTACTTGAGACTCTTATGGTTAGTGAAAACCAATAAGTGCTCTCCTAGAATATAATGTCTCCAGCAGCGTAGGGAATGAACAACAGCTGCCAAATCCAGATCGTGTGTCGGGTAATTCCTTTCATGTGGCCTCAACTGCCGAGACCCGTACGCAATGACTCCATCTCCCTGTATAAGTACATCTCCCAGCCCGATACCTAACGCATCAAAGTAAATAGTATAGATCTTACCCATATCTAAAAAGAATAGTATCGGTGTTGACATCAACCTCCCTTTCAGCTCATGAAAGGCTGACTCACAAGAATCTGACCATAGGAACTTCACACCATTCTTAGTCAGACCTGTTAGTGGTGCTGCTAAGCATGAGAAATCATGTATGAAATGTTTATAGTATCCATCCAGCCCTAGGAAACTCCGTACCTCAAAGACATTCTTCGTCTGCTCCCAAGAAACTACAGGTCTCACTTTATATGGGTCTAATGATACTCATGCCTCTAATATAATTTTACCTAGGAAGTGAATCTTATCCATCCAAAAGTGGTACATTGAGAGATTAGCATATAACCGATGTTCCCTCAGTGCACTCAAAATTATCTCAAGATGGGTAACATGGTCGTGTCAAGTGTGAGAGTACACCAAGAAATAATCCATGAAATCAACCACAAAGGAATCCAGGTATGGATGGAACACTCGGTTCATCGGTTCCATGAATACTACAGACGCGTTCGTGAGATCGAACGACATAACCATATACTCATATAGACCATACCTGCTATGGAAGGCTGTAAGAGGTATATCAGATGGTCTAACATTAAAATAATGATAACCAGATCACAATTAAATCTTCAAGAACACCCGGTCTCCTAGAATTTGACAAAGAGGTCATCAATCCTAGGCAACGGATATCGATTCTTGACCGTCAACCGGTTTAGCTTCCGATAATCCACACAAAGCCTAAAGGTACCGTCATCCTTCTTCGCAAACAGGAAAGGTGAAACCCAAGGAGAAGTTCTGGGTTGGATGAAACCCTTGGCCTGCAACTCCTCCAACTATTTCTTGAGCTCCTATAACTCTGGTGTATCCATCCTATAAGGAGTAATGGAAACTGGTGTTGCTCTTGGCACAAGATAAATAGAAAATTCTACCTCACACTCTGGAGGCAAACATAAAAAGTACTCTGTAAAGACACCTCTGAAATGATCCACCACTGCAGGAATGTCTAACTTTGAAGTCCCCTGGTCATCCAGATATAGACTAGAAATCTGGGTTGTAACTCCTCCCAACCCATAATGCTCTGGACCCGCTCTGCTCGCCTGGACATCCCATTCACCCTTATGAAGAAAGGATCCACCCTCTGGTGATATGAAACTCACCCTGCGGTGATAATAGTCGAAAACTGTCTGGAAATGAACTAGCCCATCCATTCTGAGAATTACATCATTTTATGTCATCTCTAAGACATATAGATCCCATAAAAAGTGACACCCACCAATTTCTAGAGGGAACTCCATCCACTAACGTACACTAGTCTTTCTAGTCCCCAACGGTGTGTCTAGTGTCAAGATATCAATAAAGGAAAAGATACAGAGCCCAAGGCTCTCCATAAGAACAAAAAATATAAAGATATGGGATGTCCCTATGTCGAAAAGTTCTGAATATAAAACTGAGGCTACTAAGATCGTACCTCAAACTGTGGAGGGTAAGAGATCCTTCTCCTTCTGGGTCTACCCCAATGCAAATGTCTGGCCACTGTCACAACCCTGTGACCTTGTCCGACCGCTCTAAGATGATCCACTCTATTTTCATTGAAGAAATGACTACTGACTACCACGACCCTGACCTCCACCTAAGCCCGAATGGCCGGGAGAACTCCAGTTCCCATAGTGGTGAGAAACTGGTGGCACTTCTCCTGAATGCAGAGTCATATAGGAACCCTTGTCACTAGTTACTGGTGAGAAAATCTGACAAAAGCGCTGAATATGGCCCATATTTCCCAAGATCGGCACTCCATAGGGTCTCTCGGTAAACGTGGCCTTGTATGCCCACGTATCCCACACTAGTAGCACACCACCAGGCTACCGGAAGATGCATCCCGCCTGCTCTGATCTCCTCATGCAGTCTCCCTGCAGCGCTTCCTGCTATTAGCTGGTAGAGCACTAACTTAGGATGCCGAACCGCCCTGGCACACACCTCCAGAATCCCTCATATTGCGCTCTGTGATCAATTCCCAGTTGACGATACAAGATATCGAAGTAAACCTGAAGATGTTCACCTGAGATCGGATGTCGTACCTCAGACCATCCTCAAACATTCATGCAAGGAACTACTCATCACCTCCCAGGATAGGCGTGAAATGATGCACCTCTGTAAAGCATTAGGAATACTCCATAACAGAAAGAGTACCATACTCCCGACTCATGAACTCTTGAGCTCGATCGGCCCTCAAGGTCCCCAGATTGAAGTAATCATATAAGATGCACTAAAACTCTTCACAAGCTATATTCTGATGGTGGCCTGTCTGTGGGATCACATCTAACCACCTCTTGGAGGAGTCTCAGATCATGTAGGTAGAAAGATTCACCCTCCTCTCTGGAGGTATCTCCAGATTCGGAAAAATTGTCAGTGCGACTTCTAGCCATGACTCTATAGCCTGAGGTCCTCCATCACCTGAGAAAGTAGGAGGATGTTGCTACTGGAAGACCCGTGTCAAATCATCCATCGAAGGGGGAGGATGTGGCACTACCTAAAAGGTATACATCATCCTCAAAAAGCCCTTCATGAACTATGAATACACACCTATGTCAGGTGCAAGGGATGGTTCCAAGGCTGGCACAACTGGAGGATTTGAAGGTAGTCCCTGATCATCCATGTTTGGTGTTTGATCACTGTCTGGCAACAAACACACAACCGGATGATGTCTTAGTGGCATGAATCTTCATGGTCATGCACACACCTTAGATCAAGATAAAACTACATGGCATGTTCACGGTAGACACGATGTGTACTAGACGAGCTTTACCTAGCCCATGTTGTTAGTGACAAGTCCTAACACATGACTCTCACTCCACGGTGTGTTCTGGACAGACATGGTGTGTATGATAATGGATAACATCGACCTGTGTTGTTCGTGACGTGGTCGGGTACCTGGGTTAGACTACAAGATGTGTTCAACAAAGACACGACATGTATGGCTTAAGGTCTTATCCATCCATGTTGTTGGTTACACGGGTGGATAGAGGGTCGACACAACACTACGTGTTTGACTAGTACATGGCGTGTTCCCACTGGATTTTCCATGTCCCGTATCTCTTCCCACATGGCCTACAACAGGGTTTGAGACTAAAGGACGTGTACATAAAGTACACGGTGGGTAATTATGAAAAATCATTTCATCCCGAAAAAAAGAACAAATTCCATGTACTTAACACTACTCAACATTTATTCTTGGTTTTTCCGGACAATAAGCCTCAAAAACTACTCCGGAACCCAGAAAACACTGAAACGAACATTGAATGTGCCAAATTCCGATCTATAAGGGACAATACTCCCCACGAATCAAAGTCTGGCATCTTATACATGTTATAACATGGAAAACCAAGAAATTATCCAATAAATTCTGGTCCATGAGAGCCCATAACACCTCAAGAACCAAATTTTGTCATTCATTCAAGAAAACCTCTACACAAACAATACTCTATCAAACCGCAAGTATTTTCTCAAGGCAATTATCACAACAGCATGAATATTTTACACAACACCAATCACAACAACAAGAAATCACTAATACATCCAAGATAGAATGGAAAAGATGCATGACATGTGATTTCTATCAAGTTCTTATATGATGCATGAGATGCAATACCCTCATCTCATCAGGTTGAAACAGAAATAGAACCTCAATAATATCAACAACAACATCACAAATCATGTGAATCACTCAAGGTGAGATCAAATCAACTGTAAGAATTGAAAAAGAAGAAAATTTTCAATTAATGAGGTAGATTGGATTTTCCCTATACACGGGTTAGCTACTCCCGAGAACAGCTTATTACCGAGTACCTATTCATTCCTATCCTTGGCTAAGGATCTAAACAGTAAGTCAAGAGAAAAGAACCCTTTGATACCACTTTGTAACATCCTAGTTCCACAATCCATCCAAAGGAGCCCCCTATATAGTTGGTCACATGGACTGAAGCACATTTCCTTAAATGCCAGAGGCTACCGACTAGCAGCGTGGGCCTTGGGTGTGATAGTGGGGAAACTATTACCTCATTGGAAGAGTACATAACGGAAGTAAACAAATACATACAATAGAGGAAGCAATAAATATTTGACAACAGTAAATAGTGGAAGACAAGAATAACAAACAACTGAAGCATATATTTTTATATAAAATGATGCATGATATATATGTCTAGGAAAGAAGCCAAACAAGTCCCAATGCTGGAAATACAACAGTTCTAAACCAAAGTGCAAAAGAAAATAGATAAAATCCTCAGCATCGCAAGAAATAGCTTGTTCCTATGCTCTCTATATCCACAGCAAGTCAAGTACCTGAATTATAAGGGTGCTTTCCCTTATTTATAACTGCAACAATACAATCTCTTAGGGACCAAAAACATATCACAAACAGGGTGTGAGACTAAAACCCAATAGGATACCACCCAAAGATATGTGCCTAACAGTTAGTGGATATATGGCAGGTAATAGAACAGAAAACAGTAAACAGTTCCTTAGGTCAAACAATCAGTCAAGCATAGCAACCCTCTAGGAATTGCACACAGCCTATCCTCTCTGGTTTAGTATATGAAGACTCTGTGAGGAAGCACTCACAGTAAATTCCTCTTATAGTCTAAGGTAGTCAAAAACTGTCCGAGGAAGCTCAGGCGGTCAATTACTCTTATAGACCCAAGGCCAAGGACTCTCTAAGGAAGCTCACTCAGTCAATTCCCTTTATAGCCCAGGTCATTCATAGACTCTCTGAGGAAGCACTCACCATCAATTCCCCTTATAGTCTAAACACTTCAGGAATTAAAAAATCAAATACTCTCTGAGGAAGCTCACTCAGTCAATCCCCTTATAGTCTAAAGCAATCAAGGAATCTCTAAGAAAGATCACTCAGTCAATTCCTCTTATATCCCCAAGCGGTTCTGGTATCTCAGAAGATGCTCACTCGGTCAATCTCCCGTATAGCCAAAAGTTCTCAAAGACTAATTGAGGAAGCTCACCCGATCAATTCCCCTTATAGTCTACTACATTAGGTTCTCACGGACCTATGTTGTTCAATGCGCATAGCAGTGTAATATGGCCAAGTAAACCTATATAACTTCTTGGAAAAATAGTTTACAACATAAAAAACATTTCAAAATACAAACTCTCCATCCTACAGCAACAGGCAATGAAAACAGGCAAGGCAACCAAACTGGCTAAACAGGACCAAACAGTTGTAAACAGAACATACAATGGAAATACATCCAAAGAAAATCAATCAACCCTATTCATATCCAAATTACCTCTACACATGCATAAAGTCATGGTAGGAAATCAACAGGGGTAAAACGGTAAACACACAATACCTCGTTCAAGGGTATTGGTGGAATTTGCACCTAATACTCAGAGACTTTGAACCAAAAGGCACAAAACACCTACCATGGGGTTTTTAGTTCACTATATGTGAACCTTGATACTTCAATCCCATTATTAAAACTAATATCTACAAAAACTTCTAAAACATTCAAATCATGATATCTCACGAGAGAGAAGAAATCAAAAGATGATGATCTAGGAGAAGGGATAATTCACCGATGTTATTCCAACACAACCAACAGTGTTCGATTCAGAGGGAGGATGGAGGATCGGGGGTTCATAAAAGATCCACAGTCGTACAGGTTCTCTTGGTCGAAAGGGACCTAAGAGAAGAGTCTTCTAGCGATTAGACACGACCCTGATGCGTTTAATGAAAAAAATACACTGTGTGTACTTCTGAAGAACACGACATGTACTCACTTTTTCCACACTCCACTATAGGTAGCCTCGAAATCACTCCCACACCGTCATGTGTACGGCTACTACACAACTTGAAAACGGCCTCCTACGGTAAAGAAGTACACGGTGTGTACATAGAAAATTTCCAAAATTTCCTTTTTCCTATAAAATGACCAGAAATGGAAAAACATACCTGAAAATAAGATCCAGGATCTTTCAGATTTTATTTTTGAATGTGTAATGTAACATTAATGTATGTAATATACTTTCCAATACTACTAAACTGATCAGTTTTTCAGAACTTGATTCTATGTAATCATGCCAATGTATTAAAATAATGCACCGGCTCTGGGCTTCTGGGGTCAGGGTGTTACAATTGGTATCAAAAGAAGTTTATTAAAAACCTTGGAAGATAAATTTAGAAAAACTATGATTATATAACATTACCCTAATATAGACTTTGATAATTAGTATAGAATGACATCTTAGAATTTTGGTAATGTAGATATTTTGAGTATTTTCCAAGAAATACATCCCTGTCTGGATATGAGTAGGTAGAGGCGGCTTTGGCACATATGTACCTAGGAGTAAAAACATCTAAAAGAGGTTTCGGTATTGACTCAGGGTATCCTAGTAAATGACAACGACCCTTACTGCACTCTTGGTTATGAAACTCCTTGGGGATAAGCTTAAAATAATTCTCATTTTCTTTACAAGACATTGTGAAGGATCTAGGATTAAATATTTCCTCAAAGAAAATTTTTTTTATGATTATAGATTATATGCATAATCTTTTCAATTTATGTTAGGTATTTTACAAGTTTGGAATTATTCATTGCGATTCATAAACTAACGTAGTGTATTCCATTGTTTAGAAATGGCGCCCATTAGAAGGAATGAGAACTCCAGCAATACACATGATCCAAATAGTAAGAAATATCATATCTTTCATGGTATTAATCAAACATTTAGAAGGGAAATATTATCCCATGTATTCTCATTATATAAATATATAGTATCATGTGTTAATAATATTAGTAAATAATTCTTTTAGTCTTATGGATTTGAAGGAAAGAAAGAGAAGAAAAGGATGGTAGAGATAAAGAAGGATAAAGGGAAGAGGGGAAAAAGGATTTTCCCATTTGTGATAACTGTGGAAAGAATCACCTTGGTAAATGATTTAAGGGGATGTGAGTTTTTATATGTTTGGAGAAAAAGGACACCAAGTACGTGATTGAAAGGGTAAGAAAAAAGTTTCAAATGTACAATGCATCATCTGTAATGATTTGGGACACTATGTGAATCCCTGTCTAAATCATCAAAGTATGCACCAAATGAGGCTATTGGATAATAATCAAGTTCTGATACTACCATAGATGAAGAGAAATGACTAGTTTTCTTAAGTTGTTATTAATGAATTATTTCAGTTCAGTTTTGTATCAATGATGTACTGGTTATATGAATTATTGAAATAAATAAGGATTTTACTACAATACTATTTCATTGTGGATTTGATAATATATGGTTCTAAGAAAAGTGACTCAATATCAAGTTAAACATTTTTGGAAAATACATGGTTAATGGAAAGATAAACCTTAATATGGTTCTGATACTAAGGTAGTGATTTTGGAATAAGATATGATTGATTTGGATAAATTATATTCGATATTATTGACTATTTGAAACTAATTAATTGTTTGTTTATTCCATTATTGATGGAGTTTACAACATTTTTGAATATAAAGAGTATATCATGTATTCTATAATGAATAAGGGAGCATGAATATAATCAATAATGTTTTATGGTAAATCATGTTGTTACCGTGTTTTAAAAGAATATATGATGAAGGTATTGACATGTTATTACGTGGCAGCAAAAGATCTTCATTGTGTTTACCATTCTTATCAAATTTTGATTGTGAGTTTGGACAGAAGTATTTTGGATAATTCTAAAGGTTGGAATGGATTAAGTTTGACATTATATACTATTGTTAAAGTTAAAAAATTTCTTAATATTATTTTTGTATTGTTATAAAAAGGAAAATTCAGAGGTCGGTTAATAACCTGTCACGTCCGGTAAGGCTGCGAGACTTGAATCCTCTATTGAAGGGCGACCAGGGTATATCTCCTACGACTAGACTAAGTAATGTACTGGTTTTTGTAATGTTGTCATTTTTAAATAGTCTGAAAAATGAATTATAAATTCATTATTTTAATAACCCTAAACTATTAAGATAAATAAAATATCTTTTATTTCTGTTATCTTTTGGAGTGAAATTTGACTTTGTGGTAGGAATTAGTTGAAGGATGAAAGTCTACTTGTCAATTATTTTTTTCCTCTTATTATATAAATAAATTAATTCTTAAACTTTAGGTAAGAGAAAATAAAATCAAAAATGTGTTATCCTAATACCTTAGGTTTTGTTGAACTGATGATATTTAAAATCATCATAGATTGATGGCTTTGAGACCCTCAATTTTACACTTGTTTGTGATTGATGACCTCAATCAATTCCTATAAATATTGACATTTTCCCTCCAATTATGTTTTTCTAGTTACCACCATTGTTCTATTAATGGTGATCATAATTTGGTGGTGACTTTTCCATTTCCCCCTTCCCTCATATTAAGAGTATATTTTATTAACCCAATTTCCAATTTGGGTTTTCCACAAAGGTATTTTTCTATTTTTTACCTTTTATTTTTGAAGATAAATCTCAAATTGTGATTATGAAATTTATTTAATGAGGGGAGAATGTAACACTCCATGATTTCATAGTACGTTATCTCTTCAGAGTAATTCAATAAATTGTGCTACACGCAACAATGAGTTCGAGCGCACCACGACTTACCAAACTAGCCATTCAAAAATTCGGTTTGAATAGAATTGACTGAATTTTGAATTTAACATACTCCATATAATTTTATAATCCATATTATGTTTTTCATAGACATAATATAATAACAAATTAATTTTTTCAGATAAAAGAAGTATTTTTCAAAAAATACAGTTTTACCACCTTTTAATGGAGAACCCTATTTAAATCCAATATTTGACACTTTTATATATTCAATTTAATGAAATTGTATTCTTTTTTAAAAGTGGGTAACCAAAATTTTGATTGGATAAATTTATTTTTACTTTTTTCAACATTCATATTGTGATGAATAGTGAAAAATACTAAATTTTAATTGAAAATAAATTTTTAAATAGAAATAATTTGTAGTGTTAAATTATGCATTTGAATGGTTCGGAAGAATAATTAGATTATATTTTTATAATTTAATACAATTTAGGTCATTATCATTAATTTCACTTTTAAATTTGACATAAAATCATGTGAATCTTTTGATAGTTTTTAATTTTAAAAACCCACTTTTTGGTTTTGACAACAGGAATTAATTTTAAATTAATTAATTCAAATTTTATGTTTTAAATTTCTTAAAATAGAATTCATTTTTTTAATTTGAAATATCAAAATTATCTTTGGGTGAATTTTTGTTTTTTTTCCGAAAACATTCAATTTTTTATGAATAGTGAAAAACAATACTTTATTATTTGAAATCGAATTTTTATTTAAATAATTAATTATTTTATTTAAATTTATTTTAAGTCAAAATATATATATAATACCTCTATATATTCAATTTAATCCATTAGAGTCATTTTATAATAAAATTTTATGTATAAAATTTTATGGAACTTTTTAATGCCTTTTACCCACCTTCTAGACACATTTGCAAATTTGCATAAAAGGTAATTTTACAGCTTCTGTGGATTGAATTTCACAAACCCGAGAGACACGATTGACATCAGTAAGTAAAATGTGCTTCTATAAGATGAAAATAATTTTTAGTGAATAGTGACTTTTGACTTTTATTTTCCATGGTTAAATGTAAATAGGGCAATTAAAGGTAAAAATGATTTTATAATTACCCTAAAACAAGTCCTAATTCTATTGGATAAATGTATTTAGACCAAAACCAACCTTAGGAATAAAATATTATCGTTTTGGTCCACTTGTATTAGATTAGTACATTTATTATTAGTTTATTTAAAGAAGAGTTAAAAGTGTTAAATTCAAAGTTTAATAACTAAACTATTTTTAATATAGGGTTATACATAATATAAATTTGACTGTAAATATTCATTATAAAGATAAAAATATTTCCTCCATAATTTTATTTTATGTATAATTTTTATATATTAAATAATTAAATTTATTTATGACGCAATGATGATTCGGTAATTACTTTATCAATGAATGATTAAACTAGTTGATATTATACATATAAAAATAAATGTAAATTGAGTCTTTTCATGCCATCCAAGAATTTTATAGGTTAATATGAAATTTTAGGGTGGATTAAATTTTTTTATGTTATAATGTTTTTTTGACTTTAACCAAAACAAAATACAAAATAGTGTCAAAATTGACATAAATGAGTTTTAAAAAAAATACTTTTTTATTAATTGATATAACATTTCTAAAAATATATGGTTCTTAATAAGTACATAGACAAGGTTAGCTATATCAATAATGAAACAATTGGTGTTCTCTTGGATTTTTATTGAATGTTTATTTTCTATTTATTATAATAATACATGAAGACATGGTAAAAGTTAAATTATTTAACTAAGAGTTAAATCTAACAGATCGGGTTAATATGGTGACCTAAACTTTTCTAAAACCTATTGGTTGAGAGGATTTAGACCCATACCTACATTATCATCAAAATAAATCAATTTGTAGCCATTAGAAACCGAAAATGATTTTATAATAAAATAATATTTCAAACATTTCCTAAAGTGACCCTCACCTCTCTTATAAAAGGGTACTTCCCCTTCTCTCAAAAGCACACCTCCAAAGTCATTTGTCTCAGAAAAAACCTGACCAAATCTTATCCCAATATCCCTCACCTCATCCTAGAGGCATACCATTGGGAATAAATTAATCCTATGGTGCCCTTTTGTTCAAATAAAAAGGAAACACCCAACGAAGAGTTAATTATATTATCACCTCTTTCAAATTTTTTTCTTCTTCCACTATCTATTTCTTCATTATTTTCATACCAAAATAATAAATCCACTACCTTATATATAATGTTATGTTATTATAAATATGGTACAACCATAATTCTTATTCTATCTATCCTATGAATGATAATGTAACCAGGCATGAGTATGTATGCCTTACTGTCTCCACACCGTGGTGTAATTTTTTATTCAACACTATGTTATATGGATGGATATAATGATGAGTAATATATATATAAATCAATAAAATATAATTATAATTTCTCTGTAAAATTAATTTACCATCCAATTTCACACCTTGTAATCATTAGAGAAATGATATCGTTGCTCGTGTGTACGTACGACTTACCCTCTCCAAGATGTGATGAGATTAATTTCTATTTTCACCATTCAATGATTATTATAAAAATATATATTATTAATAAGTATTTAATATATGAAATTATAATTATAAGAGATATATTTATATATTTACTTACATATATGTTTTTCACTTACTTCTGTTCAATACGATATGAAAACAGAAACTGCGTTTATGCGTACGTACGGCCTACCATCTCCATAAACCGTGTTTTCAATTTAATATATCTTTATGTTAAACATATTTATATTCTAAATATATATTATATATAAATCATGACTTATATTCTGGAATTATTTAAATCATGATCTAAATGATACGATCCAGAATAACAAGTTAAAACACATACGATAAAGAAAGCGATTGTTACCCGTAATGTTAATTTAACATTGGAATCATTATTAAATGGCTAGTATAAAGTCATAAATGAATAATGTGTGATATACTAAATATGAATATTGTTATGGTATAATTTAATAACACACTATGGTCATTATACAGGAGGTTAAACATACCCTCGACCAAAGGAAAGTGCAAGGTAAGGGTTAATTCCTCAATGTCATTATTATCCAAGATTGTTTATATGTAAGTATTTTCTGGGACATATTTTTTATCCATGTCCATGTTTCATAAATTTAATTTCAAAATGATTCTATTAAAGTAATTTTTAACTAAAACATAATTTTAAATGTTTTAAATATTTATTCTTCTAAATATTTCTCATTAATGTCCATGTTTTCAAAATTGTTTAAAGGATTTATTTATATGGACATGATTGTTTTAAAATGTTAATTAATTTTGAAAGATTTAAATTGGTATGAGACAATTTTATTGAAAAATATATTTTAAATGAATTCCTTTATAAATGCGTGACATTTAAATGATTTCACAGAAATGGATATTTCCCTCAAAAAGTTTTAATGGTCATTTTCAAATATGTCTACATCCTTTAGTGGATTTTATTCTTGATTAAGGTTCATTTATTATAATACAATCTTTCATATTTTATTGAATGAGTTGTGATTTGTTTGACTATGGATGTGTTATTTTTATACCCTTCAAGGTTTATGGTTAAAGTATTGACATTTCATATGCTAGTTTTAATATGAATGGTTATGTTATGCTTTAACATTTTCATATGAGGAATGTAGTGGACTTAGTAAATGAAGGTTGGGACCCAATATAGCCTCTCTTTGCATCGGTAGGTCTCATGAGACAAATTAGTGTTTTGGAATAAGGCCTTGAAAAAAAAATTATTTGTAGTCTTGGCATGAGGCCTTGACTATGTGGTAATGATGTCTAGCGTTAGGCATTCCCTCATTATGAAATTAATTATTACATGTGATTATTTGGCTAGTATAATATCCATGTACAATTTTATATAGTAATGTTTGATTTATTTTCTCTATATTATTTTCAATATTATGTTTAAAAGGATGTTGATTTTATTAGACATCTTGCCTGAAATTTTTCTAGCTTCGGGTAAATTATTTACCCTTAATGAGTTTCTGAGCTCACGACTTTCTTATGTTTTGTAATATAATGTTCATATATATAATATATTTTCCAATACTACTAATCTGATCATTCCTTTCGAACTTGATTCCTTATAATCATGCCAATGTATTAAAAAATGCACCAACTCCAGGCTTCTGAGGTCTGGGCATTAAGAAACAAAGAAAGTTTAGTACACACCTTGGAAACTATATTTAGAAAAACTCTGATTACAGAACATTACCCTAATATGGACATTGAGGATTAATATAGAAGAACTTCCAAGAATTTTGGTAATGTAAATATTTTATGTATTTTCCAAAAAATACATCTCTCTCTGGATGCGAGCAGGTAGAGGCGGCTCTGGCACAAATGTACCTAGAAGTGAAAACTCGGACAAGAAGTTTCGGTCTTCACCCAGGGTATCCTCATACACGACAACGACCCTTGCTGCACTCTTGGTTATGACAAGCCTGAGGGATATGCTTAGGATATTTCACATTTTCTTTACAAGCTATTTTGATGGATTTAGGAGAAAGTACATCCTCAAAGAAAACATTTTTTATCATTATAGATTATATACATAATCATTTCAATTTATGTTAGGTATTTTACAAGTTTGTAATTATGCATTGTGATTCATAAACTAACCTATTGTATTCCATTTTTTAGAAATGCTGCCTAGTGGAAGGAATGAGAACTCTAGAAATTCGTATGATCCAAAGAGTTAGAAAGATCATATCCTTCATGGTATTAAGCCATCATTTAGATGGTAAATATTCTCCCAGATATTCGCATCATATGAAAAAATAATATCATGTGTTAATAAGATATTTAAATAATTCTTTGAGTCTTATGGCTTTTAAGAGAACCAAGAGAAGAAATGGATGGTAGAGAGAAATATAGATAAATGGAATAGGGGAAAGAAGAATTTTCCCATATGTGATAACTTTGGAAAGAATCACCTCAGTAAATTTGTGAAGGGAATGTGAATTTGTTATAAGTTTGGAGAAAAAAGACACTATGTATGTGATTATAATGGTAAGAAAATGGTTTCAAATGTACAATTCTTCCTCTTCAATGAGTTGGGACACTACGCGAATCAACTTCCAAATCATCATAGTATTTCCCAAATGATGCTATTGGATAATAATACAGTTATAATACTAACACATATGAAGATAAATGACTAGTGTTCTTATGTTTTCATAAAATAATTATTTCGTTTTAGTATTATATCAATGATGTGTTGGTTATATGAATTATAGAAGTATATAAGGATTGTACTTCAATACTATTTCATTGAGGATATGAGATTACATGGTTCAAAGAAAAGTGACTAAATAGAAAGTAAAAGTTTTTGGAAAATACATGGCTGAAGAAAAGATCATCCTTAATATAGTTCTGATACTGAGTTAGTGATTTTGGAATAAGATATGATTTATTTGGAAAAATTATATTCGATATTATTGACTACTTTGAAACTAATTAATTGTTCATTTATTCCATTATTGATGGAGTTTACAACATTTTTGGATATAAGAAGTGTATCTAGTATTATATAATGAATAAGGTAGCATGAATGTTATCAATAAAGTCTTGTGGTAATTCATGGTGTTAATGTGTCTTAAAAGAATACATAATGTGGGTATTCACATGTTATTACGTGGGAAAAAAGATCTTTATTATGTTTACCTTCCATATAAATTTTGGACTGTGAGTTTGGGTAGAAGTATTTGGGATTAGTCTAAAGGTTGGAATAGACTAAGTTTGACATTAGATACTATTATTATGTTTAAAACATTTCTTAAGATTATTTTTGGATTTTTATAAAAATGAAATCCTGGAGGCCAGGGAACAACCCATCACGTTCAGTAAGGTCGCGAGGCTAGAACCCGCAAGACAACGGTGAAAAGGGTCCATCACCTACCACAGGACTACGTGATGTCCTGGTTTGTGTAATGTATTTTTTTAAATATTATAAAAAATGAATTACAAATTCATTATTTTTGGAACCCTATACGATTAGGATTAATATAATATTTTTGAATTCTATTATCTTTTGGAGTGAAAGAGGAGTTTGAGGTAGGGATTAGTTGAACAATGAAACTATACATGTCAAGTATTTTTTCCTATTATTCTATGATTAAATTATTTCTTAAACTTTAGGGAAGGGATCTTAAAACCAAAAATGTGTTATCTTAATACCTTATGTTTTTTTGAACTGATGATATTTTAAATCATTATATATTGATGTCTTTGAGGCCCTCAATTTTACACTTTTTTGTGATTGATGACCTCAATCACTCCCTATAAATATTTACGTTTTCCCTCTAATTATGTGTTTCTAATTTCTACTGATGTTCTCCAAATAGAGATCATAATTTGGAGATGACTTTTTCATTTTCCTTCCCCTCTGATTGATACTAAATTTTATTAACCCAATTTCTGATGTGGGTTTTACCCAAAGGTATTTTTCTATGTTTAACCCTTTTTTAAGAACAATTTCAAATTGAGTGGATTTAATATATTTAAGGAGGGTAAAATATAACACCCCATGATTTCATAGTACGTTATCTCTTCAAAGTAATTCAATAACCTTCTCTACAGGAAACACCGAGTTCGAGTGCCCCACAACTTACCAAAACAACCCTTCAAAAAGCAGTTATAAATAGTATTGACAGAAATTTAAATTTTATACACTCCATACAATTTTAGAATCCATATTATGTGTTTATTAGAAATAATATAAGAATAAATTCATTTTTTTCAGATAAAAGATGTGTTTTTCAAAAAATTCAATTTTACCGCCTTTTAATAGATTACCCTTTTTAAAACCAATATTTGAAACTTTTATATATTCAATTTAATGAAATTAAATTCTTATTTAGAATTGGTACATAAAGATTTAGTTTGGATAGATTTTTTTTCTTTTATGATAACATTCATATTTTGATGAATAATGGAAAAAACTAAATTTTAATTGGAAAACACAATGATTTGGAAGTATAATTATATTATATTTTTATCATTTAATACAATTTATATCATTATAAGTAATTTCACATTCAAATTTCACATAAACACATGACAATCTTTTGATAGTTTTTAATTTTTACAAACTTGTTTTTGGGTTTTGACAACGAGAATTAATTTTAAATTAATTAATGAAACTTCTATGTTTTGAATTTGGTAAAAAAATCATTTTTGAATTCAGAATAAAAAAATTATCTTAGGTTAAATTTTTTGTAATTTTTTGAAAACATTCAATTTTTGATGAATAGTGAAAAACACTACGTTATTGTTTAAAACTGAATTTTTATTTAAATAATAATTTATTTTATTTAAATTTATTTTAAGTCAAAATAGATATATAATACCTATATAAGTTCAATTTTATTCATTGGAGTCATTTTATAATAAAAATATATGAATAAAATTTTATTGAACTTTTTAACGTCTTTTACCCATCTTCTAGGCACATTTGCACATTTGCATAAAACGTAATTTTACAGATTTTTTGAATTGAATTTAAAAAATCCAAAAGACACCGTTGACATACATAAGTAAAATGTGGTTCAATGATAGAAAAATAATTTTCTAGTGAATAGTATCTTTTGACTTTTATTTATCAAAGTTAAAAGTAAATAGGGTAATTAAAGGTAAAAATGATATTATAATTTCCCTAACACATGTCCTAATTGTATTGGATAAGTGAATTTCAACCAAAACCAAACATAAGAATAAAATATGACCCTTTTGGCCCATTAATGACTCAATTTCTTTATTTCTTTGTAATAGCAGCAGACATGATTCCTCTCTGCTGGTCAAGAATCTGTTTCTTGCAGCCGTGGCGGAACTCCTGCATGAACTCTGGTATGTTAGAAATGATCTCGTTCACAATAATCACTCTTTCAATCTTAATGCAGGGAAGTCCCGAATTCTTCTTGCGATTCATGAAGCAACCACAACTCAAAAGGACTGTTGTAGCAACTTCGTTGGTGACTTTATGGTCCTTCGTCATCTTAATGTTCCAGGCATTTTCCCAAAGCCGAAACGCTCCCTTGAGGTATTCTGGAAATCTCCAATGCCAGGATGGATCAAAGTGAACGTTGATGGTGCTTCCAAAGGCAACCCTGGTCCTGCCAGTTTTGGTGCTATCTTCAGAGACTCAGCTGGTCAATGTCAGGGTTGTTTCTTTGTTGGATGTGATCACTCTTCATCTCTGGAGGCAGAAATGATCGGCGTCATTCATGCAGTTGATTTTTCTCTTCAAAGAGGTTGGAGAAAACTATGGATCGAATGTGATTCAACCACTATCATTCATGCCATCTGGAATGGAAACATCCATCTAGCCTAGTCACTCACCGCTCGTTGGATAAACTGCCTTAATTTGCTCCATGGGATTGATTATATAGCTACTCATGCCTACCGTGAAGCAAATGTCGTTGCTGATGCTCTTGCCAACAAAGGAGTCCATCAAAGCATGACTTAGATAGAATCTATTCCTCCTGACCTATTATATCTTTTTGATAGATATTGTAAAAAAATCCCTTCCTTTCGCATTTTGTAATCCTTTTTTTCTTATCAATAAATTATGCTTTGATCTTTGACCAAAGCACTACCATTAAAAAAATGATAAATTCAATGTTTAATAACTAAACATTTATTAATATAGCATTATACAAAATATAAATTCGACTATAAATGTTAATTAGAAATCTAAAATGATTTCCTATATAATTTTATTTTATTTTGAATTTTTAGAGATTAAATAATTAAATTTATTTATGACACAATGATTATGTAGTAATTACTTAATCAATGAATGATTAAAATAATTGATATTAAAAATATAACATTAATTGTAAATTGAGGTTTTTATGCCATCAAAGAATTTTACTACTTAATATCACATTTTATGGTTGATTAAATAAATTGTTTTTTGAGTTGATAATGTTTTTATGACTTTAACAAAAAGAAAATACCAAATAGTGTCAAAATTGACATAAATGAGTTTTTAAAACAAATACTATATTATCATTTGATAAAATATTTCTAAATATCTATGGTTCATCCAAAATACTTAGATAAGGTCATATATAACAATAATGAACCACTTGGGGTTATATTGTCTTTTTATTGTATATTTATTAACCATTTATTAAAATAATACAATAGGACAAGGTAAAAGTTAAACTATTTAACTAAGAGTAAAATAAAACATATAGGGTTAATTAGGGGACCTACACATGTCTAAAACTTATTGGTTGAGATAATTTAGACCCATACCCACTTTATAATAGAAATAAATAAATTTTGAGGCATTAGAAACTGAACATGATTTTATAATAAAATAATATTTCAAACTTTTCATAAAGTGACCCTCACCTCTCTTATAACAGGGTACTTTTCATTCTCTCAAAATCACACCTCCATAGACATTTTTCTTGGCTAAACCCTGCCCAAATCATTTCCAAACATCCCAAAATTCATCCTAGAGGCCTTACCTTGAAAATAAATCCAACATAAGGATCCCTTTTGTTCAAATCAAAAGAAAACACTCAAAGAAGAGGTAATTATTTTATGAACTCTTTCAAAGTTCTTTTGTTCTTCCACTTTGTCTTTATTTGTTATTTCAATACCTAAATAATAACTCAAGTACCCTCTACATACCATTATGTTATTATAAATATGTTGCAACCATACTCATTATTCTACCCATCCTATGAATGATAATTTCACCATGCGTGTGTACGTACGGCTTACCGCCTCCACGTCGTGGTGTAATTTGTTATTCAACACTATGTTATTTGGATGGATATAATGATGAGTAATATGTATATAAATAATGAAAATAACATGCTAATTTTTCTTTATAATTAATATACCATCCAATTCAACACCTTTTAATCATTAAGGAAATGATATCATCGCTCGTGTGTATATACGGCTTACCACCTCCACGATGCGATGAGATTCATTTCTAGGTTCATCATTAAACGATGATTATAAAAATATATATTATTAATAAGTATTTAATTTATGGAATTTTAATGCTGATTTATATATATATATATATATGTATGTACATATATCTTATTCACTTACTTCCGCTCAATACGATATGAAAACAGAAACAATGTTTATGCGTATGTACGACCAACCGTCTACATAAACAGTTTCCTCCATTTCATATATCTATCTATTATACATATTTATATTGAAAATATATATTATATATAAATCATGGTTTATATATTGTAAGTATTTAATTCATGATCTAAAATATATGATCAATAATAACAAGTTAAAACACGTACCATAAAGAAAGTGATTATTACCCGAAATGTTAATTTAACATGGAAATCACTATTAAAAGGGTAGTATAAAGTCAAAAATGAATCATGTATGATATAGTAAATATGAATATGGTTTTTTTATAATTTACAAACATACTATGGTCATTATACAAGAGGTTAAACAAACCCTCGACCAAAAGAAAGTGTAAGGTGAGGGATAATTCCTCAATCTCATTATTATCCGAGATTGTTTATGTGTAAGTATTTCCGAGGACATATTTATTATCCGTGACCATGTTTCATAAAAGGCATTTCAAAATGATTATTTTAAGGTACTATTTAACTGAAACATCATTTTAAATGTTTTAAATATTTATTCTTCTAAATCTTTCTCATTAATGTCAATGTTTTCAAAATTGTTTTAAGGATTTATTTATATAGACATGAATTTTTTAAAATGATAATTTCTTTAAAAAATTTCAAAGATGTATGGGACACTTTGATTAAAAAATATATTTTACGAGACTTCCTATATAAATGTGTGACTTTTTAATGGTTTCAAAAAAATGGATATATCTCACAAAACGTTTTACAGATCATTTTCAACTATGTCAGCATCCTTTACGGGATATTATTATTGATTAAGGTTGATTTATTATAATACAATATTCCATATTGAATTGAATGAGTTCTGATATGTTTGACTATAGATTTCTATTTTTATACCCTTCATTGTTTATTTTTGAAGTATTGACATTTCGTATGCTAGTTTTAATACGAATGTTTATGTTATGTTTCAAGATTTTCATATGAGGAATACAATGGAATTAATAAGTGATTAGTGGGGCCTGATATATCCCCTCGATGCATCAGTAGGTGGCATGAGACAAATTAGTGTCTTGGGATAAGGCCTTGACAAAAAATTTAAACGTAGTCTTGGCAAGAGTCCTTGACTATGTGGTAATGATGTCTGACGTTATGCATTCCCTCATTATGAAATTAATTATTACATGTGATTATTCGACTAGTAGAATATCCATGTTCTTGTTTATATGAAAATGTTTGATTTATTTTCTCCATATTATGATCAATTTTATATTTAAAAGGATGTTATTTTTATTACACATATTTACTTAAAAGCTTATAGTTTCTGCAAAATTATTTACCCTTACTGAGCATCTTAGCTCACCCCTTTCTTATGTTTTGTTTTCCCAGGATTCTAAGAAGTGTACTATGTTTGATATACCGAGTTAATCTAGGGAAATAATTGTGTTCTTAGTAGATTTTTTTATGTTTTAATGTATAATGTAACGTTCATTTATGTAATATATTTTCCTATACTACTAATATGATCTGTCCTTCTAGAATTTATTCCTTATAATCATGACAATGTATTAAAATAATGCACCGGATCTGGGCTTTTGGGGTGGGGGCATTACATTAAATCCCTTGATAGTTTGGGATAATTTTTTTGGGTTTCAAAATTTAAACCAATGAAATTTCATTTATAACAACTAATTTGATTAGATACATTATATTTGTTGAATAAATAATACCCCTATAATTCAATAACAGAGTGGAAATAATGACACTGCTTCAAGGGGGTTATGGGTCAGAGACAACATTTGATAGAACCACCAAAATAGAATTGGAAGTTATCATGGATCAGGTAATTATACTATTGGGAGTATACATAAGATATTATGGATTCATATTCCTATTTATCAATTGGTAAACTCATGGAAAACCTCATCATAAGATGATAGGATACAAGAAAAATTGGGAGATTCAATTATCTCCTCCTTTTGATCTTGGAGAGGCCACCATTGAATAACATGAAAACAACACATGAATAAACATTAGGAATAGGGGGAGACACTTCCTCTATGAAGGTCTATGGTTTGGGAGAATGATAATATTAATGAAGAGATCCAGTGACATCTTGTTAAATTAAGGGAAACACTTCTCAAGGAACGGAGGACCACTTAGAAGCAGGAGAATCTATGTCTTGGGGACACGGGGATATATTCACATGGATTTGAATATATTAAAAATCCCAGGAACCATTTGGGGGTATCTTAAGAGAGTAATTCTGAAAATAAAAGTAAGAAACACCTCTAAAAGTGGGGTTCGATTCAATATAGAAGGTTTCAGGGTAGAAATAGTCACACCCTCCTTAGGTCCATCACATGGAAGATCTAAGGGGAGGGTTCATTACCCTAAATTTCCAAAAAATATTAAATTAAGACCCAAAAGGGGCCTTTGGATGAGGCTTGATCAATGGGATTAAGATCTCAAATGAGAGATAGGATCAGAATCCATGATTCCTATAGAAGGAGTCAGAGGTTCATTATAGAGGGAAAAGACAGAAAAACCCTAGAGACTTTGGATACTGAATAAATTTCTATAAAGAAAAATCAAACACTAATCAAAGAAGGTTTATATATGGGAGAAGGGTATCCAAATAAAATTCTAGAAAAATTCGAACCACTATTACGTGTTATATCTAGATATTTTCTTTATCAACAGAGAGTAAACAACCAAATACATTACAAAAAAATTTGAGTACAACTAGATTCTAAAATGGAAGAGGGATCCTAGGAAGTAAAATCCACAATTACACTAGAGAAGAATCATTACCTCAATGAATATAGAGTGACCACCTGTGAATAATAAATATCTGAAAAATTCAATTTTGTCCCTACCTAGCGTGGTCCTAAATAAAATAAAACTCTAAGAGAAAATTAGGTTGGAAACCTCATATACACCAGAAAGATCCCAAGAGTTTAAAAAGACAGATAGCATCTCCATAGATGGATGATAAGATATAAACTTCATAATGAGATTTCAATGATGATAAAAGGTAGATTCTACTTGTTTACCTTCTATTTTCATGGGGGATATAGAACCATCCATTGATTCCTAATCTTTCATGTCCAAGAAGATATGAGGAACCAACGAGAGTGGGAGATGGGTAGTCAAGAGAATATTATTGGTGCCCACCAATTTGATAGAATATCTTAAAGATTTTATGGGAAGCATAGCACTGATGATGGGGTAAATTAGTAAATCTAGATGTTTTGGGAGCCTGAGGTACCACCATAGAAGGCATATGCGAGCTAAGAGGATCCATTGGGAAGCCCCCAAACAAGACATTTTAAACACCTATCGCTGGGGGAAGAAGGGTTGAGGCTAATACTAGGGTCACCAAAGGAGAACTTCCCGGAACATGAGGACAATTTGAAAATGTCGAGGGGGGCATGTGGGGTGTGTTCTTATATGATAGTGTTTTTTTAATCTATCTTTTTGAACATTTCAGGTGTACAAAATTTCTTCATAACCTTGGAAAATGTAAACCTAAGAAGGGGTGAGTTCAAATTCTAATTAAGGGAAAATATACAACAAAGTAAATCATTGGATAAATAAGGAATACATATTATAGCATGAATATTTAATAAAAAATAATTCCATAATATAATTAAACTAAAATAATGATATATCCATGGATAAAAATAGAAATTAAAAGATCACATAGATAATAATAAATGGTTTCTTAGCGATGAAATGTATAATTTTGAACAGATAATTTCATACCATAAGCTAGTAAATCTGGATCATAAACATCATGATACTATCATCATGGAAATATATTTTTCTACACAGGAATACACTAAAATACCCAAGCATGAGTTTATCATGAGACATATTGATTCTGGGAGGGGATATATAATACAGATCCCCACTTATTACCTATTTAGGGCTAATGAAATCGTCATATGGAATATTAAGTAAACAACACATAATCACATTTTCCAATAATCTTCTGTATCAAAATAAAAAATAGAGAATTCCAATAATTTTCTCCATTTAAATAAAATAGAAAACATGATCATATCCCATCTAGATAGAGAATATTGATGGTTAAACAATACTTAATAAACTTTTTAATAGTCATCCTTATTAGAATAACAACATATAGAATTCCAAGACATTCCCCCTTATCAAGAAAAGGGATAACATGATAATAAACCATCTAGAGAAAAATGTGGACAGTCAAAAGATAAATATTCAACATGATATGAATAATCTATATTAGAATAATAACATAAATAACACCAAAAAATTTCCCCATTTCAATTAAATAGATGGAATTCTTCATAGTTGAACATCATTTTCACAACCTAACCAATGCATTTATTTTATTTTATTACTTATGTGGCCTTAAATATTTTTTTTGGGGTTCGAGGTAAGTCCCAGACTAAATTTCCGAGTCTTTGATAAAAAGGGCATGTCTTGGGTTCGGCATCACCAGACACACAAGTAGAGTGCGACGTCGCACGACTTCATGCAAGCAATTGCGTGGACTTTTCATCTTTGAAGAATTAAAATAGATGAATAAATGTTCATTTATTACATCATTTAATATTGGTATGGTTATTATGAATTTTAATATTTCTATTTTAAATTAAATCTAAAATTGTTAATTTTATTATTATTAAAATAATCTGAATTATTTTATTATATTTATTTTATTATTATGGTTATTTTCATTTTTATTAATATTATGATGATGATGATGATTATTATTATTATTATTATTATTATTATTATAGGTGGGTGTGCAGGTACGACATGACTGGTTGAAGTCATGCGATTAGACTGGGTATCATAAAACTACGGTTTTCGAAGAGAACTAGTAAAAATAAATTGGATTAGTTCCAAATTAAAGATTTTGTTAAATAGATAACTCACCGCAGTAATGACAATATTATTTCATCATGTACAAAAATATTATGTTATTATTAAAGAATTTTGATTATTGAAATTCTTATTTTTATCATTTTTAGATAGTTATTAAAGTTGTTCTTATTAACATTTTGTGTATTATTATTATTATTGATATTACTATTATTATTATTTTGGTTTTATTTTATTTTATTTCCATTTATTTTCTTTTCTTTTCTTTTCCTCTCTTTCCCCTAACCCTATTTTTCCTTCTTCTATGTAGCCCTATGCGCCGCCTCGGTCTCCTTTCTCCTAGCGCTGCGCATCGACCCCCGCCCCTGCCTCCTCTTTTCTACGCGACCCACACCCCCAACACCTTGGCCCCCTCCTCTCCTCCTGCAGCCCGTGCAACCTTCCTTGTCCGCCGCTACACCCAGCCATCTGACCCTGACTTCCTCCTTCGCACCAGCGCCCCAGGTCACACCCCCCATGTTTTATGTTGTCCCCCTCACTTAAGCCCTTTCCATTGT
Source organism: Viscum album (assembly GCA_963277665.1). Lineage (NCBI taxonomy): Eukaryota > Viridiplantae > Streptophyta > Magnoliopsida > Santalales > Viscaceae > Viscum > Viscum album. The sequence goes on from OY728157.1 coordinate 1,436,174,552, forward strand.
AACGTATCCCAGCCGAGCGACCCAGTTCACCCGGCACTCCTCATTCGTAGTAGCATCCTCAGGTCGGTTTCCCCTATGGGTACCATCCAGTGGCGCACCCTCCTTGGTCGGCTTCCCTTTCCCCCTGATCGGTGCATAACAAGGTCTCCTCCCTATCCCGACCAGCCACCACCTCTAGCATCACACTTTTTTTATGTGGTTCCCCTTCATCTGCTGGCCTCACCCAGCCAACGCCGACCCTCAGCTTTTGCTTGGCTCAGCCGCACCCTACCCGCCTTCCCTCCGGTAGACACGTACCCCTTTTTGGCCTGTTTTCCCCTTCCTCTGGTATACCTTGTACCCATTGTCATTATTAATCTTGATTCTAATCCAAGATTGTTAGGGGTTTTGATCAATAAGTGTTATTTTTGGTCATGTTGGGTTGGTTTTAGCCTCTATAGCACGCGGTTGAGGTGCAAACTAGATCTCACACCGGTTCTAAGTTTGTGTCATCTTCACTCTTTAGTTTTGAGGTAGGATTCCCATTGAAATTTCCATTTTTAATTTAAGAAACTATAAATCTATGTTTTTTTCACTTAGTATACATGTTAAATATTGTTTCTGCAACCTGTTTGTTAGTCTCTTGGTATGTGGTCTATGTTTAGAGTCTCGTTTGTTATGAATTTATTATGAAATTAATTTTAAAGTGGTATTTTGTGCAGAATTGGGTGTGTTTATGTGGAACCTTTTTGCTCCCTTGGATTTTTGTTTTATAATCACTCAAAATTATTAAATTATTTTGGTAGTGTGAATTTTAAAAGAGGTTATTTCTGGGGTGCATTCCATTTCAAAATTAATTTTCTTTTGATGAATGGGTTGTGTGGTGTGTCGAGTTGTGAATACCGGATGTTTACACACATGGTTTGTAAAGTAAAAGAAACAAGGTTCAACAATTTAAATAAATGTATGCCATGCATATTGGTGTTCACAGTTTGTTGGGTGTTAAATTGAAATTGTTTTATTCAACAATGCATGCCCTATTTTCTTTATAAAATGCTTGTTTGGCTCTTCGGAGTAAAAATTGATGTAAAATGAATTTTTGGAGTTTATAAATGTATCAGAAGCATGCAGAACAATGTTTTCGGTTTTTTTTTGTTTTCCAATGCTTTTTCAGTTAAAAAAGTTTGTATTGTGTTTTATCATGTTCTGGAATTTTATTAAAAATAGTTGGGTCTTGAGTGTGTATCCTAAATATATTAAAAATATTTTTATCAATGTTTAGGTGTGATAAGTGATGTGTTTACACCTTCCTTGGAAATTTGAATTATTTTTATAAGTATATATTGTGATTTGATGCTCGATGACATCTATTGACTCAATTGTTTTATATATATAGTTGCAACATACGAACCTGACATATTGAGAGAATTGTCTGAGATGAGTACTACACCTGTAGGTTACGGTACTAACCAGTGGCCCATAGTAGGAAGATATGTTTGTTTTTATTACTATGGGACATTCCCTCGGCCATCCTTAGAAAGGATGTCTGAGCATTTTGGAGCGTTAGATTTCATTGTATGTGGCATGCTACTATAGATGGGGTTTTAGGTATTAGTGTCATCTAGATTATTGTTGATCTCTCGGGTTCATCTATGCCTAGTGAATTTTAACAGTTTGAACTGTTGTTGAGATACTTTATTACCTATTTACATTGCCCTTTCTATGTGATTTCTTTGGTTCTCTTGAGTGGTTTTTGTCATGATAAGTGATGTTTCGGTTTCCTAACTCCTATGAAAAATCTTTTTCTTTTAAAGGAAATGTGTTTTGAACTTTTTAGTGTGAGTTTCAAATTAAATTTTCTCTTTCACCTCAATGTAGCATGGTAACACCTAATATTAGAATCCAGTTTTTCAAATGGTTAAGAGAAATGTCTTGTACTTTGTTTTTAAGTAAAAATCGTAGAAATGCATATTTTAATATATTGGATTTCAAACATAGAATTGATGCTTTTTAATTTTGAAGGTAGTGAATTGGGAATAGGTATCGGGTTATCCTACTGAGTTTCAATACTCACACCTATTGTTCTCTTATATTTTTAGTGTTTGTACAGGCTCCAGCTTTGGTGCACTCACCTTGGACGATGCTCTATCATTGAGTCGGAGAGTGACCCGCAGGGTCACACGGAGTTAGTTCAGACGTCGAGTTTGGATAGTTTTAAATTTTATCTTGTTCATGTTTAGTCATTTTATTTGGATTATATATTCTGCGGTGCTCTGTAATTTTTTTGCTTCTCTATTTATTTTTATTGAGAGAAATCGTTCCCAGGCTTCTATTGATGCCCTGGTGCTTGTTGCCAGCCCGGGAGGATCAGGAATGCCTCTCGGGTCATGCCACGGACTAGCTCGGGTGATAGGTTCAGGGTTAACCCAGGTGGGTTCATGGAAAAATGGTATCAGAGCGGTCATCTCTTAGAGGACATCGCTTTTCAGAGCGCCCTTTGTTATTTGGGATGTCAAGGTATATGGAGTAGGATTTTCGGGACTCGAGGGGCAGGAGTGGGAAGAGCGTTGTGAACCCTTGCTAGTTCTGATGCTCGGGTTTCCATGGTATGTTCAGTTTAATTAATTTCTTTGGATTTATATGGAGCATTATGTTATTAGGACACAAAAAAGGGAGTTGGGATAATATTCCTCCTGATCTGCATGGCCTGACAAGCCATGTGGATCAAGGGGTACTGTCCAAAACGAATCTCTGTGTTAGTTACATGATTAACATATGGCCACCAACCATATGGTCATGTCACCCACTGACACTAGTTCCCTATTTAAGATGTTTTGGGTCACTTATGACTTCTAATCATGGTTCTAATTTTTAAAAAAATTGGGTTTTGAATAAAAATGGTAGTTTTAAATGACATGTTTAATTTGTGGATAGTTTTAAAAGAAGTGGTATAAATGATTTGTTTTTGTAAAATGAAGCTGTTTTGTTTTGGCCTTGGTGTTCCTATGGGTTCTCACATGCATAGTGGTATGTTGGAAATATGGATGGATTTTTGGTATGGTGGATGGATTCCCAGGGTGGCACAGATAGATGCAAGTGAGGGAGACTCTATAGAATACCAATGGCGGGGGTGTAACCCCCAAGCATGATTTAAATTAAATATGTTTTCAAAAGAAATGTTTTATTTTTATGTTGAATCATTCTCTTGTGTTTAGAGCATGTCATATATTCAGTTTTTATTTTTGAGTATTTTTATTGATTGAGTTGGTCCTGATTGGGTTCTTGACACTTCTTGTCCAGTGACTATTTCAACGAAGTTTAGATGGGTGATCGTAGTATGGTTAATCAACCTAATGATTTTATGCTTGAGTTTTGGAAGCTAGATCCACCTCTCTTTTATGGTCAAAAAGAAACATCCGTAGTAGAGGAGTGGATACGGAAGATTGAAAGGGTGAGAAAGGGGATGGAGATTTTTTGTATGTAGTCGGGCGATAGATCCGTGTTGGAATATTTCTAGCACTTTGTGGAGCTAGTCCCATATGATTTAGGGTATGCCACAAATGACCCCATGAAGGCTCAATGCTTTGAGGCGGGCCTCCACCCTGATCTATAGTCGAAGGTGTCAGAGTACAACCTAACTTCTTTTGTCGATGTGGAAAGACAAGATTTTCATGTCGAAGATACGATGGCAGGAGTGCTCGAAGTAGTTCTACCTCTTTCAATCCCTATGAGCAGTTGTGATGATTCTAGAAAGGAGATGGGTAATCAATTGAAAGTTGATGGAGTAGGTCATGTAATAAAAAGGCCTCTATATCTTTCATCATCATCTTTAGAGCGAGAAATACTTGTGTGTTATCAGTGCAGAAGGTTGGGTCATAAAAAGTCGTCGTGTACAAGTGCTCTGAATCCCTACAAGGCCTATAGATGCCTGGGTCACATGCGGCGATTCTGTCGGGGCGTTGCTAGAAAGCGTTGCAGAGGAAGTTCTCAGAAGTGATGTGCAGTTGGTTTTTTGTTCAAATTTTATGGTGTAAGTTTCCTTTCAGTGTAAGAGACCTTCAAGAGTTATAGTTTACTGATGATGTTCTAGGTTTTTACATGTATGGGTTGTTGTGGGTCTTTGATGAACTCCGGTTTTCAATGCCAGTATGATTTTTGTTTTAAAATTTTGGTGTTTCTTTTTTCAAATCAAAATATGTATGTTTCTTATTGGGATTATCAGAACCTGACTACAAGGCAGGAGACGCTTCATCCATCAGATCTCTAGCCAAAAGGCCTCATAGTGAAGCCGACGTGTAGTCAGGAACCCCAGGGAATTTTAAGAAGTATATTTAAGGTCGTTCCTCTATCATCACTGTGAGACAATTTTAGTGTTTCTGTTGTGGTTTCTCTATCGTTGTAAATTCTATCTCATTGCAAAAATTGTGTGATCGACTTATCCCTCACACAATTTCAGCAATGGTGCATTTTTGGTATGTTAGTCTCCGATTAGTGGCCATTCATGGACCACCGATGTGAATTAGTTATGGCTTTGGTTTGTTTCCATCCAGAAGTGGTGAGCCGTGAGTAGTTTTCTGTTTTAGTTTCATTGATCCAATCCTTGGGACCTCCCTCCCCACCCATGGGGTTAGGGTTTTTGGTTCGTACAGAGTTTTTGATTCAACTCTTATCCTATTCGGACGAGTGTGAGTGGTTTAAATGTCCTTGTTGTGCTCTTCCTAGCTTGAGTAAGGCCTGGTGCCAGTCCAAGTTGGATTTCTATTTGGTCATTAGTAGGTTGGTTTAGTATGGTGGTGAGACCCAAAATCTCTTTGAGTTTTTTATTAAGTCGTTATCAGAGGTTAGCTAAGTTCTTATGGTGGGGAGTCTATTCAGGCCTCCCCTCTACTGGTAATTTGTTTTGGGCAATAGGGTTAAGTCCCATTGGTGGTCGATGGAATGACCATGTGTCAAGAGGTTGGATCATGTTCTGTGGAATCCTTTTGTGTTGATCGATCAGCTGGATGGTGTCGTGGAATTATGGGGATGGAAAGCGTTATGGTGGCGATAATTGTCACACCACGACCTATGAATTTATTTTATTTTATTAGTTATTTGGCCTTAAATAATTGTTTCTGGGGTCTGAGGTATGTCTCAGACTAAATTTCTAAGTCATTGATAAAAATGTGTGTCTTGGGTTCGACGTCACAAGACACACGAGCAGAGTGTGATGCCGTGCGGCTTCGTGCAAGCTAATGTGTGGCCTTTTCATCTTTGAAGAATTAAAATAGACGAATAAATGTTAATTTATTGCATCATTTAAAATTTTTATGGTTATTAAGAATTTTAATATTTTTATTTTAAATTACAGCTAAAAATTGTTAATTTTATTATTATTAAAATAATTTGAATTCTTTTTTATATTTATTTCAATATTAACGTTATTATTCTTTTTATTAATATTATTATTATTATTATTATTATTATTATTATTATTATTATAGTTTGGTGCGCGGGCACAACACAACTAGCGGAAGTCATGCTGTTAGTCCGGGTACCGTAAGATTATGGTTTTTGAAGCTAACTAGTAAAAATAAATTGAATTAGTTTGAAATTAAATATTTAGTTAAATAGATAACTCACCAAAGTAATGAAAATATTATTTCATCATGTACAATAACATTATGTTTTCATTAAAGAATTATGATAATTGAAATTATAGTTTTTAACATTTTTATACAGTTATTAAAGTATTTCTTATTAAAAATTTGTGTATTATTATTATTATTGGTATTACTATTACTATTTTTTTTATTTTTTTATTTCCATTTATTTATTTTATTTTTATTTTTTCTTTCCCTCTCTTTCCCCTAACCTTATTTTTTTCTTCTTCCCCATAGCCAGGCGCGCTGCCTTAGTCTCCCTTGCTCCTGGCACTGTGCAGTGACCCCCACCCCTACGTCTTCTTTCCATCACGACCCGCACCCTAGCACCTCATCCCCCCTCCTCTCCTCCTGCAGCCCGCACAACCTTCCTTGTCTGCCGCTGCACCTAGGCGGCCGACCTTGACATCCTCCTCCACACCAGTGCCCTAGGTCCCCCCCATTGTATGTCGTCCCCCTTGCCTAAGCACTTTCCATTGCAACGCACCCCGACCGAGTGAGCCAGTGCACCCGGAACTCCCCATTCATAGCAGCATCCCCCGACCAGTTTCTCCTATGCATAGCATCCAGTGGCACACCCTCCTTGGTCTGCTTCCCTTTCCCCTTGCTCGATGCATAGCATGGCCTCCTCCCTCTCCCGACCATCCACCACCTCTAGCAGCACACATTTCCAGCATGGTTTGCCTTCATCCATCGACCTCACCTAGCCATCACCGACCCTCGTCTCTTTCCCGGCTCACCCGCGCCCTACCCGCATCCTCTTCGGCCGACCCGCACCCCTTTATGGTGCTTTTCCCCTTCCTCTGGTATACCTTGTACCCATTTTTATTGTTCATCTTGATTTTTATCCTTTATTGTTAGGGTTTTGTATTAATAATTGTTATTTTTTGTTGTGTTCAGTTGCTTTTAGCCTCTATATCATGCAGTTGAGGTGATAAAGAGATATCGCACCAGTTCCGAGTTTGTGTCGTCGTCGCGCTACAGTTTCGAGGTAGAAATCCCATTGAACTTTCCATTTTTAATTTAAGAAACATTAATTATATGTTTTTCGCACTTAGTATACATGTTAAATATTTTTTTTGTAACCTTATGGTTAGTATCTTCGTATGTGGTCTATGTTTGGAGTCTTTTTTGTTATGAATTTATTTTGAAATTAATTTTAAAGTACTATTTTGTGAAAAATTGGGTGTGTTTATGTGGAACCTTGTTGTGCCTCTAGATTTTTGATTTATAATCGCTCAACATTATTAAATTATTTTAGTAGTGTGAATTTTAAAAGAGGGTATTTCTGGGGTGCGTTCCATTTTAAAAATAGTTTTCTTTTGATGAATGCATTGTGCGGTGTGTCAATTTGTGAATATCAGATGTTTACACACATGGTTTTTAAAGTAAAAAAACAATGTTCACCAATTTAAATAAAAGTATGGCATGCATATTGGGGTGTAAAATTTGTTGGGTGTTAAATTGAAATTGTTTTATTCAACAATGCATGTCATGTTTTCTTTATAAAATACCCGTTTGGCTTTTCGGAGTAAAGTGTGATGTAAAATGAATTGTTGGATTTTATAAATGTATCAAGAGCGTGTGGAAAATTTTTTCCGGTTATTTTTGTGTTTTTCCAATGGTTTGGATTTTACAAAAGTGTGTATTGTGTTTAGCATGTTTTGGAATTTTATTAATAATGGTCGGTTCTTATGTGTGTGGCTTAAATATATTAAAAAGAGTTTTATCAATGTTTATGTGTGATAAGTGATGTGTTTACATCTTCCTTGAAAATGTGAATTATTTTTATAAGTATAGATTTTGATTTGAAGCTCAACGACATCTGTTGAGTCACTTTTTTATGTATATACTTGTGACATACAAACCTGAAATATTGAAAAAATTGTCTGAGATGAGTACTACACTGGTACGTTATGGTACTGACCAGTGGCTAATAGTAGGCATATATGTTTGGGTTTATTGATATGTGATTTTCCCTCATCCTACCGGATAAAGGATGGTCGAGCATTTTGCGGCATTAGATTTCATCATATGTGGCATGCTACTGTAGATGGGGTCGTAGGTATTAGTGTCATCTAGATTATTCTTGATCTCTCAGGTCCGTCTATGTCTAGTGGATTTTAACAGTTTGAACTATTGTTGAGATACTTGCTTACCTATTTACATTTCCATTTCTATATGATTGCTTTGGTTCTCTTGAGTGGTGTTTTTTTTATGTAAAGTGATGTTTCGGTTTCCTAACTCCTATGAAAAATGTTTTCCTTTTAAAGAAGATGTGTTTTGAACTTTTTAGTGTGAGTTTCAAATTATATCATCTCTTTCCCCTTAAATTAGCATGTTGACACGTAAAGTTAGAATCCAGTTTGTCAAATGATTAAGGGAAATGGCATGTACATTGTTTTTATGTAAAAAATGTCGAAATGAATGTTTTAATATACTGTAGTTCAAACTTAGAATTGATGCTTTTTAATTTTAAAGGTAGTGCATTGGGAATAGGTATCGTACTAGCCTATTGAATTTTAATACTCACGCCTATAGTTCTCTTCTGTTTTTAGTGTTTCTGTAGGCTCAAGCATGGGTGCACTCACCCTGGCTGATGCTCTATTATTGAGTCGGTGAGTGACCCGCGGGGTCACATGGAGTCTGTTCAGACGTTGAGTTTGGTTAGTTTTAAATTTTCTTTTGTTCCTATTTAGTCATTTTATTTGGTTTATTTATTCTGTTATGCTCTATAAATTTTCTACTAATTTATTTATTTATATTGGGAAAAATCATTCACACAACCACTGTTGCTGCCCTGGCGCTTGTCACCAGCACGGGAGGATCGGGAATGCCTCTCAGGCCATGCCGCAGACTGGCTCGGGTGACCGGTTCAGGGTTGTCCAGGGATGGTTTGTGACAATCATTCAATCTGAATTACATAAAATTGGATGGTCACACCATATAGAGATATGTGTATAAAACTGTGTTAATACTAGAATAAAAAATTCATAATACATCTAGATAAATAAATTGTAAGGGTTTAAATGAACATAACCTTAGTGTAATAAAGTAAACCTATAAGGATGTTGTCATCTATAAAAAAAATCCTTGCAAAAGAATTCGTCAAACTATATCACGCAATAAGAGATCGAGAACTAAATTATTTCGTATCTTGAGTTCAAACACCAAAAAGATAAATATATATTAGAGAATAAATAATGAAACAGGAATTCCCAAAGGGTAAATCAATTAGAATATGAAAAGGAAAATGAAAGTAAAAACCTAAATGTGTTTTTTGAAAGCATTTATTAAATTGATTAAAAACAAAAAGTTTCAAGTCACTTAAAAGAGTATTATTCCAAAGGTGAAGTGAAAACAACATTAAACCCATTATGTTTAAAAATAATATTCAATAAAAAGTCCTTGAGAAGAAATAGGGACTATGTTTGGTAAATTTAAAGATTAAGACTAAACATATGAAAGTGAAAGGAAATCCCATTTTTATTATTTTGAAAAATACCTTAATTCATAACTCATATTGAAAAAAGAGTAACAATGCATTCATTTTTATGAAAATGTATTTTTATCTTATAGTGGTATAGAAATTATCATATAATAAAATAGTAGGGTGGATGTAATGACTCGAACATTTATAAATAAAATTCCCTGGGTAATTCTTTTAAATGCCGTATTATGTAATATCGTTATATAAAACACATGAACTTATTTTGATTTATTATATCTAATTGAATTTAAAATAAAATTATTTATCCTTACCATTTATAATATATCCATTGAAAAATTATCACAAGATTTGTATAAATATGGGTTTTTAACAAATACATATATCCCAGAAAAAGAAGTGATTCCCTCAACAAGTAGGATCATACCCTATGTAGCCCATTTATCGAAGCTTCTAAGTGAGATATCATCTTTGGTATTTTCCCTTTACCAATACCAAGATGATATCCCACAACTTAAGCTTGAGTAAAACTGTTTATAGAAAAAGTTTAATCTCATCTAGATTACAACCCAAACCATGTTCACCAAACCGACCTATGAAATTACCAACATCGCACACCTTACTCTATAAAAGTTTTCGGGTGTAATAAAAGAATATGTATCAATACCCTAGAAATATGAATATGTAAAATATTTTTTATAGAATAATGAATACATTTTCATCCTGTTATTGTTACATTATAAATGATTTGTAGTTTGATATAATAAAGAAAAATATTTATTTTTGATTAATATTCAACTTCAATTAATGAATTAATGGATTAATGGATTTTTGAAATAAATAATATTTTAATAAAATATTATTGTAATATAATTATTATCAAATATAAATGATCATATAATTTTTATTAGGTTTCAAAAACTGTTATTGCAAAAAAACCCCATTATTTTTAATAGAAGACAGTTTTTATTTTAAAAGGGAAAATTCACATCCATAGAAACTTATTTTGATAAAATTAATATTATTTTTTTAATATGGATGTCAAAATTTTCCAATGGTTAATTTTTTATAATTTTCATAGACATTCGAATTTTCAAGTAAAAACTCAACACCGAATTAATATACTTTTTTTATGACATCACAATGAACCAAATGTGATATAATAAGTAATATAAATGGGATCCACGACCAAATATATGTTTTTACCTTTAAAATAATGTGATTTTATGTTTATTTTATTTATTTTGTAAACCCGTTATGAATCTTCAAATACATATAATATATTTTAATATTTTAAAATCATTTCTATAATAGTGTGACTCACCTTCACATAACCAAGGGTTCTATTTTAATAATTTCGGCACTTGGGAATATAAAATAATTTAACCACTACCCATTTGAAGAAACAATCATAAAAAAATGGGAGAGTTTGTAGTTTTTTATATTTTATTATGTAGTCTTCAAAACCTAAATAATAAATAAATCCCCCTCCTTTCCTAATAAACTCACCCAATATCCCATTTCTCTTCACAAAAAGTACTTGGATGAGATACACACTCATCCCTATACTCTATAAAGTCATCCCAAGGTTCCCCTAAGCTCTCAAGAAGTCATCCCCAATCCTTTGGAGTCACACATTCATGTAAGGGAACCTCATACTCTCCTCTCCTCTTTTATCAATCATCCTTTTATGTTATGTATTTTACATTTCATTAGATTTTGATGGGATATGTTATTACTGTTTCCCTCTGGAATTGGGGACGACCTCGTTGATTGAAGGTTCTAACATTCCAACCGGTTTCTAATGGGTTTTTTCATAGAACTAGAAACATCAAATGATTCCATATCCATTTGGACATACTTTTCCAAGTTAGGTGCTTATTAGTTGTGGACTGATGAGGCTTAGAAATTTTCATTGGTCGGGAGGATGGGAGGTCAGACTCATCACACCTTTTTTAGGGGAAATATTGTTTACTCCGGGACTCTCTTTATAGATTTAAGTTATGTCCGTGAACCCTTGTTACATTACCAAGTATAAAATGATCTTTCCTTTAGATCTGACAATCAATGATTGAATATGTAGGAAATTTAGATAATCTTTTATATGTATTTGAGGTTCTTCGTCAATAGAGAATCATCTGTATTTTCTAGAGATTCTTAGTCGATGGAATCCTTCAATAAATAAAAGTATCTTGGTCATTATGATGACCATACGGGTTTTAAAGCAACTCAGTGGGGCACTTGATGTTTATTGTCATTCAGGAGGACATGGATTATTTCGATGTTGGGATCGTACCCGCAGATGGGCTACCTACGTATCCTTTGTTTATAAAAGGAATTAGAACCCACATAGTTCGAGTAAAGGGGTATGATGTTTATGCATGATTGATGGCTCAAATAAAGATTTCAGGATTACTTTTACACTCTAAGATCACGTGAGTCACGCTCGGTGTGAGAAACAAGTGGTATTGGTGAAACCAGACAATTGTGCCATGAAAGATGCAATGATGTGGGGCTTATGTACGTATGACTACCCAAATAGATGGGGATTAAGATTTACTTCAGGGAAGAAATCCATGAACAGGGTCCATAAAGGTATATGAGTTTCATGGAGATTTTGATACTCTAATATTGGGGCTTACTCCTAAGGAAGGTGCCCATGTTTGGAGGGGACTTATGATTGGGTTTTACTCCTGAGAAGGAAGCCCAGATCAAAAAGAATTATGACTGTTTAAGAGAAATTAAGACTGGGGATTATTCCTAAAGAGGAGGCCCAGGTTAAAGGGAATTGAAAATTAAGGGACTCGGGGCTTACCCCTAAAGAGGATGCCCATATTTGAGACTGGGGCTTATTCCTGAAAAGGATACCCATATTAAGGGAAATAAGGTTTTGGTCTTACTCCTGAGGAGGATGCCCAAATTTGGGGAATTTTCACTCGGGCTTATTCGTGAAATGGAGGCCCAAATTAATGAGGATTTGGACTGGGGATTACTTCTGAAAAGGAGGCCCAGTTTAGAGGATATGGGGATTACTTTTGAAAAGGAGGCCCAAATTAAAAGAGGACTTGGGGCTTACTCCTAAGGAGGATGCCTGGGTTAAGGATTCTCTCATCTTAATGGACGAACTTGAATGAATGAACTCTCTAACTTTAGTGACATAAAGATGTGAAAATCACTACGTTTTGAGAAATGTTCCACAGTTCTCCTTTCAGATAAGGAATTAAATCAAGAAAACATTTAATAAATGGCATTGAAGAGTTTCTTGAAGATTGAATCTTGAATAGGAGAGTTGGAATGGCATAAGAGGGGTTAAATAAGAAGAAAAGGCACCCAAAAAGAGAGGGGCGCGCTAGTCCTGGCAGTCGTGCAGGTCCTATGTGGGCACACAAGTATTTGGCGCGCAGGTATACCTGCACGGCTCATGGGTACCTGCGCGATACTTGCCCTGTAGAGTAATAATTGGGTGATTCTTGACCAAATACTTTAGAATCATCCTGAGGTACTTCCAGAAGAGCGGCGTGCAAGTTTCAATGAATAGGTAAGGAGACGCGCAAGTGTGTCCATTTACCTTAAAGGTAAAACCACTTAGGTGCACAAGCGTTAGTTAATTTTAACACTTAGACCATATTCCTCTTGTTTAGACCTTCAATTCATGGTAAAGGATTACCTTAGAAGTGTTTGGAAAACTTGAAGAAGTGACTTGGGCGTTCAGAGCTCTATATCTAAATTCTGGAAAATTTCCTCCCTCAAATGGGGGGCCCACAGGGTCTATTTATAGGCTGGAAAAGACCCCAAGAGGTTATGACTTAGGGAACACATGTAACTTGTGCGACCATTAGGCGGTACACAAGTTTACCTACGCGACATCAAGAGAACTTGCACGACCTTTGTGAAATGTTCTTCTTATTCATTCCTTTGTCAATTTTTGATATTTTCTTCAAAGGATGAATCACTTTGTGTTAAGTCATTTCCCTTTCAATTCTTTTAGACAATGTGATGAAAAAAGAGCGTCAACAAAAGATCCCCCTCAGAGTTGGATCCAGAAGACTATAGATGTGACTCTGAGAAAAATAAGAGAAACCAAAGGGAAATAGGCGCACAGGTGTTCACCGTGCAACTGTCATCACGCAGGTGTGAGTCACGCAGGGATGGAATGCATGGGAGGGAGCGCGCTGGATATAGGCGCGCAGATGGGAAGCCTATCTTATAAATATGCACTCATTTCCCACGCATAGCATCTGATTTCCATATTTTTGAGCTCTCACCGTGCAGGTCACCTTCGCCGTGCAAGTTGCTCGTTTTCCGCTGTTTCTTCGCTATCGTGTTGTTGTCAAGGTATTTGGACTTGCGCAGTTATACTTGCATTCCAAAAACTTGCGCGGTACATCAGCACTTGCGCGACACATCCATACTTGCACGCCAATTTAGACTTGCGCGCTTTAATTCCTTTTCAATTTTTCTGAATTCCTTCCCAAATTTTATGAAAAATAAACCCATTTAAGAGTTAATTATTCAACTTTTGTTCAGAATCAATGGCTCTCAAGAGATTTGGAATGGCTGATGAACTGGAAAGAAAAATAATTGTTGAAATGATGGATATCATTGGTCATGATTATTATACTATAAAAAATAGCACTCTTCTGGATTTGGCTAAGTATCTGATGAAATATCACTTTGAGTTTCCACAAAGCACTTATATTCCTTTTTACGGTTATGGTCATCTGCGAGAAGTCACTATTCCAGAAGTAAAGAAATATCTCCCAATTTCTTGGTTTCAGAATTATACCATCTTTGCTTCAGTAAATATCTCATGTGGAGGAGGATTTATAAATTCTGAAACAGTGGAGAAGGCCCACATGATGAATCATAGCCCTTGTACGCCAGATCTAAAACCTCATAAGCCTAAGCTGCAACCACATTGTCATCCTTCAATCTTCCAAAATGATCAGATGGATCAATCCAAAGGCTGGAAGAAAAGGTTGGACTTCGGTCCTGGGGGAGGTGTGAAGCCAGCTTTGATGTGGGCATACTGGGTACGACAAACCCGTGCATAGTTTGTCGAAGATTTGAAAGGAGTTGTGATATACAAAGATGTATGGGTTGGGCAAACATATGTTTACAAACATGATAACTTCGTGCCGGAGATACTCAGCCACGGGAGCCCAGAAACCAATTCTTTCCATCTGACTCATGAGGAAGTCGGAATCAGTCTGTGGGATGTCCATAGGATCTCAGGGGCTCCAATTTTGGGTGACATGTATGATGAATTCATTCCTCCCAATGTGACTTGGAATGATTCAGAGAAGACTTTTGATTTAGCTCGGGAATTATTTGAAATCTTCCATAGGTTCAAGAGTTTAGAGACCTCCTTAACTCATTCTAGAAAAGATATTCATCCGGAGGAGTGGATGAATATATTTCTTTTTGAGAAGAAATAGAATGATCCAAAGAGAAGGAGCCGAAGGAAAAAGGATCCAAGAAAAAGAAATCCCAGGATAAGAGGCCCACCCATCCTACTACCTGACCAAAACCTGAAAAGAGGGGTGCTCCTGGAACATTCTGGCCAACTCTAGAAGCAGGAGAGTTCGAGAAGAGGGGATATGAGGTGAATAAAAGGATCCCAAAGAAGACTCGTCTGGTGGGATTCTTGGATTTGTGGCTCAGTGTTTATCTCTTTCCAGTCAGGGATTCGGAGGGAGGCTTCAGGCCAGGGACCTTCGTTATTGCAACAAAGTTGGCTAAGGGAAAAATGGTTGGGTTGGCTTCCCCCACATTAGAAATGATTCACAGGAGTTTACTTCATGTATTCATGGTTAAATCTCCTTTAAGAATAGTGAGACCATTCCACTTTTTATGGGGATGGATCGCCCCTCACTTCAGGACTTACAATCTACAGAATGGATTGAAAATTCCTGGAAGTTCTTTCAGGCCGTCAGTGCAAGAATTCTCTGGAGTTTCTCCATTAGATCTTAATGCCTATGACATGAAAGTGACGCTGAGCATGTTTAAAGAATTCAACTTCGTTCCCTATGGAAATCCGCCAACCAAGCGGTTTGTTAATGATGGAACATCCCACTTGGATTTGAGGGAATACATGCTAGCTTGCAGGGATGGTGTGCTAGTTGCCAGGATTGACGGAGAAATTATATGCAAGGCCTACGGTCCATATAGATTTGCACTTCAATTCAAGTGTCTGCAATAGATTGATGTATCTCCCCCAGTACATGTCACGTTAGAGCAACATCCGATGGTTTCTCGACAACTGTGGCTGCTGACATCAATGGAGAAGACTGGGGAGGTATTTGATCTACCAGTTGAAAAAGTGGCACATAACTTGACCAGATGGTATGAGGAGAACTAGATAGCATCATACCCTAAAGGGGTGCTGAATCACCCAGTTTATCAGGTGGGGAAAAGGAAGAGGACTGTAAAGAAAGGAACCCTTCCTCTTGAAGGTGATGCTTCCCCACCTAAAGCTGATTCGCCAGATTCCTCCTCTAGGACTGATTCTCCGGATTCCCATGATGGGGATAATGAGGCACAACAAGTAGAAAAGAGGCCTCATGCCTGATATAATCCTCCTGTTTGAATCAAGAGACCTACTCCATCAACTCTCGATGAGTTACTTCATTGTGGTAATTTAATTACTACTACTTTATAAAGCAATAAGTATTATTTTCATATTCTCTATCTGTAGTTACAGGAGATGGGAAGAAATTGAAGTAAAAAATTGTAGGACCTTCCTTGCAGCCTTCATATCTAAGACCAAAAGCTGTCCAGACATGGAAGAGTTTATATTGTGGTACAGAGACCGCCTGGCTGGATTTGTGTGAGGGCCTATAACTTCCCGGAATAGGGAATATTGTGGATTCTACAGATATCCAATACGAGGATAACCCCAATGAAGTGAGGGATTACATCAGAGAGCTGGAAATGCTCATATATGCCACTAATGAGTCTATTCCTGTCACCAGGCGGGTGAAGGAAATGATTGATCGTGGCGCCACTAAGGGGGATGGTGGTTTTGGAGATGAGGAGTGGAATGATTATGTGGCTCCTGAAGATGTAAATTATGTTTCCTTATTTGCTTTGAAAATTTATTTCAATCGATTCGTTATTAATTCAAGGAATTTTTTTTATTCATCTTGCAGCATTCCAAAACTACTGAGGTTCCTTCGCCTCCGTATAGCCCTAGTGGTACTGCCATCGGGGCTGCTGCTGAATCTCCTCGCGAACCGGGCGAGATATCTCTAGGCCGGCGGGCCATGAATGAGGAATTGGGCATGGCCTTCCATTCTCTAATTCAAGTGCCAATAAGGGAGACTGCTGATACTCCTAAAAAGCCAAAAGGACAAAGGCGACGAAGGAGGAAGTCCACCGCTAAATGCTTTATCAGTAGTGGTAAGTCCTTCGGATAATCATGAATTTTAAACCATGAAAAAGATTGCTCACTTTCCTTGGGATTGCATGGGCTTCTTCAATTTCCCCTATGAGGGAAAGGACTGATCCTCCCTTAATGACCATGAAGGGTGCTGTGGAACAAACGCAAATTTAGGATGACTTGGCTGCTTCTGAAAAAGATCCAACATCTATTCCCAATACTGCTCCTGCTACTGCTACAAGTAGAGAAGAATCTACACCAGTATCATTAGCGGCCGCAGCAACTGAATCTGCTATCATTCATGAAGAATCTTTCCAGGGTCTGGGGCCGCATAATGAGGGTCGCCAGGAGGACACATCAAATGCTCCCACCAACGAGCTAACCAGGATTCTGAAATATCATTGGATGAAATGATGAATCGTGGCATGTCGTTCGAAGACTTTTATGATCATGCTAAGTTGTCAATTGATTTAGAAGACCTTGGGCGTGAGTGTTATACTTCACCCAGTAAATTTCCTTATAATTTACACTTCTAATCATGACTAAAAATAATATGCAGTTCTATCCATAGAAGCTGTTGAACTGCCCATCCCTGAAGAGGGTGTGGAAATTGATGTCAACCCTACCATTGCAGAAACATTAGCTCAAGTGGATCTAAACCTAGTAAACCCTCCTGAGACCCATCTTGATGATCCTGTTGAAACTGGTAAAGATGGGCAGGAGTCTTCTCATGCTGCTGATCTACTGTTAGGTAATGATGGGATTGAGTTTTCAATTTAGACAACCAACTTCCATTATTCTATGAAACTAACCATACTTTTAATTGATCAAACAGGGCTATCAACATTAATGGATATAACTTGAGGTGAATCTCAACCTCTTCCCAAATAGTAGTAGAAGGTGAAGCAACTAGGGTCAGGGGGGAAAGAACATAACATGGCACTTCCCTAAGTGCATTAATCCCAGATTACATGCCCCCCTGTGATGATGATGTTGAATCAGACCCAGAGGTTCTTAAGGCGCCATATTTTCACGACGCATGGCATGGAACAACATATGGAAAATCATATCTGAGGTGCCTTTAAAGGAGCTGTCATCAATGATTTCCTGATTTTCGTCCCATTTCTTCATGCTAGGACTTGGCGGTTTTGGATACCAAGAGATCCATACCGCGGTGAAACAAGTCATCTTAAAAAGGGAGAAGGAACAAAAGTGTCGTGAAGATCTGAACAGGGTGACATTTTCAGTCAATATCAGTGAATTTGAGGCTGCAGTATCCTGAGATGAAGCTAACTATGCTACGAAGATGAAGGGGCTGAAGCATAAGATCAAAGATAAAGTCGTTCAGAAGATGCATCTTCAGCAACAGTTAGATGCTGTTACTGGGGAACTTGACCAACTCAATAATTCACGGTAGGGAGCTCAAACTAATGGTATGAAAGCCATTATGGATGCCAAGAAAGCACTCCATTAGGCTGGAAAGAGTGAAGTTGGTCGAGTGCATGAGTTTCAAGTAGATGCTAATGAAGCTCGGGATGCGGTTCATCAATTGAACACTTATGTCGACAGTCTCTTGTAATTTCCTGAAAAAGAGAAGATACTCCAATCTATGTATGTCCTTCTAATTCTTGTGAATCAAATGAAGAAATGTTTCACTTTTAATCATTTGTGAACTTATTTTCCTTTGCTACGTGCTTCAAATTTTACCTAAACCAATCGGCCTAGTAAGTATAGTTTGATTTTTACTAGGATTATTATAAATAACCCTACAAACTTTGAATCTTTTAATTGCTCAATATTACCTAAATCA
Source organism: Viscum album (assembly GCA_963277665.1). Lineage (NCBI taxonomy): Eukaryota > Viridiplantae > Streptophyta > Magnoliopsida > Santalales > Viscaceae > Viscum > Viscum album. The sequence goes on from OY728157.1 coordinate 1,436,192,812, forward strand.
TACAAAATGTATGTTTAGTGAGCTGGAACTTGACTTTTATTCAGAGTTCCTTTGTCTTTTGTGGGCAGTTTAAATTCACGCACGTCAGACATAAAGAGGATAATCATTAAGGTCGAAATAGCGTTGACTGTAATGGATTAAAATTGACTTAATTCCTTGAAAATTTATCTAAAAACACATTACCATACTCAAGTATGAGTGAAAATATGTAAAATATGACTTAAGAATATTTGAATCTGAGTAATGATATGAAAAAGAGATAAAAGGAATTAGAAGAAGTAGTTTCCAAGAATGAAGTTACCATTATTTAACAAACTTGTTAGGTGGTTGAATTATGCAGCGCCACCTAAGGGCATTGTCTTCATAGTCAAATAAATAGTATCTTTTGGATAACAAGTCTATTATATATACTGTTTATGCAAGGCCGCCTAAGGGAACATGTTTCATAGTCAGGAAAAAGAACTCTCAGAAATTTACTTTCCTGGTGCTAAAAAGCCAGTGAAAGTTTATGAAGATTCAACTTTTCCAAAGTATAGAGTTTTCTGTATGGAAAGAGGTACTTGAATATAGAGAAGATATTTCCAAACAAGATTATCAAAGAACTGGATGGATATCACTCCTACGAAGGTCTAACCCAAATGTAGGGAAGGAGAATATAAACCGTAGACTTGGATAATTTAAGATCATGAAAAAGAGTATGGGGTAGATACGTTAAGGATAGGCATTTTTTTATGGATCCCAACATATTGTCATTAATACAACCAAAGACAAAAGAGATTTTATTCCCAAGAATGACATTACCACTATTTGACAAACCCGTTAGGGGGTTGAATTATGCAGGGCTGCCTAAGGGCATTGGCTGCATAGCCAAATAATATTATCTCTTGGCTGACACGTCTGTTATGTAGACTGTTTGTGCAAGACCGCCCAAGGGCACGTGCTGCATGGTCAGGAAAAAGAACTCTCAGAATTTCAGGCCTTTTGTGATTAGATGTTAAGAAAAAGGGTTATGATATGAAGATCTAAAAATATTTATGGTCAGTATTATGACACATAAATATGGGTATTGTCCAATGTATTCAGAGATACAAGGATCAATGATAACCATAATCATGTTGTGTCTTGGTCCTGAATTTAAATGTTAGACTTTACTACGTATCCCATAAGGATGGGAATCAAGCCATATGTAGTTCTTAAACTACAGTTTGACGTCGTGCGGGATGAAAATATAGGATATCTTAGTTTAGGGTCATAGAGCTTGGACCATTTATAAGAAATACACAGTGTGTGTTTTCATGGGGACTTTTCAGCCAAGGGACTGAAAGTGAAATTTGGGGTTAGGCCCAAAAAGACTTGGGGTTGGATTTGAGGGACACTCGAACATTCCTACGTATCCCATAAGGATGATAATCAAGCCCACGTAGTTCTAGAAATAACCTCTGTACAAATTTGGTTCGTACATGTGAAGGGTGAAAGGGGACATTAGTGCAATGATGGCGTAACCCAAGATAAAAGGTTCGGGCATTTCCATGTATGCAGATAGTCTTTGGAATGAAACATGATTGAAAAGTCAATGTAAATAATGATTCCCTCTCAAGTGAGGGTATCGAAGAATATTGTAGTTTATTGTTGTACAGGACAAAAAAATGATGTACAGTTTAACGTCATATAGTAAGGACGAAAGTGAACCTATGTAAAGATATTGATTCTGGGGATGGTTTCACGAATCAATATCATATGAGATAGAGGTGAACCACTGTGAAGATATTGGTTTTGGGATTGAACCTTGGGAGGTTGCCTACGTACCCAGCCTGGAAGGCAATGATCAAAGTCCGCGTAGTTCAATTAAAGAATGAATTAATCATAAAGTTGTTCTTGGGGACAACGACCTAAAAATGATGTGGGGACTTATGCGTGGTTAGCGTCCCTGAGAGGGTGTTATGGTTGAAATTTTCTCTAAGATCATGTGATTTATACTCAGTGTGATAAACAAGAGGCAACAACAACCTTAACGATGCACAGTTTATTATCATGTAGGACATATAAAGGGACGATGCAGTTTTAAGGTCTTATAGTTAGGACTATTGGTGCTGCACAGTTTAATGTCATGTAGCAGGTACAAAGTACAGTCTAATGTCATGTAGGACATATTAAAGTAGTTTTGTATAGTTCAACGTCATGTATCTAGGACGATGGGAACAATATTGTTTAACGTCATGTGGGACGTATTAGGGACTTTTTCACACTTTAACGTCATGTTGGACAAAAAAGGGACGATACAGTTTAGCGTCATGTTGAACGAATGTACAAATAGTTTAAGGTTGTATACATGGACCGTGGATGATTCAGTTTAACGTATTGATGTACATAAGGGACTTCCAAATAGTTTAGGGTCATATGCATGGACCGTGGATGATGCATTTTGTGTTTATACAAAATACTTCTTCAGAAATCTAGCATTAGTTGGGGAAGTGATGAGTTCTCCATCCATTGTGATTAAAGAATAAGCTCCATTGGAATAGACCTTATATATTGAATAAGGTCCTTCCAATTTTGGCTCAAGATTGGGAGGTTTATTTCTTGGTATCATTGGAGTTGTGAGAACTAATACCAATTCTCCCTGAATGAATGAACGGAGACGAACTTTTTTGTTGAAAGCTCGTGCTATTCGATTCTAATAGACTTCTAAGTGGTGCAGAGTGCACAATCTTTTCTCATCTAACTGTTCCAATTCATCCAATCACTTTTGATATTGCTCATCTGTAGATGACTGATCACAAATGGCTACTCTGAGCGAGGGTAGCTGAACTTCAATTGGAAAAACTACTTCCGTTCCATATACCAATAAATATGGAGTTAACCGCATTGTAGTGTGGGTGGTAGTCTGATAAGCCCATAAAGCATGAAATATTTTATCATGCCATGATTTCTTACCTTTATCTACCATCTGTTGTAGTATATTTGTCAGAGTCTTGTTGAAAACATCTATCTGGCCATTGGCCACTACATGATACCGAGATGAATGATTGGATTTGATGTTGTATTCTTGATAAAACTTCTTCACCTCGGACAAATAGAAGTTTGTGCCATTGTCCATCAATATGGTATGAGGGACACCAAATCTGGTAATGATGTTAGACTTGATGAAGCTAACAATGATTTTAGAACTGACTTCCTTGATAGGTACTTCCTCTGCCCATTTGGAAAAGAAATCAGTGGCAGTTAGAATATAATTAAGTTGCTTGGCCATAGGTGAAGGGTAAGGTCCCACCACATCCATTCCCCATGTGGAAAATGGCCACAAGTATTTAGCTGTATGAAGCAACTCTGGAGGTTGTTGAATGAAGTTGGCATGTAATTGGCATGAATGACACTTCATTGTGAAATCAACATAGTTTTGTATCATTGAAGGCCAAAAGTATCCAAGCCTTCGAATCTGATCAGACAGTCTATGTCCAGACTAGTGGGCACCACAGAATCCAACATGCACTTCATTCATGATAGCTATTGTCTCTTCACCATCAATTCATCTAAAGAGAAATCCATCAAAACCACACTAGTAGAGAATTTTATCTAGGTGATCTGGGCTATCATAAAGAGTAAAATTGACCACAAGTCATTAGATTTTTTCTTTCCCGACTCTATTAGGTGAAAGTATTCTATTTTGAAGGTATTCCCTGATAGGTTCCATCCATCCCGTAGTGTGACCGTATGGTTCAGATATGGGACTAATTTCATTGATTTCCTCTGTTCTGGATCAAACATAAGGTGAAATTGTACGATGTTGGGAAATACTGATGGTTGTCTCATCCCGATTTGGATCTGCCAGAGCTGTGGCTATATTAGCCAGTGCATCAGCTTGGGCATTTTGTGATATTGGGACATAAGAAAATGTCGGTTACGAAGGAAAATACGCCATTAACTCTCTGACGTAATCACAAAAAGGGATTAGTTCTTCTTTTCTGATTGCATAATCCCCATTGACTTGTTTGATTACCAGGTCTGAATCACCTTTCAACTTTATGTGATTCAGTTGTTCTTGAAGCGCCACTCCAATCCTGCAATGAGAGCATGGTATTCTGCTTCATTATTTGTACCACCTTCACACAATAAGAAGAAATAGGGTAACACTGCCTTTTCTGGAGAAATGAGTACAATCCCTAAGTCAACATTGTTGAATTTAGGATTTTCCATTTTCCTCCCTGTTGGACTTCTGGAAGCACCATCAAATTACATTTCCCATGTTTGAAGGCTTTATTGAGCAGAAAGACTTCCTCATCAGGGAGTTTAATATCTGATGAAGTATCTTTCACTGAAGGGTGTTCATCCAGGAAATCAGCCAGAGCTTGGCCCTTTATTGATGTTTGAGACACATACTGAATGTTGAATTGCTGCAAAATAACTGCCCATCTTTCCAGACATACTGTAAGAATTGGACGACTAAGGATGAATTTGAGCGGGTTATTGCGAGATACCAATTCGACCTCGTGATGTTGCAGGTAGTGTCTCAAGTTCTGAACTGCAAAGATTAATTCCAGGCAGCACTTCTCAATATTTGAATACCGGGTTTCTACTTCGAGCATAGTCCGACTGAGATAATAGAGGATGTTTTCATTCCCAGCATCATTCTTCTGAGTAAGAAAGGAACCCAATGATCGCTCTAGAGCTGTCACGTAGAGGATAAGTGGTCTTCCTTCAACACGAGGCATAAGTACTGATGGACTCAAGAGATATTTCTTGAGAATATCGAATGCTTATTGACATTCTTCGGTCCACTAGTAAATGATTCCCTTATTCATCAATTTGGTGAAGGGTAATCTTTTTCTTGCCAAATTGGCGATGAAACGCCGAATATAGGCTAGGATTCCTTGAATTCCTCTCAATTCTTTCAAATTTCTAGGAGGTGACATGCCAAGGATTGACTTTGTCTTCTCAGGATCGACCTTGATACCATGATGGCGTACGACGAAGCCAAGAAATTTCTCCGAGGTTACCCCAAAAGCACATTTTAAGGTGTTCATCTTCAAATTATGTTGTCGAAGCTTGTGGAATATGACTTCTAAATCACCCAAGTGATTAGAAAGTTGTTTGGATTTGACCACCAAATATTCTACATAGCATTCAACAAACTTCCCTAAAAAGGGTTTGAGGATACGATGCATGGCACGCTGATATGTTGCGCCTGCATTCTTTAGGCCAAAGGGTATTACCCGATAGAAAAACACACCCTGAGGGGATATAAAGACTTTAGATTCTTCATCTTCTAGAGCCATCCGAATTTGATTATATCTAGAATATCCATCCATGAAGGAAATAACTTCATATCCAACTGTTGCATCAATCAAGAGTTCTGTAATAGGAACTGGAAAATCATCCTTAGGACAATACTGATTAAGATCTCTGAAATCAATGCAAACTCTAATTTTCCCATTCTTCTTTTTCACTGGGACAATATTAGCCATCCACTTGAGATATTTAACTTCTTTGATGAAGTTAGCATTGAAGAGATTATCCACTTCAGCATCAATTTTTGAAGCATAGGTTGGGTGTGTTCTTCTAGCAGGTTGTTTGAATTCTCGATGTTCTTCCGAAAAACCCAAATGGTGGGTGGCAACATCAGTATCAACCCTGGAATCTCTGTATAGTTCCAAGAAAATATTTCTCGATTTTTCTTTAAAATTAAACGTACATCTCTTTCTCTTTAAGATTTATGGCTGCACTGATTAAATTGGGGAATGAATCTTCTTTTGTACCCAGATTAATTTCTTTGAGTTCATCCATAGTAGTAGAGATACCCTCTTCAAATGCTGGTGGAGCATCTCTGATATCTTCCTCTTCTTATTCAAAATGTTTTATTTCCTCTGTTTCCACTTGCATAGTAGATGATGAAGTAGAATTTTCATGATTAGAAGAGATTTCAAAATTTTACACATCTTGAAGAAGAAGATTTCATTTCCAACCTGATTGATGATGAAGGGTCTTCTTTGGGTAATAAAGAGGAGATGATGGATTGAGAATCGACATCATCGTTTACCTCTGACATTGCTATAACTTGCCTTGGCCTGATTGGAGAAGTATAGACTTGCTGGATTTCAGTAGATGAAATGAAGACATCTCCATTTGAGCTTTCATCATTGCTTGGTGAATCACCAATTTCTCCCATGTTGTCTGGATCGATTTCCGTAATTGACATTATGGATCATTCCATAAGAGTATTTTTATTTGGGTATATCCTATCAATTTGACTGATAGGAAACACATAATCTGTACTCACATGTGCTAATGGGTTTGTTGGAATCTTTTCCAAACCATACAGAGCATTAACTTTGGTAATCCCCTTTGATGTCAATTCCTCATTTCCCTTCTTCTGGTAGAATTCTGCCTCAATGTATTGAGATAAACATGTCTTGAATGGGGTATTTTCACCATATAATGTTCCAAATTTACCATCTAAACAAAAATTGAGACATTGATGGTATGATGAAGGGATAGTCGCATGTCGATGTAGCCAGGCTCTTCCAAGAAAGATGTTGAAAGCTGAGTCCTGATCAATAACCATGAAATATGAATTGGACACAAGATATCCAAACTGAGTTCTGAGTGTAATCTCTCCCAATGGTTCTTGTTCATTTTTATCATATCCGTGTGAAATCAAAGTAGAAGGAGATAAATCAGATTCTGTGAGGCCCAATCAAAGAAGTGTACGAATGGGCATGAGGTTAACTCCAGAACCATTATCAATGAAAACTCTTCGGATGTATACGCCATTGACCCTACCAAATAAGTACAAAGGTCTAATATATCCATGAATGATATCATCTTCTTCTTCATCTGTGAAAGCTATTATTCCATGGCATTCTACAGGATTATTATTTACATGGTAGACTTCAGCTGCAGTAATTTCAGTTTCAAACTCCTAAGGACTTGACATAGCCTCAATGAGTGCCTCCCAAAGATCCTTTGATAAATTCAAGGCATCCAGAATTGATAACATGGCTCGTACATGGTCCAGGTGTTTCAATATATCATACTTTTGATCCAAATGTCTGCATTTCCCAACAAGAACATGTGGTTTAGTAGGTGCCTCGAAAGTTGATGCCTTGGAATTTGATGCATCTTGTACTGGGATAGTAGTTGGTAATACTCTTGGATTTGGAAGATTAGACCGATTGGGTCTATTTAGTTGCTGAGAGAAAGAAGATGGAACCTTCAATCGATCTTCCAGAATAATTGTACTAGGGTTAAGTCTGCCTTGTGTGGAAGAACTTGCTTGTTCTTGTTGAGCTAGTTGAAGGGCTCTACCACGAGTTTCTACCGCATACACGGTTCTAGTAGGGGTAGAATTGGAATAGTGGCCTCTGAAAGATCCATGTCTTCCCATGTATCCCAAGCCTCTCGAAATTCCCCTGATTCCTCTATTTAATATAGGGAATTCGAGCTCATCAAAATCAAAACTGTGATTGGCATATGGGTCTATTAATTGAATCATATTAATATAACCGAAAATCAACTCTTCTTCTGATGAAGACTCTACCTGATTAGCCTGTTTAGGCTGTGCCGTTTGGTGGGGCGGTGCCCGCGAATTTGAAGTAGATGGCATGAAGTCTGCCAGAGTCAAAAACAACTTAGCCTTTGACACATACTCATCTTCTTCTGATTCTTTTTCTTTCTTTGAATCATGCTGTTTCTTTGAGGATTTTCCCTCTGATGAAGAGGGTTTTTCTACGACATTCATGGAAGTAGGCACAATTGGTTTCTTCAATTGTGTTCACAAAATGGCATGAGTTCGGATGATCATTTTTTTGACCATCCAATCATCATATTTCTGCGCATTTTTGCTTTTTTACTTCTTGCCATTCACCTTCCTCTTATGGAACTATAGCAGTGACACATGCTACCTGAGCTGAAGAACCTTTTAGTTTGACTTTTCCCGAATCGACAATATTTTGTAGGAGGTATTTGATAACAAAACACTCTTGGATTGGATGCCCCAACATTTGATGAATGGGGAAATAATTGGGATGGTCTTCATCACTTTCTTTGTTTGGCCTTTTGGGCCTTGGCAACGGAACCAAATTATTTTCTAGAGCCGAAATGAAGTAACCAAGAACTTGTTCATTTCGGAATGAGTATGTTTTTCTCTTCAGATCCTCAAATTGTTTTTGTCTTCGATCTATTTGATCGTCTTGATGAAACTGCCTTTATTGTTGGTGCTTAGGAGGTGGATCCCTTCTAGAAGATGAAGGTTTTGAAGTAGAAGTAGGTACAGGTTCTTGTTTAAGCATAACTGTAGCAGTCTCTTCTTTACCCATTCTCCTTCCTCGAGCTGATGGAATTATAAGAGCCTTATCCTTAGACTTTATAAGAGAATATTCAATCTGTTTAGCGATTTAAGTAAGGTCTCGAAATCCTCCAATATATTTCACAGGGATCAACGGCGTGCGTAATTCGTCATGCATATTTCCACATAGATTGGCAACAGTTCTTCTTGATGGAGTGCTAAGCTTAAGGAATACGTTAATCCCTTACAGTGAGCAATGATATCTGAGACCCTTTCATTCTCCATTTGCTTACAGTTTGTGAGATCAAAAACTGTTGTCTTTTCCCACGTTGAGATGAACTGAAGAAGTAATTTTTGGTGAAGATCTTCCCACCCGGTAATTGACCGAGATTGCAATCTTGTGTACCAGACAAAAGACGGTCCTTGCAAGGTTCGCACGAAGCATCTGAGTTTCACTGCTTCTTGCTATTCCAGAGTTCCCATCATAGGATCGCAACAAGACATGTAATGCATCAAATGATGTTCAGGATCACCTGATCCATTGAAAATAAGGAATACAAGGTTCCCAAAACATGATGGGGGGAAGAATTGAATCTACCCATTCAGGGTAAGATCCCTTTTCTGGTTGAACCTGCACACGCTTCCCTTCCATAGTCTCTAACCGATCTATTAATGACTCATTGGTAGTTATTAACTTTTGAGAAACATACGGTTGAACCTGGACTTGGGCAGATGCAATTACTGGAGCTGGTACAGATGTGGTGGCTGGTACTGCAACTAATGGTAGCATCACCAATTGTTGTTGTAATTGACCCATAAGATTATACCTGTGAGGGTGTATTGATAGAGGAGTATATACTTGATCCATCTCAGTAACTGCAACAAATTCCATTTGCTAACTAACTCCATCACGCTTAGGAAGAAGACTACCCTGAAGTAGTTCTGCATTCATCCTTCTCAATTCCTTCATTTATTCCTCCTGTTTCACAAATATTTGCTCAAGTGAAAGTGATTGGCCTTCTCCAGAGGAAGGGTATATAACATGATTCTTTCCTTTCCCCTTTTTTGCTCCATTTTGGAGAGGGGTAAGTGGATTACCTGAAGGATTACCTAGGTTCTGAGTAATCCTTTGATTTCGTGTACACACACCTTCTTCATTTGTGTCTGTGCGTACAACTTCTTGAGCATGAACCTCTTCATCTGAGTCCACTAAGTGAATCTCATCTGGTGGATTAGAAACAACGGCATTGATGACATTAATTGATGCATAACGCATCACATCCCTTCTATAAGCATTTCTATGATATTTTCTTCTTCCATGTCCCTAATGAGACATTTACTTTTGTTGATTTGATCCCTCAAGAACTTCTCAGCGAACCGTAATTTGGAGAGAATCTCCTGATAATTTGGCTCTTCGTTCCTCTTGTGGCTTCTTCCCAAATCTAGAGAAGACTGACTTTCACTGAGGAGGGGATTGATGATTTGAAAAAGTCCCTAATACAGTGGACTGGGGTTGTTCCTGCTGCCTTTTCTCAACTCCTTGAATCCTATTTGTTGATTCCGAGGGTTGGGTTAAAAGAGTCCCCAGTCTGGAAAGCTGGGGTGTCTCTTGACATTCTATATCTAAGACTTTCTTAAAATCTCTCCTGATCTTTCGGACCTTAGTCTAGAAATTAGTTGGATGCATCAATCGATATCCACTTTTATCACCCAGTTCAAAAGACCGTTGGATGATTTTTGACACTTCTGTCACTTGATGATGTTCTTTCTCCATACGAGAGACTTGTTCAATATTCTCATTTTCTTGATGCAAGAGTAATTAGACAAATTTTTCTCTGTATTCTTGATTTTGAGAAGAAGTAGTTCAGGCTTGTTCTTGGGCAAGCTTTTGATTACAAACAAAACCCATTGACTGTGGCCGACCGTGGGAAATAACATTGCATGAGACCATTTTCGGCGGGATTTGCTGATTGGATAGTACAGTGAAATATAGTTCTCCATGAACACCCCATCCTCTAACATGAATACCAGATGGGGCATTGGCAATTAACTAGCACAATCTTCTTAGTGCACCAAGGCATGAACGTTGAAGGGCTCTCTACTACTTTTCAGCCTTCGGATATCGAGAGACAGATAGAGATGCCAAATCAATCTGACATTGTAACCCTTCTATTATCTTAAGATGATTTTCATATTCAACATAAGATAATACTTTCTTTTTTAACTAACAAAGAGTTTTCCATATGTTATAACAAATATCATGAATTACATCTTCCGTCAACATCTCTGGAATGTCTTACTGAGAGTCATCCAGAGGCTAAAACATAACTGGCACTTCACCCTTTTCTAGTTGTTTTCTCATGTTCAGTATTTCCTATTTATCATTCAGTGAATATTCTTCTACCTGATTTGAGCATAACTGTTGTTCCTTGTTGTTTCGTTGGATTCAACAATATTGGTAGAAAAATCACTGATCAAAATAGAATATGCGTGACTTAGGGGTGGTTCGGAGAATGACCTACACCCTGGGCTATCTTCTTATTGAGAATGTATTTCACCTTCTAGATATGAAGCATTATACATGACTGGTTTCATATTTGCAAGTGCCTCAATATAAGAGGGCTTTCTCGGCACTACATTGTCCACTGGAGAATTCTCCATGCAATGTGCATCACTACTGCGGAGAGGACTTTCACAGCAAAATTCATCATCATGGGGAGGACCACCATGGTGGATTACAGCAAAAGATGAGATCACTTGGTCCTTGGTCTTCTGGCTACATAGAGGTTTATTGTAACTCTCATCTGAAGATGAAACTTAAAGATCGGCCGAACTGTCATGAAACTAGCCTTCATGAGGAAGTGTCTGTTGAAGACCTTCAGAATTAATGTTCACACTATTGGGAACTGAGGTAGTAGATTCTTGGATTCCAACAGATAACTGTCTGAGGGCTTCAAGAACTCCAGCATCGAGCAAGGTCTTGTTACAGATTGTCTCTTGATCTCTTGACTGTGTTGGGTGGGTCTTCTTCTTAGATGTCTTATTACTTGCCTTGGAAACCACTTGTTGACGAAAGTGGATGCTCTGAGCCGGTGTATGTGCCTGATCAGGAGTGATAGCCAGGTTAGGCTGACGATCTCCACTCAAATAAAGTGTATGTGCCTGACTTGGTTGTCCGTATGATATGGGGGAGTATGCCCCACAACCCTCTTGGACTGGAACAAATGTGTGTGACTGTTCCGGAGTGAACTTTTGATGTGTCACTCCACTGGTAGGGATAGATTTATGTTTCTTTCCATGAGATGCTGCTGAAGCTGTTATAATATCCTTGCAGGAATCCAGAATATGAGCAGAGATTTGGTTCTGCTCTTTCACTATTGACAGAATGTGCTTGGTGACTTCAGCTGCCCAAATGGGGATATATGTCCATTTCATGCTTTGAGTAGGTATGTGTGCCTGATATTTTCCTCCTTTTCCTGTCAGTGAATCCTTACAGTACTCAAGTGTGGGGGAAGAGAGTTGAGTCTGCCTCCTATTTGTCGCTGGAGCTTTCCGACTGACTTCTCCGAGTGGTACCAAGTGAGACTGTTGGTATGCTTGATCAATACTAGCAGGTGTATGGGCCTGCTGATTATACTTCGCTGAACGTGGTTGACGAGATCCATCATATGTAGTCAAACGAGTCTGCTGAAAAGCTGATGACGTATAAACATGTGTATGTTCCTGCCTATAGTACTCCGCTGGAATTGCCTGGCGGGATTGGCGTGATGCTGCCAGACAAGTCTTCTGGACAGCAGAATTAAAACAGACAGGTGTATATGCCCGCTCATTGCTTGCCACCAAGTTAGGTTAGTGTACTTCTCTAGAGATAGTAGAGATGAGAACCTGCTCACTATTGACCGGATTTCACCTCTGGCGATTCGTCTTGCCTGCTCGGGTTTGAGGAACCTGAGCCGAATGCCTGGATTCGATACCCTCATCATGTTGAGGGCGCATTGTTGCACGAGTCTGGCAGTGATTATTAATGGGATCCCTAGGGAAGGAATCTTGCTTCCATGAATTAAGGCCCTGAGGGACCTTCTCATTCACCTCCCCAGAATATGGGAGTGAATGGTGATTGTGTTCTGGAGATAACGACCAGAAACAGTTGGAGACGGTGGATAGCACCGCCTGCTTCTTGATCGCTGGTCGTCATTGTCCGGATTACCAAGTTAAATTATTGACTTGGAGGGATTTTTTATCAGCCTCCAGAGTTGGAATAGTACCGTTTTGACGGTACTCCTTAACTAGTGCATTTGATACCTAGCATTGAAGACGCTGAGTAGGTGATGTCGTCCTCAGAGCGACCGATGACCCAGCAAGAGTAGCACTAGTGGCATTTGCAGTAGAGGTTTTCACTGCAGACATATTCACGAATGTGAACTTAAGAGAAGCCATTCTGGAAATGTAGAAGATCTTGGAAAAAGAGTGCCTGTTTGATATAACATACATAATTAAGATAATTCTGTCCACTACATCTTTTGGAGGAGAAAATATTTCATTGATTTCTTTGTTGGCCCTCTCATTGAGATTAAATAGGGGCCTAACAAATAATCAAAGCATCATTTTAACATGGTTAAGGATTCACGTCGGGTTCACCATTTTTTGTTTCCCTCTATAATTGGGGATAACCTCGTTGATTCAATGTTCAAACATTCCAATCAGTTTCTAACGGGTTTTTTCGTAGAACCGGAAACATCCAATGATTCCATATCCGTTTTGACCTACATTCCAAAGGTAGGCACTCATTAGCTGTGGACTGATGAGGCTTAGGAATTTTCATTGGTCGAGCGGATGGGAGGTCGGACTCATCACACCTTTTTGAGGGGAATTATTGGCTACTCCGGGACTCACTTTATAGATTTAAGTTATGTTGGTGAACCCTTATTGAATTACCAAGTATGAAATGAGCTTTCCTTTAGATCTGACAACCAATGATTGTATATGTAGAAAATTTAGAGAATATTTTATATGTATTCGAGGTTCTTCATCAATAGAGAATCATCTATATTTGCTAGAGATTCCTAGTCGATGGTATCCATCAATACATAAAAGTCTCTTGGTCATTATGATGACCATGCTGGTTTTAAATCCACTCAGTGGGGCACTTGATGTTTATTGTCATTCAGGAGGACATGGATTATTTCAATGTTGGGATCGTACCCGCAGATGGGCTACCTACGCATCCTTTGTTTATAAAAGGAATCAGAATCCACGTAGTTCGAGTAAGGGAGTATGATGTTTATGCATGATTGATGGCTCAATGAAAGATGTCATGATTACTTTTACACTCAAAGCTCACGTGAGTCATGCTCGGTGTAAGAAACAAGAGGTATTGGTGAAACAAGACAATTATGCCATGAATGATGCAATGATGTGGGGATTATGTATGTATGACTGCCCAAATAGATGAGGATTAAGATTTACTTCAGGGAAGAAATCCATGAATACGGTCCATAATGGTATATGTGCTTCATGGAGATTTGGATACTCTAATCTTGGGGCTTACTCCTATGGAAGATGCCCAAGTTAGCAGGGGACTTATAATTGGGTTTTACTCCATAGAAGGAAGCCCAGATCAAAAGTAATTATGACTGGTTAAGAGAAATTAATATAGGGGCTTATTCTTAAGGAGGAGGCCCATGTTAAATGGATTTGAAAATTAAGGGACTTGGGGCTTACCTCTAAAGACGATGCCCATATTTGAGACTGGGGCTTATTCCTAAAAAGGAGGCCCATATTAAGGGAACTAAGGTTTGGGGCTTACTCCGGAGGAGGATGCCCAAATTTGGGCAATTATGACTGGGGATTATTCCTGAAATGGAGGCCCAAATTGATGAGGATTTGGACTGGGGATTACTCCTAAAAAAGAGGCCCAGGTTAGAGGACTTGGGGCTTACTCCTGAAAAGGATGCCCAAATTAAAAGAGGACTTGGGGCTTACTCCTAAAAAGAGGCCCAAATTAAAAGCGGAATTGGGGCTTACTCTTAAGGAGGATGCCCAGGAGAAGGATTCTCTCATCTTAAATGATTAGGATGAATGAATAAACTCTCTAACTTTAGTGACATAAAGATGTGAAAATCACTAAGTTTTGAGAAATGTTCCACGGAGCTCCTTTCAAATAAGGATGTCAATCATGAAAACATGCCGTAAATGGATTTGAATAGTGTCTTTAAGACTGAATCTTGAATAGGAGAGGTGGAATGGTATAATAGGGGTTAAATGGGAAGAAAAGGCACCCAAAAAGAGAGGGGTGTTCAAGTCCTGGTAGGTGCACAGGTACTGCGTGGGCGCGCAAGTATTTGTCGCGCAGGTATACCTGCGCGACTAATGGGTACTTGCGTGATACTCGTCCTGTAGAGTAATACTTGGGCTATTCTTCACCAAAGCCTTTACAATCATCCTGAGGTACATCCAGAAGAGCGGCGCGCAAGTTTCAATGAATTGGTAAGGAGAATCGCAAGTGTGTCCATTTCCCTTAAGGGTAAAAACACTTAGGTGCAAAAGTGTTAGTGAATTTTAACACTTAGGCCTTATTCCTCTTGTTTAGACCTTCCATTCTTGGTAAAGGATTACCTTAGAAGTGTTTGGAAGACTTAAAGAAGAAACTTGGGCGTTCAGAGCTCTATATCTAAATTCTGGAAAAATTCCTCCCTCAAATGGGGGGCCCACAGGGTCTATTTATAGGTTGGAGAAGACCCCGAGCGGTTATAACATAGGGAGCTCAAGTAACTTGAGTGACCATTAGGCGACGCGCAAGTATACCTACGCGACATTAAGAGAACTTGCGTGACCTTTGTGAAATGTTCTTCTTATTCATTCCTTTATCAATTTTTTATATTTTCATCAAAGGATGAATCACTTTTTGCTAAGTCATTTCCATTTCCATTCTTTTAGACAATGTGATGAAAAAGGAGCATCAATAATTACATATTCCAAAAAAAAATCATTTTATTTATAAATTTTGAAACATTCCTTTCAATCTCAATAATCCTCTTATTATCCATTATGTACACCCATTACTATGTCATAATTTTGTAAGGGTTCTTTTCACTTTTCATGTTTCTTCAATACCTTATGCCTTATATTTATAGATTTATAATATTGGTATATGATTTTCCATGTACCTATTACAGCCCATTTAATTTCCAAATATTGAGATAACCCTTTCCCTATCATCAACCATTTTTTATGAATTTTTAAGTAACATCGTTATGTGGCTAAAATTTCACTATAATTTTCCATGCCAAAATAATTGTGTAGTGAATTCCACGTACATTTTTTAATCAAGGGTATTCAAATTTATTCACATATATTTATTGATTCCGGACTTACATATATTTATTTCACATTCCTTGACAGTGTAATAAATTTTTATGTTGAATGAATCTCTATTGTATGATTTATTTTTTACACTTAAGCATGAGAATGAAATTATTATGATGGGTGAGCCGAGATATAGCTCCAATTTATTAGGTAATGTTTAGTATCATGATACATTATGTAGGTATATGGTTGCACCTGATTTTTTCGTAGGATTTTTTCCACCATGATGTTTTGTCATATATATCCTTGAATTGTAGTTGTGATGCAATTTTTTATGTTTTCCGCATATTTTCTAAGTTATAATTATCACTCTATATCATGCCTTATTATTCATGTTCCTTTTATGATCCATTTATATACCTATCTTCTAACAAGTATTATCTTAATCATTTTATACCTTTTTTATTGTCCTATTAGGATTTATAGATCACCCCTTTCTAATGTTTTCCCTAGGATATACCATGCAGTTTTAAGTTCGTTGGAATATTACGATCATGTCAAGGAAGTGTTCATTATTTTTTTGAATCCCATGTTATAAGTTGTTATGCTGTAAACCTAATTCCAAAATAAACTATAATTATAAATATTTTGGGTTGTATTAAGTGTAATTTTATGTAATAAATCATGTATTACTATGTAATTAATAATTGGGTTGTTATAGTTTGTATTGGAGGAAATGTTTATTTATTTTTGGGATTATGATTAAAAAACATTAGATCAAGTTTTAAAATTGGAGAACTCTATAGAAAGCCTTACGAAAAAGATTTAGTATATAAAATCAGACCTAAATTTTTGTAAGTATAGATTAAGTATTTTATAAAGAAAATACATCCCTATCTAGATACTAAAAATGAACATGGTTATTAAATATATGTACATAGGGGTGACAACTCTAACAAGATGTTCTGGGCCTAACTCAGCGTAATATGGTACACAACAACCGGCTTTACTGTGCACCTAGTTTGACCCTTCTAGGAGAATTCTTTAGTAAATTCATAATCTCATTATGAACCATTATTAAGGGGAAAATACACATAAGAATATATTTTAGGAAATAGATTGTGGATAACCTTGATCAAAGCCTATAAATCCGTAAGTTAGGAAATAAATGTTAATTATAATGTATCCCTTTAATTTCATTAGATTCACCTTTATGAGTTTAATAGTTTAAAAGTACTCATATGTAAGTATATATTTTATAAATTAGAGCCATAATGAAAAATTTAAAGTTAGGTTTATTATAAATAGTTCTATATATTCCTTCATATCAAGAAAGTTTAGTAAAACTCTCCAAACACCACGAAAAATCATGAAAGTAGAGATGTTGATGAAAATGAAAAATGAGGAAATTATTGTATCCCAATTATATAACTCCTCCCCTATTAAGTTTTGTGGAATAAATTTCACAAAGAACCTCGTAATCCTTCCTTTGGAAAAATTTGATAAAATTATAGGCATGGATTTGCTTTCCTTATATAGAGCCAACATAAATTTCTGCAAGAGTGAAATCACACACCATATGGAGAATCGACCAATGATTATACAAAAGTGTAAGGAGGACAGAAAATATTCTTCAGCACCATCATATTAAGCATGGATATTATTTCCCTATAATAAATCATATATAGCTCAAATTATTGAGCCTAAGGAAGGGATCATCCTCAAAGACATGCCCGTTGTGAGAGAATACGTTGATGTGATTTTTCAGGATTTTCCTAGTCTTCCTCCTAGTTTAAATGTTGAATTTTCAATTGAGATTATACTAGTGGTGTTTGAAATGTCCAAAAATCCATATTGGGTGACTATTTTATAACTTGAAGAACTGAAGAAACAACTAATAGAGAATATGTAAAAAGGGTTCATATGCCCAAGTGTAACAACCCATGATTTTATGAAAAATATTCTTTCAATTTCATTGATGTCTTGTCTTGTACGCTACATCAAGATTACCTTGCTCTATACGCAACACCGTATTAGCTTGCAGTATACGCAACACTATTCTTGGATCATGTTACACACAATTTTGATAGTATTTATTCTATGAAACATTGAGTGTGTATATACATATATTTATTAAATGTATAAATGAAATATGGTTGGATTCTATTATATGAAACAATGAAGAAGTCTTGCATCACACGCAACCCTGACTTGGCTTGCATTACACGCAATCGCGACCTTCCTCGATAGCGTGTGTAGTACGCAATACCGGGTTTCACTAAACAACGACATATTGTTATAATATTATTATTGACTAGCCATTATGAATAGTATTAACTACTTTTTGAATTTTATAACATTATTATTCATCTTACATATTTTCTAGAACAAGTTATGAGAAAAAAATAAAATTTTTGGGTAAAATATGTATTTTTCAAAAAATGTAGTTTTGCTGTCTTTTGATGGCACACCCACTTTAAATATAGTTTTTGACATGATTACAAGTCGAATTTTACAAAATAAAATTCTTCCTTGGAATCAGGATATAAAAATTTAATTTGGATAAATTTTTCATATTATTCTGATAACTTTCATATTTTGATGAATAGTAAAAACTCGCTATATTTTAATTAAAAACAAATTTTTTCAACGCAATAATTTATATGGTTAGATTATATTTTAATTGGTTTTAAAGTTTAATTAGAATATATTTTTACCATTTAATCCAATGTTCGTCATTGGAATTATTTCACTTTGAAATTGGACACGAACAAGTGATGATCTTTTGATAGTTATTGTTTCTTAAAAACACGCTATTTGTTTTGATAACGAGAATTACTTTTAAAATTAATTAATGCCACTTCTATGTTTTTAATTTGGAAAAATATACATCATTTTTGGATTCGGAATATCAAAATTAGCCTAGGGTGAATTTTTGGTATTTTTCTGAAAACATTCATTTTTTGATGAATAGTGAAAACACTTGGTTACTATTTAAAAACCGACTTTTTATTTAAATAATTATTTATTTTATTTAAATTTATTTTAGGTCAAAGTAGATACATAATACTTATATATTTTCAATTTAATTCATTGGAATCATTTTATAATAATTTTCGATTTATAAAAATTGTATTGAACTTTTCACCGTCTTTTACCCACCTCCTAGGGGATTTTGCAATTATTCATAAAACTTAATTTTACTGCTTCTATGAGTTTAATTTCGAAAATCCGAGAGAAAAGGTTAATATCAAGGAGTAAAATATGGTTCAATTAGATATTAATAATTTTTGGTGAATAGTAACTTTTTTACTTTTATTTACCACGGTTAAAAGTAAATAGGGTAATTCAAGGTTAAAAAAATATTATAATAATTCAAAATTACCTTAAAACTTGTCCAAACCTTATTTTATGATTAATGGACAACCATGTGGATCCTTGGGTCGATTTTGGGACCCCATGGAGTCACTTATGAATGACAATGACACATTAGATTAATTAATTTAATTTAAAGACAAAATTGGCATTAACAAAAATCCTTTAGTAATTAAGTTTTATAAGGGGATATATAAATTATCTTTTCGACTATAAATATTAATTGGAAATCTAAGCATATTTCCTACTTGAAGGAATTTTTTTATAATTTTCAGATATCAAATAATTTAAATTAATAATTACACAATAATGATGCAGTATTTACCTCATTAATAAATGATTTAAATAAATAAGATTATAATGATTAAAATATTTTTGAAAACCTGTCCAATTACTATTGGGTGATTTTATTTCGAATATGAGTCATCTTATCTTTGACATTAATGTGTTTTGGACCTCTTGAAACTGAAGATAAGTTTATAATAAAATAATGTTTTCACACTTTCTTAATGAGACCCTCCTCTCCCTTATAAAAGGAGACCACTTCTATGCAATTCGTCACACCTCTCAAGCCTTTTGGCTCGTCCAAACTCTAACCAACTAAGCTCCCAACATCCCTATCCTCCCCCTAGAAGCCTTAAATTAGGCATAAGGCACTTAAAAAAGTTCTTTTGTTTCAAACCAAAGGAAGTTACCCAAATTAAAGGTAATAGTTTCTCTTAAGTTGTTTTCTTTTATTCTACTTATCCAACCCCTAAACTTTTTTTAATCCTTTATTTTATAAAAACAACAGTATCCTCAAAATACTAGGATGCTATTATGAGATGGATTATAACTACACTTACACACACCTCCATCTAATGGATGAAGAACATAATGTTTCTGTGGATGGAGAACTAACGCCTCACAAAACAATGATTGTTTGATTTTCTCTTACTGCCTCTCATGGTGTCCATTATGATGGAACTGTATTTATATATGATATATATTATGTTTATTATTTCCTTATGCTTCTTTACTTCCCAATTATATCAAGCCTTTATGGTTTCCATAGTTGGTAAATACGATAATCTCATTTGAGGAAGTGCGTACTACCGCCCCCTCAAAGTGATGTGATTCGTTAATGCATTATGTGGAATATATAAAGGATGGAGTTAATGATATTATATATGATATTATACTGGAATTATAATATACATATTCTATTAAAATAATAAATAGAAATGAAATTAGTGTTCATGCGTACGTACGGTTTACCGTCTCCATGAACGGTGCATTTCATTTCTTACCTCCACATGTTATGTACTATTATAAATACATGTATATGCTGGATATGTAATGAATATATATGATATATAAATCATGATTTACATTCTAGAAGTAATTAAATCATGATATAAGTAATAATAACGCCAAGAACAACAATTCCAAACACGTACGATAAATAAGATGATTTTACCCAAAATGTTGCTTTAACATGGGATTTACAAAAGAACGGGTAATATAAAGTCATAAGTGAACCATATATGATATAATAACAATGAATATAATTCTGTAATAATTCAATGAATTTATTTAAATCATTATATAGGAGGTTAAGATACGTACGAAGCATATCGGACCTAAGGTAATGGATAACTTTTCCAATCTCATTTTTATCCGAGATTCTTTATTCGTAAGTATTTACTGGGGTTATATTTATCATCCATGTACATGTTTTCTAAAAATGTTTTCATAAAATGTTTAGTATTCTTCCATGTATGTTTAAAGTCATTTTTACCCTTTTATGACTTTTACCACATGGTTTGGAAGGAATCTTTCTTTTTTTTACCACATGAGGTACTTTTTTACTTTTCGGACAAAAGTACGAGGAGAATGTTTTTTTTAACTTATACGGCATGAACGATTTTTTACGGTTTTATAACACCTTATTTTCATGAAGATTACTCTACAATATTTCATAACTATTTTCAAAAAAATACTTTTCTTATAAAATTTCATGGTATTTTGTGAAAAGCAAATGATTTTGAAGAAGAAAGGATATTTTACTCAAGAATTCATTTCAAGTGTTTTATCAAAACCATTTTCCATCTAAGATGACATAATTTCATATGTGTATGTTTCAAGTATAATGACACTATGATTTTCATGGTTTCAATTTTTTTATTATGAATTGATATCCATTTGTTCTGTATGAATTATGTGATGATGGGATGATATTTATGAAACCGATTTTATTCTTTGGGTTATAATGAACGTTTTAAGTTTATTTTGTGGCACAAGTAAGAATGATTTCATTACGAGATGGGTGAGAACTATATATCCCTCCAATTCATTGGGTAAATATTTATATCTCATGATATAGACATGTTTGGAACAGAAAGAAAATCCAGTTCAGTAATATAGGGCTGGAACGGCAAGTAAACCCGGTTCAGTAAGGGACTTTGTCCACTAAGATGGTCTTGGCAGCAATGCCTTGGCTACTATGGAAATCATATCATGTGCTTAATGTTTTTCCACAATTACAAGTTTTATTTCGAAGCTATTTTGTCATGATTTATGTAATATTATGATCTATGCCTTACGTACCTCCATGTTTTATGTCATTTCTCAATATTTAGATGTTTAACATTATGTTCATTTTTTTATGTTCAAATGTATATGGTTTGTTTTATTTTCTCCATTCCTACACTTACTGAGAATTTTAGCTCA
The DNA here is from genome assembly GCA_963277665.1 of Viscum album. NCBI lineage: Eukaryota > Viridiplantae > Streptophyta > Magnoliopsida > Santalales > Viscaceae > Viscum > Viscum album. The sequence continues at coordinate 1,436,214,485 of OY728157.1, forward strand.
CCCTTTATATGTTTTATTTTCCCCCTAATATGAAGAAAGGTTTTAGGTAATAAAAAAAGGGGAAGATCTTTATGGGAGATGTTGCAGATCTTTCACCACGATTAAAAGATTATTTTTCCGAGTTTCCAAAGACACTAAACTATTACAGTCCTTGTGTGTTTGTTTTTGTTATGTATTAAGTATACTGAAAAATTAATGTAATGTCCATGTACGTTAAGCTCCAGGTCTCTACCCCAAGTGCTTCACCGTGGGGTGCACCAGTCTTCTTCATCAAGAAGAAGGATGGGTCAATGCACATTTTCATGGATTATCGTGATCTCAACAAGATCATGATAAATAACAAGTATAATTTTCTATATATTGATGACTTGTTTGATTATCTATGTGGATCACAATTATTCCTCAAGGTGGATCTCCGGTTGGTATATTATCAAGTAAGGGTGAAAATGAAGATATCCTCAATACCACTTTTCATAAAAGGTATGAGCAATATGATTTTATCATAATTCATTTTGGGATTAGTAATGCTCCAAAAATATTAATGAGATTGATTAATTTGGTATTTATAGATTACCATGAAAAATATGTTGCAGTATTTATAGATGATGTTATAATAAACTCCAAAAGCAAGGAGGTGTTGGAGGAGAATTTGAATATTGTGCTAAAGATGTTATGAAAGGATATCCTTTTTGTCAAGTATAGAATGTGTGAGTTATGGTTAAAGAATGTCTCTTTCTGAGGGAATATCTTTACAAGGAATTAGATATTCGTGGATCCTTCAAAGAAAAAAAAATTGAAGATGGATGAGGAAAACATCCATGATAGATATTTGTAGTTTCCTAGGGTCGCCTGGATATATTCATCAATTTGTGAGAAATTTATCATGATTTTAGAACCCTCATACCAAGGTAACTCAAAAGTGAGACAACTTATCTTGTAAGGATGAATGTAAAGAAATATTGGTGGAGTTGAAAAGAAGACTTATCACTACCCTTTTGCTCAATCTATGATCATGTTGATAACATTTCATTGTATTCAGTGATGCTTCAAAGAATATATTGTGATGTGTGTTAATGAAGAATGAAAAATTCATTGGATACACTTCTATGAAGTAAAAAATTCATGAGAAAAAATATCCCACATGTGACATGGAGTTAGCATCATTGATCTGAACTTTTAAAATTATGAGGCATTATCTCTTTGGGGAGAAGTGTGAATTATATACGGATAAAAAGGTATCAAATATATATTCACACAGTAAGAGTTTAATATGTTCCAACGAAGATGATTAGTGCTTATATAGGACAAGGAAATCTCAATTCCCAATCATCCTATGAAAGCGAACAAATTAAAGGATTCTCTTTGTTGAAGTGATCCAACAATTCTATCATAAATGAGAATCGAGAAGGATCTGAACTTCTTAGATTTGAAGAGGATTAACATGGGAATCATAAAGGAAAAAACATAATCAATCCTTTAACAAATGACTTATCAAATGTCTCTTCTTGAATAATTAAAGGATTACCAAAAAGATTATGTGGTAATACATAAAAAAGTAGAAATTATACAAAACAATAAATCCATAGAGTTCAATGTTAATGAAGAATGAATTGTGAGATTTGGGTCAGGACTTCTGTTATATAAATATTGAGTTAAATAAGGAACTATTGGATGATACAAAAATTTAATATTTCTCCATTCCCCTTGGAAACACAAAGATGTATCGAGATATAGAAGAGAAATATTGGTGGGATAACATGATGAAGGAGATCATTGATTATACATCAATGTTCTAGGTATGATAGCAGGTGAAGGATGAAAGGCATATGTCCAAAGGGATGATGCAAACATTACCCATACTGGCATGTAAATGGGAAAACACCACCATGGAATTTGTTACTAGACTTTCAAAGAAATCCAAGGGAAACAATTCTATGTGGGTTATTTTGGATCTTCTTATAAGGACTGCACACATCATTGTGATTTGAGGGGATTTCTTACTCGATCAGCTATAAAGGATATACATCAGATAATTGGTAAGGTTTTATGGAGTGCCACAATTTATTGTGTATAATCGATATTCAAGACTGACCTCTATGTTTTGTAAAAGTCTCCAACATGATCTAAACACTAAACTGAATTTCAGTACATCTTATCACCCTCAAACTGATGGCCAATCTGAGCATAATATTCAAAAACATGAGGACATGTATAGAGGATAATCAATTGAATTCAAATGTGGATGGGACAAACATATTTATATGGTCAAGTTATCTTACAACAACTTGTCCCCTCAAATATCCAAATGGATCCCTATGAATCCCTCTATAGGAAGAGTTTCATAACACCGATATGTTATGATGAAGTTGTGGAACCAAAAATTCTAGGTCCTAAAATGGTTTAGGATGTGGTCTAAAAGGTTAATACCATTATGTAGCACATAAAGGATACCAAAGTTGAAAAAATAGCTATGCTGATAATCGTCAATGTGACCTATAGTTTTATGTTGGAAACATTATATTCCTATATATATCTCTATCAAAGAGAGTGATGATATTTGGGAAGATGGGAAAGCTTATTCCAAGGTATATCATTTCTTTTGAGATCCTTGATCACATTAGATTAGTGTAAAATCGAATAGAACTCCCACCAAACATATCTCAAGTACATTATGTTTTATGTGTATCCCACTTGAGAAAGTACATACCTATCCCATCACATGTACTCAATCCAGTGGTGGTTCCCTGAGAGAATGATTTTTCCTACGATGAGAAACCAGTGAAGATCTTAGATCATAGAGAAAAAGTTCTATGAAATAAGACAATGCAGCTTGTCAATGTTTTGCGGAGAGAAGAAGTTTGAAGAAGTAATGTTGGAATTGGAAGAGGTGATGAAGTAGAGCTACCCTCATCTATTTTAGTGATGGAAAAGAAAATTTAAAGGGAAATATTTCTTGTGGGAAATTATAATGACTCAAACTTTTATAAATAAAATTCCCCTTGAAATTATTATAAATTACTAATTATGTAATATGGTTACAAAAAACACATGAACTTATTTTGATTTATTATATCCAACTGGATTTAAAATAATGTTAAGTATCTTTACCATTTATAATATATACATTAAATAATGATCATAATATTTGAATAAATACGGGGTTTTAACAAATCCAATTTTTACAGAAAAAGAATTGATAGCCTTAACTATGAGGATCATGCCCTATAAAGACCATTTAACAAAGATTCTGTGGGAGAAAGCATATTTTGGATTTTCCCTTAACCAATAACAATATAATATATGACAACTTAATCATGATAGAAACTATTTATGGTAGATATTTATGCTCATCGAGATGACAAACCAAACCATGTTCGCCAAACCACCTCATGAAAGACCCACCATTGTGCACATTACTCATAGGGTTTTTTGGGTGTAATAAATGAGGATATATCAAGAGCCTATAAATTTGAATATATACATTATTTTATGGAGAATGATGAATATATTTTCATCCTATTATTGTTACTTTGTAAATGATTTTCAGTTTGATACAATAAAGCATAAATTTTTTTTTGGGTAATATTAAAATTCAATTAATGAAGGTACAAATTAATGGATTTTTGAAATAAATAATATTTTAATAAAATATTATTATGAATTGATTTTTATAAAATTTAAATTATCATATAATTTTTATTAGGGATGAAAAACTATTATTACAAATAAAATGTAATTTTCAATAGAGGTTTTTTTATTTTATAAGTGAAAATTAAAATATTTATATTAGTATTTATATTAAAAGAAATTATTTTTTGAATTATAATGTTAAAATTATCCAGTAGTGTTTTTTCATAATTTTCTGAGATGGTTGAATTTTCGGGTAAAAATTAAATACTGTTTAAATATGATTTGGGTTTTATGACATCATAATGACCCAAATGTGTTGTAATAAGTAATATAAATGGTATAAATAACCAAATATATTTTTTCAATTTAAAATAATGTGATTTTAAGTTTATTTTATTTATTTTCTAAATCCATTAAGAATCCTCCAAGACTTATAATATATTTTAAGATTTTAAAATCATTTCTTTAAGAGTGTGACTCACCTCCACGTCACCAAGGGTAATATTTTAATATGCTCTGACCTTAGCTTTATAAAATAATTTCATCTGACCCCGTTTGGTAGAAACCATGGGACAAAACCATGGTATGGTTTGTGGTTTTGGATATTTTATTATGTAGAGTCCAAAACCTAAATAATTAAGAAATCCATGTCCTTTAGTATATAAAACCATCCAAGAGCCCATTTATCTTCCCTAAAACTCTTTTGAGGACATCCAAAATCTTCCCTCCAATTTCTTGAGTCCTCCAAATGAGCCTAAAGTTCTCACTAAGACATTATCAAGCCTTTATTGTCACATATTCAAGTAAGGGAACCTCATCCTCTACACTCCTCTTTTATCAAGAACATAGTTTATGTTATGTATTTTACTTTTCATTTGTTTATGATGGGATATGATATTCCATATTCCCCTTACTATAAATTTTATGTATAAATGATGATATATTACTTTCACTCTCATTAATCCTCCCATGATCCTTTAGGTTTACCCGTTACCATGCCAAAATGTCGTAAAGATTCTTTTATCTATTCATGTTTCTTCCCAACCTCATGCCTTCAATTTAAAAATTTCTAATGTTGGGGTATTATATTCCATTCAATAATTAATTTTTATTTGATCTAAATATAATTAGAGACCCATTTCTCTCTCTTAATCCATTTTTATAAATTTTTAAGGAACGTCGTTATGCTGCCAAAATTTCACTGCGATTTTCGAAGCCAAAATAGTTATGTAGTGAATACCATACTCATCTTTCTATCAAGCATATTAAAATTTATGCACATATACTTATTTATTTGGGAATTAAATGTATTTATTCCACATTCCTTGATCATGTAGTAAATTTTTATTTTTAATGAATCCACATTCTATGATCTATGTGGAACACTTATGCATGAGAATGAAATGATTATAATGGGTGCACCCAGATAGTGCTCTAATTCATTGGGTAATATTTAGTATCATGATATGTAATGTTGGGAAAGGGGTGTACATAATTACTTTATTTCAATTTATCCACCATGAATTCTTGGGGTATTTATTGTTGACTTGTGTTTATGATGCAGTGTTTTAAGTTATTTCCACATTTCTAATATCATGATTATCATGTTATCTCATGCCTTATTAGTCATGATACTTTTATGCTCCATTTATTTTCTTGTTGTCTAAAATGTATTATCTTCGTCATGTTATTACTTATTTATTACCTTAATAGAATTAATATCTCACCATTTTCCTGTGTTTATCCCCAGAATATCCCATGCAGTTTTAAGTTCGTTGGAATATTATGATCATGTCAAGGAAGTGTTCATTGATGTTTTTTATCCCTAAGTTGTTATGCTATGCGCCAAATTCCAAAATACGCTATACTTATCGATATTTTTGGTTTTATTAAGTGTATTTCTATGTAATAAATCAAGTATTAATTTTTAATATAGAGGTGGGTTGTTATAGTAGAATAAACCAAGCATGGAATAAATAGGTTTATAATGATACAATATAACTCAAGGAAAGAAGAATTGAGTTATAAATATATTTTATGGGAAACATACACCTTGATGTAAGAAATATTTTAAAAATAAGTTTTATGTTATGTAAATATTAAATACCACATAATATTATCAATTTTTATAATGTACACAACTTTTATGTCTAAGAGGAAAAACATAACCTGGTGAATGAAAATTGAGTTACCAAAAATCTTTACAACTAGGGTAACAATTGAGTAAAATATATTTATTGGAAATTAACTGATGTTGATTAGTATTTACCGTGAATAATATATATATATATATATATATATATATATATATTAAAATGATACATATATGGGAATTTGATACATCATTCAAGGGATAACATGGTGTGTAACATAATTATGTCCCAGGGAATTAATGTTTGAGGAAAAGAACCATTGTAGCTTAAGTAGCATTTTAATCAAACCCCATTGAAATTGAGGGCATGTAATTAAAATTTAAATACCATGACTAAAATATAATTCATCATATTATATTTCAAATAAGTCGTATGTACCCCACAAAAGTGGAATTAGGTGCATAATACTAAACATATCTTAAAGAGAGTAATTTGAGATGAAAACTATTGCCTTATTTCATATTCATTATGTGTTCGCACCTAACTTAAAAAATAATAAAATTAAGTTTATTATATTAATTCTTAAGAAACTTATTATTCCATATTTAATTTACTATGTTCCATTTATTATCATTTATTTACTTATTATATTTTATTCTTATGTTTTCTTGAAAATTGAAATGGTGACGTCTTATTTTTATAAATTTAGAGATTAATGATGATATTTTATTAATAAGGTAAATACATTATATAACCTTTAAATAACTAAATAACATAATTTTATAATTAAATTATAATAAAATAATTATTTATGTTTTCATATTAGTCTATGAAAACATTTTATTTCATTGTTCTAGTAGGTAGATAAACTAACCCCATACATGAGCATGCCATATCATGATGAGTGAGTATGGTTGAGGAATTGTATAAAATCATTATAATAGAATAAAAATTATATTGTCTAATTTTTTTTGTTATTGAATCATATTTTATGTGGTTTGGATAAATATTGAAAATCAATATGAAAAACAAAAATGTTACTTCATGGAGGCGGTAGTCTGCACAACACACGGTTAACATTCTTTTATTTTTATAAGTGAATAGAAATGAATAAATAATTTTTTTAGATTAATATAATATCAATTAAGTATAATAATTATAATAAGGTTGTGATATTAATATGGTAATTATTGGTTTTTAAGAGAAATATTATGAATAAAATGTTAAGGATTATGAATTACTCACTTTGGTACCTTGAGCTTTTTCTTGAGAGTATCAATGGAAATGAATGGATTTGGATAACTAATTAAGACAATAGGTTTATAAAAATGATATAGACTTATATTTAGAGATAAATGGTAGTGTTTTATAAATTAATTTTATGGAATGGATATGGCATGAAGTATTGGAAGTGTGTCCTTTTATAAGTGAAGAATTTGAATTTTTTGGAACACCCATTAATTTTTAATGATATCATTAAACTATTTATGGTTAAAAGACTCCAAAAGATAAAAATATTGGATTGTGGGGTGATATTCCGTTGATAAATACCCAAAAATTAATTTACACACATTTTTTAAACATATTCTTAGTCTTTTTCTCTTTCGTTCTTACTTAGACCTTTTTTATCTTGGTGGCTAGTTTTTTAAAAAACTAATTCATGTTTCACTAAAAATATAACATAACCCCTATAAACAATTTTGGTTTTATGAACCTAAATTTAATCTCAATTTAACATAATTAAATTTATAAAAAATATAAAATTAAACTTTTAATTAAAACCTTTTTTTATATAGAAACAAATTTTATTTGAAAAAAATGTTTTTTTAACCATTATTTGTTCTTAGTATTTTTTTATTATTAGTTACCAATTAAAAGTGTGATAATATAATTAAATTTGTGTTGAATTCAATCATGGGGTTAGTTAATTGGTATCATGTTAGAGGCCACTAACTGGAAATAGACCTGTCATAGGATTGAGTCCTTCCATAGTTGAATTTAGCTTGGGGGTTGTGGAGTACATATAGTGGGTTGGGCCCAGGACAGGCATGGTGTATAACACACCTATACCTCATTACCCTATAACACATTTGAAATTGGTCTTTAATTTCCTAATAAAAATAGTATTTTCCCTAAATTTTATATATTTGTTTAGAAATAAAATTATTGTTTTGATTTAAAATAGAATAATTTTATTGATTAGACATAAATTACACAATATTAATAAAGCAATTATTTGAAAATAACTGCTTTCCCATTGAAATGATCATTATCTTTAATCTTAGTAATCACAATTTTATGAACAATATTGAAAATTAAATTATTATATTATATGATAATTTTGAACAAAAAATTTGAAATACATTTTGATATATTTAATTTTTATGTCATTGTTATATTATGATAATTCCATAAAGGTGAGAGTTTTTTGAAAAATCAGTATCATTTAACTATTCACCTAAAAACCAATTATTTCAGGAAAAATATCCAAAATTTATCTTAAGATGATATTTTTATTCTAAATAAAAAATGATGTTCATTTTTTTAATTTCAAATTCAAAAATTTATAAATTCTATTTTTGAATTAAATCGTAAAATATAAGGAAAATTTGATTTTATAGGAAAATGACATTATCAAATATTAACTATTATTTTTATTATTTAATATCATTTACCTACAAAATTGGGGTTAACAAATTATTAATATCATAATAAATTTATCATCATCAATCATATGTCACTTGAAATTGAAATTCATATAACATTAAAAGGATTTTTTAATAAAAATATTATCTATACATAAAAAAAACTTATCAATCATTTTAACTATACCAATTGAATTTAATTCATATTAAATGTAGACTTTATTTTATATATATTAATATTTCATAAATAGGTTAATCATATTCATTTATAATAATTCAACAACTTTTTTTTATTGGTAGTACTTAATATATATATATTTTTATCAAAATATATAATAGTTTTATTTAATTTTGGTTTTCCGTGTGGAGAAACCTATAAAACACATTGATTTATTTAAATGTGGTCATATATTAAAATATTATACTGTCAAATAATTTGTCAAAGTATTATTTTTAACACTAAAAAATTGATTGGGGGTTTGGGGAGCCTCATTTGAAATCAAATAGTGTTTAGTTATTTTTGAGTATTAGTTTAGATCTACTATGAATGTGGATAATAAAAATTTACTAAATCCCTAGGGATAAGTCTAAGGGATATGTCTATGTGTAGGATATTATCCAAATGTTTTGGTTAAGCAGATATTTTTTGGTTTCTTATAAATTAAGTCCATGTTAAGATAATAGTATGTTGACGTAGTTGTTTCATAGATGTGCCTAGGGGAAATCACCCTAAAAAGGATAGTTGAGTCTGAACTCAATCTTCACTCTAATTCATGACAATTGGACCTAAGACAGTACACATAGAGAAACACTCACAGGGATATGATTTGGTTAATAAATTTGTCATTATAATCTAATATAATGGATTTAAATATATTGTAATTCAATTATGAGTTAGGTTATATTACCTAATAGAAAATTGACCATATGTAACCCAGAATAGAACAAATAAAATTATAATTTCAACAAAAAGTATCATATGTTAAAAAAAAAGTTTCATAGAGGAATACCAATTCAGATTTATATTTTCGTATTTATATTTTGGATATCATGATAGCTATTTTGGATATATAATTTTTATGGAAATGAAATTTTGTAAATCATGTTGGGAAAGGAATGTCCCTAATAACCCTAAAAGAATCTTATTTGGGATAAACAGTATCCTAGACATATCATTGATATTACGGTCGATATATTAGTGGAAGAAATATCATCAGTTTGTTATTAATATATTATGTTCTACCTTTAGTGAATAATAATTAAAATTATGAGGATGAAATTTATTTAAAGTGGGAAGAATATAACTCTATAAGAATTTACATTTTTTTTAATATGTTTGATTTCATTCTCCACATGTAATACAAATCTAAAAAGAGCAAAAAAATATTAATTTTTAAGAAAATTTGAGAATGATAAAACCCCTAGTAAATCAGAAATATTTTAAAATTTTAAAAATTCATACAAAATAGTATTAATAATAGTTTAATTTTCAAAAGGGTATTTTTTAATAAATATATGTTTCTTTATATTTATTGAATTTTTATTTTAAATATAAATTTTAGTATTTTAGTATTTTAATATTATATAATTAATTTTTTTAATTAAATATACAAAAATTATACTAATGTTTATTTTTAATATTTTACTAAAATAATATATATATAGAAGAATAGTAAAAAAAAATTGCTAAAATTGTCACATTTATGATAATATAATTATATAATAATGACATAAAAATTTTACTCACAATATATATATAAAAATATTTTTTTATAAATAAAAATTAATAAATTAAAAAGACAATGTTGATTTTATTAAACCCTTGTGTAACATTTTGGAAAATTAAGTAATATTTTACTCTAAAAACTATAATTATTCCCTTGTATAAAAATTTACTTTTCATCACTTAGAGTAATTAAATATATCTAAATATATTTCTTATTTTAGATGAAAATGATCATATTATATAATAGGGTCCACTAAATTTTGAGGCATAATGGTATGATTACTGAGATTGAAGTTAATAGCCATGATTGTAGTAAAACATTTATTTTCAAACAATTTTTTTTACTAGTATTACATGTTTTTTATATAATAAAATAAATTAATATCATAAAAAACTGATTTTAATATAATTTTAAAATATATTTACAAATATATCATCACTCATTCAATTGTTATTCAGTACTAAATAATATTAAGAACACTTAACGGTGAAAATAATATATTTTTAACTAAATATATTTTCTATATATTAAATTTTTTAACATAAATTTTATTTTAATATTATTTTCCAATTGAATTAGATTAAATTGGGGTTAAATTTATGCTTTTACCAAAAAAATGGGTAAGAGTTATTATTTTATATTATTACTAAAACAAATATTACTTAGTAAAAAAATAGTTACCCAGGGAAATGAAAATAGTTAAATATAAAAACCTAACGGTAAATAACTTGAAACATGTTTTAAAATTTTAATCAAATTAATTGTAGAGGATTTATCAACATTATTCCAGCTTAATTCCATTAATTATCACTTTTTTATCCTTTAAACCTTTAAAATTGTCATTGCATTATTTAAAAATAATTGTTGTTCATAAAAATTCCATTTCATTCACTTATGAAAGGTGAAAATTCCACCCATTCATGTCACACCTGTTACTTCAAATTTATTCCTAAATCTCATGAATTTATCATACTAGAATCCACTCTCAAGTAACTAATCCTTTTTTCATAATTATTTATCATATTCCCTTTATTCCCAAAGAGGATTTCAAGATTAAGTTCAAGGTCCCAATAAAGTTAGGAGCATGTATAGATCGAATCAGTACCACATTAAGGGGTTCATGTCTTAAATTTTTCCCTCTTGAGACATTTAAATTATTATAAACCATTTTTTATTTTTAATGTTTGATGTAGTTCCAATTTAACATTTTTTAACCCATTCCTATTTTTTTCATGATATTAAATGTTTCATTTGAAATTATATCCTTTAACAGGTTTTGATTTGAAATTTTGTAATGTCATAAGGGTTTCATTGTATCATTTTAAAAACCATGATAACTTTTTTATATTTAAAATCATAATTTATCTTATATGGTGTATTTATTAACCAATTTTTGTCAAGTATAATGAATATATTTTATTCCATGATATTTGAATGCCCATTTCTGGTATTCTTCTTATGATAATTTATTGTTACATGACCATTACTATAAGGGTTTTTTCTAACTCAGATCCCTTTTTCAGTTATAATGTGGATTATGCAAATTATTTTTTATAATATTATTTGTTTCCACCATAATATTTTATATCATTTAACATTCTATTCCTCTTAGTGGAAAAATGAACCTTTTGATTTAAATCTTCCACCCCAAAAAATATATTCCTCATAAAAGTATGAAATTGACAGGGGTAATTCCCATTATCGTGGCCAACTATTTTTCTTAATTGTACATATTATAAATCCCAAAAATTTTATCCATTAAATTTTGAAACTCATTTATTTTTTATCTCTTATGACCATTATATTTTCATTCTACTTTAAACCAATTAATTTTTGGTTACTTTTTCTCATATGGTTTTTCAATAATAGAATTTCAAAATATTCAAAAGGAATTCATTCCATTAAAAATAGAATATTTTATATTTTACTCCACATTCCATTATATGACCATTATGTATTTTCAATGATCAATAATTGAATATTATTTTTTAAAATTTAATTTTTTTTAAAAAAAATCACTTCAACTTTTTAAAACATTTGTCTCATTTTATAAGCTCAATTATTAAATATTATTCTTAAAAAGTAAAATATTTTAAAGTATTTCACTTATAATTTTTGAAAACATTATATATTTTTCAATTATAGACTACATAATGGACTATTTAAAAGTAAATATTAAAAAAATCATTTCACTATTTCAAAAGCGACCTTTCAATGTAATCGTAACTTATTCTTTTAACCCAAAGATAAAATCATTTTCTAAAACTATTTTAAGATATCATCATTTTTTTCATATATATCTAGAAAATAATTATTTACTTGTAAATTATTTTTGAAAAATTACCCTCTAAATGTTATTATGAAATACTCTTTTGGAGGATTGAATTTTTGGATTCAATCACTCACATTATTATAGTCAATTTTGGTGATGTGAACTGTAAATGTTAAAAAACCAATTTTTCATTCCATAGTTTCTTAATGGTTGACGAGTGATTGCTCTCAAGTAGAAAAAAAATATTGATGAATTATAAGTGGGTACTAGGTCTTACTTTAATGAATTGGTAATGTTTTTTCCCATGATCTTAAAGGGGAACAAAAGAGGATTTATCCCAAAAGAATGGGTACACTGGAGGATTTATCCCAAGACAAAGGGTTCAGAGTCAGATTTATCATAAGATAAAGAAAACATTGGAAGATTTATCTAAAGTCAAAGGATATAAGGGAGTATATTTTTCAATCCAATGGGTATACGGAGAATTTTTTCACAAGAAAAGGGGTATACGAGAGGATTTATAACAATACCAAGGGTAACTAGGAGGATTTATCCCATGCCAAAAGGTACATAAGAGGAATTATCCCACACCAAATGGGTACACGAGAGGTTTCATCCCAATACCATGGGTATATAAGAGGATTAAACCAATATTAATAAGGGATATGGGTTATTATCCCAATCCAACTATTGAATTAACGTATTAGTGGTTATGTTTGACATATTATTTCTTTGCTTATGTTTAATCCATAATCTTATATCATAATATTGTGCCTGTTATTATTCTATTTGACTCATGTTTAATGTATCATGATTATTCACACTATTTCAATGGTATATTTTTTCATTATATATCAAATTTCCTTATATCAATAATTATGGGAAATTCCTATTGTTCCATGCTCTTTAAATAAGATATTTCTCCCATTCCCACATTTTTTATATTTTTATGATCAAAACCCAGATGTCATATTCATCTATTTTCCCTTTCTAAGTGTTTGATATCACCCCTTTATTTTATTTACTTTTCTAAGGTTAGGAAGATATGTATAACTTGTGAGAATAATAGAAGGGTGTCAAGAGGATATAGATTGTAGAGAAATATTAAAATGTGATTTAATTTTTTTGCAGATAGTCTAAAAAATTCTAAACCAAAAGGTTTTCTGTGATTTTTTGAGATTATTTTGATATGTAATTATAATGTGAATTTTTTTAATTTTTTGTTTGGATCAACTCACTTGGTATCAATATTAATTTATAAAAGTATATTATTTTAATAACAAACCTGGGAGTGTGGACTCAGGGTGCCTCATCATGGGAGCTTGATTCGACATTTTTTTAGGAAGAATTCAGGTCTGACTTTAGGGGTTTTTGTCATGGTGTGATGACTCCAAGGTTGTTCTTACGTAATTATTAGGAGGTGTAACTGAAGAGTTTTTACATTTTAAGTTTACTATTACTCAAGTAACTCATACATATGAAACATTTCCATAGAATGAATCCTACCTGGGTAAACCTTATGTATCACATTATACAAGAGTCCTCAAGTGATAGAGGGAATTATCAAAACATGATTAGTCTTGAGGAATAATTATTGAAAAGGTTTTCAAACCTTACATGTTTATGGGAACCTTACACAAGGATTAATACTCTTGTTTAATTTCTATTATATTTTCCTAGTTGTGGAATAAGGTTTTTTTATCTCATTTGGAGTACCTATAGGTCATGTTACTTAGTTCTATATCATTAGGGGAGGTTGTGTTACAATTATTTTTTCACAAAAGGACTAGGCTCCAGGTCCTCAAAGTGAATTATGAAAATTCATATTTCAGGTCATGGAGGTCTTCATCCTGAATTTACCTAGCTTTTCCATATGAAATTATTTGGCTTGATTGATTTTTAAAATAGGAAAGGTAAGGTAGATCATGGAATGAATATTTAAGGTTATTTTGATTTATCCACATCATGTAATGACCATTAACCATCACACTATAACTCCTTAAAATTCTAGTTTAAATATCAATTTAGAAACTCATAAAAATTAATATAGATTAATAAATTTCTTCTTGAACCATAGTCAAATAGAGTTACATACTTAAATATAATTGACATATATTTAATTTGATTTAAAACATGGACTTAATAGATCAACTAATTAGAGATCCAAGGCGATTTCCTCTTCTATTCTTTGGGATCTCTTTCGATGATTCTTCCTATAGAGGTTGAGACAATGGTACAAATTTAGTTGTGTTGTCCATTGGTTAGGGATTTGATGTTGGTTCTTTTAATCTAGGCTGTTGAGTTTTTCCTCACATAATATTATACTTTTGAACATATCCCTTATCATTTTCTTATGCAGTAATCATAATAACTTTCAATGTGGTAAGTAATTGGAGACTTCTCTGTTTTTATTTTGTTAAAATTATGATTATATCATGATTTTTATTTATTATGTTAGTGGTAAGGATTAAAATAATTTAGATAAAAAATTATTAAATGAAATTGAAGGTAATTGGTGAATCAAATTTATTTTATATTATTCTATGATATAGCATGTCATTGATGGTTTTTTGATATTGTAACTATGATTATGTTTTATATTTTGATATATGTGTTGTTTATATGATTTAATTATTAGAATCACCTCCCATAAAAGGATAATAATTTAAAAATGGTATTTAATTAGTTCTATGAAATATGGAATTGTGGTGAAACTGGTTATACAATATTATTTTAATTAATTTAGATTAATATTTTAAAAAAGGTAATTAGTAAAGAATTTTATTGCTAAATTTGGGTGTTTTTTGTTTCATGTATTCTCTGTTTTTAATATTTTGATCATTATATCCTTGAATGTATGTTTGATGAATAGAATAGATTTGATAATTTAGTGAGTTTGTGGTGGTGTAAATTGAAGTGGTGAAGTTTCATTATTATAGTTGATATATTTATGTGATCAATGTAGAAATATGTAGATGGGAGTTATGGTTATTAGTTTGGGATTGATGTTTCTATTTTTGGGGTGTTTGTATGTATATCTAAGTGGTCGTTAAATCTTTTTTCCCGATTTTTCATGGAGATATTTGATTGTGAATGTATTTTTGGTGATGGGAAATTATGTGGGTTGGAATGGTGGTAGAAATGATTATGTACGAGGGAAGTGTATTTGTGTTGGTTTTTTAGATATGTTTTAGGGTGGTTCATTTGTTGACAAGTTAGAGTGTTGTGGGTTTATGATTTTATAGAATCCCAAGCCTTTTACACATATCATTAAATGATTTTAAGAAAAAAAATTATTAATTACCACCAAAATAACATGATGCCTAGTGTTTTTCGAAGACTCGGTTCATAATACATCACAGTGATGATAAAATATAATATCTTTATTTCATTTTCCATAATTAGATCCTAAATAATTTTGAATTACTAAAAATTTAAGGGACAACATAGAGAATACATACACAAAAGGGTTGATATAAAAATCCAAGGAACAAAATAAACATGATATGGAAGCATAACATGTGAGTCAAATGTATAACATGATTTCATATAAAAAAAGTCACATGAGTAATCAAATTTAAACATAGAACAAATAAAATGGTATTATAATATCTTGGTAAGATAATAAATGTGTAAGAAACAAAAAAATTACATAAACATGAGTCAAGGTTAACTTCATGGAAAATATCACATGGTCGAAAAAGTCTCGTAACAGATTAGGTTTACTCCCTAATCTCATGTGTGATTTCTGGTGAGACAAAATATATTTACAATACATTGAAATGCTATCTAGGAGAACACATCATAAAATTTTAATGATATATTTCTTATACATAAAATAAATAAATCATAATTCATAATATAATAGTTACCCATAGAATGAAAATGGGTTTCATAATCTAGAATTATTTCATAATCAAAATAAATATCATAATGAAGGAATTTGAGAAATGATCACAAGGCATGTAAAAACCCATAAATTTAAGGTATAATAATCTATGTATTTATATGAGTGACATATTTATAGAATTTAGAATCATTATATAAAATTAATTTTTTTTTAATTCATGAATAGATGTACTTCAATAAAGTTAAAAAATATTCTTGAAAAAATTAAACATTCCACTTTTAATATAAATTTTGAAAAACTAAAAATTTAAAAAATATTTTAGTATTCAATTTATTTGAAAATAAACCAATAAAATTATAAATTATTATTCAGATAA
Source organism: Viscum album (assembly GCA_963277665.1). Classification (NCBI taxonomy): domain Eukaryota; kingdom Viridiplantae; phylum Streptophyta; class Magnoliopsida; order Santalales; family Viscaceae; genus Viscum; species Viscum album. The sequence goes on from OY728157.1 coordinate 1,436,231,078, forward strand.
AATAATTTTCTTGATGATGAGTAAATTTATACATTCCATATAAGTTAAAAAACATTCCCCTCAGACTTGTGTAAAAAGTCATAAGGCACCTCATTCTGAAAATAACTAGAATAGTTTTTTTAAAACATTTTTTAAATAGGTAAACATGGGTAAAAAAATTTAATCAATCCTATAATAATATTAAAATATTTTTTTATAATATTTTAAATACAATATATACACTAAAGGGAAAAGGTTTTAGACTAAAGAAAGAAATAAAGTCGATTTTCTTTAAAAATAATTTACTCATTTTGAGTACCAAGGATAATAAAATAGTATCATTACATGGAATTTTCATGAATAAATAGAGTAAAATAAAAATAAAGTGGTTTATTATTCAATGATAAAATAATTTCTCTCAATGTAAATTCTAGAATAAACAATCTTGATTAAAATGAAATTCTGAAATAAAGCATTACTGCTTTGGTAATTTTTGAATCATAACCCCGTGAATGAAGGAAATGAATTATAACATAAAATACCGTTAATTATGTACTATTAATTAATTAATATTTAAAGGGTTAGTATATACACCATATAAAATAAACAAGGTTCATAAAAGAACATGTGCCTCAAAAATGAATTTTTGAGACAAAATCCTTACCTCAAGCCTAAATCATCATGTATGATACTTATATTACTGAATTATAAATTTTTTTAATTATATAATTTCCTAATAAACTATTTAAATTTTATTATTCATTTTATTTTATATTTTACCATGACATATTCAATTACTTTACCAATTAATTTCACATCGGGAGTTTTAATGATTAACGATTCATTTGACCAAAATCACTCTAGAAAGTTGACTATGGTCAAGGAGATTTTTAATAATCATATATAGAATGGTAATAATGAATTTATTATCATTTTTATACATAAATTATACTTTTAAAATCATCAATTAAATATAGTTATGAAAAATTAACTGTGTTAACATCATGGAGATGGTAGGTCGTATGTACACATGAGTAACGTTTCAATTTCTCAACGATCATTATGGAAATAATATTAGTGTTATTTTATATTTAAAGGATTATAATTTTATAATAAATATCATGTTATTTCTATAAATAACCTTAAATATACCATCCATTTGATTTAGTATTAAAAATTAGTTGCATCCCTTCACGAGACAACAGTCTATCGTACACACGAACAATGTTATCATTTATTCAATGAATGGTATGGTATAAAATTACATTATATATTTATTTTAAATTATTTTTATATGTAATTAATATCATATATTATAAAATTAATCTTTATTACCTTTGATGTAAATCTTAAGTGAAAAATGAATCACATCGCTCTATAAGGCTCTAGTGAGTCGTACACATGAGGGACGTTATCATATTCCCTACATAATGGAAATTGGAGTGTTCTATGTGATATTATAATTATAAAATTATAATTATATAATCAATATATTATATAAAAATAAAAACACCATTATACCCATTCTTGATAAGATGTTACAGAAAACAGATTGCATCGGTTCATGAGGCAGTAGTTCACTGTACACAAGATCAACCATTTTGTTTCCAATCTAAGGGATAAAGAGATGGATGTAGGTCATGATATTGAAATAAAAAAATATAAACATATGTAATATACTAAGGTTATTATGTAATAGTGTTTTACTAATATTTTATGCAGGTGGAATAATAAACAAAAAAAAATTCTCGGTTAAGAACAATACCTCTTCTTCAAACAACATCTTTGGTTTTACACAAAAATGATTCCTAGGTTATCTTTATGATAAAAATGGCATCTATGATGTCAATATGTAATAAATAATAGATTTAAGAAGGTAATGAATGAACCAATGGGTATTTTATGTTTGAAATTAATATTATATGGGTGCCATTTTATATGTTTAGGAGAGAAATTTTTTTTAATTTTTTAAAAGAAATAATTAAACCATTGTTTTTCACATGAAAAAAGGATCCAAAATGGATCATTTTCTATATTTATAAAATATAAGGTCGAAATATGACCATAAAATAGTAATTATACAAAATTTGGGTCATTTATGACCTCTATCTTTTTACTTTGACCCTTGTTAAGCCCATTTTTTACCGTGCCCGCGGAAATCATTTTTTAATATTTTCATAATTAGTTATGGTAATAATTTAATCTGAAACTATTAGATTGTAACACCCCAAGCTTCTACAGTATGCTTCTCTTTGAATAATGTGATAGCGTGTGTTGTACGCAACATCGAGTTCTAACACACCACAACCAATCAAACTAGCCGTTATGAATAGTAATACCTACTTTTTGAAATTATATATATTTTATATTTCAAAATGGAATTCATTTTTGGATTCATAATATCAAAATTATCCTAAGTTGAATTTTTGGTATTTTTCTGAGAACTTCCAATTTTTACGAATAGTGAAAAATACTTAAAAACAAATTTTTTAATCAAAATAATTTATAGTGATAAATTATATTATTGAGTGGTTTTAAAGTATAATTAGAATAAATTTTTTCCATTTTATCAAATGGTGTTCATTAGAATTAATTTGACTTTGAAATTGGACATAAACAATTGTCAATCTTTTGATATATATTGTTTCTTAAAAACACGCTATTTGTTGTGACAGCAGGAATTAATTATAAAATTAATTAATTAAACTTATATGTTTGGATTTTTTTAAAATAGAAATCATTTTTTAATTCAGAATATCAATTATAGCTTAGGGTGAAATTTTGGCATTGTTCTGAAAAACTTCAATTTTTGATGAATAGTGAAACCACTTAAAAAAACTGAATTTTTCATAAAACATAATTTTACCACTTCTGTGAATGGAATTTTAAAAATCTGAGAGAGACGGTTAATATCAATTAGTAAAATGTGGTTCAATGAGATGAAAATAATTTTTGGTGAATAGTAACTTTTTACTTTTATTTACCACGGTTAAAAGTAAATAGGGTAATTAAGGGTAAAAATGATATTAATATTACCCTAAAACATGTCCTAATTCTATTGGACAAGTGTATCTCGACCAAAAACAACCATAGGAATAAAATATTATCATTTAGGTCCACTTGGATTAGATTAGGACACTTATTATTATTTAATTCAAAGAAGAGTTAAAAGAGTTAAAATCAATGTTTATTTACTAAAACATTTTTAATATAGGGTTATACATAATAGAAATTCGATTGTAAATATTAATTAGAAATCTAAAATGATTTTGTACATAATGATATTTTATTTATAATTTTTAGACATTAGAAAATTTAATTTATTTATGACACAATGATGATGCAGTAATTACCTAATTAATGAAAAATTGGAATAATTGATATTATAAATACCCAAATAAATTTAATTTGAGACTTTTTATGAATTATAATAATTTTATAGGTAAATATGACATGTTAGTATTGAATTAATTAACTTTGTTAGAAGTAATCATTCTGTTATGATTTTCACAAAAAAATCAACTATTGAATAGTGTCAAAATTGACAAAAAGAGTTTTTAAAACAAATATTATATTATTAATTGATATTAAATTCCTAAAAATCTAAGGTTCGGCAAAGAGACTTATATCAGGATAGGTGTATCATTAATGTATCACTTGTGGGTCTCTTGGATGTATATAGTATGTTTATTAACTATATAATATAAAAATACAAAGTGACAGGGTAAATGTCAAACTAATTCACTAAGAGTTAAAACTAAAACATAAGTTTAATATAATGAACCAAACCTGTCTAAATTCTATTGTTTGAGTTCAATTTGACCCATCCCCGCCTTAAATTTTAAATAATCCACTTTGTATCCATTAGAAACCGAATATGAATTTATTATAAATTAATTTTTCTAGATTTTCCAAAGGTGCCCCTCACCCCTCTTATAAAAGGGAACTCCCCATTCTCATTAATTCACACCTTCAAAGCATTTTGGTTCGGCAAAAACCTACCCAAATACTATCTCAACTTCCCTAACTACAACCTAGAGGCATTATTTTGATCAGAAATCCAACCTAAGGAACCCTTTTGATCAAATCAAAAGGAAGAACTCGAAGAAGAGGTAATGATTTCACCACCCCTTTTCAAGTTCCTTTCTTCTTCCACTTCTTCTTTCATTGTTATTACAATTCTAAAATAATGAATACAGTATCTCCTATATACTGTAATATTATTATAAATATGGTACAACCATATTCAGTATTATATCCATCCTTTGAATGACATGTCACCATACGTGCGTACGTACGGCTTACCGTCTCCACGTCGTGGTGTAATTGTTATTCAATATATTATTATTTGGATGGGTATAATAATGATTTTTAATTCATGTAAATAATAAATATAACATGATAATGATTCTTTATATATGATATACCATCCAATTATATATTATTTTAATATCACAAGAATGATATTGTCGCTCGTGCGTACATACGGACTACCGTCTCCACGAACGCAATGAGATTCATTCTCCAATCATATCCATTCAAGTATAATTATCATTTGATGATTAATAATAGTATTTAAGGACATGATGTCATTCTTGATATGAATAATATACAGCCTATCCATAACAAACACGGCTTATGTAACAAAACATATAAAAGTAAACAAGTAAGTTAACACCCGAAACGACGATAATTCTAAGAAATTATTAACAAAGCAATGTTAAAAGATCATATATGATACCATATTAATGTATATTATTCTTGAATAATTTAATAACTATTATTTCACGACTATACATGAGGTTAACCTACCATCAACCAAGGAAAAGTACAAGGTAAGGGTTTATTTTGCAATATCTTCATTATCCGAGGATGTTTATACGTAATAATCTACTGGGATTTCTTTATCATCCACATCCATGTTTCTTAAAAATGTATTTCAAAACATTATTACTATTTACTATAATATGGGTTAAATTCATCTATACCCTTGTTTGACTTTTTATAAGAGGTTTATAAAAGAATATTTCCGTCTTTTTCCAAACAAGGTACTTTTTAACCTTTTCGACAGAATTAAGGTAAGAATGTTTTTTTAACTTATATGGTGGGTGCGGCTGTTTTCTACCATTATAAAATCATCGAAGCTTCCCTTAAAAGAATATAAGAACATTTTCAAAGAAATTTTTTTATTTTATATGACTCTTAAATTATTTCAAAATAAAAAGAGATATTTCTCTAAAAAGAGTTTTCATTTCATCTATGTCAACATCCTTTGATAGATTTTAAGCTTATTTGAAGCTGATTTATTATGAAAAAAGACTTTCAATATTGTATTGAAGGTTTTGTGATATGTTTGACTATGGATATGTTATTTTTATACCCTTCATGGTTTATGTTGAAAGTATTGACATTTCGTATGCTAGTTTCAATACGAATGTTTATGTTATGTTTAAACCTTTTCATATGAGAATGAATTGGACTTAATATGTGACGAGTGGAGCCCGCTATAGCTCCTTGATGCATCGATTGGTCTCATGAGACAAACTAGTGTCTTGGAACAAGGTCTTGGAAAAATCTTATTTGTAGTCTTGGCACGAGGCCTTGGCTATGTGGTTATGATAGTCTGGCATTATGCATTCCATAATTATGAAAGTGGTTATTGATATTGCATGTGATTATTCGATTCTTATAATATCCATGTGAATAAGTAAATTGAATTATTTCATTTTATTTTTTCAATACTATGTTCATGTTCAAGTTTAAAAGGCTTTTTATAGTTATACATTTCCTTAAATGTTTATTCTTATTTATAAAAGTTTCCGCTATATTGTTATCCTTGCTGGGAATTTGTGTTCACCCCTTTTAATGTTTTATTTTTCCCAGGATGTGAAGAAGTAATTTAAGAATGACCTGCAGGGATAGTATGTGGGGATATGAGTGTGGACTATGAAGAAAATATGTTGTTTTAGTTTTCATTTTTATAAAGTAATTAAAGACTTATGAATATATCTAGTGTTTCCAAGGCTACTAAACCAATCGGTCTTTCGAGATTTGATCTTTTTTGTGATCATGCCAATTTTATATAATAATGCACCGACTCTGGGTGACTGGGGCCGGGGCGTTATAGTTGGTATGAGAGGGAGTTTAGTAAAAACCTTGGAAGCTAGATTTAGATAAACTCTGATTAGAGCACATAGACCTAAGATGGACTTTGAGGATTAGTATAGAAGAACTTCCTAGAATTTTGGTATTGTAGAGAATTTGTGAGTTTTCAGAGCAATACATCCCTGTCTGGATATGAGCAGGTAGAGGCGGCTCTAGCACAGATGTACCTAGGCATAAAACCCAAAAACACTGCTTTGAGCTAGACTCGAACGGGAACTGGTGCACGACAATGGGCCTTGCTGCACTCTTGGTTACGACACTCCTGGGGGATATGCTTAGGATAACTCTCATTTTCTTTACAAATCATTATGAAGGGTTTATGAGTATATACTTCCTCAAAGAAAACATTTTTATGATTGTGGATTATATCCATAAATAGTTCAATTTATGTTAAGTGTTTTATAAGTATGGAATTATGTATTTTGATTCATAAACTGGTCTAGTTTATGCCATTGTTTAGAAATGGTGCATAGTGGAAGAAATGGAAACCGTATCAATGCACGCACTCCATGTAGGGATTTCCCTCCTGCTCCAGATAATTATAGTGGAGCTGGTGATACAACTCGTGCCGATCAGCTAATCACCATACTGGGATAACTCACTCAGGTTATGAATAAGAACCTTACCCGTATGGAGCACCCTGATCCGCAATGTGGAGGATCAATGTTATATCGCTTCATGAGGAAACAACCAACAACGTTCAATGGGAGTACAAATCCCTTAGTAGCTGAGCAATGGATAAATTCCCTAGAGAAAAAATATTTCAGGCTTTGGGGAGTAGTGAAAGGGAAAAAGTTATCATGGCAGTTTACCACCTCACTGGAGATGCTGATCAATGGTGGTCATTGATTCAAAACACAAAAGAAGATAATGAAGTATCAAATATGGAATGGAGGGAGTTCAAAGATCTATTTTTAGAAAAATACTTTACTCGTGACCATCGAGCAGATATGGAAAGACAATTTCTAAGTCTGAGACAAAAGGAGGATGAGAATGTCGCAAAGTATGAGGCTAACTTTACAAGGATAGAAAGGTATGCTGGAGATTATATATGTAACCCAAGAAGTAATATGGATCGTTTCTTTGATGGGTTAAAACCATTTATCCTTCGAGCATTAGTCTCGCAATCCTTCTCGTCGTACGAAGACATTGTCTCATGTGCTATCAAGATAGAAAAGGAATTCTCTATGTCTTATGACTTTAAAGCAAAGAAAGAGAAGAAGAGATATGCTCATCAATCTGGGAATGGAAATAAAGGGAAGAAGGGAAAATTTAAATATCCATCATGTAGTAAATTTGGGAAGAAACACCCCGGTACTTTCTTGAAGGGAACGAGAGTCTGTTACAAGTGTGGTGAAAAAGGCCACCAAGCTCATGATTGCAAGGGGAGGAAGGAAGCTACCAATGTTCAGTGCTACAATTGCAAGGAGATGGGACATTATGAAAATGAATGTCTTAAGAGTCAAGGGAACTTACCTCAGAAAAGGCCAAGGGATCAAGGACAAGCTTATGTTATCACTACTGCTGAGGTAGAAGCTCCGAAAGATGTGGTGGCAGGTAATTTAATGGTTTCCTCAAGTATAGAAAATGAATTATTTGATTCTGGATCATCTCATTGTTTCATATCTTCCCAGTTAGCTAAGAAAATTAGATATTTCCAATTTGATTTAACAAGGGAGTTGTCAGTTAAAACTCCTAAGGGAAGTATCATTGCAACAAAGTTTTTTGAATCAATCCCCATTAGAGCACATAAATGTTCTTTATATGCTGATCTCATCGTCATACCTATGATTGAGTTTGATATAATCCTCGGTATGGATTGTCTTTTGGACTATGATGTGAAGATTAATTTTAAGAAGAAAGAGGTTACGATTATTGAAGATGCTGATAAGGAACACCTTATCTCTAGAGAAGAATCGTCACCACCTAATTCTTTTCTAGATCCACCCCCAGTAGCTCAACTAAATTCAATTATTGGGGAGTAAGAGAAAGAAATGACTATGGGTGAGGAAAGGAATGTTCAAGTAGAGGATGTACCTGTTGTGAAAGAATATTTAGATGTGTTTTCGGATGATTTACCTAGACATCCTCCAGAAGAGAAGTTGTTTTTTCCATTGATTTAATTCCAGGATCAAGGCCTATATTGAAGACCCCTTATAGAATGGCCACTATAGAATTAGTCGAACTAAAGAAACAACTAGAGGAATTGAGTAATAAGGGATTTATTCTCCCTAGTGTTTCTCCATGGGGAGCCCCTATTCATTTTGTTAAAAAGAAAGATGGATCTATGAGGTTATGTATCGACTACAGAGAGATCAATGCTATAATAATAAAGAACAAGTATCCCCTACCTCTCATTGATGATTTATTTGACCAACTGCATGGAGCTCAATAATTTTCAAAGATTGAACTTCGATCTGGATACCATCAGTTGTGTGGGAAGAAGGAAGACATTCTGAAGACAACATTTCAAACAGGTACGGGTATTACGAGTTTACAGTAATGCCTTTTGGATTGACTAATGCACCCTCTTTATTCATGGATCTGAGGAATAGAGTTTTCAAGGAATATCTCGATGAATTAGTAGTGGTATTTATTGATGGTATCTTCGTATACTCCAAAATCTATGAAGATCATGAAAATCACTTGCGCATTATCCTGAAGACTCTGAGAAGACATGAATTATACGGGATGTTTAGCATGTGTGAATTTTGGCTTCAGGAGATTTATTTTCTTGGCCATATTGTCTCTAAAGATGGAATCTCTGTTGATCCTTCTAAGACCAAGGAATTCCAAGAATGGCCAGAACCTATGAGTATAACTATGGTACTCAGTTTTATTGGTTTAGTAGGTTATTATCGATGTTTCGTCCAGAATTTTTCCCGTTTGGATAACCCATTAACAAAGCTCACACATAAAGGGGTTAAATTTTTTTGGACAAAAGAGTGTGAATAATGTTTTGAAGAACTGAAGAGATTATCAGTCAATGCTCTTATATTGACTCTACCATCGGGGAATGATGGGTTCGTTATTTATAGTGATGCATCGAAGAAAGGACTTGGTAGTGTCCTTATGCAGAATGATAGGGTTATTGCCTATGCATCACGAATGTTGAAAATTCATGAACAAAACTATCATACTCATGATCTCGAGTTAGCAGCTGTGATATTTTCTTTGAAGATATGGAGGCACAACCTCTATGGTAAAAAATGGAGATTTATACTAATCACAAGAGTTTGAAGTATATTTTCTCTCAAAAAGAACTCAACATGAGGCAAAGGAGATGGCTTGAATTACTCAAGGATTATGATTGTACAATACACTACCACCTGGGGAAAGCAAACAAGGTGGCAGATGCTTTGAGCAGAAAAGACCATGGAGTTTTGAACGTGATGAGAATTGAAATGGTTCCAATTTTCATGGATCTAGTGAAGATTGACATGGGAATAACCAGGGAAGGTGAAACATCAATGCTTTTTCAAATGGTTTCCAAACCATCATTACTAGAAAGGATTAAGAGTTCTCAGACCGATGATGAAGAATTTCAAAAGAAGACTAAAGCTGTGAATGATGGGAGATTGAGAGACTTTGTGTATAAAGAAGAAACTTTGAAATTCGGGAAGAGACATTGTGTTCTCGATATACCTGATCTAAAAAGGGAATTGCTGGATGATGCTCATAGTTCCAATTTCTCTATACACGTTGGGAGCACCAAAATATATAGATATTTGAAGGAACATTTTTGGAGGGACAACATGAAGAGGGAGATTGCCTATTTTGTGTCAAGATGTATGGTTTGTCAACAAGTGAAATATGGAAGGTAATATCCTGGTGGAGTATTGAAACCTCTTCCCATACCTGAGTGGAAATGGGACAATATTACAATGGAATTTTTCATGGGACTACCAAAGACTCCTAGAAGGAACGACACAATATGAGTTATTTTTGATCGTCTTACAAAGTTAGCACATTTTCTTGCTATAAGAGAAGATCTACCACTAGAATGTCTAGCAAGACTATATATTAATGAATTTGTGAGACTTCATAGAGTACCCCTATCGATTGTTTCTGATCGTGATCCCTGTTTTACTTCAAGATTCTGGAAAAGTCTTCAGAAAGACTTTGATATTGAACTTCATTTGAGCACTGCCTACCACCCTCAAATAGATGGACAATCAGAACGAACTATTCAAACCTTAGAAGACAAGTTGATATCCTGCTCACTTGACGTTCAGGGTATGTGGGATCAATATTTACCTCTGGTAGAATTTTCTTATAACAATCGCTTCCAATCGAGTATTCAGATGGCACCATATGAAGCGTTATATGGAAAGAGATGTCGCACACCAACCTGTTGGGATGATGTTGGTGAAAGAAAACTTGTAGGTCCAGAACTGGTGGAGGAAACAATGGAAGAGGTGAAGGTAATCCAAAATCACATCAATGCAGCTCAAAGTAGGCAGAAGAGCTATACTGATAATCGAAGGAAGGATTTGGAATTTCAAGTCGGTGATCATGTTTTCCTGAAGGTATCTCCCTATAAGGGAGTCATACATTTTGGTAAGAAATGTAAATTGAGTCCCAGGTACATTGGACCTTTCGAAATTCTAGAATGAATTGGGGCTGTTGCTTACCGATTGCCAATGCCGCCAAGTCTCTCCAAAGTTCACGATGTGTTCCACGTATCTCCATTGAGGAAATACATGCCCGACTCAACGCATGTACTCACCTATGAGGAATTAGAACAGGAACCCAATCTGTCTTATTGCGAAGAGCCCGTCAGAATTCTTGATACGAGAGAACAAGTACTGAGAAACCGGACGACGCGTCTGGAAAAAGTTTTGTGGAGAAACCATAAGATGGAAGAGGCAACGTGGGAACCCGAGGAACTTATGATGAAGAACCACCCAAGTCTTTTCATGTTGTAGTATTCTAGAAATTTCAAGGACGAAATTATTTGAAGGAGGGGAGAATATAACACCCCAAGCTTCTACGGTATGCTTCTCTTTGAATAATGCGATAGCGTGTGTTGTACGCAACATTGATTTCTAACACACCACTACCAATCAAACTAGCCGTTATGAATAGTAATACCTACTTTTTGAAATTATATATATTTTACATTTTAAAATAGACTTCATTTTTGGATTCAGAATATCAAAATTATCCTAAATTTAATTTTTGGTATTTTTCTGAGAACTTCCAATTTTTTCGAATAGTGAAAAATACTTAAAAAAACTTTTTTAATCATAATAATTTATAGTGATAAATTATTTTATTGAGTAGTTTTAAAGTATAATTAGAATATATTTTTACCATTTTATCCAATGGTGTTCATTAGAATTAATTTCACTTTGTAATTGGACATAAACAAATTCTCAATCTTTTGATATATATTGTTTCTTAAAAACACGCTATTTTTTGTGAAAGCAGGAATTAATTATAAAATTAATTAATGCAACTTATATGTTTGTAATTTTGTAAAATAGACATCATTTTTGAATTCAGAATATCAATTATTGCTTAGGGTGAAATTTTGGCATTGTTCTGAAAAACTTCAATTTTTGATTAATAGTGAAACCACTAGGTGGTAGTTAAAAAAACTGAATTTTTCATAAAACATAATTTTAGAACCTCTGTGAATGGAATTTCAAAAATCCGAGAGACACGGTTAATATCAAGTAGTAAAATTTGGTTTAATGAGATTAAAATAATTTTAGGTGAATAGTGACTTTTTACTTTTATTTACCACGGTTAAAAGTAAATAGGGTAATTAAGGGTAAAAATGATATTAATATTACCCTAACACATGTCTTAATTCTATTGGACAAGTGTATCTCGACGAAAAACAACCTTAGGAATAAAATATTATCATTTTGGTCCACTTGGATTAGATTTGGACATTTATTATTATTTAATTCAAAGAAGAGTTAAAAGAGTTAAAATCAAAGTTTATTTACTAAAATATTTTTAATATAGGGTTATACATAATATAAATTCGATTTTAAATATTAATTAGAAGTCTAAAATGATTTCCTACATAATTATATTTTATTTATAGTTTTTAGACATTAAAAAATTTAATTTATTTATGACACAATGATGATGCAGTAATTACCTAATTAATGAAAAATTGGAATAATTGATATTATAAATACCCAAATAAATGTAATTTGAGACTTTTTATGAAATAAACTAATTTTTTAGGTTAATCTGACATGTTAGTATTGACTTAATTAACTTTTTTCGAAGTAATCATTCTGTTATGATTTTCACAAAAATCAATTATTGAATAGTGTCAAAATTGACATAAAAGAGTTTTTAAAACAAATATTACATTATTAATTGATATTAAATTCTTAAAAATCTATGGTTCGGCCAACAGACTTATATCATGATATTTTTATCATTAATGGACCACTTGGGGGTCTCATGGATGAATATAGTATGTTTATTAACTATATAATATAAAAATACAAAGTGACATGGTAAATGTAAAACTAATTCACTAAGAGTTTAAACTAAACGATAATGTTAATATAATGACCCAAACCTGTCTAAATTCTATAGTTTGAGTGGTTTTCTACCCATACCCACTTTAACCTTTAAATAATACACTTTGGGGCCATTAGAAACCGAATATGAATTTATTATAAATTAATATTTCTAACTTTTCCAAAGATGCCCCTCACCCCTATTATAAAAGGGAACTCCCCCTTCTCCTTAATTCACACCTTCAAAGCCTTTTGGTTCGGCCAAAACCTGCTCAAATACTCTATAAATTCCCTAAATACAACCTAGAGGCCTTAGTTTGATCATAAAGCCATCCTAATGAGCCCTTTTGATCATATCAAAAGGAAGAACCCGAATAAGAGGTAATGATTTCACCACCCTTTTTCAAGTTCCTTTCTTCTTCCACTTCTTATTTCTTTGTTATTACCATTTTAAAATAATGAATTCAGTATCTACTATATACTGTAATATTATTATAAATATTTTACAACCATATTCAGTATTATATCCATCCTTTGAATGACATGTCACCATACGTGCATACGTACGGCTTACCGTCTCCACGTCGTGGTGTAATTGTTATTCAATATATTATTATTTGGATCGGTATAATAATGATTTTTAATTCATGTAAATAATAAATATAACATGATAATGATTCTGTATATATGATATACCATCCAATTATATATTATTTTAATATAAAAAGAGTTATATTGTCGCTCGTGCGTACGTACGGACTACCGTCTCCACGAACGCGATGAGATTCATTCTCCATCGTATCCATTCAAGTATAATTATAATTTGATGATTAATAATAGTATTTAAGGACTTGATATCATTCTGAATATGAATAAGATACAACCTATCCATAACAAAAACGGCTTATGTAACAAAACATATAAAAGTAAACGAGTAAGTTAACACCCGAAATGACAATAATTCTAAGATATTATTAACAATGGAATGTTAAAAGATCATATATTATATCATATTAATGTATATGATTCTCGAATAATTTAATAGCAATTATTTCACCATTATAAAGGAGGTTAACCTACCCTCAACCAAGGAAAAGTACAAGGTAAGGGTTTATTTCACAATCTCTTCATTATCCGAGGTTGTTTATACGTAATAATCTAATGAGATTTCTTTATCATCCACATCCATGTTTCTTAAAAATGTCTTTCAAAACATTTTTAATATTTACTATAATATGGGTTAAATTCATTTATACCCTTGTTTGAATTTTTATAAGAGGTTTATAAATGAATCATTCCGTCATTTTCCAAACAAGGTGCTTTTTAACCTTTTCGACAGAATTAAGGTAAGAATTTTTTTTAACTTATACGGTGGGTGCGGCTATTTTCCACCGTTATAAAATCCTCGAATCTTCCCTTAAAATATTATAAGAATATTTTCAAAGAAAATGTTTTCTTTTATATTACTCTTAATTTATTTCAAAATAAAAAGAGGTATTTCTCTAAAAAGAGTTTTGATTTCATCTATGTCAACATCCATTGATGGATTTTATGCTTATTTGAAGCTGATTTATTATAAAACAAAACATCCATATTGTATTGAAGGTTTTGTGATATGTTTGACTATGGATATGTTATTTTTATACACTTAATGGTTTATGGTGAAAGTATTGACATTTCGTATGCTAGTTTTAATACGAATGTTTATCTTATGTTTAAACCTTTTCATATGGGAATGCATTGGACTTAATATGTGACGGGTGGAGCCCGTTATAGCTCCTCAATGCATCTGTAGGTCTCATGAGACAAACTAGTTTCTTGACACAAGGCCTTGGAAAAATATTATTTGTAGTCTTGGCACGAGGCCTTGGCTATGTGTTTATGATAGTCTGGCATTATGCATTCCATCATTATGAAAGTGGTTATTGATATTGCATGTGATTATTCGATTAGTAGAATATCCATGTGAATATGTAAAGGGAATTATTTAATTTTATTTTTTCCATAATATGTTGAAGTTTAAGTTTAAAAGGATTTTCTTTTAGTTATACATTTCCTTAAATGTTTATTCTTATTTATGAATGTTTTCGCTATATTGTTATCCTTACTGGGCGTTTGAGCTCACCCATTTCAATATTTTATTTTTCCCAGGATGTGAAGAAGTAATTTATGAATAACCTGCAGGGATAGTATGCGGGGATATTAGTGTGGACTATAAAGAAAATATGTTGTTTTAGTTTTCATTTTTATGATGTAATGTAAGACTTATGAATATATCTAGTGTTTCCAAGGCTACTAAACCAATCGGTCTTTCGAGATTTATCTTTCTTGTGATCATGCCAATGTTATGTAATAATGCACCGACTTTGGGTAACTGGGGCCGGGGCATTACATAGATAATATAAATTATTTTTATTAAAAATAAGGAATCAATTTTTATAAATTAAAATCATATAATTTTTATAATTTAATTAAAAATTAATCCCACAGACGTGTTAGAAAAACGATGTAAAAATAAATTCTTATTTCTCAAGCATAAGATGATCATATAATAACATTATGAAAAGTAATCATAATTGTATGAATTAAAATTAATATATATATATATATATATATATATATTTCATTTAAATCATTCCTCATTAGAGGTTACATTAAATAATTGAATTTCAAAAATATTATTTACATGAGAGTAGTTTTCAGAAGAAAAAAAGATTTTTTAATCCTAAGAACAAACTGACACTAAAATCCAATATAAAGATGATTTAAATGTAATTAATAGGATTTAATATAAATAAATAAAACTTATTTTAGATTTAAATAAAATTAAAATAACAATTATACTTTTAAATTACTTAATTTATTAAAAAAGAAATGATAAATTTAGAAAAATCGGTATTTTTCACTATTTGCTGAGAAAACAATACTTTAAAAAAATCACAAAATTTCACAAAATGTTAATATATATATGATTATTTCAAAAATAAATTAAATTTTACCCAATAAATTTGATATAACTTGGAAAAAGTAATTATATTATTTTCTGATAGAGAGTAGAAAAAATCATTTTTTAATAAAAAAGTATTTTTGATAAATTAAATCACTTTTTTTAAATCATGTTACAACTTAATTAGAATTTATATAAAATTTATATTGAGTATGAACTTTTTATAAATTTTATAATTTATTTAATCGCATTCATACTCTTCAATTTAAAGGCTTAGTTAAAATTATCATGTTTCAATAATAATATTTTAATAATTTTTCATATTTTTTTTAACT
The DNA here is from genome assembly GCA_963277665.1 of Viscum album. NCBI lineage: Eukaryota > Viridiplantae > Streptophyta > Magnoliopsida > Santalales > Viscaceae > Viscum > Viscum album. The sequence goes on from OY728157.1 coordinate 1,436,246,998, forward strand.
TAGTGTTTTGTATTGAATTTGATATCAAAAAATGTCTTATTTTCAATTATTGAGGTGTTAAATTATACCTGGTTTAATAAATTTTGTTTCTTTGACTTGGAATTTTTATCATTAATAAAAAAAATTACATTTGAATTTTTTTGTGTGGAAAACCCCACATCGTAGAAAGGGTTAATAAAACATTATCTTAAAAAGAGGGAAAGCTAAATACGAAAGTCCTAAAAAAAATAGGTTTCCACATAAGATAACATTGGTGTAGATTGAAGATATGGACATTGAAGAAAATTATAAATAATTATGAAGAGTGGTTGAGATCATTGATCATAAAAAAGTGAATGACCATGAGAAAATAAACATCCACAAAACCATAAATCTACGATGAATTAAAAGACCATTGATTCATAATATATGAAGGTAATAAGGATACATTTTTATTTTAATATCTTTTTCCTAGTTTTGGAGTATTATTCCAATACTGATATATATAACACCAAAAAATATAATTACTCGATATCTTTTTATTTCATAAACATAATTTCATATTTTGGTTGTGCTCTAATCACCTTCCACATAACGCCTTACTCTAAGGAATAAACATCAAATTTGAATGTTTTTATTCCCAAAGCACTAAATATAACTTTTAATGTATCACATGATCTAAAAAATGTTATTCCTCTTATATTTATTAAAACCAAAATGGCTACCAAAATGTAAGATAATACCCAAAATGAATTTTAATATATTATTGTATAATATTAAAAAATGAAACCAATGGTTTAACAAAGATCATTCCATAAATAAATAACCTTATATTCTAAATAAACTCAATGAAATCAACATGAAATAAGTTTTTAACCTCAATTTTTATCTCATACAATTTAAACTTATATATCTAAAAACACGATAACATTATTTCAAAATAATCATTTATGTTAAACATAGTGACTGTATATATTTACCTTAACCAAATAAAATGTTTCTTAAAATATCATTAATCACCTAAAAACGTATAAATTACAATGATTTGATCATATAATATGTTTCATAAAATAAACAGATTATTTTTAAACTAATTAATTAAAGTAAAAAATGTTATACTATATAATATATCACATAGGCCAGTGGTAGGCATTGTACCCTTATCTCCCTTTGGTTGTGGGATTAATCCTTACAAACTTTCTTGATGTGAAGAGTGGCCTCCCAAAATGTGATTTGTCTTATTTATAAAACTATATTAATGCAATCCTTATAACATTATCAAAAATATGATTTACATCTTCAAAATATATTTAACCATTAAAGGAATTTTTAACCACTAAGGTTATCAATATAGCTTATTCTTTTCCACAAAATATCACATTACCATTAAATCACATTTTAAGGTAAATATTACCAGTCAACATATTATTGAAAAATATTATATAAAAACTACTTAGAATAATCTTTTGAAGATTCATGATACTTATAATCAAAATACTGATGATAAAAAAACATATAAAAAATAATTTTAGGATACCAATACATTAATGCTTCACCTCAAGGATTGGTATAATATAGTTTATTCCTTGGTCCAGGGGTTAAAACTTATTGTATGTCATTGACTATAATAATTACCATGTTCTACACAAATTATAAATTAACTTTTTTCACAATTCATTGCTCTTTAACCTTTATTTCCATATAGAAAACACCTTCCCCTCCATTTTAGATATCCTTCCATGTTATTCCACCCACATTTGTGACATATAGGGGGATGAATATTTTCTTATCATATTTAACAATTAAACTTATATGAGATTTCATCCTTATCTTATTGGATGTGTTTTAAAATTCAACTATATTCTTGATGTTGATCTTAATTTGATATAGCTCATTTGGAATGATCGCAATATACCTAATAGTCGTTCCCATAAGTGTAGGCATCTCATTAGGGAAATCATTGAATTTACCATCACATTTGTTCCCAGTATTCCCTATCATATTTCCCTCCATTAAATAAAATGATTAAAAGAAACATGTATATAATGATTTAACACAACAAAGTGGATATTATTAACATATAAGGAATAACTTATAAATGATAAGTATGTCCTGACTTATGGGCCTCTAGGTTTAAATCTACATTATCTATGGTAATTATTCTTATTATATTTTTTTAACCTAATGATTCAATCAAGTCCTTAATCATGGTTTTCACATTCTTGATTTAATTTTGAGGTAATTTTTTGCTCAATTTTTTTGTTGGGATTCCCAAGAGTTTTTAATGATATATGGATATTTAAGTCTTGATAGTTTGTGGAAAATGGTTGTTGTGTGGTTAGAGGAAATCATGTTTCCTTTTCCAGGAAACCATGTGACTGATGTCATTTTTGGAAAGTGGTGACTCCATGATTGGATCACAGTTTATCTATCTGTGAACACTAACTCTTCACCATTTCATTCTTGGATAGTGATGGGTGCATGGTTACCACACAGTTTCTCCAACCATGCTGGAAAACTATGTGACATTTCCAAGGAATTAAAATGTGAGAAATTACATTTGTTCCCACTTCTTTTTTGTGCCTAACTCTCATCTCATCCACCCCATTTAGGATTTTAATCCATTGAAACCTCCTACAATCTTTCTTAAACCTATTATCCATCAATCTTAAAGTGGTTTTTGTATAGTAACTTCCAGATATCATCAAATAAGTCTATTTTCCTCTGATTTCTCAATCTTTTTAAGGTTCTTCTCCCCTACTTATTTAGTTCCCAATTTCCAAGAGTTTTTTTACCTAATGAGGAATTGATCATGAGTTGTTGGGTGAATTATTTATGGTTACTATTTGGTATTGCGTTTATAAGTTCTTTTAGTGGTGTGGTTTTGGTTTCACACCATTTTCCAAAAGTTTCCAAGTGTGAGGTTGGTGGTTCCATGATTTTACATTATTAGATGAGTTTAAATTTCCCGATTGACTATTTATATGTGTTCTATGGATTTTTTATGTTGTGTGAAACATGATTTGGAAATTTTTGCGCATGATTATATGATAAAAGTTTGTTATTGAAAAGAAATTGATTATATTTCTTGTGTGTTTCATTATGGTTATTTCTATGAATGTTTTTCCTTGTGTGGAAGGTAATAAATGCAATTTCAAAGATATTTAATGGTTTAAATGTGTTGGAAGCATAATTTACAAGAGAAGTGAGTTTTCATTTCATATTGTTTTCTTTTTTGAGAACCGTAAATGTATCTTTGAATTTTGAAAATGATTTTAATCATGTTTTAAAATGATTTTAAAGTGATCTTGATTTTGAAAGGGGCTTTGCTGATAGAAATGGTGGGGTTCTATATGTGTTCTCCTTGTTGCATTTCCTAATTAGTTTCATAAAATTTGAAAGTGGTTTGAAATGTATTTCTAAATGGTTTCTTTGTGCCCATGAATTGGAAAGTGGTTTTGTTATAGAAGATGGCGGTTTCCATGTGTGTGATTTTGATCATCATATCAATGTTGAAATGAGAAAGTAGTGATTTCCCTATGTTATTCTGATACTTGGTAGGTATATATGAAAGTGAAATTATAGTTATAAGTGAAATAAAACTTGATAAAAAATGGAATCATGGGTATTTAGGTGTGAAAAATATTACTAGTACACTCGTTGACTCAGAAGTGGAATTCACCCAGATTCATCTAGATTTATTTACATTACAACACAATCTAAACATGTGATATGATTGGATACCACTAGACCTTGGCATGCATCACCCTCTAGTGGCTCGTGCCTAGGAATTTTGTTGGTATTGGTTTATTAAATGGATATTATTAGTCCTTAGGATGATATCCCATCTAATGGATCATGAAAGAGAATGATGTTAGTTATTGAGTTGGATGATTTTATCACCAATGTATGAGGTTTCAAGAGTTCCAGGAGTGATAGTTACCCTTAGTGATTTTCCCATAGTGCTATATTGTGACATGATGCTTATATGATGTGGTTATTTCTATCGGTATATGGTATACACTGTGTAATCTTTATTTCAAGGGAGCTTATACGAGAACATTTTTCCCTTAAAAATTATTTCTTAGAAATGGACCCATCAAAATTTTCTTTGAAATTGTTTGAAATATTATTACCGAAATGTGCATATTAATTTGTCTTCTAATGTTATTTAATGGAATGTTTTCATTTGGGTGGATTCATACTGGGCTTTGTCTCACACCCTACATACACCTTTGGGAGTATGTAGACTTTGTTATGTATGACCCAAGTATATGCAAGATGTATTGTGGTGATGGTGGATCTGGTTTCTAGTGTTCCACTTCTCATAGGTGGTGGTGGTGGTGGCTTGAGGGTGATGTCCCTCTCGTTTCATGGAGGTTTTTGGTGTTTTTCACATTATTTTGTTGTACTATTGGTTTTTTTTAATGTTTTAAACTTTGAATCTGAAAAATTATTGTACCATATTTGGTTATGGTTATTGGTTTTTGTGATGTTTATTATTGTGGGTTTTTTATATTTATATAAATGGTAAAAATAATTTCCAAAATATATTTTTCCTACCCATGCATTGATTTCCAGCCCAGGGGGATTAGTAACACCCTTCGTGCTAGGCCATGAGATGAGTCAGGTGTCGAGTTGGATGGAACTCTAGCCTAGTTCGTGAAAAAATGGTATCAGAGCATGTTATTCTATTTTTGGGTCAAGTTATTTATGAAAGAGTCTGGATAGAACTGAGGTAGGATTGTCAGGGCTTTAAGTTCTTGTTGTGAGTTGGTTTCATTGCCAGAAAACCTCATAATAGGACTCTAGTCATCTTGGGATGTTGGGATTGATTTTACATTTCTTCCAGGTGAGATATACAGGCTTCAGAATATATATGGACACTGGGTGGGGGTAGAGTGGTTCATTTGGTCTTGCTACTACGATGTATTTGGTTGTGTTTTTATTTATTAATGTGTAGGTAATTTTTGGTGTTGCAGAAAATTTTCATAATGGTTGTATTTATAGTTTTTCTTATGGTTATTTCTTGTTATAGAAAAATTCCTCCTTGGAAAGTTACTACACAACCATGGGAAGAGGCTTGAGAGATTTTTCCTTATCCAATTGATCAAAGTTTGGTTGAATCAATGGTTCATTCTATCCAAGAATTATTAAATGGAGAGGGTTCTAGTCCTTCTAAGGTCTGAGAAGATGAACCGGGTCCAGGAAAGGAAAAAAGCTTAGTAGTTCCTCAAGAACAAGCCTCTTTCTTTTTGAGGTACCATAGAACCTTAGGAAGCATAGTAGTTTCTTGAGAATATAGAGAGTTTGTTCATGTTTCATGATACTCCTAATGTCTCCAGTTTAAAGTGTTCCTCATTCATGTTTGAAGGTCCCAGTCATAAATAGAGGGACTCGGTGCTGAAAGATGGGTAGCACGAGCAGATGGGTTGGAAAGATTTAGGGTCATTTGCAATGAGAATTATTGTACTAATGTTATGAACATTTCTAGATCCTGAGGGTTTATAGATCTTAGATAGGGGGACTGGTCCATGATGGTGTAATCTAACTTCTTCATTGATCTAGTTTAGTACACACCCATTATTGTTTCCAATGAGATGTTGAAGGATTAGAAGATCAAGAGGGGTTGCAGCTAGAGATATGATCTCAAGTATTTTTGTTTAAGATGAAGACATATTTTGAGGTGGTTGATCCTGTTATGATTATGGAAATTGAACATGAAAGAAAGTATGGTTTCTCGGGTGCAGTGTTAGTAATGGGAAGTGGTATATTTCTGAGAAGAAGAGGAACTAGGGTGATAAGGGAAATAAGGGTGGTGGTAGTTCAGGCCATACTTCCCATCGGTCTTTGTCGGTGGCTTTAGATGTTGGGTTGGATGTATTCCATTATTGTGGGAATGTAGGTAACATATGAACTGTGTGCACATCTTTTCATAGACCTTGTCACCAATTCAGAGATATAGGAAACTTTCAATGATTTTTCTAGGTGGCTTGCCCATATTAGGGTAGTGTAGGATTTGTAGCTTCTAAGGGGATGTCATCCTAGCCAGAACCATCTGGAATAGTGGGTTATCATTTTGGAGGTTGTGGTGGTAGGGCTAGATCATATTCTAAGTATAGTCAATCCAGGGCATAACCATCAATCAGTAGTCATTCTTAGGCTCAGGTTGAGATGAAGAAGCTTCATGTGGTGGATCGAGAACCATATGAATCTGATACAGGGAATGTGATAGTTCAAGGTAACATTCTTATTGCATCATATTTATTTTTTGTTATAATTGATACTGATTCTTCTGTTCCTTTTATTTCTTCCTTCCCTTTTGATGTTCACAATTTCCCAACTGAGATTATGTCTTCTGTGATGGAGTTGGTAACATTTCTTAGTAATAAGAGATAGTAGGGTTTGTTTTGTTTGATTTGTGCGCTCACCTGGTCATAGGTTGAGTTTGAATTGGATTTACTTGTTTTGAATATAGAAATATTTGAGGTGGTCCTTGGTATGGATTAGATGGTGCATTTTTTGGCACACATTGACTGTTGTAGGCATCGAGTGAATTTTATGTCACCTGTTGGTAGTACCCATGTTTCTGAAGTTGAATGGGATCCTGGGTCGGGTGGTGCAGGACATCCTCTTCTAGAATTGGGATCCCCTTTCTATCATATCTCATCATTCACATGGTAGGATTATGATGGTGCTGTAGAGGGTGGATTTTCTCCTGTGGTGGATGAGTTCCTATAGGTTTTTTCTATAGGATTTCTTGGGATATACTCCAGAGTGAGATATAGAGTTATCCATTTATTTGGAATTGGGAACACTGGCGATATCTATTCCCTCATACCATATGCCCCCCACTGAGTTAAGTGAATTAAAGATAGAACTAGATGATTTGGAATATAAAGTATTCATTCTCCTAAGAATCTCACCTTGGGCTACTCAAGTTCTGTTTGCAAAAAAGGTCGATGGATCTCTCCAGTATTGTATTGATTGCATGAAGATGAATAAAGTAACAATTAAGAAAAAGCACCATGTTCCCAATATTGATGACCCATTTTATTATCTTGAGGGGGAAATATGGTTTTCCAAGATTGACTTACATTCGATATATCACAAATTCAGAGTTAAAGAGGCTGATGTTCTGAAAACATATTTTTGAAAAATGTACTACCATTTTGAGTACTTGTTCATGCCTTTCGGGTTGAAAAAATCTCCAACTATTATTATATGGCTTGTTAATAAGGAGTTTCCCTAGTTTCTCAATTCCGTTGTCGTTGTATTCTTGGATGACACCTTAGTTCATTTTGGGACTGAGAAGGAGTCGGATCATCATTTTAGGATTGTGCTAGGAACCCTTCAGGACCATTATCTCTATGAAAAGTTTTCTAAATGAAAATTATAGATTAGGGAGGTGAAGTTTCTAATCCATGTGATCTTGGAACAAGGGTTTTCAATGGAAATCAAGAAGATTAGTGTAGTTATGTTATGGGGTGATATGAGGAATATTTTTTAGATAAAGATATTTTTGGGCCTAGTATGATATTAGTGGTTGTTTGTTCATGATTTCTCTCAGATATCCACACCCATGATGGTTCTTACTTAGAAAGAGGTAAAGTTTAAATGGACCCCATATTGGAAATATTTCTTTTTTGGATCTAAATATGAAGCTTACTACCTCCCCTATTTTGATATTTCCATAATCTAGAAAGGGTTATGTGGTTTATTGTGATGCCCCAGGTATGTGTCTTGGGTGTGTGCTAATATAGGATGACTATGTAGTGTCTTACAGTTCTCACTATCTCTGACCAAATTAGAAAAGTTACCCTACCCATGACTTGGATTTATTGTAATTTATCCATGACTTGAAGTCATGGAATCATTATCATTTTGGGGAGAAGTTTTGATTTTATTCTAATCATAAGAGTGCGACCAACATTTTCTCCAAGAAGGATTTGAATTTGAGTCAACGTCATTGGGTTAAGCACCTTTAGAGGTTTGATTTTGAAATTATCTATACCCCATGAAAGCGTAATGTTGTAGTATATTGTGTTAAAAGAAATTTGGTAGTGAAATAATTTAAAGAGTCTAGTGATGAGTGCATATTGATGATAATTTTTTCTCAGATGCACATGGAGACCAAGGAGCATATTGGAGGTGTGTTCTTGGCCAGTGTTCAACTAACACCTTCCCTTCTGGAGTATATTCTATGGCAGTAGTCAGGTGATGAGTTGTGCCAAAATACTATGAAGCTTTTTAATTGTGGGGAGACATCATACAAGTGTTCATTCTATCTTGAAAGTGTTTTGAGATTTAGAGGTTTCAATCTGGTGCCTTTTTCTATAAGGAAGGTAGTGATGCATGATATCCACCAGTCCCAATGGGCCATTCATCTCGGTTCTACCAAGATGTTTTATGAGATGATTTGGTAGTTTTGGTGGCTATTCATGAAGAAGGATATAACTGACTTCATATTTTCGGAGTTATACATGTTATCATGTTAAAGAATATCACCAAATGCCTTAGAGTTTTCTTTAGATTCTACCTATTCCTACTTGGAAGTGGTACAAGATCATCTTGTATTTTATTTTTTAATTACCTCATAAACCCTAGGAAAGGAATTTTATTTGGGTCATGATTTATCATCTAATCAAATATGCCCATTTCATTCCAATAAGAAATTCAATAAATGAGTTGGGACTGTTATATTTTTAGGAGGTTATGAGGCTTCATGCAGTTTCATTGGAAATTATTTTTGAAAGGCAACCCCATTTTGCCTCATGGTTTTGGGAATACCTTTGAAGGAAACAGGGTCATAGATCAAGTTGAGTATGACATACCTCCCCCAAACGTATGGTAAGAAAAATTATGAGACTCATATTTTGGAAGACTTGATCCAGGCATACATGTTGTATTTTGGAGGTTCATTGGATTGGAATTTTGGATTGGTTGAGTTTTTGTATAACAATAGTTTTCAATCCTGTATTCCAATGAATCCTTTAAAGGTTATTTATGGTCGGACGTGTTGATCTCCTTTATGTTGGGCTGAGGTGGGTGAGAGCTCACTGTTGGGACTTCTCCTTGTGAAAGAGACTTTTGATAAAGTCAAGTTTACCTGGAATCATTTTTTGATAGCTCAGAGTCACTATAAGTCCTATGCCAATCTGAGGCACCGATCTATGATATTTTCTAGGGGTGATAAGGTGTTCCTAAAAGTGTCAACCCACATGGGTCATTTTCAATTTGGTAAGCTAGGGAAGCTAACACAAAGGTATGTTAGGAATTTTGAGATCACTAAGAGGATTGGTAAGGTGGAATAACTGTTAGTGGTTTCCCTTCATAGTTGATGTAAATTCATTTCATTTTACTGGTCTCTCGGTTGAAGAAGTATAATATAGATCCATTCCTTATATTGAATTGGGAAGATTTATATTTGGAGCTTGGTTTTTCTATGCTTGAGAGGCTGATAAATATCGTGGATAAGTATAAAAATGTGCTTCGTGGAAACTCTATTATATTGGTCTGAGTTCTTTGGTATCATGGTAGTAATGAGCATGAGACTTGGGAGAAAAGGTATTGGTTTGAGGAGGATTGCCTATTTTTGTTTTCTGATTAAGCTTCGGGTTGACTTTTTAAGGGAGTAAAGTTTACATGGTGGAGAGAATTTTCACATCTGTGATTTCATTTTGATTTAATATTTTTCTCAATTTTTATTATTCATTTTCACCTTGGGTTTCCCATGATTTGTTGTAGAAAAATGAAGATTTTGGGCATGAAATCAGGTGGGATATGGTAGGAACATGGTTAGGGGTAAAGTGCACCATTTCCCAAGAAATCATGTTACTAATGACATTTTTGGATAGTGTCGACCACACGGTTGATGAACATTTTATCAAACGATGTGCGATAACTATGTAGAATGTCCTTCTGGAAAAGTGAGGGGTGCACAGTTTCTGCATAGTTTGGAAAACTATACGAATTTTCTAGGTCATTAAAAAGAGATAAATTACCTTTGTACCCTTATATATTTTATCCATAATTCTTCTCCCTTCCACCAATACAGGATTTTCAGCCATGGGATCCTCCTACAATATTTATTAGACCTCTGTGGCATCGATCATTGGGTGATTTTGGTTCGGGTATTGCAGGAAATCATTAAGTGGGTATATTTTCCTTCAATTTATCCCTTTTTCTAGGGTTATTCTACCATCATTCTTCAGTTCCCAATTTTCAGTGGGTTTTTTGACCTAAGGAGGGTATGATCATGTGTGTTTGGGAAAATATTGATTGTTATTGTTGGATCATTACTATTTAGGGTCTTGTCGTGGTGTAGTTGTGGTTTACAACATTTTCCAAATGTTTCTAACTGTGAGGTAGGTGGTTCTACAATTTTACATTATTGGATGTGTTCATATTTCTTTCCTAATTATTTAATGTGTTATATAGTTTTTTTATGTGGTGAGAAACATGTTTTGGAAATTATTTGGCATGATTATGTAGTGAAAGTTGGTTTTTGAAATGAAATTGATAATATTTATTTTTTTCATCATTGTGGTGCTTCTTTTGAATGTTTTATTTCTTTAATGGAAGGTGAGAAATACGATTTCAAAAAGACTTAAAGGTGAAAATGTATTGGAAGTGTATTTTTTAAGAGAAATGAATTTTTTGTTGAATATTGGTTTCTTCTTTTGAGCAGCTTGAATGCATATTTTAATTATGAAAATTATTTGAATCATGTTATAAAATGATTTCAATGTGAGTATGATTTTCAAAAGGGATTTTCTAATGGAATTGGTGGGGTTCCATATGTGTTCTTATTATTTTTTTTTAAAATGGGTTTCATTAAATGTGAAAGTTGTGAAAATGTATTTCCAAATGGTTTTGGTGTGTGTGTGTGAATTGGAAGGTGGTTTTGTTATAGAAAATAGTGGTTACAATTTTTATGATTTTAATCATTGGATCAATGTTGAAATTTGAAAGTGGGGATTTCCTTATGTTCTTTTTATGATTGGAAAGTATATGTGAATGTGAAGATTATTGTGATAAGTGAAATCAAATTTTAGTACAAAGGGGATATCGAGTATCTAGGTTGGAATACAAGAACTAGAATGCTAGTTGACTCAGAATTGGAATTCCCCCAGATTCATCTTGGAGGATTTACATTATAATAATAACTAAACATGTGATATGATTGGACAACAGTATAACTTAGGATGTGTTTCCCTATACTGGCCCATGCATGGGAAGCATGTCTATTTTAGTTTATTAAATGGAAATCAATACCTTTGGATTGTATTCCTTCTAATTCATCATGCACGAGAATATTGTTGGTATTTGAGTTGGAGGATTTTATCACTGACGTATGAGGTTTCTAGTGTTCCACTAGTTCCGGTTACCCTTAGGGATGTTACCATGGTTCTATATTGTGACATGATTCTTATATGATGTCATTTTATCCATGGTTATATTGTAGAACCTATGTACTCTTTATTTCAATCAAGGTTATTTGAAAAAAAATTAATTTAAAAAGTGTTTTCATTAGAAATGGTTTCATGAAAATGTTCCTTGTAAATGTTTCAAATATTCTTACGGAAATGTGACTCTTAATTTGTATTCAGTTGTTATCGAATAAAATATTTTCTATTGGTAAACAGCCTATTATTATTTGGATGACACCCTTCAAGTAACTTTGTGTGTATGTATAATTTGTTATGTATGACCAAGGTAAAGTAAATATGTATGGTAGCGATGGTGGACCTCGTTTCTAGTGTTACACTTATCATAGGTGTTGGTTGTGGTGGATTGAGGGTGATGTCCCTCTTATTTCAAGGAGGTTTTTAGGATAGTTTTGTTGTTCCAATTACATTGTAGTACTCTTGGTTTTAATTAAAGTTGTAAATGGTTATTGGTTATTGTGATTTTCATTATTGTAGGTTATTTATGTTTATATTAATGGTTAAAAATGTTCTCAATGTATATTTTAGATACCCAGGATCTGGTTTTCAGCCCATGGGGATTGTGAACGCATGTCAGGCCATTCAATGAGTTGAGTCATGTGTCGAGTTATATGGAACTCCATCTTGTTTTGTGCCAATGGTTCATAAAGAGAATATTAATTTCCAAAGCATATCTCCTATGACTGTCAAACTAGGTGAAGAGTAAGGCCCATTTTCATGTACCAGGTAACACTCAAGTCAAGCCCAACATGGATTTTTCAGAGTTTTTACCACAACTTACATCTTTTATAGAACTATGTACACTTGTAGAATCTAAAAAGGGATATAACTTTTTGGAAACCGCTCTCTCTATACATCTCCATGTTTCGTTATTTTTCTATAATTATTATTATCCTTAGACTTATCCCTTGGGTTCTCAATAAATATTTATCATCCATGTTTCCAAATTATAACTAAACCTTTGCTCTAATACCAACTTTTGTCACCCAATCCTTTTATAAATATCATTGCATGATTTTAAACATAAAAAAACTACTAATTACAGCCTAAAGATTATGAGGCCCAATGTATTTAGAATACTATGTTCATAACATATAAAAGTGAGGCCAAAATAAAAATACATTATATTATTCTTATTATGAGATCCTAAATACTTTTAAGCTTCTAAAACTACATGAGATAAATTGGGGAATACATAGGCAATAGGGATGAGCTAAAGAGGCTAGTTAAGAAATAAAAATTACAAGGAATCATAACATATGATTTAAAGGTATAACATGATATCATAAAAGAAAAGTCGCATGAATAATAAAATAGAAACATGACATAAATAAAATGGTATCATAGGATCATGTTAACATTTTAAATGTTATAGTAACACAAAACATGATATAAACATGAGAAAAGGCTAACTGACTAAATAATATCACATGGTGGACAATGCCCTATAATAGATTATGTTTACAACATAATCCCATACATGACACTTCAAGATAAAACATCTCTACCTAATGAATTATAGAATTATCTATAATCACCTATCCTAAAATGATCAAGATATATGTGTTCCATATAAAATAAATCATTCATAATACATAACATAATAATTACACCAGGAAAAAATTGGTTACATAATATTACTTCATATCATAATTATTATTTGAGGAATGATCATAAGGGATGTATTACCACATAAAATGAAGGGAAAATAAGCTATTTATAAATTAAAGATACATATATACATAATTTAGAACCATTCCATGACATTAAGGGTTCTTTTTATTGATTAATAGATGGAATTATAAAAAGAAAAACATTCTTGAGGAAAATATCCCTTCAACATTGAAAATATTTTTTAAAAAACCTAAAAATTAACAAAACATCATGGAAATCCATTTCTTTGAAAATAACCCTAGAAACATATAAATGATGCTTCAATGGAAATAATGGTCGTGATGGTAGGTAATTCTATACATGTTTTTTAACATAAAAACAATCCTTTCCACTTGGGTAAAATTACAAAAGCAAACTGAATCAGATAAAGATGAGAAGATTTATTTGAAAACATTTTTTAGAAAATTAAAAAATTTGAAAAAATAAATTTAAAACTCCATAAAATAATATAAAAATATTTTTTAAAGAAAATATGGACAAGGAAGAGAAATGGTTTTCGATTGAAGATAGAAATAAAGAAGATTTTATTTAAAAAAAATTATCACTCCATTTAAGTACCATAGAGAGGAAGATGGAAATATTATATTAAAATTTCATGAATAAACATAATGGAATAAAATTAAAGCGTTTTATTAGAAACTATCAAATAATTTCCTTCAATGAAAATTCAAGCATAAAAAATCTTAATTAAAATTATATTTTAAAATAAATCCCTCCCGCATTGGTAATTTTTAAATCATAACCCCCAAGAATAATGTAAATGAATTGTAACTAAAAATGAAATTAATTTTGAGGTATTAAAGATATAATATATAAGGGGATAGTATATACACTATATAAAGGAAACTTTGTGCATTAAAGAACCTGTGTCTCAAAGAAAGAAGTTTTAAAACGAAACCTTTAGCTCGAGCCCAAATAATCATATGTGTTCTTTATCTTCCTAAATAATAAACATATTGTAGTATTTAATTGGTTAATAACCATTATAAGGTTAATTTTTCCTTTAATTTAATTTATTATTGTGTTATATTCAATTACTTAACCAATAAATTTCACATCCAATGTTTTTAACGATTAATGGATCATATGTCCAAAATCACCTTGGTTGGTTGACTAATATCAAAGATATTATTATTAAATAATATACATAATGTTAATAATGAAATAATTTTCATTTTTATACATAAATTATACTTTTAATAGAAACCATGAAATTTGGTTAAGATAAAATAACTATGTTACAATTATTGAGATGATAGGTTGTATGTAAGCATTAGTAACATTTCCATTTTTTTGATCATTATTGAAAACAATAGTGGTATTTTATCATTAAATTATGAAGATTACTTACTAAATATAATATTATTTAATTAAATATACTTAAATATACTTTCCATGTGATTCCATAATAAAAATAATCACATCACTCATGAGGAAGCAGTACGCTTTATATACGAACGATGTAATCATTTATTCAATGGATTATAAGGTAAGAAAGAATATGATATATTTATTTTAAAGAATTATTAATATTTAATTATTATCATATATAAACATAAAATTAATCCTTATTACTATCCATGTAATTTATAAGTTAAAAATGAATCACATCGCTTCATGAGGTGGTAGTTTGTGGTACACATGGGCTATGTTATCATATTCCCAGCCGAAAGGAAAGTGACAAATTATATGTGATGTTATAATTAAAAAATAATAATTATATCATAAATATCATATGTAAATATTAAAATATATCATTATATCTATTCATGATACCTAATGACAGAAAATTAATTACATCGGACTGTGAGGCGGTAGTTCGTCGTACACATGATTATCTAATTTGTTTCCCATTTGAGGGAGGAGATGAATATATGTCATTAAATTAACATAAAATATATAATTATATGTAATATAATTAATTTATTATATCATAAAGGTTTAATAATATTTGAAGGTGGAATAATAAATAAAACAAAATGATCGATAAAAAATGACACCTCTTCTTATGATAACTTCATTAGGATTGCACTAAACTGCTTCCTAGGATAGATTTATGATCCAAAAAAGGACTATAAGATTTTGGGAGGGAATTAAGGAAAGTATTTCAAGTATTTTATGAACCAATGGGTTTTGGAAGTGAGTAAATGATAGGATATATGGAGTCATTTTATATGCATGGGAGAGGACACATATGAAATTTTTCAAAAGAAAGAATCACACACGTGTTTTTCACATGAAACAAGGATAAAAATAAAAATTATCAAAACCTAAGAAGATATAAGTTATAAATATGAAAATTAAATAGGAATTGTACACGTTATGGACTATTTTTATCCCTTACCTTTTTAGTTTCACCCTTTATAAACTGGTTTCTAACTTAACCGTGATAATTAATTTTTACAATTTTCACTATTCATTATTATCTGAAATTAAGTTAAACATATTATATAATAAAAATTATTACTAATCCAAATATGGAATAAATTTTTCCAAATTCAACCTAATTTAGTGAAAAAATTTATTTTAAAAATTAATCCACAGACGTGTCAATAAACGATGTTTTAGGAAATACATTTAATTCAATCATAAGATGATGTTATAATAACAACATGACAAGTAATAATTATTGAATTAATTAAAATTAATATATATATATATAAATTTTATTGAAATCATTCCTCCTTGTGTGTTATTTTATTTAATTAAAATGGAGAGACCCTATGTACTTTAAAACAATTCTATGAAAATATGCGTTTTTAAGACTAATAATAAATTTATACTAAAATCTGATGTATAGATGATTTAAATGTAATTAATTAAATTTAAAATAAATAAATAAAAATTAATTTAATTTTAATTAAAATTAAATGAGTAATGGGAGTTTTAAATTTCGTATTTTTTTGAAAAAAATATAATTTTATAAAGAAGTGTATTTTTCACTATTTACTATAAATGTATTATTTTCCAAAAAAAATCCCAAAATTTCACTCTAAGATAATATAACTATTATAATTTAAAAATTGAGTTAAATTTTACTAAACATATTTTCAAAAATTGTAAATAATAACTATATTATTTTCTCACTAAAAAAAGTAAATATAATTTTTTAGAGAAAATGTATTTTCAATGACTAAAATGAATTTGATTAAAATTTATTGACTAATTAACTAGAATTTGTAAATAAATTTATATTGATTAGTAGACATATATAAAATTAATATATCATTTAATACTATTTGTTACTTTTAATTTTACTTCTAGGTTAAAATGATCATATTCGAATGATAATATTTAAATAAAATGTCATAGTTCATTTAAAATCAATGTTGTGTGTTGAGTATGATATCAAATATAGTGTTATTTTAAAATATTTTGGGTGTTACAGATATAGTTTCCAAGTGGTATGGAATATGTTTGGTGCTAATAGACTTGTAATTATTATCTTCTTAAATATAATAAGTAATGAGTATTAATGAACTTTTATTAATTTAAATGCATTGTTGTTAGCTGAGTTAAATGTAGGTGATGGATAATGTGTGGGTTGAAATTAAATATGGATATATAAATGAAATAAGGAATTTAATATGGGTAGTAAAATGGTAAATATGAACTTGGATAAAGTACATTATTATATGGGAAGATGATGTGTTTTTATGGCTATTTTTTGTGAGAATGTGGGGCTGATTTGTGGTATAGTGGTGGTGGTGGTTGGTTGTAGTGGTGGTAGTTATATAATAATGGTTA
Organism: Viscum album; assembly: GCA_963277665.1. NCBI lineage: Eukaryota > Viridiplantae > Streptophyta > Magnoliopsida > Santalales > Viscaceae > Viscum > Viscum album. Next base: position 1,436,263,848 of record OY728157.1, read on the forward strand.
TGGGAAACAGTAAAAAATTGTAATGAACCTAAATTTTGAGAATTTTTATGTCTATTATATATGTTATAGTTCTCTCATGATTTCTTATGCACCCAAATCGAGTTAGATAACCTCACTGATGCCAAAATTTTTTATATTTTCAACAATATCCTTATTGGTAAGGAAAATAATGGATGACTACTACCCGATTCCCAATCACTATTCCAAACATGATAAGTTTGTGGTAGAATTAGATTATATTGATGAGAATATGATGGATAATGGTTTGAGTGAAAATGATGTAGTGAACTAATAATTCATATAATGAGGATGTTGGGATGATGTGATGATGATGTGATTATAGCTGATGTAGGATGACGGTTTTACATTGTAAGAGTATGGAATGATGTTGATGTTTATCATTTTCAAGAAACCCTACTGTAATGAGGATGTGGCATGTGATTATGATTTGTTGGTATATGGAGAATATATGTGGTGTGGGATTGTAAGTGGTATGTGGTGATCATGATCATGATGTGGTTTTGGTGGAGATGAAAGTTGTGATTATATAGTTACATTTTATATGAAAGTTATGGAAGTAATAGTACATTTTCCTTTGGGGCATGTGAGTGTAAAATTAATGCATAATTGGTTATAGGGTACCTTCTTGTTATATTTGTTTAATACTAGGTTATTCTTTTCTGATGTGACATTGGGTGAGTGAGCCGTGGTGATGTTGGGTGACAATTAACCTAGAACAAGTGCATCTTTGTTCTATTGTTTATTCACTGAGGTATTATCTTGTTTCTTCCACATTTTCTTGAGTGTCCTTAAGGATGATCCTACCGATTCTACATATACTCTCACCACTATATATAAATATATTTTCTAGGTTATCAAGAGGGAGTTGGTGACTGATATGGACATTACTTACTTGAGTCTTAGAGATTTAATAAAAGTTATTGTTTTAGGTGTTTCTATGGGTACATATAAATTATTATACCCTTAGAGGGGGTGAATCGAGATATTATAAATTTTAATATTTATTCTATTATCATGATCTTATTATGTCAATATAAGGAACACCTTTTTCTTTACCTTAAATCTCTATTGAGGGTGAAAGGAAGAAAAGAACAAAAGCAATTTTTACTTCGTTGATGCATACTAGGATAGATTAAGTTGTATGAAAATTGAGATGTACCAATCCATCTAAATCACTATATAACATTTCTTTATGTTCTTAAAAAATGGACTACTTTCATTAACTCTACCAACTCACTGTCCTCACAAGAAATGAAAATCCAACTTTTCTCTTTCTTCACAATAATAAACAAACCACTATTTTTCACAAATTAGTGATCATTTATCTTTCCATGATTATATTATCCTCATAAAAATTTATAAAATAAATACACCTCAAATTGTGTGTCCATTTTATCATATATTTTATGATATTATAGTGAAGTAGAACTCCTGGAATATCCCTTTTGTGTTTAATATTCTAGAACATATTCTAGGACTTCCATTATCATCTTCCCTAATACATATTTATCATAATGAATATGTTTTAATACATATACCTTATCCTCATAGATAATATTATCTCTTCTCTACTATTACATTATTTTATTTTTTTAATTCAATACAATGTTAATTATAAAACCGATGGTACTTTTGAATATGATATTTCAAATTTAAATATCACTCAAATTCTAATTTCCATGTATTCAAATATGAAATTTGGATAAACTCTCATAAAATCATCACTATTAGATTTAAATAAGGTTATTACAACTTGATCCAAAACGTCCAAAATGTTATTGATGATGGAAATCCAAAAAAATATTTGTAACTTTTTATTTTTAGACACCAAGACCTCTAAAACACCATTCTCCATGACAATATTGTTTTCCACAGCGAATATCTATGAAAAACACCCTTCATCACACTCAACGCCATAACCAATTTTCAAATTTATTTATAACTTTAAAATTTTATATTCACTTAATATGAGACCAATACAGCAACTAAAACACCCATAGAGGGCTTCTCATTTTACATGAGTAAAATTATATATAACCACACCAGGTGAAATTATGTAGTTTTCCCAAGTTGGATATTAGGGAATCATTACCTTTTCATATACTTCATGCCTTCAAATATGGTATTTAAAACATGAATAAAAATGGATATCATTCCAATTAAAAAACCCTAGGTTTTTTAGGATATTCATTTATCTATATGTATAGGTCTATATATTGTGATGACCCCTACACATACTTGCATGATCACCCTTATATAAGTATTTGGTTACCTTTATGAAAGTCATATTCCAATTCAAAACACCATATCATATTGCTTGGAAAGAAACCACTAGCCATTTTGGATTTACATAACTGTAACATAAAACTAGATATACCTTTACATGAGCATCGAAATTACCAAGTGACCATTTCATAGTAGTAGGATTGCCTTTACGTAGGTTTAATAAATACAACCCAATCACTACATTGTCATATATCTCTTCTCCATTTCTCATAAGTGAATTTTAACAATAAAATACTAATTAAAACACCCACTATAATGGCATTCAAACCAATAAAATTTTAAAAACGATTTGGATAGAATCGACCTGGTCTAGTATAAGTTGTGGTGAAGGCTTCCTTTACCAAAAACATTTTAGATTATTCCAACCATCAATCTCAAATTTTCTCATGAATTCAAAGAACGATTTGGATGAATAATGACATAAATTTATCAGTAAGAAACTATATGCCTATAAAATATATTTTTCTATCAATATCCCTCTTTTTTTTAAAAAAAATTAAAATATTTTAATTAAGATAAAAAGTCCCAATAAATACTATGTTTTAAAAATAAAATATGTGAATGGTAATAAAAATCTGAACACTCATATTTCAAGGTGTACATAAATTAATCACTGGTCATTAATTATAATCCCCTATAACCCATTCTTAGTTTTAGAAATAATAATTGAATAAAAATATCCTCATGAACACTTATATAAATCTTCAAACACTTTAGCCTTCAAACAATATTCTTCCCCAATTGAGTAAAAATTCATGAACTCTCATATTTTCTCAAAACATGAATAAATTTTCTTAATTTTAATATTTTAATGAATAATTCTCTCATATTTTCAATGAACTCGTAGAGGAAACTTTTTTGAAGTATCCAAAAAGAGTTTTATAAATCTAAATGTTTAGCATAATATGTTATCTATACTTTTCTTCAAAGAGTAATTTCTTATGTGTATTGGGGGTTATTATTCAATTTATATAATGAGGTGGATTTAGATTGAATCTAATAGAGAACCTTTTTATTTTAAAATACATCTTGGATTGTTCATTGGTCTTAATATTGGTTACTTGATTTTCAGTAGACATACAGTCCATCCAAACCTACTATTACTCAAACTTCCCTTTATAAAGTGATATTTGAGCTCAATGTGTTTTTTCCTCAAATTTTGAATGTTGTTTTTGATATTTATGGAACTTGAGCTGTAATAATTTATTGGGATAAGATATTCCACTTATATTCCAATTTCATAAAGATATTGCTTCATCCATAACAACTGGGTACAATATTGGGTGACAACTATATACTCATCTTTAGCCATGATCAAGGAGATAAAGTCCTAGATTTTACTTATCTAGGAAATTTAGGAATTAACAGGAGAGAAATAACCTCCTAAAGTGGAATTTCATTCACTTATCAAACCACACCAATTGAAATCAGTGAAGACTAAGACTTTTTCATGATTTTATATAATAAAGAAACACATAGTTCCGTACTTTATTGATATATTGAATAATTATTTCATTTACATTCATATGAATTTATTTGGAAAATAACTGATAATAGTTATCCCAACACATATAAAAGACAATATTCGGTCTTGTTTTTGTAAAATACAAAACAAATATCAACTATCTACCTATAAAGAGTCACATCAACCTATTTTCAATCCACGTATTTGGAAAATATCATTTGGTTCATTGGTTTAGTGAACATCAGTTCAATATAATCAATTTGAAATATTTCCATCAAATCCTTTGCCTATTTTGTTTCATAAATATATGTCCCATTTTCTATTTTAATCATATGTAAGTCAAGTAAAAAATGATAATTCACTAGTTGGAGACGTATATAAATCTCACCTAAAGAGTTTTGAAAAATTATTTCATTTGGATTCATCTAATCCACCAAAGATTATATGATCAACATAGAAATGAATTACCATCATCTATTCGTTCTCTATCTTGAAATAGTGTTTCTGACCAAACGCACATCTTTAAAAACCATACTTCCTTAAATACTTATCTATCCTTGAGTACGAGACTCTTGGTGCTTGATTTAGGAAATATAAATCCTTCAATAATCGAGACATGTTATATTCATCTTCATTAGTGAGAAAACCATTTGATTGATCAATGATGACTTCCAATTTAAGATAACCATTGAGGAATTAAAATTTCACGTCCACATGATAAAATTAAAATATTTTTTACATAGTCATATCCAAAATTAAGCATATGATCTCAAGAAGAGAAAAAATCACAAAATTATCATATATCAATTACTTCTACTTGGGAATAAACATTGCACATAAGGCATGATTTCTTCCCTATCAATTGTTCATATTCCACAAGATTATTCCATAAAATACATTTTTCCTGATAAAATTTGTTTTCTTGAGCGTTGGAACAACTTCCTAAGTCACAATCTTCTCAATCTGGTCAAGCACATGATGCATATCCTTGAACTAACGTTCAAATTTAGAATCGTCTTAAAATGTTTTTAGATTCAATAGGGATAAGAGATATGAGTACAACTAATCCTCTGTTCTTCTAGCTTGAATCGGGGGTCCATTCACTAACTATATTATCCTCACATATGTTTTCCCTAATAGTTGTATTATTCGGAACTATTGATGCTATTATATTTTCTTCATGCTAAGAATCCTCCTATGAGTATTCTATAACCTAATAAACTCTCTAGAAGATATACACTACATCATCACTTTCTTCATTAAAAGAATATATTGTTCTCATGTAGGATCTTATTGTTAAAATCTAAAACTTTCTTATGGTTATTATAAATCCACTACTTTTTAACAATTGTATCATTTTTTATTTCCACTATATTTATGATACTCCTATTAAAACACTCATATGTTTTATATTTGGATGAATATCCATGAAAAATCTATTTTTATCAATGATATTCACACTTTAAATAAATTTATTTATTAGGAATAAAACACTTACTTTCAGAAACTCAAAAATACTTTAGTGTGGACTTCTTAACATACAATATTTTATATAGAATGTTGAATTTATTTGGAAATCATAAGGCTCTGTTATAGATATAAATAACTTTAATAACTATTTTATTCAAATATTTATTCAATAGGATATTTTCCATTAATATAGTATGATCCATGTTATTTAAAATTTGATTCTTATTTTTAACATCTCTGTTTTTTTAGGTTTCCTTACCACTAATACCATATAATGAATTTCATGCTTCTATAATTATTCTTCCAAATAATTATTTGTTAAATGTATACCATTTTTATGTTAATATCTTTAATCATTAAACCAATAATCATCTTATATTCTCCCTTGTATAAGTTGATACACTCGATTGCCTTAATATTTAGGGTAATCATCATTATCCATGCCATTATGCTGAAAATATCCTTAAACAACATAGTGACTCTTTCCATATGAGGCCTTAGGTAACATTATACATGATACATCTATATATATAATCTTTATTAACTTGGATTAATTCCCATTCTTAGACTTATTGGCCTTCAAAATGTTCTTTCCCATCTGACATGTGTCGCAAATGTGAGTGTCTTAATTGTGGAGGGGAGATATTAAGATCCATCATTCGTTATCAAATTATTTAATTATTTTTCACTCAAATAGCCTTTTGGAGTATGCAATAACTTTTTTTAATCTTCCTTAGATACCATTCACTCATTGTATTCACTAATAAGATAAAGATTCCACTTGGTTCATTTCCCTGGTAAAATGATCAAACCATATCTATTTTTAATAGTGCACTCATTATCTCTGAATTCCACTGTGTGTATCAAGACATATAACTAGAATAAACATCATATATTATAATGAGGACATTTAAATAAGATTCCATAGTTTCTTATATGATCATTTCCACTGACCCTTTTTTTCTAGATCCAGTAATTTTATGTCCCTCATTATTTCCAAACCAAATAACTCCATTTTTACCATATTTGATCCCTATGATGAGGTTTTCACTTTAGTTCATATGTGAAGTACACATAATATCCAGAATCCACAATATATATATATATATATATATATATATATATATTTCTCTCAAAAAAATTTAATTATCATTTTATATCTCAATTCTTCTCTTCTATATCCATTATTTTTGTTTAGCCTCTCTTGATGATGAATAACTTTTCTTCTCTTATTTCTCTAAGGATTCTACTCCATCTTCTTAAATTGAATTTTTTTTAAACATTTAACTTTTTTTAAGTTGATTCCATAAACTTTCTTCCAACATTTTTATTTAATTTTGGAAACATCCTTTTCGATGGTGATGTAAAATTAATTTATTTTTTCCAAAATCTTTGCAAACAAAAACAGTATCCATTAAAACCATAGGAAAATGATAAAACAATTCTTACATATTTATAATAATACTTATCATATAAATATATATTAGTAATAAAACACACATATTGAGTGTTTCCCAACATTCAATACAAGTAACACCTGATTTTTAGTGTCTTCATCTATGATTTTTCTATAAATTAATCGATCTGTTAAGAAATTCCCTTATCCAAATTCATTTGAGGTGTTAATTCTAGAGGTTTATCCTTAAACATAGATGGATTAAAATTATGATCATTTTCTATAATAAAATTTCATTTTTTCTTGAATAGATTCAATTGTAGAGTAGCTATAATATCTTCTGCAAAGATTTCAAGAACTTCCTAGGCCTCTTTAGAGGCCAAAGAACCTATATTACATAATTTTATCCCTACAATTATAAGTCACTATTGAAACTACCACTTTAATTTACCGAGCATGAATTATCCTTCATGTTTTTCAATTTAATTAATCCATTCCTTTATGGATAGTTTTAGTACATCAATGATCTAATCCTTCAACAAAACTTTCTATTTTATCTAATATTATTTTTCTAATTTTCTTGACTTTTCTTATCAACGTTTTTCAATTTTCTCCTTTAGTAATGACTTTTATTTCTCTTATTATTTCATATAATCTTAATAATCTCATACCAATATATTACATATTTGTTTTTAACCTCAAAAAATTATTTTATTTATGATATACCTCAAGTTACTCTCAAAAAAAAATATACCTTCAATTTCATCAATTTCAATATCACTATCATCAGCTTGTGAACTATTTACAATATACACCAAGGAATTTTCACCAAGATACCTATAGTATTTAAACTCTCTAACTTCACATTCCATAAATATTTCATCCCACTATACTATGAAATATTTCTATTTGAAAAAGATTCAATATAAGCCTTTATTGACATTAATTTCCTTTGATATTTTCTTGTTAAGTACTTATTCTTTATCATCCCCTTAATAATTCTTGAATCATTTGTCCATGTGAAGTACCACCATTCCACATATGAAGAAATAATGTTAAATATTTATTTTGAACATTAATTTTAATATTTTTTATTAGTGAATATAAAGTACATTATCTCATCAAAATATTTATCTTTATCTAAGACTTGTTGTATTTATTTTTTATTTTTTATGCAATAAGGTTACAATGTAAGATATCTAGTGAAATCTCCTTTGATTTTTTTTCTTCAATAATTGAGACTTTTACATTAAAACATGAAGGTGTTATTTTCATGATCCTTTTAAAAATGTTAACATCATAAATGTATTCTCCAAGTTAAATCATGTTTTAAAACAATATATTGAGTCAATAAAAGAATTCATAAACTATTTCATTTATAATATTCCTAAAATATTCATATATATTCCATAAAAATTGTAACCTATATTCCCATACTTTTTAATCTCAATAATTTATATTAAATATCATTTCTTATATAACATGATAAGTATTACATGAAATAAATTTTATGTAAATAGGGTTAGAAAAGGATATTTATAAACTATTGATAACATTGGTGTCTACATCCAATGTGGGATAATATCTCTTTTTTAGAGCTTCAGTATTCATGTGTGAAAAAATTAAATACATGGATACTATATATATATACCTACTGATCTTAAATAATATTATATTTGAATCTACCATAGTTGAAAATTATTTCCTTTGAAGATAAGTATTCCCTTATGGTTGGAAATCATTGACATGCTATAGAGAGGGATAAATGTCACCCAAAAACTGCATCTTTGATCCCACTTATTGGTCCTTATCAGGGATTGTAACATGGGGTTTAATTAGGATATTATAAGCTTTAATATTTATTCCTTGATCATGATATTTTTCCCACAATATTAGGAACACTTATTTATTTCACTTAAAATTTTTCTTGAGTGAGAATAATATGTAAATAATAGAAGTTATTTTTACACGGTTCACCCAAACTAGTCTTGAGCAAGGAGAATGAAAACCAAAATGTTTCAATTAACATAAAACTCTATTGCACACAGTTTTTTTTTCTAATACAGTAGAGAAAGTTTCCTTAGTCTCCTAATTTATTATCCACATAAGTAATGAAAAGATCACTACGATTCTTATTCACAATGAGAAGCACACTAATCTTCATTACAAATATTTTATCGATTCTCCTAATATAATGGTATTATTCTTCTTGAAATTTAGATATGATATAAATTTTAAATGATGTGTCACTTCTTACACAGATTTTAGAAACATCTTATTAAGTAGATCTCCTACAATATACCATTTTTCTTTCATATTCTACAACATATTCCTATACTTTCTTTCTCATCTTTTCTAATTAAAAATTTTCATAATGAATATATTTAGATATTTTATTCGTATATTCTCTGAGAGTAATATTCCTTTTACACTTTTTCTTTATTCTAGTTTTGAATTTTTATATATTAATCTTATAAAACATAGAATACATTTGAATATAATATTACAAATTCAAATCTCACTCAACTTCCAACTTCCCCACATTTGAATCTGAACTTTTGATATCATATCTTATAATAATCACCATTATATTCAAATATGGTTGTTAAAACTTGTTCCATGACTACCAAAAGGTATTTGAAGAACTAATCCAGAAAAATATTTTAACTTTCAGTTTTCAAACACCATGGCCTATGAAAAGCCCTGATCCTTGAGAGTATGGAATCGTAATGAAAACATATAGAAGAAAACCCCTCAATATTCTCAATTCCATGACCAATGTTCATTTCTAATTATACCATAGAAACTATATATTTACTTTTCAAAAGACCAATAAGACAATTAAAACACATGTACAAGGATTCCCATTTTACATAGGTGAACTTCCACATAACTTCTCCAAGTTAAATGATGTGGTTCTCCCCAGCTAACCATTTTGGAATCTCTAACCTTTCATATACTTCATTACTTGAACTATGGTCTTTAAAAACTATGAAAATGGCTTTCTGTAGTTTCCAAACACTTTAAGATTTCAAGATTTTCTATTTACCCTTACATTATGGTTTATCTATAATGATTACCCCTATAAAGCGTCACTTAGAAACAGTTATGTGAGTCCTTATATACATCTACATAGATTATATTCTAGATCAAAGCACTATACACTATAGAATGTTGGAAAACCATTTATTTTTTTCTCTATATAACATTTAAATATCATCAGATATCCCTTTAAATGACCATTGAAATTATTAAGAGACCTTTATAAATTAGTTGGATAACCCTTATAAAATTTTTATGGATGAAACATGGCCACTAATTTAGAATAACCCTCCTCAAAAAGGTGAGTTTGCAAGTTAAAATTCCAACGATAATTCCCACCACAACTTCATTCTAGTAGTTTCCAAATACAAAAAACTTATATTGAATCACCATAGTATAGTATAATCCATAGTGAATTTTTCCTTTACCAAACCATTTTTCTTTCTTCTATCAATGAAAATCAAAATTTCCTATGACTTTAAAAAATGTTTCAGATAAATACCCATATTACTTTATTAATAAACAAAACCCAAACACCTCTTAATGGGATTATTCTACAAATTTTCTTTTGGGTATTTTATTTTAGATAATTTTTCAATAAAACTTTTACATGAATTATGTGATATTTATTTTCATTATATATTATGGTGTTGATTGATTGTTTCTATATATGTCTCTATAATTGTGAGAGAAATGCCTCTCATATATCTGTTTCATAACAATAGTGCTAGTTTTATACTCATGGCCTATTAAAGATTAGATTTTGGGTTATATTCATCATTACTACCAAAACATGAAGGTTTATTGATAGGGTTTGGTTGTTAAAAAGTGGTATGAGAGTTACATATAAGATATATGATGTAGTTTAGAGTAAGGAACTGGTGAGTAGTGCATGGGGTTGATAATGAAAAACGGTTACTCAAACATATAGTTTGATGTATTACAGTAGACTAGCTAGGAAATTGATGATTAGGTCCCCCTATGATCTGGTGAAGGTAAATTAAGTTTAATGAACACCCTAGGTAATAGAATATTAATTATGGGGTAAATACCTTAGAGTGGTACATGCTTCAGGTTTGTTTTCTCCTATATTTAAATTGGGTTATTTTGGGGGAAGTTAAAATGAATCAAATTAAATTATCCTTAACAAATTCCATTACATAGAGCCTATGAGTTCCATTTATTTCTTATATATATGTATCCTAGTTATCATATGTGTTTAGATTAGATTTGTGAGGTGCATCTAGATAAATTAGTTGGTTGTGGGAGGTTTGTTCTAGCGGAGGATGATAAGTCTTGGAGGAGGAAATTGTGTGAGTTATATTATCACAGTTTAGAAAATTTTGAGGATAGTTTCTTTGATATAGATATAGTTTACTAGTTAAAGGAGTTAGAGATCACTTTTAGTTTGATCTATTTGAGGAGATAGAATTAAGCCTCATTTTTTATTAGTCAAATGAGAGGGGTTATGTGGCAGTGGTAAATTCTATTTCCTAGAGAGAATAAGGAGTAAAATATTTCATGTTATAATTTCATGATAACTTTACATGTAGGGTTCCTTTAATTGATAATGAAGTAGATACAGATGTGGGAGTTTATCTCCCTCTAGAATAGGAAATTGATCATATGAGATGTTGGGATTTAGTTCAAAAAGTTTCTTCACTTTTCTGGAAATATTTTTTTAGATATGGAGGAAAAATTGTGATGTTTTGGGTAGGCACTATGTCCACCTGTTACATGTGTGCTTACCCAAATTACATATTCTATGTTTGTAAAATTACTGAATAAGGAATATGTGATCTAGAAGATGCATGTATATTTTAGTTTACCTTGAATGGGGAGTTATCAAGGCTTTCTAATGAGTAGAGTTATCAATGGATAATATTTAATATTAGGATAAACACGGTACTAAATGGTAGGGAGTCACCCGCAACATTGTTCTTTACACTTTATTAGAGATGGTGGTTCTCATGTATCAATTGGTGTCTCTATACTTGTGTTCTTTACTTGTGGGGGGTATTATAGTTATTAGTTCTTCTAGTTCACAATTGTTCTTGGTAGTCAACATGGCATAGGCAACTGGTTCCCAATTATACCTCTTCATTAGGGATATAGGGTTGGGAATAGTTGTGGAGGTGGTCTTTAGCAGGTTGAGTGGGGTAGATAAGCTAGAAAAGAGAAACTAAAAACCATGGATATGTCAACTCTATGATGAAAAAAGAACATTCTATGTCCCATATGTTTCTAAACTACATTTATTTTCACTTTATTTAATTATGCATTATATTATTTCATTTGTTCACTAACATAGTCCATGCATTGGAACTCTAGGTGGAGTGGCTTCTAGTGACCCTATTTCTAACTACACCAGTTGGAAATATGTTTAGTTTTTTTATTTTTGATGGGGTTGTGATTTAATTATAGGTAAAAATCAGTTATTAGAATATTTTTCTTATTACATATAAAACCACAAAATTCCATACTTGTCATGGATTCGTTGAATTCTATGCATGAGTGCATCAATGGATTCCAAAGGAGGGTTATGTTTTGTGATTTGGATTTCCAACATGTAGTGCTCATTATTGAATGTGATCATTTAATGCTTCATAGATATTTGACATTTCTTTTTTATTTGTTATTAAATTTTTCATTAAGTTTACTAGAGGAACAATCAATGTTATTTTAAAGAGTTTTCATGGAGTTTCTAGATATCTTACCCATAGATTTTGTGATGTTTCCCCCTCAATGTGATATAAAATACAAGATATTGCTATATCTGGGTGGCTCCAAGTTTTGATGGTTAATTATTAGACATCATCTTTTGAGAAATAGAATTACTGGATTTATATCGATTACTTGATGTAGAAAGGTTTTATCTGGACCAGTGTGTCAACATTTGGTTCTCTAGTGTTGTTTTCTAGAAAACTAGTTGGTGGCATCCGGTGGTGCATAAAATACTAATGATAAACCATTTTATGATTGAGAACTATAATCCCTTTTCTAGGATAGATGATTGATTCAAACAATTGATGGAATCTAAAAAGTCTTCAAATATTTATTTTCATACTGGGTATAGTTAGATGTAGTGAAGGAGGAAGATATTCTAAATACTATTTTAGGCTACATAATGGGCACTTAAAGTTCTATGTTCAACCATTTTTTTTAAACTAACACTCCATCTATTTTTATGGGACTCATGAACTTAATGCTTCATGAGTTCTTAGATTAGTTCATGGTAGTGTTCAATGAAGAAATACTCATGTACATAATGTCAAACGAGGACCATGGTATGAATATTATGGTTATTTTGTAACCCCTCCAATATAGTAAAATATATGGGAAGTTGTACAAGGGAATTTTTAGGATGTGTGGCATGTAATATCTTTGGAATGTTGTGTCACAGTAGGGAGTATTAGTTGGTCCTTCAAAGATATAGGGGATTATATCTTATTTACCACCCCAGAATGTTATAAATTTCATTATTTTCCATTGTATTAGGGGATATTATCACATTTAAATGTTTTATTCCTCTCATCTTTCATCCTATTTAATATACATTTACCTAGAATGATGAGGATTTCAAATGGATTGATCAGTATCAAGAAATTTTCAACTATAAAAAGGAGAAGTTGGTCAATGCAGTTTTTCTATAATTTCCTAAGTAAAGAGTAATGTTTAAGGTTTTTTGTGATAATACATGTCACATTTTTGGTTTAATATTGATACATTAAGGATAGGTAATTTCATATGGGTTTAAGAAGTTACATCTCTCTAAGCGTAGATATGTCACCAATGGTCATGAGTTGGCATTATTGGTGTTTTCTCTATATATGTAGAAGTATTACCACATTAGAAAATGATTTTTAGTCTTCACATCTCAAAATATCTTAAATTATATCTAATCTAAGTGTTATTTTAATTTATATCAGTGGATTGGGATGGATTTTTTGTAGGAATGTAACTTTGATATCACTTACGCCATTGGAAAAGAGAATGTAGTTATTGATGTGATGAGATGGAAGTCATGAAGACTTATTTTCTAGGATTTGGATGATTATTAATGTGTGTTAGAGGATATTTTTGTGATGCATATTTTTGTAGAGGTTTATAGTGTTATAGGTTTCTAGTTCCACATTATTGTGAAATTGTCTATCTTGTAGTGAAACTGGGTTGGTTCAGAGCTGGGGTTTCCTTGATGCCAAGTTCCAGACATCACATTCAGACAAGTAATGACCCATTGCAGCTTCATGTATGCCATCTTAGACAGAGATCAATGATCTGTGTTCAATGATATCATCATGATCCCCAAGATGGATCGATGTGTCTTCACAGGGTCACTGTCAAGTCTCTTCTCGACCAAAGCGTATCATTATTTGCAGATGATGGAACATACCTAGGTGTAATGGAGTGATGCGATGTAGATTAATGAAATTCCATCAAAGATCATATTTCTGGTTTGGAGAGTGTGGCATAATGTGCTGACAACTGAAGCGAACATTATCCGCTTGGGTGTGAATCTTTCATCGCAGTGCACGTGCTGTAGGGTGCCGAAAACTGAAGACACTAAGCACCTTTTTTTCGATAATGATTGGGATAAAATAGTGTGGATGGATTTTGGAAGTTTTACAGGATGGTCTTTGTAGGGGGATTCGGCTACTGACTTCTTCAGTTGATGGTTTTTGGGTTCCACAAATAATGGTCCAGGGAGAACGGTGTGTGCCATTATATTTGTAGCTAGATGTTGGTGTATTTGGAGAGAGCAGAACGGGGCTCGTCACTAGGGCTATGTAGGCACTGGAAAGGGACTTTTAATCAAGACCAGAAGCACCCTCATTGATCTAACTTGATTATGCAGAAAATGTGTGACAAGACCATCTATCTGTCACCTTATCCCAGACACTTATGCACCCAGTGTATCCAAAAGCAGGTCGGGCAGGTGGGTGCGGTGGCAGCCCCATTTTGAGGGGCATAAAATGAACACGGATGGCTCCTGCATTTTGGGTCAGATAAAGGGTGGAGGGGTGATCCGGGATGCAAGAGGCTCTGTGGTGATGGCATTTTTCGATTACTTTGGCCCTAGGAATTCCATTCAGTCGGAGGAGCAGGACCTCCTCACTTGTCTTAATTTGTGTAATCATAAGAATATCCATCTCTTTACGGTAGAAACCGATCGATGGCCATAATTAACGCGCTTAGTGGTCATGGGTCTACACCATGATCTATTTATTTTTCCATTTGAATATGCAAAGATTTTTTGAACAACCACATGGATATGTCTCATACATGGCATGAAGGGAACAATGTGGCAGACCTCTTGGCTTCCTATGCAACTCCAAAAGAACAAATTTCATGTTTCATGAGCACTGTGGCTCTACCCACGGATATAGTGAATCTGGTGCATGCAGGTGCTCTAGGAATTCCCCATTTCAGACCCCCATGATTCTTGGCCTTTTATTGCTTGTATTCCTTTCTTGCTCTCTTGTACCTTGAGAAAATCAATAAGAAATATTTTTCAGTCAGTCTATCTTGTAGAAGGTAGATAAGCCTTCGTGGGGAGAATTAGAGGTATAGGTGGTTCAGGATTGTATATTTCATAATAATTCTCATGAGGGGAGGTCATTGGAAGGTTAATATCAAATGTTACTCGAAGGAAGTTTATTTTTTATATCAGTGATGCACAAGGTGGACCTTCATGAGTATTATAGATCAACCTTGGTAGGGTATCCTTGTATCTCTAATATGTATCATTCCTAGAGAGGTTAGTTTTGATGACTAGGATTAAGTGATACTCAGAAAAGTTTCTATTTTGGGGTTTGGATAGTTATCAAGTAAAGTTAAAGTATCATGTTATTCAAGGTTTTTATCAATAATTTTATATACCCAAGTTGATGTGGGATGACATTTTAATGGATTTCATCACCATATTTCATTAAACTCATGGGGATGTTTTTCTATGTGGGTGATTGTGGAATGGTTGATGAATTCATCTCATTTAATAATGATAAATGAGTCAAGTGTTGTGAATATATTGGTAAGTAAACATGGGGATTTTATAAGGAATCCTCACAGTGTACCAAGTAGCATCATATTTGATCTGGAACAACATTTAACTGTGAAATATTGGGGAAGTATTTAGTAAATTTTTTCTCTTATTTTTACCATAGAACTTCTTTCATCCATATATAAATTGTTAAATGGATAAAATTATTTAGATGTTGGAGTACATTATATATGCATTTGTTCTAGATTATAGTGTATTATGGGTGAATCACTTGACTCTATTTTAGTATGCCAATAATAATAGATACCACTCTTTTATTGGATTTGATCTATTCAAGACATTATATAAGTGCCCTTATAGATCTTCTTTGTGCTGGATCAAGGTTTGAGGGTTAGTGGTCCAAAGTCCATATGTAGTTTAAAGAATGAAATATAATGTGAAAATTATTAGGGAGAAAATGAATTTGGTTCATAACCATTATAATTATTAGGATTATCATCGGAGGAAACTTCTAGACTTCAAGGTTGGATATCATGTTTATTTTCAGTTTCATCCTATTATGGGTAGCTATGGTATGGATGGGGGAGAAATATTTCTCCCTATTTTTCATTATTTTTGTCATTTTGGATCCCATTAGTGTAGCCTCATATTGTTTAGCTCTTAAACTATAAATAGTTAAGATCCAGAATGTTTTCCTCATATAAAATCTTTATCTATATCTTCATAATGACTCTCATGCCATTTATTTGGGACAATTGGATATAAATGATAATTTTATGTTAATATATCATCTTTTTTATATTTACGATCATCAGGATAAAGAGATTCATAAATTTTTTATTCCATTAATCAGTTTTTTTAGGCATATTAGTTTAGAGGAATGCATGTGGGAATGTGAGTCATAAAGTCACATTCAGTATCCAAATATGTTTTGATTTTTTTCCAAATATAATGGGATTATTGTTTATTTTTTATTGAGATTGTTCGTCTTTATCCTATATTGTGACATTTGGATGAAATTGTTTTTTAAGAGGTATATCATGGAGATTTATTGGGTTTTGTGGTTAGTGTTATCCTCCTAGGATAAGTTTTGATTCTTGAAAACGAGAATCATTTTAAATGTATCTAATGATAGGATATACTTTATTATACCATTACTTTGTGTTTTATAGATTATGGGGGTGTTGTTTCATGGCCATGGTTGTTTTCATAAGAAGTTTTTCCGAAAAGATATGTTAGTTTTGTAGTCATGACATGGTTTTGTTGTATTACACAATAAAAGGATGAGTCACAACATGGTTCTTATGTCATGGTGTGGGGTGTAGGTCTTGGGAGTTCAGTGACACATTTTTTTCAGGAAGAAATCAGGTCATGGTGTGAGGGGAATTATTTGTAGTGTGACAACTCCTTGAATTGTATCAAGTAATGGTTAGGAAGTGAAAAAAGGGTTTTGGGGTATTGATTCTAATGTTATGTAAGTATCCCTCACATTTTTTTTTTCAAAGAATTTGTCATATATTGGTAACCCTATTGTATAACCCTATGTAGGGTCTTTAATAGTGTGTTGGATCTTTCCAGGACATGACCAGTCTTAAGGAAAAATTTTGGAAAAGATTTTTAACCCTTAAATGTTATAAGAAACCTTAAATATGGATTAATACTCCAACGAATCACCTTTTCCATTTTCATGGTCATGGTGTGAGATGTTTTTATCACACTATGAGAACTTATAGGTCATGTTAAATGGTTATATCTCTTGAGGGTTAGTTTTTTATGGTGCTTTTTGTGTTTCGTGACTCATTTTAACAACCTCATAGTGAATTATAGAAATTCAAATGTCACAAAAGGGTGATAGTAATTTCATCATGACCCCCTCATGCAAATCAAATTTTGTGGGATGAAAAAGTTTTAAAAGGGGGATACTGGGGGATATTTTGGAATTATTTATTATGGTTAGTCTGATTTATCCCCATTGTAGCATGACTGTGACCCATCATGTCATGACGCCTTAATATTCCAGTTTCAGTATAAATTTTGAATCTCATCTAAATAAATATAGATTCTTTCATTTATACTAGAACCCTAAATGACCATAGTTACATAATTGGATACCTTTTAGGGCTCATTGATCCTCTTTGGCCTTCAAATTTAAGAGACTGTCGACTTTTTTATCCAAAGTTATTTTTTTACTTCACTTTTTTTTGTACAGTTCTATTTTTTCTACTTAGAGAGGCTGAGAAATCCATTTGAATTCAGATTTTTTATCCTTGAATAATGGAATTAATAGAGCTTATTGTGATATAGATTTTTTATTTTTTTCTTATATAATATTTTTCTTTTGAATATCCCCTCTATTTATCTTTTACAACAATTATAGGATCTTTGATTGAGCTAGAAAATTCAAGACATCTTCCTCTTTCTTTTGTGAGAATTCTATAAGTATCATGATTTATATTTCTTTTCATCGATGGTAAGGATTATTCTAATTAATATTATGATATTTATGAAATAAAATTGAAGGTATGGGGTTACTAACATGAGTTTTATATGATTATATGAAATTACATGTAGTTTACGGATGATTTGTTTTTTGTGTTAATTCTTTTTTTACTACTGTAATGTATGTGAAATTGCTATGATTATATTTTTGTAATCAACTCCCATAAAATGGTAATAAATTAAATATTGTAATGAATCAGGTGTGTGAAATATGTAATTGAGGTGACATATGTAATGAAATATATGTTGAATTAATTTGAATGCATGTTTTAAAATATGGAATTATTGAAGTGTTTTGTTATTCAAGTTGTGTATTGTTTTACCAAGTGTGATTTTATTTCATTACAGTGATTAGTTTTGCCTTGGTAGTGTGTTATTGTGGTTGGAGTAGAGTTAATAGTGTGGTGAAGCTATGATAGTGGAAATTGTAGGGTGATGTTTCCTTGTTTCTATGGATGGATTTATGTAATTGATGTAGAAATAGAAGGATGGGTGTTGTAGTTTTTGGTTTAGGAATGACATGGATGGTTTTCAAGGAGTTCTCATGGGTTTTGTAGTGAGTTTTGCAGTTCTTTTTTCCTAGATAGCATGATGAGATTTTGTTATTAATTTAGAAGCGTTGGTGGTATATTATGTGGTCTAGAGTGGTGGTGTTACTTGTTTTTTGTGAAGTGGATTTATGGTGGTTGTTAGAATGCATTGAGGGGTGGTTCATGTGGTTATTGGTTAAAACATTGTGGGGTTGTGATGTAGTTTCTCTATGGAATGGAATATGGTTGGTAATTACAATCATGTAATGGGTATGGGGTAAATTTTAATAAATATTGGGTATTAATGATTAAAATGCGTAGTTCTTGGATGATTTAAATGTGGGTTATGGATAATGTATTGATTGACATTAAATATGGATAAATGAAAGATATTATGAAAGTAATGTGGCTAGTAAAATGATCAATTTTAAAATGAATAAATTAAATAATTATATTTGAAGATGATATGTCATTTTAGCTATTTTATGTGATATGTTGGGGCTGGTTTGGGGTATAGTTATGTTAGTGGTTGTATATTCTGGTGGTGGTTACATAGTAATAGTTATGGAATGTGGTAGAATTGTTTTAGTATGAACCCTTGGTTTGTTCTTCTTTGTGACTATAATATATGTTATATTTCCCATGTAATATCATACACACCCCACCAAAGTTGGATAACCTTATTGATTCCTAAATGTATTATGTTCTAGGTTTTTTCATCAAAATTTGGGTTAGTGAGTGAATGGATGACTTACTACTCCCTCTTCCCCGCTTTTTCATCCAGATATGGTAAGGATATGATATCTTGATGTTATGTTGCAATGGTTGTTGTGGATGAATGTGAGAGTGAAAAACATTCTATGAAATGATAATTTAGTGATGATATTATGATAATGTGGTATTGATGTGATGATAATGAGATAGAGGTGATATATGGTGGGGTTTATGAATAACAGGAGGTTTTGAGGTTGATGTATTTCATTCTCATCATTCCAAACTTTAAAGATTATTTGATATGAAGTTTTGTTGTGCTGGTATGTGGAGGTGGTATAAAATGTGACATGGTATTAATTATGTGGTGGTAGTGGTGATGATATGATTTTAGTGGAGATGTGATATTTGATTATATGGTTATGTGATTATATAGAATGGATGGAAGAACCAATATGTTTTTTTTGGACTGTGAGAATGGAAAATCAGTTGGAAAGTTGTTATGAGGTACTTTCTTTCTATATTATTTTGTTGATGTTTTATTATATTTGTATGTGATATTGAGTGAATGTTCCCTCATAATTTTTGGTGATAATTGTCTTGTTATAGGTTTGTGTTGGTTTTTTTATTAAGGTGCTAGTATGATTCTTCCCCATTTTAATGAGAGATTTAAAAGAATATCCTATAAATTATCCATGTATGATCACCCCTATATATATATTCACTTATTAATGTTTTAAGAAGGATTTTTTTACTAATATGGACATTACCAGTTGAAGGCTTAGAGGTGTGGTTGGTGTCACTGTTGCAGAGATTTCCATTTTCAAATTTTATTTTAAAGATTTTTTTATGATATTTACATTAATTTTTGAATATTATTTTCCATTTTATATTACAAATATTATTGGTGGTTTCTGTACATATTTATGGTATTATGTAGGTAATACCTCGCATTTATATGTTTTATAACCTTAATTTCATTAGTCAATATATGTGCTATTGGAGGAGGGATTCAGGAGTCACATTCTTCTTCATAGTTAGCCCATAAGGGGTCCTAATATGGGTGTGTTGGGTAAAGGATCACTGAGGATAGACAAATAATGAGGAGGAGACACCCTTGGACCCTTGGATAAACTTCATGAGTGGGGGGGGGGATCGGGGTCCAAATCTAAATAGTGAATAAAAACCTATTAATATATATTTTATTGGCATGAAGCATGGATAAACTTACCATCTACCTAAATATGTATAGTTTCTTGATTTGAAGTCCCCACACATGATCAGTTTAACCATTTAGCCTAATAAAACCACTAATATTTCCAAATTCCCACCCCTTTTTTTCAAAATAAAAATTAAAACCAATAAATAATAAATTTCATACAAGATAGTGAAATCATGGGTGTAAAATAAAATCTCATAGTGATTTTCAGGTCTAACCTTCATCCACCACTAAAAAAATCCTTAATTACATACCCCTAGACCCCATAAAAACCAAACCCAATATTAAAGATGGAACCTAACTCGAGATATTTGGAATTCATAACTTGAAAACCAATATATAGTTTTACATGAATATAGATTTTAACTTCTAGAATAATCAATATTAGTTCTGCACTAAATGATTTACATGGAAATAGAGTGTTAAAGCACCAATTTCATTCATACCCACAAGAGTTGAGATCTCTAATAGAGGAATAAATAACTTCCTTATTGAAAAAAAGGATATATTAGTTTTATGGATCTTATAATACATACCTAAAAAGGCTCTTTATTCTCTAGATTATCAATGATGGCATGACTCTCTTAAAAAACCATCATTATTAATAACTCATTTTCCCTTTATTCCACCTACAAATAAACTCAAACCAACCAAATTCCACCAAAATATAAATTAACTATGGATCATATCCATTAAATTCTAGACAAAAATATTTTTTACTAATAAAAAAGGTCTTCCTCAATCATTAAAAATCATACAAAAAGTATATATGAATTTATCTACACATTTCTTAGCACTAAGAGGGTGTTATTTTCTCATCACATTTTTACCACTTGGAATTGATCCATGGGAATGTTCCATGTAATATTTATAACTACAAAAAAATAGAAAAAATATATGTTTAAAGAAAATTATTTTTGATAATTTTCATTATTCATATCAGAAATGGAATAATATAAATAATAAATTTATTTCATTATTTAAAAATATATTTTCACATTAAATATATTAGTTATTGGAAAATTATTATAATAAATAATAATGAAACATATGAAAAACATATAGTTGATAATTAATAAAAAAAATGAATTTAAACCTTCCAAAAAAATAGATTTTAAATTAAAATGAGTTATACATAAGTAATAATAAACAATTAATGTTTATTAATATCACTTTGCAAATTTAAAAAATATAGAAATTTAGACTTTAGGTCATTCTGAAAAAATTGTGCATCAAAATGGTATTTGAATCATAATTAAATGCCCTAATTTAATATAAGATTATTGTAATAGATTTTGAAGAAGATATGATATTTTTTTCTCAGTTTTGATCATGTGATGCTCGCTTTAAACTGAAATATCATTTTCTTAATTAAAAACATGCATTTTCAATCATACCAATGAAAATTATTTTTTGAATGATGTGTGATTTATTTATAAAGGTCAGAGATGAATCATAAATCATGTTAGTGTAGTTTCATTAAAAAATTTGATCATTTTATTGGTTTGAACCATATATCATATGTTTTTAATTGAAATATCTCTTCTAAATTCAAAACAAGTATTTTTTTAGACCACACCACATGTTGAACTAAAATATGATTTTTAAATTGAAAATTAAACTAATACTAACCAAATTGAATCTTAGAATGATGTGAGAATCATTATTAACTGTTATAAACGAATATAGGTTTATTTTTCTATAGTTTCATGATAAATGGAGCATCTTTGATCAGTTTTAATCATGTGATATGAATTTTGATCTTCTTTAACACTTAAAATGAAAAACAAATACTTTAGGTCTTTCTAATCACAATAAATTTTAGAACGATATGAATCCATTACTATATATTAAAAATGAATCTATGTTTTTTTTCAAGAGTTTAAGGAAAATATGGAATCATTTTTAAAATTTAATCTTGTGACTTGTTTGTTTAACTAAAATGACCATTTTAAAAGGAAATTATGATTTTTTGGTTATTTCAACAACAACACTTGTTAGATTGAGGTGTAGTTCAATTCTATACATAATAAATGAATATATGATTATCTTATTATAGTTCTAGTAAAAAACAAACATGTTTTATCTATTTTAAACATGTGATGTGTGTTTTTGAACTTCATTAAAAATTATAACAAAAAATATATCTTTTAGGTCATTCCAACCACAATACATGTTGTAATGAAGTGTGGTTCATTATTGTAGGGTAAAAATGTGTCTGTGATCATAAACCTATATTTTCATGATAATATGATATTTTTCTCTAATTTGACCATGTTATACAAATATTTATTAAAAATGTTTCATTTAAATAGAATTCATGATTTTTTAGTAATTCTAATAACACTGTGTGTTAAAATAATTTTAGGTTTACTAATTGTTGGACTCCTCATGTATTAATCATGTTTTAATGATCATAAATCTTCTTATTGTTTACAAATATCCTTACTGTTTACAAATCTCCTTACTGTTTAAAAATCTCTTTATTGTTTAAAAATCTCCATACTATTTACAAATCTTATTAATAATCACAAATCTCACATATCATATTACTCGTGTGTATTTATGATTCAAGTTATCTTATACTCTATAATTGTTAAGCTCAATCCATTTTATGCATATTACTATTTATGTCTAAATATAGTTATTTGTCTAAGTACAAGACACCATGAATCTTGACACGGAAAGTCAGACACTGTGAGTAAGAAGCAGACACCATGAACAGAAACACTAAAGCTGACACCGTGAAGCCAAAGTCTTAGAGACCGTGACCAATGAGACACCGTGACCAATGAGACACCAGGACCACGAGACATCGTGACGCTGTAATCCGGACACAGTGAGTCAGATACCGTGAAGCACATACCGTGAAAGACATACCGTGAATCACATACAATGAAAGACATACCGTGAAGTTCATACCGTGAAAGACATATCGTGGAGCACATACCGTGAAAGACATACCGTGAAAGACATACCGTGAAGGAGACACTGTTTTCATAACTACTGTAAAACTGTTTCTTAACCTTTTTGTCAATATTTTTTAAATATTCCTACCGATCATATTTGATATTTTTAATGAAATTAATGATATTTAATGATAGTTGTTGGTATGTCCGGAAACTGTACCTCATACCTATGAAAAGAAAATAATTCTATTGCTGGATCTCGGGGAATATAAGGAAGATTGAGCTATAGTAGAGAAAATGAAGAACATACGTACACGAGCAAGAAACACGAGTGCACTGTACTGAACAGAACACCAATCCTGAGCTCGACCACAAAGAAGAGATTGCAAGATCTTCAAATAAAGCATTATCTCATACAAGCAATCTGACACTACTGAAGAACACATGAAATACAGAACATATTCACTTGTGAAGAACACTAATATGAACCACAACACTCTATTTTTTAACAAAAAAAACAGAGAAGGACTCAGACGCATTTCTGCTGAATCCAAGGAGTCCAGAGCTGCACTGCTAATCACTATAGAATTCTAAACTCTTATCTACTCTATAAGTGATTAATTATTTACTTTTGAGCAGTGTGTGTACCCTATTAATTTTACACACACACACTGTATCTTGTGCTGAACTAGAGGATACTAAATCCTCATTCCAAACTTTCTACACCTTCTTGTGTCCCACTGTGGATAGTGGTAGAGGTCAAGTGAGACCTGGACAGCATGAGTGATGTTGAGTTGTTTTCCCCCATATAACTGTGGTAGAGGTCTGAGTACTTGGACAGTTTGTAAACTATTGTTAACCCCGATCCAGGGTTTGGATCAAATTTATATATAAAATTGAGAAGACTAAGTCTCGGCTTGAGACTGAACATCTTGGTTACATCTTCTGTTCATTTTAGTTTAAGTTTAAAGTATACAATATCTAATTTATTTTCCGCTTATGTTACTTTGAAATACACAACTATTTTAAAGTTACTTTGATAGTTAATCTAGGAAGTGTTTGTATGTTTTGTAAATTATTAGGTTAGTTTCAAATTTTAATTAATCTTCAAGATTAGATTAACTTAGAACTAATCAATCTTTGAGAACCTAACTGACCCTGTACTATAATACAAATTCACTACAGATTATCTTGTTATTCAATTTGGGGGATTTTAATAGAAATATTCTTAACAGAAATTTTTATTGGAACTCAATTCACCC
The DNA here is from genome assembly GCA_963277665.1 of Viscum album. Taxonomy (NCBI): domain Eukaryota; kingdom Viridiplantae; phylum Streptophyta; class Magnoliopsida; order Santalales; family Viscaceae; genus Viscum; species Viscum album. The sequence continues at coordinate 1,436,288,659 of OY728157.1, forward strand.
CCCTCTTGAGTGTCCACTCTGACCAACATTTTGTATCAGAGGGTGTTTTTGTTCTTCAAAGTTTTCAAAATACTCTTTTTTCAACTGTGATTTTAGTTGCATCTTTAAATATCATAAATTTCTGTTAATTATAAATTTTATCTCTTTAAATTTATTTTCTAAAATCTAGCTATGGATAATAGACTAGAAGGTGTTGTTACTAATAAGCCACCTTTCTTTAATGGTAAAAATTATGCCCAGTGGAAATATAAGATGAAAATTCACTTAAAGAGTATGGGATTTGATATCTGGACTGCTATAGAAACTCAATATAAAATTCTAAAAACTGAACGAACTACTTGGGATAAACCTACTAAAGTAGATTACAATAATAATTGTAAAGAAATGAATGCCCTATATTGTGCTTTAGGAGATGAAAAGTTTAATATAATATCTACTTGTAAAAATGATTATGAAATTTGGGATACCTTGGGTGTTTCTCATGATGTAACAACCAATGTTAGAGAAATGAGATTGAATACTTATACTATTAAATATGATAATTTTAAAATGAAGACTGATGAACCTATCTCGGGCATGTATCTCAGGTTCAATGAAATTTTCAACACTATGAGCTCCCTTGGAATGGTTGTTCCACCAAAGGAAAAAATTATGAGAATATTGAGATGTCTGCCAGACTTATAGAGAGGCACATCTGTTTCAATAAGATAGTCATGTGACATTAGTGATCTGCATGTCAAAGAGTTAATTGGTAAGATTATGATGTATGAGGAAGAACTTAGGGTGAATAAGGAAGAAGATGATGAACCTAAAAGTAAGTCTTTGGCATTTAAGTCTACCTCCTCAAGGAGAAAGGAAAAGGAGAAAACTCACATACCTACTGAAAGATCAACAATGAAAGTTCAGAATCTGACAGTTATGCAGAAATGGCTCAGATGGCCAGAAGATTTAAGAAATTCTAATGGAAGAAGAAATTATTCAGAAAATCAAACTACAAAATTATATATGAAAACAAAGGACACTAGAAGAAATATTGGAAGAAAGATGATAAGAGTGATGAAGTTGTTTGCTATGAATGCAAGAGAAAAGGTCACATTAAAGCAGACTGTAAAAAATTGAACTTCAAGAAGAAACATGACTATAATGAAAGAAAGTATAAGAAAGCAATGAATGAAACTTGGAGTTATTCATAAGATAGCACAAGTTAATCTGATGTTTCTGATTCTGAAAAGAATCATGCCAACATGTGTTTTGTGACCAATACTTCTGAGGTACTTGTTTCCCCTATACTGAATGATTATTATTCTAGAACTAATTCTGATTCTGAATCTGAAAACATGTCTAGTGTGGAACTATTTTAATATTGTAACATGCTAGAAAATACATGTAATGAACATAAGAACAAATATAAGTCATTGAAGAAACAACATGTTCTCGCTGCCAATGATAAATCTTCCTTTGATATTGAAAAGGAAAGGAATGCTCAACTACTAAAGGAAAATACTGAATTAAAAATGTCTAATGAGAAACTTAGAAAGGACTTACAAAAATTCAAAAAGGTAAAATACACACTTACTAAACTTTTAGGTAAACAAGTGGCACCAATGTATACTACAGGTTTGGGATACCAACCTGGACAGAGACAAATCACTAAAACTAGATTTATTCCTAAATCTGGACAAAATTATGCTAGTTCTAGTTCTGGAAATTTATATCCTTCAACTAGTGACTCACATTTTTATAGATCAAATTGAGTTTATCTTTCAAAATATTTTGAATCTATTGATTATATGATACCCATGAGACAAATCTGGGTACTTAAAGCTCTACTTGCTAACCTGTCTGGACCCAAGAGAATCTGGGTACCAAAATCATTCTCTGTTTAAAACTGTTTTGTAGGAAACCTGTTTGAAGAGTTCCCATAAGAAGATATGGTACTTGGACAATGGATGTTCAAGGCATATGTCTGAGGATTATTCATGCTTCAAGAGCTTAATAAAGGTTGATGGAGGCCATGTCACCTTTGGTGATAATTATAAAGGAAAGATCATCGGCCTAGGCCAAATTGGTAACACTAACTCAGTTTTAATATCTAAAGTTTTATTTTTTGATGGACTTAAATATAATCTGTTAAGTATTTCTCAGTTATGTGATGATGGCTTTAATGTTAAGTTTGAAAATTATTCTTCTAATTTTTTTAATTCTAAGAATTTGTTAGTATTTTCTTCTTTGAGAAATGAAAATGTTTATGCAGTTGATTTGAATTATTTAGCTAAACAAAAAAATTACTTTTTTAAATGCTTTTCATAAAGAATCTTAGATTTTTCATAGAAGATTAGGACATTGTAATATACATTCACTTAGAAAACTGACTAGGAATAACTTGGTTAGAGACTTACCCAAACCTGAGTTCCCAAATGACAATGTTTTAATCCCTGACAAAAAGGAAAGTAACAAAAAATATCTTTCAAACCAATGAAAGAAGTTTCTACTTCTCAGCCTCTCGAGTTGGTTCACATGGACTTGTTTGGACCTTCTAGGTTTTCTAGTTTAAATGGGAAGCACTATGTTTATGTCTGAGTAGATGACTTTTCTAGATATACTTTGGTATACTTCTTATCTCACAAAAGTGAAGATTGTTCTTACTTTATTAAATACTCCAAGTCTGTAGAAAACCTTAGTGGACTTAATATTAAGACCCTGAGAAGTGATAATGGATGTGAGTTTGAAAATCATGAGTTTGACTCTATTTTCTCACAAAATGGCTATACTCACAATTTCTCTGCCCCCAGGACACCTCAGAAGAATGGTGTAGGGTAAAGAAGAAATGGAACCCTTCAAGAAATTGCTAGAACTATGCTTAATGAGCATGACCTACCCATTTACTTTTGGGATAAAGATGTAAATACATCTTTTCATATCATCAATAGAGTCTTAGTCAGACTTATTCTCAAAAAGACCCCTTATGAACTGTGGAACAATACAAAACCTAAAGTTAGCTACTTTAGATTCTTTGGTTTCAGAGTCTTTATTCTTAATACCAAGGATAATCTGGACATGTTTTATTCTAATAGTGATGAAGGAATCCTTTTATGATATTCTTTAATTAGAAAAGTTTATAGAGTTTTCAATAAGAGAACCAAGTGTGGGGAAGAATATGTTCACATCAAATTTGATGAAATTGCTCTACATGAACCTATGTCATCTCTTGAAAATCTTGAAGAAGATTTGTTTGTTCTGAACCTTAATGAAAAATTCAATGAACCTGCTGTAAAGAAAACTAGTTCTAGAAATATTTTACAATCAGCTCCTAATGAACCTGAACCTAGAGAAGAACCTGAAATTTCCAGTCCTACCTTTACTAGATCAACTAGGATTCTATAGAATCATCCTTTAGATATTGTTGTAGTAAATGTGGATAGAGGGACACAGAATAGAGCTTCTCTTAGAAATCAGGTTGAACATCAAGCCTTCTTGTCACAGCTTGAACCTAAAAACATTGATGATGCTATCAATGATGAATGTTGGGTAATTGTTATGCAATAATAAGTTAATCAGTTTGAAAGAAATAATGTTTTCAAACTAGTAGAAAGACCCAAAGACTGTTTTGTAATAGGGACTAAATGGGTGTTTATAAATAAAGTAGATGAAGCTAGAAACATAGTTATAAAAAATCCTAGGTTAGTTTCACAAGGATATAGTCAAGAAGAAGGAACTGAGTATGAGGAGACTTTTTCTCAAGTATCCAGACTTGAATCCATCATAATTCTACTTTCTTATGCTACACATCTTAATTTTAAACTATATCAAATGGATTTTAATAGTGCATTCTTAAATGGGTATATAGTTGAGGATGTTTTTGTTGAACAAACCCCTAGATTTACAAACCCTCATTTTCGAAATCATATTTTCAAATTATAAAAATATTTATATGGTTTAAAGCAATCTCCAAGAGCTTAGTATGATAGATTAAGTACTTTTCTAATTTCCAATGGTTTTACAAAAGGAATAACTAATCCTACCCTCTTTATAAAATGAATTTATAATGATGTTTTAGTTGTTCAAATTTATGTAGATGATATTATTTTTGGATCTTCAAAAAATTCACTATGTACTAATTTTTCTAAAATGATGAAAAACGAATTTGAAATGAGTTTAATGGGTGAAGTAAAATTATTTCTTGGATTTCAAAATTTTCAAAATAATGATGGGATTGGTTTAACTCATAGTAAATATACTAGAGATCTTATAAAACATTTTTGATTGGATAGAACTAAAATGGGTGACACTCCCATGAGTACCACCTATAAGTTGGATCTTGATGAAGATGGAAAATATGTTGATCAAACCACTTATAGAGGAATGATCGGAATTACACTCTACTTAACTACTAGTCGTCCTGATATTATGTTTAGTGTGCGTATGTGTGCTCACTTTCAAGAAAACCCTAAAGAATCACATTTAAATGATACAAAGTGAATTTTCAAATACCTCAAGCATACACCCAATCTAGAATTGTTCTATCCAAAAGGAAAATCATTTGAACAAATTAGTTACTCAGATGCGGATTTTTCTAGCTGTAATCTAGATAGAAAAAGCACCTCTAGAACATGTGATATTTTAGGCAAGTCACTAGTATCATGGTGTAGTAAGAAACAAAATTCTATTGCATTATCTAATGCAGAATCTAAATACATAGCTGCTGGAAGATGTTGTGGACAAATGTTGTGGATGAAAGACACATTACTAGACTATGGATATCAATTCAGACATGTCCCAATAAATTGTGACAACACAAGTGCTATTAACTTTTCAAAAAATCATGTTTCACATTCTAGGACAAAACATATTGATGTAAGACACCACTTTTTGAGGGATCATTATCAAAAAGGTGATATCACTTTGGAATTCATTGGTACTAAATATCAACTTGTTGATATATTCACTAAACCATTAAATTATGAGAGATTAGACTACATCATACATGATCTTGGCATGATAAATCACAAATAGATATCTTACTGGTCTTATTGTTTAATATTGTGCTATAAATTACTTTACAATTTCATGCTCACTATTTCTTGGTCACTGTCTCATATTTACGGTCTCACGGTTAACACTCTGTGGTCATGGTCTGTCACTGTCTCACCATGACTAACTAGTTTACTCACTGTCTCACCATGACGACTATGGACTGTCTCACTGTGACTGACCATTTTACTCACTATCTCACCGTGACGACTACGGACGGTATCACCGTGACGAACTCTGTTCCTCGCACTGTAACAAATACTCACAGTCTCACCATGAAGATTATTTATGCATTTATTTTAACCCGTATCACGGTAATTTTTATTTCACCGCTATTTCCTTTCCCACATTTTTATTTTTGTGACGTTTGACATTCCCAAATGATAAAACATAAGGGTTTCACTCGATTCCTCACCCGAGCTCTCTCCTGAACCTTCTCATCCTTGCAATCCTTCTCTCCTTCTCTCTCGCCCAAATATTCTATGGATTCCAAGGATGAAGTGTCCATCTTCACCCTCATATGAGAAGCGCCACACTATGAAACAGAAGAGGACACCAAAGCTTGCACCCGAAGGACCCATGAATCCTAACCTAGTAAGTCGTATTGTTGATCCTAAGAAGTAAATATGCCTTGAGTGGATTTTTTCCAGCAAGTCTTTAGTCCTGAAAGTATAAAGAGAACAAGGATGGATCTAATGGTTCTCTAGACATGAGAGAACTATTTACCCAAGGTTGGTATCTCAGTTCTATCAGTATGTAATGTTTTCCATTTATGTTGGAGAAACTTTTATAGTGACAAGTTAGATCAATGGTCAAAAATGCACTTTCTCTTTGAGGATTTGGGCTGCATTCCTAAGGATTTCTCATGAAGTGATTTGTGATGATTTCCAAATAGACCCTCCTCCTATAACCAAAATCTTTGACCTAGATAATTCCATGGAAATTCTAACTGGAAATGTCACCAAAAGAAGGGTCATAGTATCTGAATTGGATGGGGAGACTAGGCTGATGTTTAAGTTTCTTCAAAATTTGATTAGCCCAAAGAAAGGAGACTTTTCTGTTTTGAAGTATCATGATGTATTTATGATTCATCTGATGAAGAATGGCCATGATATTAATCTGTGAAAATATATCATTCACCACATGTGTGAATTGATTAAGGTCACTTCCAAATCCACTTCCCTATTTTACTCAAGGATGATTTCGGATATGTTAGTTTCCAGGGGAGTAGTTGGACTAAATGAAGAAATACTTGTGGATTTTGAGTACTGTTTATCCAATCCTACCATTAAAAGATGAAGATAAATTGGAACCCCTGGAAGAAGCAGTGGGTTGAAGATAATGAAAATTTTTATGAAAATTTCAATCCTGTGGAATATCCTACAAGGCCTAAAAACATTATTGATCCTCATTTGTATTCATAAGTGGAAGAAGAAGAAGAAGAGTCGGCTAGAGTATCTCATAGATAAGAGGATGAAATACCTCATGAGGAAGCAGCTCCTTTTGAGAAAGAAAGGACTGATGTTCCTGATGTAGTTTCAAGAGAAGAAGTTGTTGTTGAGACGGAAAGAACTGTTGTTCCTTCTGTTGTGCTTGAAGAAGTACCTCATGCCCATTTTAATCAGGAAACCCAATATGAAGCTACAAGAGAGTTAGTTGTTTCTAAATCTAAGCAGCAAGCCATGGAAGAGACATATACTGTTGTAGAAGAACTCCCTGCAATGGAAGAAGAAAAACTAGAAGATCTTCCTGTTGAAAATGAATCAAGTATGGAAGCTCTACCTGAGTAACAATCTATTCCAGAGTACATACCCTCTACTAAAGAAAGGATGGAAATTTACTTTCAGTTGGAAAGGTAGGAAATGGCTGAGGAGATTAGAGATGATCCTATGAAGAAGATTTGAATGTTTTTAGAGAGACTGTCTTAGCTGGAGTTGAGAATATTATGTCCTCCCAACCTCGTCCTTTGACTCAACTAAGTCAGGAAGATGCCTCGATTCTTTTGGAAAATATTATTCCGCACATTCATCATAGGATGATCCATGAAATTCAATAAGTAAGGGTTGAAAACATATTTCTTAGTGTTGATGTTGAAACTTTGAAAATTATGGTAGTAGACATGCAGAATGAACTGTCTTCAAGATCAGAGCCTGCTCCTGCTCATGTACTTGTTGCTGCTTCTCCTGAACCTACTATTTCCAACATTTCTCAAGACATTGTGTCCCAAATGCATCCCTATATGTTATATTTTGATAAAAATATTGGTGAAAGGAACACTCAGATGTTGCACTGAATGAGAGAGATAATGGAGAACTTGAATAAGATTACAGATGAATACCCTGGATGTCTTCAAAAGGTATTTAAATAGCTCAAAGATCTTACCGTAGTTGTCAAGGCCTCTCCTTCCTCTGTTCAGACCTCCACAACTTCTTTGGATGATTCTCTGCTCAGATCTTTAATCAAATAAGAAATTCAGAATGCCTTAAGTAATTTTGATCTGTCACCATTATCTGAAGTTGCAAAGAACAGTGATAAAGCACTTGACCTGATTCGAATTCATGCTAAGATTCCCCGTGAGGCTCAATAGGAGATCATTAAGAAGATAAATTTATATATCACTCATATTTTCTCCAAATCTGATATGACAAATCACTTTATGTATCTTGTGGAAAATTTAAAGATACCTTCTGTGACTCAGGCTTTCAAAACTCAAGTTCAGAAGCTTACTGAGTTCACCAGATTATTGGACAAATTCATAGAGAATAAATATGATTTTGAAAAGGCTATGCAATATGAAGGAGAAATTATCACAGACTTCATCAACCTTCTAAATCCCTATATCCATGTCCAATGTACTGCAATTGTTTCTCCTGAAGCTGCTCCACTCAGACCTAGACTGCCTGCCTTAGCCTCCACTGCCATGTCAGTTAGCCAAGCTCTAACTCAGATCAGGCCAGTCATTCTTGATTAGCCAGAGACTCGATCTTCTACAGCTCCATGTTTGGCTCCCTTTATGTTTGAAGGTCTACCTTTACCTTCTTTTTCTACCACCTCTATTCCTTCTTCCAAATCAACAACTGAAAAAGGAAAAGAGAATTCCAATCCCTGAAGAAGCCCAGTGACTACTTTCTTTTTGATAAGGATTTTTTTATTGTTTGTATTTCTACTATATGTTGTATTATGAACATTTTTTATGCAATATACACTATTTTTCCCTGTATGTTTTTACTTTTTGATAATCCCAAAAGGGGGAGAAAAATTATTCTCAGTTATGTGTTATTCTATAAAATGTTTTTCTATATGTTATATTGTCTATAGTTGCATATCACTTATACTTTACTTGTATATGATTTGTGATCATCAAAAAGGGGGATATTGTTGGATATCTCATGTATTAATCATGTTTTAATGGTCACAAATCTCATTACTATTTACAAATATCTTTACTGTTTACTAATATCTTTAATGTTTACTAATCTCCTTACTGTTTACAAATCTCCTTATTCTTTAAAAATATCCTTACTGTTTACAAGTCTCTTTACTGTTTACAAATCTTATTACTGATCAAAAATCTCACATATCTTATTAATAATGTGTATTTATGTTTCAAGTTATCTTATACTTTATAATGGTTAAGCTCAATCCATTTTATGAATATTAATGTTTAAGTCTAAATACAGTTATTTGTCTAAGTACAAGACATCGTGAAGCTTGACACAGTATGTCAGACACTGTGAGAAAGAAGCAAACACCGCGAATAGAAACACTGAAGCTGACACCGTGAAGCCTAAGTCTCAGACACCGTGACCAATGAGACACCGTGACCATGAGACACTGTGACATTGTAAGACGGACACAGTGAGTCAGATACTATGAAGCACATACCGTGAAAGACATACCGTGAAGTACATACCCTGAAAGACTACTGTGAAGCACATACCATGAATGACATACCGTGAAGCACATACTGTGAAATACATACCATGAAGCACATACCATGAAAGACATACCGTGAAGGAGACACCATTTTCATAACTAGTGTGACACGATTTCATAACCTTTTTTTCAATATTATTTAAATATTACTAAAGGTCATATTTGATATTTTTAATGCAATTAATGATATTTAAATATAGTTGTTGTTCTGTCAGAAAATCGTACCTCATACCTATAAAAAAAAGATCATTCTATTGCTGTAGCTCGGGGAATATAAGGAAGATTGAGCTATAGTAGAGAAAATGAAGAACATACGTATGCGAGCAAGAAACACGAGTGCACTGTACTGAACAGAACACCAATCCTGAGCTTGACCACGAAGAAGAGATTCCAAGATCATCAAAGAAAGCATTCTCTCATACAAGAAATCTGACACTACTGAAGAACACATGAAATACATAACATCTTCACTTGTGAAGAACACTATGTTGAACCACGACACTATTTTTTAATAGAAAAACCATAGAAGAAATCAGACGCATTTTTGCTGAATCCAAGGAGTCCGGAGTTGCACTGCTAATCACTGGAGAATTCTAAACTCTTATCTACTCTCTAAGTGATTCATTATTTACCTTCAAGCAGTGCGTGTACCCTGTTTATTTTACACACACATTGTCTTACGTGCTGAACTGTAGGATACTAAATCTGCATTCCAAAATTTCTACACCTTCTTGTGTCCCACTGTGGATTGTGGTAGAGGTCAAGTGAGACCTGGACAACTTGTGTGTTGTTGACTTGTTTTCCCACGAATAAATGTGGTAGAGGTCTGAGTACTTGGACAGCTTGTAAACTGTTGTTAACCCCGATCCAGGGTGTGGATCAAATTTATATATAAATTTGAGAGGACTAAGTCTCAGCTTGAGACTGAACCTCTTGATTATATCTGCTATGAATTTTAGTTTAAGTTTAAAGTATACAATATCTAATTTATTTTCCACTACTGTTACTTTGAAATATACAACTATTTTAAAGTTACTTTGATAGTTAATCTAGCAAGTTTTTGTATGTTTTGCAAAGTATTAGGTTAGTTTCAAAAGTTAAATAATCCTCTAGATTAGATTAACTGAGAACTAATACATCTTTGAGAACCTAACTGACCCATTACTATAGTAAAAATTCACTACAGATTATCTTGTTATTCAATTTGGGGGATTTGAATAGAAATATTTATAACAGAAATTTTTATTGGAACTCAATTCACCCCCCTCTTGAGTGTCCACTCCGACCAACACTAATATATTTCATAAATGAATCCATGATCTCTTATCTATAGTATAATGATAAAACAAACATTATTTCTCTTTTTTGAGAATTTTTCATTTATTTTTAAGTAAAATATCTATTTCTAAATCAAATGATACATTTTGGGTCACTCTGACCACACAATGCATCAAAATAACATTTGATTTATTACTATATTTTATAATTGAATAGATTATATTTTTCAAAGAGATTTATGACAACGAAAGTAAATTTTCTTATATTTGACCTTGTGATGCGTATATTTAACTAAAATATATCTTTTAAGTGAAAAACATGCATTTCTATCCATTCTGACCACATGAAGAAAAAAATAATATACAGTTTATTCTTACATTTTAGAATAATATATAATATTACTAACATAGAGTATAATTAAAAAATATGGATACTTTCTAAAATTATATCATTTGATGTAAAAAAACCCAAGATTTTATACTATATTTCCCTTTAAATAAATTTTATTTTTTAGATAGCATGTGTTACATTCAACATCGAGTTGAAATGAATTGTGACACACTATTAAAATATTCAAACTTGACTGTTATAAAATAGAAATTAAAATTAGTGGTATGAATTATAAAAGCCACCTTTAGAATATTTTTAATAAATATTTTAGATAAATTAAATATAGTGTTAAATAAGTACTCAAATTTTAGTAAAACTTTCACATGCTTCAAAAATATTTTTTTCATTAAAAATGTTTTTATTGATTTTTGGGAGAAGATAATATAATTAATTTATAAAAAAAATTATAAATTTTTTTGAAACAAATAATCTTCATCTTTAATATCATTACGTTAAAATTAACTTATGGTAAAATTTTGGGATTTTCATAAAATATTGATTTTTAGTGAATAGTGAAAAATACTGATTTTTGTAAAACCGTCATTTATTTTCTTTGAAAACAACCCTGAATATTTTTAATCCTAAATTAATATAGGTATAATTTTGTTCTAATATAATATAATTAATTAAATATAAATCCCTAATATACATGATCTTGGTATAAAAATACGTCTAGACTTAGAAAGGTATTATTTTTTGGAAAACTATTTTTCTTCATGCTTTGTAGGTCGCATATAAAATGAATTTATTCAACTTATAGAGATTTAATTTTTAAAATAAATTACATATTTGGAATCATAATTTTTAATATTATTTGATGTTTTTAAATTATTTTTAGGTCATAAGGAATTGTAAAAAAACCAAAATTTATCGTTGTAGTAAAAGGGTAAATCAGGTTAACCACGGTTAAAACTAAGTGATAAATGAAACATTTATCATCATAAATATAATTAGATGAATATATTAATATCCTTATCACATTTTTATTTATATTTAATTTTTTATGGGATACTTATTGAGGAAATTTGCAGATATATTTTTTTAATTAAAGAAAAATCAAAAAAATTACTTTCTTACCATTAAATATCTCTTATGAGTTCACATAGGGATGAGAGATAGTTTTTAATGAATATTAGTTATAATTTTGATAATAATGAAATTATTTTAATGTTGGTAATTTATTTATAACTATTAGTAATTATATAATTACCATAAATTCTTACGCAACACCCACATAATATTTCATTAATTCATATAAAAATAAAATAAATGATTTTGAAAATAATAAAAGTAATATATTTTAGTGATTTATAGTATGAAATGATTTTTATATATATCATATTAGTGATTTTTTAAATTTATATATTTAAATTCACCTTTGTAATTTTGTATTTGAAGTAAAATTAAATGGATAGTGTTAAAAACAACATTAATGATATTTTATAATAAATAATATTTTATTCAATGTTTTAAAATTATAAAAAACACTCTTCTACATAAACTGACCAGTTTAGGCTTATGATTCATTTATGTCACAATTTTCCTTTTATAGTAAATATCTAAACCCGTAAAGTGTAAAAACACCATTATCATGGTAATTTTAAAAAAGTTTTTATGTGGGCTAAAATAAGAAGATCAGGGTAAATAAAATTTAAACATGTAAAAAAATATTACATGATATGATTTAAATATATAATAATCATATATTATAATTATATCAGTTTTCTTAATTTGAAAATGAAAATTAATTTATATTAATTTAATATTTTATGAAATTCTAAAAGTTCCTCTCCCTTCACTTATAAAAGGGAACCTACTCTCCTCTTTTATTCATACATAAAAAGGTTTATAGTTCAACCAACACCTACCAAAATCCCTTCCTTACTTACATTAAAAAATTTTAGAGGCCTTGTATTAATTATAAGACCTTCCTATGAAGGCTTTTCGTATAAACCTAAAGTGGTTGTCTGAAGATCAAGTATAATTCTTAACCAAGAGTTTTTGTTTTATTTCTCATTACACCCCCTTAAAATAATATTCTTGCATGATGATATAATAACATTAGTATATGTTGGTTGGATTAGATTATTAAATGGGGGGGTGAATTAAGGAACTATAAAAATTTCTATTAATATTTATTCTTTGAGAATTTCACCCAATAAAAAACAATAATCAATGCCAGTTTGTAGTGAATTTATAAAAGTAATGAATGTTCAATTAATTTCTCAGAAGAATGATTAGTTTTCACATATACTAATCTAAATATTAGTCTAAAATTTGAATCATATGTACTGGTTTAAAAAAGATATAAATACTTGCTAAACTAACTATCAATGTTGAATTCAGTTTTATATAAAATGCAATAAACACCAAAAAAACTAAAAGGCTAGGGCACATCGTATAAATAAGAGGTTCAGTATCAAGATGAGACTTAGTCCTATCCAATTTTTTATCACCATCCACTAAGTATTTTATATTAATAAACATGTTGAGCCACACCGTAGATCAGGGTTCACAACAGCACACAAGGTTGTCCAGGTCACACCTGACCTCTACCAAGTTATTTGTGGAAAAAACAACAAACAAGTCACACTTGATCTCTTCCAATATTCTACGTGGGATAGAAGAATAATATGAGTGAGATTATGGATATCAAGTATCCTTTAGTAAAGGAAAGCAGACAGTGTGTGTGAGAGACAGATACACACACTGCTCGAAGATGTAAACAAAAGAACAAAACATAGACATAGATATAGAATAGAGTTTACATATCTCTGTGTGTTATGCAGTGATGATATGGACTAGATTGAAGTAGTGGAAATGATATTTGATTTTTATTCTGGAAGTTGACATCAGAACAGAGTATCGTAGCCCTTGTACTCTAACTTCTAGGTGTGAAAAGTTCATCACTTCAATGTTAGGATGTTCAGATAAATTCAGCAGGTTAATGCTTGTCTTATTGATATTCTTATGTATTCAAGCTTCACGTTCTTGAGATTTTGAAGTCAGATTAAAGAGTTGTAAGAGATTTCATTTCTTCTTCTAATTTCACTTTTCAACACATTATCCTAGTCTGTCTCTCTGTTATCACAAGGTTTATATTGTAATCCTTTTATACTTCATGGTCCAGCGGGCATGAAGATCTTCCCACATGCATGTACCTCGTGATGTCTACGAATAGTCCTATAGACAACATTAAATAATGTCAAAAACATTAATTTGTCTAAATATGACCGTTAGATATAAATTTGAATAAATAAATTTAAAGATAGTTTTTATGACTATCGGTGAGTCATAAGTATCGGTGACTTAATTGCATCGGTGGCCCAACATCGGTGACTCCGAGTATCAATGACTTGTTTCCATCGATATCAGTGACTCAATATATCAGTGATTCATTTGTTCTATCGGTATGCTGGGGCATTGGTGGGTCATCATTGGTGACTCATTTTGTACTATCGGTGTGTCGTCTATCGGTGAGTCGATCATCGGTGTGTCATCTATTGGTGAGTCAATCATCGTTGTGTCATCCATCAGTGAGTCGATCAATGGTGTGTCGTCCATCGATGAGTCGATCACCAGTGTGTTGTTCATTGGTGACTCAATCATTAGTGTGTTGTCCATCGGGGATTTGATCATCGGTGTGTCGTCCATCGATGAGTCTTTCATCAGTGACTTGTTCATCAGTGACTCGTTCATGAACTATCTGTTCAAGGGACTCCAAAAAACTTATAAAGGTTGTCCTTACATAGAACACTTCCAGATTAAGTGACATCCATAAATACATGTAAATATTCACTTGTAAACATATTAAAGCCTAAATAATCATTGTTTTTTGACTCATTGAAATTTATTGTAGATTATGATATAATTGATTTACATAGATATATTCAATGACATGGTAGAGTTTATTTATTACGTAATATAATAATTAATAGGATCTATTGATTAACATGATTTTTGATTATGAAAAACACGATATCATAGAGGCTCCAACAGTATATTTCATATAATTAGATATTATTATATTAATTTCACAACCTTTATCCATGTCCTCTTCCATAAAATGGAAAACGAAACCATCCTCCATGTGTACGGAGGACAACCCCCTCAGGAACCGATGAAATTCATTTTCCATCATAAACTCTCACAATTGTTCATGATGATGGATTTAATATATATATATATATATATGATAAAAATGACACATTTATAATTTTTTAAAATTAATATATCATATATATTATTACCTTTTCATTCATTGAATGTGGATTGTGTCGCCCATTCATACATGTTGATTACCGCCTCCATGAAGTGATGTTTTTGTTTTTTCATTAAAGCATCACATATATGGAATATATAAGTATATTTTAAGAAGAAATATTATATTTACTATATAATTATCATTATATAAAGAGAAATAACAATTAACTTCTTTCCATCATAGTCATTCAAGAATGAAAATTTTACTCACGCGTGCGTATGACCAACCATCTCGATGATTGTTACATATCACATTTTTCATATCCATATTTCATTATTTGTTTTAAAAGTATAATTTATATATAAAAAGTACAATTCTTTAATGAGTATTGATTTTTATATTATGGAATAATGGCCTCTTTTACAAAATTTAATCTACTAAAGTCATTTTGGATATATGAAACGAATACAGTCAAAGCATCCAATGTGAACTCAATTAATTAAGTATTTAATTATAAAATTGTAATAAATAAAATAAAAGGATTAATAAACATGAAAAAGGTTATTAATAATTTAAATAATTAACACAATTTTATTATTTAGGATGATAATTAATGTATGTGATGAGTCGGACCTGAGGTAAGGGATTTTATCTTAATGTTTCCTTCATTGAGGAATAATTTAATGGTATACACCTATTTTCTTTTATAATATGTATAAACTGATCTTTTTCACATTATATCATGGATACATAATAACTAATGGAAATTTAAGTTTCAATTAAATTATTTTGAACATGGGTGCTTTACATGAAATTTACCAAGTGGTAAGAGTTTTTAAAACTCAATTTCATTTCATTGGGTTAAATTACTTATTCATTGTCTTTGATATGATAAGATTATGTGTGTAATAAAATATTATTATTTTATTTCGTATTTCAAATTTTCAAATTTAGATTTACATTTTAAATAAATAATTACCTCATTTATTAATTCTCACATAAATTATTTGATCTTTGTAAGGGATTTCATTTTAATTTCCATTCCATTGAGATATATTTGATATTATGCCCCAATTTAATTTTATGTTGTGTATATGTTGAAAATTTGATATATTTAACATGAATATATATTTATTCATGATTATTGATATTTAAGTTCAATTTTATTCTTTCAATGGGTTACAATTTAAAAGTTACCAAAGTTTTAAGGATTTATTTTCTTATCCATATGATATTTAAAGAGTTTCCATATTTAATTCCAAATTTTTCTTTTTTTTATCTTGAATCATGAAAGGAACTGTTTAAAAGAAAAATAGATTTTATTTTATTTATAATTAGATATTTTTTCTTTAATGACTATATTTTTCAAAAAAAAAATTACAAAAGTCCTTTTTATTCATAAAATGATTTATTAGGTAAATTTTAAGAAATAATTGACTATTTACGTTGTTTGAAAGTAATATTTATAATTTATTACATAAAATGATGATTTTAAACCATTTTTTATAAAAACTAAAAATGAGTGTTTTCATTTTAATATATGCAGTGTTAATGGAATTTCCCACTACCATAACCATTTTACATCATTTATTTTATTATATAAAATTTATATTATTTTTCAAAAGGAAAATATTTATGAAAAAATATTTAAAATTTTTTCTTTAAATTTCTTCAATTCTTAAAATTACTTTATTTTTCTATAAAAATATACTTTCTTGATGAATTGACTGTCATGTTTTATTTCTTGATTAATTGGTGGTTATTAAACTTCTCTAGAATCATTCACTTTAATTTTATCATTGAATATTAAATTTATATTAAAAATAAATCATATTTATAAGATGTATTTTACTAGTTCTTAAACCATATAACATGTATACATATGATGCTTTACTTTGAAAGTTATTTGATTGAATGGGGAATCCATGATATTCTATATTGTTTACTCAATTACAATATTTATTTATAAAGAATATTGTTTATGAATTGAGTTGATCATTCAATATATTTATAATGAATTGGAAATGAAATTATAGGTGGGCATAAAATTATATATCCCCTTGATGCATCAACAGGTCTCATGAGAAAAATCAATAAGCTAGTATTAAGTTGGTTTCTATTGTATTCTTACCCATTAATTATACTTTCTTGCAACAAGGTTTTGATGGTAGGGATATCATGTTGTCTAAAATCATGATATCCAGTATTAATAATATCATTAATTGAGAATTTATTTAATATTATCCATGATATTACTTTATCGATATTATCCATAGATTCATTTCATGATAAATTTATTGATTAACTATAAATTTTTCCAGTAATTTACCTTTCTATATTTATTATGCCTTATTTACGCATGATAGCTAATATTGGATATACACCTTAAAAATTATTAGAGATAACATGTTATTTTATCATTTCCTGGGGATATAAAGAGGGAATATTTGAATGAGTTAAAGGATGTAGAATATTTACTTTCACTAGGTTTTGTTTTTATTGTTTCAAATATAATGTGGGAATAAATTATTTATCTAGTTTACCAAAAATAATAAACAATTTGGTCCTTTGAGATGTGATCTCTTATTTCTTATTATAATGTAATAATTTACCCACTGGATATGGGATATTAGGTTCTGGGATGTTATAGTTGGTATCAGAGAAAGTTTAGTAGAAAAATGGAAAACTAAATTTAGAAAAATATGGATTAAGGAACATAACCTAAGAATGACTTTGAAGATAAATTTAATTATAGTATGGAATCCTAAAATTATAGCAAGGTAGATGTTTTTTGGTTTTCATGGAAATATATCCCTTTCAATATACATGTGGATGTGGTTTTGGAATAGATGCATATAGGGGTAATAACCCTAAAAAGTGTTGGTCAAGTATATATTGGCCATATTTCGGGAGTACGGTGAGTGTCCCCTTATTATGAACCTAGTTTGACATTCCTGGGGATATTCTTGGGTTAATTCAAATTTTCTCTATAAACCATTATGATTAATAAGAGAATAGAACCTATTAAAACCTTTAATATATCCTAGTAATATGGGATAAACCTAAAGTATCATGGGATGATAAATATAAGGTTGATCATATGTTCAAAGGCATAAATACCCATTTCGATATTCTGTATGATGGGAAATTAAAATGATTAATGATATTTTGGGATATGTTTATATGAACAAAACACTTTGGTTTAGTATGTGTTTGAGTGAAAATGTTACATCAAGGCTAATGCTTTTAATTTTATAGAAATAAGTTTTAAGGTATTGATAAAATTGAGGGTTTATATAATCTTTAATGATGAGGTAATTAAGGGTTATTATATTTTGGGAACATATGTTTCATAATATAGATAACTACTTGATTAAAAATTGATTTGATGATTAATTATATTTATAAGATTGTTAGTAATATTTTTTTGGGAATGTTATATGAATTATATTTATATATTTTTAGAAAAAGAAAAATCCATGTGTCGAATGAAAACTTATCGCATCAAGTAATGCTATCAGTCTTGAACCCACAATCAATGGGTGACAAGGGTGAAATGTTTACACCTATCCTATGTGATGTTCTATGTTTTTACTTAAATGGTTTGATAGATAAATATTAACTGGATTTTGGGAAACATAGTACATGATCAATTTTTTTCAAATTTTATTATGTTTTTGTGATTAATGATATTTAAACATACATTTTATTTTTTTTGGTATATATAACCACTAAGTTTAACATAATGTATTATTTAGGAAGAATAGTATTACATTTTGGATATGTAAGATGAATGATATGAGATAAACATTGAGGTTAAAACATTCTTTTATGTTGAGTATAAAGAGGTTATTTTGGATATATAGTCTTTTATTTAAGTAATGATATATGTTAAACCTTTGGTTTTAATATTGAATTTTAGAGATTAATGTATTATTTCATTATAATAATGATTATTAATTTTGGGTATTATCTTAAATTATGCATGCTATATAGATTTTATTAACGATATGAGGAATAGTTTTTAATTATTTAATGGATTATTTGATCCATTAAAAGTATATTTTATCTCTTTAGGAAAAAATCATCTCAAATACTCATCGTATGGAAAAATTATGGGATCATGGTGGAAATTTATTAAAGCATGAAATTATACATATCAAGTAAGTATTCTACCTTTATGTTTTATTCAAGATGATAAAGGAATTCCTAAATTTTTTATTTTTTAGTATTCTATTACATGTATAGATTTTAAATTCACAGAAATTATTTTCTTATATAAGAACTAGACTATTTTATATTTCATTTTTCTTTTTTTATTTCCACTTTTTCTAAATATAAGCTTCAGTATCCCTAGGATTTATTTAAGTTTTCAAAAAAGGATATACCTTTAATGATTAAAATAATATTTTGAGGGAACAATTTAATTAAGTGGTTAGAATCCAATACCATGAGATTTAGAATATATTTCTCTTTAAAAAAAAATTATTTCTTAGATAAATTGTGTTACATGCAACACCAAGTTTAAAAGAATTGTCATATACTATTAAAATATTTAAATTCCTTCATTATATCCTCATCATTTAAATTAGTGTTATAAATTGTAATACAAATTTTTTGATAAATTTTTCATAAATATTTTAGATAAATTATTTATATTGTTAAATAATTACTCATTTTTTTTAAAGTCTTTAGATGCTACAAAAATATATTTTTCCTTAAAAATATTTTTACTGATTTTTGTGAGAAAATAATATAATTAATTTCAAATTATTTTGGAAATTTTATTTTATAAATTGAACATAATTTTTTAAATCATCATGTCAAGATTATCTTATGCTGAAGTTTTGGGTTTTTTGGAAAATATTTCTTTTTCAGTGAATAGTGAAAAATACTGATTTTTATAAAATTACCATTTATTTTCCTTGAAAAAGCACTATAATATTTTAAATTTTATCCAAAATTAATATAATACTCCTTTAGTTAAAAAAATATAATTAATTACATATGAATCAACATTACTCATGATCTTGAAATAAAAATACTTTTAAACATAAAGGGATTTTTTTCAGAAAATGTTTTTCATTGAGCATTTTGGGATACTTATAATGTGAATTTATACCACATATAGGGATTTAATTGGGTAAAATGAATTCCATATTTTTAATCATCAAAATTAATATTATTTTATAATTTTATCTTGACTTTTAGTCATAGTGAATAGTTAAAATAGTGAAAATTCATCAGTGAGGTAAAAAGATAAATCCAGTTAACCTATAATAAAACTATGTAGTAATACCATCATTTTTCAGCTTCAAAATTATTGGATGACATTACTTAAAATTTTATCACCTTATTCTTGATATTTATTTTTTATGGGGTACTTTTCATGAAAAATTACCTATATAATATTTTAAGTAAGGAAAAATACAAAATGTCACTTTTTTTACTTTTAAATATATCTTATGTTTCCACCTAGTGAACAAAGAATTTTGTGAACAAATATTAATTACTATCTTTAGAATAATTAAATCTCTTTCATGATGGTAATTTATTTCAAAATATTACTTATTATATAATTATGTTAAATTCTTTCACTACACTAACACACTATTTCATTAAATAATTGGAAAATAAAATATATTATTTTGAGAATATTAAGAGTAATATAATTTGAGTGAGTAATTTTTTTTCTTGCAAGATATTTTTTATAAAATAAATCATTATGGTCCACATTCATCTCTAACCACTACGAAAGAAAATTGGGAAGTAGAAAGGGGACCACCTCAAGACATTGGTTCCGGATTTATAAACATATACATGTGTTACAAAATCATTTTAAATGGATTGTGTGTCATGTCCATATTATGTTATGTAATGATGACTGAGTCGGTTTAGTAATCATTTTTCCTGGTTGCCTAACCATAGAAATCAAATTCTTATAGGCTAAAAAATTCAAATCATTCATTCTTTCCATCCTCAATTGTTAGTAATTGGAGATCATCAATATCATCATCATTAATGGAGGACCATATAAACTTATTTTCATGGGTTCAGTGTGTTGGGAATTATCAACTAGAGGTTATTGCATAGTGACTCGAGTACACGTCATTCAGTATGGGTGGAACAAAACCATATGGTGTAATAACAATCCCCTGAGTATAATTTTCTTGTGTGTAATCTCTGTAATTAATCCATTATAATATATTATCATGATAGAAGAATGGGTGTCATGATGAAATTTAACTATTTATGTTGTATGAATCATAAAGAGTAATTAACCGAACATTTCTTTTTCGAGAGTGATTCTATGAAAGCAGTCTGGAGTAGCCTTAGAGAGTTTATCAGGGTGGGGTAAGAGTATGAAACTAGGTATCTTTTTATCAGGCTCAGTTTATGGGAATATAGAATAATTACTAGGAATAGAAGGTGAGGGCGCTACTACTTGTGATAGGAAGTAAGAGTATTTGGAGTGTGAAAAATCATAACTGGCATGGTGGTATGATGAGTTCACATCTCAGAACAGTTGTTAAAATTATAAGTATCATGGAAGATCTTGTACCTCTTGTGAAAAAATAGAGTTTCACTATCATTATGAATGATAATGGATATCACCCCTTCACCTTACAATTCTCATAATCACATTGGATAAGATAGATGTGTTAGTTGGGTTACTCCAAGGAATGGATTGAAACTGAATGTTGATGTTTCAGGTATTTTAGGGCTCATGTGAGAGGGAGGTTGTTAGGATGGTATGACTCTGAGTATGATATACTCTGTGATACCAAACGTAGGATCTAAATAATACAAGAGGGGGGGGGTTGAATTTTAACTTTTAAAAATTCCTTTAGGATATTTTAGAATGGTTATGTCTAACAAAGTTAAACAAGATAATTCACAAGACCACTATGAGTATTAAAGACTTGATAGATTCTGAAATAGTGATTCAGGAAAGGAAACTTAACAAAAGTTTACACCGGCTAAGATTCTACCGTAAAGCATATAGAATCTAACTAAATCAGAGTATAAGTAAGGAAGTATAAGAAAGTTAAACTTTCCTTAACAATACAAAAGGCAGTAAAAAAACATGTAGTAAAACTACAATTAATCAAACAATAACTCTTTTAACCCAATGATTAAGGTATCCAACAACCTTGGATAACGGTAAGCCCTCGATACAAAGATTGGAGTTTGTCTTTCTATCCCTGCAAGCCCTCAACTATCAGGTAGTCGACACCTCTGTCTTCCTTAGCAAGGAAGCCCTCAACATCAAGGTGTTGGAACCTCTGTCTACCAATCCCCGGAAGTCCTCGATTGTACATAGCAACAATCGGAGTCACACGAAGCAAGTCTGCACAAGGAAAAGTTTGAACAAGCTATTTAAACATTCTGCACAAAGCTTTGAGAGTTGATAAGAACCTCTCTCTCTCTCTATAAATCACTTCAATAGTATGTTAGCAAAGATCTCAAAGATGTGTCAAAGTTTCGTATCGAGCTCATTCAAATGAGCTCATATTTATAGGCTAAACTCCAACGGTCGTCTCCCTCCTCTAACAGTCATATTTCTCCTTGAATTTCAGAGGGTCCTATACACGTATCACTCAACCAATGGTTAGTTAATAAATGAAAGCACGACATCATTTTGTAATGAAATAAGTGTAAGCATAATCAAAAATGAAGTTTGGAATGCAGGAAAATAATAGTTTGGAGTCTAACCAAAATGGAATTTAGAGTCTATAATAAAGATATATTTGGATTCTGTTTTATAGGAATTCGGAACCTGAATTATGTAGAAATCCAGAGTCTGAATTTCTAAGAAAATTCAGAGTCTCGTTTTACCAGAATTCAGAATATTAACTTAATGAGTTCAGAGTCAAACTAGTAGAAGTCCGGAGTCAAACTCATAGAATTTCAGAGTCGAAGTCTTAGAAGTTTGGAGTCGAACTAGTAGGAGTTCAGAGTCTAACTAGTAAGAGTTCAGAGTCTAACTAGTAAGAGTTCATAGTCGAACTCATAGAAGTTTGGATTCTAACTCATTAAAGTTTGTATCCAAAATTCGGAGTTGAACTTTATGAGAGTTTGTATGCAGAATTCGGAGTCGAACTTTATGAGAGTTCATATCCAGAATTCGGAGTGGAACTTTATTAAAGTTTGTATCTAGAATTCGGAGTGGAACTTCATTTGAGTTCATATCCAGAATTCAGAGTAGAACTTCATTAGAGTTTGTATCTAGAATTCAGATCCTAGAAACAGAATGCTTCATATCTAAGTATTATATGATTTTGAGGTTTTAGATATGAATCTGATTTTTATACTTAGGAAAAATATTGATATGATCAATGAAAACATGGTAGGGGTAAATTCCTTTGGGAAGTAAATTTCCTTATAGAAGTAAAATATATATTTACTTAAGTATATGGTGTTTGTGATTTTCAAAACAATAAGGAATGGAAAAGTCATAAGGAAAACCTTATTGACTCAACAATCTCCCCCTTTTTGGAAAACACAAATAACGTTTCGAAAAATAAATAAAAGGTCTTAGAAAAATTTCTTTAGACTTTGAAATTAAAACTTATCTCCCTTTGTTCATAGATGATGATGAATTCAACTAACTCCCCCTTAGGATTAGGAACACTAAAAATTGTGTTCTGAATTTCCAGAATGCAGTTTTCATTATCATGGGAATGAAAAACTTCGTAATGGGGAACGCCCCCTTACTTAAGGATAGTTATTGACTTAGAAATTTTTCCTTCTCTTTCTTTTGAGTAGTTCTTTTTCCTTCTCCCCCTTTGTGATTTTCAAAAAGAATTTAAGGGAATGGAAAAAACGATAAAGTACCTGAAACATTAATAAAGACAACAAACAACACAAGAAACTAGAGATTTCATTAGAGTTGAAAGAATTTTTACCACAAGAATCATTACAACAACAAAAATGGATTTGTCCATTTGACCACCTTTTCCTTGGGGATTAACTTCTTCAACAATGCTTCCAGCTTCTTCATGTCTTTCTGGTCCTCCTCAGCTTGCTTCTCCGGAGCTTTTATTTTTTCATCTTGAGATTTCAGGACCTCTGCATGAGCCTTTATGGCCTCTTCTTGCTTCTTTAGTAGCATATCTTTCTTTTCCAGCTTCTCTTCAAACTCAATCCAGAAATATCTTTCCCCTTTCTAGTTTTGAGCAACCGAGTTAAGATTTCCATTCAAATCCCTCACCTGTTGATTCTGATAATTTTTCTCGAGGGTCAGCTTATCCTAGAGATTCTTAATCTTGGCATCCTCGGTATCAAAAGCATCTTTTACATCATTCTGAAAATTATCAAACTCATCCAAGTCGTCATCACCTTTTTTGACCATGGATTTTTTTTTGCTGAAATATTTTATGTGAACATCATAATTGATAAGGAAGTTTCTATGATCAGCCTTAATCTTCACATATTTGTTCATCACCATGGATAAGGATTATAATTTATGATTTAGGCTATGTTGAAGCATCTGACATCTAGTGTTTATGGTGGGAAAGATAAGAATGGTGTCCACCAATTTCTTCAAAGATTCAACAACAAAATCATAACCCAGTGCTGATGATTCAGAATCAGACAGCTTGCTTGGGGATTGTTCTTCTTCAATTTCCACCAGCATTCTTCTAGAAGAACCAATAATTTATTTCTTCCTAATTATATCTTTTTTTGGGGTGTACATAATCACTTGATTCCCCTAATAAACATTCGGAACTGCCTCATCAAGAGATTCTTCCTCGCTTTCAGATACTTGAACAATCTTATCCTCATCTGGTTTCTCCTTCTCTGCCCCTTCTTCAAGATAATGCTTTTCATAGCGTACTTCCTCAGATGATTCTTTCTATTTTTCTTATTCCTTGTCTTCATATTCCTTACCTTCTTCCTCGACTCCCTTTCCCAGAGTGACTAGCTTTGAGGACTTGGCCTCAGAAGTTCAGAGTGGTATTTTTTATGATGGGTCTGCCTTTTCTTGATATTCTTCTACTTGTTTAATCAATTCATATAGATCACCACTTCCTTCCTCTACTTATTCTTCTTCTTCTTCTACTTCCTCCTCTTCTTCTTCTCTTTCAACCACTTATTCTTCTATATCATTAATAACTTCTTTCTGTACTACTTCAACAACCTCTTTCCCTTTATACTTTTCTAGAGTTAAGTAGTTCTTTCCAGGGTTCTCCGGTAATGTTTAACCAAAAAAAATTTCCGGTACGGGAATATTCTCAGAAGCTATTTCTATGTCTCTCAAGAAGCCTTTTACAACTTCAGCTTCAGACATCTTCTTCTTCATCCTCTTCTCTTTGGCCTTTTCTCTAACTCATTTGCAGCTTTTTCTCTTAGGGCCTTAGCCTCAGTAGGGTCCTGTCCGAACTGTGGATCCCCTTCTTTTCTTTTCTCCTTATCTTCCCTCCCCTTAGCAGCCACCTCATCTGGATATGTTTTCTGTTTCTTTGGCTTGGGAGGTGCGGATTGGGTTTCCTTAGATTTGTGGGTCTTGTCTTTTTCCACCACTTCCTTAAGCTTCCTCTTCTTCCCTTCCTTCTTAGATGGTTCAACTTTATCGACATTTTTCGGAACGACTTCTGCCTCCTCCTCTGGCAGATCGTAAAACTCACCTGACTCTTTTGAAAAATCATCTTTCATCCTCTTTAAAGTATCATCACTTATCAGCATCATCTTACAAATTCTCGTCTTGGAAGTGAAAGCAACCTTGAACGAATCAAGACCCAAAATAATAAGCTTGGAGATAAGATCATGATACATAATAATTTGAGCTTTAAAAGATCCATTCTTGATGTTCTAAACTGTAATAAGAACATGCCTCCTCATATTGATCTTTCATAGATTTACCAAGAAATACAAGTTGTAAATATCACTTTTCTTTAGGTTATCCTTTTCTCCTCTTCTCGGAATGAGAAACACATGAACCCACAACTGATGAATCCGGTTGTTGGTGGAGAGATGAGAAATATTTTCTGTTTTTTCATCTTTGAGTCCAAGGAATTCCATTACCTTCACTTTGATGAAACTTTCTTGCACATCCGGTATCTTATGTGAACAAAATTCTTCTTCACCATCGTACTAGAGCCCCACCAAGTTTGCAGACTTGGTGTAAGATAACATGAAAGTCTTACCATATCTCTTAAAAGAAAATTTTTCTCTATCATCTTCTTCATAGAAGGAAACAGACTCATAAAACTATACAAGCAAATCTGTATAAATAGCATCATGATCCCCTGGTTTGGATACGCTAAAATCTTCCCAACCATTGAGTTTGATATTCTTGGATTTTAAATAATCATACTCACTGAAAATGTTTAGATGAACTAACCTTTTTCTATAGACTAACCATTTTGATATTGGCTTTATCAAAGACATATCTTAGGAAGTAGCTTCTACAGACATTCAGAATGGAGGAGCACTGAAAGATTCAGAGCAGGCTATAATAAGTGAGGCAGAGTTTTAGCACACGAGATCTTGAAAAGGATGTGGGACACAAATGGGGGTTCCCTTTATATAGGTTATGGAGATGACCTTTGAACTTCAAAAAACAATATAACTGTTGAAAAATTCTCTGATCTGATCTAACGGTTGGAAACATACATTCAAGGAAATCTTGAATCCGATCTTTTGAGGTTTTTTTGAAAAATTGGATTGAAGAAGAAAATATGAAAAATTTTATAATAATATGAAACTACCAGCAACTAAAAATGATTACCAAAACATAAGTAAGGAATTCATACATTCCGTATTGGCTAGGAAGTTTATTCGTAATAGGTGATATTCTTCTTGAAGAAAAATTTGACAACGAAAAACACATTATGAAAAACTCACTACGAAAAATATGAGTACGAAAATTCCCATTACGAAAATTCTCATTACAAAAATATCATTACAAAAATTCTCAGTACGAAAACTACATTACGAAAATTTCCAGTACAAAAACTTCATTACCAAAATTTCCAGTATGAAAAATTCATTACAAAAAGTTCTAGTACGAAAACTTCCTTACGAAAATTTATAGTAATAAAACTTTATTACGAAAATTTAGAGAGACTCGTTACGAAAATTTTTGAATGACTCATTATGAAATTTTTTGAAAAACTGATTACGAAAATTTTTGAAAGACTCATTAAGAAAAATTTTGAAAGACTCATTATGAAAAATTTTGAAAGACTCATTACGAAGATATTTGAAAGACTCATTATGAAAAATTTTGAAAGAGTCATTATGAAAATTTTTGAAAGACTCATTACGAAAATTTTTGAAAGACTCACAAACAAATGTACTCACCCTATGAAAAGGAGTTTATTACTATAAGGAGAATGATTCAACAAGAAGTTAGTGAAGGAATATTACCTCACGGTTATCATTCCTAACTTCTGTTTAATGTATTCAAATCTATCAGAGGGTAAGGATTTTGTGAAAATGTCAGCAAGTTGATCTTGCATTCTGATAAACTGAAAAATGATATCTCCTTTTAGTGTGTGATCCCTATGAAAGTTATGTCTAATATCTATGTTCTTTGCACGGGAGTGATGTGAAGGGTTTTTACAAAGGGCAATGGCACTTGTGTTATCACACAAAATTTGAGTCTTAGTGAAAATCAATCCATAATCTGTGAGTGTGTGTTTCATCCACAACACTTGAGCACAACAACTTCCAGCTGCTACATATTCAGCTTCAACAGTGGAGAGCGCTACAGAATGTTGCTTCTTTCAAGAACAAGAAACTAATGAATCTCCTAATAATGGACATGTTCTAGATGTACTCTTTCAATCCATTCTACATCCACCAAATTCAGTATCTGAAATTCTCTTTAAAACAAAATCATTTCCAGAAGTATAAAATAGTACTAGATCCATGGTTCCCATTAAGTAGCGAAAAATTCTATTCACTACCTTTAAATGATATTTCTTAGGATTGGATTGATATCTTGAACATAAGCATATTCAAAACATCAAGTCTGGTTGACTAGCTGTCAAGTAAAGTACACTTCCTATCATACCTCTAAAAGATGTTTGATCTACTGGTTTCCAAAATTCATCAAGATCAAGTGTGTTTGAGGTACTAATAAGAGTACTTATACTCTTAGTGTTGTCAAATCCATACTTTTTAAGTAGATCTTTAATATAATTAGGTTGAGATATATATATTCCTTCTGCCTTTTGAGTAATTTAAAAGAAATGATAAAATATTAACTCACCCATCATACTCATTTAAAACTCAGGTTTCATTAGATCCGCAAAGGAATCAGTCAAAGATTGCTGATTTGTACCAAATATAATGTCATCAACATAAATTTGAACAATCAAAACATTTTTCTTATCTTTCTTTATAAAAAGGGTTGGATCTGCATTTCCCTTAACATAGTTATTTTGAAGCAAAAATCATGTAAGTCTATCATACCAAGCTCGCAGGGCTTGTTTAAGGCCATACAAAGCTTTGGTAAGTCTAAAAACATGATTATGATGTTTTGTGTCTTCAAATCCAGATTTTTTTCAACAAAAACATCCTCTTGAACATAACCCTTAAGGAAAGCACATTTCACATCCGTTTGAAAAAGTTTAAAATTGAAGAATGCTGCAAAGGCAAGTAGAATACGAATAGATTCAAGTCTTGCTATTGGAGCATAGGTTTCTTCATAGTCTATTCCCTCTTGTTGATTATATCCTTTATCAACTAATCTATCTTTATTTATAACGATGACTCCATTTTCATCACATTTATTTCTGAAGACCCATTTTACTCTGATTACAGAAGTTTCCTTAGGTCTTTCAACCAAGGTCCAGACTTTATTTCTTTTGAATTAATTTAGTTCATTTTGCATGGATATAATCCAATTGTCATCACCTAAAGCTTCATTAGTGATTTTTGGTTCCAATTGGAAAAGTATTTCTAGATGCTCTACTTAATTTCTTAAGGAACTTATAGTCCTTATAGGTTGATTCACACCACCAATGATACTATCACTGGGATGATTCTTAAGAAATGTCTGGTTTGGGATTTGTAAAACCTGTTCATCAACATAGGGTAGGAAATCTTCTGGGGTAAATGTTTCAGAAGTAAAATCTTGAAAATTTTCCTTATTAGAAGTATTTTCTATCAAAGGTTGATAATATGTTTTTTTAAAATACATTCGAAGATGCAGGTTGGGGTTTCTTGAAAAAAATGGGTTAGTTTCATCAAATTTGACATGTACTGTCTCTTCAACAGTGCAAGTGTTTTTTTTTTGACATGTACTGTCTCATTTTTAACTTTGTCTCTAAAACCTTTTGAATAAGAAAAAGCTTTAGGATTCCTTGCTAGAAAATAGACCCATGTAAATCTAGTGTAATCATCAACTAAGACAAATACATAATACTTTCCACCAATGCTTCCAGTTTGTATAGGACCAAAAAGATCCATATGCACCAACTGTAGTGCATTAGCTTTTGAGACTTCACTGATTGATATAAAACATGATTTATTTTAATTTCCATATTGACAAGGTTCACAGACTTTTGAAGAATCAAATATATGCTCTGGTAGATCCTTAACTAAACCTTTCTTAGAAAGTTTACATAAGTTCCAAAGGTTACAGTGTCCTAGCCTTATATTCCATAACCAAGAATTATCTTCCATTACAAGAAGGCAAGGTAAGTCTTGGCTCATAAGGTCTTCTAAGTTAAGTGTATAAACATTCTCTTAACTATGGGCAGAAAGAAGAAATTCTTCCTTGGAATTGTGTACTAAGAATTTATCATTCCTAAAATTCACAAGGTATCCTTCATCACATAATTGACTTATACTGATGAGGGTGTACTTAAGACCTTTAACAAATAAAACATTTGGAATCAAAGTTTTTTCAAGAAGAACGATGTTACCTATACCAATAATTTCTCCCTGAGCATTATCTCCAAAACTTACTTTTCCTCCTTTCATCTTGATAATCTTTTCAAAATAGCTTTTGTTATGAGTCATGTGCCGGGAACATCCACTATCCATGTACCATATATTGTTGATGGTACTTTCCCTATTTTCCTGAAAATAAGAAAAAGTTAGGTTTTTGAAATCGAAACTTGCTTGGATTCAGAATTGTTAGACAACAAAATTTTGGGTATCAATATTTGTTTAAAAAATATTCTTTATGAAACCCAAGAGATTGAACTCTATTCAAGGAATAGTTTTTCTTCCAATGCCCACCACTTTGACACTTAGTGCAAAAAGGGGCTCTAGAAGGAATACAATAGTTAATTTTGAAAATCGGTTTTTGGTGAGTATAACCTAATCTAGTAGTGTTTCCTTGAATTGTAATTTGAGAATACATCTTGTCAAAATTTTCCTTCACAGAAGTAAATTTTGAAAGAAGCTTCTTAAGAGAAAATATTTCAGATTTTAGTCTGATGACTAAATTCCTATCCTCAGGAATCATTTCCTTAGAGTTAGATTTTTCCTCAAAAAATTTCATCTCTAAAATAGCATTCTTAAGTTCTTTAGAAATTTCTTCCTTATTAGAATTTCCTTCCTCAAGGTCTTTAGAATGTTTTTCTAAAAGCTCTTCTTTATCTCTAAGATTTGGAGTAAGGTCTAAAATCTCTTTTGTAAGAATTTCTTCCCTAGTATTTTCCTTGTCGAATTTCATAGAAATTTTACAATTTTTTTCTACAAGTAACTTGGCGAATATAGATACTTATTCATATAAAGGTTCTTCATTTTTCTAAAGAAGAATTATCTTCATTAAAGGACTATTTTCGGAATAGTAATTCTTATCAAAAGATAAATTTGTTAAAGCCTCGGTAGAGTGTACCTTGGCCATAAGACATGTATGTGGGAAAGAAGTAGTAGCAATGAATCCCATATTCTTCTGAGCTGATGAATCATATTCAGAAGATTCTGTTTCAGAAGAGTCTTCACAGCTATCACTCCAAGTATTATTAGCTTTCAGGACTTTCTTAGCTTTAGATTTGTAAAAATTCTTCCTATTCCTTTCAGAATGCCTCTCTTTTCTTTCTTTCTTTCTTTTTAAGCAAGGGACAATCCGGTCATATGTGTCCACTTCTCTTACATTCATAGAATGTGACCTCTGAATCTTTATTATCTTTCCATTCTTTCTTCTTATACTTGGATTGGATATTTCTCTGTCCAGCGATCTTGTTCATTCTTCGAGCAAGATTAGCTAACTCATTTTCTAAGACTTCACTCTCACTAGATTCTGATTGGATAATAACCTTCTTATACTTGGATCTAGTTACTCTATCAAGATTCATATCTTTCGTGTGATTTGAAGTTGTAGTAAAAGAAACACTACCATTCCCATTCTTCTTCTTTATGTTGTCTACATCTCTCTTCATTCTAGTTTCATGTTGAAGAAGAGTTCCAAACAACTCATCTAACAAAATCTGATTGAATTTACTATTCTCATAAATTGCAGTCTTCTTTGATTACCACTCATTTGGAATGATATCTATAATCTTATCCACAAGATCCTCATCGTCCAAAACTTTTTCTCCCATTTATTTTAAGCTGTTCACGATAGTCATAAACCTTTGTTGTACTTTTCTTATAGGTTCTTCATAAGGAAAATTAAAACCATGATACTCCGATCTCAACATATCTCTTCTTGTCTCTATGACTTTTGAAGTACCAAAATGTGTAACTTCAAGTTTCTTCCATATACAGTTAGCTATTTCACAAGAATAAATTTGGCTATATATGTTCCTAGTCATTGAATAGAGTAAAGTATTGCGTACGTTATTTTAGAGTTGGTGATCATGCTTTTCTTGATTAGTAAAAGTACTAACTTCCTTGTCAAGAATTTTGTATCCTATGGTAAGCATGACAAAGTTATCTATCCCAGTATTGATAATGAAAGTATTTATATGATATCTCCAATATTTATAATCATTTCCATCAAATATTGGTGGTCTAGTAGGATTTACGTTTTCAATAGAACCAACATTTAAACCTTTCATCCTTAAGAAAATATTTTGCACACAAAATTGTTTGAAGTAAATATTTATAAACAAAAAAAATATTCTATGAAAAAAAATTGTATCTCTAAGAAAAAAGAAAATGAATCCGAACTATGATTCCGAAAAACAGATTCTGAAAAAATATGAATCCGAAAAAAAAATCTGAGAATTCTCTTCTGAATCTAATCATGAGATTAATTCAGATTGAACCAAATCC
This sequence comes from Viscum album, assembly GCA_963277665.1. Classification (NCBI taxonomy): domain Eukaryota; kingdom Viridiplantae; phylum Streptophyta; class Magnoliopsida; order Santalales; family Viscaceae; genus Viscum; species Viscum album. The sequence continues at coordinate 1,436,320,685 of OY728157.1, forward strand.
TCTGATACCAATTTTTAGGATGGTATGACTCTGATTATGATATAATTTGTGATACAAAACGTAGGATTGAAATAATTCAAGAGGGGGGTGAATTATACCTTTTGAAAATTCCTTTAGGAAATTTTAGAGTGGTTATGTTTAACAAAGTTAAACAAGATAATTCACAAGACCTCTATGCGTATTAAAGACTTGCTGGATTCTATAATAGTGATTCCGGAAATGAAAGTTAACAAAATTTTACACCGGATAAGATTCTACCTTAAAGCGTATTGAATCTAACTAAATCAGAGTACAAGTAAGGAAGTATAAGAAAGTTATAATTTCCTTAATAATAAAAAATGCAGCAGAAAAACAAGTAGTAATATGAAAAAAGTAATCAAACAATAACTCTTTTAACCCAAAGAGAAGGGTATCCAACAACCTTGGATAAAGGTCCCTTTATTTATACTTTCAAGCAAGTCTGTCTTACCCACACCAGGGTAAGCCCTCGATACAAAGATCAGAGTCTGTCTTGCTATCCCCACAAGCCCTCAACTATTTGGTAGTCGGCACCTATGTCTTCCTCAGCAAAGAAGCCCTCAACTTCAAGGTGTTGGAACCTCTGTCTTCCTTTCCCCATAAGCCCTCGATTGTACACAACAACAGTCAGAGTCGCACGATGCATGTCTTCACAAGGAAAAGTTTGAATGAGCTATTCAAAATTTCTGCATGAATCTTTTAGAGTTGATAAGAGCCTCTCTCTCTCTCTAGAAATCACTTCAATAGCATGTAAGCATAGATCTCAAAGATGATTCACAGTTCAGTATCGAGCTCATTCAAATGAGCTCCTATTTATAGGCGAAACTCCAACGGTCTGCTCCCACCTCCAACGGTCATATTTCTCCATGAATTTTTGAAGGACCTGAACACGTGTCACTCAACCAACGGTTAGTTAATAACTGAAATAATGACATCGTTTTGTTATGAAACAAGTTTAAGCATAATCAAAACTGATGTTCTGAATATAAGAAAATAATAGTTCAGAGTCTAACCAAAAAGGAATTCAGTGTCTATAAAAAAGAGATATTCGTATTTTGTTTTATAGGAATTCAGAATCTAAATTCTGTAGAAATATGAAGTCTGAATTTCTAAGAAAATTCAAAGTCTCCATTCACCAAAATTCAAAAAATGAACATACAGAGTTCGGAGTCGAACTAGTAGAAGTCCGGATTCGAACTCATAAATTTCAGAGTCGAACTCATAGAATTTCGGAGTTGAACTAGTAGGAGTTTGGAGTCGAACTAGTAAGTGTTCAGAGTCGAACTCATAGAAGTTTGTAGTCGAACTCATTAAAGTTCGTATCCATAATTATAAGTTGAACATTATGAGGGTTTGTATCCAGAATTCGGAGTGGAACTTTATGAGAGTTCGTATCCAGAATTCGGAGTGGAACTTCATTAAAGTTTGTATCCAGAATTCAGAGTAGAACTTCATTAGAGTTCGTATCCAGAATTCGGAGTCGAACATCATTAGAGTTCGTATCCAGAATTCGGATCCTAGAAACCCAATTCTTCATCTCTAAGTATTATATGATTCTGAGGTTTTAGATATGAATCCGATTTTTATACTTCAGAAAAATATTAATATGAGCAATGAAAACATGGTTGGGGTAAATTCCTTTGGGATGTAAATTTTCCTTATAGAAGTAAAATATTGATTTTCTTAAGTATAAGGTGTTTGTGATTTTCAAAACAAGAAGGAATGGAAAAGTCATAAGAAAATACTTATTGACACAATAGAGGTTTGGTTCATGACCATTAGGGGGAGGTGAATTTGGCCTTTAGTATTGGCTTTGGGTAGGGTGACTCACTTGTGCAAGAGGCTTGTGCGATGTTGAAAACTATTGAACTGTACCAATCACACAAAATCTGGTTGGATTGCATGGAAATAGACTTAACAATTATCTAAAGCTAATTTCATGGAAATATTCATCTCCCTTGGGAAATCAAGCATATCATTCTTAAATGAAGAATTCATCTGGACTTGCAGGTGGCCATTATTCATACTTGGTGTAAGAGAAATAAGGTTGCAGGATTCCTTGATTAGAGGACTGTGAAAGAGGCTCAAATTTTTCAATTTTACAGGTTGGGTTCCCTACTATAGGCATGTATTGTTTTGGATAGGGTGGATTATCTCTGTGTCCATTATTTTAGATCACCTTATAATTATTCCTTCAAGGACACTGCCCACCTAGAAATAAAAATTTCATGTTGGAATGAAATGATTAATAGTTTCCCATGATTTTTATTTATGGATATATCATATTAGTGATATGTTAAATGTATATATATATATATATTCAAATTCACTCTTTTTTTGATGCATTTAAAGTCAAATTAAATGAATAGTGTCAAGAGTGACGTTATTTTTATTTTATAATAAGTAATATTTTATTAAATGGTTTAAAAATCCTAAAAATAATATATTCATAAAGTTTATTGTTATATGTTTTAAAATATAATCTATGGTTTATTTATGGCTCAATTTTCCTTTTAAATTAACTATCTTGACCCTTAAAGAGTAAAAAAAATTGTGATCGGGTTAATTGTTAAAAAGGGTAATAGTGGGTTAAAATAAAGAGATAAGAGTAAGAAACTAATATAAAATTGATAAAATTTTATTGGATGATATTATATCTTCTTATACTTGTCCTATATTTTAATTATTTCATTTTTAATCCATTTTAACATTAAAATAAATTTAATTTTTTTGTAAATTCCAAAAGCCCCCCCCCCCTTCACTTATAAAAAGAACCTCCTATCCTCTTTTATTCACACTTAAAAAGCATCACAGTTTAGAAAATACCTACCCAAATACATTTTTTTTCCCTTCCCACCTCTTAGAGGCATATTTTTATTATAAAACCCTACAAGGAAGGATTTTGATATAAAGCAAAAGATATTGTCAAAAGAAGAGGTATTAATCATAACCAAGTGTTTTTGTTTTATTTATTCTTCCACAACATTTAAACATTATTTAAAAATTATGATATAGTAAAATTATTATATAATATATAATAATATATTATTATGTTTATTTCATATCCAATGTCCATCTAATATTTCATTAAATGGAAAATAAAACCATCGTTCGTGTGTAAGGTGAATTGTTTCCTCGCAAACCGATGTAATTATTTTTCCATCATTGCCTCTCATGGATGTTTATGATAATGGATTTAATATATATAAGATATAAATTAAAATTATATCTTTATTTAAAATTAATATATCATATATTTTCTTAACTTTTTTCATTCGTTGAAATATGTAGCATCACTTATGCGTATGTGTGGACTACCATGTCCACGAAGCAGCGTGATTTTTTATTCATTACCTCATCACATGGATGACATATATTAGTAAATTAAAACAATTAATACGATATATATATTATATAATTATCATTATGGAAATAAAAAATAACACATACCTTCATTCCATTACAAATGTTGATAAATGGTAACGTTACTCGTGTGTATGTACATGCCTTACCATCTCCATGATTGTAACATAATACATTTTTCAAGACAATGGCACATTATTATATTTATAAGTTTAATTGATGTATAAAAATGAAAATTATGTATTTATTATTATTTTATATATTATGGAACAATGAATTATTTTACCAAAATCAACATATCAAACCCATTTTAGACATATGAATTGAGTATCATCAAAATGTCCAACGTGGACATAATCAATTATGTAATTAAATATAAGAATGTAATATATAAAAGAAAATGAATAATAAACATCAAAATTTTATTAATAAATTAAATAATTAACATTAGTTTATTATTCAAGAATATAAAAAAATGTACTTGACGAGTCGAACCTAAGGTAATTAGGGATTTCTTCTCAAGTTTTCTTTCATTTAAGAACATTTTAAGGTTATACACTTAATTTATTTGATCTGGTGTATATATTACCATTTTTAATGTTATATCGTGTTTCCATCATACTTAATGGTATCTTAAGTTTTAATACAAATTATTTCATTCAAGGTTCATTGACTTGACAGTTACAAAGTGGTCGGGGTTTTATAACTCTATATCTTTTCATTGGGTTAAATTACTTCTTCAATGTCATTGATATTCTATGATTACGTGCTTAATTAAATTTGAATATTTTATATTTTATTTCCAAATGTTTTATTTGGATTTAAATTTTACACAAATAATCACTTCATCAATTAATTCTCACATCAATTATATGATCTTTGTGAGGAATTTCATCTCAATTTCCACTTCATTAAGTCATATTTGATATTATGAATTTTTTTAAATTTATATGATGTATATACCACCCATTTTTTATATTTTACATGAATACCTATTTATTCAGGATTATTAATATTTAAATTCAAGCTTATTCTTTCATGGGGTTATAATTTAAAAGGTACAAAAGTGGTAAGTATTTATTTAAAATTCTCATTTTTTCGGGATTGCCTTCATCTTAATTGAATGGATATTATAATACATCATTCATAAAATCAAAAGAAAAATTCTTATCCTTAGGATACTTAAAGGGTTTAAATATATTCTTATACATTTGTTTCACTTTTTCACTTAAATAAATTAAAAAAATTATTAAAATAAAAACCAATGTTATTTATCTTTTAATCGGATATATTTTTATTCCATGACCATATTTTTCAAAATTGTTTTTGAAAAGAACATTTTATTAATCAAATGATTTATTAAGAACGGTCTAAGTTATTCAATAATTTTACATGGTATAGAAGGAATATTTCTAATTTATTCCCATAAAGGGTCATTTTTAAGCTTTTCTATAAATTCAAATGTATTATTTTTTCTTTTTAAAATATTTGGTGTTAATTTAATTTCCCATCATCATAATATTTTTATGCCCTTAACTTATTCTATAATATTTTAATGCTTTTACAAAGGAAAAAATTACAAAATTTTATTTTAAATTTGATTCTTAAAATTTATTCTATTTCTTAAAATTATTGATTTTATTATAAAATTTAATATTCTAGTAATTTTATAGTCACATTTTATCTATTAATTAATTTTGTGGGTATTAAATTTCTCCTAAAACATTCACTTTCTTGTGATAATTTGAAATTAAATTTTTTCCTAAATTTTCATATTTTTTATATAATTCATATGATTTGTTCTTAATATATATACTATTTCCACATAGGGTGCTTTTAATTGAATGGTATTTTAGTGACTGGGGATACTATGATATTTTGTGTTCTTTAATGAATAAATTTATTTTTTGACAAGGAATATTATTTATAATATTAATTAATCAATTAATCTGTGAGGAATGAATTGGACAGGAAGTGATGACTGGGAAAAATTTATATATCCTCTATATTCACCAACAAGTCTCATGAAATAAATAAGTAAACCAATTTAAAATGGGTTTATGGAGCATACCAAACTATCGATTAAACTATCTTGGATCAAGTCTTTGATGGTATAGATATCATGATGTCTAATGTCCTGGAGTCCAATATTAATAATTTAATTTATTTATAATTTAGTTATTATTTTCCATGATATTACTAAATTGATTTTATAGAGACCTAGTATTAACATTCATGTATATTACATAAATTTATATGAATATTAATCACATTAAAAAGGTACATGCCCAAGGATTATAACAATTTAATTTCATTGGAAACATGGAACAAAATCTTTCAACTTTTTTAAAGATATTCAATATATCCTTCAATTACCTTTCCTATTAGTACATCTACTTAAAGCCATTATTTATAACTTGTGTAAAGGAAACAAAGAAATGGTGAGCTTAGATGCTCAGTAAAGGTAAAGAAAGGAGATATGTAATCATAACATGGGCATAAAGGTATGAGAACATGAGAATATCATTTGAATATCAAACCATGAATATCTAAGATAATATACATGAGTCATGGAATAAATATTGTTAGTTTATAATACAATAATCATAAATAATAGATGGTATAATCTATGAGGAAATAACAAAAACATAAGATCTAGGATTTGTGGCATACACATAAGCATATAAAAACTTTTGTCAAAGATACCTACCAAGACTTTTATAATATTTTAGTCTTGGGGTATTACCCATGGGCCTACATTGAGCTTGGGATAAAAATCTATGTACCCACTTGTTTTTGATATTGGGATATAACCCATATACACTCTTGTTTTTGGTATAGGGATATAACCCGTGTACTCTCTTGTATTTTAACTACAACCTATAAACCCTCTTATTTTTGTCTTGGGATACAACCCTTTTACCATATTGTTTTTAGGAATGATATAAAACCTATGTATACTCTTGTTTTTGGTATTGGGATACAACATGTGTATGTTCTTGTTTTCAGGCTTGGGATACAACCTATGTACCCTCTTCTTTTCAAGAATGGGATACAACATATGTACCCTTTGAGCTCATATACCATTTTTCATTACCCAATGAATTAGAGGGAGAAATGGTTCACAACCATCTCATAATTAAATCAAATATAAATGTGTCAAAATATAATAAAACATTCATCATATCATAAACCATAAAAAAGAGATGGTTTTTATAAACATCATATCATAACCCCTAAATGAAATGGGTATCATAAACATTTTATCATATAATAAAATATGGAAAATATAATGGTTTCATAATAATTTCATCCAAAAATATCCCATGACAGGAAGTTAGTTTCATAAACATTGTATCATGGTATAACCTGTGGAAGAGAAATGGGTTTTATAAGTAACATTTCATAAAAAATAAACCATTTAGTGAAATAATTAAATCCTTGGATAATAACCCCATTTAGGCATGAGTAACACCAATGTATTTTATCATAGATGAAAAATAATTTTTAAAGGATCGTCAAAAACATTTCTTGTGAAAAATATCATTTCCTCTTTGGAAAACTCTTTTTAAATCATAAAACGTTTTGAAACCCATTTTTTTAAAATAAACATAAAAACATATATAGGAAGCTTTGAAAACCATTTTAAAAACTTTTTAAAACATAAAAGAAAACTAAAATAACTTCTCGTGAAAATGAGATTAAAATATCATTTTAAAAGGTTATCCATTTTTATAACCTGGTTTTTTAGAAAAGAAACAAATTTCTGACTTAATAGAGAGATAATGTCATATTTTCATAAAAACAATTTCTCAATTATCCTAAGTACAAAAGAGTATTAAACTTATACAAATAAATTATGATACATGAATAATCAGATGAAAATAAAACTCATGATTATTATTGATAGATATATCATTATATTTTTTTCATTGGATACTTGATCATAAACAATCTCAACGAATGATGAGATTATAGTAATAAAATATTAAAAATTTTGTAACATTGAAGCCTAATCCATATTAAATAATAACATTAAATGAATCTTGAAACATCATAGAAATAATTATATTCCTGATATAACATGAAAAAGGTCATTATATACACCTTTTAGAATGATATATGTCCATAACATTCAGTTTGTATCAAAGAAGAAAAACTGATATAAATTTACTTTACCGATTTTGTAATTTTTGAACCATAAACCCCATTAAAGAGAGACCATCATATTGATATGTAAATACCCATAAATTTAAGAATAATAATCATAGAATACCTTCATGGTCATTATATACACCACACAAAATAAATTAATGGTGAATAAGGAATAGGTCTCATGGAAATAAAAGTGAGGCGAGAATTATGTTACTGTAAGTGTTGGCTTTCTTTGTACACGTTCAGACCTTCTATTCATTGGGTAACACATTTTAGTCTGCACAAAATGGATTCCTTGGTACGATTTCTACCTAAATTGAGTCTTCTGAGATGAGAGGAGGTAAATTGGGAACTTATTTGGATAGTTTTTGAATGAGACAAAGGTCTTGAGGTGTATGAAGAAGTGAGGGGGTTGAGTGCCCTTTTATAGTGGAGGAGTGTCATTATTGTAAATAAAAAAGGTAAACACTATATAGAGGTCTCCCTTACATCATGGGTCTTCAATAATTGTCCATTTTATATCCAAGGGAGTATATGGTATAAATATGTCTATAAAATGGATTTTTTACATGTTACTAGGGTATTTGGCCCCTTAAGTTAATGTTTAACCACTAAGTAAACTTGTTTTTAACTTAATCGCTACACTTAATTTTAATTGCCTTTTATAATTTTTTGGTCTAGAATTATGTTGAACTTATTATAAATTATAAATTTTTTTGATACAAAATATGTAATCCATTTTTAAAAATTCTATTAAAAAAATTGTTAGAAATAAATTCATAATTAATCTCGCAGATGGGACGAGACGTCGGATTTTTAAAGAAACTAATTCCAAATGTTGAAATTGTTTTTATATCCAATATCAATGTGAAATTGGTTCCAATGACATAAATTTAAATAATTAATTTATTATTTATCTAATTATACTTGAATACTAAATTATAATATAATTTTCCAACATAAATAAATTATATGGAAAATAAGTTTTGAATTTAAAATTAGTGTTTTCAATATTAATCAAAAAATGAAACATTTTATAAAAATACAGAAAGTAAATTTTGATATTCCTATTTAAAAAATGAATTTTATTTGTTCAAATAAATATTATAAAAGTGTAAAAAAGAATATCTAAAATTATTTCTCCATTAAAAGGTGGTAAAATTACTTTTTAGAAAAATATATCTTTTTTACTTATAAAATTGTATTTATTCTTATCTTACGCCTATAAAATATATTGGATGAGTGTAAAAAATATTTTATTGAGTTTTATAATATAGGAAATTTATTAAAAACGTTCAAAAAAATTGGTTTGATTAATTTACAAAGATAAAATTGAGTCTGTACATAAAAAAATTGTTTTCTTAGAAAATGAATCTTGTTATTTTCGAATAGTAATTATGTTCATTTATAACAGATTGATAATTAAATGATTGATTTTATATACTTGTGTAAATAATATTTTCAAAACTTGGTAAATCTTATTCATAAATTCAATTGCAATGGTTAGGTGGTAACTATAATAATATTTTAATAACAATATTAATAGTATATTGTTGTTCATAAAACATGGCATTGTGTGTAATGCAAGCTATCAAAGGAACTCAGCATTGTATGTAGTACAAGCCAAACATAGTGTTATATGTGTTGTAAGCTAATCTAAGTGTTGTTTGTAGTAAAATATTAACATGGTTTTTCATGAAATGCAAGCCAAACATAGTGATTTCATATAACACAAGTTATATTCAATGTTGTGTGAAACGTAGAATATTGAAAAGATAAATTTAATTTGAAAAAAAATGAAAAAATATCGAGGGGTTACATTATACCCCCCACATTAAAATGAATTTCTCTCTCCAACTTCATCTAGGTTATCAAATGTTTAATACTTGAATGTTCCTTTCATTGAAACCCACGTCATAAAAATGAATACAAAAACTTACTTTTACATGGGATATTTGGAAACATAACAGTTACCCAAAGTAACTAATTACTAGGTTTCCACATAGAATAACATTGGTGTAAAGTTAAAACATGGGTACAAAAGAGAAATATAACTATCAAGTTATTACGTAGAGTGATGGAGAAAATATTTTTGAGAAAGTAAATGATTATAAAGTTGTAAACCAAAGTGGCTTGAAAAAGGGCATTGATATAATTAGAAATGATGATAATGAGAAAACATTTTATTTCAATACCCTTTTCCTAAAGTTGAATAATTTTCATGAGATGTTATACATACTTGATTTCATTCCCTTTCATAAGAAAAATCTCCCCCTTTGGTTGTTCCATAAAAATTTCTTACTTCATATCTTACTCCATGAAATAATGGTGAATTTTTCATTCTAGAAGCAGTAGAAGATCATGAGATCAAAAAATGGAATGATAGTTATTCCATATTCTTTAGTTAACATCATAGAAAATTTTTTAACACATGTTATCTAATATGAATAATTCCTTATATGGTAGTGACATTGTAATTATATCTCTAAAACCTCATCTAAAGTTTAACCTAAACAATTCCTTGTAAACCTTCCAAAAGATGAAAATTTAAAACATTATAATGGAGGTCACTAAATGTATTCAAAAAATCCTAACATTGATCCCCCGTATGGCATAGATTAGCTCTTTATTGTCCCATACAAAACATGTGAATACATTCATAATTTATTCTCTTGAAATGTGGTAATAACATGAATTTCAATTAATCCTTATTGAAAACATACAAGATCTAAAAATATAATTCACCATTTATTCCTTAAAAAGGATCTTATAAAAAAAACTTTCTATTGTAATATTGGGTTCATCCTTGCACTACAAGAATGTTAATGTGATTTCATTAGTCTATAATTCATGTAAAGATAGATAATTAATTCTTATAATCATATCAAGTTCAACTAAATGATAAAAAATAATATTTTCATAGATCTTATTTTTAAAAAATACCATATGAAATTACCCACTGTGGAGTAACCTAATTATAATGATTCACTTCATCCTTTTTTATTTCATATGCATTCCATTTTTCCTTTGTATTTAGAGGATGCTGGTATATATCACCATTATTTGCCCTTGGAATTAGTCAATTTTTAAAAAAATTCTCAAACTCCCTGTAATTGATACACTGAAGTGTGGGAGGTGAATTTTGTGCATTTTTCTCATTATTGATATCATTAAATAACTTTTTTCAATCACTTCAGTTTTCAGCTGATTTATTTTTTCCTTACCAAACAAAAAACATTTACTGGTATCATTAATAAAATTCCCTCCATGTTTCATCCCACACATTGATTATAAAGGATAACTCATCTTCTTCTCACTATAGATCTTATATTTTCATTCTAATTCCATGTTTCTATTCTTATCAAACCCATGAGGTTGATACATAACTACAAACTTTATTTCTTCCTTAATAGTGAGTCAAAAAATCTCCCCGTAGCATCGTAAGTCCCTTGTGGATAAATACCTTTGTAGATTTGGTTTTAATCCATTAAATAATTAGCCAAAATTACTTTAAAGCTAAATGATAATACATGAGGCATACCTCACTTGTCTTGTAAAATTTTCATCATAGGTGCCAACATATTTATTATCCTTCTTTTTTATCTCTAGTAATTTCATCTCCATCTTTATTAGAATAATATAAGAGAAACACTTACAAAGAAATATATCTATAAACTCTTCTGAATAAATATATTCAATTTCTTCTTATTTCTGCATGTTCTTAATAAATTTTCACCACTGATCTACTTATCCTTCCAAATGATAAATAGCCAACATGACTTTTCCATGCCCCAAACATAGAAGAAAGAAAAATAGATTTTTGGTGGTATTGATCCTTTTCTAAAAACTAGTGGATCAGTGTAACCACTAAAAGAAGGAGGATTTTTCCTCATGAAGGACTTAATAGAACATTATTCCTTCCTTTTCTCATTTGGATGTTCAGCACAATTCATATTTTGGGAATTTTTTGTGAGCATAGTAACAATGTTATACATTCCCACTCCCATAACATTAGGTGAATCTGGAGGAAATTCATTGCATTGTCAATTTAATTTAGAATTAACATGGTTCCTTCATGTTCCATCCATTAACTAAAAATAGAAATCAAAGCATAAGAAACAATTATCATAGTGGAAAACCACATAATCATTGAAAACTACATATAGGATGTCTAAATAATAACACATTGTTTTATGTCTATAAAACCTTAGGCTTAACCTAGGTTATTCATAGGCATAATCTATTTAATACTTCATGATGGTTCCTAAAGAGTTTTTTAATATCCAAATCATATCCCCAAGGAGTTTCAAACTAAGTGTACAACTAGTCCTATTATTGTGCACCAGTTTCTGATTGAGTCAAGATAAATTTGATGTTATTAGGGTTATTACCCCTATGTATATCTTTGAAAGAGGCACATCCACTTATATTATCTTGATAGGGGTGTATTGTATGTAAACCACTCACTTTATCATTTACCAAAATTCTCGCACATTATCTTATACTTTAACACCTCCTTAGACATTTTCTTAGATACATCCATAGATATATCCGTAGAAATATCCCAAGGGATCTCACTAATGTTTTCTCATCCTAGTTTCCAAAGGTTGACTAAAACTTCCCTTTTATACTAACTATAGCGACCCAGGTTTAACATACAAGGATATTACATCAATTTATATTCATATTGAGAAAATTAAAAACTTTCTTGCCTGAGGATCTTAATATTTTAGTGTCTTTATAAACTTGTGACAAAATATTCTAACTTGGAGAAATATATTCAATGTTTCTGAAAAAATATGGTACATCTAATTAAATTCATTCTTCATGACCTCGGGAAAAAGCAATCAAAAGAAAGGGTGAGCTCAGATGCCCAGTAAGGGAAAATAAAGGAGATATGTAAGCATAACAAGATCATAAGGGTATGAGGATATGAGAATAACATTTTAAGATCAACCCCTACATATTAATGATCATATACATGAGTCATGGAATAAATATTGGCAGTTCAAAATACATAAATCATAAAGGGATCAAGATTTTAAGCCATGAGAGAATAAAATAGGCATAAGACATAGGATTTATGGAATACTCATAGGCATATAAAACCCTATGTAAAGTATACCTTCCAAGACCTCAATAACATATTAGGCTTGGGTAATCACATACGTACCTACTTCAACAGTAATCTAACAACCCATGTACCCTCTTGTTTTTGGGCTTGGGCTCCAACCAGTATACCCTCTTATTTTTGGGGATGGGAAACAACCTGTGTACCCTCTTGTTTTCATGATTGGGCTACAACCCATGTACACTCTTGTTTTTAGTATTAGGATACAACCCGTGTATCCTCTTGTTTTTGGTCTTGGTCTACAACCTATGTACCCTCTTATTTTTCGGCTTGGGATACAACCCTTGTACCCTTTGAACTGGTATACCATTTTTCATTTCCCAAGAAATTAGAGGTGAATATCGGTATCATCCCTCACATAATGAAATCATACATACAAGTTTCATCATGACCCAAAAAAAGATATGGGTATCATAACCATCATAACATAACCCATGAAATAAAATGGGTATCATAAACAATTCATCATATCATAAATTGAGGAAAAGATATAGGTTTAATAATCATTTCATACTAGAATACTCCATGAATGCGAGTTTCATAAGTATTTTATCATGGTATAACCTATAGAAGATAAATGAGTTTCATAAGAAACATGTCATCAAATTCATAAACCATTTAGAGAAAAATAAGAATGGTATCCTTTGATAATAACCATAGTAAATCATGAGTAACACCAACATATGTTATCATAGATGGAAAATAAATTTTAAGGTATTATTTAAAAAAATATTGAGTTTAATATCCTTTTTGATTTAAAAAATGGTTTTAAATCAAAAAATGTTTTGAAAACATTTTTTTGAAAATAAACTTGAAAATAGATGCAAGAAGCTTTGAAATCTATCTTAAACACTTTATAAAAATGAAAAATATTTAAAATATTTTTCCTTGAAAATAAGAATAGAATATCATTTAAAAAATTAAATCATTTTTTAAAACATGGTTTTTGAAAAAAAACATATTTCTGATAAAAAAGAGAAATAAGGCCATATTGTTTTAGAAACACTTTCTTAATTTTCTTATGTACCAAAGAGTGAAAAAAGTGTAACATTTATTTAATATATCATGAATAACTACATGATTATTAAATTAATGAAAATTCATGAGAGGTAGATCATGATAGTTAATCATTGGTGACTTGATCATAAATAATCCTAATAAATGATGGGATTATAGAAATGAAATCATACAAATTTGGTAACATTGAATCCTAATCCACATGAATTAGTAACATTACATAATATTGAAACAACATGAAAATAAGTATATTCATGTTTTAACATGTCAAAAGGATGTATATAAACCTTCTAGAATAATATAGGTGCATAACATGGCATGTTTCACATGGAAGTAAAATTGATACACATTTACTTTACCAATTTGGTAACTTTTGATCCATAAACCCCTTGAAAGATAGATCGTCATATGGATTTGTAAATACCCAAAAAATTTAAGGATAGTAATCATATAATTAATTCATGGTTAGTATATGAACCATAAAAAATGAAATAATTCAGTGGTGAATAAGGAATAAGTCTCACAAAAATAAAAGTGAGAAGAGAAAACTCTTACCTTAAGTCTCGACTTTCTTTGTACACGTTGAAACCTCCTCTTCTTTGGGTAACTACTTTTGGTTTTCACCAAAGGGCTCCCTTTATTGGATTTATTCCCAAAGTTAGGATTCTATGTTAAGATATGTTAATTTATGAACATATTTGTATGGGGGTTATATGAGAAAAAGGTATTAAGAGTTGTAAAGTAGTTAGGGGGTGAGTTTCCTTTATTAGTGGGGGATGAGTGGCATTTGTGTAAATGTAAAAAGGTAAACAATATTGGGAGGTCTCCCTTATAACATGTGTCTATAATAATTTTCTATTTTATATAAAAGGGATTATGTGGCCAAAATATGTCCATCCAATGGATTTTGGAAATGTGTAGATGGTATTTAGTCCCTTTTGTTAATGTTTAGCCACTAAGTAAACTCGTTTTTACATTAATAGTTGCAATTAATTATAATTACGTTCACTAATATTTTTGGTCAAAAATTAAATTTAACTTTTTGAAATTATAAGTTATAATGATTCAAAATATTGAATAATTTTTTTAAAATTATAATCAGAAAATTGGAAGAATGTAATTCAAAATTAATCCCATGGACGAGGTGAGATGATTGGGTTTTAATGCGAAAAAGTCCAAAATATTGAAAAAACATTATATCCAATTTCAATGTTAAATTAGTTACAATGTACTAAATATGATTAATTGATTTAAAATTGATCTAATTATATTTTAAAATAAAATTAAAATATAATTTAACTATATAAATAAATTATACAAAAAAAATTATCAAATAAAATTCAGTGTTTTTCAAAATTCATAAAAAAATTAAACATCTCAAAAATTCAAAAAATTAACCCTGAGTAAATTTTTATATTACTATTTCATAAATAAAGTTTATTTTTTCAAATTAAAATTATAAAAGTATTAATAATTATATTTAAAATATATTCTCTATTAAAAGGTAGTAAAATTACATTTAAGAAAATTCCTTCTTTTTACCCATAAAATAACATTTGTTATTATCTTATACCTCTAAAATATATTATATGAGTGTAAAAAATATTTTATTTAACTTAATAATATATTAATTTTATTAAAAATATTCATAAAAAGTGGGTTTTTAATTTATTGAGATAAAATTATTTTTCTACATAGAAAAATAGTTTTCTTAGAAAAGGAATTTCTTTATTTTCAAATAGCTCTTACTTTCATTTATAACTAGTTTAAAACAAAAGGATTAATTTTATATACATTTGTAAACAATTTAATTAATATTTTTCATAAATTATATTCCAATAGATACATGGTAACTATAATAATATTTTATTAAAAATATTAATAGTATATTATAGTTCTTAAAACTATTCCTTGCGTGTAATGTAAGATATCAAAGGAACTTAGAATTTTGTATAACACAAGGCAATGATAGTGTTGCATGTAATGAAATATAATCTAAGTGTTGTGTGTACAAAAATATTAAATTGGTTTTGTGTGAATTAAAATCCAAACTTTTTACATTAATATAAGACAAGTTATATTAAGTGTTGTATGAATTCTAGAATATTTAAAAGATTAATTTAATTTGAAAATAAATTCCAAAATATCAGGGTGTTACAGTAAGGTCTCAACCATAAAGATTAAAAAATATTGAGTTATGTAATGAATTTACATTCATTCACATTGATTATATTTTCAGTTTTACAGTTTTAGAGAATTAGGTCATAACTATTATATAACATCTCAAATATTACGAAGTAGACAAGTCTACACGCTATCCATTTTTTCATAATCTAAAACATTTTAAAATAAATCATGAATTATTTTTCTTGATAAAATTATTCATAACATACATTTTTTCTTCATCCTTTATCTTAACCAACCTTATACCATATGGAATACATTTTAAAAACTAAGTATGAGTGCAAAAATCTCATTGAGGGATATAAATAAGGAATGAAACTGTTAGTCCATGGATATTTTAAACTAAAGAAAACATTTCCACAAAATCATTATTTTTACCCATAAAACATAAGTTATTTAACATAACAAATGAAATCATAATATTTATGAAAAACATATTATAAATCTTAAATCATAAAGGTAATTTGTTGAATCCATATCATACATACATTGTAGCTTTCAAATCTACATAGGGAGTAACCTTAATAGTTACTTTTAGAATACCCATAATAGTATATTCCATAAATAAATTAGGAGAAACATTATCATTTAACACCATCACATTACCCAATGAATTGGATAGATAAAATATAATCACCCACCCTTGTTTTATCATGGAACTACCCAAATACATAATTAATTCCCAAGAACCATAATATAATCATAACACATTAATAAGTATAAATAAAAAATAACATTTCCATATTTCAATCACAAGATATCATTTCAAGATGTTGACATGATACATCCATCATCAAAACCATTTTTAATACCAAAATAAATAAATTGGTAGTATGGTATTTATTTTTCTTTTAAAATCCTTAAGGCTTATAGAGAAATCCAAATATCAAATAATGGTCATGACAGCAGAAATGTTTTTGTCATCGGGTGTGTTAAAAAAATATTCCTTTCCTAATTTACTAAAACTATTCATAGAAAAATATTACATTAAAAACCCTTTGAATTAAATAAAAATTCAAACTGGTTAATTATACATCATATAAAATAATGTGGTATATATTATTGCAATATGACTCAATGGAAGGAGATTGAGACAAAGTCCCTTACCTCAAGTATGAATCATCTCATAAAATAATTATCTTCATAAATAATAAACTAAGGTTAATTTATACTTTCTTTATAAATTTTTTCATGTACATTTTTTAATTTTATAACACTTATTACCATGTTATAACAATTACATAATGATTTTAGTTCATGTCGGACGTTTTGTCGATATTTGGTACTTTAGTCTAAAATGAACTTGGTACGATGTGAATAGTCCATGTGATCCAAATTACTTCATCTATAGAATATTATTTTTAACATTATTATTTTTATGCATAAATTATACATTTAAATCAAACCATTAAGTGTGGTTATGAGAAATGAACAACATTATAATCATGGATACGATAAGTTGTATGTACGCATGAGTAACGTTTTCCATTTTTCATTGATCATTATGGAAATAAGTTAATTATTATTTTAACTATAAATAATTATCATAACATAGTTAATATAATATTAATCATTTAAATATACTTATATATATATCATAAAAGAGATTTAATTAAAAAAAATGAGTCATATCGCTTCGTGGAGGTGATAGATCACATGTACGCACGAACGACGTTATCATTTGTATACACATGGAAAGTAAGAATGTAAATGAAATATAATTATATTAGAATTATTATTATGTAATAAATATCATGTATTGACATTAATTCCATTATTATAAACATTCACAAGAGACGATTATGAAAAATTAATTTGATCGGTACATGGAGGTGATAGTTCACATGTATACACGAAGGATTAATTATTTTCCCATTTAGTGGAAGTGGAGATAGATTTAAGTGATGATATTATCATGATAAAATATACTTATATTAATGATAATTTATTTATTATTTAATCTAGAAATAATAATATTTTATGGATGTGGAATAATAAATAAAATGGAAATACTTAAAGAAAATGATACCTCTTCTTTGGTTGATCACCATAGAAGAACACCTTAACAACTCTAAGGATGGTTTTATTCATACATTAATTCCTCGAGAATGTAGGAAGGGATTCTTGGAAGGTTTTTCATCAGATCTTGTCTGAAAAAAATGTTTTATAACTGTGATTAATAGAGAGTAATGAGTGCCTTTTTATAGAAAATGGGTGGGGCACCCTTGGAATTATAAAAAGTATTAAATTAATTTAAATTCAATTTCAATTCAAAATGGGTCCAAACTATTTTAGTTTTTATATAGTAGGATTATGGTTCGAAATATAATCATCTAAAGAAAATTATACATGTTTTTTTATTTTTTATTCATATATTTCTATTTTAACCCCATTTACTCTTACCATTTTATCGAGTAATTTACACTTAGAGGGTTAATATAATTACCAAATAATTTAAAACATCCAATTAATTAGTCATTAATGAAATTTTTAGATTTATATCAACAATTTTACATAATATTATATTTTTATTAATTTTATTTCATTTAACTAAATATTATATATTTTAAAATATGAATTACATCAATTTTGACACTATTCATTATATGATTTTTTAAAATATCATAACAACTTGATTACATTAAAAACACTACATTAAATCAATAATAACATGTCTCAATCATCTATAAAATTATTTTATGGCATAACATATTTCATATTATATTTATTTTAATATTATTAATATCATTTAGTTGAATCTTTCTTTAATAAATCTTTTACATCATCATCTTTGTGTCATAATTAAATTTTATTATTCAATTCCTAAATTTTTTAAATAAATTTCCATGAGGTAGGTAATATTTTTTCATTTCTATTTATTATTCATAGTTGAAGATATAACTTAATAACCCCATAATAAAATTGTTTTTGTAAGAAGAGACATATTTAGGACATATTTGCCTTTACTTTAAATTAAATGTTATAATTGACATAATTACACCAAAGCTTCTTCCAAAGGTCAATATTTCGTCCCAAGGATGTTCATGGTCGATAATAACTCATAAAATAATATTATGACAATCGTTGGGGTAATTGTATAATATTATAATAGTAATTTTACCTTTAATTACTCTATTTACCTTTAACTGTGGTAAATAAAAGACTAAAGTTACTATTCACCAAAAAAATATTTTGATCCTATTGGAATTTTTTTCATAATTTGTTCAACCATGTATACATTATTTTGAAAATTAAATTCACAAAAGTGGTTAAATTAGGTTTAACACTAATCCCGTTGACAGATCGAGAAAATGGGTTTTTGAAGTAAAACATTCAAAAGTTCACATAGTTTTATATTTAATTTTAATTTGATAAAGAATTAAATTAACTAAATTGTATTAAATGATTAAAAATTAATCTAATTATACTATAAAACATGTAAAATGGTAATATAACAATCTAAATAAATTACATGAAAAAGCAGTTTTGAATTTAAGTGCAATATTTTTCACTATTCATTAAAAAATAAAATTTATCATAAAAATACCAAAAAATTATCCACACTAAATTTTATTGTCCCATTTAAATATAAAAAATTAAGTTTTTCAAAAATAAAATATAAGAGTAAAAAACTAGATTTAAAAAGTATTCACCATCAAAAGGCGGTAAAAATTCCTTTTTTTTAATATTCCACTTAATCATAAAATAGAATTTATTATTATATCATGTATATAAAACATATAATATGAATGTTAAACATAATTTTAAATTTATATTTCATTAATATAATCCAAAAAATAGTGATTTTATTATTTTATATACATAATTATTCACACTTAAAAAATGTTTCATAAAAACACAGCTTTTATATTCAATTGGTTTTAATTTTCATTTCTAATTAACTTAATAACCAATGAATCATTATATAAACATTACAAACCATATTTTAATAATTTATTTAATATCATTCTTTCTTTATAGTCTAATGGATATGTGATAAATACAACTTAAAATAATAATATAAATAATATATTATTTTTTGGTATAACTCTATCTTATATGAAATGTAAAATTTAGGAGAAACTCATTGTTGCATGTCAAGTATGCAATCACACATAGAATTAATTTTATATTAAAATTATAATCTAATTAATAAATATTAATAAATATGAAAAGGACTTGTTATATAATTTCCTAAGATGTAACATCCTTCCCCCTTTTGGAAATTATATCCTCACAATTGTAAATTTGGGCTAGGTAATTAAGGTTTCTCATTTCAAAATTACTTCATTGAAATCACACACTAGAAAAATAGTCAATAAAACATCCACATTAAATGAATGAAATGTAATTATAATGGTGACCTGAGATAACACATTCTTAGATTTCATCTAGGAAAACTTGGACATGGAAGAAGAAAATAACTCTCATAGACTAATAGAGAGTAATAGAGACCTCAATCATGGGAAGGTTACCTATCACAATACCATAAATATGTGATGGGTCAAAAGTCCTTTGATAAAAGTAAGATAACAATATTTTTTTTCTTCAAGGTCTTTTTCATAGAGTTGATGAATTCTTTTATTATATAAAATAAGAACATAAGGAAATATACTTACTTGACAAGTAGAGTTTCATCAATTAATCAAATTCCACCACAAACTCATCATCTTCTCTAAATGATGAGTATTCAAGTTGAATTTTTCATGCCTAAAACACTAGAATAAACTTCTAGATAATCTCCTAATCCCAAAAACTTTTACTATCTACATATCATATCTTGAATCATTAACCAAAATAGATATGGTTTGGATAAGATAAAACAATTCACTAAAAATAATAAACCATTGGATAATGAAAAATACTTTTAATCTCCAAAATTCAACTCTAATTCCAAAATTTCAACATAGACCATTCATCGAATAATTGTCCATAAAATCCCTCAAAATAATCCAAACTAATTTTGAAACACAAAAACTAGAAGAATTTTATTATATAGTATTTTATATTTAAATAACATTGATCAGTCTTAATTTCTCAAACCAAAAAGTAATTTCCAAATTCACATATTATCCAAGGTAGTTTAATCATTTACATAAATAAATAAAAAATATATAATCCCACAATTAAATCATAGATTATTTAAAAATAAAATTCATACATTACTCTTCAAATAAAATCCAATTGTATTCTATTTTCCTTAGGACTATAGGTTTCCCAAAATAGTGAACATATTCCAAAATAACATTTATGACTTAGTCCCCAAATCATTTTCCTTTACCAAGGATATCCATTTCATAAAACATAAGTTCCCAAAATCAAATTATTCTTATTCCATCAACAATTTAACTAAAAATAAAATCACATACTAACTAAGGACTTCTCGTAGTCCAACAGTAGGCAATAAAGCCTTATCACACTTTATTTATGGGTTCGATTTGCATAGCTTTGTCTGGTATGATAGGTTTTCACCATTCCAGGGCATTGTCCTTTTCCTAAAATTTTATAAATTTATAACATTTCCAAAATGAGTTTAAATCCTCAAAAATAACCATAACATGTTTTACCCTCAAATATTATCTCATACCTTTCATTTTGAAACATAAAATGTAATAAACAATAATTACCTCAAAATAAAAGATCATATAAACCCTAATGGTTATCAATCCATTTCTAATAATGTCAAACAAGAAAATAACATTCTTCGTAAAATAACATTTTCACAAAACAAACTATGGGGTTACATATACTAGAAAAAAGTATTCCAAAGTATTCCCATCATCAAAATAGCATTAATACTTTTAAACATTTCATTATCCAATAGTCTACCATAACTCTTGAATCCTTTATATATAGAATTTTTAATCATTAAGAATTATTCATGATACATTGACCATTCGTTTTGGAATTATTCTATAATAAATCTTTCCTACAAACTGAAAAAATGAATTATGTCCTATGATTTAATAATATCAAAACATGAGATAAGAAATATTAAATACCTTTCATAGGTTATTTTTAGTTTCCTCATATTCAATTGGAATGGAATTTGGTATTTCTAAACATATATTTGTAAGGTACTTATGATACAATTCATAATCCCTCTTTATTGGACATTGATTTTCATAATAACCATACTCCCCACCTTTAAAAACATCAATTTATCACTCAAGAAAAACTTCTTTCTCTTTCCTAGAGTCAACTAAATGCTTCCTTTTTCATTGGTAGGTTATTTATTTATAACCTTCATTTCCACATATATAACTTCTTCTCATAACTTTAAAACATTTTTCTTGGTGGTTCTTTCCACATCTTTAACACATATGTCGTTGAATATAATTATATTTACATTTTCTACCTTAACTTACATAGGGACTCATTTCTCTCATATATGATTCATTAGAAAACTCAAAAAGGTTCCAGTGGCTAATCACTACTCCTGATAGTTGGTTTAGAATAACCAGGATAGTTCTCATTTTAGCTCCCATTTCATTCGGTATCTTATTCAAAGAACCACCACATTTTCCTTCACATCCATTATTACTTTTGTGGCTACTGGATCCATCCATTTAATAAAACCAAAATAGGATAGTGTGAGTATATCAATAAAATCATCATATACTATCTTATAAGGGAGATAAACACTATGATATACTTATTAATGTTATCTCAAACTCATTAAATTTATCTAAAATAACTATGAATCCTCCTATTATGTTAACCATTTTGGTTACATTTAACTTTATTCTTATTCTTAAATATCACCTAACCTCTAAATTTGTATAAACCATACACTAATACCAAATATAAGGACCTATAATTAAACATTACATAATCTTCAGTTAATTTAAGAATTTAAATTCATTAACATTGATAATCTTTTTAGGTTTATTGTTTCAAATAATTAGGCCATAACTATTGCATAATATCTCAAATATTATAAAGTATACAAGTCTACACGCAATCTATTTTTTCATAATATAAATATTTTTTAAATAAAAAATGAATTATTTTTCTTGATAAAATTCTTCATAACATTCATCTTTCCTTCTTCATTTCTCTTAGCCAACCTTATACCCTGTGGAAAAAATTTCAAAAACTTATGATGAGAAAAAAAATATTATTAAGGTATATAAATAAGGAATGAAACCGTTAGTCCATGAATATTTTATAACTCATGAAAAAATTTTCACAAAATCATAATTTTCAACCATAAACATAAGTTCTTTAACATTACTAATGAAATCATATGATTCCTAAAAAAAATTATTAACCATCATAAATTATAAAGGTTACTTTTAAAATATATGTCATACATACATTTTAGCTTTCACAACAACATATATAGTAACCTTTATGGTTACATTTAGAATACCCATCACAGTATATTCCCAAAAATGTGTTAAGATAAACATTATTGTTTAACTCCATATCATTACCCAATTTATTGGAGATCAATCATAGGCTCATTACCCTTGATCTATCACAGAACCACCTGTATACATAAGCAATTCCCAAGAACCATAACATAATCATAACAAATTAACAAGAATAATGGAAAAATAGCATTTCCACATTTCAATAACAAGATATCCTTTAAATATATTGAAATAATCAATCCATCCTCAAAACCATTTTCAATAACAAAATCCTCAAAAATGAAATATGTATTTATTTTCCATTTTATAACATTAAGTCTTATAAGGGAAGCCAAATATCAAATAATGGTCACAGTGGTGGAAATTTTTTGTCATGGTGTACATTTAGAAAACATTCATTTTATTGTTTATAAGAATTCTTCATAAAAAATTATTCCATTCAAAAACCATTAAATGAAATTAAAATTCAAAGTGGTTCATTATACACCGTATAAAAGAAGGTGGTGTATATTATTGAAATATGTCTCAATCAAAGTACATTGAGAAGAAGTCACTTACCTTGAGTCTGAATCATCTCGTACATTCTTTAACTTCCTGAATAATAACCTTTTTCATGTCCATTATTCCTTTTATATGACTTATTACCATTTTATAACAATTACATAATGATTTAAGTTCATGTCAAACATTTTTTCGATATTGGGTACTTTAGTCAAAAATGAACTTGGAATGATTTAAATAGTTCATGTGGTCATAATTCATTAATGTCTATAACAATATTCATGAAAATGCCTTTTTTATTCTTAAATTATACCTTTAAATCAACCCATTATGTATGTTTATGAAAAATGAACAACGTTATAATAATGGAGATGGTAAGTTATACATACGCATGAGTAACATTTTCTGTTTTTCAATTATCATTAGAGAAAGAAGTTAAGTGTTATTGTATCTTTACAGAATGATTGTAACATCATTAATATCATATTAATAATTTAAATATACTTATATATATATATATATCAAAAAAGTGATATAATGAATACAAACTATCCACATCACTTCGTGGAGGTGATAATTCACATGTACTCATAAACGACGTTATCATTTTCATGCACAAGTAAAGTAAGAAAGTAATTAATATATTATTATATTATAAAGATTAATATTTCATTAATATCACATATGAACATTAATTCCTTTATTATAACCAATCAGGAGATACGGTAATGAAAAATGAATTAGAACGGTTTGTGGAGGTGATAGATCACACCTAAGCACGAATGATTAATTCCCTTCCAATTTAATAGAAGGGTAAATGGATTTATTTTATGATATAATCATGATTAAATATCTGTATATTGCTAATACTGGAGTTATTATTTCATCTTGGAAAAATAATATTTGAAGGAAGTGGAATAATAAATAAAATAGAAATACTTAATGAAAATAATACCTCTTCTTTGGTTGATCACTTTTGAATAACACCTTAGCACCTCTAAGAAGAGAGTTAGAATTTGGGTAGGAATTATAGTATGGGTTTTTGGTAGATCATGGATGAAACAAAAGGTTTCTGAAGTGTGATTAATAAACAAATGGGTTCCATTTTATAGAAGAGAGGAGGGGCACACTTGGAATTAGTAAAACTATTAAATTAATATAAATTTCATTTCATTTAAAAATTTATCCAAACTCATTTAGTTAGAATATATTATGATTGTGGGTCAAAATAAAATCATTAAATAAAAATTATATAAGTTTTTTTTATTTTTTTAAACCTTATCTTTTTTGTTTAACCCCTTTTAACTCTTACTATTTTATCATGTAATTTACACTTGGAGGGTTAAAATAATAACCAAATCATGTAAAACGTTCAATGAATGTGTCATTAATTAAATTTATTTATTTTCACCAACTTTCTGGAAGAATATTATATTTTTAGACATTTGATACATTTTGATTAAATATTTTATATTTTAAAATATGAATTATGTCAATTTTGACATTGTTCATTACAAGTATTTTTTAAAATATCCTAACATGTGATAAAAATGCCTTTTTTGATAAATAAAAATTTTATTTATAAAATATAATTTTTCTTATATCATGTCTAAAAAACATATAAGATGAATTTTAAACAAATAATTAATTAATATTTCATTAATATAATCCAAAATTATTGATTTGATTATTTTATAAACACAATTATTTGCACTTTTATAGTTGTTCATAAAAATTCGTCCTTTATGTTCAATT
This sequence comes from Viscum album, assembly GCA_963277665.1. Lineage (NCBI taxonomy): Eukaryota > Viridiplantae > Streptophyta > Magnoliopsida > Santalales > Viscaceae > Viscum > Viscum album. The sequence goes on from OY728157.1 coordinate 1,436,346,188, forward strand.
GGTTTTTATTTTCATTTCTAATTAATTATCTAACCAATGAATTGTTATATAAACATGTTCTAACCCTATTTTAAAATTTTAGTTAATATTATTCATTCCTATCACTCTAAAATCTATGCTATAACTACAAAATTAAATAATAATATTCATAATATATTATTTTTTAGTATAAATCAGTCTTGTGTGCAACGTAAGATTTTAGAGAAACTCATTGTTGTATGTTGGATAAGCTATTATACATAGAGTCCCTTTTAGAAAAAAATTACTATGTAATTCATAATTATTAATAAATATGAAAAGTTTGTATTCTATAATTACCTAGGATGTTAGAGTTACACATATTATTGATGAATGCATTTCGTGCTCAAGTTATTGATTAAATTAAATAAGTTTTCTATTGTTTTCCATTTCATATTGATTATGCCTTATTTAATCCTGATAGATTATGTTGTATTTAATCCTTACTATTAATTTTATATCACCTTTTATTTTGTTTCCTTTAACCATGATATGAAGAAGGAATCATTGAATGAGTGCAATAATATATAATATTTACTTCACTATTTTTTATTTTTATGGTTTCTAATGTAATTTTTGATTTAGGTATGTATCTAGTTTTTCAAGACTACAAAATGATTTGGAACTTTGGGATAAGATTTACTATATCTTATTCCAATGTAATAACGGTACAATGGGCAATGGACTATTGGGGTCGGGGTTGTTACATAACATGCATTTTTCTAAAATATCTACTTTAAATAAAAAAACACACTTTCAGTCACTCTAATCCCATAACATATTACAACGAGATGTATTTCATTATTACATGTCAAAAATGAATCAAATATAATTTTTTTTATTTTTTTATGACTATATATATTATTTTTGTAGTTTTTTTCATATAATATGTGTTTTTAACTAAAATGTATCTTTGAATTGGAAAACATAAATTTTCAGTCATTACAAACACACCACACATTGGAATGGAATTTTTTCTTCTTTAATATCATTAATCAAACTAATCTAATTCCCTTTAATATTTATAACATACTAAAAAATTCTTTGTTTTATGAATGTGAAACTTTTTTTGAAATTACTAATCACGTAAAATGAAAAAACTGTACCTTTGGTTATTCCTAACACATCGTGTATCATAAATAAATATGAACCAATCATATAGTTCTTAGATGAACTAGGTATTTTTTCATATAGTATCATAAAAATATGATATTAATTTATTAGAATTGAAAATGTCATTTACTCATACAAGTCACAAATAAATAAAATATATATATAAATATTACTAAAGAAATACATATTAAAAAAATTAGTAAGTATTTAGACACAACATAAACTTATCATTCATCTTTAAATGCATCTATTTCATCATCTACAAATAATTTATTTGTAGAACATGAATAATGCTAAATATTTAATTAAATAAATGGTTAATAAATATTTTTATTAAGATTATATATATTTAAAACATAAAAACAAAAAATGTATATCTTTAAGGGTGTTTTATTTGTTTTATAAGATATAACAACATTCATAAATTTAAAAATGTAGAAGCCACATTTGTATCTATTTGGTTGTTTTTGAAACTCTCGAAACATTGGAAAATATAAGAAATTTTTTATGAAATATTATTTAATACTAAAATGTTAGTGTATATACAAAAATATATTTTATTTAATCCATAGGTTTATTTTTTGCGTTCATATTAATTAAACCCTTACTAATCTATACATTAATATTATACTACTGAATAGAATATGTAAGTTAATCTATATTTTATAACATATAATTGAAAGACTATAAATTGTTGAAAATATAATACTTACCAGTTAGATATGATATCACATGAAACCAATTTGTTTAGATATAAAATAATTGAATCAGTAAAATATATAATTAGATTAAGTTGGTTTATTAGAATTAGAATCCAACTCTTCTTAGAAAAATTCAGAAATTATTTAGTACTACATATTAAAATAATTATACTAAATATAATTATATTGTACAGTATTACCCTTTTATGGTAGGTATTAAAAATATAATATCATATATTTTCTTTCTTTACATCTCTTTGTTAATATATTACGAAAAACTTATATTTTAATTAGCCTCCAATATTCATTCTTTCATATAATTAATATGGGAATTAAAAATCCAAAAAATATGTTCGGTTTTTTTAGTTATTTCATAATTGTAATTTAAATATCTATCATAATCAAAAAAAAAATATGTAAAAATTATTTATATATACAATTATGATAAAGTCTTATATATATATTGTTACATAATTTAATTTTGATTAGTAATAATATTAAATTCTAAAGACTCCTCATTGTGTATGAATTATCTAAATACACATTAAAAAATAATCTCTTATTTCATATATGAATTTTCAAGACCTGTTAATGTTTTTAACTATGTTATGTTTAACAGTGAAGAAAAATTAGGGCATGCAATATGTATTAATAATGTATTAGTTGATTTCTTTAACTGCCTTGATCTATTTGATTATTTACCATTTTATTATTAAATAGAATAGTTTAGAGAAAATTATTCATCACAAAAGATTTTTAAATTAATATAAACTATAAGTGGATTTCCCATTTCTTATTTTTTTCCTTTATAATATTGATCTATAATTATATGAATGTTTTATTTTATTATTCAAACATCAACCTAATAATTGGGGAAATTTTCTCAAATGTAGATATTTGAGATACCTAAATCCTAACTCTCAAATAATTATTCGATAATGGTGTTTTATAAAGCATATGACATTTGATATTATGCACCAGACCACTTAAAATCATTTGGTTCATTTTACATGTTAATATAGTTTTTAAATAATGAGATATGGTGTAGGGAAGAATATAGGTCATCTCTCTAAGAGAATTGAATGTAGGGAGTCTAAATTTTTAAATAATTTAATAAAATGATTCTAAAATAATGGGTTTTGAAACTGATTCAATGAAAAATAAATAAACAAAAATTTTAAAGATAATATGGTTAAAAATTTATATTTATATCCTAAGTGTAAATGAAAGAAAGATACACTTGTTATGTCAAATAAAAAACCCAACTTCACCCACTCAAAATATTATTATCAGTGTATTAAAAATATGAACATATTTCATTTTTCATACAAAAATAAAACACTCCAATCCAAAAATTATTTAATATATAGATAGATAAAAAATTTTAAAAAAAAATATGAACCAAAACCCTAAAAATTTCATGTTTCATAACTCATTCTCCAAGTTTTAATCTCCTTTATAATGATCTCACAATATTTATCCTTCCAAGGTGAGGTGGTGGTGGATAGAGTAGAACTCTATCAATATCGTATATCGCCCTATGTGTATAAAGAGATATATAATATTTTTTGATGAATAAAATAACCCTTAGACTCTCTAAAATGAAATATTTTCCACTCCTTGGATGAAATCCCCAATGAGGTACCCAAAGTATATATTTATAGGCCATGATAGGTAGCAGTATTTGCACATGATTTTTATACTACCACTTAGAGCATGATTTTAGATATCAAAACAAACTTATAATGACTTTTAAAAAATTAGAGAGTTTTTAATGAACTATTTAATTTCTTATTATAAATCTTTATATTTATTACAAATCTATAATAGGGGATATTATCAAAATTCTAATTTGGACTCTTGACTATGAAAAGTTTCATATATTTCCATTTATTCCACTATTTGGACCTATAAATTCACGAATTATGCCATATGATATTATTTAAATTTTTATACCATGTTTTAATCTTTCCACCTACAAAATTTCAACCCATTATGTGGACATATCTCTATATATTTAAGTTTCATCCCACTGAACTATTCAAACTTTTGAAAAGTTTGGCTATTTTTCCTCTAATTGTTTCAAGGGTTCTCCACATCACCTCCACCTACCATGAAAATTAAAAGAAGTGAAATTAAAATTTTAAAATTATTTAACATTAAACACGTGAATAAAAAGATAAGTAATATTTATTATTCTTTTGGACAATTAAATCCCAAAATTTGTTATAAATGGTGTCATAAGAGTAGAAATTAATATAGAATACTAATACGATCACACCCCCATATGTAAAATTTCTTAGTCCTAAAAAGAGAACAATTTAATTAATTGTACAAAATGATAATAAAATATTCATTAATATATTCCTCTATCCATGAAAATTTAATATGAAAAGGAAATTTAATTCATGGTAGAAATGAAAAAAAACTAAGAATCACACTAAGGAGTCAAACTCAATAAGAATGTAAATAACTGGATCAGAAATTATATTAGAAAAAAATTAAAGAATAAATATATTACTAATCATAGTGAAATAATTCATGAGTTAACCACAATTATAAATCATCTTGTGTGTATATTATAATCATTTTATTCTTAATTTTCAACCTTTTTTCAATATATGTAGGGCAATTTAAAAATATTTGGCTTTCCAAGTTCTTTTTCATAAAATTTTATCTTACCCTTTGAAATCTAATTTTCAATACCCAATCACTTAAGATTTACCTAAATTCAAACCTTTTGGTTTTATGCTATATTTTTTATTATAAACCATTTTTTTATTTTTTATTTTTTTTTGTTTTTTAGAGAGTTTTAAAATATATATATTTAATATGTATCAACTATAGTTCGATCTAGTATAAAAACATTATTGGATAAGAAATGAAAATGTTGATAAACATTTTTTCAAAATTCAAATAATTTTATCTTGACTTTTAAATATATTTAATTAAGTTAAAATTATTCACATTTCAATATTATATGGAATTATTTGAAGAGATGTAAAATAAATTAATTCTCTCATAAAATTATCATATGTATCATATACACATCTCAAATATTTTTTAAAGATATAATCAATAATTTCATTGAAATATATCTTATATTTATGAAATAAACCATAAAATATTAATCCTTTCTCAAACTCACATCCTAACAATGAAATACATTCACTTTGAATGATTTAATAAATTTTGAAAGGTGAAATTTAACATTAATTTACAATAATTTAAATTATGGGATAGGTATGTATATGAATCTTTTAGAATAAAATAACACTAATAACACAAAAACATGAAAAAATGTGTTTTTTGTTTTGAACATAAAAAATTATTTTTAACACATAAGATTACTATTGAAATCCAAAAAATATCTTCCCCCGCACTTAAAATTAATAGTATTCTTAATAAAATAAAAATAGAAAAAGTGAATGATAAGGGAAGATATAACGAGAAAATTTCATGTAGAGATGAATTCTTTAAGTTAGAACTCCTCTATTAGGGGTCCTAGAAGTATTTCATGAAATTTTATCAACTAATTCCAATTAATAATTAATATTTTATTGGGGTATTAATTTTTTACCCACAGAACCCCAAAATGATATAAATTAGAAATATATTAAGGGACAATTTAGCATGAATGATGATTTCTAGTATAAATCATCAGTCCTATATTATATGAAGGATCATTCTCATAGATGTGTAACTTGTGTTTAATGATGAGTTGGTAATAGGTATACAGGAATATTTACTTGTATATTCATGGTTTATCATTTTTGTCTCATCGTATTTCCTATGAATCCTAAATTCATAGTCTCATTTGAGCGCTTATACTTGAAAGATTAAAATTTCATTATTTTATGTCTCAGTAGGGTTGATGATCAATCTCAATGGTGAGATGAAAATTATTTCCAAAAACTAGTCAATAATTTAACATGCTAATGAACTCTTTAAAAAATTTTGGTTGGCCCAAAATAACCATAAATTCTAAAAATCTAGTCATTCTAATTATGTTGGACCATTTTTCAAGTATTAATTTTATCTCTCTATTTAATCCCTATATTTTATATTGGTTTGGGGGTGATAAGGTGTGGAAAATCAGTATCTAACCCTATATTAACTAAAAAAATCTTGACGTGTTCAGTTAATGAATTGAGAACCCTGTTCACTAATGATAAATATATATAATCCAATCCTATAAAATATTTGGGTTTATAAAAATTCTATAACTAACTTGGATAAATTTGTCATTATGGATAAATATTTTACCCATTTAGAAACATAATCCTTTGAAAAATGAATTTACAAGTATAAAAATGAATTGGGGAAATAGAAACATCAAATTAATTTCCTACACATAAGAAATTTCATGGAAGTATAGGTGGTGTTATACCATTTAATATATTTTAAAAACAATCTATGTTCATTGAAAATTAACACATGCTTTAAAAAAATCATGTGCATCCAAAAAAATATTGGAAACAATATACTATTTTCAAAAATATAATAATTATTATATTTTGGAAAAAATTTCCCTATATCCAAGAGTCTAAAAAATGAGGATAGACTGAATCTAAATGTTTGTCACATAATACCTTGGTGCATGATAAGTACATTTATGATAATGGTTAGTGTCATAAAAAATTTCCATCGAACTCTTGTTTTATATGGTGGGATAGATTTATATTATAATCAATAAGAAAAAAATATGATACCAAATAATTTATAATGTTGTCATATCATATAATAATAACTTTCACTCAGTAAAATTACTCATTATAAAACATGTAATTAATAGGAATAAAGAGGGATGATAAAATGTTAAATGATTGAAGGATCCTACTAATATAGTTAGCCAATAATATTTTTGCTTATTTTTATCCCTATTTTATTAATAAAATTCCAAAAATAGAATTATCCAGTGAATTATTTTTGGATTCGATATTGGTTTTATTAGGATATATCGAAATGTTTCATGGTCAGAGGCCATAATTACATAAGACCCTAAAATGTAATACTTGAAATTATCCAATAAAAACCCAATTATAAGAATTATTTTTATCCATGGTAATGTTTTCCTAGGAAAATTAAATTATTCATGAGTCATATGAAATTAAATGTAGATCTTGATTAGTATGCTTTAATAATACTTATCCAACTAAATGGTTGGAAGCATCACACATAATATTCATCTTTAAACCCCACTAAGGTGGTTCTATTATTTAATGTGGTATGACACTCTATTTAAATTTATTAAAATAATCCACTAAATATTTATTGAACAGAAAAACCATATCCTTTTAGAGCAATTGGAGGAGGGGAAGTGTAACCTTTTGAAAATAATGAACGAAATGAGGATAAAATCTCACATAAAATAAGAAAGAAATCAAATCCCATGATTTTTTTGGGAAATTTAATGAATAAATAACATCTAATTATTATTTTTATACTTAGATACCTTCTATAGAAATGATGTATCCAAGAAAAAACACTTATAATACGATAAAATAGTATATATTTCAATTTATTACAAAATCATTTTTAATGAAATGTTGAAGTATAACATATAGAATACTAATACACTCAACAATAGAGGACTCATACATAGTTGAATCATTTATGAACTGTATTATACAATTATATATGTAATTAGAAAAATTATTAACCTTAAATTTCTAAAAATTACTAAGATAATTTCACAGACAAAATGAAATCCTTCTTTAGAAAAAATGTATCAAAGGATAAAGCGAAGGTTTCCATTTATTAACCTTATGAGTAAATTTGGATATAAACAAATCTATAATACCCACTATGGAAATAACAGTGGTACTTCCCCTCTAACCAATCTATATATTCACCATGGATGGAAATAGTAAATGGTATTTCCTAGATTATTAGTTTATTCAGTTATAGTCCATACAAACACAATAATTATTTTACACATAAGTTGGTACTTATTATTTTTTTTTATATTTAATGACTATAAGACTAGTTTTATTTGGAACTAACTATACTAAACTAACCCATTGGTTTTTAGGTGTATGATAAAGGGTTTCAGGATCCAATAGCCTACTTAACTCTTTATTAAAAATATCAATGAGGTTTGATTTCTTTCATCATTAGGTTTGTCTCACCAGTTAAACTTCAATAATTAATAAAATAATATGCATGAAAATTAATGGGTTAATACAAATAATTGTAGAAATTATCAATCCTAACAAAATTAATCCTACAAAGGGAATAAAAATAATACCTCACACTCTGGAGGGAGTAAAATAGTAATTATAAAATAAAATTAATATATACATATTTAAAATTTAGAGGCAGTAATTTTAATCCAAATTCCAGATGATTTTGGAAAGATGAGAGGGTATGGAAAAGGGGGAGGTACATGATATCATATAACTACTCAATGTAATCATCTCAAAATGGGTCATAATATTTTATATACTAATTAGAATCATTGATGGTTATTAGGCCCCAGGTGAATAAGAAATCATAAATTAATAATACATTATGAAATTTTTCCATACCATTAAGACATAAAACCCAAGAATCATTAAGTATCATATCTAATAATGAAGAAAAATTTAAAAGCTAATTAGGGGGAATAAGAAAAGTGTATGTTGGAATAGGGAGTACATCAACGGAAATAATTACCTGAGAATAATTTTATTTTGATGGGTTTTTCAAGGAATCAAGGATGTTAAAGTGTAAAATGTCATAAAAACTGTATAGAAAATATACCAATGCGTACATTTACATTGATTTCTTTATTTTTCAAGAAATTTTCATCTAATATGTGCTCATATCCATTCACCCAATAATTTTATATTTTAACCAAATAATAATTATTAAGATAAATTAAGTTATCATCCATTTTAATAATATAATTTAATACAGCAGTGGGGTGTATGTCATGAACCATCTCAGGCCACCCCTGGAAGGAGAACCTAAGAAGACATGTGACAAAACTAAGGCATGGTCACAATCTCCCCATATTGGAAACTATTTAAATGGTCTTAGAACATAACCATGGGATTCATTGCATCCTCTATTAAAAAACATATTAATAATGAAATAACTAACTAGACTAAATTGTAAGAAAATACTAAAATGCCACATGAGCTAAAAAATAAAGAACATTCATCATCACATGCATGAGTAAAATTAATTATAACAGTAAGAAGCATTGGGATGCATGGATAAGTAAACCAAAATAATAATATGTTATATTGGGTGATTCATAAGCATCCTAACATAAACCAAAACAAAAAAAAACCAAAAAATAAGACACTACCACAAGTATCCAAGTAACCCTTATCCACTATCAACAAACTAAGTCAACCATCACGAACAATCCGAATAGGAATACCAAATGACCAAATATATGTCACCTAAAAAGATACAAGATAACTAAATGCACCTAATGATGTATGAATGGTGTTAGTGAGGCCATGCCTCGAAGGATCACTCCAAGGAGTTTATGTATTCTTTTCAAATGAAAATTCATTCTTACTAGTTTAGAATACAATTAAAAATATAGGTTTATCATACATATAGGTAAAATGTACAATATCATATTTAAAAAAATTTAAAACAACTTCTCTTTCTTTTAATTTAATTTAAAACATTAACTTCGAAAAAAATAAATCTATATAATAATATTTTACCCAAAATAACAATTTAAATCCTGTCTTAAAAAAAATTAGAAATACTCCATTTTAAATAAATTATAACCCTAAAATAAAACAATTAAAATTCATGAATGTTATAAAAAATCACTAAGGAACCACATCATAAAATAAATGAATAAGGAAAGAATGAATAATATATCATGGTTCCATAGGTTCAAATCAATCTAGGGAAAAAAGAGTGGAAGTTCTCTGTGTAGTGTCAAAAAGTAGTAGGAGAAATGCACTAGGTCCTATGTTGAGACAATCCTAGACCTTTTCAATTACATTGGACTAACTATTGACATGTGTTGGGTCCTAATCAAGTAGGCCACCCAACTATCCTAGCATCATAAGAGTCACTCCACACTATATTAACTAGAGGAAGTTATATTAGTGTAATATTATCTAGTGTAGAATAAATATAGACCACTTCTTTAGTTCCTAGAGAACCCATGGAAATAGAAATTATAGGTGGGAAATTAAACAAGAAACATCACATGAATTATAAACATAATAAATAAATCCACCATTACCTCCGACATCCTCATAATAAACAACCTTGGTCATCATATCACATGAAATATAAGGAATGTCCCTCGGGCCACAATCTGGAATATATAGAATATGGTATCACGAGGGTCTCACAATCACACCATGAAAACCAATGTTTTTATATTCTAAATAGTCCTTACTAAGACTCCCAACTCAGTCCTCCATAACCTTTCCCAATGGTTTAAAATTCAATTTCAACCCATTTATCCAAAAACTTTTTACTAAAACAATATTTAAACCATTTAAAAACATAAATCCCTTTATTAGTCTTTGAAAAAACCAAACCACTTTTATCCATTTTATTACATAAACAGGTTCAAACGCCTTTCCAAGGATTCAATTTTATTGAAATAAAATATTAAATCTATTTCAAAAACACTAGGTCTTCAATTACATTTTAGAATTCAAAACCTCTTTAAAACCACCTATTATTTCAAGTGATAAACCAATATAAAAAACTATAAAATTAATTTAACTATCATATATAGTAATAATTTATTTAATAAAACTTTATAAAATTAGTAGAAACCAATTGAATTTCAAATAAAGGGAAGCACATAAGAAAGTACCTCATTCAAATGGTGATCTAATTGGATGTTTTATCCAATGATGTAAAACACATAAAAACATCAAGGGACTCTAAGAAAACCCTAATAAACAAAAAAATGAAGAAAAAAATCCACTCCAATCCCTAAACGAGGGTAGAAAACCCTCCAAATTTTATAGAGGGAGTGAATTTGGGAGAAAATGAGAGAAAGGGGGAGGGAGAAGTTTGGAGGATAGAATAGAAGTATTTGAGCTCAATAAGTTTTTAATATATCAATTAATAAAGGCTTGAAACTAAAATGTGGGTAGGGGGAGGAGTAATCCCATATTTTTCCTTGGGCTAGTCAAATAATAAATGAGGGAAGAGTGTGGTGGAAACCCATTAAAATCAAGAAAAATAAAAAATTTGAAAATATAAATATAAATATTTGGATGATTGAATAATTTAGCCACACAATTTGGTAAAAAAATTCCAACCATACAAGATTTTTTGGAGACTCACTACACACTTGATAGGGTTCTCATCATCGTTAATAAACCATGAATAGTCTATGAAAAACACATTAGAAACTATTTTTAGCCCTGTAAAATGGTTACTACACAATTAATTATAATCATACACTAACCAAGATCCACTTAGAAAATTATAAATTTCAAAAATAAAGACCCACAAATTTATATTGATTTAATGTATTATGAAATTAGAATATGAATTAATCTATATAGTAACACATTTTGTTACAATCTCTCTACAATGTCATTTTTACCCCCCAGGATGTCCTTAATAAAATTATAAATACCCAATAGAAATCCCCGAAAACACCCCATAAAATGAGGTCACTTGATTAGCGAAACAATTAAAATAAACCAAATGGATGAAACCATCATACACTATAAACTTCTCTATACCATTGGATGAAGTCCATAAAATCCTTAATCGTCTCCAAGAAAAACATGAGCATAAACACAATTAAAAACTTATATGATGAATAAAGACCAATTATAAGTCTCCACACCATTTATAATTTAACAAAATGAAATATAAATTTGAACACACCACAAGTCTGTACTCAAACTATTTGAATGAATACCCAATAATCACACAATAATCACCTGATTCCCTTAACCACAAATAACTACCCAAGGAACCAGATCTAAATCTTGGAAAAAAATGACCCAAATAAAACTTATCATTCCAAAAATAAAGACATTTAAGAAGATCAAAAAACATGTTTATCACAAAATAAATGAGAAAAAAACTCAATAGTTTTCCACAACCAAAAATTACATGGGTACGATACCCAGGTCATAATATATAATCTAGTAAACAAGAACCCCAAACTCAAAAAACCATATGATATTGAACCCAATATATTAAAATTGTAACCACCAATTATATACAACCTGAATTCAATAATTATCTTAGTTACCCAAGAACTAGCCTAAGGTCACCCATGCACAACCTAACAGGAATTCAACATCAAACAAAAAAACACTCACAAAATCATAAATCATCTAAATCCACTAAATAACAATCTTATAAATCTCCAACAGACGTTTGATTAAAATTTTAAAATAACTAAATGTCACCCAAAAACTTGATTACTCCGAATAATTTCTTTTTTTGATATCTCTAGTTAAAAACCCTATGAATATGACCTAGGAAACCATTCCAAAAATAGGTTCTTGAATATTTCACACAAAATGGATTAGAATGAATAGGTTCTTCACACTAGAGGCATTCTAGATCACTCTAATTTTTCCTAAGTGACTAACCATCAATAACCATCTCCTATAGCCTAAGATCATGTGAATTGTGATTCCCATAAAACAAACCATCTTCAACCATTTCAGCTGAAACACCCCATATCACCTCCAATAACATATATCTAGTAACTAACTTCGCATAAAATGATATATCATATTAAACCACAATATATTCAAGATTAGGGAGAAAACCCTTCATACTGGTAAAATCATGGATAGAGTCAAAGGAATAAGAAGAATTTGGATCCACCACCCAACCATGATTCTGGGTAGAATCAACATGTGTTTAAATCATTCCAAAATAATGAGATGAGTAATTTATGAAGATCAAACCAATAAATAGACTTCCCAGTTTTCTTTTAAGACTCCATAGGAGTCATATTCTAAATAACTCATGACGTAAATATCAATCAGTTCATGTTACATAAATCAAATCATGCAACACTATTATAATAAAATAAATAAAAAAATCACTCCCCAAACCAAAAAACATGTAAAATATTTTCTTAAAAATACATTAACACCATATAAATTTCGAAAAACCATTTTTAAAACACCACATCTCTTTTGAATTTTCCAAGAAAACCACACTTCCAAAACATCTTCCCTCTTCAATTATAAAATCATCCAACATAAAAAAATTGAGAAAAAAAATACAATAACATGTTTTTAAAAATTATTTTTCCCCACATTACTGAAAAAACACCATATTTCTAGGAATTTTAAAAAAAAATTAAAAAAACAAAACCCTATCATTTAAAATTTCATTTAAAATTTCATTTTGAAATCAATTTTCTCTAAAAACACTCTAGATAGTAAATTTTAAAACATCCCATGAATTTTAAAAACATTTCACAATTCATATTTACCTATTTTAAAACAAACTATCCCATTTATAAAACATAATCTTTCAAAATTCCTCTTTTCAAAAAAAAATGCCCTCAAGAATATTAAAAAACAAAACTCAAATAATTCAATTTGCTCAATTCCAAAACCAGTACTCGAAATATGATACCAATATTTATCCGGTAAAACAAAGAATAGAATCATAAATTAAAACAATATACACTCAATAAATGTCAATTATCCTCAAAACATCTATAATTACCATCATACCAATTTTAAACACCATTAGGATCATTTTAAAAAGATAGATAAGAAAAAAATCCAAAGAAGAAACAACATTATACAATGTTATCCACGTGTGCTTATAAACCATGTACTTACTATATAATAGGATCTATTATTGTTAAAAACCTATTATTATTGAGCTCTACATAGTTTACTATACCATGTGAAATAACCGTGAAGCATATTTTTTTCACCAATTTTACCTTTGAAACCTAAAACAACCCATGATATCATTGAAATACTCAACAGGGATTAAAGAATCGTCATAAAATTACAAAATCATTTAAGAAAACAAAAAACTAAAAATTAAGACTCAATTTATAACTTTCTATGGTAAGTCAAATATTATGGTGATAAATAGATCATGACACTCTCCCCCACTAACCTCTTATATTTTAATACAATCCTAGACTCCTTTCTATCATGGTGCACCCCAAATAGAAATAGGGGGATCTAATAACATTTTTTTATGATCCAACCTGTTCTCCCTTGGGACCAGGCACCCAATATATCCCATGATACACATGAGGCACATTACCAATCACCAAGGTATAAAAACTAGTGTTGGTGTCTCAGAAAATAACCATTGTAATAATTTCACCCTCTATAAATAACTTACCAGCAATAAAAAAATCAGAGTACTCAATAAAGAAATAATAAAACAACACAAAATATGAATGTAAAAAAAATGCATCATCACATGAATGAATAAAACCAAACCATAATAGACGCACCATGATAAAATAATAACTAAACCAAATGAATACAGAACATTAAAGGCAGATTCATAAGCATCCGAACTTAAAACAAAATAAAAATCCTAAACCAATACATTAAAAAAATAACCCATGTGACCCCTTTTAACTCTCCAAAACTAAATCCAACAATCATGAAAACCCGAAAAAATAATACCAAATCACCAAATCCAGGGAACCTGTAATGGATACATATTAATTGCGGACACTGAATGGTGTATGCAGGGTGTTAGTGAGACCAAACCTACAAGGATCCCACAAAAAACATTTTTTATTCATTTTAGATAAAACGTCAGTCCTATTGGTTTGAAATATATTTATAAAGATATTTTTTAATATATTCATATATAAAATCCAAAATTACATTCAAACCATTTAAAAAGATATCTTCTTTATTTTCTTTTAAAAAACTAATCACATAGAAAACATTACGTTGACCCAAGGCTCTATTACCCAAAATATCCATCTTAATACACTTTTGAAAACAATTTATAAATACCCAATTTGGAATTTTTTTTGTAAATTAAAATAAGATAAGTAAAAAATCACTAATTATTAGACAAAACACCAAGGCACTACATCGGGAGTGAAATTAAATGAGAAAGTAGGAATAAAAAACCCCAATGACATAGGTTCCAACCAAATTAGGGAACATAAAATAGAAAAAATTACCTATTAAGTGTCAATTAGTATCATGGGCAATACACTAGTACCTAATGTGATACTATCCTAGACCTTAACAAATATACGAGACTAACTGCCAAGATGTGTTGTGTTTTACCCACACAATCCACCCAACTAGCCTATACCTAGAATTATTAGGGGAACTCCCCACGTGCTCAATAAAATGACACAATATTATTTTACAACTATCTTGTGTATTATAATTCAAGACCTCTCATTTGGAGCCTAGTTAACCCATAAAAATTGAAATTGGAGGTGGGAATTAAACAAGGAGCATCATATGCATTGTAAGTATATAAAATAAATCTCACATCATCTCCAAAGACCTTATAAGAAACAACCCTAATCGCATCATCTATATCACATGAAATATAAGGCATTACTCTCATTCCACAATCAATATTAAGTTAAATAGGGTCTCAATAGGGTCCCACACCCACACCACAAAAACCGATGTGTTTATATTCTAACCAAACTATACTAAAAATCAAGGCTTGGTTTGCTAAGACCTTTATCAGTTTGTTTTTAAAGGTTGGGGACAAAGCCTCAATTTATTATTAAATCAAATACCTCTTTAGACTAGGTAGAGGGAGACCCATCACATATCCCAAAGGCCCAAGGCCATGTGGCCTGAATACAAGGCTTGAAATCCCATTTTTTGGCCCAAAGGACCCCTCGGTGAACAGTACTGCTATAGTACTCACGCTGCTACAGTACCGCCCCCACTACATTGTCGCTGCTACTACAGTTCCACCACTGCTATAGTGCCATTATAGTTCCCTACTGTAGTACCCATAAATTCACCGCATTCTCAAATTTGATCCGGGGTATTTTGGATTCCAACACATTTTTCAATGGTTTTAAATTCCCTTTAAAACCATTTCTTAAAAAATTACTAAATGAATTATTTTAACCATTTTAAAACATAAAACCCAATTATTTTTATAATATTCAACAAAAAATCCACTTTTATCTATTATGCATCCCAAATTGGATTAAAATCACTTTTCGAAGAGCCAATTTGATATAAATAATAAATTAATACTATTTTAAAATTATTAGCCTACAAATCCATTTTAGAAATAAAAATATTTTTGAAACCACCCTTTATGATAGTTGATATACAAAATAAAACAATTATAAAAAATATAGAACTATCAAATACTGGTATAGATAAATTAATAAAAGATACATAAATCATGATAAACTAATTGAAAAAAGAATAATGTCAAAATACAAATCCACCATAATAAATCAAATGAAGATATTACTTTAATTCATTACCAAAAATCAATAAGGCAAAAAAATATAAAGGGAATATTCATAAGACTTAACAAAAAAATCCCCAAGAAAAAGCCACCCCAAACCCCAAACTCGGTGTAAAATATATAAAGTATTTCAATAGGAATTAAATCTAATAAAAATGATAGAAAGGGGAAGGAATAAGAATGGATGATATAAGTAGAGGGGTTTACCTTTAGAAATCTACAAAAAAATCAATAAACTGAATCATGAAATTAAAAAGAGAGGAGGGGAGGAGGTCCCCCTTAGCATGCCATAATATTATTAAATAATAAATAAGGGAGTAGATGGGTGGAAACCTCAAATATCAATCTCAAAAAAAATTATAAAACAAAAAAACTAAAATATAGGTTTCTTTCATGGTTTAGATGTGCAGTTTGGTAAATTGAGCACCGACTATGTGACTTATAATAGAGATTCACAACATACATACATAGTTCGGAAATACTATTAGTAAATCTTGTGTTCACTATTAAAAACATATTTTTAACCATCTACAACAATATTCTATGGTTTCCAAATTGTTACACATATCAATTCATTAATTTTTCACCACCTAGAAAATAAAAAAATTATAATTTGTTTTGGAAAACTATGAATTAGATAATTAAAAAATATCTAGAGTAACAGAGAGTGTTATGATAGTCTCAACAATCCATATTATACCCCTTAAAATTCCTTAATAAAATAATAAAAAATTGAAAGAAATTCCTAAAAATACCTCATATAATGAGTTGGGTTGGGTAGGGAAACATTTAGACGAAACTCAAGGTAAGAAACCATAAAACACTAGAAACTACTCTAAACCATCAAATAAAGTCAAAAAAGTATTTGATCATCTCCATGTTCAGAATGACCATAAACACAAAGAAATATTATCATATAAATAAAGACCAATAATAGGTCCCTCCACTACTTAGAATTTCATTAAATGGTGAGATTAAAGATAAAGAACCACAATTCAAAAAACCAACTATAAAAATGAATTGCCAATAATTACCCATGAATCACCTAATTCCATCAACCACTAAAAACATCCAAGTAACTGAATTTAACTCCAAAGGATATCATGAAAAAATAACTCAACATATAAAAAATAAAAATTATTCCCAATAATAAAAAAAATCTATTTCACAAAATTCATTATGGATAAATCTTAAGTTGGACAAAACCAGAAACAACATGGGTATCACATGTGATTCATAATACTAAAACAGGTAAACTATGACCCCAATCTTCGAAAACTTCCCTTGAAAAACCCAACATATCAAACCTATATCCATCAGTTCTCAATAGCCCAAAATAAATTATTTTCTTAATTACCTAAGCACTAACCCTACTATTGGGTTCACTAATGAATGGTGTTCTGAGACTGGGTCCTCGTTTACTCACTCGAGTATTGTGACCTGGTCCTGATACCCATATTGTTTCTCATTATAGAAAACATGTGTGTTTTACCTCATGGATTTTGTGACAAAGATGTGTGTTAATCTTAGTAATGTTTTCATTTTTAGAATGTTGTGGTTCCATTAATACATTTTTCCCTTGTAGTTAGAACCAGTTCTTTGGGTGGTTATCCATGGTTCAAGTAATCAAGTGATTTTAAGGTAATTATTAGTGATTAATTATCATATATAGTTTTTACACTCTTGTTGTTTTATCTTTTATATTACCATTCAGAGAAAATCTAAATGGTTTAGAGAACTCTGATTGGTCTTCGGTCCTCTTAGACATTTTATTTGTGTTTTTGGTTGTGTTTTTCTTAGAGATGATTGGAGAATTTTTTGAAATTATTCAATGGTTTAAATTAGTTTCCAATGAATAATAGTTTCCTCCCTTAGGATCCAAATAAATTTCTCTGTAACTAACCCACCTCATTCCATGGTGTGTTTTTGGGGATTTATTTCAGATATTTCTATTTTAATTAAGAACTTTATGAGGGAATAAAATGGCATATTGGGGAGATTATAACACACCATGTTTCTACGGATATTATTTTTTATATAATTTTTATTAATTATAAAAAAAAAATCTTTATTTTTCAAATTTGGAAGTTTTGGTGTGGTGTTCATTTAGAATAAAATTATGAATAATCATACGAAAACCTTACGATAGTGTTATTGATTATTACATAGTCATTTTAAATGTTTGTCACATATATTCCTAACTGCATCTCAAAACTATGAATTTATGTGGTGAGTATCTATTAGAGCCTTTCTAGCTGGTTTATATTTAACCGAACCATGTGGTCAAACAATGTGGGTATCCCAGATTTTGGATTTTTATTTGGAAAAATTTTCCCGAACTCAATATTAGGGGTTTCCACCCCTCTCCTAACTCATTTATCATACAAAAACCCTAGGGTATTCCAAGGGGGGCCTTTCCTTTTATATTTATTTTAAATTAAAAGATTTTATTCTTTGATTTATTGTGTATTTCTTAAGTTAAACCCTTCATATTACCTCCTTCATGCTTCTCAGATCCCCTTTCCTTTATTTTCTGGAATATTGACTTCTTCCCGAAACCCTAGTGGGATACCTATATAATTTTATAGTTTTGGGTGGATTATTATTAGGGTTTTTATTTGTTAAGGATTTATTAGAGTCCCTTTATGCTTATTTTGGTGTTTACTATTTAAAGAAAGTACTTCTAGTATGTTCAAAATTCTATTGAGGTTGGTACTTTTTCCTTTTTCCTTTATTTTACAGGCCATAAGTTTCGTAAGATTTCTTAATTTTTTATTAATTAAATTATACCTATATGTGATAGTAAAATTATTTTAATAATTTCTCTAGATTTGTTAATAACTTGGAATTAAGGTACATTTAAAATAGGTTTTTAATTCTAAATAATATTTGTAGACCAAGTGTTTCTAAAATATTTTTAATGTCTTATTTCATTGAAATTAGTGATCTGGAAGGAAATTGGACCCTATTCATGTCCTAGAGTGGGTAAAGGGGGTTTTGTTCATTAAATCATAAAAAATGGATTTATGTTTTAAAATTATTTCAAGATTTGTTTTATTTAATTTTTTTGGAGAAACGGTTTGAAATACTTATTAAATGGAATTTCAAACCATTAAGAATGGGATTGGAATAATGATATTAGATTTTTAATAAGTCCCATTTGCACATAAAGTCAATGGTTTTCATGGTATGAGTGAGAGACCCTTGGGATCCATTTTTTAACTAAATCTATATTTTGGATTGATGGGTATTCTTCATATTTTATCTGATATGAATTATGTGATCAGGTTTATTTCTAGTTATAGTGTTAGAGGTGAAATGAGATTTATTTGTTTATACATATACATCATGGGATACTCCTTGTTTGATTACCCATCTCTTATTTCTATTTTCATGGGTTTTCTATGCACATATAGAGAGGTATATATTTATGATACAGTAGATAGTCTCACACTACTTATGTCCCCTCTAGTTGATCTAGAGGGGATTTCCCATGATAATGGTAGGTGTAGGATTGTTGGATGGCTTATAGAGGTAGGATATAATATATGTTAGCAATTGGTCTAGTGTATTTAGTAAGTTCTAGGAAATTCTCAGCTTAGGAACTATTTTTTCCTGTGATAATAGTAGAAATATCTTGTATAAATTCCTCTCATCTATATTCTCTGGTTTGATTAAGACCAATAAATATACTGTTTTTTATTCTTACATTATTTTTTCATTTATTTTGTGATGTGGTTCCTTGTTTCTTTGTATTATCATTCATGCATTTTACTAATTTTATTTTAATTTTCTAAAAAAACTGGTATCTAAAAAAATTAAAAAAAATATTTAAATAGGTATTTTGGATAAAAAGACTCTTGATAATTTTAATTTTTCTAAGAGATTATTTTTATTTAAAATAAAATAAATAGAAGTTATTTTAAAATTAATTGAATGTGATATTCTAATTATACCCATTTGTATGGAAAAATAGATATTTTTAATTTTATTTATAATTTGTAGGAATAGATTTTCATATGAATGGGAAAAAACTCCTTGGTGGGTTTTTTCTGGGCTTGGTCTCGCTCATACCCTATACACTCTATTCAATATATGTTGTTTTTATATATCCTTTTGAAATTACCAAACATCGATCATTTTTTATTATTTCTGAGGTTGTTCATGACAGTTGGAATGGGTTATTGAGAGTGAATAATGGTCAAATGGACACCTATGGTAGAAAATTAAGTTTTTGTTTTAATTTAGTTTTATGTTGGGATAATTGTGAATCGACATTTGAAACCTGGTATTCTTTTTTTTAATTTTTCAGGTATCCTAGATCTTATTATTATTATTTTTTTGTTTTATTGATGCATGTTAGGATGCTTATTCTTTATCGTTTGACTCTTTTAGTGTTTTATTATATTCTTAATGTGTACTATAATTGATTTTTTTGTAATTTCCTAGATTTTCAGTGTATTATTTTTAAATGTTATATGGATTCATTTTGAGACTAGGTGCTGAGATAGCCTGCGATTCTGAGGCTCGAAGTGACCAAAACAATTGGATGAAAAATATTAAAATATTAAATAGTACATTCATGTAGTTTTCTTGAAAAAATTGAATAACCTCTAAACAAGTCCCCATTTTAGAAATATGAGGGCACCGTTGTGTTCAAAGTAGTGACTTTAACTTAGGTGAGTCCTAACATCAACCAGCATAGGTCAGCTGTGAAAAGTAATTTTTGCATGTTTTAAAGAATAAAATAAATTAAGATTTATTTTATTTAATGTTATGCAACAATGAAGAAATGACTGTTATTTTTTTAAACCATGTTAGGGAATTAAGGGTTATCTTAATAACCCTAGAATGCCACTAGATTGTGGAGAATGAATCCTCTCAAACAAATGATGATGGATTAGAGATCGGATCGAGGGTCGTCGCTCTAACAGAGTGGGATAATCTCATTAATGATGGAAATTCAATCGATTCTCATCAACGATGGGTCCAAAATCTTGGTATGGAATTGTTTTTCCATCATGTTTTTTCCATTCTTAAATTCTACGAAAAACATGAGCAAACCCATGAACAGGTTGATCCATGGGTCGATCATTTGTAGGGTGGATATTTGTTGTGGGGTTTTAATAGGAGATAGATCATTATGATAATTATGGATATTCATTCATCCTTCTATCAAGAACTAATTGAGGCTAATATGAATGAAGGTCAAGGTTCATTACTTGGGTGTTCTTGGTGCTTTTCTCTTCCATCGTTTATGGAGTAATTTTTTGGGGGACCCTCTTGGGCACAACTCGAATTTCCAAGAGGCTCCAAAGGAAATAAGACCATAGGATTGGTTGAAATATAAAAATGAGGTTGGATTGATGTATCTCACAATTCGAGGATAACTCGTATAGTTTTCTTGAAAATTTCTACGCACCTAAGGAGGCCTGGTGGTCCGCGGAAGGGACCACCATTGCACTGGTGACGGTGGTGGAATGCGGCGGCAGACCACATGTGGGAGGTAGTGCGCACTGCAGTGGAGCTGTATGGACATGATGGCCTAGTCGAGTGGGAGCCAAGGCAGTCAGCTGCAGGTTGTAGCAGCTAGTCATGTACAACCACCATTGGATGCAGTAGTCACTACGGGGGAGTGTCAATGGGGTGTGGATGTAGTGCACTGGCCATGAAAGATGTGTGGGCCGGGCCATCTAGGTGGGTCGGGCTATGGTGAGATAGGTTGGCCCATGTGGTCCAGGCCTTGGTGTGATGTGACGGACCATGTGGGATGGGCCTAAGTAGATCGGGTTGGGGGTCGCCGCACTAGGCCAAGCTCACCGTGCCAGGTCGACCCAGCGGAGTAGGTCGGACCCCCAGACCAGTTCGGACACAAGCATCCGGATCGGTCCATGGTCGACTGAGCTGCCATGCGGCCATTGTAGATGGGTTATGGTGGAGTGACCTCTTGGTCGGTCCACAAGCCTGTTGACCCCCTTCTGAATTTTTAAAATCCTATAACTTTGAAATAGTGTGTCTGTTTGATGAACCTTCTACGGCATTGGGACCCCCTGTGAAAAGATGTTCTTTTTGAGATATCCCAATTGGTTTTTTCGGAAGTGGGAATATAACCTAATGGCTTCAATAGTAGGTTCTCCCATAACATGTGTTCTTTGAGATAAATCCCATATATGGTTGTGACATAGAGACTCGGTGTCTCATGGAGGTTGTGTAACTCCCAAATACTATGTGTCTCATAGAGACTATGTGACTCCCAAAGATTGTGAGTCTCATGGAGACTATTATTCTCATGGATACAATGTGTCTCATGGAGACTATTTGTCTCATGGAGACTTTGTGCCTCGTTGGAGAGAGTATATCTAGATATTATTGATATATGGACCATGAGAATATATCTTTAAGGAGATAATTATACTATTTCTTCATTTTATTTCCTATGTACTATTTCTTTCATGGTATTTCCTATGTGGTATTTACTTTGCGGTATTTTCTATATGGTATTTCCTTTATGGTATTTCCTCTGTGGTATTTTCTATATGGTATTTCCTTTATGGCATTCCTTTGTGGTATTCATTTTTTGTATTCCTTTATGGTTTCGAGGTGCCTTATTGAGTATTGTTTTACTCACCCCTACATGGGCTTTCCTGCACATGTCGTGTCTTGTTCAGATGAGAATCCTTTTGACAGAATCTAGGGAAGACCAGGACCGAATAGAGCTTTGTGAGTTCAAGCAGGACGTGGCGATCCTATAGCTTCGATCAGTCCTTGTACCATTGTTTATAAGTTAGACTCGTGTGGTTTACATGCTCTTTTTTTGGGGGAATTGTATTCTGGCCAACTTTATTTTACTATAATTTACATTCCTATAATACTCTATTGGTTGGGTTATAGTATATATATGCATTTAGTAACTTAGTGTTTTTACTTTTCAGCATTTTCGTTTTAGATATGTATGTGTGCATTTAGGTACATAGGAAAATGCCTCCCATTTGTGGGATATTCTTACTTTGTGCTAGTCACCAGCCCCTGGCCTATTGGAGGTGCTCTTAGGGTTGTCGCATCACAGTCCCCTCTATAATGGTTCATGAAAAATTGGTATCAGAGGTGGTTGGTTCTACCATATGACCGAGTTTCTATGAGTATGGTTTGGGGAAATAGTGTTAAGTGTTTCGAGTTCGAATTTCATACTTCAGAATCTAGTGTTGGTGCAGCAACTGACGTATCTATACACCAAGACTTTGATTCCTTCTTTTCAACTTGGAAGTTGAAAGCATTAGTTATTGGGGAAAAAATAATTTTACATTCATCATATAGGAATTGGTTCTATTTTCCATTCCCTTCTTGAGTCATCTCTCTAGATATACTATATTGAAAATGGTACATCTTGTTTTATTACAATATTCCTCCATGCAGATAGCCAAATAGGCTTATGTTGCATGATTACAAGGATTATCATCCAAGTGATGAGGCGTTGTTATAGGTCATGTACCAATGATATCACATCTGGGTGGTTTTCCAGTGATATAATCTCTCTTAGAGTAATATTTACTACAAACATTATCGGCTTATGATTCATGTAGACTGAGTGTGTTGCACAAGTTCCAGAAGAAGAAACCACCTCAGTTTTGGGGTGAGCGAGACCCCCAATCCACTGAGGATTGGCTGGGGGCTGTTACATGTGTCTTCTTCCTTGTGAGGATTCGTTCTGACTAGATGGAAGCCCTTGATATGAGTCTTTTCTATGGCTTAATAGGGAAATGGTGGAGCTTAGTGACCTAGAAACATGATGAGATGACTCTCTCTTGGGTATACTTCGAGCACCTCTTTAGGTAATAGTTATTTTCATCTATATTGTAATCAATGTTTATATAGGATCTCCTTCATCTATAGAATATCATTCTGACTATAGAAGAGTACTCGACGAGGTTTACCAATCTTTCATGTTAGTCCACAGATACTGTACGAGACCAGTTCTTAAGGGATCAAACCTTCGACAAGGTTCTATGTTTAGAGATCAGGGCATCCATGATATCCCTTAGCATTCCTACATTTGCAGGGGTACATGAGTGAGCTCTGCTGATGGAGAGTATTCTAGCAGAGAATACACCGACTGTGGGATCTAATAGCATACATCAGTTAGCTGAGATCTCGGAAGCAGGTAGTCAATGGTAGTCTAAGGAACCCAATTGGGTTAGGAACTTTGAGGGACAATCCTAGGGAATAGTATTAGAAGTGTGGGGCTCCTAGGGTAGCTCAAATCAGCTGAAGGATAGGTTTTGTTACATGTGCGTCGGTCATAGACATCTGGCACAATATTACTCGACCCATCCAAAGGTCGATCATGAGGCAGTCGAGGGACCTCGGAGACAGAGGTATAGAGGGGACCAAGGTTGTCCGTAGGGTGGAATATGTGGAATAGAAGAAGTTAGGGTAGTAGAAGGTGGGTTGAGGTTTGATGTATTACCACCTCTACCCCCAGGTGTTCCATGACAGGCTTAGGGAGCTGGTGGATGGGCAGGATTCCATCTTTAAGAGATGGAGGCTAATAACCGGAGGGCTCCTGGGATGATTAGAGGTGTGATGTTTTTTATTTTCTACCGTAGTAGAAATTTTTATAGACATAGTTTGCATCCATTATTTTCTTACCAAAAACCTTGTTCGAGACTCAAGATTCTGGTTGAACCGTTGACTTGACCCTTAGGCTTAGAGACTCCTATGAGAGAAGATTTGATGATCACACACTAGTTTCGATAGTGTGACCATACTCTTGGAGGTGATAATTTCAGTTGGGATATCTTGGTAGTGTCACTGAGGCCTTATGACTTAATTCTAGGTATGGATTGGTTATCCAAATTCTATGCTCAGATTGACTATTTTAGGCATTGAGTTTGGTGTGTCCACGATTATGAAAAAATGGTTTCCTTTTCCAATGAAAAGGAAACCCAAATAGTGAAGGATGGACTCATACATAGGAGGGTGCATCCTATCACACATCAGTTGGCTAGAATGACCCTTGAAACATTGGATTATATGAGTTATTAGTTCCCTACAGCGGTGGAGGATTATGGGGACATCATTCCTGACGATGTTTTAGAATTACCTCCCCACAGAAAGGTAGAATTCAATATTGATCTATACCCCAGGACAACACTGATATCTAAACCTAACTATCGGATGGATTCCACAAAGCTTAGTGAGTTGAGGCTATAGTTAGAGGAATTTTAGTGGAAGGGATTCATGATACCTAGTGTTTCACCCTAGGTAGCCCCAATTTTGTTTTCCAAGAAGAAATTAGGGATATTGAGGTTATATATGGACTTTTATAGCCTAAACCAAGCGACCATGAAGATTAAGTATACACTATCGAGGATCGATGACCTATTCGATCAGTTAAAAGGGGTACAGTGGTTTTGGAAGACTAACCTCAGATTGGGTTATCATCAACTTTGAGTACGATATGAGAATATACTGAAGATGGATTTAAGATGGTGATATGGCCACTATGAGTACTTGGTGATGCTATTTGGAATGATGAACACCTAAATAGTGTTCATGGGACTCATGAAGAGGATATTCCATCATTACATAGACCAGTTCTTTTTGGTCTTCCTTGATAACATAATTGTGTGCTCAGTGTCTGAAGAGGAGCACACGAGACACTTGAGGATATTCCTAGACACACGCCAAGAGGACCAACTTTAATAGAATCTCTTGAAGTGTCATTTCTGGATTTTAAAGGTCCATTCTCTAGGACACCTCATTTAAGAGGATAGAGTAGCAGTGGTTCTAGTAAATCTTGAGGCTTTGCTTGCTCTAGATCTACCCTTGAGTGTTACTGAGGTGTGTATTTTCCTTGTTTCTGTTGGGTACTATTATAGGTTTGTACCCAACTTTTCTAGAGTAGCAGAATCCTTGATAGCTTTAACACAAAAGGGTAATCAATTAATTTTGATGACGAAGTTCCTGGAGAGATTTCAGCAGTTGATACAGAGATCAATGAGTGCTCCCATCTTGATATTTCTAGATGAGGGTTCTAAGTACTTAGTGTTCTGTGATGCATCGGGAACCGGGCTTGGTTGTGACCTGATACAGGGGAAAGTGGTGAGTTCCTATGGTTGACACTAGTTGAGACCACACTAGAAGAACTATGAAACCCATGATCTTGAGTTAGTAGTGGTATTATTCACATTGAATATGTAGCGACACTACCTGATGGGTGATTAGTTTATTGTCTTCTCTTACCACAAGAGAAGTAAGTATGTTTTATCTCAGAAGAATCTGAACTTGATTTAAATATGATGGCTTGAGTTCCTCCAAGACCATGACATTGAGATTTTCTACACTCCCGGTAAGGGGTATGTGGTGGAAGATTCTCTCAGTTGGAGATCCAGTTCATAGTTTTTGAGCAAGGCATCAAAGAAGTTGGCCTCATTATAGATATCCATTGTGGATGGAAATATAGAAACTTACCTCCAATAGATGGTTGTAACCCCTCCACTCTTATTGTAATTCAAGGAGGCACATCTTGGGGATACCGACTATGAGACTCAACATGATCATATGTTCATATGGTCATGCCCCTAATGGGTACTCGAAAGGTGGGGAGCACATCATTTTTTTCAGAGGATGCATTGTAGTAACGGTGGATTTGTGGGAGGAGATTTTGAGGGAGTTTCATAAATCCCCTTTGGTGGTAAATCTAGGGGTGGATAAGATATACTAGTACCTCCAGTGTTAGTTCTAGTGGTTGTTAATGAATAACGATGTTGTGGAGTTTGTTTCATGGTGCCTCACTTTCCAGCAAGTGAGAGCTGAGCACCATGTTCTAGTGGGTTTGACTCGACCCCTAGAGGTGTTATAATGGAAGTGGGATTGGATATAGAAGTAATTTTTTATGAGTTTACAATGTTTGTACAGGGGACATGATACCATCTTGTTGATAGTTGCCCGACTGACCATGTCATCCCATGTCTGATATATTCAAGATCAGAGTTTAGTATAGAGACTGGGACACATATATGTGCAGTAGATAGTTATAATACATGAAGTTCATTCAATGATAATCTAAAATCATGAATAAAAAATTACATCTTGGTTGTGGAAGGGATTTTAAGAGGTGTTTGGGACTCAGTTACGCTTGAGCACAGTGTTTCACCCACAAATGGATTCCCAGACTTAGCAGACCATTCAGGTATAGGAGGATATTATACATTCTTGATTACTGGATTTTGGTTATAGTTGGGAGGATAATCTAACCCTGCTGGAGCTTTCATACAATAGCATCTATCATTACACCATCTGTATGGCACCATTCGAGGCCTTTTATGGTTGACCCTGTAGGTCACCACTTTGCTGGACAGACCTAGGAGGGTCAACACTCATGGGACCAAAGTTGATGCAGGTGACTACAAAGAAGATGTAGATTATTCAAGATCGGATGAAGACTAGACAAATCCATTATAATTATTATGATAATAGATGATAGATTCATTTGGAGTTTGACAAAGGAGACCATGTTTATCTTTGGGTCTCACCTCGACATGGATTACAGATATTTGTCTTGGGAGGAAAACTATCTATGAGGTTCATCATCCTTTTCTAGATTTTATGTAGAGTTGGTGAGGTGGTGTACCTCTTGGTATACCTCTATAGTTAGAGAGGGTGCACGATGTCTTCCATATGTCAAAGCATATGAGGTACATTCATGACCCATCACACGTCAGTGACTGGAGAAAGTTGGACGTCATTGATGGAGAGAATTTTGTTGAGTACCTAGTGGAGATCAAGGATCAATAGGAGAGGGTCTGTTGTGGGCAGTCAATTCCATTATGGTGTGTTCGATGGCAGCATGAGAATCTCCAAGATATAATATGGGAGTGGGAGGCTTAGATTCATTCTCAATATCCTATTTTTTGTAGCTTTTTTAGATTTTTGGGGACATAAAGCCCCAAGATGGGGAGAATGTAATGTCCTGTATTTTCCAGTTATTATTTTTAAATATTATAAGTTTAGATTTAGAGACCAAGTGCTGAGATGGCATGTGGTTCTGAGGTCTAGAGAGCCCAGAAAATTTCTAGAAAAATATAAAAATATTAAATAGTACCTGAATTCAATTTTTTTTAAAAATAGAATAACTTCTAAATGGGTTCTCATATTATAAATATGATGGAACCATTATATTCAAAGTAGAGACTTTACCTCATGCGAGATTTAACATCGACCGGTATAGGTTGGCTTGGAAAAGTTATTTTTGGACATTTTATAGAATAAAATTAATTAAGATTTATTTTATATAACATTACGTAGAGACATAGTGATGAATTTGTTTTATTAAAACCTATCATATAATTCATGTTTATCACCATAAACCTATAATTCCTCAAAATTGTGGGCAAAGAATCATCTTGAATGAACAGTGACATATCAAAGATCGGATTGAAGATGGTTGCACCAACATAGTTTGAGGATCTTTTCAATAACAGAAACACAACAGCTTCTCATCAACAACCAATCCAAACTCCAGGTAGGGTATTTATTTTCCTTTTTGTTGTCTTCGTTCTTCAATTCTATGATGAACGCAGAACAACCCACAAACAATTTGGTCTATAGTTTGATTAGTTGTGGGATGCATATTTGTCGAGGGATGTGGATAAGAGATATGTCTTTTTGATATTTTTTTATCTTAGTTTATCCTTCTAAAAAATTGAGGCCAATAAGAACAAAGGTCGAGTTTTGTTCCTCAGGAGTTCTTCGTGATTTTTCCTACCCTTGTTCTTAGCGTTCTTCACCATTGGACCCACTTGGTCATGTCTTGAACTATCGAGAGGCTCTGAATGCAATCAGACACCTAGATTAGTAGAAGATGAAAAGAAGGCTAGATCAATGTAGCTCATTACTCGAGGATCACAGATATGGTTTCACTATAGATTTCTGAGCACTGGAGGAGGCTCGATGGTCTGTGGAAGGGACCTCCAGCGACCGGTGCCAGCGTTGGCACGTGGAATCCAGCCTTGTGAAAGAGGTGGAGTACGTGCCAGTGGTGCATGTTCCTGCAGCACACATGCCAACATCACACATGCCAGTTGTGCATGTTCCAGTGGTGAAAATGTAATTGGCGCACGTTCCATCGGTGCACATGCTAGCATTGCAAGTTCCAACAGCTCACATGCCAGCGGCACATGCTATGGTGAAGCCATGTGGATGTGGAAGCCTGGCTGCGTGGGATCCTTGGTATCCAGCTGTTTGTGGTGGTCACGAGATGTGACAGTCACTTCATTGGGTGGATACAGCGCAAGAGACATATGGGACGGATGGGGCAGGCCATCAAAGTGGGATGAGCCTCAGCGAGATAGGTTGTCTAGGTCGATCGGGCAAAAGAAGATCGGTTTGATCCCTACCAGGGCAGTTCGGGCCAAGTGGGATGGACCCTCAGATCGAGTCAGACCTAGGTAGGATTCAGGTGGCTAGAAAAACCCACAGTCGACCATGGCAGTTAATCATGATCCACGGTGGACCACCACAACAGCTCGAGCTGACACAGCATGGTCGACCGTGGGGGCAGTCAGACAGGGCGGTCGACCGCCAGGGTCAGTCCACGAGCCATTAAACCTCCTTCTAAATTTTCCAACCCCCATAACATTCAACCTGTGAGTCCATTTGATGGAACATCTATGGCCTTGGGACCCATATGATGAGATAGCCTTTTGAGATATCCCAATTGGGTTTATGGGGAAGTTTTCATACTCCCTAATGGATTGAGGAGTAGTTTCTCCTAGAATGAGAGTGCTTTTAGAGGAATCCTTTGGATGGATATGACATAAAGAATGGGTGCCTCATGGAGACTTTGTGACCCCCCAAAGACTATGTGTCTTAGAGACACTGTGTTTCTCATGGAGAGTGTGTGAATTCCAAATAATGTGTGTCTCATGGAGACTATGTGTCTCATGGAGAATATGTGTCTCATTGGAGAGATTATATCTAGATTTTCTTGATATATGGGTCATAGAAGTATATCTTTAAGGATCTGATTGTACTATTCTTTCATGGTATTTCCTATGTGGTATTTTCTTCAATGAATTTCTTGTGTGGTATTTTTTCATGGTATATTATGTGTGGTATTTCATTTGTGGTATTTCTTGTGTGGTATTTCCTATGTGGTATTATTTTGTGTTATTCTTTGTGCTTTCAAGGTGCCTTACTGAGTATTTTTTAACTCACCCATGCATGGTAATTTCCTACATGTGTCGTGTCTTTTGTAGATGAGCAGAATTTTGATTGATTCTAGGGCAAACCAAGTCCGAACAGAGCTTTGTGAGTTTAGGCCATCCAGAACACTCTTATGGATTTAGGAAGTCCCACAACCATTATTTATAGGTTGGAATTTTGTGGTTTAAAGACTCTTTCTTTTGGTGGGATTTTATTATGAACCAGTTTACTTTACTATACTTTACTTTCTTGTTGTACTCTATTGGTTGGGTTACAATGTATGCATGCATTATGTAACTTAGTAGTTTTACTTTTCATCATTTGTGGCTTAGAGATGTGTGCATGTGTACATGTACTTAGGGAAATGCCTCCCATTTTTTGGATACACCTACTCGGTGCTAGTTACCAGCCCCATTCCAATTAGAGGTGGGCTTAGGGTAGTCATGGAATGGGCCCCTATGGTACGGGTTGTGATTGTTTTATTAGTGATCTATTTATTGATTCAGGGAGAAATAATTCCCATGGTTTTGTTTTGAGACCATAGAACTAGTTACCATTTCAGGGTGATCAAGAACATGCCTTGAGTATTTCATATATCATCTTAGGTGTCCATTCTATGGGTGGATTGGGTTAGTTTTCGAATAGGTCAGGTTCTCCAATTTATCAATTAAATAACTATTCTTATTTTCTTTATCTCCCAATATAAAAATAATAGAAAATATAGTCCTTTCTCACATTTATTAAAGAATGCATAAAATCATTGAAGAAATATTCTGCATGTTTTATTGAATTAAGAATGTTTTAGGATCCTAAAATTGGTTAGGAAGTGATGGTTAGATCAATTTTTAGGCATTTCTCCCAAATACCACCATATTGTTCCCTAGAAGGCACCATCAATGTGTGTATATCTCCTTTAAAAATATTATGTATCATTGAATTTAATTTTTATAATGAATTAAAGGGATATTAACCAATAAATTCTTATTTCTAAGATTTTTTAATAAATATTAACTTACATTGGTTTATTTGGTTGGTTGGATATTTGACTACTTGTATAAGAATGGTTGGTTAAGTGGGTTCATCAATGGACACACTCTTTACATTATTAGATATCCTTTTTATTATAGAATTTTTAGAATTTATATTTTCAAGGATGTTTGCAAGATTTGATTCATTTTATGAGGTGGAATTTTGTATTTCAACCTTGGGGTTATTATGTTTTATACCACCCTATATTGTAATAACACTAACATTTAGATTATCCCTTATGTTGACTATATGTTGGGAAATAATTTTACCTAAACCTTGACTTTAGATTTCCCCAACCAAGTTATAGAGATAGAATGATTTATTTTTAAGGTATATTATGGAAACTTGGTTAATTATTTGGAAGTGTATATTATTTTACTCCATTTTCTTCATTATATCCTCAAGGTTAGACTTGAGATTTTTAAGGGGTGGATGGAAAGGTATTTATAGTGGTTGTGGATTTTTTAGTGATAATAGTGAATTAATCCCCTCTCATGATTCTTACCATGAATATTACTAATTGAAATAATTCCACCATAACTAAATTAATAATCTATTTATGACAAGAATTTTATGTGTGGTAGGGTTTTTTCCTAAAGGGTTGGTTATAAAGTCAACCTAGAAAGATTACCTCACAACTCTAAAAAGGGTCTCTCAATTTAGGACACTAGTAATTATAGTGAGTTTCAATGAAAATAATAACATAATGTGTTGGAGGAGGTGGTTGGTATTTCCTATGTTCATGTTCTAGTTATTCGGGAAAGGTACTTACCTCATTAAACATGGTATCCGCGTTTTTCTCAAAATAAAGAAGTATGCACCTCAAGGACTCTACTTATGTGAACATTAGAAATTAAACTAAACTATTGAGTGTTATATTAAATTTTTTAAATTAATATCCTTAGGACAACTAGAGTTTTTTCCACAATCGAACCACCTATAATTGCATCAATCATAATATGATCTATGGGGATTATTCATTCATATAAATATTAGATTAGAAGTTGATGAATTTTTGGGGGTTTGAAAAACATACATATTGTCATTTAAAAAATTCCCAATATTTATGTACTGTTTCCCCATATAAGTTTTATATTTAAAATTTTTCATTTCTTATTATTGCAATTTGGGATGTTGGAAATTATTTTTTAAAAGGTATTTTATATCTATCCATCCCACAAAATTAGTTTTTACATAATTCTATCAATCATTTAGAGTATCTCTTAGGGAAAAAAATCTCACAAATTATTAATATCATTAACCACTCCCACAAGTTTCAAAGTTGAACATATATTAGGAAATTATTTTTTTCAGTGCTTTGTGGTTCATCTCTAGAATGCACATATAATTTAGGTACCAATGATTGGAACAAAAATTTACTTAAAAATTAGAAGATTCCAAAATAAATTGGATGTATAGGGGTTTATAATCAAAATTTTAAGATGTTAAATCCTTTATAGTGGAATTATTTTTATCCATTTAATGAAAATTAATTTTTACTCCATAATTAGTTCACAAATAAAGGGGTTTCAAGGATTTTTAATGGGTTATATTTCCTCCTTCAAGGATTTATTTAATTATTTTGGCGTTGATGATATAAAATAATATTAATTTTTGGTTAGAATTGTGTTAGTTCCCATAACGAAGAAAAATTTATGTATGACTCAAAAAAAATTGTATAAATTGATAAAAAAATAGAATAATGAAAACAAATAAAAAAATATTTTTTGAATTTATAAGGTGATTATCCAAAAAGCACTCTAAATAATATAATTTCATAGAATTGGAGTTAATAATTTATATTTTACTGATAATAACTCATTTTCCACTCAAATAATATATATTTTACACATTTACGTCAGCTTCTAAATGAGAATCCCAAGTTACCAATTTATAGCCAAAGGATGAGGTTTTTTTGGAATAATCATTATATAATACCACATAGAGCTCATATTTAAGAGAGGGTGGAATCTTATATTGATTTATAAAAACAATGAATTTATTACCCGTTATATTAAATTTCAAGGGGAAAATTGGTATAAGTTAGATTTTTATGGCTATGGAATTTTTTAAATTATCGAAGGGTCTTCTTGACTATAAATAGTTAATATTACTTCCATTTTTTCCACTTATTAGACCATAAAATGTCCTAATTAGGATTTTATTCATTATATAAAGCTATATCCCAAGATGTTTTATATCCACACGCAAAATTTAGGTCCAATTATATCATTATATCTCTATATATTTGAGTTTCAACCCACAAAACTATTTAAAATTTTATATTGTTTAGTTGGTTTTCCACCAATTTCATTATAGGCTATACAAAGAACTTATTTCTAACAAGGAAACATAAAAAGGAGAAATTAACTTTTTATAAAATTATTTAATATTATTCGCATAAATAAAATGAGAATTTAAATTTAATCTTATGTTGATAAACTATTAAAAAATGTATTTAAAAACAGTGACATACGGGTGGAACAAATAGAGAATCTCAATGTGATAAGCATGAGTGCCAATATATATAAGCCAAAATTAATTTCATCCAAAAATATTTAAAGAGAAAAAAATAATCAAAACCTATTTTCTATAAAGATATAATAATATTTTTTAATAAAAATGAATACCTCTGATATGTAGAAAATTTAGGGTTAAAAAATTTCATCAAAAATCAATGTTTTCCAATTTTTATGTATTGGTTGTTCACTAAATGATGTTTTTGAATTAATATATTATTATGATTAGAGAGTTTTTCATTTTTTACAAAAATTAAATCATTTAATTCTGTTAATCTTTTCCTAATGTTTATAATATTATTTTTTAACTCTTTGAATTCCTATATATAATGATTACATGCTTTTAATTTCTAATGTAGTCTCTTATTGTGACACCAAATCCCACCCCTATAAAACATTTGTAATGTTTTGGGTGATGAAGACCCACTAAAATGGTTTTTTTCCTATTATTGATGACTAATCTTATTCCTAAGCCAAATAAATACAATATTACTATGTATAATTTTTTTTAAAAAAATAAATTATAATAAAGATCACTTCTTTCATATTCACACATTCTTCTCATACCATTGCATGTTTTGTTTTAAAAGTTGAACCTCCTTGTCAACACATGCCTCATTCTACACAATATGACATTGGATTTAATTAGTGAGAGGATATGATTAATAAATATATATATCAACACGGTTACATAAATTGTTATTTTTGTTTAGCGTTTTATTATAAATTTAAATTATACATCAGTTTTTTTAAGTGAAACATAAGCCTTACTTTATTTATGATATGATGGAAGTGGATTTTATACATTTTTATTATTCTATAAAATCATGTTATATTTTTATAAAGTAATGTATATTAAATTGACTTCTTCATACATTTCATTTTAAATAAATTATAAAAACTTATAGTTTACCTTAAAGCTCTCATACTCATTTTGAACATCTAGATAATTCCATGTTGTGTGTGAGATAAATGTGAATTGTAATGATTGTGGGTGAGGATTTATGTTTCTATCAAAATATCTCAAGTTTTCAGTGTCAAATTTTATTTATAAAGAACAATGAATCGTTCAAGAAACTTTTAAAATGAATTCCATTCTAAAATATTCTATTATATGTATATTCATTGAAAAATAATCAATATTTTATGACTTTATCTAAAGGTAAAAAAATATAATGTATATAAATATGTTATTATAATGTATTCCAAAAAAAATTCCTTCATTTTAGGTATGAAATTATGCCAACTGTTTATATTGATTGGAACATTCAATCTAGTAGTGACCCATTATAACTAATGAATAATGATTTTCTAGGGTCAACTGTTAGACCACATTCATTCCATGCAATTTGAAATTTTTGAAAGATTCCCTTTATTTTATTAATTTTGATAAAATTTTCATTTGATGATGATCATTGATATTGAACTTTCTATACAATAATAATTTTTTCCACACCTTTTGGATACTAAAATGTCATTCAACAAGGTGATTTCTATCATGAGAGAATGAATTCAATTTATACAGTACAATTTATATAATTAAATTTTAATATACATATATAATCTTTACAGTAAAAAAAATGCAAAGATTAAATGCATATTATATATAAAAATATCTAGTGAGAACAAAAATTTATTTTAAATGTCAAATATTTAATGATCAAAGTATTTTTTCCAACTTTTGATAGTTCAAATCCTTTCTCTATGATCACATAAACATATAGTGAATCTTATCCATTGGGTCAAAAAAACAAATATTTGTGATTTAAAAAGTAAAGGATCATTATTTAATTAATTAACACTTAATTGCACATTTTTTTCATTTCCAAAAAAATAAATGTAACTATTTTTATTTATATGTTCATGTATTTAAAAAATTTACACTCCTTGTTTATTCTATTATGAAGGGTTATTGTATTTTATTTTTTCTTAATAACATTTACTTTTATAAATCACAATACATCTACTTTTTCTACAATCTTATTATCAACCCATCCATATTAGAAAATTTCGACACGAAATTTCATATAGATAAACTCCCATATTTTTTTGATGATCCCAAATTAAGACGTATTCGTATAAATAAGTTGTTTATCCTTGATCCAAGATACATATATCAATTAATATATAATAATGACTCTACTATTTTGGATTATAATAAATTAATTATTTTAATTTGTATATAATTTATATCCATTAATTAATTATAATTTTTAAGATAATATATGTACACTTAGTTCTTTATCTAACCATCATGATTTTATATAGATAGATTTAAGATTTTTTATGAGTATTTACAAGGGTGTTCATGAAAAAAACAATAATATATTTGTTCTGTGTATTTTATATCCTACCATTATCCATAATAAAATTCAAATTCCTATAATGTTCTTATTAGTTTGAACTTATGACATAACATCATCGCTATTATGAAAAATAAACAGGCAAGTCTATTCCCAACATGTGATGGGTATTGTAACAATATCTCTTTCAAATATTCCATTACCTTTGATGTTCATATAATAGAGATAGTTTTGTAATAACAACTATATGCATTCCAGATACGTATTAAATATTTAATTTAATGTCTTGTTTCACAATATAATACTCTATAATACAACCATCGTATCAAATATAATTTTTCACATACCCTTTCAATATCTTTATATAGAATAAAATATGGTAAATCTATCTGAAATGTATAGGACCATAAATTTGGACCTATATAGCCAATAAAACCATATAATAAACTATGATATGAAAGAATTATGGTTGTAAGAACATATCCATCTCATAAAAATTGATATAAATTTCTTTATCCATTTTTGGAAACTTTATCAAGTCAATAAACTCTTTAAATATTTTTTTGAAAAATAAACATAGATTAGTTATTGTGATTTAAACATTTTTTAGTGGTATAAATCATATTTCAATGAGAATAAAATATGAAATCAAAACATTATAGTCATGTGATTTTATAACATTTTCATTTTTGACATTCATTAATAAAAAATTATTGATATTTGATTAATTTTCCTCTAGGATCATTATATCACTAAAAACGTTAACAAAATAAAATATCTCTTACCTAGAAAGAGTGTAATACCATGAAATAAGAAAATTACACATCCCTCCATTCACAGGTTCTAACTCTTCCTTGATGATCATGTCAATTATGTATTACACTTCTTTCATACTGTATTTTTCTTTTCCATATATATTTAGTAATCTGCTGATTATAATCTCACAAACATTTTTCTCAATATGAATTATTCCATGAAAATGTATTATTAACAAACTATTCTGGGAATCCAATTTAAAAATAATTGATCACTTTTTAAAACCTTATTTTAAAAATATGTTATCGAATATTTTACCAAAAACATTGATAATATCCTTTACCTTATCAAGTAATTCTTTTCCTGATAATAACAATTGTTGAAAACTTTCTTCAATGTTCCTATGGAATGTCTTCATCCATGATTGGTATAAATTTTATTGAGTTAAAACCATTGATTTACAAGGAACATAGTCTTCATACTATGTTTCACACTTTACACTCTAACCTTCCTTTAATGTTGTACCCTGAAAATTTACCATAAGTAGGAAATACATTTATCATATCAAACAACATGGTTCTGAATGAGATGGATTCTTTATTTTGAGGACCATACACCATAATACTTGTATCCCACATAATTTTCAGAATATTAAATAAGTGGATCCAAATAAATGTTAATGTCATTACTAAGATGTTTTATTCCTAAAATAACAAATGACGACATAATGTACTATCATTTCATACATAACCACAATGGTAAATTATAATTTACCAACATAACCAACCAAGTGTAGGGAGTGTTTCTCTATAAACCATAGTGATTATGGTCATCCATATATAATGGAATATGAAAGTTTCATTATTATTTTTCCAAATTAAATATATTTATTTTTTATTTTATTTCACTACATAGCATCTTTCATGTTTTAAAGTTTACCACCCGAAATTATTCAATATGTGAATAAAGTAAACTATCTTGTAGTTTACAAAATTCTATAACACTATGAAAATATATAAATTATTAAAAAGTACCACAAAACTTTAAAATGAAATTATTTTTTTATTGATATATATATATAACTTGGGAAATTTGTGAAAATATTCATACTCTTTTTGAAATAATATTCAGTTTTTAGGGGAAGACATGTACTCTTTTATAAACCATTCCCAATAAACATAGAATTATTTTACCTTCATATTTTTAATAAGGAATATCATTTTTATTTAGAATCATACCCTTCAATAGAAAAAAAATTCTACTAAATTAACGCCACAATATAATTTTCCTACTTTTAGGTTATAGTTTTAGAATTACTGATAGTTTTTTATATTTTATGGAATCGTGATACAATGTAATCTCTGTAAATTTATTAAATCTAGATAATATTTTCAAAAAATCTCTAACATCATCTTCAAGAACTGTTTTAATTTTCTCATTATTATGAAAAACCATTTATAAAATTATACCAATATCATATGATTCATGAAATATATATTCATTCCACTAACTATGTTATGCATTGGACCTATACTCCTAGATTTGGTGTCATTAACACACAATTTTCATATAGGATTTGATACCAATTATAATTTCCTAGACATATCGAATCCATAATTACATGACATAAAAAGAAATTTCATTTTATACAATCCCAATACAATTTATGTTTATAAATTTATCGGTTTAGGAAAGAACATAAACTAGAAAAAACCATGACTTTCTCTACTATTGGATATTTTTCACTATATAAGAAATTATATAATCTATAAGGAGCATTGAAAATATAATATAAATTATTTACAAAATATATCCTATTAGAAATATCTTTTGTAATTACTTCCTTCATAACCTATGTAAACGAATACAAAATAAGGGGTGATCATAACCCATGTCAAAAAAGGGATTACATTATCATAATCATCAATAATATCAATGATTTTTCCCATTTAAATAAAATGGATTACATGGTCATAACCCATCTTGAGAAATAAGTTGTATGGATAAACAATACTTAGTCAGCCTTCCAATAATCATCTATATTGGAATGACTATATACAGTATGCCAATACTTTTCCCCATGTCAATAAAAGGAATAACATTGATAATTACCCATTCAGAGAAAGAATATGGATGGTTAAAGAACAAAATGACCTTAGTGTATTAAAGGAATAATATAAGGGTGTTAACATAAATGAAAAACACCCTTGATAAAATAATTCTTTGATCGGTATCACAAAATAAGGAATAAGGAATTGATTTTTTATTACATGAGTTCAATCTCCCAAATGAATTTATATATATATATATATGAGGATAAATAAATAAACATACAACATAAAATGGTAAATCATTTTTAAAATTATAATAAAAATTGAAATAAAAACGTAAAATCCTAGAGAAAACATTTTTAACATTCATGTAAAATATAAATTTACATGAATACTTCAAAGGTAACATTTAAAAAGGTCATGTGAAATCTTTTTAAAAAATATAATTTTAAAAATAATATCTAATAATGTATCCTTGAAAATAAATAATGTTTATCTTGGATAAATGGGGAGATAAATAAAGAATATCGCAAAAGTGAAAGGAAACCCCCTTTTTAAAATCATCAAAAATAAATTTTTCTAAAATTCACATTGTTAAGAGAGTAAAAAAATTATTTTGTATCAAAATATCTCTTTTTATTGTGTATGAGAAATTTCCATTTAATAAAATATTCAGTTGGAATAATCAAATCATGGAAAACATAAGTTCCTGATGAAATGGTATAACCCAAGGAAATGGGACTTTAGTTATCCTCTAAATGCATATATTTTTTTATTTTTTGAAAACACTTTTAAAGGTCAAGTGTGAACCGTAATTAAGATTCAAACCAAGATGGCCAAATAAAACTAAAAATATCACCAAACCAAAAAAAATCCTCAAAACCTACCAATAAAAATACATTTTAGTAATTAAAATCATCATAGATAGCTCATAATCCACCTTGTCATCGTCACCTGAATCCATCAACATGTCAAAAATAAAAATTCAAACAAATCCCTATCTCAAGAAACACACCACAAGATCCTCGGCCCACTACACACATTCAACTATCAGCCTTGAGTTGTACCCATAGGTGCATGATCCATCACCAAGTGTTGACAAACTACACCCTTGACACACAGCCTCCTGAATATAGAACCAGTACCACCACTGACAAATTAGCTCTTAGGGGATCTGATATTATAATCATAAACAACTGATGGATGCAACCAACAACACCACTGGTAAACCCTAAAACATACACATCATCCGAAAACACATTGCCTAAAAGGACACCTTTTTCATCGTCACCTGATCACCATCGGAGAAGATAGTTAGATCAATAGAATACCATAAATTAACCAAAGGTACATGGTCAATGTATATGAGCTTCTTTGAACCTCGTTGACCTCTATAAAATCACATCCCAAAGCTTCTTGAAAATCAAAACTCTGGACCAACAGGGAGAGAATAGATGTAATTATGAATCCATGGAATATTGGAAGTGTATAGCACAACAATTATGATCCAGGACCTATGTCGTGATGCCAAGCAAAACTAAGAATCTTGAAACTCTGAACCCACGATTCATCCCACATATAAAACATCAAAGGAGAACCACCTCATCTCATATTGAATTCATCATTATATTCACGTACCAAAACACCATTAATTGATCGAACCTCCCTTCGCAAAGCCTCCGTAAAACAACCCTAGTGGAAAAAAATGAGAGATCAATGAAGGAACTATATGCCAAAGCAGCAATTGAATTGGGATAAGTAATCCATAGAGAATCACATACTTAACTAGGCCACAAACCCTGATTTTCAAAGCCACATTCATGTGAATATCACACCTAAAACAATATCAAAGGAAAAACACCGCCATGAATAAATTACTGAGGGAGGACGATACCATATGCAAGCCCAAAACCGGAGAAACCAAAGAAACTCAACCCACACATCCCAAATCTCCCTAAGAAAACCGGAACACTAGAACAAAATGGGGTCAGAAATGTGGAAACTGGGAGGACAGAGTAGGGTAAGAGAAAAGGAGGGCTTTAAAAGTTAAAATCATCAACAGAGGTTAAGATTATGATTATAACTCAATTAATGAAAATAGAGTTACCAAAAATCCATACAACTTGGTTGAAAGCTGACTCAAAATCTATTTAATGAAAAGAAATTTATTTAGCTGATTATTTCTAATGAATAACAAAAATATATTATAAATATAAAACCATGGACATTTAACACACCTTTTAAAGTGAAAATGGTGCACAAAATAAACA
Source organism: Viscum album (assembly GCA_963277665.1). Classification (NCBI taxonomy): domain Eukaryota; kingdom Viridiplantae; phylum Streptophyta; class Magnoliopsida; order Santalales; family Viscaceae; genus Viscum; species Viscum album. The sequence continues at coordinate 1,436,387,529 of OY728157.1, forward strand.
TGTATCAATAAATTAATGTTGGAGACAAAGAACCCATACGGCTTTAGTAACAATTTTAATCAGAACCCCTTGAAAGAGTGGGATTGTAATTGAACTAAGAGTAAAATTATTAAAAGATAATTTATGATATGATATATCAAATAGGTATTAAATATAAAAAAAATTAAATTAGGTGTAGAATACCAAACATATCTTAAATAGAGGAATTTGAGATGAAACCCCTTACTGTGGTCAAGATTAATTATACACTTGCATTAAACATCATGAATAATTAAATTCAGTTCATTAAATACATACCCAAAAACTTTATTGATAAATATAACCATTTATACTCCCTCATTTATAACCATTATAAATATATATATATATATATATATATATATGTATTAATTAGTTTTGACGAATTTTCAATGCCCGGTGTAAGTAATCTTTATCAATTTAAATTTGTTTGAAAAAAGTGGTGTTGGTATATATTGTTTTTCAAAATTTCAACACTATTAAATCATATAAGGTACTACAATTGATTTTTTATGACATTCTATAAATATTCAATTTAAATTTATAGTAGTTTTAGTTACAAACCATATATATGAAATCTATGATAATCATGTTTTGATGACTCTTAAAAAATGAAATTTTATTTCGTAATTAATGAGTTAAATGTTGATATAACCATAAAAATAAAAAACATAATATTATTTACATATTTATAACAAATTATATAATTAAATAGGTTCATATATTCAAAAATTATATATATTCTTAGTATTGTTCAATTAGGTGGTTAAACCGAACCAAACCAGAACCTACCATAATTAATTGATTATTATGAGATGGTTTAGTTTTAATATCATTATAAAAGAATTAAAATTTTCTTATTAAGTTTTTATTAGGAATATATATCTTAATTGGAAAAAATAGAATGAAGATAATTTCTATAAATTAATTACATAGAAATAATATATCATTTTTCTCTTAGTTTCCTTGATTTAAACGATTGAATTAGGAGTAACTGTATGTTGATCATATCCTTAAAAGGTTCTCGAATTTTTCTTAACATAAACATAATGAGATCATATAAATCATATTTATCCATCAAAACAATTATTATTACCATCCTTTTGGGGTTTAAGAAAAAAATAAAATATGTTTTGGATGCGATAATATGCACAATGCCCAAGTAACGATTTCATTTTTCTTAATAGAATTGGAAAATGTGGTTAATGATTGTGCCATAATTATTATATAATTATAGTATAATAATGATACTCATTATATCATTTTAATAGGGTTTAATTAAATTTAATGAAGGATAAGTGAACATGAAAAAATAAAAAAAATAAAGGAGGGGTATTGAATTTATACATCACTTCGATTATCTCCTTTTCAAAGAATGTTAAGCCATAGAAGGATGGTATTTTAAGAAGAAAATAACATCCTTAAGGTTTATAGGATTTTGTAGGAGAGTATTTTTTAGTGTAGGGAATGAACTAATTGGATTGTGGTGCAATGTAAAGTGATGATAAGAGAGCCCCGTTTATAATTGAAAATGGACGACATTTTAATAAATACCTAGAACTTTTCAATAAATGGAAGTCATTCTAATGAAAATTGGATATAAAATTAATAAATAATATAGAGTATAAGTTATAATGTCAAAAACTACATTAGAAAAACATTCTCATGAATTTTTAACTATATATTAGATATTTTACTTTTATATTCTTTACTTTTACTATTTTAGCTTTTGTTGTGCTAACTAGTTTTTGCCTAAGGTAACTTGTAATTTTTGCTCAAAAATGAATTGTCAATTTTACATAATTTTAAACTAATTATTAAAATTTTAAAATTAAATTTATATAATTTATTTAATAAAATTGATAAAAATTAATTTTAAAATAATAAATGTATAATGTGTTAAAAACAATTTTTTTGAAAATAAAACTTATGTTCCAAAATGTAATATATGGGTTTGTAAATTAAACAAAAAAATATAAATTATAAATTAAATTACAAAATATATATTTGTTCTAATAAAATGGTTTCATTACTTTTTAATCCATACTTTTATAATAATAATGTAATAAAATTTGAGATATTTGTAAAAACAGTATTTTGCACTATTCTACAAATAAAATATTTTTTAGAAAAAACCTAAAAATTAAAATTAAAATTATATTATTATGATTAATTAAAACATTATAATCATTTTTTAAAATTAAATTTCTAAAATTTTATAATTCAATATTAAAATCAATTACCAAAAATATAGTGGAAAACTATTCATATTAGAAAATAGCTTTTAAAAATGCTAACTATTCTATATTATTATTTTATATAAATTACTAAATAATTTATTGTAAATATATAATCCATATTATAAATATATTTTATTTTTATATAATATTAATATAATTATTTTCTTAAAATAAAACATTAATTTTATAAAAAATATATATTTAAGCATGAAATGATATTCTTCATTGTTTTAGCTAATATAATTAAATTTTACTCATATTAAATGTTTCGGTTATTTTATATCTACAAATATTTACTGAAAATATTACTCATATTAATTCCAATTAATTAAAATCATATTCTTTTTAATGGTAATACTTATTATTTACATTTTTAGTAAAATATATCATAGTTTCATTTTAGTTCGGTGATGAACGTAGAGTAAGCTACTAAACATAAAGCATTATTTAAAGGTAATATTATATAAATATCCTGGGGTGTTATATTCCCCACATTTAGATAAATTTCACCATTATAATTTGAGTCATAATATTAGATTAATTTCTATAGGGAAGTCATATTTAACCATACACTACTAGATGATTTTAGATTAATTTAGGATATGGAAATAGTTTTGTCTATATGAGAAAAATATATATTATATTCTATTTATAAAGAGTGTTAACCCATTACCAATTTCATTGATAATTCTAATAAGGGTTAAATATATAGATCTATAATTAATATCTTCCTAAAACCTTTAAAATTAGTTATATGATTATCATACCACTATGGTTTTTATTTATAAATAAATATCTAGTAGTTTGCAAAAACATATATGACATAGGATACTAGAAAATCTAGATTTAAAACTCATTAACCACTACATTAGAAGTAGTTTCATGGGATTTTATTTGTTTTTATGGTTATTGGTGACTATTTCCCTAATTGGCCCTTAGATAGGGATGTTGATTCACATAATGTCCAACTCTCTAGTAATTGAAGAAAAAATATAGCTTCTATCATTCCCATACAAGTGTGCATTTGATGACCTTCATCTCTAGAATTATAGAATTTACCTATCCCTTAAAGGAAATTTCCCTCATGATTCTTCCCATTATTTTGACACGTATGAAAATTAATTAACTTCAAGAAAATATTACATAACATACATTCCAAATACCTTTCAGGTATATATATTTAGAGGATTATAACAAAACATAAACTATAAAAAAACATGTCTTTATAAATTAATGGATAGTTATTCACTGTATAAAAAACTATTTAATCCATAATGAGTCTTTAAAATCACACAAAAATTCTCTACACAATATATCATGTTATACATATCATTTGTAATGATTTTCTTTATAAACTATGGAAATGGAAACATAAGAAAGGGTGATCTAAAATTCTTAGTAATGGAAACATATAACTGGATCTGTAAAAAACATAATCATGTTATACATATTATGGAAATAATATATAATTTAAATATTTCCACAATTAACTGAAACAGAGAGAATTATATATCCATGTAAATAAATAATGACATGGGTGTCAATAATACCTGATCTCATACTAATGGAATTCATAATTACGGGCATCAAAAAGCTGTTGTCAAAGACTTGTGATAAGACATGTTCCTATTATGGGAAGAGATATACATCAAAAACCAACATGTATTATCTTGTGAGATCCATCGATACATTGAGGGGATATATAATTCTATACCCCACCAGTCACTTGATTAAGTCTAACAAATTCATTATAAGAGTCAAAAAGTAATTTTATCACGTTCCCTAAGGAACCCTTTGCCTAATAATGATATGGTTATTCATATAATGACGAATACATACTATCAATACATGATGACCCCATGTTAGCAGTCAATGATCATCATGAATTTCAGTACTTTTCCCCATGTTAATAATAGGTATAACATGATCATAACCCATATTGATAAATAATGTGGATGTAAAAACAATACTTAGTCAACTTTCCAATAATCATTCGTATTGGAATAATAAAATCGGGTATGAAAATAGTTTTTCCACATAAATAAAAGGGATAACATTATCATAACCCATTCAAATAAATAATGTGTATTGTTACAAATGAACATGAACCTAGTTCAATAAAGGAAACATAGAATGTTGTTTACATATATTTAAAAAACTCTTGTAAAAATAATGCTTTGATGGATCTCACAAATGAAAGGATCAAGAATTAAATTGTTTGATACCTGGAGTATCCCACAAATTATTATTATATATATATATATTAGATTATAAATCATTAAATATAAACCCCGTTTGGTTAAATAATTTTGGAAATGATAAACAAAAATGGAAGAAGAAAACATAAAAGTTTTTTAAGAAAATATTTTTGACACTGATTTAAAATACAAATTTACATATCACTTCCAAGGGTAACTTTTGAAAAAGTGATGTGAAAGGTTTATAAAACATTTAATTTTGAAAATAATATCCAATATTGGATCCTTTAAAATACAAAAAAAAATTATCTTATATAAATAAGGATAGGAAGAAAATACATAGGAAAGTAAAAGAAAACCCCCTTTTCAAAATCACGAAAATACATTTATTCGAAAATCATATTGTAAAAAGGGTAAAAAAACCATATTTTTCATAAAAATAATCTTTTCACAATAGTGGTATAAAAATTAAAATATAATACAATATTGTTTTTTATGACCCAATCATGGAAAAAATAAGTTCTTAACAATATGATATTAATCAAGGAAAAGGGAATTCAGTTATCAATATTCCTTATGTGCAACATACTCCTTAAATTAAGAAATATTTCAAACTATTTTATTAAGACATAGTGATGTAAATTCAATTAAATAAATAAAATATCATATAATATAACTAATTGTTATCATGTATCTAACTTTTATGTCCAATATAATTATCATAACTTAATTAATTAAAATTGAGTTTCTAAGAAGCCTTATAATTAGGGTAACAAATGATTCAATATCCATTTAATGAAAGTAAAATAATTTTTATTATTATTTTCCAAGAATAAAAATAATAATATAAATATACATCAATGGTCATTAAACACACCATTAAAATGAAAAAAATAGTGCATAATGTAAACATGTCTCAAGGAACAAATGTTTGAGACAAAAAACCCATATGGCCTGGGTAACATTTTAATCAAAAACCATTGTATGTGTGGTCATGTAATTGAAATTAAAATGAAATTATTATAATATAATTCATGATATTATATCTAAAATACATAGTATATACACCTCATAAATAAAATTAGGTCCATAATACCAAACATGTCTTAAAGATAGGAATTTGAGATCAAAACCCTTACCTCAGTCATGATTTATTCTTCATATGCACCAAACATACAAAAATAATTAAATTGAGTTTATTTAATGCATAATAAAAAAATTATTGGAAAATATAATCATTTATACTCTCCATTTATAATCATTATATACATATATATATTAGTTATTTTTTATCTATTTTCAACACTTGGTGTAAGTAATCTTTATCGCTTTGAACTAGTTTCGTAAAAGTGGTGTTGATATACATTATGTTTTCAAATTCCACCAATATTAGTTAATTTAAGGTACATTAAAAAAATTTATATGATATTTTAAAAATCCATAATTTCATTCCATGTTATCGTTTCCTACAACCCATGAATATATAATCGATGATGATCATTTTTTGATGATTCATAACAAAAAAAAGTTCTTTTCTAAATTAATGAGTAAAATGTTAATATAACATTACCATATAAAAAACATAAAATTATTTACATGTATATATAATATTATAATATTAAATAAGTTTTCAGAATCATCCAGGATCTAAATGAAAATTATTGTTCAAGTGTGTGGATTAACCGGCCAAAATAAGATACTACCATGATTAATGGATAATTATGTGGTGGTTTAGTTATAAAATCATTATAACAGAAGAATAATGATATTATTTAATTTATATAAGTGTTATATATCCTAATTTTAAATAATATAAAATATAAAATAGTTTATATAATTTCATTACTTAAAAATAATATATTACTTTCTGATTAGCTCTCTCAATTTAAACAATTGAATTAACAATAATATAATGTCGATAATATAATTAATAAGTTCAACAATTTTCCATAACAGAACCACAATTATATCGTAATTAATATATTTTTACATTAAACCCATTCTTAGGGACATTCTTGTAATGTGTTGAATGAAAATGAAACATGTTGTCTCATGGAGGTTGTAGTTCGCATAAAGCATTAGTGACAATTTGTTTTCTTAAAAAAATGGGAAATTTGGTTAATTATTGTACCATTTTTAGAATAACATACTATTTTACTAATTATACTTATTTTATTATTTCAACATGGTGTAATGGAATTTTAGGATGGATAATTTCAAATAAAATAAATAGAATAAGAGATGAGTTGTTAGAAATTTATACCACACTTATTAAAGTATCTCCTATGAAAAGAAGTTTAATCCTTTGATGGATAGAATTTTGACAAGACAAGAACTTTTTTAAGGTTTTTATTAGTGTTTCGGGGAATATTTTTTATATTTTGAGCCCAAATAATGTGGTTTTATAGCAAAAGGTAGGGTAGGATAGCCCCTTTCAAAAGTGAAAAGGGATGGATTTTTTATAAATACCAAAAACATTTCAATAGTGGAAAGTCAATCTCAAGTATAGAGGTTAAAAATTTGATAAATAATGGATATTATAATTTATAAGGTCAATAAATTCCTATGAAAATATTCCCACAGATTTATTAAACATTTTTTAAGAATTTTACTCTTGATTATTTATTTCTACCATTTCATATTTTACCATGGTGACTAGAATTTACCAAGGGTAACTCGTATTTTATGAAAAAAAATAAAATTGACCCTATTAAATAATTTTTAATTTATAATTCAATATTTTAAATCCATTTTATAATATTAATTTTATAAAAGTGATAAAAATAAATTTTAAAATACTAAATGTATAATGTATTTAAAACAATTTTTTTGAATAATATAACTTATGTTCTAAAAAGTAACATATGGGTTTGTAAATTCAAAACAGAATTTTTATAATAAAAAATTCACTCAAAAAATTAAAAAAACTCTTATTGAATGGTTTTAGAAATTTATAATTCAAAATTATATTCTAATATCCCCATCAATGTAATATTACTTGTAAAAATAGTATTTGGAACTATTCACCCAAAAATCATTCTTTTTAAAAAAATATTGAAAAATTACATTAATCCTATATTCTTATTATTAATCCAAAAAAATCATTTTCTTAAATTAAATTTCTAAAATTTTATAATTCAATGTCTAAATGAAATCCCAAAATATAGAGTAAATTAGTTCTTGTCCTAAAATAACTTTTTAAAATGTTAAATATTCTATATTATTATTTCTTATCAATTACTAAATAATTTATAGGTAATTTTTTATTAATATTAGCAACATATTTGATTATAATATAATCATATTATACATTGTTCTTTGAAATAAAATATCAATTTTTGAAAAATATATTTTTTATTGTGATATGATTTTTTAAATATTTTAGATATACTAATTGAATTTAATCTATATTAAAAGTATCCATTATTTTATTTAAATAAAAATTCATAAATTGGATACCCTAATTTAGTCTCAATAATTCAATGTCAAGGTTTGTAATTTTAATACTTGATAATTATATTTTAGAAAATATATATCATGGTTTTGTTTTAATTAAGTGTTGCATGTGGAGAATGATATAAAAAACATTTTATTATTTAAAGGTAATGTTATATTAGAATTTCAGGGTGTTATATACTATGTATATTTACTTCTTCTTCATGTTTCTTCTAATATTTATAACTTTGATCAATTCTATAATATTTCAACTGTTCTATCAATTTAGTAGGACTAATTTCTGTTGAATAGAGATAAAATAGAAATAGGCACATAATTTGGGAAGGTTCATTTTCATGGTCCATTGAAAATTTGATGGAATATTTATCATCATTCTCATATTATCTGATCATATGATTTTAATTCATCCATTTTTATTTCATATTCACAAAATTTAATTAAAAAAGGTATAAAAATTATATATATTATAGAACCCAAATATTTTAAATAATATGTATATTTATGGGATTGATAATATATATTACATTGATTTATAATTATTGGAATTATCCATTAAAAATAATTAATTAAAATAATGTGTGTGCATGTGTGTGCGTTTATTTTATGACGTAAAAATTGATTTTAATCAGGGGAATCCTCATAATTTTGGGTTTGGGTTACTCGGTTTTTTGGGGGAAGGGGGGTTAGAAGAGTCTTGTATTGGATAATTATCCATCTCACTCCCCTCATTTGATCCCCCTTGATGAGGATGGATTTTGAAGGTCTATGGTGGAAATTTTAATATATATTCCAACTCCCCTAATTCTATTTTGGTGTCATTCTTAACTGACTCTTAATTCTACACATTTTTTGTTTGGATTTGTGTGTTGATACCGCTAGATCATAATGTAATCGAACTAGAATGATGTGACTTTGGTGTGTGATGGTAATAGGTGAGGTTAGAAGGCTATCTCCATGCCATTAGAAATGGTTTTTTGCAACAGTGATGTGAGGAGAGGTTTTTGAAGAATTTTTCCATCGTAATACTTTTTGACAAATTATTTAGAATTTTTATAATTAATTTTTAGTGTTTATTGTCATGAGTTATATGTTGGTAGCATGGATGGTTCTCAGTTTTCATGTACGAGCATAGTGGAGCCATGTGTGGGCTTGGTGAGTGCTTGGGTGAGTCTTAGTAAAGCTCAGTGAGGGGTTAACTCTGGTACTAAGGTAGGTGGACCCTTTAATACAAATTAATATGAATTTTTATCTTGAGAGTGTATTAATTCATAAATTAATGGGTTCAATAATGGGTATATAGGTTGGTGAGGTCTTTAGATGAGGTGACGGGGTGGCATAGACCTCCCAGAATGAGAGTGAGCGCTCTTGAGAACTTGGTAGACTTGGGATCTTCTAATGAATTGGTATACAAGGGTTAGGGTATGATTAAAGATAAAACAAGACCTTTTGAAGGTATTATGGGAATTTCGAGATGTGAAAGGCCTAGGTTTTTTTACCTAGAGATTGTGGGAAGGCATGAGTGGATTGACGTTGGGTGATGACTGGTGAGACAGAGGTATGTCTCATGAGTGATGAGAAACTCCCGTCTGAGTTTGGAGGTGACTCTAGGTGTTTGAGGTGAGTGGGATATTCCCTTCAAGAATTTTTGTAGGATGATAGATCTTTTTTTCGTCTATTTTATGGGATAAGGGATCTCCCTTAGGAGGCATGAGATGAGACTCAAGATTAGGATGTGGGTTTAATTTAGGATATAGAATCAAGATACCAAGGGGTATTGGTTTGGATTTAGACCCCACCTATGAGGCCATGGTTGGGACAGACAATATTTCTTTGGATAGTCCCTTGGTAGTGGGACCGAGAGTGTTGTGGGACTTTCATGAGGTTTGAATAGACCTTGTGGTCTGAGTCAGGGTGAGCCTTCAAGTAATGATGTCACCAACGGGTGGTAGGTTAGAGGTAGTATCGACAAGATGAGATCATGGAAATGATGGTGGATACAATGGATTCTTGATTAGCAGGTTTGGGATGTGTTATTATTAGAGTATAATTATTGAGTGACTTGTGCATTGAGATAAATTGGTGACCTCAGTGATGGACTATAGTCTTGTGTGCCTTCGACTGATGGATATTTCCTTGAGGATGTTTGGGTAGAGATTTATATGGTAAACTCACTTGGGTCTGTAAGGATGGGATGATATTCTAGAGACAATTTTTTATAAGCATTATTTAGTGGATGATCATTCCCTATTCCTTAGGTTATCATGTTTAGAACCTTTTCATGCATGGCTTGGGTCGATGGGATAGCCTCCAAAAAGTTTGCAGGGATGGTCCAATGAGATAAACATCTCCTTATTTAACGAGGTAGGTTAATGGGTGACCATGTCATGATGCTTGGGTATCAGGTAAAGGACCTTTTTAGATGTGAATGAGGTATGTGTACATGCATTGGATCTTAACTTATAGAGACTTGGGTCGAGGACCACCCCAGGGTCTAGGTCAGGGTACAACAAATGATCAGTGGACCTCCCTAAAGTGATTATGGATGGGCTAAGGATTTTAGAAGTATGACCATACTCAATGTCTATGGGTATCAAGTAGAGGATTTGGACACTACCTTACCCTGTGTATATGGGTATGTTCAATCATCAATATGATGTTATGTTGTGATAGGTAAATTCAGGTATAGTATCAAAGTTGGTATGGTCAAGATCAGGGTGTCCTGATTATCACCCGACGACCTAATCGGTTTATATACCTCATTGGGTTTTGGGTCATCTTAGTTATCACATGATGACTCGATGATAATATTTATTTTATTTTTTCTCTTGGTCACACACACACATATAGTGGTATATGTTATTGGTTATTCGTGAGACCCTACTGAGTGTTACGATCACATCCTATATGGGAATATTAGTGTGAATGTAGAAATTTTATCTAAATTTAAGGTTAGAGCACTAAACATGCTAAGGATTAGGTTGAGGAAACTCGATGAGTATTAATATATTAAGATAATTCCCAGTATGGTCGTAGGTTCTTGGTGTGTGAGTTCTATTGTGATTTATTTTGTATTTGGGATCAAAACAGTGGGTGGTGGATGTGAGTATTTTTTGTTTGACAGTGGAATGTATGTTATTACTTATGTTTATTAATTTTTCATACAATGATATGATGTGGATGATGGTTGGTTATTTCCACTATATATATAACTCTAATTTTTTGGTATAGTATCCCCATTATATGGGTTATTCCATCTCCACAAATCAAATTACTTTAACATATAGGGATGCATGCTTACGGCAATGTAGATATTTGGGTCATATAGTTTTTGAGTAAGGGTTTTACATATTATAGTAGTATTATAGAACTATATAATTGATCATACTGTAGAAGGAATAATGGAAAGGTATTTTAGAAGTGGTACTATTCATCTTAATTTGTCTTTCAGGATATAAAATTTGACATTCAGACCACAGGGCCTCTATGATGTCTAATGTTTGGCCTTTAATCTTGTACTAGAGAAACTTCTAACCAGTGGAGTTTAATATGGTGCGATGGTGGTGACCTATAAAGAAGTGCGATATAGGATGATCATCAATCATAGTGGCTGGTATGTAAAAAGATTCAAATCATATATACAAAATACAATAAACAATTTTAGATGAGGTAACCATGATAGTATGTGGATTATTCTACATGGTTTGGGAAAGCATATGAGGATTCCGTGAAAGTGGGATAGGTTGTTTTAGTTTGGTACTTTGTTCCAGTGATCCTTTTATCCATGTATTCTATAGATTTTGAGCCATGTAAGTGTTCCCTCTTAACCAAATTAAAAGTATTGTTTATCTAAAGATGGGAAAAAACATATATATTTATAAATAGTATAACAGAAACACCATTATTGTATGTATATATATTATTTTTTAGGTAAGAACCCTATAAATTGGATGATACCTCTAGTTTTATTTAGGTCCCTATTTATTATTGAGGGTAAGTGTATTATGGTTACATTTATGAGAACAAATTGAAGAGGGGAGTCTAGAAGAAGTTAGATTTTCTCAAACTTCAAATAAAAATATAAGCTAGCTAATAAATGAAATTATTTATACAAATTATAGTACAAAAAATGAATTCTATAAAAAAATTAAAATAAACCTGTGAAACCGAAGAATGTTTGTAAAAAACATATATATAAATGATATTTTAAGAGGTAAAGGGATGCTGAGATATTAATGGAGGACCCCAGTCTTGAAAAATGATCTTTGGCCTAAGAGAGGGGACCTTAGATCATTCGAGGTGAAGTTCTCCTTGAACACATTTCATTGTATCCTTATATGTTTCTCACCTACCATCTGCAAGGGTGGTTCAATTCCAATTGGAAGTGAAATAAATGGTTTTTTTCTTGTTGTGGGGATTAAAAAAATATAGTCTCTATAGAATATCAAATAAAACAAAAAAAATCAGAGAATGTTTCAAGTAAGGGTATCAAAGTTAGTAGAATATTTCAATTTTATGATAAAAATTTAAAAATTTAAAATAAAATGAAAATTAATGTTTTGTAAATGAAATTTAGTTTTTTAAATTTAAAATAAAATTATAATTAAAATGAAACAATAAATTTAAATTTAAAATCAAAATTGCAGTTGAAGTTGAAATTGAAATCAAAATAAGAAATAAAAAATAAAAATTTATTACATATAATGTGCGTTAAGTTTGGTATGTGTAATATATGTTTTGGTGTGTTTTTAATATATAAATATAATAAAAAATTTATGAAATCTATAATATGAGAATATATAGACACACACAAAAATTAATGGAAATAAATAATAATCTATATAATTATTTTCATATTTAAATATATTTACACACGGACACACATTCATATCATATATACATTGCACATGTACACACAGACATATATATATATATAAATATTAAGAGATATACATATATATAGAAAACCATAATTACTGATTAAGGAAAAATAAAAATAGATGGTGGTTAATTCATGTATATATTTTTTGATGATTCCTCATTGAAGAAAAATAAAGATTTCTGAAGTTTGAAAATATTTTTGTAACATTGGCACTGTAAATAACAGGAAGATAGGAGGAATATAAATATTGAACAAAGGGTTTTAAATAAGAAACACCATTATTAGTGCTATAAGTAAAAGTGTTGAGAAATGGAAGTGATTATTTACGAGAACAATTGTGGTGTTTCCAACTTCCACTTAACATAATCTCCTAAAAAACTATGTCACTTATAAGCAATTTATTTATTTAATTATATTATATATTAAAAAAATCTCATATTCAATATTATGATGTCCCATTTCTGATTAATTTTTTAGATATTTTTTAAAACAAATTAATCTAAATAATTAGATATACTTTTATCAAAACCCTAACATCAACCAAATTAGTTGAATCATATATTACTAAAGTTTTCTAATATATAAATTTATAAATAATACATTTTTCAAGTAAAATGATAACTAGTGACTAAAATTACAATTTGATTCTAATAAATGACTCAGTAAGTTATAAGCACATTTAAAAATAATAATCATCATATACTAGTAAAATTAATTTTAATTATACATTCTTAAATAATGAATTTGTATAAGAACTATAAGATTATATACCCATAGTGGTGGTTTTATAGGTTTTACCGATAATAAAACTGTCGATAAATTATTTCATAGTGGTTAAAAACAATCGCCATTAAGTTGTTTTTCGATAATTATTTTTTTAATGGTTTCCCTATTTTTCATGAAAAAATGATCGATGGTGGTTGTTCTTATTTAGTGATGGTGTAGAAAACTGACTCTATACTTAGCGATGATTTTTTATACCACCACTAATGTTTTTCCTAATGTACCATATTTAGTGGAAGTTTTCATAATTTCAGTAAAATATGGTAATTTTATAAAATTTGATACTATATTTAATAGATGTTAAACCCACTTCTAAATATGGTATAAAAAATATAAAACCCTAAGGAAACCCTAATACACTTAACCCATCAAAAAATGATACAAAACAAATTATCATCCAATATATCTTAACATGACAACAATTCCCATAAGTCAATATAAAACAATATTTGTATTACATAACTACATAATATTACAATAAACAATATGTTATGTTAATAGTGATACTGTAAGGAATCGGCCGGAGCTATCATCCGACTCATCGGCCAACACATCTCATTATAAGGCCCAAAGGGCATTTCTGATCCCCATGCGTTGTCAAATAGTTTATGGGAATCATTGGAAGATGTTTGGGAATGATTTCTCCCAATAATTAGTGTAAAATAAATAATATAAAATGAAGTAAATACTAATATGACTCATCCATATATTAGATATCCATGCCAAAACAAGTATTCTGAAAAAAAAAAGCAATAAAAAAAATAATCCCTCCACTTCCCCTCACTCACTCCCTACAAAGGAAACTAAAATCCTCCTCCATTACCCTCATGGACTCTCATAGATATCACTACTCTATATCTGTATAAAGTAGTAAAATATTGATTTCCTAAGTGAAAAAGGAAACCAAAAATAATATAGATATTTTTTAATCAATCGACATTGTCTATAGAGACTATGAACTTAACCTGTCATTTGAAACTATGTTAATATAATCATAATCACAGAAAGCACTTACTAGGTCACCATAACCCACCTAATCTATGGAAATACCTTATTAAAATATCTTATAAATTATTAGTTTGAATCATAAAGTAGAATGTAGGTTTTCACATTCTTTATAAAATAATGAAAAATAATCATGCCTCGAATACATTTTCTTAAATCCATCCAAATTTAAAAAACTAAAATGATTAAAATTTTAAATAAAATTTTAAATCCAATTAAAGGGGGACTTTAAACTGATTAAAAAAAATAAAACACCATTTTCCATCAATTTTAATATCTCATGGAATTTTTTTTCATAAAAACATTCAAGGAAAACCCATTTCTTTAAAACTATTAACAAAATATACTCACCATTTTTCTTTTTAAACCTATAATTTGAAACCATATAATACAAATTTATTGAAATTAAACCATTTCATTCACAAGTTGATACATAAATCAAACACACACACCATGAAATCAACGAAAAAATCCAAAGGATACAATCTATAAGTGGTTCCAATTTCCAAATGACAAGCATATATATAATTGAATCATAAATGAAATCTCCAAAAGTATCTAAAGGGACATAGAATAATGGGAATCATCCATAGTATCTAGTAATATATTTTTTGAACTAGTGACAAGGAACCTATGATGACACTACTAAACCTTTCACATCCACGGTAGTATCATTTAACTATCCTGAATGTAAACAACCCTAGAAAACCATTATCCGTGAGAATCAAAATATATCTAGCATAAAGGCCTATTACTCCTTCTGAAATATCCATATAGGAGTAACAAATAAATACTCCGTAGTCAAACCATTTTTCCCATAATATTTTTTCCTTACACAATTAATCTTTTATAACCCTAAGACTCCAATGATATGTCAGGAAAGGATGTGAGAAATCACACAATCACATTCCATAAGAATAAATTATTTGGAAATAACACATACCTCAACTTCCCCACTCTCACAAGAAATAAAATCAATAACACATTCAATAATAACATTATAAAATGATGTATCAATCCCTGACATACCCTCAAGGGGTCACAAGCCACCATGGGAATAAAAAGAATCACATAGGGCTTAAGAGGGTTTCACACCATTTGTAAAACCATTTAAAGTTCCAAGAGGGCCATTAAAACACACTACCCGGGTTATCGATCCACACACCCAATTTATAATGTAATTTTAAATCTCATTTCAAATAAAACTTTATAACTAATCTTTCAAAACATGATCGAAGAACAATTCAAACCCAACCATTTCACAAATCACTTTAAAAAATGGAACACCTATTTAAGAAGGTGGTAATTTCTTTCACACAGCCTTGAAATTTAGTTCCAACCCCCAACATGAAATCATTTTCCCAAAATCATATTTGGAAACTCATTTTTAAATATACACATTTATATAAAAAACCCAAATTATATATCTAAAATATTTTTCTATTGGAAACAATGGTGTCATTCACCCATTAATAAAACTCATATTCCCATTTTGAAATCAGTTGAGGCAAGTAAAAGGTCCAAAAACCCTAAAAGTTTTAAATAAAGGGCCAAAACAATAAGTTTTTTATAGAACATGAATTTAAAGAAACACACACCCATTCCTCTAAATAAAACTATCTTCCACATTCCTTAAAAAAATTTAAACTCTTTTTGAGAAATCAAAAATGGGATTTTATAAAACACTTTTCATTTGAATTAAGTATATGACAAGTATATAAAATTCTAAAAATAATATTAAAAAAACAAGGATTTACATACCCATTAAAATACATGGGAAAACCTTTTAAAATACATGAAATGTTTTTAATGCGTCACATGGAAATTTCATAAGCACTTGGAATGCATCCAAGTCCCTTGTAAAGTTCTAAAAACCAATCCAAAATAATTTTAAGTATACCACAAAATAAAATAGGATTTTAAATTCATAAGAACATATTTCCAAACACACAAGAAATTTATAATATGGATTAAAATGGACATATAAAGAAACACCTACCTCAAATTGATAGAGGGAGTGATGAAACATTCGGAGACACATCACCTTCAATGATGGATTACCAAATATGCAACAAGGTGACATAATTGACCAATCTCACACCCTAATAGTAAAATAATCACAAAAATAAATTCTGACGCCTTAATACAGTTTTTTTTCAAACTAAGGGGGTGATGAGGAGAAGGAAAATCACTTCAAAAGGGATGAATGATATAAGAGGAGACCTTACCTTCATGATTCCACCATGAACTATGATGAAATCATGAATTAATCACCATAAGGAGGGAGATAGAGGGGCGGGAGGTCACATTTCCATGGGTTCTTTGAGGAAGGGGGAGGTTATGTGAGAGAGGGAGGAGAGAAATGAGAGACGGAAAAATAATTTATTTCATTATGGGAAATCATTGAATAATAAAAATTTAAATATTTTGGGTTTCACTCGCTTTTTGGGCTCGTGGTTTATCAAACTATACACCAAATATAAAGACCCACACTACTCATACATAGATATAACATCTTAATAGATGAATATTCATTATATCACATAACTATCCATGCCGTAATATTATGGATCTTATGCCTTCTAAAAATTGGATATGTAAAATATTTATTCATAAGTGAACTACATCATCTCCCACCTAGTTCTTCCTAACTATCACCCTTTTTAGACATATCATAAATAGTACATTACTTCATAACCTCGGGAGAGGGAACATAATAAAGGGTGAGATCAAATTATTAGTATGGGTAAATAAGGGATATATCATCCTAATACAAGTATAAGGATATGAGAACAAGATAATAGCATTTGAAAACCATACCCTATATATCATAGATCATAAACACGATTCAGGGAATAAATCATGGCAATTTATTAAACATGAATCATTATTAAATCAAATAACATGATCCATGAGATCATATTATTGGAATAAGAAATAGATTTATAGTATACATATATGCACATAAAACATTATTTAAAGGTTACCCACCAAGACATTCATAATATGTAGGGCTTGGGATAACCACCCATGAACCTGCTTCAGGATTTGGATAACTTCCGATGTAACCACTTTTTCAAGAATGGGATAACCCCCCATCTACCTTATTTTTTGGTCAAGGTATAACCTCTCATGTACCCTTTGTGATCATAAAACATTAATTATTACCTAATGTATTTTAGGGAGATATAAGTCCCACCCGCCATATATTTTATACATTTTTGTGATAAAAAATCATAAAACATTCATCATATCCTAAACTAAATAAATAAAATGTTTTTCATAAAAATTTCATCATAGAATAACCCATATAAAGGAAATATTTTTCATAATCATCTCATCAATTCATCATATCATAACCTATGAAAAATTAATGGGTTTCATAAACATATCTTCATCATAATCTTACACCATCTACAGAAAGAATAAACATTGAAAAATTGGATCATATACACTGAAAAATAAGCAACACCAAATGTTTTTTTCATTGATGAATTTGAATTCCATGAAATTATTGTGAATAATTTATTGAGGAAAATATCCTTTCCATTTTTAAAATTCTTCTTTAAAATACAAAAAACTTATAAAATATTAAAGGAAATTTTTTATTTGAAAATATTATAGGAAACTTGTAATTAAATATTTAATTTATTGAGTGTTCATGATGGAATATGAAGATTCCTTTTACATTTTCAAAAAAAAATCCATAGATCCTTGTGTAACCTCCTGACTCAGAGTCCAATTAAATCGGGGCCCTGATATGGTTAGTCACAGGGCCTCAAGTGTGCATCCTGATACACCTGAATATTTTAATTAGAAGTGAGGGTCTAATGTGGTACCATGGGGCTACTATACCCTCATATTAGAGTATCACACCAGATAATACAAATAACAAAAAATAATTGAAGCATGATATAACATATGGAACAACGAAAATCATAAATAATGAAGAACCAAGTAACTCTAATAATATCAAAATCCTAAAGTTGGACTCATATAAAATGATGTAATAGAATGTTGATATTCAAAAAAAAATAGGAAATAATGGATAGGCATATATAACATGATATACCATCATTATCACTATATTTTATTTTCCAAAATAGAATCTAACCACAAACGAGAGACAAAAAAACTTGAAAATAGGAAGAACCAGAAAATTGTGGTGCCCTAAAATAATTGATTCCAAGACCATCCCCTCTCACCAGGGTCACCCCCTAGGGAGATAGGGAGATCATTCTCAAAAATAAACTGATTCTTACTATTTGGTCTACTATTTATGTAAATAACTCTATAACTTTATTACCCTCTCATGGCATGTGGAGGAAAATCATCTAGTTGTTGAATAGTCCCATGAACCATAATATTATATTGGAAATCAACCAAGTAATGGAACATGATCCATACATGGAATTATATAGAGTTGTGGAGTTTGTTTCAACCACCTCCAAGCTAATATTCTTCTTCCTGTATAATAAAAGACCTATTTTCATCAACTTTTCTTATTCCTTGAGTGAATACTTGCTACTAAAATATGTGGTAAACATAGAAGTGATATAACCCCAAGAATCCCGGACCACACCACCTCACCTCATTATTCCTATACTATATGAATCATCTATGTTGAGTTTAATACCAGAACTATGGGGATTCCCTTGAACATAGTGAGATTGATTGGATCTCGTGGTAGAATTAAAGGAGGTCTATCCAGCTATGACTATCCTGAGTACAAGTAAATCTTCCCAGTATTTTAGGATGTGGATAATGTCAAAAAATAGGTTTCCTATTCTGATAATTAGTATTTTCACCATTCATGTGATGTTGTCTGTCTGAGTTGTTTTCCACACATTCCAAATAAACCAAAAACCTCCTAATTGTACCAATGCTCTATCTTATTTATCCATCCCCACTACTCTTTCTCCCTAGGATTCACATTCAATAAAATAGAGTATATGCACCTTCTAGAAAAAAGTACCATTAAAGTCTCTGAATTATGTCCACACTATATATTTCCATTCACCATTAAATAATAGTTACACTAACGTATTCTCATGACACTACCAGTAGAACGAACACATGTATAAAAGATTAATGCATGTTTTTTATATATTCTCATCATTGGGTAACGCCTAGTTCCTAATTCTCCATATAACAAAGTTATATTTTGTTGGAATATTCTTATACCATAACACCTCACCCCAACTATACTCATGATTGGGGGGTATCATCACCCTTTGGGAATCCTTCACTGAGAAGTCACTCAATGAGGATCCAGTAAAAACACACTTTTCCAGTAAAGTATTTATTTTAAATTAATCAAAAATATCATGTTAAAACTTGTCTGGTATAACATAAATGAAGGTATAGTGCTTGAATACATGTCTAAAGGTTATATCTGGTAGAGTACATCAAGTGAAACTAAGCCTAGAACCAGCCTAGTTACGGTTCCAAAATGTGATCTCACCCATCCCCAGGATCCATTAAGAGTGGATTTGGAGTGTCAATATATGAGGGTGGATGATAGACCATAAATAATAGGAACTCCCTCTCATCGTTGTCATAATCCATCTACATATATTGGCCATAAACCTTCCCAAAAGCGTCTATTCCTCATGTTTCTCCCATTCCATATTCAAACGCATACAATGAAGAGTGTCTGGGAGATTTTTATCAATGATACAAACCACCTTTGTAGGGTTTTACATTCTTTCCCAACAAGCCCAGTGGTGATTTTCATCCAAATGTGTGCCCTTGATGAACAATGACAGGATATGATCAATGTGAGAGATGAATCCCTATGGTATTTTAGTAGCTAAAAGAATATAGAATGGATTGGAGGATAGAATGCAATTCACCAGGATTATTCTACCACAAAATTATAGATAACATTTTCCCCAATTCATAATTCTACCTAGGATTATTTCAAAAAATTTATCAAGGTGATGGATGTGAGGCTTTTTCATGGAAATATATTCACCAAGTTAGTCCACATGAAAAATGTCTTCTATACATGTTAATCCCATTTATCAGTGATGATACATGCCTGCCCGAGAACCTTCTTGAGATATGGAAACTACTCTTCATTATATTGATAATATTTCTACTATATTTTCAATAGTCTTAAAGCAATTTATTGATTCCACATACGTATTTCTTATTATTGTTTGCAAATATTATGGTTTCATCTGTAAACATAAGATGGGAGATGGTGTAGCTGTGAAACCTATATCTGTAAGAGAGTAAAATACCTTGGAAAATACTCCTATTAATGAGGTGATAGAGAAAATCTTTGGTGATAATAAATATGGTTGGTGATAAAGTATCAACTTGTCTTAAATAATGGATTTCTTTCAAAAAACTAAAATTTTCCCCATGAAAAAAATAGAGAGTTATGAATAGCTAAATCACCTGAACATAAGATCAGAGGCCAATGGGGAAACCCCGTGCTATCAAACACCTTGATGATAAATTTCCACTCAACTTGGTCAGAGTATTTATCCATATCAAGATTGATAGTCATGTTTGAACAAGGTACCTTTTATTTAATGTCTCTAATCACTTCTTGATCCAAATAAATCACCCCTAGGATTTTCCTCTCCCATAAAAAACGGATTTTTTTCATATATTCAGTGGGAGGGTGTATAAAGGGCCATTTAAAGATAATAATATCAATCACCTTATAAATATAATTACACATTCTAACTAGATGATATTTCTTTTTGGATAAAGGGTCTCTGATATTATGAATTAGTACCAAGGTAGTAGCATATGCCACACGAGGGAGACCTCCCCTCCAAAAGGGTCCAGGAAATAATTCTCTAGATTACACCTAATAAGATTCCAAGAGGCCCCCTAGAATGATCCCAGGAAGCCCCATGGACAAGGAACACTCTCTGGGTTGAGACAACACATTACCTCTTAAATCTGCTTCTCTCCAGGTACAGATTCATAGAAATAATTATCAAAAGTAGAAAATGTATGAGGAATAGAGTCAAGAAAATTATCATAAACCCTCAGATATTGACTCTATATATAGGGGTTAGGACCTACATGAATAGATTTAAAATAAGTTTCATACATACATCAAACCACTTCCATATCATCGATGTATGATCAAATATCCAGTATGATGTTGGGTCTAATTATCCACCTATTTTCTTTAATACAAGCATGAAATAATTTCATATTCTAGTCCCCTTCTCTAACCCATTTTATTATCAAATACTCACATGCCATATTCTCCTGGAATAGTAACAAATCATCTAGAGTATCCTTATTTTTAGTGAGTTCTCAAAACATGGTCTCGTCCCAACCACTTTCCAAATTGAATTCTAGACGTTAAATGTCCACCTTATCCATATCAATATCTTTGTATTGGGGAGTTTGGTTCTTCTTCCATCATTTAAAATCACCTTTTAGCCTTATAATTTTATTTCGGAGCCCAATCTAAGAATTTACCTATGATGGATTATTCCACGACTCGCTCACCGCTTCATGGTAGCCTAGATTGTTGGACCAAATATGTGAGAAGGAGGTGTTTCCTCCATGACCTTTCCAAGGACATAATAAAAACAATAGTGGGGAATGAAAAAAATACTTTGCAGAAGGTGATTTACCTTAGTATATAGATAGGTAGAGATGGCATGGAAGTTGGAAAAGGAATTGATCTATATGAAACTAGGTGCGAAGGCCCCCTTTCTGGTTATTAGACCATGTAATGTGATATCCTATGTAACCCATGACCAAATCCCATTTCGGGCCATCAATGTGATGAATGAATGAATGAACTTTCGAGGGAAATATCCTCACCCTTTCTTTTATTTGTATTAAAAATGATATAAAAGTTACCTACAAAAATCCATGCAAACACCCCCAGATTAAAGAAGACAAGAGCATTCCATAGGGACTCTCTTTTTTGTGCATCACTATTTCTGTAAATGAAAATGAAAAATGAGTATTGAGCTATAGTAGTGTTTTTTTAGTGAAAAACAAATCAGAATACTCAATTAGGTCCACTAATATTTTTGATTTCTAAAATGTCCATATGTAATAGTTTTGGGGTGCGGCATGAATAAAGTCGTGAATCCTTACTCTATGTACATACCTATATATTTTGGAGGAGAACTTCTTGGGATCATGCACTGTAACTAAGGAGGCATTTCTTTTTTGGAGTTCGTTAGTGATGATGTCTGTCTTTACCTAAAAACCCATTCCTCGGAAGTTCCAAATTATAAAAGAGATCATTTGGATGAGACATGTTTGGATCTATCCCTAGATTAAATGGAATTATTTTCCTAAGATGATGATTGATCCTGCATAGATTTGGATTGTGATCAAGTGCACATTCCCTTGGAAGGAGTTGAGTGAAACAAAGCAGTAAAAGATGGGGGGTTCCTAAACACATATATTCACCCTCCTAGGAACCCTAGAATGAGTTAGGGTACAGGGATAGGATGTAACATTACTAGAAAAGGGATCTAGTGAAAATTCCATATGGTGGGAGACTATGAGGGCCATCGACTAAAGAGTTTCCTCTTGCAGCTTCTGAGAATAAGGACATTCCATGAAATCTTGACCCTTATGTAAATGTGATAATGCACTATCTTATTCTCCCATGATCCATTCTATAATTAAAATGATTCAATAATCAATATTATGGTGCTTCCATTTATCCATACATGTAGATAATTATTCTACTCGAGGGCGAAAGGTGGCCTGAGTATGGTGTGAGATAAAATACCAATAGGTCACCACCAACAGTGTCGATAAATAATCCAACATGTTTTCATATAAATAGTAGTTTTAGGGTGTAAATAATAATAACAAATATGAATAAATAAATACTAGTTGGCACAGGTTACCACAGGACACCTGATTATCTCTACCTACATCAGCACAGGTCTGTGTAGGATTCTAATCAATGACCATACATACATATATACATATATATATATATAATTATATATCTACTATAGTAATATATTTTATAAAACTATATGAACTAATTACATGAGGATATAAGTGGGAATGTATATGAATATGAGGTGCTGGATGGACCCAGGGTGTAACTGAAGCATTTATAACCTGTTTAACAAGCTATAGGCTCAAGAAGAGGGTATAAGCCCTGAATCTCATAATGAATCTGAGACATCATGATCATAACTCAAGATAGGTGGGGTGATATTTCATTCCCAATACTAATATAAAATAATGGGGAACATCAATTCCATCATGAAAATATAATTAAAAAAGTGAGATACATCATGCTCAACGCACAATGTAAGGGAGAGTCCCTTATCTGTAGTTCACTAGACAATGTTAATGGAATGTTCATAATAATTTTAATAAATTTATGGATTACCTCTATAAATTTATAATAATAAATCCACAATATATCCAAGGGATTCACATGTCATAAAATTCACAATTTATAGTTTCATAACATTAGGCATGATCTTTCCATCCATTTCCATTACATTTAAATATTCAATTTAATTAATCAGGGAAAACCAAGAACTTAGAAGGTTCTTTAATCAACTGGGAAATTAATAAAAATGTGAAATTACATTTACAACCTAATCTGAACACATATGAGGTTTTTTTCATCTAAACAATTATATAAAAAGGGTGAATTAATTTAGGACACCCCAATGAGAATAAAAAACAATTTAAAAATCGCATAACCAATCAATATCATCAAAAGGAGTATCTAAATAAGGAATAATTAATTGAATACGGAAAAACACGATTTAAGGGCATTGTGAGAAAATTTTTGGCATGTGGAACAACAACATAACTTTGAAAAAAAAATTAATTTTAGTGGAAAACTAGACCACCTAACTTAGGGCCATATATGAATCCTCATCCAATATAATCTTTATATTTGAAGTAGAATAGAATAAATCCAAGAAACATTCCTTGGACCTAAAAATAAAGCGAATGTTCTCACACCAAAAATAATGAAACAGATATAAAGATAAAATGAGATTGTAAGAAAAATAATTTGATTTCTTATTAATGTGGATCCAATACTTTTTATGACACTTTGTTTTGTGTTCTTATAGAGGATTAATCAAAACACCTAGCTTGGTTGGAGGAGGATCCATGAGAGATGGGAAGGAAGTTTATACAATGGAAAATATATGAGAAATATAATGGTTTAGATATTATTTTCATTAAGGAAAAATTGGTAAATTCACCCTTCAACATAAGGTCTCATGGTTTGGCCTCATGGTTGGTTAAACCATTCACCACTGTGTGCAACTCACTATCCAAAGAGGGACCCCACATAGTTTATGTGCATGCTTTTCCTAACTGTGTGGAAGCCATGAGAAGCTCACTATCTCAAATACCTATAAAATTATAATTGGCATTCTTCTAGTCTTGAATGGTCATATAAAAACCGTGTTTCCCCCTCTTCTCTTCTTAAGTTCCCAGCACAGTTAGAGAGATCATGCAGGATAGGCTGCACTATTTCTCCAAAAAGTGTGACCTAGATTATTTCTCCAAAATTCAGAGTTTCGGGATATGAATAAGTCATGAACACCCTCATGACTTCTATAACTCCATTAGGTAATGTTATAAGGGCTACATTGAATAATTTAAACCAAAAAATGAGTCGTACCTTTGAAAAAAGAAGGTTCGAACCTCCCTTACTTAAAGAAACTCATCCCAGAGTTGGCCTTCTGAGGGTAAAGAGAGTTCATTAATGAATATATTAGGCCTCTAGGATTATATATTATCTTCTCACTCTAGGGTCTCCTCATGTACTTATTTGTGCTACCATAGAACTCGTACTAAAGGAACTGACATGTGTCGGGGTTTCTTCATACTTCGATGCACAATACGCATTGTATACTACTTGAAGAAAGTATTCACCACTAAATCAACCTCATCAGGTTGGAAAAAATGTGATGGGCCTAGATAATACTGGTGAATCTGATATACATGAAATAAATTATTCATATATTGATTTCTCTAAGGTAGTTTTATCTAGTAAGTCAGTGGTCCAATTTTATTTAAAACCTTAATGGGTCCAACAAACCTAGGTGAAATATTACCCTACATATGAATGTATTGATGGCCTAACCTAGGTAAAAATCAAAAGAAAACCTCACACTCAAGTGGTCATCATAATTGGTTGGCATATTAATCATGTCTAGATTGAGATTTTGACTTTCATTTTCTGGTCAACAAGACCTCCTATGAAGTCTGCTGGACAAGACATAGTCCAAGAAAATCTTCTTCCCCTACCTCTAACCTATAATGAGATGAATGAGAATACCTTATATATAAGTCTTCTTAATGATCAATCTCAATGGTATCCTAGAAACTATTAATATAATAGAATTCAACATTGGGGTATGTTTTTCTCCCAAGAACCCCCAAAATTAAGAGCACATGCACAGACCATGTCCTCTAACACCTAAATCGTAGGCTCTGTCTTTCCATTAGTTTAAGGCTGATGGGTTATGATCAGAAGCACTTGTGTACCCAAGGCCTTCTATAACCCTAGCTTGAACTGAGACATGAAGCAAGAATCTCTATAAGAAAAGATAGATCATGAAGCTCCATGAAGGCATATGACCTCCCTAACATATTACCTCCATATTTCATCTATCGAAAAGGTCCATCAAATAGGTAATAAGTGTGTGAATTTTTAAATTGGTCCATGAATACCCAAACTATATCATTTCAACGAGGTGATCTGGGTAAACTAGTCATGAAATACATAGAGACATCATCCCATTTCCACTCAAGAATTGAAAATGGCTGTAAAAGTCTATCCAATCAATGATGTTCCACATTAAACTTTAGATAGGTGGAACACCATCTGAAAAAAAAAATTATCTCCCCTTTCATACCAGGACACCAATACTAGTGACATAATTCATGATACATCTTGGCGACACCTGGATGTATCGCCAAAAATGAGGCATGAAATTCCCATATTAGATCCTCTCTTATGTCAGTTAGGACCCAAACACACCCACTTAAGCATATTGTCTCATCCTTATACATGGTCCAAATAGAATATGAGTCGTATACTAAGATAATTTCCCTTATTACTAATCCATCTCAATCTAAAATTTTCCTCATTATCACTTGTTTTAGAAGAGTAGAGGTCACCTCTAAAGATGAGAGGATAATCTGGCCAAGATCCTCCTTAACCTCAATGTGAATCTTTTAAAATAAGGCCATGAGATGCCACTCACCGCTGGCCACCTAAACCGCCTATGTTTGATTCTTCCAACTCAGATCATTGGCTACTGCATTTCCTTTTCGAGAAATATTGGTAATCTCAATATCAAAGGATTAAAGGTAATAAAACCATTGAAGATGTTTGAGATTTAAATTACATTTTGTAAATATATAATTGATACTTTTGTAATCATTGGATAAAAAAACACACTCCATGTAAATAGTTCCTCCAAAAACATAGATCATGAAAAACAACAGCTAGATCGAGGTCATGTGTCGAGTAATTCCACTCATTAGGCCTCAAATTATGAGACTCGTGCATGACGAATCACTCATCCTGCATCAGAACGACTCCCATCCTGATACTTGATGCATCACAATACACATTACAGATCCATCCAAGATCTAGTAGAATCTGTATCGATGCTGAATGATATCTTCACTTCAACTTTTAAAAGAATGATTTTCAAGATTTGACCATATAAATTTCACACCCTTCTTAGAAAATCTATAGGAGGAGTTTCTATGAATGATAAATCCTTGATGAAATATCTATAATACCTATATATCCCCAAGAAACATTTTATTTCAAAGAAATTCTTGGTCTATTCAAGAAAAATAAATCTCTAACCTTCTTTGGGTCTACTGAAACTCCTGATTCCGATATGATGTGACCCATGAAGTGTACTTTGTCAATCCAGAAGTGCAATTTTCTGATCTTATCATAAATTTGATGCTCCCTTAGTGTATTCATCATGATCTCAAGATGGTTGGAATGGTCGTGTCGAGAGTTAGAATACACTAAGATGTTTTCCAAAAATACTAAAACAATTGAATAAATATACGGGTGGAAAAATAAATTCATTAAATCCCTAAAGATAGCATGTGTGTTTATGAGACTCAAAAGAAAAACCAAGTACTCATAAGGACTATAAATACTCAAAATAGTTCTGTGAGGTATGTTGGATGACCTGACACAACCCTGATGATATACAAAACTTAAATCAATATTTAAAAACACATTAAATCCTTGGATCTGATCAGATAGTTCATCTATTCAAGGTAGTGGATATCAGTTCTTAACCATATTCTAGATCTACCAATGGTAATCCCTAAAAATCTGGAGGTCACATTCCATCGTCTTAGAAAAAATGACTGGTTAACCCCAAGGAGAAGTGACGGGGTGTATAAAACTTATATCCTTCCTATACTCCAACTATTTTTTGAGCTCAAGAATATCCATATGTTCCATCCTTTAAGGAGTAATGTTCATTGGTGCAACTCCTAACACAAGATAAATGTAGATTTCAACCTCATGAACTACAGGTAGCCCTAAGAACTCATCAGGTAATAATTTCCATAAACAATCCAACACAAGAGAGAAAATAGAGCTTCATAACCCCAGATCATCTAAGAAAATACTGGAAATAATAGTTTTCACTCTACCTATCCTCTGTTTCTTGGGTCCTATCTGATCCAAAAGAACATCACATTCTCCCTTATAAACGTACCAACCACTCTATAGTGATGTAAAAACCACCATTAGATTATATAAATAAATATTATCTTGATAGGGGACTAACCAATATATCCTGGTGATTAAATCAAACCCTATCATGTCAAGGATAAAAATATTCCATATGAATAAATATATCTTCATATCTCAAGTGTACAATCCTTACAATGGCATATTCTCTCTAATAAGATACCCAATGGGGTATCAAGTCTCATCATGCCACATAGGTGCTCTATGTCTAGGCCCATACTCTCCATGATTTAATTAGATATAAAAAAGTGAGACATTCCCATGTCTATAAAATCTTAAAATAAAGTAGAGGCCACTAGAATAGTACCTTGAACAGTAGAATGTTTGGTGCTCTACTCCTCTGGCATTGGTTTCACTACATGTAACTAACTTGTACCATGGCTATGAGTTACATCCTAACTATCCTGAGCTATCCTTATCTACTGGTGCTGAGACGAATGAGTCTGATTTCTTATTCCCTGACTACCACCTCATACTGAGCGACCAGTGGTATTCCATCTTCTTATCTGGAAATATGCTAATGGACCTGCTTCGGAACCTAGGGTAGATTTAGATTCTATTATTCTAGTCACTACATAAAAATTCCTAAAGAGTAACTATATATATCTCATCCTTCCAAAACATCGGCATTTCACTGGATCTCGTAAACACTAGAGTTAAGTATGTCCTAGAATCCCACAATAATGAATGATTAGAAATATGTTAGTTCAGGCTTCCTAACTACTGCTACCCCTATGAGAAACCTCAAAACGCCGCTTTCTCTCACGATAAGAAATGCTAATAGATCTAGGTGTTGAAGTGACATGTTTCACATGATCGAATACCCTTAAGTTCCACTAAATAATGAGAGCATGGTTGATGATATCATAAATAGAAATCAAATGAAAGACATTGACATGCAATCAGATGGAATATACCATCCCATCCTCAATTTTCTTGTATGTTATAAGATCATCACTAGATAAATTATGATAGAAACTCTTCATCTAAGTCAATTTAGAAGAATAATCCATGACATACTTGGATCACAACTGAAGATTCATGAATTATCTAGCCTATTCATCTCTAAGAGTCTACGAAAAGAAATAATCATAAAAGATCATATTGAAGTCTACCCAAATCATATCTTGATGCTAGTCTACCTGGGTAATAACATCCCACCATCACTTGATAGAACCTCATAGCACATAATCATAAATTTTGAACCTTTTCACTCTAGGCATCTCTAGATGATCAAAGATTGAAATCATAGCCTCTAGTCACAAATCTAAAGCATGTGATTTTCCATTCCCTGAAAAGGTTAGAGGATGCTACTACTAGAACTCCCAAGTCAACTCTTCCATTGTTAGAGAAGGTCAAGAAACACCTTGAATTGACTTTATTATAAAGAATAAACCCTCTCGAAACTGAGTGTCAATTTCCATGTTAGAAAAAATAGGTTTTTCTTTATGTGGAACTATATGAGGGAACATTGGAAGCTTAGGGCCTGCCTCCTTTGGTGCATCGTTTTCACTACCTTCTTAGTCTACGACTCGAGGCTTTCATGGTGGGATGAATCTATAATGCCAAATTTATAACTTAGAAAGAATTTAGTAGTTGTAAATATTATATATAGAAAATTAGGATGGGTATATAGCCTTCCAATAGAAGAGATACCACCTATCTACTAGTTTTAAATGAAGGGTCTAGGTGAGTAATAAAACCATAAAAGGCTATAATAATGTTAGATACACTCCTATATACCCACTAATAAGGTCGGTTCTAGTTTTATGTCTCATATCGGATGATATAGGATCCGATATATGGAGTTTCAATTGAAATTTATAGAGTAAAAGACCCATTACATTATAATTGGCATCCCATTTAGAAGTAACAGTTTCACTAGTATAGATTTAATTCCATTTTAGTTCATAATCTTGAATATATATTATACATATAATAATCCAGAACCAGTAGGTCCAGAACCCAAAACATGGTATTTGTAGATAATTAAGGTTTCATCGCCAATCTAGGTGGGAAAACCCAATTTAGATTAATGTAGGAACATTAATTAATCAAATTATATTCTCTGTGTAAGAAATATTGTCTTATTTAAATTAATAACAATCATTCACTAACTATATAACGAAATAAAATGCATGTAGAAAGTAAATGTGACATGGAAAAATGCATGGAATATTAGACTAAATGTGCCTATAATTATGCATGAGATGCATATTCCTTTCTTTAATAGTACAAAGACCAAGTAAAAAATCAATTACATCAATAATAATAATACCACAAGGCATGTGAGTCACCAAATGGTCAAGTAATGTCAACAATGACATGCGTAAATCAGAACATCATTAACTCATCCCAATTAATTTGGGTTTCCCCTGTACATGGGTTAGCTACTCCAAAGAACATGCTCATTACCAAATTATATCACATACTAGTCTCATTTCTAACACCCAAATAGTAATACAAAAGGAAACAATATGGATCTGATACCACTTTGTAACATCCCTATATGGATTCAAATTAATCAGGGGGCCAAGGTGGTTCGTCACATGGCCCCATGCGCACCTACCCATATTACAGAGGCTTTCGACTAGCAATGATGGTCTAAGGTGGTATAGTGGAGAGACTATAACTTCATATCAGACTAGAAAACCAGATAACATAAAAAACAAACAGTATAAAAAGCAAGATATAATAGTTGGAACAGTGGAAACCATAAACAATAAATAAATTTGGAATCATAAATAACCAATAAATTGTAATAATATAAAAATACCATTGGATTATTCTTTCATAATTATGTCCAAGAATTATGATATACAAAAAAAGGGGAGACAGGGAGAGTGAAACATCATGCTCAACAAGTACCTTATCTTCCATTCATTAACCAAAATCAATGGGATGATCATAATAATGTTAATAACTTGTGGGATTTCCACTATGCTTTTATAATCTTCAACCCCCAATATAACCAAGGGTTCCAAATTTCATACAATTAACAATTTGTAGTTTCATAGAATGAGTAATGTCCTTCCACCAATTTCGGTTACATTTAAACAAGAAATTTAGTTAATCAAGGAAAACCAAGAACATATAAGGTGCTTTTATAAACATGGAAATTAAAAAAAATGGGGGGAATTCCATTTACAACCCAAGTCGAACACTTAAAAGGTGTTTGATATATCTAAAGAATTATATAAAAAGGTGTAATTTATTAATCACTCCAAAAGGGGTGGAAATGAACAAGGGAGACATATTATGACCAATAAATGTGATTAAAGGGAGTATTTAAACATTCCCTAATTATTTAAATAAGGAATAATGAAATTTAAGGGAAATGTAGGGAAATTTCCAGTGTGCGATAGAATAGATTAGCTATAAAAAAGAAAAAAATTATAGGGTAAACAACTAGACAACCTACCTTAAGGTCATAGATGAATCATTCTCCAATATCGATGTCATATTTGATGAAGAACAGAATAAATCATAGAAATGGTCCAACTCCCTAAAAATAGAGAAAATGATCTCACTCAAAAATAGTGCAACAGATGTGAAGAGTAAAAAAGATATTAATTAATAGGATTTTAGTTCTTACTGATGTAGATCCAAGGCTTCCAATGGCACTGGATTTTGAGTCTCGATAGATGAGTAATCAAAAAACCTATCCTGGGAGGTGGAATAATCCACAGGATAGGGGAAGGAGGTTCATCGTATAGAAAATAGATGAAAAAGATGAGGGTTTATATTTTATTTTCATTTAGGGTAAATTTTTAAATTTTCTTTTCAACATGGGGTCACACGGTTTGGCCGCATGGTTGGCCAAACCATGCACTAACCCAACACACATCACCATCCAAGGAGGAAACCTTAATGGATTATGCCTATATTTTTCCTAACCTTGAACAATATGTGAAAATATAACTTTCCGAAATCCATCAGAAACATGTTTGGGCATGCGTTTTGGTTTGCACGGTTGCAGAAAAACTGTGCGAACCCATGCTCCCTTATGAGGTTCCCCACATAGTATGCAAGACAATGCATGTTGGGTGGAATAGTTTCTCCTAACCATGTGGCCCAGTCTATTTATACAAAATCTAGGGCTCTGAGCATTGAAAAATCTCTTAACACCCTTGTGACCTCTCTGACTCCATTAGTTGACATTATAAGGGACACATTAAATAATATAAACAAAAAACATATGGGTCATACCTTTAGGTAAATTTGGGTCATTACACATTATTTAGAAAATGACAAGAATATTAATTTTAAAACCATTTTGTAAAATTTTAAACATGCATAAAATTTTCATTAAATTTTCATGAAAAAATAGATAAAAGTTTCTTTAAAACATTTTTAGAAAACATTGACATAGAAGAAATATGGTTTTCGACCGAAGAGAGAAATAAGTTTGGTGTTTCCTTAAAAACGTTATTTTGGAATCTTGAGTACATAAAGACAGTAAAATGAAAGGAAAACATATATTTCAATGAAATAACAATACGAAAATAAAATTCAAGATTTTTTGGGTGGTATATCATAATATATCAGCATTGTGATCATAATCATATACAAACCCAATAAATAATGAGATTTTAACAAAAAACTCTTACCACTTTGGTAACCTTCGAATAATAATCCCCATGAATGAAAGAACTATATATGGATAAGTGAATCCATGTAAATTTCATAATAAGTATCATAAAATACATTTATATCCAGTATGTACACCACACAAAATAAACAAGTGGTGAATATAGCATGTGACTTACAATAATAAAAGCGAGATGAAAATCCCTTACATTAAGTCTCGTCTTCCTTCATACATGTTTGAACCTCTAGTATGATAAAAATAGGTTTTTTATACATATATTCTATAAACATAAATATATATATCAAACTATATATTATTTACTTATGATCATTAATTACCTATTTTCCTTGTTAAAATCATGTTTTGGGTAATAACTGCTTCATTTTTCATGTATGTTTTGGTTTAGTATTTTCAATCATTTTACTTTGATCATGGTTACATCATATAAATAATATTAATAATTATATAAATATAATATATATTCATTATATATTTATTTATAGTAATCCATTAATGTTATATATAGAAAATCAATTACATTGTTCATGGAGACGGTAGGTTATACGTTTTCATAAACATTGTTACGATTTTCTCAACTGATAGAAAAAAATAAAGGAAAATAATATATCAAAATTATATTGTTATTATTATTTCACATATATCACATATAGTCAATAAGTTTATCCTTATTACCTTTCAAATATTACTTAAGTCAAAAACGAATCACATCACTCCGGGAGGCTATAGTCCTCTGTACAGACAAGTGATGTTATCGTATTCCCACGGAATGAAAAGTTAAAGGTATATATGAAAAAATAATTACATAAGAATGAATATTTCATGAATATAATATATAAACATTAAATTTATCATTATCTCTATCCATGATAGGTGGTTATGGAAAATGAATTATATTAGTTCGCGAGGTGGTAATTCGTTGTACACGCGATTGATGGTTTAGTTTCCACCTTGATGAAAAAGGAGATAGATTTTTTTCATTCCATTAACACAATAACATATAATTATGTGGTAGATAAGTATGTTATTATAGCATCATGTTTGAAGGATATTTTAAGGATTTATAGGAAGAAATAATATAAAAACACGTTGTTAAGGACTATACCTATTCTTCAGAGAACTCTTTTAGGTTAACAACTAAAGATATCTTATATGGTTTTTATCATACAAATAAGACCTATAGAATTTGGGTAGGGTATTATTTATTGTATTTTGGAATTTATTTTTATAAATAATGGTTTTTTATGTTTTTATAGTTGAGGATAGGGGGTTTCCTTTTATAAGTGGTGG
This sequence comes from Viscum album, assembly GCA_963277665.1. NCBI lineage: Eukaryota > Viridiplantae > Streptophyta > Magnoliopsida > Santalales > Viscaceae > Viscum > Viscum album. The sequence continues at coordinate 1,436,421,754 of OY728157.1, forward strand.
TGGGGACACACAAGAAATGTTTTAAAATAAAAAGGTGTACTGATGTTTTAATCAATAAAAATGATCCAAAATGGATCATTATAGAATTTTAGATGGAATAAAGTTTAAATATTTCTATAAAATGATATTTTTAAAAGTTTATATTTCATTTTACCTCTTATCTTTTATGTTTAATTCTGTAGGAAACTCATTTTAACACTAACCGTAGTAATTAATTTTTAATGTTTTTACTATTTATTAATAACAAAAATTAAGTTGAACATATTATATAATATTAATTATTATGAATAAAAATATGGAATAGATTTTTTAAAATTCAATTCCCATAATTGTAAAAAGTTAATTAAAAAATAAACCCACAAACGCGGTGAAAAACAAATTTTCCCAAAGAAATTTTTCATATGTATAGAAAGTTTCAATATCAAAATTCAATATTAAATTGATTTTAATGACATAAATTGGATTAATAAATATATAATTTTACTAATTTTACTTTTAAAACAATCCTAAATTATAATGTATCTTGTAAATTCTTTAAAAAATGTAGTTTTTAATAAAAATCAGTATTTTTTACTATTAATCAAAAAATTAATCATTGTTGAACATTATAAAAAATTAAATCACAGTAAATTTTGACATGTAGATTTCAAAAATTAGGTTTATTTTTTAAAATAAATTTTCTATAATTTCCAAAAAACAATTTTATTATTTTTTCATAAAACGAAATAAATTTGTTTTTGAGAAAAATTTATTTTTGAAACATATAAATACTAATAAAAATTAAGTACTTTTTATCAATATCATTTATTTATATAAAACCATTATACATATTTTTTATAAATCCAGTTATTCATATTCATGATGAAAAGATTAATATCGAGGTGATAATTTTAATATTTCATTAAAAATATTAATAGTACATTGTGCTTTGTTAATACTCAATGTTGCTTATAACGCAAGCTATCAACGAAATTAAATTTATTCAGAAAAATATAAATTTCATAAAAACCTAGGGTGTTACATTATAACCTCATTAAAATTAATTTATCCCTCAAAATTATTCATTTTGATAAAAATATAGGAGGATAATTATACCTCATCGTATCCTAAGGTTCTCATGTAGCTTCTTCAAATTGGTGGTTTTGCTAAAAAATCATGACCAGGTGAGTGGTATTGTTTCATAGAACTTTCTCTATATGATCCAAAATCATTACCAGTTTTTCAGTTTAGTAAAGATCTTGTTCCAATCGTTTGAACTCTGAGTTCGGTACATGTTAAGGATCAAGTATGGACATACTCAAGTGAGATACATGGAACCCAGCTTGTCTATGAGAGAGGTTCGGTGGAAGCACCAAATGATAAGATATCATCTCAATGATATCATTAATTTCAAAGGGACCAATATACCTAGGTCTTAGTTTTTCCTAGTTTAAAAATATCATTACATTCTTACTGGGTTAAATTCATAGAAAAACCTTGTCAAAAACATCAAATTCCATATCATGATGATGATTATCAGCATAAATTTTTGGCCGACTTTATGCTACCCATATTTGTTTTTGATTGGATCCAACCCTCACTTCCATTTATTAAAATAGCATGGGTACCAACAGTTTTCTTTCTACAACTTCATCCTAATATGTTGGACCTCTACACTTATTTCTATAGAGGTCTTCATAAGGATCCGTCTAAATTCTCAAGTAAAAGATATTTTCTTGTAAAATATCAACCAGATTATGGTTTTGATCTAAACCATGTTTGATATTCATATAAAAAGAACTAAAAAATCCTATATGGTTTGAATTGATCTCTCATACTATCCATTTGTTTGAGGATTATAAGTAGTTCTAAAACAAACTCTATATCAAGAGATTACTAATGAATTTTTTAAAATATTAAGGTAAACCTCAGATCCTGATAAGAAAAAATGAAATGTGGTACTCCATGAAACCTTAACACATCCTTAATGTATATCCAAGAAATCTAATATAGAGTTAAATCTTCTCTCATAGTGATGAAGTGTTCTAAAATTATATTGTGATCGACTACAACCTATATAGAATTATACACTTTATATGTTATAGGGAGTCCGAAGACAAAATCCATGGTTATATATTTCTATTTCCATTATGTTATGGGTAATGGTTATAAAATACTCTTATACTTTTGTCTCTTAGCCTTATCTTTCTGACATACCATGCACTGAGATACATATTCTGCAATATCTCTTTTCATTTCACCCGACCAAAAACACTCTTTTAGATCTCTATATATCTTCATACATCAAGGATGAATAGATAATGAAGATACATGAGGCTCCTATTACAACACATTCCTAAAATATGGTATTTATGGAATATATGCATGCTTCTTAAACCATATCATTCCATCATAATCAAGGTTAAACTTAAAAAAAATTCACACCCTCTTCTAAAACTCTATATATTCCCTCAATCCCTCTTTAATCATCACATGGATAGATAGTTGAACAATTATTTTATAAAGAAACTATTTACCCACTTCATTAAATATTTTCATATACATCCTTTAAAAATCCATAAATATTGGATATTTTGTGATCCACGTCATAGATAAGCTAGCATGATCCTTTTGACTCAATGCATCATCCACCTTATTTTCTTTCCCAAGATGGTAATGTATTGAGCAGTCATAATCTTTAATAATCTCCAACCATATTCTTTGGCACATGTTTAACTCATCATATGTGAATATATACATTAAAATTTTATGATCAATATATATATTACACTTTTCTCTATAAAGTTAATGCCTATATATCTTTAATGTGAAAATTACCGCAACTAACTCGAAATCATGATTTGGGTAATTTTTCTCATTAAACATAAATTATCACAAGGCATAAGATATCACCTTATCATTCTATATAATAATTCATCCCAATCCCTTCTTTGATTCATCACTATAGACAACATACCCTTCTCTGCTATAGTGAAATATAAGTATAGGTGTGTTGACTAATCTTCCCTTGAGTTCCTTGAAATTTTTCTCACATTCATCTATCCAGTGGAACATGGATCCCTTTCATGTAAACTTGGTGAGTGTATTGGATAACCATGATAAATACTTCAAAAATCATCGATAATATCTATTAAAACCATGAAAACATCAAATCGTAGTCATTATGGTTAGTCTATGCAAACATTTAATAGACTCTTCTTTTGATGTATCCATCAATATACCATTTCTTGTGATTATATAACCCAAAAATGAATCCTTTTATAACTGATATTCACAATTTTTAAATTATCCATATATTTTCTCCTTTCTTAGGGTCTTCAATAGAATTCTTAAGTGAACTTAATTCTATTCATTACTCTTTAAATATATAATATTTTCATCTATATAGACTACCACAAAATGATCAAAGTAATCTCTAAATACTCTATTCGTTAAATCTATAAATAAAGAGAGGGAATTAGTATAACCAAATGGAATAAATATATATTTATAGTTCCCATAACTTTAATAGAATTATGTCTTTGGTATATCCTCCCACTTAACCCTCAATTGGTGATATTTAGAATTAATCTCAATCATTTAAAACTATATAGAATTGTGCAGTTGGTCAAGTAAATCATCAAAATAGGGTAGAGGATACTTTTTCTTGATTGTGATCTTGTTTAGTTTCAGATAATCAATTAAAAGTTTTGTCGACATATCTTTATTCTTAAAAAAAGAAATTTATACCACAAGGTGACACACTTTTCCAAATATATCATTTTTCAATATTACCTTAGAGTTTCTTCTTCAATTATTATAACTAAATTGGGGTCATTCAATAGGGAGATTTTATAATAGGTGTTGAATCAGTCATGATATCTATTGAGCATTGATCTTCAAAATTTAGTGGAAGACTAGGAAACTCAACTATAAATACATCAAAGAAGTCTCACACAAATGAATATAATGATTTTGATATTCTACCCAACCATCTAAGATAAACACTGACTTTGATTAGAAATCAAGACCCATAAAATATGTGATTTTTTTGGAAGTTCATATTTATCATCGCACTAATATATGAACTTATGTTGGATTGTAATATCATGTATAAATTCCTAATTTAGCATTTGATGTGGCCTTTATAAAGAGAAATTCATTCCACGCCTATGATAATATCAAATTAAACCAAATGAATAATAATTATTTTTTTAGGAAACACATTCCAATAAAATTCAACTGGGGAAGAATAATATACTTGAGATGTGATCATTGTTCCATTAGGTCTTTTATTTACTAATTAAACATCAAATCGTTGATGTTTTATTGTGATACCCTTATAAAATTATTTGTATATAAAAGATTTGGTAGACACGTATTCAAACAAGACAGTAGAAATTATAGAATGGATTGTAAGTATACCCTTCACCATGTTGTTATCATACCCCTTATCTAAAATAGTGATACCATGAGATTTATATTTTTCTCTTATCATAATAGGTTGCCAATGTTGATCATCATCATTACCATTTTTATTTGAGAACTTGTTATTATAATTCCCAAACTCCTTACATTTCAAACACTATAGCATGGGAGGTGCATTCTGTAGAGGTTTCTCTTTATTTGCATAATTCCATAACTTATTCACATCACTTTGGCATTCATCTACTAAATGAACTTATTTTCCACACATAAAACATTTAATATACCCAATAAGTTAATTTTCTCCATGCTTCCTACCAAAATTTAATCATAAAAGAAATTTTATATTATTCTCTCCATGGTGTTTAGAGTTTCTTATAAATTTCATCTTTATTTTTTTATTTAAACCATGAGATTCATGGGTATATCAAATATCTATTTCCACCTTTATAGCACATATAATTATTTATTCATATCTAATAAATTCCCTTATGAATAATTCCCTTTGAAGACTTTTTTAAGATACTAACGAATATAGCAACCTTACATTCAGGTTGGATAATAACACTATAAGAATGCTTCACAATCATTATAAAATTTTCCACATAGATACAAATATATTCATCATCCTTATTATTTAAATTAATTAATTACTTCTCCATTTTTATGTGGAGAATACAAGGAAAATATTTATTGAAAATTAAGTTCTTAAACTCATCCCACTCTATAGAGTTGATTTCTTCCTGTTGCCTCATATTATTGATAAGGTTCCACCACTAATGTGATTCACATTCTAAATAATAAATATCCAAAATGGATTTTTCAAGCTCCAAACACTATATAATAGAAAATATATTTTTAGTGGTACTGATCTATTTCTCAGTAACTAATGGATCAGCAGAACCACTAAAAGAAGGTGGTTGTTTTCTCATGAAATACTCAACAGAACATTGTTCCCTCCTTTTTCATATGGATGTTTATAATGATTCATAGTATAATAGGTTTTTTTGATCATTGAAACAATATTTTTCATTCTAACCACCAAAACATTTTGTTTCTTAGTATTATAATCATTACATTGTCTATTGCATTCAATATTAACATGGTTCCTTTGGGTTCAAAATATTTACTGAAACCAAAAACCATTGTGTGAGAAACAATAATCATAGTAAAAAACCACATAATTCTGAAAAATAACCTATAGGTGTCTAAATTATGACACCTTATTTTAAATTAGTAAAATATTAGGATTCACCTTGTCCATTCATGGTCATTATTCAAATCCTTCATGATGGTTCATAATGAGTTTTTGAATTTCAAAATCTTTTCCCTAGAGAGTGTCAACAAGGTGTGTAGAAAGGCTCATTGTCATGCACCGGGTGATGATTTAGTCTATATAAATGCAATATTTTTGGATTTATTACACCTTGGTACAATTATTCCAGAGCCACAACCAATTGTAGTATCCATACATGGATTTAATTTCTTGGAATCTACTCACCCTATCCTTCACTAAAACTCCAGGACAATTTCCAATACTTTGTCTTATCTATATATATATCCTTAGAGATATCCTTTTGGATCTCACTAAAGTTTTCTCATATTTTTCTCTTCTTTTTTTCTATTTTGTACCCTCCACATTATAAAATACCCATCACCGAGCCTTCATGTGGGCCAAGAAGCTCTACTCCGGGGCTCTAATGTTTTCTTTTCCTAATTTAAAAATGTTGACAAAACCATACTATAATACCAAAAATAAAGACCCACACTTATGATATAAATATATCACACATTAATAGATAAATATTCAAAATATAATATAATGATCCAAGATATAATCATATGGGTCTAGTGCCTTTGGAAACTAGGATAAGTAAACAACTGGTTCATAAGTAAACCACATAATCTCCCACTTAGTTCTCCATAATTAGAACCCTTATTAGAAATTTCATATATAATACCTTTCCTCTTAACCTGTGGAATGGAAGCATAATAAAGGGTGGTGTTAGATTCTTAATAAGGGTAAACAAGTGAGATATCAACATAACATGTTCATAACTATTTGAGAACAAGATAATAACATTTAAAAAAAATACCCTTTATATCATATATCATAAACTTGAGTCATGGAATGAGTCTTAGTTGTTCAGAAGATGTGAATAATAAAGGAATCAATGAACATGATCTATGAGATCATAACATTTCTAGAAGACATAGATTTGCTTCATACAAATAGGCCTAGAAAATAATATGTCAAGTATATCCCCAAGATATTAATAACATGTTAGTCTTGGATAATCACCCATGTAACTAAATTTGGCTTGGGATAACCAATCTTATACCCTCCTTTTTGAGCTTGGAATAACCTGTTTTATACACTCTTTTATATTATTTGTAAAACCTCTCGTGTATTCTCTGAGATCATAGGACATTAACCATTACCAAATGTATTATAGAAAGAGATAGGTCCCACCAATTCCATAATCCATACATTTGTGTTCCAAAATATCATAAAACATTCAATATATAATAATTCAAATAAAGGAAATGTGTTCCATAAATAAATTTATCACAGCATAACCCATATAAAGGAAATTAGTTTCATAATAATCTCATCAATTAATCATATCATAACCTATGGAAAAGGAATGGGATTCAAAATCATATCTTAATCATTATAATAAACCACCTATATAAATAATAAGGATGGTATAATTAGATCATATCCCCTACAAAACATAATAAACACTAAAGGATGTTATCATTAATCAATAAAAAATAAATAAAAGGGAATTAAAACAGTCTTCAGTAAAATATATTATCCATTCTAAAAAAGCATATTTAAAATATAAAAATTTATTAAATATTAAAGAAAACGTTTTTTTGAAAATAACCTTTGGAACTTTTAAATAAATATTTATGATATTGAGATTTCATGATGGTGGAAAATATTTTTCATTCTATACATGTTAAAATAAAGATTTTGTTCAAAAATTTGGTAAAAATTCAAGAAATCCCTATTTGGGAAATAGAAAGAAGATTCCATTTTAAAATATTTTAAAAAAAATAAAACATGGGTAAAAATGTATTTAAAAAATTATTGGATAATATTGAAAACTTTGTTTAATTTTTTTTATAAGACATGTACCTGGGAGAAAAATGGTTTTCAACCAAAGAGAAAAATAAATTCGATTTTTTCATAAAAATATTATTTTGGAATCTTGAGTATATAAAGGGAAGAAAATGAAAGGAAATAATTTATTTTTTTCATAAAATAACCATAGGTGTATAAAATTAGTGATTTTATTTAGGGGTAGGTCATATTATCCCGTCATTAGTATCATAATCCTGAATAACCCCAATAAATGATGAGATTGTAACATCAAACCCTTAACACTTTTGTTAATCATTTAATCATTGTTTTCATAAAATAATAAACTTATATGGATATTTAAATTCCAATAATATTTTTAATAATCATCCTAAAATACATTAATGTACAATATATAAACCACACAAAGAAACTAGTGGTGAATATGGTATGTGTTTCATGGAAATAAAAGTGACATGAAAATCCCTTACCTTATGTCTTGACTTCCTTCATACATGTTTTAACCTTCTATATAATAAATATAGGTTTATTATAAATATATTAAAAATCATACTTATTTATATCATAGAATATATTATTTACTTATTCCCTTTTTCCACCTGTTTATTAATAATTCCTTATTAAAATCACATTTTGGGAAATAACCACTTCATTTTTCTTTTGTTTTTTTAGTATTTTTTGTAATATTACTTTGGTCATGGTTCTATAATCTTAAAAATGTTAATAAAAAATTTATTATATGTTTATTTAGAGTAATCCATTAAAGTTATATATTGAAAATGAATTATAATGTTCATAGAGATGGTAGGTCATACGTACACATAAATTCTATTTCCATTTTCTTGATTAATGGAAGAAAAGGAAGGTAAATAATATATATTATTTATATAGTCATTATTATGTCATATATATCACTTATATTAATTAAATTTATATTTATTGTCTTTTATGTAAACTGTAAGTGGAAAATGAATCTCATAGCTTCAAGAGGCAGTAGTCCGCCATACACAAAAGTGACATTATTATATTCACAAGAAATGGAAAGTAAGGATGTTTGGACCAAAATAATAATGAAGAGTATCTTTTTTATATATTTTCATTTGTTTTCAAGGAAGTTTGAGAATAATGTAAATCACCCTACTTGGTATAATTGGATGAGAGAATATAGGGAACTTACAATACTTTTCATGGTAAACCAGACGATGCTTTTTTGATTTGTATTTCCCAAATATCATAAGTTTGGAGAACATTTGATAAAATACTTCTGAAGGAAAGGGGGGAAAGGTGATTCTAATCATATTAAGTTTTTATTGGAAGGAATGATGTTGTTGGAAGATAGGGAAGTTGCAATAATTTCTGTTGAAAATCTAAAAATGCTAAAGGTGTTAAATCAAACACTATATATCATGGAAGATATGGTTCGTGATGAAAATAGTTGCTTTTTGAAGAATCCAGATGATATGGAAGCATCATTGGAATTCTTGCTGAGGTATATCTTAAGGTGGTGCATTTTTCTAGTTTTTTACAAATTTTTGGGGCTGACAATCAAGAGAAGAAGAAATGTTTTTTTGGTAAAGGATGTTGATTGCATGTTTGAATATGGATTGGTATGTTGTTCACAGGTGGAGTTCCAAGATCTGAACATCAAAATCTAGAAAAATAAATACTTACGTGAAATGTTGTTTTTCCCATTAATGATTGAAGAGAGTTTGGAATATTGATCACAATTCATGATTTAAGATCAGAACCAATGGGATGTCAAATGGGGTTTTGCGCGACACATTAGAATAGTTCATGATGTGTCTAGGTTTTTGCGCATGGGGATCAATCATGATTATAAGTAAGAGTTGAACCCCACACATTTAATAATCTCTAAACCTAGAGAAATCCGATGCTTTGATGCAAAAAATAATTTTAAGTAAAGGTATTTTTGTGTAATAAGGAGAAGTTGTGTGCAAGAAGAGAGTTGCACGCAATAGGTGTTTCAAAAAAAAGTTAAATCTTATGCGCGAGGCATGAAAGTTGCGTTCAAGACACCTAAAAGGATGTGGGAATGATTTGTGTCCAGAATAAGTAGTAAGTTGTGTTCAAGGTAGTTCTTAGCAGCTTCTAGGTAGAAAATAGAAGAATTGTTTAGAAAGATCAAATTTTGAAAGTTGATTAAGAAGAACGGAAACTTTGTTTTTCCCTATTTGTACTAAGAGGGTTCACATGCTCTTGTAGATTTTTTTCCAAGTTATACATGAGTTTGAGGGTATATTATACTCATTTTATTCTAAAAAAGGATTGTTTTATATTTTATTGTGTGTTACTGGATTATTTCTGTACCATACCAAGGATGTAGCTACTCTTGTTGAGTCGTGAACCTTATAAATATTATGTTCCTATGGATGTTTGTATTGATTGTGTTGAGTATAAAAATTACTCTTTAACATGAGGTGAAGTTTTTTTCAAAAATAAGAAAACATAAAAGAAAACTATATCACTGATTCATCCCCTCCCTCTCTCAGTGATACTTGGATCCTGACAGGGAAACTTCAATTGGTATCAAAACAGCAGGTTCCCTTTCTTTGTTCATTGCTGAAGTTTTGAAGAGAATTTTTAATGGAAAATATGAATAGTGTGAACAATAAGGTGATTATGATATTTTATTGGAATAATTATCATATCTGGAAGGATGGAATTATGACTTATCTTATGTCTCTTGGGTATAATGTTCTTGATTCTATAATAGATGGATTTTCTTCTATTGATGATAAGATTCCTCTTACATCTAATGATAAGAAGAATCTTGAGAATTATGAAAGATCTAAAAATCAATTACTCTCACATCATTCTGAGAATGAATTTTTGAGAGTCAAAGGTGTCTATAAAGCTAAAGGAATTTGGGAGAAGCTGAAGAATATCTATCAAGGAAATACAAAAATGAGGAAGGAAAAACATAAAATATGGAGGATGGAGTATGAAGACTTGAAAATAGGCGATCTAGAAGCTGTTGGGGACTTCTTTACCTAGGTAAACAAAATTTATAGTAAAATTAGATTCCTTGGTGAAAATTTGGAGGATTCTACAGTTGTTGAAAAGATCTAGAGAATTCATCCCGATACGTTTGATGGTAAATTTTCATCACTGGAAGACAGAGACCCTGAAACATTATCTCTGGATTATTTTCATATCACCCTCATCACATATGAAATTATAAAGGATAATACTATTAAGAGAAAAAAATATATGAAAGATAAATGTCTTTCAAGGCTGCAAAGAATGAGAAGTCAAAGAAAAAATTTATTAAAGATAAATCTGGTGAATCTGATTCTGAATATGATGTATGTCAAAATTTTGATGAAATGTTAGCCTTGTTTTATAAAAATGTGAAAATATGTGTAGGTAAATACAAGAAGAAACTCCCCTTGAAATTTTTTTAATGTGGATCTATTGGGAATTTTTTGGATAACATTCCTCAAAGAAATAAAGAATAAGATAGAGATGAAGATGAAAGAAGGCCAAGAAAGTCATGGAATAAATAGGGTGATAAAGATAAATATTTTGGTAGTGAGAAAGATAAAATTTTCTTCCAATAAAAAAGAATAAGCTTTTGACTAAAGATGATTAATAAGAGGATATCTAAGCTAAATCTGAAAAAACTATTTCTGAGAAAGCTAGAGAGAATTCCTTTATTACAATTGTGAATAATGAAGATTATGGAAACAGTAGTTTTGATGAAGAAGAAACTGAAATTGAATATCATATGAAAGAAGTGTTGAAAGAATGTTTGAGAAAGATCAGAATTCTTGAGAAGTAAAACATGAAGTTGATAAATTAAAATTCCTCATTAAACAATCATGAATATTTTCTTAATGAAAAATTATTTCTGGAAAAAGAGAATGATGATCTGAATAATTCTCTTAAGAGGGAAAATAATCGTAATGAACATCTGAAAGTAAAGTTGAAGTCAATAGAAGAAGAGTTTGAACTTGTCCAACTAAAAATTATTTATGTTTAAGAAAGGAAAATAAATTTCAAAAACTCTATCTCTGAAGTTGTTGAAATTTTTAGAAAGAAAAAACCAAATAATGATAAAAAAAGTTACATTCAAAGGTTGTGAAGAAATATAGAACTGTTTCTAATAAAAAAACATAGGAACGCTATGTATGTGTCCAAATTTAGAAATTTTTAAGACTCAAAAGTATCAAAAAATATTGGGTCCATAAAAATCTATACTAATTCTGTTTTTGATAAGTCTGAAAATAAATCCGAGCTAAAGAAGAAAGCTACGATTGAAAACATAAAGGCTGATGGTCGGCAGAGTTCTATTAAGAATAGTGTAGAGAAGCATATTCATAACTCTGGTCAGTATGGAAGTTTCAGAGGGAAATACTCATTTTATGGCTACTATTGGTATTTTGGTGGATTTGAACACATGAAAAATAGGTTTTTATTTCACTATAAAAATTGCAAATATTTGATAAGTTATGGAAGACAAGGTTTTATTGGGAGTCAATCGTCTCAAAAAAAGAAGTATGAGAAGGATGTTCAAAATAGATCTTAGAAGGATGGTGTGAAAGTTAAAAATAGGTTCCAAACATTGTAAAATATTTGTGAAAGATTTTAATAGCTTGTACATCTTGCTAAGTTATGTCTTGTTTTGTTTCCACCACAACAAAAGTTTCATAACAAATCTTAGAAGCTAGTGGTGAAGAATTAAAAGGAAGAACATAATCCTCTTATTGTAGAAACCACTTTGAAATCTAAAAAATGATAATTTCCATCTATTATTGATAGTGGGTGTTCTTATGATATGATAAGAGAGATAAAGTTGTTGATGAATGTGAAATAATTCAATGAAAGAACAGTTATATTGGGAAATGAAGAATCTTTGAGGATCAAATGTGTTGGATCAGCCATCATTGGAAAAAAAAGATAAATTCCAGGAAAACATTATATGTTGATGGGATGAAATACAATCTGCTAAGTGTTTCATAACTCTATGATAAGGGAAAAAATTTATCTTTAGAAATTATTGGTTTGTTATGAAAAGTAAAGATGATAGAATGGTAGTTACTAGAGGCCAATGTACAAAAGAGAACTTGTTCCATGTTGGTGTAGTGTTGAACTCTGTTTACATGGGTATGGTGGATGAAATAAGTTATGGAATAAAATGATGAGATATATGTGTCATAAAAACATGTACAAGCTTTCAACATGAGGTAGTGTCTGAGATATTCCATATTTATCATGAAAAAGATATTGGTGTTTCACTATTTGTGAGAAAGGAAGGTTTACGAATTCTATGCATAAGAGAGTTGACATTTGTTCCAAAAGACCCCTAGAACTTATTTATTTTGATATATATGGGCCAATGAACAAGAAATTAGAAAATAGAGAATAGTACTTCATCACATTTATTGATGACTTTACTCGCATTACTTGTATTATGTACATGAGACAAAAGTTATATGATCTGAAAATATTTAAGAGATTTAGGAGGAAAGTAGATAAAGAATGTGAGTATTCAATGAAGAAGTTGAGAACTGATAATGGTGGAGAGTATAAGAATGAAGAGTTTGAAAATGATCTTGAGAATCATGGAATTAATCATGAGTTTAGTTCACCATGTACACCCCCAACAAAATGGGTTTACTAAAAGAAATAATAGAAGTTTGGTTGAAATGGGAAGAACTATGTTGCTTGATCATGGTCTCTCTCATTACTATTGGAGGCAATCCATGATTACTACTGTGTACATTCAAAACCAATGCTTCTATAGACCAAGTTCAGATATGAAACCATATGAAATATTTAATGGAAAAAATTCAAGTTTAAAACATTTATGATTTCTTGGGAGTCAATGTATTATAAAGAATAAAGTTGGAAACTTTGGAAAGTTTGAGCGAAGAGGAGATAATAGAATTTCACTTGGTGATACCTTAGAAGGAAGAGGGTATAGATGTTTCAATAGGAAAATAAGGATAATTTTAGGTTCTGCTGATGTGAAAGTTATTGAAAATTTTGATAAAGAGAAGACAACTTTTTTCGATATAGAAGTTGAGAAGGATAAGGAAAGTTTTGTTAATTAATCTGATAATGCTATCGATAGTGGTAATCATAATCAAGAATAGGAATCAAACTCAGAAATTTCAAGTGAAGAGGATGAAATTCAACCAACTCATCATAGGCTGAAGAAGCAAGTGGAGGCTTAGTACATTATTGGTGATCAATATCAGAGGGTTCAAATAAGAATAATAACAAATGTTGTTACACATACTTCTTGGTATTCAAAAGTTAATTCAAATGATGTGAATGAATCTTTTGAGCATCCATAATGGGTTCAAGTGATGAATGAAGATCTTGATCAGATAGAAAAGAATGATACTTGGGAACTCATACCCAAGACGAAAGAAAAAAAATATTTTTTGGTTCAAAATGGGTTTTTCAGAACATGCTAAATGAATAAGGAGAAATTATAATAAACAAGGAAATATTAGTGTGAAAAGGTTACTCACATATTTAAGGAGTTGATTTTATGAGAATTTTTCTCCAGTGGATAGATTATAAATGATCAGAAAATTTATTATGATTTTTATATAATGAGGCTTCATAATTTTTCAAATGGATGTGAATTCCGCATTTCTGTACGGGAATATTGATGATGAAGTTTATATTGAACAACCATATGGATTTGTTATTGGTAAAGAAAAAAGTTGTGTTTGTAAGATGAAGAAATTATTGTATGTGATAAAACAAGATCCAAGGGAATGGTATTCTAAGCTAGATACTTGCTTAAGGGAGATGATTTTTATGAAAGGAAGAGTTGACAACAATCTTTACATCAAGTAATGTCAAGAGTTCTCTATGATTATAATTGTTTATGTCAATGAAATTATCGTTGCTGGAAATGATGAAAGATCATGTGATAGATTTACTAAAGAGATGAAGAATTCATTTGAGATTTCCATTATGGGAGAAATGAAATAATTTCTAGGGTTGAAAATTTTACAGAAGAGGAACCACATTTTTCTTTCTCAAGAAAATTATTCTATGAAACTTATAAATAAGTTTGGCATGTAAAATTAAAAACTAGTTTCGACAACGACTTTACTGGGAACCAAGTAGTCTAAATATGGATAAGGAAAGGGTGTTGATTAGAAAGAGTTTAAAAAGATGTTTTGGGGTCTGTTATATTTGACTGTCTCAAGGCCCGACATTGTATATGTTGTTCTTTTTTGTGAAAGATTTCAGAGCGCTTCTAAAGAATTTCTTTTGATTACTAGAAAAAGAAGTCTCAAATATATAAAAGTTACAAGAAATTTTGGAATCAAGTATGATGGATTATAAAATATTTATTTGTTCGAGTATTCAGATTCTGATTGAACAGGAAACATTGATGATAGAAGATTCACATCTGGTGCAGTTTTCATTATGGGGAAAAGTTGGGTTAGTTGGCATACAAAGAAACATGATACAATGACTATTAGAAGGGATGAAGTTGAGTATGTTTCTACCAATCATGCTGCAACCCAACTCATATGGATGAAGCCTTATTTGGAAGACCTACTTGTTGATGTAAAGTTAACCTTTATCTTGGGTTATGATAATCAAAATACAATCAATATTACAAGGAATATGAAAAAGAATTATTTTTCAAAACATATTGAAATAAAGTACCACTTTATCAAAGATCTTGTGGAGAAGAATGAATTAAAGCTGGATTACGTTTCAACATGAGAACAATTTTCTAACATACTCACAAAAACATTATCGAAGGAACCATTTTTTTAAAATTGAGGTTTAACAGGGGAATCCAACCTCTTTCTCAAAAAGGTTAAGGTATGTGTTCCTCTCCCCTCTCTCATCTCACCTTTCTATAGTGTTTTCAATAGGGATAATTATTTCATAAATCTATACTAATGGTAATGTATAAAGGGGGAGTTGTTGGTAAGGTGTTAATCTAGTATGTAAGTGTGTGAAATATTCTAAAAATTTGTTGGAGTAGTTGTAGGAAACAAAATTTTTGTGTTCCAAGAATGTTGACAAAGTGTAGAAAGCTGAGGATAAATTTTGAAGAATGCTGAGGATGAAATTTTATTTAGTTTCATAGTATCTTATTTTGAATAGCATGGTTTTGATTTCAATAATTCTTGTTTCCTATAATGAGTTAGATCACGTATTCTTAGAATTGTTGATGAGTAATATATTTCTTGAGGTATCAATGTTTAGTGATTTATTAATCTTCATTTAAAACCAAATCCAAAGGGGAAGAATGTTCAGACCAAGATGATAATGAAGAGTATCTTTTTCAGGTATTTTCTTTTGTTTTTGAGGATGTTTGAGAATAAAGGAAATCACTTCACTTTGTATAAGTGGATGACGGAAGATGGGGAAGTTTCAATACTTTACCCGATAAACCAGATCATGATTTACTGATTTTAATTTCCCAAAAATCATACGTTTTGAGAACTTGTGATGAAATACTTATGAAGGAAAGGGGGAGAAAAGATGATTCCAACCATATTTAGTTTTTATTGGAAAGAATGATGTTGCTGGAAGATAGGGACGTTGCAGTACTTTCCGTTGAAAATATGACGATGCTAAAGGTGTTCAATCAAAGACTATATATAATGGAATATATGGTTTATGATCAAAGTAGTTGTTTGTTGAATAACATAGATGACAGTGAAGAGGAATTGGTGTTCTTATCGAATTAGATCTTAAGGTGGCACCATTTTCTAGTGTTTTCCAAATTTTTTGGGCTGAAAATCAAGATATGGACAAATATTATTTTGGTAAAGGATGTTGTGTGAGAGTTTTAAGATTTCATGGTATGTTTCATGCAAGTAGACTTCTAAGATCTGAACATAAATATATTGAAAAAGAAATTCCTGCGTGAAAGATTGGTTTTTGCGCACCAGATTGAAGTGAGTTTGGAAAGTTGTGAACAAGGCCTGATTCAAGATCAGAACATCAAAAAATGGAAAGGGGATGAAGTGTATGAAAGATGAGGTTAGAAAAAAAGATTCTTATTCATCCAATGTGACGTCAAATGGGGTTTCGCGCGATGGGTCGGGATCTTGCGTGATGCACCAGGGTTTTTACACATGGGGGTCAGTGATGCCTATAAGTTAGAGGTGACCCCCACTCATTTAATAAGCTCTAAACATAGAGAAATACCAAACTCTAATGCACAAATGAATTTTATGTAAAGGTAGTTGTGTGTTAGAAGAAGAAGCTTCATGCAAGAAGAAATTTGTGAGCAAGATTGAAGTTGTGCGCAAGAGGGGTTAAATGTAAAAAGTTAAATCTTGCACGTGAGGCTTGAGATATGCATGCAAGACACCTAAAAGGGTAAACATAATATTTGAGTTCAGTATAAGAAGTATGTTGCATACAAGGTAGTTATTACTATCTTCTGTTTATGAAAGAGAAGAATTGTTTTGAAAGATCAAACCGTAAAAGCTGATTAAGAAGAACTAATTTTTCCCCTATTTGTGCTAAGAGGGTGAACATAGGATTGTGGATTTTTTTCCATGTTCTAAATGAGTGTAAGGATATATCATACTCACTTTATTCCACATCAAGTATTTTCTTTAAGTGGATTGTGTGGTATTAAACTGTTTTTATACCATACCAAGGACGTTGCTACTCATGTTGATTTGTGAACTTTATAAATCTTGTGTTTCTATAGATGTGTATTTTTATTGTGTTCAATAGAAAAAGTTACTCTTTAAAATGAGGTGAAGGTTGTTTCAAAAATAATGAAACATAAAAGAAAAATATATCATTGATTCAACCCCTCCCCCTCTCAGTGGTACTTGAATCCTGACTGGGAAACTTCAAAGAAGGTATATGTGATATTATAATTATAGAAGCATAATATTTTCATGAATATCATATATAAACATTATATAAATCATTATTTCCATTAGTGAGAAGCAGTGATGTAAAATTAATTACATTGGTTCTCAAGGCGGTTGTCTGTTGAACACACGATCAACGGTTTTGTTTCAAACTTGATGGAAGAGTATATAGATGTAGGTCATTACAATGACATAATAAAATATAACTATATTATATATATTTATGTTATGATATCATCATGGTTGAAAAATATTTTAAGGGATTATAAGAATAAATAATAAAAGACACATGGTTGAGGACTATAATAGTTCTTTGGAGAACTCTTTTAGGTTTACACATAAATCCTTTCAGGGAGGGTTTAATAATATAAATAAGGAATATAAGATGTGGAGAGGGAAGTAATTAATGGATTTGGGTAGTTATTTTATGATACAAATGGGTTTCAGGTGTGTAGAGGATATGATATTGGGTACCCTTTTAAAAGTGGGGGAGAGGACACACTTGAAATATTTGAAAAGAAAAAGGTGTAACCACATTTTAAATGTTCCAAAAGGATCCAAAATAGAACATTATCTGACCTTATATGATATAATGCATATATATGTCCATAAAATGGTCGTTTTACAAGTCAAAAGGTCATTTTACCCCTTATCGTTTAATTTTAACCCCAAATAAACTAGTTTTAACCTTTGTCGTGGTAATTAATTTTTATTTGTTTTTAGTATTTGTTTTTACCAAAAATTAATTTGATATTATTATATAATAGTAATTATTTTTATTCCAAATATGGAATCCATATTTCCAAATTCAATTCATAAAAGTGGTAAATTTTATTTTAAAATTAAACCAATTGACACGATGAAATAGTGGTTTTTCAAAGAAAAAATTTCCATAATTATAAAAAATTATAATATAAAATATTAAGAATAAATTAATTTAAATTTCCTAAATTGGATTAAAAATATATAATTTTACAAATTTTACTTTTAAATTCATCTTAAAATAAAATGGAAGCTGTAAATTCTTTAAAAGGTGAGTTTTAATAAAAATCAATATTTTTTACTATTCATCAAAAAATTAATCATTGCATAAAATTCTAAAAAAATCACTCAAAGATAATTTTTTACATGTAGATTTCAAAAATAAAGATTAATTTTTCTTAAAAAATTTCTAAAAGTGTTAAAAATTACTTTTATTGTTTTTTTCACAAAATATAATAAAAACATTTTTTGAGTAAATAGTATTTTCAAAACATACAAAGACCTTACTAAATAATTATATTGTTTTTATCAATATTATTTATTTATATAAACAAATTATAAGTACTTTTTCAATTTTTATTATTATTATTCATGCCTCCAATTTTAATGTCCGGGTTATAATGTACATGTTTAAATAAATATATTAATAGTATATTGTGGTTTTTTAAAACTTTGTGTTGCATGTAACATAAGATATTGGAGAAATTAAATGTATTTAAAAAATAATATTTCCTAAAAAAATTGGGTGTTACATTATACCACATTATAAATAATTTTCCCTTAAAATTCATCATTTTGAAACAAATAAATTATGATCCTCCTACCTCATCACTTTATTAGGTTCCCATATAGCTTCTTCAAATTGGTGGTATCGCTAAAAACTTTTATCAGGGGATTGGTATTTCTTCATAGAACATTTGTTCTACAATATAAAATATCCATTGGTTTTCTTCATATGAAATATCATGTTCTAGTGGTATGACCTCTATGTTCAAAACATGTGAAGAACCAGCTATGTACTTCCTCAAGTGAGATTCACAGAACACATCTTGGTCTTGAGATAGGTTCGGTGGAAGGGCCAATCGATAAGCTATCATCCTGATGCGATTAATAATTTTAAATGGAATGATATTAGTAGGTATTATTTTTTCCTTCTTTTCAAATATTGGTAGATTATTCCATGAAGAAATTCCTAAAAACACCTTGTTGTCAACTTCAAATTCTAGATCACATTGGTGATTGTTTGTATAACTTTTCTACCAAATTTTTGATTCCCTTATGTATTTATGAATTAATCTAATCTTCTATTCCATTTATTCAGATATATTAGGTTCCAATAGCTTTCTTTCTCTAACTTCATCCTAGTATGTTAGAGTTATACACTTATTTTCATAGAGATATTGATAAGGATATTTTTGAATTCCCGAGTGACAGCTATTGTTGTATGAAAACTCAAGAAAAGGATGGTTTTGATCCCAAACACCTTTGAAATCGAAAGAAAATATAGGTTTTGAATTTCTCTCTCATATTTACCATATGTTATAAGATGATATGCAGTGTGTAAACTCAAATATATATGTAGAAATTTCTGAAGACTTCTCTTGAAATTTTAGGTAAACCCGAGATCCCAATAAGATATAATGTAATGTGGTGCTCCATGAAATATTACCACTTACTTAATTTATATCCTATAAATAAGATCTAGATATAAGTCTTCTCTGATAAAAATAAATTGTGCTAACTTTATAAGTCAATTGACTACAATCCATATAGGATTACAACCTTTAGATTTTTGGGGATTCTAATGACAAAATCCAAGGTGATGTTTTCCGATTTCTATTATGTTATAGATAGTGGTTGTAACAAACACTTATAAATTTTTCTATCACCCTTAACATTTTAAAATACCAAACACTAAGATACATATTTTTCAATATCTCTCTTTATTTTATCCCAACAGAAACACACATTTTAATCTCTATAAATCCCCATACTTCCAAGATGAATAGAGAATGAATAATTGTGATCCTCCTCTAATATCTCCTTCTTAAAATATAGTATTTATATAACACATACACTACTTATGAACCATATCATTCCATCATAATCAAGGTTAAATTCAAGAACATTTCTTACCTTCTTCTATAGCTCTATATCTTCCTTCTTCACCACTTTAATCTTCACATAGATAGATGGTTGAACACTTATTTTGGAAATATATTATTCCCACCTTCCATAAATATTTATATCTCCATCATTTATAAATAATTAAATACTATATATTTTTTTATCTGCATCATAAATAATCTAGTATGACCCTTTTATCTCAAGGCATCCAACACCTCATTTTTCTACCCTTGGTGGTAATTTATTGAGTTTTTATAATCATTAATCTGCTATAACCATCTTCTCTAGAATATGTTTAACTCTTTCTATGTGAATTTATACATTAAAAAATAATTTTTAGTGTATAAATCACACTTTTCTCTATAAAGGTAATACATCCATATATTTAATGTGAAAATTACTACAGCTAACTTTGAATCATGAGTTGGTTAATTTTTCTCATGAACCTTCGATTCTTGTGAGGAATAATATATCACCATATTTTTTATCATGAGAATGCATCTAAATATCCTATCAGATTCATAACAATAGATTACATACCCTTATCCACTATATAGTAATATAATCACAGGTGCACTGACTAATTCTCTCTTCAATTAATTGAAATTTTCCTCACATTCATCGATCCATAGGAACCTATCTCCCTTCTAAGTTAACCTTGTGAGTGGATTGGATAGCCATGAAAATTTTTTCTAAAATTTTTAATAATATCCATCCAAACCTAATTAAATTTGGATATCAGTCATTATGTTTGGTTTGGTCTAACATTAAATAACCTCTATCTTTTATAGATCCCCCTATATACCCTACCTTGTTATTTTATGACCTAAAAATGAAACATTTTTTGGCTAAAATTCACACTTTGTAAAATTTTCATATAATTTATTCTTTCCTTGGGTCATGAGTATAATTATCAAGTGATATTAATTCTATTCCTTTCTCGTTTAATATTTAACAATAATATCTATAAATACAACCATAAAATAGTAAAGATAATCTTTAACGAATCTATTCAATAAATCCATGAATACAGCAGAGTAATTAGTAAGACCGAATGTCATTACTATTTATCTATAGTTCCCATACCTTCTATGGAATGTTATATTTGGTATATTCTCTTGAATAACCCTAAATTTATGAAATCTCTAATGAATTTCAATCAAGGAAAATTATTAACCTCCACACAGTTGGTCAATTAAATCATCAATATAGGGTAGTGGATACTTTCTATTGATTGTGATCTTGTTCAGTAACTGATAACAAATAAAATGTCACTTCGATCCATAATTATTATTTAAAAAAGGTAGGTGCACCCCAAGGTGTCAAACATGGCTGAATAAATTCCATATAACTATTCTAGTTGAGTTTCTTCTTCAATTCTTTCAATTCAATTAGGTTCATTCTATAGGGAGATCTTGAAATAAGTGCAGAACTAGGTATAAGTTCTACTAAGAACTCAACTTCAAAATTCAGTGAAAGACTGGAAAACTCTTCTGTAAATTCAAAAATGAACTCTCATATTATAGGAATATCATCGATGTTGATTTTTTCCCTTCTATCTTATATAAACACCCCTTTTGAATCGGAATCAAAACCCATAAAATGGGTGATATTTCCATTGGAGGTTCATATTAATCTTCACATTGATAGGCAGTCATAGGTTGGTTTTGGAATGTCGAATTTAACTTCCCTTCCTCAATAATTTATGTTGTATTTGTGTATACAAATCCAATATATACCTATGATAACATCAAATTTAACTTGGGGAAGAATAATTATTTTTTTAGGAAACACATTCTCAAAAACATTAATGGGGGAAGAATCATAGACTTGATATGTGATCATCGTTCTATTAAGGGTTTTCACTACTAATTCAACATATAATCATTATGGTGATATTTTGATACTTTTAGAAACATTATCAGATAAAAAATATTGGTTATAATTAGAGTCAAATAAGACATTAGTTTTTATATAGTGGATGGTAAGTGTAATATTCACCATGTCATTATTATACCCCTCATGAGAAATAGTTATATTTTGAGATTTCCCATCTTCTCTCAACATAATAGGTTTATAATGTCGATCATTATCATTAAACTTCATATTTGAACACTAGATTTCATAATTCCCAAACTCTTTTCCTTTGAAACACTAAAGTGTGGCAGGTGAATTCAGTGGAGCTTTATCATTATTTTCATAATTAGTTAACTTCTTATTATCACTTTGTAATTCAGTCACTCAATAATAGTCCTTTAGAAACTTAAAAAATTTAATAGTCCCCATAAGACAATTTTATCCTTATTTATTTCCACAATTTTAACATGAAAGAAATATCATGATCTTCTCTCCATGTTTTTTTAGAGTTATTTTATATTAAATATTTCTTTTCTTATCAAAACCATGAGACTTATGGGTAACTCCAATATCTATTTCCACCTTGATAGCACATAGAATGATTTATTCATAGTTACTAAAGTCCCTTATTAGTAATTTCCTTTTTAAACTTGTTTTATGTCACTTAAGAATCGATCACCCTTACATTTAGGTTGGATGATAATGTTAGAAGCGTACCATAAAATTCAGGTAAAATATTCCTCATAGGTACCATCAAATTCATCAACCTTATATTTTAACTCAAGTAATTCCTTCTCTATTTTCATGTGAAGAACATGAGGAATGTACTTATTTAAAAATAATTTCATAAAATCATCTCACTCCATAGAGTTGATTTTTTCTTGTTGCCTCGTATTCTTGATAAGAATACACCAATGATCTTCTCCACCATCCAAACAATACACAGACAGATGGAATTATTTAGGGTTTGAACTTTAGAGAATAGAAAATATCCTTTTAGTAGTACTGATCCTTTTCTTGGAAACTAGAAAATTAGTAGAACCACTAAAAGAAGGTGGTATTTGTCTCATTATGGAATCCACATATCTTTGTTACCTCTTTCTTTTATTTGTAATTTCTAATTGATTCATAGCCGGAGAAATTTTTGAGAGCATAGAGAAAATATTTTTCATTCCAACTCCCATAACATTTTTTTTCTTAGGAGTAAAAGAATTTAACTGTCTGTTTCATTCTATATTAACATTTTTCTTTTAGGTTTCATCCATTAACTAAAACCAAAAACCATAGTGTGAGAAACTATTATCAAAGTAGGAAACCACATAATCATGAAAAGTCCACCAATATTATGTATAAATAATGACATCTTATTTTCACTCTATGAATCATTAGGTTTAAACATGTTCATTCATGTTCATTATTCAAATACTTCATGATGTTTTGTAAATATTTTGTAAAGTTCCAAAGCATATCCCAAGGGAGTTTCAAACTAAGTGTGCAGCAAGGCTTGTTTTCATTTACTAGGTATAGATTGAGTCCAACTTAGTGAGCATTTTTTAGGGTTATATACCCAAGGTTAAACTATACCAAATCCACATCCACTTGTAACATCCAAACAAGGATGTAATTTCTTGGAAACCAATCACTCTATCCATCACCAAAATTCTAAGACATTTTCTTATTATTTGACATATCCTTATACTTGTCCTTAGAGATATACATAGGGGTATCACTAAAATTTTCACATCATAGTTTCCATATTTTAACTAAACCTTTCTATGATATCAAGTGTAAAGATCAAAAACTCTCATACATTGATATCGCATCTTAATAGAATAATATTAATTATATAACATAATGATCCATGCTATAATCGGGTGGGTTTAGTGACTTTGGAAACGTAGATACATAAGGAAGTAGTATATAAGTTAAATATATCATCTCACACTTAGTTATCAATAACTATAACCCTTATTATACGTATAATAAATAATAAATTTATTCATAACTTGTGGAAAGGAAACATAATAAAGGGTGATCTCATATTCTCAATAAGGGTAAAAAAAGGAGATGACAATATAACCTGAGTATAAGGGTGCGATAACATGATAATAAAATTTGAAAAACATACCCTTCATATCATAGATCATAAATTTTACTCAAGGAATAAATATAACCAGTTCATAGGGAATGAATCATAAAGGAGTCAAAGAACATGAGTCATGAGATTATAACATTGTAACAAGAAATCGATATGTGACATACATATAAGCATAAAAATATTATGTCAAGGATACCCACCAATACATTCATAAAATGTTATGAATGGGCTAACCACCGATATACCTACTTTAGTCTTAAAATAACCATCCATGTACTCTATTTTTTGAGCTTGGGAAAACATCTCATGTTCTCTATTTTATGGGCTTAGGATAACCTCTTGTGTACCCACCGATCTCATAGGACATTAATTATTACCCAATGGAGTGAAGGGGGATATTGTTAACACCCATTTCATAATCTATATATTTTTATTCCAAAATCTCATAAAATACTCACCATATCATAACCCATAGAAATAAATTGGGTATCATAAACAATTTATCATAGTATAACTTATATAAAGAAAAAGGGTTTTATAATCATCTCATCAATTCATCATAGCATAACCCCTGGAAGAGGAATTGGTTTCATAAAAATCACTTTATCATAATCATAACCCATCCAGATAATGAATAAGTGTGGTAAAATTAGATCATATCCCAAAAAAAACATAAGAAACACCAAATTTTGTTTTTTATGAGTCTAAACTCTATAAAAATATCATTAATACATTTTTGAAGAAAATATCATTAACATTTTGAAAAAAATATATTTAAAATCATAAATATTATATAATATTAAAGAAAAAATTTTCTTTGAAAGTAACCTTATAAAATTTTAATATAATATTTAATTAATTTATTGGTCATGATGGAAGAACATATTTTTCATATCATACACATTAAAAAGAATACTCCTTTTACATTTTTTGTAAAAATTCAAGACATCCTTGATCAGAATGAGAAAAGAGTATTCCTTTTTAAACCATTTTTTTAAAATTAAAACATGGGTAAAAATTTATTTAAACAATAATTAGATAATATTGAAAAAAAATTAAAATATTTTTCGAAAACATGTTCCTGCAAAATAAGGGGTTTCAATCGAAGAGAGAAATAAATTTTATTTTTTCTTAAAACATTTTTTTTGGAATATTGAGAAGTAAAAAGAGGGAAATGAAAGGGAAAATTTTGTTTTCATTAAATAAAAATAGGATAAGAAATATTATGAGTTTCTTTAGATTTTGATCATAATATACTATTATTATAACATAATAATCTGTAATACCAATAAACAATGAGATTATAACATCAAACCCTTACTACTTTGGTAACCTTTGGATCATAATCCCATGAAAGAAAAAAAATATAAGAAAATATAAATATCCATAAAATTAATAATAATAATCATAAAATAAATTAATTTCTAATATATACACTACACAAAAGAAACAAGTAGGGATTATAGCATGTGTCTCACAGAAATAAAAGTGAGATGAAAATATCATACTTTAAATATAGACTTCGTTCATACACATTAAAACATCCTTTATAATAATTATAGGATTATTATAAATATATTACATAAACATAATTATATATATCATACCATATATAATTTACTTATTACCATTTATTACCCATTTATTAATAATTCCATGTTAAAATCAAGTTTTGGGTAACAATTGCTTTGTTTTTCATGTTTGTTTCAGTTTGGTATTTTTGGTCCCTTTAGTTTGATCAAGGTTCCATACTCTAATATATTTTAATAATTATTTAAATGTAATATATATTCATTATATATATGTTTATATTAATCCATTAAAGTTAGATATATAAAATGAATTACATTGTTCATGGAGACAGTAGGTCGTACGTACGCAAGAACATTATTTCCATTTTCATGAATGATAGAACGAAAGGAATGTAAATAATATATAAAATTTTTAGACTAATTATTATGACATATATATCTCATATATTTATTAAATTTATCCTTCTTTCCTTTCATGTAAATTGTAAGTGAAAAATGAATCACATCGCTTCATGATGTGGTTGTCCCCCGTACACACGGGTGAAGTTATCGTATTTCTACAGAATGG
The DNA here is from genome assembly GCA_963277665.1 of Viscum album. NCBI lineage: Eukaryota > Viridiplantae > Streptophyta > Magnoliopsida > Santalales > Viscaceae > Viscum > Viscum album. The sequence continues at coordinate 1,436,448,068 of OY728157.1, forward strand.
AAAGTATGAAGGTATATGTGATATTATAATTTAATATTAATTATAACTTCATTAATATCATATATAATCATTAAATAAATCATTATATCCATCTGTAAGAGGCTATTATGGAATAAAAAATAAGTCGGTTCGCGAAGTGGTAGTCCACTGTAAACACAATTGATAGTTTCATTTTCCACTAGATGTATGAGGAGATAAATTTTGGTCATGGAATTAACATAATAAAATATTATTATATTTTAGATAACAAATTTATTTTATCATCATGGTTTAACAATATTTAAATGATTTATAGGAAGAAAAAAATGAAAACGCGTGGCTAAGTATTATACCTCTTCTTTGGAGAACTCCTTCAGGTTTACACCTAAATATATCTTAGGATGCATTAATAATCAAAATAATTCATATAGGATGTGAGGATATAATTAAGGAATGTAATTGGGTATGTATTTTATAAACCATATTTTTTTAAGCATGCTGAGGAGAGGATAGTGGGTTCCCTTTTATAAGTGGGGCAGAGGTCATACATGGAATATTTGAGAAGAAAAATGTGGACCCGCATTTTAAACTTGAAAAAAATGATCAAATATGTCTCATTATAAAACTTTATATTGTATAAGGTCAAAATATGGAAATAAAATGGTATTTTTATAATTTTATGGTCATTTTACCCCCCACCATTTAATTTTAAACCCTGGTAAACCAGTTTTATCCTTAACCACGATAATTAATTTTCACCATTTTTACTATTCATTTTGACCAAAAATTAAGTTGAAAATGTTATATAATATTAATTATGATAATTCAAAATATGGAATTATTTTTTTAAAATTCTATTCATATAATTGAAAATTTTTAATTGAAAATAATCATGGAGATCGATGAAAAAGAAGGTTTCCAAAGAGAAACTCTTCATGAGTATAGAAGGCTTTGATATAAAAATTAAAAATTAAATTGATTACAATTACTTAAGTAATATTAATAAATATAAAAATGAACTAATTTTACTTTTAAAATCATATTAAATAATATTTATCTTTAAAAGTATTTAAACTAAAATGAAGTTTTTAATAAAAACTATATTTTTTACTATTTATCAAAAAATTAATATATGTGAAACATTCTCAAAAATGTAGTCATAGATAATTTTTAAATTTAGATTAAAAAAATTGTGTTTATTTTTTCGTATAAATTTTATAAAATTGGAAAAAATTACTTTTATTATTTTTTTACAAAAAAACGAATAAAATCATTTTCTCGAGAAAATAATATTTATAAAACATATAAAGACTTTACTAAAGATTAAGTAATTTATATCCAATTGATTTCTTTATATAAAAAATATAAATAATGTTTTAAAATGTGTTAATTCTTATTCATGCTATCAATTTTAACTTTTTTGTTATAATAGTCATGTTTAAATAATAATATTAAAAGTATATATTGTTTTTTCATTAAAACATTGTGTTGTGTCTAACACAATATATTGAAGAAATTAAATTTATATTAAAAAATATGTATTTCATAAAAACAAATTACGGTGTTACAGCAACCATGTTATACCTACTAGAAAAGAAAAATTTTCCAACATGGTGACTTAAATTAGGACACACAGTTGAGAATACCATTATCAAACCTTATAAAATGGAACTCTAAAGTACAGCCCCTCATGCATGGTTGGTGTACGATTACTCCTAACCATGAAAAAACTATGCACCAAAACAAATCCATTAAAAATGTAACGCCCTGACCCCAGTTACCCAAAGTCGGTGCATTATTACATAACATTGGCATGATCACAAGGGATCAAATCCCAAAATACCGATCAATTTAGTAGCCTTGGAAATACTAGATACATTCATAAGTTTTAAATTACATTATAAAATTAAAAACTACAACAACATAGTCTCCATATCTAACACTCATATCCCTTAGACTATCCCTGCAGGTCAATCATAATATACTTCTTCACATCTTGGGAAAAATAAAACATAAAAACGGGTGAGCTCAGATACTCATTAAGGATAACAATATAGTAGAAACTTTCATTAATAAGCATAAACATTTAAGGAAATGTAAGACTAAAAAAAGCCTTTTAAACTTGATGTTCAGCATAATATGGAAAAGATATAATCAAATAATGTTATTTAATTATTCACATGGATATTATACTAGTCGAGTAATAACATACAATATCAATAGCCACTTTCATAATGATGGAATTCATAAGGCCAGACTTCATAACCACATAGTCAAGGAATTGTTCCAAGACTGCAAAGAAGATTCTGTTAAGGCCTTGTGTCAAGACACTAGTTTGTCTCATGAGACCTACCAATGCATCGAGTAGCTATAGCGGTCTCCACCGGTCACTTACTATGTCCAATTCAGTCCTCATATGAAAAAGTTTAAACGTAGCATAAACATTCATATTAAAACTAGCATACCAAATGTCAATACTTTATCCAGAAACCATGAATGGTTTAAAAATAACACATCAATATTAAAACATATGACAAAGCCTTCAATACAATATGTATGTTTTGTATCATAATAAATCAACTTCAAATAAGCTTAAAATCCATCAAAAGATATTGACATAGATGAAATCAAAACATGTTTTAGAGAAATATATCTTCCTATTTTAAAATAATTTAAAAGTAATATAATTATAAAAGAAAACATCTCTTTTGAAAATATTCGTATAAGCTTGTAAGGGAAGCTTCGACGATGTTACAATGGTGGAAAATAGCTACACTTATTGTATAAGTTAAAAAATATTCTTACGTTAATTTTTTCAAAAAGGTCATAGGGTACCTTATATGGAAAACAATGGAAAGATTCATTTCAAACCATTTTATAAAAAGTAAAAAAATGGTATAAATTAATTTAACCCATAGTCTAGTAAATAATAAAAATGTTTTGAAATACATTTTTAAGAAACATGGATATGGATGATAAAGAAGTCCCAGTAGATACTTATGTAAAAACAACCTCGGATAATAAAGAGATCGTGAAATTAACCCTTACCATGTAATTTTCCTTGGTCGAGGGTAGGTTAACCTCCTGTATAATGGTGAAATAATTTTTCTTAAATTATACAAGGAAAATATATATTAATATGATATAATATATAATCTTTTAATATTTCTTTGTTAATGATATTTCAGTTGTATCATCGTTTCGGGTGTTAACTGGTTCATTTTCCTTTATATGCTTTGTTACGTAAGTAATGTTTGTTATGGATAGGATGTATTTGATCCATATACAAAATTATATTATGATCATAAACATTATCTTTAATCATAAAATTAAAATTATTCTTGAATGATTACGATGGGTAATGAATCTCATTGCGTTCGTGGAGACAGTAATCTGTATGTACGCACGAGCGACAATATCATTATGTTGATATTAAAATCATATATAATTGGATGTTATATAATATATAAAGAATAATTATTAGGTTATATTTATTATTTACACCATTTATACTCATTATTATACCCATCCAAATGATGAAGTGTTTGAAGAACAAACTACACCATGACGTGGAGATGGTAATCCGTACGTACACACGTTTGGTGACTCTGTCATTGATCGGATGGATATAATAATGAATATCGTTATACCATTTTTATAATAACATCACAGTATATAGAAGATAATATATTTATTATTTTATAATGGAAACAACAAAGAAAGAGGAAGTGGAAGAAGAAAAGAACTTGAAAGAGGTGATGAAATATTTACCTCTTCTTCGGGTTCTTCCTTTTGATTTGATCAAAAGGGATCCTTATGTTGGATTTTTTATTAAAGGAAGGCCTCTAGGATGAAGGGAGAATAGTTGAGAGGATATTTTCCAAGGGTTTTTCCTATCCAAATGTCTTTTAAGGTGTTAATTTGAGAGAAGGGGAAGTGTCCTTTTATAAAAGAGCTGAGGGTCACTTTAGGAAAAGCTTGCAATATTATTTTACAAAAAAATAATTTTCTGTTTATAATGGCTCTAAAATGAATTATTTAAAGGATAAGGTGAATATGGTTCTAAAAACTCTCAAAAAATTGATTTTATACAGGTTTAGGTCATCATATTAACCTTATCTTTTAGATTTAACTCTTTGTTAAATAGTTTGACATTTACCATGTCTCTTTGTATTTTTATATTATATGGTTAATAAACTTACTATAAACATCCAAGAGAACCTCAAGTGGTTAATTAATGACATATATAATACTATTTAAGCTCTTTTTCGGAACCTTATATTTTTAGAAATAGAATATCAATTAATAATATAATATTTATTTTAAAAACTCTTTTATGTAAATTTTGACACTATTTGGTATTTTGTTTTTGTTAAATTCATAACAGCATTATTACTTCGAAAAAAATTCCTCTAATCAACCGTAACATGGAATTTTAACCTAAAAAATTGGTGTAATCCATTAAAAGTATCAAATTAGATTTATTTTGATATTTATAATATTAATTATTTTAATCATTCATTAATAAGGTAATTACCGCATCATCATTGTGTCATAAATAAATTTAATTATTTTAGGTCTAAAAATTATAAATGAAATACAATTATGTAGTATATCTTTTTATATTTCGAATGAATATTTATAGTCGAATTTATCTTATGTATAACCCTATATTAAAATTGGTTTAGTTATTAAACTTTGATTTTAACTCTTTTAACTCTTCTTTAAATAAAATAATAATTAATGTCCTAATCTAATTCAAGTGAACCAAAAAGGATCATATTTTATTCCTAAGGTTGTTTTTGGTCAAATTATACTTATCCAATAGAATTAGGACATGTGTTAGGGTATTTATGATATCATTTTTACCCTTAATTACCATATTTATTTTTAAACGTGGTAAATACAAGTCAAAAGTTACTATTCATAAAAAATTAATTTCATCTTATTAAACCACATTTTACTTGCTAATATTAACTGTGTCTCTTGTAATTTTGAAATTCAACTCACAGAAGTGGTAAAATTAAATTTTATACAAATTTGGAAATGCTCCTAAGAGGTGGGTAAAAGACTGCAAAAAACTTCGATAAAATTTTGTATATCTAAACATATTATAAAATGACTCCAATTAATTATGTTGAACATATATAGGTATTATTTATCCATTTTGACATAAAATAAATTAAATTAAAATAACTAATTATTTAAATAAAAAGTTGGTTTAAACCAATAACGCAGTGTTTTTTCACTATTCATCAAAAATTGAATGTTTTCAGAGAAATACCAAAACATTACCCTAAGATAATTTCGATATTCTGAGTCCAAAAATTAAGTCCATTTTGAAATATTAAATTTATAAAATTTCAAAAAGTGGGCATTGCTATTCATAAGGGCCAGTTTGATTGGTCGTGGTGTGTTAGAATCTCAAAGTTGCGTACAATGCAAGCTATTTCATTATTCAAAGGGAAACATATTGTAGAAGCTTGAGGTTTTTAATTCTTCCCTCCTTAAAATAATTTCATCCTTGAAATTTCTATAATACTACCGCACAAAAAGATTCGGTTGGTTCTTCATCATAAGTTCCTCTGGTTCCCATGTTGCATCTTCCACCTTATGGTTTCTCCATAGAACTCTTACAGACAAGTCGTTCGGTTTCTCAGCACTTTTTCTCTTGTATCATTAATTTTGATAGGTTCTCTGCAATAAGATAGATCATGTTCCAGTTTAATTTTCTCAACAGTGAGTACATGCGTTGAGTCAAGAATGTATTTTCTCAATAGTGATACGTGGAACACCTCATGAACTTTGTAAATACTTGGAGGCATTGCCAAACGATAAGCTACAACTCCAATTCATTCTATAATTTCTAAAGGTCCGATGTACCTGGGACTCAATTTACCCTTCTTAACGAATTGTATAATTCCCTTCCATGGAGATAACTTCAAGAAAACATGATCTCCTACTTGAGATTCCAAATCCTTCCTTCGGTTATTGACATAGATCTTCTGCCTACTTTGAGGTGCTTTGAGTTGTTTTGGATTACCTTCACCTTTCCTATAGTTTCCTCAACAAGTTAGAGGCCTATGAGTTTTCTTTCACCAACATCATCCCAACAAGTTGGTGTGCAACATCTCTTTCTATATAATGCTTCATATGGTACAATCTGAATACTTTAATGGAATCTATTATTATAGGAAAATTCTACCAGAGGTAAATATTGATCCCACCTAACTTGAAAGTAAAGTGAGAAAGAACTCAACATGTATTCTAAGTTTTTAATAGTTCGTTCTGATTTCCCATCAGTTTGAGGGTGGTAGGCTATGCTCAAACAAACATCGGTATCCAAGGATTTCTAAATACTTTTCTATAATCTTGTTGTAAATTGGGTATCACGATCTGAAACAATCGATATGGTTACTCCATGAAGTCTTAAAACTTCATTAATATATAGTCTTTCTAAACATTCAAGTGGTAAATCTTCTCTTATAGCAAGAAAATGTGCTGACTTGGTAAGATGATAAAAAATGACCTATATTGCATCATTTATTCTAGGAGTCTTTGGTACCCCATGATAAAGTCCATCATAATATTATCCCATTTCCACTCAGGTATGGGAAGAGGGTGCATGACTCTTCCATGTTGTTTCCTTTCATCTTTCACTGGTTGAAAACCCATATATATTGACACAAAATCTGCAATCTCCCTCTTCATGATGTCCCACCAAAAATGTTCCTTCAAATCTCTATGCATCTTGGTTCTCCCAGGGTGTATAGAGAAATTGTAGCTATGATCATCATCCAACAATTCCCTTTTTAGATCTGGTATATCAGGAATACAAAGTCTCTTCACAAATTTCAAAATCCCATCTTCATATATAAATTCACTCAATCTCTAGTCATTCACATCTTTATTATACTTTTGAAACTCCACATCATCAGCCTGAAAACTTTTTATCCTTTCTAGTAAAGATATTTTGTAAACCATTTGAAAAATTATTGATGTTTCACCTTGCATGATTATTCCATTATCCATTTTCACTATATCCATGAAAATAGGATCCCTTTCAACACTCATATTGTTCAAAACTACATGATCCTTTCTGCTTAAAGCATCTTCCACCTTATTTTCCCTCCCCGGGTGGTAGTGTATAGTGAAATCATAATCCTTGAGTAGTTCAAGCCATCTCCTTTGCCTCATGTTGAGTACTTTTTGTGAGAAAACATACATCACACTCTTGTGATCAATATAAATCTCACATTTTTCACAATATCGATAGTTTCTACATATTTTCATAGCAAATATTATAGCTGATAACTCAAGATCATGAGTAGGATATTTTTTCTCATGAATTTTTAGCTGTCATGCTGCATATGCAATAACTCTATCATTCTACATATGGACAAAACCAAGTCCATTCTTTGAAGAATCTCTATAAATAACAAACCCATCGTTCCCTGATGGTAGAGTCTAGATAAAATCATTGACTAATCTTCTCTTCAGTTCTTCAAAAAATTCTTCACACTCTTTTGTACAAACAAATTTAACCCCTTTATGTGTGATCTTGGTTAATGGGTTTTCCAATTGGGGAAAATTCTGGAAAAAATCCCGATAATAACATGCTAAACCAATAAAACTGAATACCTTAGTTATACTCATCGGTGATGGACATTCTTGGGTTTCCTTGGTCTTTTAAGGATCAACAGATATTCCATCCTTATAGGCAATATTTCCAAAAAAAAGAAATCTCTTGAATCCAGAATTCACATTTGTGAAACTTCCAGTATAATTCATTTCTTCTGAGGGTTTTCAGAATGGTGCATAGGGGATTTTCATGATCTTCATAGATTTTGGAGTATACCCGGATATCATTAATAAATACCACTAAAAATTCATCAATATATTCCTTTAAAACTATGTTCATTAGATCCATGAAAATAGAGGGTGCGTTAGTCAATCCTGAAGGCATTATTGTAAACTTGTAACGTCCGTACCTGGTTCGAAATGCTGTTTTCGGAATTTCTTCCTTCTTCGCACAGAACTGATGACATTCAGATCGAAGTTCAATCTTTGAAAAATATTGAGCTCCATGAATTTGGTTGAATAAATCATCAATGAGAGGTAGGGTATACTTGTTCTTTATTATTATAGCATTTATCTCTCTGTAGTCAATTCACAACCTCATAAATCCATCTTTCTTCTTAACAAAAAGGATAGGGGCTCCCCATGGAGAAACACTAGGGAGAATAAATCCTTTATTACTCAACTCCTCTAGTTGTTTCTTTAGTGCCACTAATTCCATAGTAGCCATTCTATAAGGGGTCTTTGATATGGGCCTTGAACCAAGAATTAAATAAATGGAAAACTCAATTTTTCATTCTGGAGGATGTCCAGTTAAATCCTCTAGAAACATGTCAACATATTCTTCCACAATAGTTATATCCTCTATTTGAACATTATTTTTCTCACCCATAGTTATTTCATTCTCTTATTCCCAAATAATTTAATTTAGTAGAGCTACTGGGGGTGGATCTAGATAAGAATCAGGTGGTGACATTTCTGCTCTAAAGAAAAAGAACTCCTTATCATCATTGAAAATTGTAACTTCCATCTTCTTATGATAAATTTTCGTATCATGGTCTAAAATCCAATCTATTCCAAGGATTTTATCAAATTAAATCATGGATATGATAATGAGATCAGCAGATAAACAATATTTATATGCTCTAATGGGAACTGATTCACAAAACATTGTTGCGATGATACTTCCCTTAGGAGTTTTGATGAACAACTCCCTTGTTAAGTCAAATTGAAAATATATAATTTTCTTAGCAAACTAGGAGGATATGAAACAATTCAATGATCCAAAATCAAATAAAGAATTTTCTAAAATTTAGGAAACCTTTAAATTACCTGCCACCACATCTTTTGGAGCTTCCACCTCATTAGTAGTGATATACTATGCTTGGCCTTGCTCCCTTGGCCTTTTCTGGGGTAAGTTCTCCTAGCACTTAGGACATTCATTTGCATAATGACCTTTTTCTCTACAATTGGATCATTTAATAGCCTCTTTATTCCCCTTGCAATCATGATCATGGTGTCCTTTTTCACCACACTTGTAATAGATTCTCATTCCCTTCAGACAAGTACCAGGGTGTTTCTTACCTCATTTACTGCATGATGGATATTCAAATTTTCCCTTCTTCCCCTTATTTCCATTCCAGAGTGTCCAGCAGATCTCTTCTTCTCCTACTTTTCTTTAAATTCGTAATACATAGAGATTTCTTTTTCTATATTGATAGCACATGATACAATATCTTCATATTATGAGATGGATTGTGAGACTAATGCTTGACGAAGAAATGGTTTTAACCCATAAAATAATTGAACAATATTACTCCTTGGGTTACGTATATAATCTATTTCATGTCTTTCTAACCTTGTAAAGTTAGCCTCATATTTTGCGACATTCTCATCCTCTTTTTGCCTCAGACTCAGAAATTTCCTTTTTATATCCGTTCGATGGTCATGAGGAAAGTATTTTTCTAAGAAAATATCTTTAAGCTTCCAACATTCCATATTTGATACTTCATCATCTTATTTTTTATTTTAAATAAATGGCTACCATTGATTTGCATCTCCCGTGAGGCGATAAACTTCCATGACAACTTTTTCCCTTTCGCAACTCCCCAAAGCACGAAATATTTTCTCTAAGGAATTTATCCATTACTGAGCTACTAATGGATTTTTACTCCCATTGAATGTTGATGGTTGTTTCCTCATGAATTATTTAAACATTGATCCTTCATGTTGTGGATTAGGGTCCTCTATATAGGTAAGGTTATTATTCATAACCTAAGCGAGTTGTCCCGGTATGGTGATAACCTGATCAACACCAGTTTCTTCACCAGCTCCACTATAATTATCTTGAATAGGAGGTAAATCCCTACATGGATTGCGTGCGTTGATATGGTTTTCATTACCTCCACTAGTTATTTATAAAAAATGGCATACACGAGATTAGTTTATGAATCGCAATACATAATTCCAGACTTGTAAAATATTTAACATAAATTGAGCAGTTTATGGATATAATCCATATTCATAAAAAATGTTTTCTTCGAGGAAGTATATAATCATAAACCCTTCATAATGGTTTGTAAAGAAAATGAAAATTATCCTAAGCATATCCCCCAGGAGTGTCATAACCAAGAGTGCAGCAAGGCCCGTTCTTGTGCACCAGTTCTCATTCGAGTCTAGCTCAAAGAGGTGTTTTCGAGTTTTACCCCTAGGTACATCTGTGCCAGATCCGCCTCTACATGCTCGTATCCATACAGGGATGTATTGCTTGGAAAACTCACAAAATATCTATAGTACCAAAATTATAGGAAGTTCTTCGATACTGATCTTTAAAGTCTATCATAGGGCAATGTTCTCTAATTGGGGTTTTTCTAAATCTAGTTTCCAAGGTTTGTACTAAAATTCCTCTGATACCAACTGTAACACACCAACACCAGTTTCCCAGAATCGGTGCATTATGACATAACCTTGTCATGATCACAGGGGATGAAATCCCAAAAGACCGATCAGTTTAGTATCCTTAGAAATACTAGATATATTCATAAGTTTTACATTACATTATAAAATGAAAAACTACAACAACATAGTCTCTATAGGCCACACTCATTTCCCTTAGACTATACCTATAGGTCAGTTATAATATACTTCTTCGCATCTTGGGAAAAATAAAATATTGAAAGGGGTGATCTCATATTCTTAGTAAGGATAACAATATAGCAAAAAATTTCATAAAAAGCATAAACATTTAAGGCAATGTAAGACTAAAACAAAAGCTTTTTAAAATTGAACATCAGCATAATATGGAAAAGATAAAATCAAATAATTCCATTTATTTATTCACATATATATTCTACTAGTTGAATAATCACATGCAATATCAATAGCCACTTTCATAATGATAGAATTCATAATGCCAGACTTCATAACCACATAGTCAAGGCCTTGTACCAAGACTACACATAAGATTTTGTCAAGGCCTTATTCCAAGATACTAGTTTGTCTCATGAGACCTACCGATGCATCGAGGAGCTATATCGTGCTCCACCCATCACTTACTAAGTCCAATGAATTCATCATAAGAAAATGTTTAAACTTAAAATAAACATTCGTATTAAAAGTAGCATACGAAATGTCAGTACTTTATCCATAAAACATTAATGGTGTAAAAATAACACATCCATATTCAAACATATCAAAAAAACTTCAATGAAATATGGAAGTTATGTATCATAATAAATCAAATTCAAATAAGCTTAAAATCCATTAAAGGATGTTTACATAGATGAAATAAAAACATTTTTTAGAGAAATATCTCTTCCTATTTTGAAATTATTTAAAAGTAATATAATTTTTAAAAGAAAAAATTTATTTTTAAAATATTCTTATATGATTTTAAGGGAAGCTTAAAAGTTTTTAAAACAGCAGAAAACAGCTGCACCCGCCGTATAAGTTAAAAACATTCTTACCTTAATTATGTCGAAAATATCATAAGGTACCTTATTTGGAAAACGACGGAAATATTCCTTTCAAACAATTTAATAAAAAGTAAAAAAAAGGTTATAAATGAATTTAAACAATAGTCTATTAAATCATAAGAATGTTTTGGAATACTTTTTTAAGAAACATGGATGTAGATTATTAAGAAGTCATAGTAGATACTTACGTAAAAACAACCTCAGATAATAAAGAAATTATGAAATTAACCCTTACCTTGTACTTTTCCTTGGTCGAGGATAGGTTAACCTCCTGTATAAATGTGAAATAATTTTTAACAAATTATAAAAGAATCATATACATTAATATGATATCATATATGATCTTCTAATATTTCTTTGTTAATGATATTTCAGTTGTATCATCGTTTCAGGTGTTAACTGATTCGTTTTCCTTTATATGCTTTGTTATGTAAGTAGTTTTTGTTACGGATAGGATGTATTTTATTCATATACATAATTATATTATGTTAATAAATATTATTTTTAATCATAAAATGAAAAATATTCTTTAATGATTACGATGGGGAATAAATCTCATCGCGTTCGTGGAGACGGTAATCCATACGTACGCACGAGCGACAATATCATTCTTTTGATATTAAAATAGTATATAATGGGATAATATATCATATATATAGAATCATTTTCATGTTATATTTATTATTTAAATAATTTATACTAATTATTATGCCCATACAAATGATGAAGTGTTTTAATAACAAACTACACCACGACGCGGAGACGGTTATCCCTACGTAAGCACGAATGGTGACTTTGTTATTTATTGGATGAATAGAATAATGAATATAGGTGTACCATTTTTATAATAAGATCATAGTATATAGAAGATACTGGAGTTATTATTTTATAATGTAAACAACATAGAAATTGGAAGTGAAATAAGAAAAGAACTTGAAAGAGGTGATGAAATATTTACTTCTTTTTCGGGTTCTTCCTTTTTATTTAATCGAAAGGGCTCCTTAGGATGGCTTTTTGACTAATATAAAACCTCTAGGATGAAGGGAGTAAAGTTGAAAGGATATTTGGGCTGGGTTTGGCCGATCCAAATGGCTTTGTAGGAGTGAATTTTAGATAAGGGGAAGTGCCCTTTTATATGAGAGGTGGGAGTAACTTTAGGAAAAGCTTGAAATATTATATTATAATCAAATAATATTCGGTTTCTAATGGCTCAAAAATGAATTATTTAAAGCCTAAAGTAAGTATGGGTCTAAAACCTCTCAAAAAATACGTTTTATATAGGTTTTTGTCATCATATTAACCTTATATTTTAGATTTAACTCTTAGTTAAATAGTTTGACATTTACCATGTCTCTTTGTATTTTTATATTATATGGTTAAACAATTACTATAAACTTCCAAGAGAACCTCAAGTGATTAATTAATGACATATATAATATTATTTAATCCCTCTTTCCTAACCATAGATTTTTAGGAATATAATATCAATTAATAATATAAAATTTGTTTTAAAAACACTTTTATGTCAATTTTGTCACTATTTGGTATCTTGTTTTTGTTAAATTTTTTACAGCATTATTACTTTGATAAAAATTCATTTAATCAACTATAACATGTCATATTAACCTATAAAATTATTTTAATTCACTAAAAGTCTCAAATTATATTTATTTTCATATTTATAATATTCTTTATTTTAATCTTTTATTAATAATGTAATTACGACATCATCATTGTGTATTAAATAAGTTTAGTTATTTAATGTCTAAAAATTATAAATAAAATACCATTATGTAGAAAATTGTTTTATCTTTCTAATGAATATTTATAGTGGAATTTATCTTATGTATAAACCTATATTAAAAATGGATTAGTTATTAAACTTTGATTTTAACTCTTTTTACTCTTCTTTAAATAAAATATTAATAAATGTCCTAATCTAATACAAGTCGACCAAAAAGGATCATATTTTATTCCTAAGGTTTTTTTTGGTCGAATTATACTTATCTAATAGAATTAGGACATGTGTTATGGTAATTATGATATCATTTTTACCCTTAATTTCACTATTTACTTTTAATCATGGTAAATAATAGTCAAAAGTTATTATTCACCAAAAAATATGTTTATCTTACTGAACCACATTTTACATCCTCATATTAACCGTGTCTCTTAGATTTTTGAAATTCAACTCACAGAAGTGGTAAAATTAAGTTTTATACAAATTTGGAAATGCTTCTAGGAGGTGGGTAAAAGACGGTAAAAAGTTCGATAAAATATTATATATCTAAACTTATTATAAATTGACTCCAATGAATTATGTTGAACATATATATGTATTATTTATCTATTTTGGCCTAAAATAAAATAACCAATTATTTATATAAAAATTCGGTTTTCACCAATAACGTAGTGTTTTTTCACTATTCATCAAAAATAGAAAGTTTTCAAAAAATACCAAAAATTCATCCAAAGCTAATTTTGATATTCCGAATCCCAAAATCAAGTACATTTTGAAAGATTATATTTATAAAGTTTCAAAAAGTGGGTATTACTATTCATAACGGCTAGTTTGATTGGTCTTGGTGAGTTAGAATCTCGAAGTTGCATACAATGCAAGCTATTGCATTATTCAAAAGGAAACGTAACTTGGAAGCTTGGGGTGTTAAAAATAAATAAATTTCAACCGAAAACTATTTGTAACCCACAATGAATTAGAATTAATTAAATTAATTTATTAGTTAATTCAACTATTACATAGAAGGTATCTCAAATCTCCTCATTATTCCACCCCCCCCCCCATAATGTCCCTAGTCAAGGTAAAGGCAACAGATAAGGGGAAGATACATCACTCCTCATTATAAATGAAAATGGTCAATTACAAACCAATGATACTATTATCATAAAAGAACCAGTTATGATCCATCTATTGATTAAGCACTAATATCCTCAAAAATGATAAAAAACCTAAACTGGGAATTAACATTATCACCCAATGGGAAACTTTAAATAAAGGGAGATTGAATGGAGGTATCCCCCCCATTTAGAATTTATCTAAATATCGAAGCAACAAAAAACCACCCCTATTATTGTAAATTCACCAAGAAAACTCTGGTTCTTCAAAACTAAAAGAGAAACCATATAATTTCACTAAACCCATAGATCCTCATACTAAATCATCTCTAGAATGAAAACATATACTAAGAGACACAAAAGATATCCCAATGGAAAAGAACCTCCAGTATTATAAGAAATTTCTCCAAAACAAACACCCAAAACATCTAGGACCACCAAAGATTATTGGACTGGGTTAGAAAAACTATCGCATCTTTATGAAACCAAAATAGAGCAAGGATTCAACACTTGACTCAAAAAATGGAGATATGTGGCATCTTACCTTGGATCAAAAACCAAGAGAAACTGAGATAAACTACGACCTCATATCCACAATACCCTCTCATAGATATCGCAACCACAACTGATCTAATGTTAGCCAGTGTTTAAACTTATTAGGAACCACATTAATATTAGACATAAAAATCACTTGCCCAAGGTTATCCTATATCCAATAAATTAAGATAAATTTAATTCAAGTCCCTAACCACAAGTCCATCATCACCAAAAACCACCACCCAAGTCAGAAAAGTAAGAGTCATGAACAACTTAAACAATCACCACTCAAACAAAATTGCAGAGGCAAAAACATTTATCCATGACCCAATGACGCTCACCAGAAGAGAAAGTAAGAAAAAATTAATATCAAGGATACAAGGATCTAAGAAGATGAGAAACAATCCTCAAAAACCCCATTATCCCAAGAGATTTATTGGATGAATCCTCATCACATCATCCAACTAAGTAACCAATGCTCAAAAAACCTAGTCACCCAAAAAAAATTATTAGCTGACTCTCACCGAAATAGATTCAAAACTCTCCACTCCACATGGATTCTAGAAAAATTTCATAGGATAAGTCAATTAATTCCCTTAAATAAAAACTCTCAAACATTATCAAGACCTTTTGGAGATTCAAACATATTTAAAATGATACACTGACACAACTCATTCTTGTTTCCCAAATCACATCAAATTGTCCCAACCCACCCAAAGGGAAAAGGTCCAAAAATGATAATAAAACAAGGAAAATAACATGACCAAAACACATTACTTTTAAAACCAACACATTTATAAAGGAATAAACCAACCATTTTAAAAAACACATAAAATTTTAATATATCCAAATCCACTAATAAAATTACAAAACATTTTCACACTTTTTTAAAAAAACTACATATTCTTTTGTAAAATAATGAAAGTGTCTGAGCCTCTAAAATATCATTCTATAAAACTTTTAAAAAACATTTCCCTATTATTTTTCATTAAATTAAAACAATTAATTTTTTAATATCACCCCACATTATTTCAAATTCCTTTACAATTATACCTCAAATGGTTTTTAAAACAAAATCATTTTTTAAAAAATCAAACCAACTGATTTAGAATAAAAATGCCCAAACATTTTAGAAAAATAAATTATAATTTACAAGCAAGACCAAAGGATTAACTCCCAAACCAAAATAATTTTCCATAATGTAACATCCCGGTTCTGGAAGTCACCTAGAGGCACCTCGTACCCAGTTGGTCATGTGGCCTCAAGCGTATTTCCCCAAATGATAGAGGATGCCGACAAGAAGTGAGGGTTTTGGGTGTGATAGTGGGGAAAATTTTCCCTCATTGGCAGAGTAACACAGTGGATGTAAATAGATAGTAATAGCGGAAGTAGTAAAACATGAAATAAGTGAACAGCGGAAGTAAAAAACAACTAAAGATCATATATAAATGATGCACGATACATATGTCTAGGAAAGCATCCAAACAAGTCACAATGTTGGAAAACAGTAGTAAACCAAAGTAGAAAAGAAAATGGAAAATCACCAGCAGCATCGCAAGCCTCAGCTTGGTCCCATGCTCTCTAGCTCTTCACCAATCAAGTAACTGAAGTAGAAGGGAACTTTCCCTTATCTATACCTGTAGCAATATAATATGTTTGGCCTAAAAGCATGACCCAAACAGGGTGAGGGACTAATCCCAGTAGGCAACCAACCAAAGATTTGTGTCTAAAATTCAGTGAATATATATGGAAGTTAATATGAAAAAGGAAGCATTAAACAAAAAAGTACTCAAAAGTAAACAGTCCTACAGTTCCATTTACAAACATTACTTTTAATCATTTAATCAACCAAAAAATCCAAGAAACCCTCTGGGTAGTTCTCAAAACCTAACCCCTATGGTTTATAATATAAGTAAAGATATACAAAAGAATCTTTGATGAAGAACTCGCCATAAATTCACCCTATAGTCTTGTGTGATTAAAGTCTCTCTAAGGAAGTGCTCAGCATCAATTACCCCTATAGTCTATTAAGGGTAACTATAGACACTCTGAGGAAGCACTCAACATCAAATCCTCATGTGGTCTCATAACATAACTATAGACACTCTGAGGGAGCACTAAACTTCAATCCCCCCTATGGTCTCGCAATGTGATAATTATAACACTCTGGGAAACCCCTCAACATCAATTTCCCCAATGGTCTTACTACACATTGTTCCCGTAGACCCGTGAATAGAAATCATGCACAAATGATAATCTGCAACAAAATTAAACTTCTAGGACTACTTGGATAAACAATCTACATCACATAATAGCATTTTTGATATAAATAAACACTCCATCCTACAATACTAGGCATGAGAAAAGAACAAAGCAGCCTAACAGGCAAAGCTAAACCCAAACGGTCAAAACAAGAAAACATGGGCAAAATATCCACAACTTTGAAAAGATAACCCTAATCTCAAAAATTATCCTCTATCCAATCAAACATAGAATATCAGGAAAAAAAGGTTTAACAAAATAAACTCACAATACCTCGTTCAAGGGTATTGGGAACTTTTGAACATATAACTCAAAGACTATCTACGGAAAGGCACAAACCACTAACCTCGGGGTTGTAGGATCGTTATATCCGAATCAAGCCTTGAATATCCCAAGAATATCATAGATCTACAAAAACTCTAAAAAAACTCAACTGAGGATAACTCTTGAAAGAGGAGGAACCAGGAAATTAAGTCCAAGAAAAAGAGAGAACTCACTGATGCGATCCCAACACAACCGATGGAGTTCAATTCGGAGAAAGAACACTCGATTGGGGGCTCGGTGAAGATCCATGCTGTAAAAATGCTCTCGAACAAAGAAGGAAAAGAAGAATAGATTTTTTCCAATTAGATGCAACCCCAATCCATTTAATGAAATAAAAAGAAAGTACATTGAATCTACTTTATAAGTACATGGCGTGTACTTGCCCTTACCGGCCCCCGCATTAGGTGGTCTCTAGGTCACTACACACAGTTGTGTTCTCGACCATTACACAGTCATCACACGGATATGTGTGGCAAAAGAGTACATGGAATGTATATATAAGTACATGGTGTGTACTTAAAAAATTTCTAGAAACTCCTATTTTTCTCAAAAACACCAAAATAGATAAAAACATACAGAAAAGAGGATCTGGGTTCTTACAAAATTTCCCCTGTAAAGAAATTTGTCCCCAAATTTCCCTATTAAGGTGGCGTAGAAGAAGAATCCTCAAAAATCTCCAGCCACTATGATCGTACATCGGCCTCCCTCTCCCAAGTCTTATCTTGTACTCGCTCATGCAGCCATAGCACTCGTACCAGAGGAACATACAGGCCACAGAGAACTTTTGTAAATCGATCAACAATCCGGATAGTTTTCTCCTCAAAAGATGCATCCACCTGGACTCAACTTCCTGGGGTTGAAAGGTATGAGACAGCTCTGAGAAGTAACGTCAAAGCTAAGAAACGTGGAAGACATCGTGCATATCCTGATACCTCGGAGGTAACTACAACTGATAAGAAACTGGACCAACTCTCTCTGAAACCTCAAATGACCCAACATACCTCGGAGATAGCTCACCCTATCTCACAATCCTCCTATGTCCCAACCTCGGTGTGAAATACAGGAACATCTGATCTCTGACCTCAAAATCCATAGGTCATCTCTACTGATCAACATAAGACTTCTGTTTTGACTGTGTAGTAGACATCCTCTTCCAAATCAACTCTATCTTTTTTGTGGTCTCCTAGACAATACAAGGTCCCATCATAACTTCCTCTCCTACCTCCAGCCAGCATAAGGGTGATCGGAATGTCCTACTGTACAAAGCCTCGTAAGGTTCCATCTGAATAGTTTCTTGAATACTATTATTGTAGGAAAACTCCATAAGAGGTATGAGTTTCTCCCAAAAACCTCAAAAATCAAGGATGCATGCTTGAAGCATGTCCTCAAGAACCTTAATTGTACAATCGGACTGGACATCAGTCTAGGGATGGTAAGTTGTACTCAAAAGTACCTGCGTACCCAAATCCCTTTGAAGTCCCTGCTAGAACCGAGAAGTAAAACGGGTGTGACTATTTGAATCGATGGAGTGTGGAACTCCATGTAAACCCACAATCTCTCGGATGTATAACCGTCCCAGCTCATCAACACTGAAGGTCTCCTTGATCAGTAAGAAGTGAGAAACCATCATGAGTCTATCAACGGAATCCCATACTGCTTCATTCCCTCGAGACGACCTCGCCAAACCTATCACAAAATACATCGTGACATCATTCCTCTTTTACTCGAGAATGGGTAACTGCTGAAAAATCCCTACTGGTCGCTGACGCTCTGCCTTCACCAGCTGACAAGTGGAAAACCTCCTGGATAAACCAGCAACATCTCCCTTCATACCTAGCCACCAATACTGATGTTTTAAATCATGATACATCTCGGTGACACCAGGCTGAACTGCCCAAACAGAGGAATGAAAGTCTTGCATCAGCTCTAAGCATATGTCTGCTGACACCCATACGCTCCCATAGAAACATAAGATCTCAACCTTGCCTATGGTCTATCCGGGAATAGGGTCCTCTCCTGACATGCTTTCCCATAGTACTAGGCCTTCTTAATCTAATAGATTCCTCATTCTCACTCGGTCAAGAAGAGTAGAAGTAATAAATACAGAAGAAAGGAATGGTTCCCATGTCTTTCATGCACATGAAAATACATCTCATAGAATAAATCCATAACCTTCCACTCACTAATAGCCTCCTGAACTACATATATCTGATTCCTTCTGCTCAGTGCATCAGACACTTCATTTCCCTTCCCAGAAGTGTAGGCAAGCTCAAATTCAAAATACTAAATGTACTCAACACACCTTCATTGTCTCAAATTCAGATCGCGTTGAGTGAAGTTGTACATTAGACTTGTGCTTGGTGAAAACCACAAAATTCTCTCCGAGAATATATTGTATCCAACAACGTAAAGCATGGACAACAACATCCAACTCGAGATCATGTGTCGGGTAATTTCTCTCATGTGGCCTCAACTGCCAAGACCCGTACGCTACGACTCCTTCCCCCTGAATAAGCACAGATCCCAAACTGATACCTAAAGTGTCACATTAAACAGTATAGATCTTTCCCGGCTCTAGAAACACTAGTATTAGTGCTGAAGAAAACCTTTTTTTCATCTCCTGAAAGGCTGACTCATAAGAATCTGACCATAAGAACTTCACACCCTTCTTATTCAAGCCCATCAGTGGTGCTGCTAATCGTGAAAAGTCATGTATGAAACGTCTGTAGTATCCAGCCAGCCCTATAAATCTCTGTACATCAAATATGTTCTTCGAATGCTCCTAGGAAACTATTGTTCTCACTTTCAGTAGGTATACTTATACTCTTGTCTCTAAGATAACATGACCTAAGAAGTGAATCTGATCCATCCAAAAGTGTCATTTTGAGAGCTTAGAATATAAATAATGCTCTCTCAGTGTACTCAAAACAATATCAAGATGTGGGACATGGTTGTGTCGAGTGTGAGAGTACACCAATATATCATCCACGAAGACTACCATGAAATAATCCAAGTGTGGATGGAACACTCAGTTCATCAGTTCCCTGAAAACTACAGGCGCGTTCGTGAGACCGAACGGCATAACCACATACTCGTATAGACCATAGCTACTTAGAAAGGCTATAAGGGGTATATCAGATGGTCTAACATACAAATTATGGTAACTGGATCTCAAGTCAATCATCAAGAACACCCGAGATCTAAGAATCTTGTCAAAGAGATCATCAATCCTCAGAAAGGGATATCATTTCTTGACTTTCAATTGGTTCAACTTCCAATAATCCACACATTGTCTGAGGGTACCATCTTCCTCTTTCGCAAATTGGATAAGAGAACCCCAACGAGAAGTACTGGGTCGGATGAAACCCTTTTCTTGAAACTCCTCCAACCACTTCTCAAGCTCCTGCAACTCTGGTGTAGCCATCCTATAAGGAGGAATGGACACTGGTGCCGCTCCTAGCACAAGCTCAATAAAAAATTCCACCTCTCAATCTAGAGGAAAAACTGAAAATTCATCTAGAAAGATATCCTTGAAATGGTCCACCACTAAAGGAAAGTACATCTGTGAAGTCCCCTAGTCATCCAAAATATAGACTAGAAATCTGGGATGTAACTCCTCCCAACCCATGATGCTTGGGTCCCGCTCTTCTCGCCTGGACATCCCATTCTCCTTTATAAAGAAATGATCTACCCTCTAGTGATGTGAAACTCACCCTACAACAATAGTAATCGACAACAGCCCAGAAAGGAACTAACTAGTCCATTCTGAGAATGACGACATAGCCTGTCACCTCTAATACATAGAGGTCCCATGAGAAGTGACACCCACCAACCTCTATAGGTCACTCCTTGCACTGATGAACACTAGTCGTTATAGTCCCCAACGGAGTGTCCAGCATTAAGATATCAGTAGAAGAAAAGATACAGAACCCAAGTCTTTCCACAATAGTAATTGATATCAAGTTATGGGAAGCCCCTTTATCGAAAAGAGAAGATACTAAAATGGAGGCAACTATTTAGTTAATAAGGTTTTTCTTGTGACTTTTCCATTCCTTCATACTTAGGGGATATTGTTAAGTCAATAAGGCTTCCTTATGACTTTACCATCCCTTAAACTCTTTTTTAAAATAACAAAGGGGAGAAGGAAAAATAATTCTATGTGAAGAAGAAATATCACTATATAAGGGGGAGTTCATCTAAGGGTGAGTTCTCATTACAAAGATTTCCATACTCAAGATAATGAAAATTATCATTCTGTAAATCTAGAATACGATCCTTAGTCTTCCAAAGCCTTAGGGGGAGTTAGTCATATTCACCATTTTCCATGTATAAAGGGAGATAAGTTTTATTTAAACGTCTAGAAAAAAATTTCTAAGTCCTCACATTTTTTTTTCGTAAGGATGTTGTTTCCTCTGGAATTAGGGATGACCTCGTTGATTGAAGGTTCAAACATTCCAATCGGTTTATAACGGGTTTGTTCGTAGAACCAAAAACATCCAATGATTCCATATCCATTTGTACCTATATTCCAAAGGTAGGTGTTCATTAGTTGTGGACTGATGAGGCTTAAGAATTTGCATTGGTCGAGAGGATGGGAGGTCGGACTCATCCCACCTTTTTTAGGGGAATTATTGTCTACTCTGGGACTCTATTTATAGATTTAAGTTATGTTCGTGAATCCTTATTACATTACCAGATATAAAATGTGCTTTTCTTTTAAATCTGACAATCAATGATTGATATGAAGGAAATTTAGAGGATATTTTATATGTATTCGAGGTTCTTCATCCATAAAGAATCATCTGTATTTGTTAGAGATTCTTAGTTGATGGTATCTTTAAATATATAAAAGTATCTTGGTCATTATAATGACCATACTGGTTTTAAAGCCACTCAGTGGGGAACTTGAAGTTTATTGTCATTCAGGAGGACATGGATTATTTCAGAGTTGGGATCGTACTCGCTGATGGGCTACCTATATATCATTTATTTTGGAAAAGGAATCAGAACCCACGTAGTTCGAGTAAGGGAGTACGATGTTTATGCATGATTGATGGCTCAAAGAAAGATGTCATGATTACTTTTACACTCTAAGATCATGTGAGTCATGCTCGGTGTGAGAAACAAGAGGTATTGGTGAAACTAGACAATTGTGACATGCAATGATGTGGGGCTTATGTATGTATGACTGCCCAAATAGATGAGGATTAAGTTTTACTTCAGGGAATAAATCCATGAACAGGGTCCATAAAGGTATATGTGCTTCATGGAGATTTGGATACTCTAATCTTGGGGCTTACTCTTAAAGAAGATTCCCAAGTTAGACGGGGACTTATGATTGGGTATTACTCCTGAGAAGGAAGCCCAGATCAAAAGGAATTATGACTGGTTAAGATAAATTAAGACTGGAGCTTATTCCTAAGGAAGAGGCCTAGGTTAAAGGGATTTTAATGTTAAGGGACTTGGGGCTTACTCCTAAAGAGGATGCCCATATTTGAGACTGGGGATTATTTCTGAAAAGGAAACTCAAGTTAAAGGAATTATGTTTTGGGGCTTACTCTTGAGGAGGATGCCCATATTTGGGGAATTATGACTGGGGATTATTCTGGAAAAGGAGGCCCAGGTTAGGGTACTAGGGTCTTACTCCTAAAAAGGAGGCCCAAATTAAAGAGGACTTGGGGATTACTCATAAGGTTGATGCCCAAATTAATGAGGATTTGGACTGGGGCTTACTTCTGAAAAGGAGGCCCAGGTTAAGGATTCTCTCATCTTAAAGGATGAGTTTGAATGAATTAACTCTCTAACATTAGTGACATAAAGATGTGAAAATCACTAATTCTTGAGATATGCTCCACGGATCTCCTTTCAGATAAGAAATTTAATCAAGAAAACATGCCATAAATGGTTTGAAGAGTGTCTTGAAGACTGAATCTTGAATAGGAGAGGTGGAATGGAATAAGAGGGGGGGTTAAATGGGTAGTAAGGGAACCCAAAAAAGAGGGGTGTGCAAGTCTTGGTAGGCGTGCAGGTACTGCGTGGATGCACAAGTATTGGTCGCACAGGTATACCTACACGACACATGGGTACTTGCGCGATCCTTGACTTATAGAGTAATACATGGGCGATTCATGACCAAAAGCCTTTAGAATCATCCTGAGGTACTTCCAGAAGAGTGGAGTGCATGTTTTAATGAATAGGTAAGGAGGATCGTAAGTGTGTTCATTTCCCTTAAGGGAAAAACATTTAGGCGGGAAAGTGTTAGTGATATCTAACACTTAGACCTTATTTCTCTTGTTTAGACCTTCCATTATGGGTAAAGAATTACCTTAGAAGTGTTCGAAAGACTTCAAGAAGAGACTTGGGCATTCAGAGCTCTATATCTGAATTCTGGAAAAATTCCTCTTTAAATGGGGGGACCATCAGGGGTATTTATAGGCTGAAGAGGACCCCAGACGGTTTTCAAAGAGGGCGTGCAAGTCACTTGTGCAACCATTAGGTGACGTGAAAGTATAATTGCACGACAGTGAGGGAACTTGCACGGTGCATGTGCATTTGAATCCTTGTTCATGCCTTTGTCGGTTTTTGATGTTTTCTTCAAAGGATGAATCAATTTGTGCTAATTCATTTCCCTTTCCATTCCTTTAAACAAATGTGATGAAAAGGAGCGTCAACAAAAGTCCCCCCTCAGAGTTGGATCCGAAATAATAAAAATGTGACTCTGAGGAAAAGAAGAAAACCGAAGGGAAAGAGGTGTGCAGGTGTTCACCATGTAACTGTCATTGCGTAGGTGTGAGACACGCAGAGCTGGAGCACGTTGGCTGTAGGCGCGGAGGTGGGAAGCTTGGCCTATAAATATGTGATCATTTGTCGTGCATAGCACCTGATTTCTGGATTTTCGAGCCCTTTCCGCACAGGTCACCTTCACCGCGCAAGTTTCTCGTTTTCCGCTATTTCTTCACTATCGTGCTGCTTTCAAGGTATTTGGACTTACGCGGTTATACTTTCATTCCAAAAACTTGTGCGGCACACCAACACATGCGCGACACATCTGTACTTGCATGCCAAGTTTAGACTTCCGCGCCTTAATGCCTTTTCCATTTTTCTTAATTCCTTCAAAAAATTTAGGAAAAATAAAACCATTTAAGAGTTAATTTATTCAAATTTTGTGCAGATTCAATGGCTCCAAGAAGAATTGGAACGGTTGATGAACTAGAAAGCAAAAGAATTGATGAAATGATGGAAATATTTAGCCATAATTATTATACCGTCTGTGATAGCACTCTCCCAGATTTGGCTAAGTATCTAAAGAAATATCACTTTGATTTCCTACAAAGCACTTATCTGCCTTTGTATAGTTATGGCCATCTGCGAGAAGTCACTATTCTAGAAGCAAAGAACTATCTCCCATTTTCGTGGTTTTAGAGTTAAACCAACTTTTCTTCAGCAAATATCTCATGTGGAGGAGGATTTATAAATGCTGGAATAGTGGAGAAGGCCCACATGATGCATCATAGCCCTTGTATGCCAGATATGAAACCTCATAAGCCAGAACTACAACCACATTGTCATCCTTCAATCTTCTGAAATGCTCAGATGTATCACTCCAAAGGCTGGAAGAAAAGTTGGGACTTCCTTCCTAGGGGAGGTGTTAAGCCAACTTTGATGTGGGCATACTGGGTACGACAAACATGGGCAGAGTTTTTTGAAGATCTGAAAGGAGTGGCGATATACGAAGCTGTCTGGGTTGGGGAAACATATGTTTACAGACATGATAACTTCGTGCCAGAGATACTCATCCACTGGAGCCCAGAAACCAATTCTTTCCATCTAACTCATGGAGAAGTAGGAATCAGTTTGTGGTTTGTCCACAGGATCTCAGGGGATCCAATTTTGGTTGATACGTATGATGAATTCATTCCTCCCAAGGTGACTTGGAATGATTTATAGAAGACTCCTACATTGGCTCGGGAATTATTTAAAATCTTCCACAGGATCAAGAGTTCAGAGACCTCCTTAACTCATTTTAGAAAGGATATTCATCCGGAGGAGTGGATGAATATATTTCTTATTGAGAAGAAAGAGAAAGAGACAAAGGAGAAGGAGCCGAAGGAAAAAGGATCCAAGAAAAAGAAATCCAAGGATAAGAGGCCCACCCGTCCTACTACCTGCCCAACACATGAGAAGAGGGGTGCTCCTGGAACATTCTGGCTAACTCTAGAATCAGGAGAGTTTGAGAAGTGGGGATATGAGGTGAATAAAAGGATATCGAAGAAGACTCGTCTGTCGGGCTTCTTGGCTTTGTGGATCAGTGTTTATCTCTGGCCAGTCAGGGATTCAAAGGGAGGCGTCAGGCCAGGGACCTTCATTATTGCGGAAAATTTGGCTGAGGGAAAAATGGTTGGGTTGGATACCCTCGTTTTAGCAAAGATTCACAGGAGTTTACTTTATGTCTTCATGGGTAAATCTCCTTTAAGAATAGTGGGATCATTCTATGTTTTATGGGGATGGATCACCACTCACTTCAGGACTTATAAAGTACTAAATGGAGTACAAATTCCTGGAAGTTATTTCAGGTCGTCAGTGCAAGCATTCTCTGGAGTTTCTCCATTAGATCTTAATTTCTATGACATGAAAGTGTGGTTGATCATGTCTAAGTAATTAAACTTCTTTCCCTATGGAAATCCGCCAACCGGGTGGTTTTTTGATGATGGAACAACCTACTTGGATTTGAGGGCATACATGCTAGCTTGCAGAGATGGTGTGCTAGTTGTCGGGATTGACGGAGAAATTAAATGCGAGGCCTATGATCCATATGGATTTGCACGTTAATTATTGTGTCTGCAACAGAATGTTGTATCTCCCACAGTACATGTCAGGTTAGAGCAACATCTGATGGTTTCTCGGCAACTGTGGTTGCTGATGTCAAGGGATAAGACTGGGGCAGTATTTGATCTACCAGTTGAAAAAGCGGCACATAACTTGACTACATGGTATGCCGAGAACTGGATAGCATCATACCCTAAAGGGGTACTGAATCACCCAGTTTATCAAGTGGGAAAAGGAAGAGGACTGTAGAGAATGGAACCCTTCCTCATGAAGGTGATGCTTCCCCACCTGAAGCTGATTCTCCAGATTCATCTTCTAGGACTGATTCACCGGATTCCCATGATGTGTATGATGAGGCACAACAAGTGGCAAAGCAGCCTCGTGCCTGATATAATCCTCCGGTTAGAATCAAAAGACCTACTTAATCAACACCTAGTGAGTTATTTCATTGTGGTAATTTAATCACCATCGCTTTATAAAGCAATAAGTCTTATTTTCTTATTCTCTATCAATAGGTGCAGGAGCTGGGATGAAATTGAATTCGAAAATTATAGGACCTTCCTCGCAGCCTTCTGGTACACGCACTAAATATCTATGACCAGAGGCTGTCCAGACATGGCAGAGTCTATATTGTGGTACTGAGACTGCCTGGATGGATTTGTGTGAGGGTCTACAACTCCCTAGAATAGGGAATCTCATGGATTCTATAGATATACAATACGAGGAAAATCCCAATGAAGTGGGGGATTACATCAGAGAGCTGGAAATTATCATATATGCCACTGATGATTCCATTCTTTTCACCAAGCAGGTGAAGGAATTGATAGATCTTGTCACCACTGAGGGGACTGATGAGGAGTGGCATGATTATGTGGATCCTGAAGATGTAAGTTTTCTTTCCTTATTTTCATCGCAACTTGATTTCAGTCAAATATTTATTACTTAAGGAAATTATTTTCTTCACCTTGCATCTTGCAAATAAAGGAACAGCTGAGGTTCCTTCACCACAGTACAGCCCTGGTGGTACTGCCATTGGGGCTGCTGATGAGTCTCCTCGTGAATCGGGTGACATGTCTCTAGGATAGAAGGCCATGAATGAGGAGTTGGAAATGGCCTTCCATTCTCCAATTCAAGTGACAATAAGGGAGACTGATGATACTCCTAAAAATCCAAAAGGACAAAGGAGACGAAGGAGGAAGTCCACAACTAAACACTTTATCAGTAGTGGTAAGTCCTTCGGATAATCATCAATCTATACCCATGAAAAGTTTGCTCATATTTCTGGAGATTGCAGGGGCTTATTCAATTTCCCCTCTAAGGGAAAAGACTGATCCTCCTCTGAGGACCGTAGAGGGTGCTGTGGAATAATTGCAAATTCACGCTGACTTTCCTGCTCCTGGAGAAGAGCCAGCATCTATTACCAGAATCCCTCCAACTGCTGTTCTGAGAAGAGAAGAACCTGCTTCTGGTAAGTTAACAATGCTCCATAAAATGTTGAATGAAACATCTACTAACTTCCATTCTGTGATATATCAGGTTCAACCCCTGCATTAGAGCTCTTGGCGGCCATTGCAACTGACGCCTCCATTTTAACTGAAGAAGATGTCCAGGGTCAGGGACCTCAGGATGAAGTTCGCCAAGAAGACATATCAAATGCTCCCACTGGTGAGACTAACCAGGATTCTGATATTACATTAGATGAAATGATGGAACTTGGTGCATCTTTCGAGGATTTTATAAATCATGTTAAATTACCATGTAATTTAGAAGATTATGGAAGTGAGTGTTATCTTTTGTCCTATTAAAAATAACTTCTTAATAGATGTCTAATCATGATTGGTTAAAATGTGTATTTTTGTCTGAGCAAGCTACTGAAAAACCCATGACTGAAGGGGGTACAGAGAACCCTACTGTTGTAGATACATTAGCACAAGTAGAGCGGAACCCAGTGGAGCTTCCTCATAATCATCCTGAAAATCCTGTCGAAGCTGTGAAAGATCGGGAGGAGCCTTCTCAGGTTGCTAATCTACCGTTGGGTAAGGAATAACAATATGTGTGATTGTACTTAATTTGAAAGACAACCGATTCTTTTATTATCCTTTGAAACTAACCAAAGATTTCAATTGATTATGCAGGGCCAAGTGGCTAGATCTGGAGGTGAGTCCTCAACCTCCGCCCCAACGGGAATTGAAAGTGAAGAAGCTCAGGTCAGGGGGGAAGGAGCAGAACAAGACACTTCTCTAAGTGCATTAATCTCAGATTACATACCCCCCCTATGATGATGATGTCGAATCAGACCTAGAGGTACTTAAGGCGCTCAGCTTTTCACAACGCAAGGCATGGAACAACATATGGAAAATCATATCTGAGGTGCCTTTCGAAGAGCTATCATCGAAGATACATCGATTTTCATCCTTGTTTTTCATGTTAGGACATGGCGGTTTTGGATATGAAAAGATCCATTCCGCGGTGAAACAGGTCATTTTATGAAGGGAACGAGAGAAAAAGTGTCGTGAAGATCTGACCAGGGTGAAGCTATCAGCCAACGTCGGTGAATTTGAGGTTGCATTATCCCGAGCTGAGGCTGACTATGCTGCCAATATGAAGGATCTAAAGCATAATATCAAAGACAAAGTCATCTAGCCGATGCACCTTCAGCAACAGTTATACGCTGTTACTGGGGAACTTGAAAAACTCAACAATTCACTAGAGGGAGCTCAAAAGAATGGTATGAAGGCCATCGCAGATGACAAGAAAGCACTCCATCAGGATGAAAAGAGTGAAGTTGGTCGATTTCATGAGCTTCAAGTAGCTGTTGATGAAGCTCGGGATGTTGTTCATCAAGTGAAGACTTATGTTGACAGCCTCTTGTAATTTCCTGGAAAAGAGAACAGACTCCAATTTGTGGATGTCCTTCTAATTCTTGTTCATCAAATGGAAAGTTTTCTTTCATCTTCAATCACTTGTGCATGTATTTTCCTGCTATCAGCTTTAAATTTTACCTAAACCAATGGGCCTAGTAAGCATAGTTTGATTTTTACTAGGATTATTATAAATAAACCTACAAATTTGAATCTCTTAATTGCTCAATATTACCTAAATCATACAAAATGTATGTTTAGTGAGCGGGAACTTGACTTTTATTCAGAATTACCTTGTCTTTTGTGGGCAGTTTAAAGTCATGCATGTTGGACATAAAGAGACTAATGTTTAAGTTCGAAATAGAATTGACCGAATGAATTATAATTGACTCAATTCTTTGACAACTTTTTTGAAAATATTTTACCACACTCAAGTATGAGGGAAAATATGTAAACTAAGACTTAAGAAAATTTGAATCTGAGGAATGATATGAAAAAGAGATAAAATAGCATTAGAATTAGTTCCCAAGAATGAAGTTACCATTATTTAACAAACTCGTTAGGGGGTTGAATTATGCAGGGCCACCTAAAGGCATTGGCTGCATAGTCAAATAAATAGCATCTTTTGGGTGACAGGTTCGTTATGTAGACTACTTATGCAAGGACACCTAAGGGAACGTGTTGCATAGTCAGGCAAAAGAACTCTCAGAAATTTACTTTTCTACTGCTAAGAAGCCAGTGGAAGTTTATGGGGATTCAACTTTTCCAAAGTATAGAGTTTGCTATATGGAGAAAGGTACTTGAATATGGAGAAGATATTTAAAAATAGGTTTGTCTAAGAATTGGATGAATGTTACTCCTACGAAGGTCTAACCCAAGCGTAGGGAAGTAAAATATAAACCATAGACTTGAATACTTTCATATCGTGAAAAAGAACATGAAATAAATATGTTAAGGATAACTATTTTTTGTGGATCCTTACATATTTTTAATATGACCAATAAGGAAAAAAGAGGCTTACTTCCCAAGATTGAAGTTACCAGTATCTGACAAACCCGTTAGGGAGTTTAATTATGCAGGTCCGCCTAAGGGCATTGGCCGCATAGTCAAATAATAGCATCTTTTGGCTGACATGTCTGTTATGTAGACTGTTTATGCAAGGCCGCCAAAGGGCACGTGCTGCATGGTCAAGCAAAATAATTCTCAGAAATTGGACATTTTGTGACCAGATGTCAAGAAAAGGGTTATTAATATCTAGAAGTATTCAAGACTATGATTATGACACATAAAGATGGGTATTTTCCAATGTATGCAGAGATACATGGATCAATGATAACCATAATCATGTTGTGGATGGATCCTGAATTGAAATGTTGGACTTCACTATGTATCCTATAAGGATGGGAATCAAGACATACGTAGTTATTAAACTACAGTTTAACATCATTCGGGGTGAAAATATATGAGATCTTAGTTTAGGTTCATAGAGCTTGGACCATTTATAAGAACTACACAGTGTGTGTTTTCATGGGGACTTTTTAGCCAAGGGACTAAAAGTGGAATTTGGGGTTAGGCCCAAAATTCTTGGGGCTGGATTAGAGGGACACTCAAACGTTAATACGTATCCCATGAATATGGGAATCAAGACCACGTAGTTCTAGAAATACTCTCTATACAAATTCGGTTCATACATGTGAAGGGTGAAAGGGGACTTTAGTGCAATGATGGCTTAACCCAAGATAAAAGTTTCGGGCATTTCCATGTATGCACGTAGTCTTTGGAATGAAACATGATTGAAAAATCAATGTAAATAATGATTCCCTCTCAGGTGAGGGTATCATAGAATATTGTAGTTTATTGTCATACAGGAAAAAAGTGATGTACAGTTTAACGTCGTATAGAAAGGATGAAAGTGAACCAATGCAAAGATACTGATTCTGGGGACGGGTTCACGAATCAACATTGTATGAGATGGAGGTGAACTGATGTGAAGAGATTGGTTTTAGGATTGATCCTTGGGAGGTTGCCTATGTACCCAGCCAGGAAGGCAAGGATCAATGTCAGCGTAGTTCAATTAAAGAATGAATTAATGATCAAGTTGTTCTTGGGGACAACGACCTAAAAATGATGTTGGGACATACACGTGGTTAGCGGCCCAAAGAGGGTGTTATGGTTGAAATTTTCTCTAAGATCATGTGAGTCATACTCAGTGTGAGAAACAAGAGGTAACAACAACCTTAACGATGCACAGTTTAATTTCATGTAGGAAATATGAAGGGACTATGCAGTTTAAAGTCTTGCAGTTAAGACTATTGGTGTTGCACAGTTTAATGTCATGAAGTAGGGACAAAGTACAGTTTAATGTCATGTAGGACATATTAAAGGACTTTTGTACAGTTTAGCACCATGTATCTAGGACGATAGGGACAATATATTTTAACATCATGTTGGACGAAAGGGGGACTGTGCAGTTTAATGTCATGCAGTGAGGAAAAAATAGTACACCATTTAACATCATGTTGGACATATTAGGGACTTTTTCACAGTTTAACATCATGTTGGATGAAAAAAAGGACGATACAGTTTAGCGTCATGTTGGATGTAAGTTCCAATAGTTTGAGATCGTATGCATGGATCATTGGTTATGCATTTTAGCATCTTGTTGGACGTAAGGGACTTCTATACAGTTTAGCATCATGTAGCTAGGACGTTAAAGTTTAACGTCATGTTGGACGAAAGAAATACAAATAGTTTAAGGTCGTATTCATGGACCATTGTTGTATAGTTTAACATCATATAGCAAGGACGATGAAGGGGACATAGTTTAACGTCTTGTTGGATGATGGTGAATATATTTTGTGTTTATACAAAATACTTCTTTAGAAATCTGGCATTGGTTGGAGTAGTGATGAGTTCTCCATCCATCGAGATTAATGAATAAGCTCCATTGGAGTAGACCCTATGTATTGAATAAGGTCCTTCCCATTTTGGATCAAGATTGGGAGGTTTCTTTCCTGGTATCATTGGAGTTCTGAGAACTAATACCAATTCTCCCTGAACGAATGAACGAAGACGAACTTTTTTGTTGAAACCTCATGTTATTCGATTCTGATAGACTTCCAAGTGGTGCAAAGTGCACAATATTTTCTCATCTAACCGTTCCAATTCATTCAATCTCTTTTGAGATTTCTCATATGTACATGACTGATCACAAATGGCTACTCTGAGTGAGGGTAGTTGAACCTCAATTGGTAAGACTGCTTCCATTCCATATACCAATGAATATGAAGTTGACCATGTTGTAGTGCGGGTGGTGGTCCAATAAGACCATAAAGCATGAAAGAGTTTATCAGGCCATGACTTATTATCTTTATCCATCATCTTTTGTAGTATATTTGATAGAGACTTGTTGAAATATTATATCTGGCCATTGGCTGGTGCATGATACTGAGATGAATGATTGGATTTGATGTTGTATTCTTGATACAACTTCTTCACCTCGGATGAACAGAAGTTGGTGCCATTGTCCGTCAATATGGTATGAGGGACACCAAATATTGTAATGTTATTAGACTTGATGAATATAACAATGCTTTTAGAACTGACTTCTTTGAGAGGTATTGCCTCTACCCATTTGGAAAAGAAGTCAGTAGCAGTAAGAATATACTTAAGCTTCTTGGCCTTAGATGAAGGGTAAGGTCCCACCACATCCATTCCCCATGTGGAAAATGGCCATGAGTATTTATTTGTATGAAGAATGTCTGGAGGTTGATGAATGTAGTTGGAATGTACTTGGCATGAATGACACTTCTTTGTGAAATCAACACAATCTTGTATCATTGAAGGCCAAAAGTATCCAAGCCTTCGAATCTGATCAGACAGTCAATGTCCAGACTGGTGGTAACCACAGACTCTTTCATGCACTTATTTCATGACAACCATTGTCTCTTCACCATCAATGCATCTGAAGATAACTCCATCAAAACCATGCTTGTAGAGAATTTTCTCTAGGTGATCTAGGCCATCATAATGAGTAAAGTTGACCAAATGTCACTGGATTGGTTCTTTCCCGGCTCTATCAGGTGGAAGTGTTCCATTTTGAAGGTATTTCCTGATAGGTGCCATCCATCCCCTAGTGTGACCATATGGTTCGGAGATGGGACTAATTTCATTGATTTCTTCTGTTCTGATTCAAACATAAGGTGAAATTGTACGACGGTGGGAAATATTGATGGTTGTCCTGTCCCGATCTGGATCTTCCAGAGTTGTGGCTATATTAGCCAATGCATGAGCTTGGGAATTTTCTGATCTTGGGACATAAGAAAATGTCGGTTCTGAAGGGAATTCCTCCATTAACTCTCTTATGTAATCATACAAAGGGTTTAATTCTTATTTTCTGATGGCATAATCCCCATTGACTTGTTTGATTACCAGGTCTGAATCACCTTTCACCCTTATATAATTCACTTGTGATTGAAGCGCCAACACTAAGCCTACGATGAGAGCTTGGTATTCTGCTTCATTATTTGTACCACCTTCCCACAATAAGAAGGAATAAGGTAACACTGCCTTTTCTGGAGAAATGAGTACAATTCCTAAGCCAACTTTGTTGAATTTAGGATTTTCCATTTTCCTCCCTATTGGACTTCTGGAAGCACCATCAAAGTACATTTCCCATGTTTGAATGATTTCTTGAATAGAGAAAACTTCCTCATCATGGAGTTCAATATCTAAAGATGTGTCTTCCACTGAAGGGTGTTCAGCAAATAAATCATCCATAGCTTGGCCCTTTATTGCCTTTTGAGACACATATTGAATATCAAATTGCTGCAAGATAACTGCCCACCTTGCCAGAGTCCTGTAAGCATCGGACGACTAAGGATGAATTTGAGAGGGTTATTGCGAGATACCAATTGGACCTCATTATGTTGTAGGTAGTGTCTCAACTTTTGAACTGCAAAGATTAATGCTAGGCAACACTTCTCAATATTTGAGTATCTGGTTTCTACTTCAAGCATAGTCCGACTGAGATAGTAGAGGCTCTTTTCATTCCCAGCATCATTCTTATGAGCAATAAAGGAACCCAATGATCTCTCTAAAGATTTCACAAAGAGGATAAGTGGTATTCCTTCAATAGGTGGCATAAGTACCAGTGGAATCAAGAGATATTTCTTGAGAATATTGAATGCCTCTTGACATTCTTCAGTCCACTGGTAAGAAACTCCCTTCTTCATCAATTTGGTGGAGGGTACGATTTTGCCTGCCAAATTGGCAATGAAACGCCGAATATAGGCTAAGTGTCCTTGAAGTCCTCTCAATTATCTTAAATTTTGAGGAGGTGACATGACAAGGATTGACTTTATCTTCTCAGGATCGACCTCGATACCATGATGGCGTACGACGAAGCCAAAAAATTTCCCCGAGGTTACCCCAAAAGCACATTTTAAGGGGTTCATCTTCAAATTATGTTGTCTAAGCTTGCGGAACATGAATTCTAAATCATTCAAGCGATTAGAACGTTGTTTTTATTTGACCACAAAATTGTCCACATAGAATTCAACAAACTTCCCTAAAAGGGGTTTGAAGATACGATGCATGGCATGCTGATATGTTGCGCCTGTATTCTTTAGGCCAAAGGGAATTACCCGATAATAAAACACACCCTAAGGGGATCTAAAGGATGTATATTCTTCATCTTCTAGAGCCATCCGGATTTGATTATATCCAGAATATCCATCCATGAAGGAAAGTGCTTCATAGACAGTTGTTGCATCAATCAAGAGTTCTATAATCGGAACTGGAAAATCATCCTTAGGACAATGCCAATTAAGATATATAAAATCAATGCAAACCCTAATTTTCCCATTCTTCTTTTTCACTGGGACAATATTATCCAACCACTTGGGATATTGAACTTCTTTGACAAAGTTATATTTGATGAGCTTATCCACTTCAGCCTCAATTTTGGAAGCATAGGTTGGGTGTGTTCTTCTAGAAGCTTGTTTAAATCCTTGATGTTCTTATGGAAAACCCAAATGATGAGTGGCATCATCAGGATCAAGACCTGGCATCTCTGTATAGTTACAGGAAAATATATATTGATTTTTCTTTAAAAAGGAAATATACATCTCTTTCTCTTAAAAAGTCATGGCTGCACTGATTAAAGTGAGATGTGGATCTTCTTTTGTACCCAGATTGATTTCTCTGAGTTCATCCATTGTGGTAGAGATACCCTCTTCAAATGCTGGAGGAGCATCCCTAAGATCTTCCTCTTCTTATTCAACATGTTTTATTTCCTCTGTTTCCACTTTAATAGTAGATGATGAAGAAAAATTTTCAGGATCAGAAGTGATGTCAAAACTTGCACATCTTGAAGAAGAAGCTTCCATTTCTGACCCGATTGATGATGAAGGGACTTTTTTGGGTAGTAAAGAGGATATGATGGATTGAGAGTCAACATAATCTTTTCCCTCTGGCATTGTTACAACTTTCCCTAGCATTATTGGAGAATTATAGACTTGCTGGATTTCAGTAGATGAAATGAAGAAATCTCCATTTGAGCTTTCATCATTGCTTGGTGGATCACCAATTTCTCCCATATTGTCTGGCTCGATTTCCATAATTGACATTATGGATCTTTCTATAAGAGTATTTTTATTTGGGTCTATCCTGTCAATTTCACTGATAGGCAACACATAATCTGTACTAACATGTGCTAATGGGTTTACTGTAATCTTTTCCAAACCATACGGAGCATTAACTTTGGTAATCTCCTTTGTTGTGGATTCCTCCTTTCCCTTCATGTGGTAGAATTCCACCTCAATGTATTGAGATTAACATGTCTTTAACGGGGCCTTGTCACCATATAATGTCCCAACATGACCATCGAAACAAAACTTGAGACATTTATGGTATGACGAAGGGATAGCCGCATGCCGATGTAGCCAGGGTCTTCCAAGAAAGATGTTGAAGTCTGAGTCTTGATCAACAACCATGAATTCTAAATTGGACCCAAAATCTCCAAACTGAGTTCTGAGTGTAATCTCGCCCAGTGGTTCTTGTTCATTTTTATCATATCCTTGTAACATCAAAGTATAAGGAGATAAATCAGATTCTATGAGGCCCAATCGACGAAGTGTACGAATGGGCATGAGGTTGACTCCGGAACCATTATCAATGCAAACTCTTCGGATGTCTATGCCATTGACCTTTCCAGATAAGTACAAAGGTCTAATATGTCCATGCATGACATCATCTCCATCTTTATCAGTAAAATATATTACTACATGGAATTCTACAGGATTATTCTCTATATGGTAGACTTCAGCTGTAGCAATTTCAGTTTCAAACTCCTCAGGACTTGACAAACCTCAATGAGTGCCTCCCAAAGATCCTTTGATAAATTCAAGGCATCCAGAATTGATAACTGGGCCGTTAATTGGGGCTGTTGTTTCAATATATCATACTTTTGATCCAAAGGTCTGCGTTTCCCAACAAGAAGATGTGGTTTAGAAGGTGCCTTGGAAGTCTATGCCTTGGAATTTGATGCATCTTGTACCGGGATAGGAGTTGGTAATACTCCTGGATTTGGAAGATTAGACCGATTAGGTCTATTTACTTACTGAGAGGAAGAAGATGGAACCTTCAACCGATCTTCCAGAATAATTGTTCTAGGGCTAAGTTTGCCTTGTGTGGAAGAACTTGCTTGTTCTTGTTGATCTCGTTGAAGGGCTCTACCACAAGTTTCTGCCGCATACACAGTTCTAGAAGAGGTAGAATTGGAATAGTGGACTCTGAAAGATCCACGTCTTCCTCTGTATCCTGATCCTCTGGAACTTCCTTTGATTCCTCTATTTTATATATGGAATTTGGTCTCATCAAAATCGAAACTGCGACTGGAATATGGATCTGTTAATTAAATCATATAAACAGAACCAAAAATCAACTCTTCATCTGATGAAGACTCTGCCTGATTAACCAGTTTAGGTTGTGCCGTTTGATGGGACGGTGCCCGTGAATTTGAAGTAGATGGCATGAAGTTTTCCAGAGTCAAAGACAACTTAGTCTTTGACAAATACTCATCTTCTTCTGATTCTTTTTCTTTCTTTGAATCATGCCATTTCTTTGAGGATTTTCCCTCTGATGAAGAGGGTTTTTTTGCGGCATTCATGGCAGAAGGCACAATTGGTTTCTTCAATTGCGCTTGTAAAATGGCATGAGTTCGGTTCATCATTTTTCTGACCATCCAATAATCATATTTTTGTGCATTTTTTCTTTTGACTTCTTGGCATTCACCTTCCTCCTCTGGAACTGTAGCAGTAACACATTCTACCTGAGCTGAAGAACCTTTTAATTTGTCTTGTCCCGATTCGACCATATTTTGCCGGAGATCTTTGAAGACAAAACACTCCTGGATGGGATGCCCCAACATTTTATAAAAGGGGAAATAATTGGGACGGTCTTCATCTCCTTCCTTGTTTGGACTTTTGGGCCTTGGAAATTAAACCAAATTATTTTCCAGAGATGAAATGAAGTAACCGGGAACTTGTTCATTTTGGAAAGAGTATTTTTTCTCTTCAGATCCTCAAATTGTTTTCGTATTTGATCTCTTTGATCGTATTGATGAAACGGCCTTTGTTGTTGGCACTCAGGAGGTGGAGCCCTTCGAGAAGATGAAGTTTTTGAAGTATAAGTAGGTACAGGTGCTTGTTTAAGCATAACTGTAGCAGTCTATGCTTTACCCATTCTCCTTCTTGGAGCTGATGGAATTATACGAGACTTATCCTTAGTATTTATAAGAGAATCTTCAATATGTTGAGCAATTGAAGTAAGGTCTCGAAACCCTTTTGTATATTTCACAGGGATCAACGGCGTGCATAATTCATCATGCAGATTTTCCACACATATTGGCAACAGTTCTTCTTGAGGGAGTGCTAAGCTTAGGGAATATGTTAATCCCTTCCAGCGAGCAATGAAATCTGAGACCCTTTCATTCTCCCTTTTCTTACAGTTTGTGAGATCAAATACTGTTGTCTTTGGAAACGTTGAGCTGAACTGAAGAAGGAATTTTTGGCGAAGATCTTCCCATTCGGTAATTGACCGACATTGCAAGCTTGTATACCAAAAAAAGCTGTTCCTTGCAAGGTTCACACAAAGAATCTGAGTTTCACTACTTCTTACTATTCTGGAGTTCCCATCATAGGATAACAACAAGACACGTAATGCGTCAAATGCTGTTCAGGATTGCCTGATCCATTGAAAATAGGGAATACAGGGTTCCTAAAACTTGACGGGGGAAGGATTGAATCTACCCATTTAGGGTAAGCTCTCTTTTCTGGTTGAACCTACGCACGCTTCCCTTCCATAGTCTCTAAATAAGCTATTAATGACTCAATGGTAGTTATTAACTTTTGAGAAACATCTGGTTGATCTTGGACTTGGGTAGGTGCAATGACTGGATCTGGTACAGATGTGGTGGCTAGTACTGCAACTAATGGTAGCTCCACCAATTGTTGTTGTACTTGACCCGTAGGATTAGACATGTAAGGGTGTACTGATAAAGGAGGATATTCCTGATCCATCTTAGTAACTGCAACAAACTCCCTTGGCTGACTGACTCCATCACTCTTAGGAGGAAGACTACCTTGAAGTAATTCTACATTCATCCTCCTCAATTCTTTCATGTCTTCCTCTTGTTGTGCAAATCTTTCCTCTAGTGAGAGCGATTGGCCTTCTCCAGAGGAAAGGTATGTAACTTGATTCTTTCTGTTCCCCTTGTTATCTCCCTTTCAGAGAGGGGGAAGTGGGTTACTTGAAGGATTACCAAGATTCTGGGTAATCCTTTGATTTCGTGTACGCACACCTTCTTCATTTGTGTCTGTGCATACAACTTCTAGAGCAGGAACCTCTTCATCTGAGTCCCCTGAGTGAGCCTCATGTTCTAAAGGATCAGCAACAATGGCATTAATGACATTAATTGATGCATAATGCATCATATCCCTTCTATCAGCATTTCTGTGATATTGTCTTCTGCCATGCCCCTGACGAGACATTACCTTTACTTGATTTGATCCCTCAGGAACTTCTTGGAGAACCGTAATTTGGAGAGAATCTCCTGATAATTTGGCTCTTCGTTCCTCTTTTGGGTTCTTCCCCAATCGAGAGAAGACCGACTTTCGCTGCGGAGGGGATTGATGATTTGAAAAAATCCCTAGTCCGGTGGACTGGGGTTATTCCTGCTGCGTTTTCTCAACTACTCGAATCCTATTTGTTGATTCCGAGGGTTGGGTTAAAAGAGTCCTCAGTCTAGCAAGATGGGGTGGCTCTTAACATGCTATGTCTGAGAATTTCTTAAAATATATCCTGATCTTGCGGACCTTAGTCTGGAAATTAGATGGATACATCAATCGACATCCACTTTTATCACCCGGCTCAAAAGACCGTTAGATGATTTATGACACTTCGGTCACTTGGTGATGTGCTTGATCCATACGAGAGTCATGTTCAATATTCTCGTTTGCTTGATGTAGGAGTAATTCAACAACTTGTTCTCTGTATTCTTGATTTTGAGAGGAACTAGTTGAAGCCTCTTCTTGGGCAAGCTTTTGATTACAAACAAAACCCATTGATTGTGGCTGGCCACGGTCAAAAACATTGCATGAGACCATTTTCGGTGGGCTTTGATGACTGGAGAGCACAGTGAAATTTAGTGCTCCACGAACACCCCATCCTCTGATATGAATACCAGATGGGGAATTGGCAATTAACTGGCGCAATATTCTTAGTGCACCAAGGCATGAACATTGAAAGGCTCTCTGCTGCTTTTCAGCCTTCGGATATCGAAAGACTGATAGAGATGCCAAATCAATCTAATGTTGTAACCCTTATATTATCTTAAGATGATTTTCATATTCATCATAAGATAATACTTTCTTTTTCAACTAACAAAGAGTTTTCCATATGTTAAGACGAATATCATGAATTCCATCTTCCTTCAACAGCTCTGGAATGACATACCGAGAGTCATCCAGAAGCCAAAACATGACTGGCACTTCACCCTTCGCCAGTTGTTTTCTCATGTTCAGCATTTCCTATTTATCATTCAATGAAGATTCTTTTACCTGATTTGACCAGACCTGGGGTTTCCTTGTTTCATCATCGAATTCAACAAGATTGTTAGAGAAATCACTGACCAAACTAGAAGATGCATGACTTAGGGGTGGTTTGGAGAACGACCTACTCCCTGGGCTATCTTCTTGTTGAGAAAGTATTTCACCTGCTAGAGATAAAGAATCTGACATGACTGGTTTTGAATTTTCAAGTGCCTCAAGATAAGAGGGATTTATCGGCACTACATTGTCCACTGGAGCGTTTTTAGGGCAATGTGCATCACTACTGCAGAGCGGAATTTTGTAGAGAAATTCATCATAATGGTGAGGACCACCATGCTGGGTTACAACAAAAGATGATAACTTTTTCTCCTTGGTCATCTGGCCATAGAGAGGGATATTGTAGCTCTCATCTGAAGATGAAACTTCAAGATCGACCGAACTGTTATGAAGAAAGACTTCATGAGGAAGTGTCTATTGAAGACCTTTTAAATTAATGTTCCCACTATTGGTAAATAAGGGAATAGAATCTGGGATTCCAACAGATAATTGTCTGAGGGCTTCAAGAACTCCAGCATCGAGCAAGGCCTTGTTACAGATTGGCTCTTGATCTCTTGACTGTGCTGGGTGGGTCTTCTTCTTAGACGCCTTATTACTCACCTTGGAAACCACTTATTGATGAAAGTGGATACTTTGAGCAGGTGTATGTTTTGGATCAGGAGAGATGGATAGGTTAGGCTGATGATCTCTACTCAAATCAGGTGTATGTGCCTGATTTGGTTGTCCGTATGATATGGGGGAAGACGACCCACAACCCTCTTGGACTGGAACAGATGTGCGTGTCTATTTCGGAGTGAACTGTTGATTTGTCACTCCACTGGTAGGGATAGATTAATGTGTCTTTCCCTGAGATGCTGCTAAAGTTGTTATAATATCCTGGAAAGCATCCATAATATGAACAGGGATTTTCTTCTGATCTTTCACCATTGATAGAATATGCTTGGTGACTTCAGCTGCTGGAATGGGGATATATGTCCATTTTGTGCTTTGAGTAGGTGTTTGTGCCTTCTCTTTTCCTCCTTTTCCTGTCAGTGAATCCTGACAGTACTCAAGTGTGGGGGAAAAGAGTTGATTCTACCTCCTATTTATCACCGTAACTTTCCGACTGACTTCTCCGAGTGCTACCAAGCGAGACTGTTGGTAGGATTGATCAATACTAGCAGGTGTATATGCCTGCTAATTGTACTTCACCGAACGTGGTTGACTAGATCCATCATATGTAGTCAGATGAGCCTGCTGACTAGCTGATGACGTATAAAAAAGTGTATGTTCCCGCCTATAGTACTCTGCCGGAATTCCCTAGCGGGATTGGCGTGATGCTGCCAGACGAGTCTGCTGGACAGTAAAATTAAAACGGATGGGTGTATGTTCCCGCTCGCTGTTTTCCACCAAGTTAGGTTGGTGGACTTATCCGGAGATAGCATAGATGAGAACCTATTAACTATTGACTGGATTTTGCCTCTGGCGATTCATCTTTCCTACTCAGGTTTGAGGAACCTGAGCTGAACGCCTGGAGTCAATACCCTCATCATGTTGAGGGCGCATTGCCGCACGAGTCTAGCGGCGATTGTTGATGGGAGTCCTCAGGAAGGACTCATGTCTCCTTGAATTAAGGCCATGAGGGACCTTCTCATTCACCTCCTCGGAATATGGGAGTGAATGGTGATTGTGTTCTGGGGGTAACGACTCGAAACGGTTGGAGACAATGGTTAGCACTGCCTTCTTCTTGATCGCTGGTCATCGCTGTCCGGATGACCAGGTTGAATTATTGACTTGGAGGGCTTGTCGAGCGGCCGCCAGAGTCGGAATAGAACCATTTTAACGGAACTATTTAACCAGCGCATTTGATACCCCGCGTTGAAGATGCTGAGTAGGTGATGTCTTCGTTAGAGTGGACGATGATCTAGCAGAAGTAGAAGCAGTGGAATTTGTAGTAGTGGTTTTTATGGCAGACGTATTCACTGATGTGAACTTAAGAGAATCCATTCTGGAAATGCAGAAGATCTTGGAAAAGAGTGCATGTTTGATATAACAGAGATAATCAAGATAAGTCCGGCCACTACATCTTTTGGATGAGAAAATATATCATTGATTGCTTTGTTGGCCCTCTCATTGAGTTTCAATATGGGCCTAACAAATAAGAAAAGCGTCATTTTAACTTGGTTAAGGATTCATGTCGGGTTCACCATTTTTTTGTTTCCTTTGGAATTGGGGATGACCCCGTTGATCGAAGGTTCAAACATTCCAATCGGTTTCTAACGGGTTTGTTCGTAGAACTGGAAACATCCAATGATTCCAAATCCATTTGGACCTACTTTCCAAAGGTAGGTGCTCATTAGTCGTGGACTGATGAGGCTTAGGAATTTGAATTGGTCGAGAGGATGGGAGTTCGAACTCATCACACCTTTTTGAGGGGAATTATTGTCCTCTCGGTGACTCTCTTTATAGATTTAAGTTATGTTCGTGAATCCTTATTACATTACCAGGTATAAAATGTGCTTTCCTTTAAATCTGACAATCAATGATTGATATGAAGGAAATTTAGAGAATCTTTTATATGTATTCGAGGTTCTTCATCGATAGATAATCATCTGTATTTGTTAGAGATTCTTAGTTGATGGTATCCTTAAATATATAAAAGTCTCTTGGTCATTGTGATGACCATACTGGTTTTAAAGACACTAAGTGGGGCACTTGAAGTTTATTGTCATTCAGGAGGACATGGACTATTTCAGTGTTGGGATCGTACCCACTGATGGGCTACCTACATATCCTTGGTTTTGGAAAAAGAATCAGAACTCACGTAGTTCGAGTAAGGTATTATGATGTTTATGCATGATTGATGGCTCAAATAAAGATGTCATGATTACTTTTACACTCTAAGCTCACGTGTGTCATGCTCGGTGTGAGAAACAAGAGGTATTGGTGAAACCAGAAAATTTTTCCATGCAATGATGTGGGGATTATGTATGTATGACTGCCTAAATAGATGAGGATTAAGTTTTACTTCAGGGAAGAAATCCCTGAACAGGGTCCATAATGGTATATTTGCTTCATGGAAATTTGGATACTCTAATATTGGGGATTAATCCTAAGGAAGATGCCTTGGTTAGGGGGGGACTTATGATTGGGTTTTACTCCTGATAATGAAGCCCAGATCAAAAGGAATTATGACTGGTTAAGAGAAATTAAGACTGGGGCTTATTTCTAAGGAAGAGGCCCAGGTTAAAGGGATTTTAAAATTAAGGGACTTGGGGCTTAGGATGCCAACATTTGAGACTTTGGCTTATTC
The DNA here is from genome assembly GCA_963277665.1 of Viscum album. Taxonomy (NCBI): domain Eukaryota; kingdom Viridiplantae; phylum Streptophyta; class Magnoliopsida; order Santalales; family Viscaceae; genus Viscum; species Viscum album. The sequence goes on from OY728157.1 coordinate 1,436,491,722, forward strand.
TGGAAAATGAAACCCAGGTTAAAGTAATTATGGTTTGGGGCTTACTACTGAGGAGGATGCCCATATTTGGGGAATTATGACTAGGGATTATTCCTGAAAAGGAGGACCAGGTTAGGGTACTTGGGGATTACTCTTGAAAAGGGGGCCCAAATTAATGAGGACTTGGGGCTTACTCCTAAGAAGGATGCCCAAATTAATGAGGGTTTGGACTAGGGCTTACTTTTGAAAAGGAGGCCTAGGTTAAGGATTCTCTCATCTTAAAGGATGAGGTTGAATGAATGAACTCTCTAACTTTAGTTACATAAAGATGTGAAAATCACTAAGTTTTGAGAGATGTTCCATAGAGCTCTTTTCAGATAAGGAATTAAATCAAGAAAACATTTCATAAATGGATTTGAAGAGTGTCTTGAAGACTGAATCTTGAATAAGAGAGGTGGAATGACATAAGAGGGGGGGGGTTAAATGGGTAGGAAGGGAACCAAAAAAGAGAGGGGTTTGCAAGTCCTAGTAGGCGCGCAGGTACTGCATGGGCGCGCAAGTATTGGTCGCGCAGGTATACCTGCATGACACATGGGTACTTGCATGATCCTTGACCTGTAGAGTAATACTTGGGCAATTCTTGACCAAAAGCCTTTAGAATCATCCTGAGGTACTTCTAGAAGAGTGGCGCGCAAGTTTCAATGAATAGTTAAGGAGTCGCGTGAGTGTGTTCATTTCCCTTAAGGGTAAAACATTTAGGCGTGCAATTGTTAGTGATTTCTAACACTTAGACCTTATTACACTTGTTTAGACCTTCCATTCTGGGTAAAGAATTACCTTAGAAGTATTCGGAAGACTTGATGAAGAGACTTGGGCATTCAGATCTCTATATCTGAATTTTGGAAAAATTACTCTTTAAATGGGGGGCCCACCGGGGGTATTTATAAGCTGGAGAGGACCTCGGGCAGTTTTCAAAGAGGGAGTGCAAGTCACTTCTGCGACCATTAGGCAGTGTTCAAGTATACTTGCATGACAGTGACGGAACTTGCGCGGTGCATGTGCATTTGAATCCTTGTTCATGCCTTTGTCGATTTTTTAGGGTTTCTTCAAAGGATGAATCAATTTGTGCTAAGTCATTTCCCTTTCCATTCCTTATAAATGTGATGAAAAGGAGCATCAACAGATGTTTGTTCTTTCCAAAAATGGGTATATTGTTGAGTCAATAAGGTTTTCCTTATGACTTTTCCATTCCTTCATTCTTGGGGGAGATTGTTAAGTCAATAATGTTTCCTTATGACTTTACCATTCCTTCTTGTTTCGAAAATCACATACACCTTATCTCAAGGAAAATATCATTTTCCCCATGTGTTTTACTTCTATAAGTAAAAATTTCTTTCCTTAAGGAAATTTATCCTTACCATGTTTTCATTGTTATTTATCCTGTCTATGTATAAAATTCAGTGTCATATATAAATCCTCAAAATCATATAAAACTTAGATAAAGAGCATTATATTTTTAGGATCTGAATTCTGACTCCATGTTCTCTGAATTCAGACTCTAAACTTTTATAAAGTTTGACTCTGAATTCTGGTTACGAACTTTTATAAAGTTCAACTCCAAATTCTGGGTACGAACATTCATGAAGTTCAACACTAAATTCTAGTTACGAACTTTCATGAAGTTCAACTCCGAATTTTGGTTATGAACATTCATGATGATTCAACTCTGAATTTTGGTTACGAACTTTCATGAAGATTCAACTCTGAATTCTAGTTATGAACTTTCCTGAAGTTCGACTCCAAATTCTAGTTACGAACTTTTATAAAGTTTGACTCCTAATTTTGAATACAAATTCTGATGTGCTTAGACTAAAAACTTCCTGATAAATAGAATCTGAATATCTATTAATATAGACTCTGAATAATATTTTTCATTAGATTCTGAACTTTTATTTTCTTACACTCCGAATATTGAATTTGGTTTTGTAACCATATTTTTTCTTACACTTGATTTGTTATAAAAAGATGTTGTTCTTTCAATTACTAACTAACCATTGTTTCATTGACACGAGTACAGGTCCCTCCAAAATTCATGGAAAAATATGATCATTGGAGGAGGGAGTTGACCATTGAAGTCGTGCCTATAAATATGAGCTCATTTGAAGGAGCTCACAACAAGTTGATCAATCTAGAGATTACATGCTGCTGAAGTGATTTCTAGAGAGAGAGTCTTTATTTCTTAATGCGTACTAAACTTCTTTTTTAGATTTTCTTTGTGTGACTCAGATTGTTGTTGTGTACATTCGAGGGCTTCTGGGGATAGGAAGATAGAGGTACCGACTACCTTGAAGTTGAGGGCTTCCTTGCCGAGGAAGATAGAGGTGCTGACTATCTTGAAGTTGAGGGATTCCGGGGATAGCAAGATAGAATCCGATCTTCATATTGAGGGATTACTCTAGTGTGGGTAAGATAGACTTTCTTGAAAGTATAAATCAATGGACCTTTATCCAAGGTTGTTGGATACCCTTATCTTTGAATTAAAATATTTACAACTTGTTACTTGTTTTGTTACAAGTTTTCCGCTGCATTTGTTTTGTTGAGGAAAGTATAACTATCTTATACTTATATATACATGTGCTGTGATTTAGTTAGATTCTATACACTTTAAGGTAGAATCTTCATCTTTGTAAACATTCATTGAGTTTCATTTTCCGGAACCATGTTTCCAGATTCACATTCTCGGAATCATATTTCTGGAATCAAGAAAGTGTGTAGAACTAGAGGTTTTGTGAATTACCTTGTTTAACATTGTTAAACATAACCATTTTTAAAAGTTCCTAAGGAATTTTTAAGAGTATACAATTCACCCCCCCCCCCTCTTGTATTTTGAACATCATTAGATACTCCATACAGTATCTCTATTATTTCGATCCTTCATTTGGTATTATAGTGCATATCATACTCACATACCTTCTCAAAAAAAACTAGAATTCTACCTCAAACTGTAGAGGGTTCGGGATCTTTCTCCTACTGGGACTGCTCCACTGCAAATGTCTGGCTTGTGTCATGGACCTATAACACTTCCTAACTACTTTGAGTTGATCCACCTTGTTTTCACTGAAATCCTAGCGACTGGATACCATGGCCATGACCTCCACCTCATCTTGAACGATCAGAAGAGCTCAAGTTCCCTGAATAAGGAGTAACTAGTGGTGATACTCCTAAATTCGAAGTCATAGAAGAACCCCAGTCACCAGTTGTTGGTGAGAAGATCTGACAAAAGCACTGAAGATGACCCATCTTTCTGCAAGTTCGGCACTCTACTGGGTCCCTAAGGAAATGTGGCATCGTACGCCCGAACTTTCCACACTTTTAGCATAACACCTGGATACCTGAAGGTGCATCCTCCCTGCTTGGATCTCCACGTCTAGTCTCCCTGCGGTGCTTCTTGCTATCAGCCGGAGAATCACTAACTCTGGGTGTGCAACTACCCTGGCTCACAGCTCTAAAATCCCTCAGATTATATCCTTTGATCAGCTCCTCGTTGACTATAGAAGTGATGGAAGTCAACCAGAATATTTTCACGTGAGCTCAAATCTCATTCCTAAGATCATCCTCAAAATTCATCACTAGTAAAAAATCTTCTCCCCCTAGAAAGGGTGTAATGACTTTAAGCTCTATGAAGTGAGAAGAATAATCAATGACTGAAAGAGTACCCTGCTCCAGACTCATGAACTCTTAGGATCGATCGGCCCTCAAGGTCTTCAGGTATAAGTAGTTATAGAAGGTGTGCTGAAACTCCTCTCAGTCTATATTTTTCTGAAATCCCGCCTATGAGATCACATCCCACCATCTCTTGGTGGAACCTCGAAAAATATATATAGAAAACTAGACCCTCCTCTCTAGGAGAGTCTCCAGATGCTCGAAGATAGTCAATAGGGCTTCTAGCCATGACTCTGTATCCTGGGGTCCTCCATCCCCTGAGAAAGTGGTAGGATGTTGCTGTTGAAATACCCTCATCAATTCTGCCATTGATGGGGTAGGAGATGGTGCTCCCTGGAAGGTCTGGATCATCCTCATAAATCCCTATTTGAACTGTGCATTAAAACCTATGTCTGGAATGATGGCTAGTGCCAAGACTTGTAAAACTGGGGGATCTGCAGGTAGTCCGTGATTAGCCATGTCCGGTGTCTGATCACTACCCTGTAACTGATGGACAATCGGAGGATGTCTTTGTGGAATTACTCTGCAAGGTCAAGTTCACACCTTAGATCATGATTAATAGGGACTAAAACATAGAAGTGTAATAAGGGAACAATAGAAAGGAAGCATTCATGTTTTTCCAAACATGTATACATGGGGTGTATAATGCCTAAATGGCGTGTCCCCATACACCTTCACATGGGCGTGTACTTCTTCCAAAACTGGTTGTGTAACACCCCATACACATGGAGTGTTTTCCTCACACATGGCATGTACTTGTATCCTCTTTTCCTTCATGAGTTCTCTTACATGGCTAATCCAAATGGTTATCCTAGAACAAGACTACATGGCATGTTAAATTTAGACATGACATGTACTAGATGAATTTCACCATCCCATGTTGTTAGTCACACATCTGGTTACATGGCTCACTATACATGGCATGTTCAAGATGGAAACGACATGTACTTGAAGGATTTTACCTACCCATGTTGTTCGATACACGTCTAGATAATCAGGTTACACTACATGGTGTGTTTAAACAAGACATGGCATGTATAACTAAGATTTATCCATCTGTGTCATTATTCACATGGGTGGACACATGGTCTACACCACACGGCATGTACATCCGATACATGGCATGTCCCACCAAGATTTCCCAACACCGTGTTTCTACTCACACGGTTAGAGACTACACAACGTGTACATACATTACACGGTGTGTAATTAAGAAAAATAGTTCTTTCCTAAACAGAAGGACACATGGCCTGTATTCATCATTACACACCGTGTATTCTGGGTTTTTCCGAACAGTAATCCTTAAAAACTACTCTGAAACCCAAAAAACACCAAAACGAATATTAAAGTTCAAAATTTTGATCTGTGGGGGCCCATGATCCTCATGAGTCAAATCTTGGAACGTTATAAATGCCCTATACAAGGGAAAAAAGGTAATGATCCACCAAATTCCAATCTGTGAGGGCCCATAACACTGCAAGAACTGAATTTTGGCGTTCATTCAAACAAAACCTTTCATAATTTAATACCCTATCATACAATAGGTATTCTTATCAATGAATCTATCATAACAGCATGCATATCTAGAACAACACATATTACAACAACATGAAATCACTAATGCACCCTAAATGTCATGGTAAGAATTCATGACATGTGATATTTAACAAGTGCCTATATGATGCATGAGATGGAATACCCTCATCTCATTAGGTTTCAATAGAAATAGAACCTCAATAACATCAACAATAATAACACAAAACATGTGAATCACTAAATGGTGAAATCAAATCAACTGTACAATTGCAAAAACAGAAACAATTGCAATAAACGAGGTAGATTGGATTTCCCCTATACACAGGTTAGCTAATCCTGGGCACAACCTATTACCAAGTACCTATTCCTTATTATACCTGGCTATAGGCTCCAAACAGTAAGTCAAGAATAAATAATTACTTTAATACCACTTTGTAATGTCCCCGTTATGAAAGCCACCGAGAGGCGCCATGTACCCGGTTAGTCATGTGGCTTCAAGCGCATTTCCCAAAGGCCAGAGGCTGCCGATTAGCAGTGAGGGTCATGGGTGTGATAGAGGGGAAACTATTCCCTCATTGGCAGAGTAACAAAGCAGATGTAAATATATAGTAATATCAGAAGAATTAAAACATGCAATAAGTTAATAGAGGAAGTAATAAACAACGGATGCCCATATATAAATGATGCATGATACGTATGTCTAGGAAAGCAGACAAAGAAGTCACAATTCTGGAAAATAGTAGTAAGCGAAAGTACAAAAGAAAACAAATAATATCCAGCAACATCATAAGCCTTTGCTTGGTCCCATTCTCTCCAGCTCCTCAGTAATCAGGTACATGAAGTAGAAGGGTGATTTCCCTTAACTATACCTGCATCAATATAATCTATTTGGGCCCAAAATCATGACCCAAACAGGGTGTGAGACTAATCCCAATAGGAAACCACCCAACGATCTGTGACTAACAGTCAGTGAATATATATGGTAGTTAATATGAAAAAGGAAGCAGTAAAAAAGGTATTACTCAAAAGTAAACAGTCATATAGTTCCATTTACAAACATTACTTTTAAGAATTTAACAAACAAAAACAAATCCTAGAAACCCTCTGGGTAGTTCTCATAGCCTAAACCCTCTAGTTTACAATTCAATAAAAGATATACAAAAGACTCTCTGAGGAAACACTCACTGTCAATTCCCTCTATAGTAATGTGTGATTAAAGACTTTCTGAGGAAGCACTCACCGTCAATTCCCCCTATAGTCTTTTAACAGTAACTACAGACACTCTAAGGAAACACTCAACGTCAATTCCTCCTATGGTCTCGTAAATTAACTATAGAAACTCTGAGGGAGCACTCAATGTCAATCCCCCCTATGGTCTCGTAGTGAGAAAATTATAACAGACACTCTGGGAAATCCCTCAATGCCAATTTCCCCTATGGTCTCACTACACTAGGTTCTCATAGCCCTGTGTAAAGCAATTATGCACAAACGATAATCTGTATCCAAATTAAACCTCTACCACTACATGGATAAACAATATACAACACATAATATCATGTCCGATATAAATAAATACTCCATCCTGCAATACTAGTCATGAGAAAAGAACAAAGCAGCCTAATAGGAAAAGCTAGACCCAAACGGTCAAAACAAGTAAACATGGGAAAAACATCCACAACCCAGCAAAGATAGCCTTAATCTCAATAATTAACCTCTATCCAATCAAACTAAGCATATCAGAAAACAAAAAGTGTTAACACCGTAAATGCACAATACCTCGTTCAAGGGTATTGGGAAATTTTTCACAAATAACTCAAAGAATATCTACGAAAATGCACAAACCACCTACCTCGGTGTTGTAGGATCGTTATACATGAAACTCAATCCTTGAATCACCCAGGAACACCGTATATCTACAAAAATGATAAAAACACTCAACTAAGGATAACTCTTGAAAGAGGTGGAATCCGGAAACGAAGTCCTAGAAGAAGAGAGAACTCACCTATCCAATTCCAACGCAACCAACAGAGTTCGATTCGAAGAACGGATGCTTGATCAGGGGCTTAGTGAAGATCTACACCATATGGACACTCTCAGATGAAGAAGGAAAAGAAGAAGAGATTTCTTCCAATTATATGTGACCCCGGTCTATTTAATAAAATAAAAAGAAAGTACACTGCGTGTAATTTATAAGTACATAGCGTGTACTTTCCATTACTGGCCCCCGCATTAGGCAGTCTCCAAGTCAACAAACACGGCTAGGTACTCGTCCATTACACGTCCAGGACATGGCTACGTGCAGAAAAAGAGTACACGGCATGTACATATAAGTATGTGGCGTGTAATTCAAAAATTTCCAAGAACTTCACTTTTTCTAAAAAACACCGGAAAATAGAAAAAAATACCTGAAAAGAGGATCTAGGTTTTTACAAACTTCCCCCCTTAAAGAAATTTTTCCCCAAATTTACCTAGCAAGGCAGCATAGAAGAAGAATCCTCAAAAATCTCCATCCACTATGATCGTACATCGGCCTCCCTCTCCCAAGTCTCATCCTGTACTTGCCCCTACTACCATAGAACTCATACTAGAGGAACAAACCTGCCACGGAGAACTTTTGTACTTCGATCAAAAATCCAAATAGGACGCTCCTAGAAAGATGAGTCCAACTTGAGCTCAACCTCCTTAGGTTGAAAGTTATGAGATTGGTCTGAGAAGTAACGTCAAAGCTGAGAAATGTAGAAGACATCGTGCATAGCCCGGTACCTCTGAGGTAACTCTAACCAATAGAAAACCAGCTCAATTCTCTCCAAAACCTCAAACGGCGCAACGTAGCTCGGAGAAAACTTACCCTATCTTCTAATACTTCTATGTCCCAACCTTGGTGTGGCATGCAGGAACACCTGATCTCTGACCTCAAACTCTAGAGGTCGTCTCTGTTGATCAGCATAAGAATTTTGTCGTGATTATGCAGTATCCATCATCTTCTGAATCAACTCGATCTTCTCTGTGGTCTCCTAGACAAGATGAGGTACCAACATAGATACCTCTCCTACCTCCATCTAGCATAAGGGTGATCAGAATGGCCTACCATTTAAATCCTTGCAAGGTTCCCATCTTAATAGTTTCTTGAAAACTATTATTGTAGGGAAACTCCACAAGAAGAATGTGTTTCTCCCAAGAACCTCTAAAATCCAAGATGCATTCTTGAAGCATGTCCTCAAGAACCTGAATCGTATGCTCAGACTAGCCATCAGTCTAGGGATGGTAAGATGTACTCAAAAGTACCTATGTACCCAAATCCCTTTGAATTCCCTGCTAGACCCAATAAGTAAAATGGGTGTCCCTGTCTGAAACAATAGAGTGCGGAACTCCATGTAAATGCACAATCTCTTGGATGTATAACATTCCCAACTCATCAACACTAAAGGTCTCCTTGATTGGTAAGAAGTGAGAAAAATTAGTGAGTCTTTCAAAGACAACCCATAATGCATCATTCCCTTGAGGCAACCTCAGCAAACCTGTCATGAAATCCATCGTGACATCATTCCACTTCCACTCGGGAATGGGTAACTGCTGCAAAAGCCCTGCTGGTCGCTGATGCTCTGCCTTCACTAGCTAACAGGTGGAATACCTCATGATGAAACCAAAAACATATCCCTTAATACCTAGCCACCAATACGGATGGTGTATATCATGATACATCTTGGTGACACCAGGATGAACTATATAAACTAAGAAATGAAAGTCCTGAATCAGCTCCTCGTATATGTCTGCGGACACCCATACGCGCCCATAGAAATGCAAGATCTCATCCTTGCCTATGGTCCATCCGGGAAGAGGGTCATCTCCTGAAATGATTTTCCATAGGACTAAGCCTTCTGAATATGATAGCTACCTCATATTCCCTCGATCAAGAAGAGTAGAGGTAACAGCTACAGAAGAAAGGAATGTTTTCCCTTGTCTGTCATACACCTCTAAATGCATCTCAGAGAACAGAGCCATAACCTTCCACTCACTACTGGCCTCTTGAACTGCATGCATATGAGTCCTCCTGTTTGGTGCATCAACCACTCTATTTCCCTTCCCAGTTGTGTAGGCAAGCTCAATGTCAAAAGACTGAATGTACTCATCCCTCCTTCGCTGTCTCAAATTCAGATCGCACTCAGTGAAGATGTACTTGAGTCTTTTGTGGTCTATGAAAAAAACAAAATTCTCTCTAAGAAGATAATGTCTCCAACAGTATAAATCATGGACAACATCATCCAACTTGAGATTGTGGGTTGGTTAATTCCTCTCATTTGACCTCAACTACCGAGACTCGTATGCAACCACTCCTTCCCCCGGCATAAGCACAGCTCCCAAACTGATACCTGAAGCATCATAGTAACACTATAGCTCTTGTCTGGCTCTGGAAACACTAGTATTGGTGCTGAATTAAACCTTCCTTTCAGCTCCTAAAAGGCTGACTCGCATGAATCTGACCATAATCACTTCGCACCCTTCTTATTCAAGCCAGTCATTGGTACTCCATAGCGTGAAAAGTCATGTATAAAACGTCTGTAGTATCCAGATATCCCTAGAAATATTTGTACCTCAAAGATGTTCTTCAGCTTCTCCCAGGATACTGCTGCTCTCACTTTCTCTGGGTATACTGATACTCCTATCTCTGAGATAACATGGCCCAAGAAATGAATCTGATCCATCCAAAAGTGTCATTTTGAGATCTTAGCATATAACTGATGCTCTCTCAGTGTAATCAAAATAATATCAAGATTTGTGGCATGGTTGTGTTGAGTGTGAGAGTACAGAAAGATATCAACCATGAAGACTGCTAAGAAAGAATACAAGTATGGATGGAACACTTAGTTTATCAGTGCCATGAAAACTGCAAGTGCGTTTGTGAGACCGAACGGCATAACCACATAATTTTATAGACCATACCTGCTCATAAAGGTTGTAAGGGGTATATCATATGGTCTAACATGAAATTAATGGTAACCGGATCTCAAGTCAATCTTCGAGAACACTCGGGCTCCTTGGAGATGGTCAAAGACATCATCAATCCTCGGAAAGGGATATCGGTTCTTGACCGTCAACTGGTTCAACTTCTGATAATCCACATAAAGTCTGAGGATACCATCTACCTTTTTCGCAAACTGGACCGGAAATTCCCAAGGAGAAGTATTGGGTCATATGAAACCCTTTTTCTACAACTCCTCCAAATACTTCTTGAGATCCTGCAACTCTAATGTATCCATCCTATAAGTAGGAATGTACAGTGGTGCTGCTCCTAGCACAAGAACAATATAAATTTCCACCTCTTGCTCCAAAATCAAACCTAAAAATTCCTCTAGAAAGATTTACCTAAAACGATCCACCACTGGAGGAAAGTCCATCTATGAAGTCCCATGGTCATCCCGATATAGACTAGAAATCTGGGATGTAATCCACCCAACCCCTGATGCTCGGGTCCCGCTCTTCTTGCCTGGACAACCCATTCGCCCTTATAAAGAAACAATATACCCTCGGGTGATATGAAACTCACCCTACAATGATATAAATCGACAATAGCCCAGAAGGGAACTAACCAATCCATTCCGAGAATGATGGCATAGTCTGTCATCTCCATGACATAGAGGTCCCATGAGAAGTGACACCCACTAACCTCTAGAGGGCACTCCTTTCACTAACATACTCTAGCCATTCTAGTCCTCAACAGAGTTTCTAGCATCAAGATATCAGTATAAGATAACATATAGAGCCCAAGGCTCTCCACAAAAAAAAGATATAAAGCTATGGGAATCCTCTGTATCAAAAAGAGCAGAAGCTAAAACAGAGGCAACTAGAACTGTACCTTGACTGTAGAGGGTTCAGGATCCTGCTACTTCTGGGTCTTCTCCACTGTAAAAGTCTGGCTTGTGTCGTGGCCCTATGACCCTACCTAGCTACTTTGAGCTGATCCACCTTGTTGTCGATGTAAGCCTGGAGACTGGCTACCACGACCACAACCTGTACCTCAGCCTAAATGGCCAGAAGTACTCCAGTTCCCTGACTGAGGAGTAACTGGTGGTGCTGCCCCTGAATGTGGATTCATAGAAGAACCCCTGACACCAAATGCTGGTGAGAAGATCTAATAGAAGTGTCGAAGATGACCCATCTTGCCACACGATCGTCACTCCACCAGGTCCCTCGGGCAATGTGGCCTTGTATGCCTAACCTTTCCACACTAGTATAATACCACCTGGATACCTGAAGGTGCCTCCCGCCTATTCAAATCTCCACGTGTAGTGTCCCTATGGTGATTCCTTCTATCTAACAAAGAAGCACTAACTCTTGGTGTAGAACTTCCCTATCTCACAACTCCAAAATCCCTCAAGTTATGTTCTGTGATCAGTGCCTGGTTGACTATAGAAGTGATGGAAGTCAACTTGAAGATGTTCACCTGAGCCTGAATCTCCTCCCTGAGACCATACTCAAACTTCTTCACTAGGAACAAATTATCTCCCCTAGAAGGGGTGTAAAGTGTTGTAGCTCTGTGAAGCGAGAAGAATACTCAATGACTGAAAGAGTGCCCTACTCCAGACTCATAAACTCTCAGGCTCAATTGGCCATCAAGGTCTCTGGGTATAAGTAGTCATAGAAGGTGTGTTGAAACTCCTCCCAAGACATATTTTTCTGGTGTCCCACCTGTGCGATCATATCCCACCATATCTTAGAGGAATCCCAAAACATATATATATCAATCTTGACCCTCCTCTCTGGGGGAGTCTCTAGATGATCTAAGATCGTCACCATGAATTCTAGCCATGACTCTGTAGCCTGGGGTCCTTCATATCCTGAGAAGGTGGGAGGATGTTGCTGCTGAAAGACCCACATCAATTCTGTCATCTATGGGGTAGGAGATGGTGCACCCTTGAAGGTTTGGATCATCTTCATAAAGCCCTGTCAGAATTGTGCATCAGCACCTGTGTCTGGAATGACGGCTGGTTCCAAGACTAGCACAACTGGAGGATCTGCAGGTAGCCCTTAATCATCAATGTCCAGTGTCTGATCACTGCCCTGTAACTGACGAAAAACTGGAGGACATATCGGTTGCATGACTCTGCAAGTTCAAGCGTACACCTCAGATCATGATTAGCAGGGACTAAAACATAGAAGTGTAGAAGGGAACAAGATAAAGGAAGCATTCATGTTTTTTCAAACATGGATACACAACATGTATAATGCCTACATGGCGTGTCCCCTTAATCCTTCACATGGGCGTGTACTTCTTCCAAAACTGGTTGTGTAACACCCCATACACACAACGTGTTGTCCTCACACACGGTGTGTACTTGAATCCTCTTTCCCTTCTTGAGTTCTCTTACGCGGCTATGCCACACGATTCTCATAGAACAAGACTACACGGCATGTTAAATTTAGACATGACATGTACTAGATGAACTTCACCAGCCCATGTTTTTAGTCACACATCCTGTTACACGGCTCACTCTACAAGGCGTGTTCCAGATGGACACGGCGTGTACTTGAAGGATTTCACCGACCCTTGTTGTTCGATACATGACCGGATACTCGAGTTACACTACAAGATGTGTTCAAACATGACATGGCATGTATAGCTAATATTTATCCATCCGGGCCGTTAGTCACACAGGAGGACACATGGTCTACACCATGCGGCGTGTACATCCGGTACACGGTGTGTCCCTCCAATATTTCCCAACCCTGTGTTTCTTCTCACATAGTTAGTAACACGGTTAGAGACTACACGACGTGTACTTAAGAAAAACAATTCCTTCCCAAACAGAAGGACACATGGTGTGTATTCATCATTACACGCCATGTATTCTGGGTTTTTCCGAATAGTAATCCTCAGAAAGTACTCTGAAACCTAGGAAACTCTGAAAAAAACATTAAAGTGCCAAATTCTAATTGGTGAGGGCCCATTCTCTTCGCGAATCGAAGCTTGGAATCTTATACATGTATTATACAAGGAAAACAAGGTAATTATCCACCAAATTCCGATCTGTGAGGGCCCATAACACCTCAAGAACTGAAGTTTGGCATTCATTCAAACCAAACCTTTCATAATTTAATAACCTATCAAACAACTAGTATTCTTATCAAGGAATCTATCACAACATCATGCATATCTAGCACAACACCTATAAAAACACCATGTAATCACAAATACACCCTAAATGGCATTGTAATAATACATGACATGTGATATCCAAAAAGTTCCTATATGATTCATGTGATGGAATACCTTCATTTCATTGCGTTTCAACAGAAATATAACCTCAATAACATCAACAATAACAGCAAAAAACATGTGAATCACCCAATGGTGAAATCAAATCAACTGTATAATTGAAAAACCAGAAAAAAAAAATTTCAATAAACGAGGTAGATTGGATTTTCCCTGTACACTGGTTAGCTACTCCCGAGCATAACTTATTAATAAGTACATATTCATTCATATCCCCGGATATAGGCTCTAAACAGTAAGTCAAGAATAAATAATTCCTATGATACCGCTTTGTAATGTCCCGGTTCAAGAAGCCACCTAGAGGCACCCATGACTCAGTTGGTCACGTGGCCTCAAGTGCATTTCCCCAAATGCCAGAGGCTGTCGACTAGCAGCGAGGGCCATGGGTGTGATAGTGGGGAAACTATGCCCTCATTGGCAGACTAACACAACTGATGTTAACATATAATAATAGAGGAAGAAGTAAAACATGAAATAAGTGAACAACAGAAGTAATAAACAACTGAAGCCCATGTATAAATGATGCATGATACATATGTCTAGAAAAGCATCCAAACAAGTCACAATGCTAGAAAGGAATAATAAAAAAAGTACAATAGAAAACAGAAAATCTATACTAGCATTGAAAGCCTCAGCTTGGTCTCATGCTCTCCAGCTCCTCAGTAATCAATTACATGAAGTAGAAGGGAACTTTCCCTTATCTATACCTGCAGCAATATAATCTATTTGGGCCCTAAAGCATGACCCAAATAGGTTGTGGGACTAATCCTAGTAGGAAACCACCCAAAGATCAGTGCCTAATAGTTAGTGAATATATATGGAAGGTAATATGAAAAAGGAAGCAGTGAACAAGGAATTACTCAAAAGTAAACAGTCCTATAGTTCCATTTACAGACATTGATTTTAACCATTTAATCAACCAAAAAAAATCCAAGTAACCCTCTGGGTAGTTCTCACAGCCTAACCCCTCCAGTTTACAATGCAAGGAAAGGTATACAAAACACTCTCTTAGAAGCACTCAATGTAAATTCCTCCTATATTAAAGTGTGATTAAAGACGCTCTAAGGAATCACTCACCATATATTCTCCCTATAGTCTTCTAACAGTAACTGCGAACACTCTGAGGAAGCACTAAAAGTCAATTCCTCCTATGGTCTCGTAACATAACTATCGACACTCTGAGGGAGCACTCAATGTCAATCCTGTAACACCCCTAGATTTTTTGAGAAATATTATTTTTAATTACTTTTATGTCTTGTGTTGTATGCTACACCAAGATTAGCTTGCACTATAAGCAACACCGCATTAGCTTGTAGTATACGCAACACTATTCTTGGCTCGTGTTACACACAATTTCAAGTTCATTTTTTAGAAATTATTCTATGAAACATTAAGTATAGATTTTTTTCAATGTATAAATGAAATAAGTTTTGATTTTTTTATAAGAAACACCAAAGGAATCATTCACTACATGAAACAATGACTTGGCTTGCGTTGCACACAAGAGTGACCTTCCTCGATAGTTTGTGTTGTACACAATACCGAGTTTCACTAAACAAAAATTTATTGTTATAATATTATTATGAACTAGCCATTATGAATAGTATTAAATGCATTTTTAATTTTATAAAATTATCATTCATCTCACACATATTCTAGAACATGGTATGGGAACAAAATAATTTTTCGGGTAAATTAAGTATTTTTAAAAAAATGCAGTTTTGCCGCCTTTTGATGGTGCGCCCACTTTAAGTCTAGTTTTTGATACAGTTATAAGTTTAATTTTACAAAATTAACATATTCATTGCAATAATGATATAAAAATTTAATTTGGATAAATTTTTAATATTTTTCTGAAAACTTTTATATTTTGATGAATATTAAAAATATGCTAAATTTTAATTAAAAACAACTTTTTTCATCAAGATAATTTATATGGTTAAATTATAATATTGAATGGTTTTAAAGTATAAATATAATATATTTTTACCATTTAATATAATTTATGCCATTATCATTAATTTTAAACTGAATTTATAGGTAAAATCATTTCAATCATTTGCAATGTTTTAACTTTTAAAACCCATTTTCTCAACAGCGGGATTAATTTTAAATTAAATACTGCAACTTATGTGTTTTGAATTTGGAAAAATTGATTCCATATTTAGAATCAATAGGTCCAAATTATGTTAATAGGCTAATTTTTATTTTTATACATTATTAATAGTAACTAGGGTAATTTTTATTTACTACCGTTATAGGTAAATCGGGTATTTAAGTGTAAAAAAGGATTATGAAATTACCCTAACACCTGCCAAATTTGTATTTGAGAAATAAAAGTCGAACCATATCACCTAAGGGTCAGAATAGATTCATTTAATGTACTTTATACCATGAAAATGATGTAATTATTATCAAAAGCAATGAAAGTGACAACATGTCACTCTCTTATATCTTATAAGTGTAATAATTTTAATTTTGTGATAAACCTCATAAAACTTAGAACATAAAGAGTCACCAAAAATATAATAAAATTATCTATATCATGTAAACTTATTTATAATTTTTTAGGATTAAATAATAATCATTAATGGTGACACAGTAGTGATGCAGAAATTGTTTATTTAGTGAAAAATCAATAATGCCGTTATTATTAAACTAATAGTGACCATAAAAGGCACAAAAACCTAAACAAAACTTATTTTTCGTGTACATATAAACCATAATCATCCGATGGTTGAATATTTGACCGTATTGATCCTTATAACATCGATTATGACACTTATATTATTTTATTTTATATGATGTCAAAGTTGTCACCTTCATAATTTAATAAATATAACAATTTAAATGTAGTTATTTTAAGATGATAAATTCAAGCAAAATTATTATTATGGAAGATATTAGACTTATCTGCATCATATTATTTTATTTACAATTTTTATCCAAAAAATAAGTACTTTAAATAATTATACAAAAATGTTATATTAATTATTTTATTAAGGGAAATATCAAATAATGGTTTTAAAAATATTAAAATAAATGTATATGAACAAATTAATGTGCTCCATCAATTTCTTATATGAATATGAAAATTTAGGAATCTATTAAATATTTTGGTTTGAATATATCTTCTGTTTGGATTTAATTTAAATTCAAATAATTGAATAGTGTCAAAATTGACACTATTGATATTTTATAAGAATAAAATATTATTATATTCTTTAAAAATAATCAAAAATATTTAAAAATTACAAATTGAAAATTATATGGTCTAAAATGTAATAATGTAAATAATTATGGAAAATTCACATAACATAAGTAAGTATTTATAACAATTTAAAAATTAGAATATTATTATCGCAAATAATATTAAATAGATTAAATAAGGATAAATAAAAAATGATAAGGTTTAAAATAAACTTAAAACATGTCTAAATTTTATTGGATGATGAGATTACAACTCTATATCATCTCATCTTATAATTTAGTTATTTTTGGAGGTTTTTAAGTGGGTTTTGATTTTTTTTTGTTAATTAATATTTTTGAGGTTTCCGAAAGTGCCCCTCTCTTCTCTTATAAAAGGGAACCTCATCCCTCTCCTCCTCACACCATTTTTAGATTTCAATCTCGGCCAACCCCTTTCTATTACTCTTCTAAACTTCCCTAGTTAAATTTTGGAGATTCTAGTCTTCTCAAAAGACCAACTCTAGTCCCTTAAGAGGAAGTTCAAAGGAGGTGCGTCGAAGAAGAGGTAATCTCTTCTACTGATTCTTTCAAGTTTATTTATTCTTCTAATTTTCCAATATGATTTTTTTAATTATAAAGTAATAACATCAGAATCACTAATATACTGATATGTTATTATAAATATGAAACAACCCTATTTCACCTTCTATCCATCCTACAGAAAATGAAATCACCGCGCGTGCGTACGTACGACTTACCATCTCCACACCGTGGTGTAATCTGTTTTTCCACCACCACCATACTTGGATGGGTATAATGGTGTAAATAATAACTATATATGATTATTATAACATCATACTGATTATGAGATATTATACACTACAATTCCATTCAATAATTATGGGAACGATATCATCGTTCGTGCATACGTACGGATTTCCGTCTCCACGACGTGATGAGATTCATTCTCAATATTAACCATTCCAGAATGATTATAAAGTATATATAATAAATAATCATGAAATATAAGACATAATAATGATATTGGATTTATTTATATGTTATTTACTTACTTCCATTCAATTTAATAAGGAAACTAAAACATTGGTCATGCGTACGTACGACCTACCGTCTCCATGAACGGTGTATTTCATTCCATTTATCAATCTATTATATATATATATTATATTATGAATATATATTATATATAAATCATTTTTACATTCTGGAAGTAAGTAAACCATGATATAATTAATGATATCAAGAACGAAAATTCCAAACACGTATGATAAATGAAACAATTTTACCCAAAACACTGCTTTATCATGGAATTGACAAATGAACGGGAAATATAAAGTCTTAAGTGAATCATATATGATATCATAAATATTACTATGGTTATGTTACAAGTTAATAATATGTTAAAACCCACTACAATTCTATTCAATAATTATGGGAACTATATCATCGCTCGTGCGTACGTACGGATTATCGTCTCCACGATGCGATAAGATTCATTCTCCATGTTAACCATTCCAGAATGATTATAAAGTATATATAATAAATAATCATTAAATATATTACATAATTATGATATTGGATATATTTATATGTTATTTACTTAATTCCATTAATTTTAATAAGGAAACGAAAACAGTGTTCATACGTACGTACGACCTACCTTCTCCATGAATGGTGTATTTCATTCCATTTATCAATCTGTTATATATATTATATTCTGAATATATATTATATGTAAATCATGTTTTACATTATGGAAGTAAGTAAATAATTATGTAATTAATTATATCAAGAACAAAAAGTCCAAACACAAACGATAAATGAAATGATTTTACCCAAAACACTGCTTTGACATGGAATTGACAAATGAACGGGTAATATAAAGTCGTAAGTGAATCATATATGATATCATAAATATTATTATGGTTCTGTTAAAAGTTAATAATATGTTTAAACCCACTATACAGGAGTCTCAGAGACGTATGGAAGAAATTGTACATAAGTTAAGGAAAATTATTCCAATCTCGTTCTTATCCAAGATTGTTTATTCGTAAGTATTTAATGGGGTTATATTTATCATCCATTTCCATGTTTTCTCAAAATGTTTTCATAAAATGTTTCCTATTATTCCATGTATGATTAAATTAATTTTTACCCTTTTTTAATTTTACCACAATATATGGAAGGAATCTTTCTTTTGTTTACCATACGAGGTACTTTTTGACTTTTCCGGTAAAAGTATGAGAACAATGTTTTTTTAACTTACACTGCATGAAAGAATTTTTACAGTTTCATAATGCCTTATTTTCATGAAGCTTCCTCTATAAAATTTCATGATTATTTTCAATAGAAATAATTTTACTTTAAAATATCATGGCATTTTGTGAAAATAAAATTAATTCGAAGAAGAAAGGATATTTTCCTCAACAATTCATTTCAAGTGTTTTATCAAAAATATTTTCCATCTAAGATGACATTATTTAGTATGTTTAGGTTTCAATTTTAGTGTCTCTATTATTTACATGGTTTTATTTTTTCTTATGATGAAATTATATCCATTTGTTTTATATGGATTATGTTATGATGGGATGATGTTTATGAAACCCATATTATTCTTTTGGTTATGATGAATGATTTATGTTTATTTTGTGGAACACGAAAGAATGATTTCATTATGAGATGGGTGGGACCTATATCTCCCTCCAATGCATTGGGTAAAGATATATATCTCATGAGATAGACATGGCTGGAACAGAAAGTGAATCTAGTTTAGTAATACATGGCTGGAATGGAAAGTAAACTCGGTTCAATAATGTACAGTGTCCACTATAATGGTATTGGCAGAAATTCCTTGGCTACTATGGAAATCATATCATGTGCTTAATAGTTTTCCAAAATTACATGTTTTATTCCCGTGCTATTTTATCATGGTTAATGTTACTTTATGATCTATGCCTTATTCAATTCCATGATTTATGTCATTACTCATGATCTTAATGTTTTATGTTCATGTTTTTATGATCAATTGTTTATGGATTGTTGTATGCTCTCCATGTTTACCCTTACTAATCATTTGATCTCACCCTTTTTATGTTTTCTTTTCCCCAGGATATAAAGAAAGGTTTTAGGTAATAAAAAAAGGGTAATATCTTTATGGGAGATGTTGAAGATCTTTCACCATGATTAAAAGATTATGTTTCAACTTTCTAAAGACACTAAACTAATATGGTCTTTGGGTGTCTGTTTTTGTCATGTATTAAGTATTCCAAAAAAGTAATGTAATGGATATGTATGTCAATCATGGGTCTCTACAAATCCCCCCAATGGTCTCATAGTGAGATAATTATAAATGACACTCTGGGAAATCCCTCACCGTCAATTTCCCCTATGGTCTCACTACACTAGGTTCTCGTAGCCTCGTGTAAAGAAATCGTACACAAACAATAATCTACAGCCAAATTAAACTTCAAGCACTACTTTTCTAAACAATATATAGCACATCATAGCATGTCAGATATAAATAAACACTCCATTCTACAATACTTATCATGAGAAAGGAACAAAGCAGTCTGACAGGAAAAGCTAGACCCAAACGGTCAAAACAACCAAACTTGGGAAAAACATCCACAACTTAGCAAAGATAACCCTAATCTCAACAATTAACCTCTATCCAATAAAACTGGGCATGGAAGGCAACAAAATGGTTAACACCATAAACGCGCAATACCACGTTCAAGGGTATTGGTCATGTTTGCACATATATCTCAAGGACTATCTATTAAAAGGCCCAAACCACCTACCTCGGTGTTGTAGGATTGTTATATGTGAACCTCAAGCCTTGAATCCCCCAGGAACACTGTAGATCTACAAAAACTCTTAAAATTCTCAACTAAAGATAACTCTTAAACGATGAGGAATCAGGAAACGAAGTCCTAGAAGAAGTGAGAACTCACTGATGTGATTCTAACGCAATCGACAGAGTTCAATTCGGAGAATAGAGGCTTGATCAGGGGCTTGGTGAAGATCCATGCCATACAAATTCTCTCAGACGAATAAGGAGAAGAAGAAGAGATTTCTTCCAATTAGAGGTGACCCTAGTCCGTTTAATGAAATAAAAATAAATTACACTGCATGTACTTTAGAATTACAAGGCATGTACTTGACCTTACCGTCCCATGAATTAGGCGGTCTCCAGGTCACCACACACGACTGTGTGCTCGGCTATTACATGGCTAGCACACGGCTACATGCTGCGAAAGAGTACATGGCGTGTACATATAAGTACGCAGTGTATACTTAAAAAATTTCTTGAAACTCTTCTTTTTCTAAAAAACACCAGGAAAGAGAATAACATACCTGAAAAGGGGATTTGGTTTCTTACACAAAAAATATATCTTTTTTACAAAATCCCATTTTCACACCATAATGGAATAAAAAAGGAGGCACACCACAAAAATATCAAAACCAAATTGACAACATTAACATAACATAAGAACCACATTGATGTATCCTTCACCACTAGGTGTCTCTTAAGAGTTGTTTAAAAACCCAATAGGATGTGTAACTATGCCTGACTGGACCATGTGTCCCAATAAACCATTGGATATCTATGAAACAATTACAAAGATGTTTTATCATCGAGTGTTTATCCATTTTCCAGTTGATCAAGCTATAAAAAATAGCCTCGCGCCACTAACCCATTCTCTATTTCCATACCAGAATCCAATATGACCCCCAAGGAAACTCAACTATACTAATAAGGATCAACACATGATCAATAATAAATCCAATGAAATTACAAACACAAAATTCAAACCCACATCCCTTGGAAACTCTAGGCTCGGGGAAATAAGAGCTAGCTGTAGTCCCCCCACACCTACCTCCCGGTTCCAAGGACCAATTATAACTCAATAATACCATGATACACCAAATTAAAATATGGATAATAGAAAAGGATTTGAGGTAAAAATTGAAAAAGGAACATATATCTGATTTCATTTTGTAACAAACTAGACCTGAATGTCATCTGAATCATCCTGCTACAAGGCCCGAAGAGCATTCACGATCCCATGGGGTTAGAAAATAGTGCCTAGTAATCATAAGAAAATAATTAGGAATGATTTATCACAATAATAAGATCTAGTGAATTTGAATAAAATTAATGAAAAATCAGCATTACCCATCTATATATCAGACATTGATGCCAAAACAAGTATGCTAAAAATGGTAAATAAAAATAATAAAAAATAAATAAATCCCTCTTATTACCCTAACTCCATACCCTAAAAATAAAATAGAAATATTCCTATTGTTCCCTCTTAGCCTCCCACATATATCACTACCCTCGATTTTGAAAATATCATTAAAATCCTAATTTGACAAGTGAAAAATGAAACCAAAAAAAGAAGAAGACATGCCTTAATCAATTGATGCCCTCAAAAGAATACATAAACTAAACTAGGAACCTATAGCATAGATAAACTAAGTGTAAGTATAAAAGCACCCAGTAGGTCACTAAAACCAACTTAATCTATGTAAATCCCTTAGTAAAATAGTTTATAAAATTCTATTTTGAAATATAAAATACAAATTATATTTTCACATGCTTTATAAAAAAAGGATTAATAATCATGACACATTGAAATTTTGAAACAACATTAACATTTTAAATAAAATGGTTTTGTAAAAATTTTACATTAATTTTTTTAAACCAAGTAAATATGGACTTTACACCAATGAAATATAATCCAAAACACCCTTACCACTTTTTGGATATCTCATGAAAATACCATATTCATAAACAATTTCACAGAAAACCCATTTATTTAAAACTCTTAAATAAATATCCAAAAAAATCCTTTTAAACTCACACTTTCAAACCATATAAAATAACCCATTTAAAATAAAACCATCACATATATAAGGTGATAAATAAATCACAGATAGGTGATAAGATATTATTGGAAAAAAATCCAATGTATATAATCAAATAGTGGTGCCAATGGTCAAAAAAACTAGTGGAAGTACAATGGTATTATAAATAAAATACCTTGAAGTGTATAAAAGGAAATATAATCATTGAAATTTTCCCTATGATCTAGTAATATAATACCTTACCTGGTGTCAAGGAACCTAGGCTGACTCTACTTAACCTATATCATCCCCATCAACCCCATTGAACTATCCAGAAAGTAAACATACCAAGAACACCTTCATCCATGTGAATCAAAATATATATTTTATAAATTCATACTAATACTTTCAAAAAAATCCAAATCTGAGTAGCTAGAAAACACACCCTAGTCGACCTATTGTCTCCACTAGGATTTTCCCTCACACAGATCACCTACTATACCCCTAAGACTATCATGACCAGTCGATATATGAGGTGAGAAATCAAATGATCATATGAAATAAGAATAAATAATTTAAAAATAACACATTTCTTAATTACCACATTGTAACACCTATAGATTTTAAAAGAATAACATAATGTTCAATAGCATATATGACAAACAATACCAAGCATAAACAAACCACAAAATATACTGCCATTATATACTATAAATTAAATTAGTATGTATGAATAGTATTAAATAGTTTATGAAATATATATAAAGGTCATACTAAGTACAAATTTGTTGACAAATTCTTAAAAAATAAGCACTTAACTTTTAGTAAATTCTTTTTTAAAATGTTGGTGCTGAATCCTCATTTTTATTATTAAAGCAAAGAAAAGACCTCTTTAACTGGGTAGAGGGAGACCCATTACATAGTCTGAAGGCCCAATGAAACTTTAGCCCATTACGTATCCCATAGGACCAAATTTTAGGCCCAAGACCCATTCTGTGAATAGTACTACTACAGTACACGCACTGCTACAGTACCACATAGTACCCGCCACCACTACAGTGCCCCTGTCGTCGCTACAGTGCCTCCATTGCTACAGTATCTTGGCTGTTACAGTAGCTCTACAGTGCTGCTACAATACACACACGCCCAATGGGTTTTGAACCCCCATTTTTCATGTAAAATTATGTGGTGCTTACCACTAAGAGAAACCCCAACTAAATTAATAAATATATTTTATTCTACAAAAAAATTGTTTCCTTCAAAAATGATTATTAAATATTTTTACGAGAAAATATTATAATGAATTTATGGAATTTATAAAAATTTTATTTTCTAAAATGACCAAAATTATTGAAATAATAATACCAAAATTAACTTCGGGTGAAATTTTGGTATTTTTCTAAAATGTTATATTTTTCAGTGAATATAAAAAATTACCATCTTTTTAAACACTAACATTTATTTTCATTAAATCAAGTAATTTGAAAGTTACATTATATTTTTGATTTTATATGAAAGTTATATATTAACTATTTTATTCATAATAGATTAATTAATTTCATTTGAATCATCAGTTTTTCAAGATTTTGGAATAAGTTTATTTTTATGCTTAACAACGCGGTTTTCTACAACTATTTTTAAATGATATGTTTTATCAGTTTAAATTAATAAAAATAACCCCTACTAAGGGAATAGTTAAATTCAATTAACACATAAAAATATTCATATATTAATTATTTCTAATCATAGAGTTGATATAATATCTTAAATTTATTCAAAAATACAGTTCTTGAAAAAAAAAATTCGACACGTTTTATGGGTTTAATTTTAAATTAAAATTTGAAATTTATATGAATTGATTTTATAAAAAATATCCCATATTTTTAATTATAATAATAATTTTATATAATAATGTAAAATTAATTTTTTATCATAATGAATATTAAAAACAGTAAAAATAATTCCCACAGTTAATGTTAAAACCAATTTATCGGGAGGTTAAACTAAAGAGGTAAAGGGAATAAAATGTTTAAAAATGTTTATTATTGAATGTTTGAGATTTTAATTGAAAATATTATCCCTCCAATATATTATTTTTCAATTTTTTAGGATCTTTTATTGAGATTAACTTCCCAATATTGTATAGTTTTGCATATTTACAAAAATCAACTCCTCAATTATAGAAGAGAACCCCCTCCCCTAACCTATTAACACCTATAGGGACATTTATATCAACCAAACACTTAAAAATATATCCCCATAATCCTTATGATATACTATTCCTTCAAAAATACTAACCTTAGTGTTTTTAATAAGTTATCTAAAGGATGTTCTTTTAAGAAAAAGTAAGCATCTTTATCAAGTTCCTTCTTTTTTACATCTTATTTTTAAACCTTAAATTATGTATTAAGAATTACAATATAATAATAAAAATATCTCATTAATACTTATATTTTATTATGTTCATGGAATAATATTTATCCATATACTTTTTTATCAAATGGGAAATGAAACCATCATTCATGTGTATGGAAAACTATCACCTTGAGAATGGATGTAATTTGTTTTCCATCATTACATATCTTGGATGCTCATGATGATGGATTTAATGTTTATATACTATATTCATAAAATATTAATAATTATATAAAATTAATATATCATATACCTTCTTATCTTACCATCCATTGAAAAAAAAGATAACACCATTCGTGTGTACGACAGATTACCGCCTCGCAATGTGATGTGATCCATTTTTTATTATCGAACCACATAGATGGAATATGTAAGTGAATTTATAGAAATAATATAATACTTATCATATAACTAAAATAATGTAAAGATAAAATAACACTTACCTTCTTTCTATTATGATCATCGAAAAATGGAAACGTTACACAAGCATACGTACGACCTACCATCTCTAGGATTGTAACATAGTTAGTTTTTTATAAATATATTTCAGGGTAGATTTAAAAAATATAATTTATGTATAAAAATTATAATTATTTCTTGATTACTATTCTGGATATCATGTAATAATTACCCCTTTGACCATAGTCAGCACACTGATGTCATTTTGAAATTTTGAATTGAGCGTCTCCAAAACACCTGACATGCACATAAATGAGTAAGTAATTACATATTTTACTAAAATAAGTGAATTAAATGGTTTAATTATAATTAATTAAACCTATAAAAGTTTTTTAATAACAACTAATTGATATAATATTATTATACAAGGTATAAAATACAAACACGACATGTCTGGACTTGAGGTAAGGGATTTCTCATCTCACATTTTCTTATGTGAGACATATTTCATATTCACCACTTATTTATTTTGTGTAGTGTATATACTACCCTATTGAATGTTATATCATGAATATATCTGTCATAATTGTATTTAATATTTTATTATAATTTACTTATTCCATGGGGTTAAGATTTAAAATTTTCTAAAGTAGTAAGGGTTTATCATTTTTTGGGATTGACTATGTTTAAGTATCCCTTAGAGGTATTGTTTAATATTTATATTATAAACCCAATCCATTTTATTATACTATGGTTATACATAAAATTTTAAAGTAATATTTCCATTTTCCTCTCTTTAGTACTTAAAATTATTGAGAAAATATTTTTAGGAAAACTAACTTTATTTCTCTCTTTGGTGGAAAATGATTTTTTATTATATATTCATGTTTTCTAAAAATATTTTCAAGAAATTGTTTAACAATATAAAAAATATTTATTAAATAAATATTTACCCATTTTTAACTTTTTACAAAAAAATCCAAAATGAATCTTCTTTTTTTCCAAATGAGGTACTTTTTTAACCTAGTTACAACATTGTGAAAGGAATTTTTTTAATACAACATGTATAGATTTACCCACCATCATGACCACTCAATTATTTGAATCTTAATTTAAAATTTTCCATGGTTCTTTTTAAATAATTTTTTCTCAATAATATTTTATAAAATTTTATATTTTTAATAAGTGATTTCAAATTGAATAGGGTTTTCCCTTTAGAAATATTCCAGGTAATATTTTAATGAAATTTTCTTTGACAACAATAAGCTTTGATGTCCTAGAATGCTTCTAAATTATGTATATATTTCCCTCGCATATATATCTAGAATATTATCCATTACTTTTATGGGGTAATATATACCTTATTTTCTTCTCTTAAATTCTTTCAATATGAAATTTCCTTTGGTGATGATATGATACAAAATTATGCAACCCATTTTCTTTTAATGGGTAATTATTATATTTATACCTTATAATTGAATATATTTTCTAAAACGCATAACCATGAAAAAATTATGATGGGTGCACTCATAAATATCTCTAATTTATTGGGTAAATATTTATTCTCATGTGCAACCATGTATGTTATTAGGTATTAAACGTAACCCATTATTAGATGTTTTCCACCATGTGATACTATCTAGGAAGTTATCATTGACTCCTGTTTATAACATGTTATTTTTTGCTTCCACATTTCCTATGATTTCATGATCTTATTATACCATTTTATTTATTTTATACTCCCATGTGATTACTCTTGATACTTATCTTTTATGATATAATGTTTTACTTATGACTCATTAGTTACACTTCCTTATCATGTTTATTCCCTTGGTATCATTTTTAGCTCTCCCTTTTCATTTATGTACTTACCAACACTAACCTATGTAGTTTTCGAAGCTCGAATTTATTTAGGATATCACAAAATAGAATAAAAATAGAGATGTTATGTTTTGGTTTCTTTTAATTTTTTATGTACTTAGTCTTCCAAAGACACTAGGCCTCACGATAATTGGATTATAATTAGTGGAAGTTTATATTAAAAATTATGTAATAATATGTGTAAAATTCTTGGGTTTTTATAGTTGGTGTCAAGGAAAGGTATAGTTGTTCTGGGGGATTAGGAATGGAATAATTTACTTATAACCCTAAGGATAATTATAATTGTAATACTAATTATATAAAAAATATCCTAGAATTTTGGTGAATTATAGGTCAAGTGGGTTCTAAATAATTAAATCCCTATCTAGATAACATACGTGTATGTGGTTGTGGAATAGTTGGACCTAGGGGTAATAACCCCCAAAATGGAATATTGAGCTAGGCTTGATCATCACCCAGTGGAAAACAAAATTCCTTGATGCACTCCTAGTTGGACACTCCTAGGGGATATTTTTTTGAAATTCACAAACACTTTACGAACCATTATGAAGGGCTTGAAAAAAATTATTAGGTTAGAAAACCTAATAGGAAATTTTACCATGGAAAAACTAGATTGAAACCCATAGACTCATAATTTAGGATATAGTTATCAATAATAATTTATTTCTTGTATAGACCCAGTTTTTTAACTAATAAGACTTTGAAATATTTCTATATATATTTTCAGAGCCAAGCATTGAGATGATGTGCAATTCCGAGGCCTGGTGTTTCCAGAATTAATTTTATAAAAACAATAAATATATGTTATATTACACAAGCATAGTTTCTTAATGAAAATTTTATAAATATTAAATGGAAGCTCATATCAGAAATATTAGACCATGGTTGATTCTGGAATACGATGTTTATTCTAATTACAACCTAAAATTGGTCGGTGTGAGGCATTCGGACAAGCCATACATTAGTGGTATATTTAATAGATTAATTAAATTATTAATTTAATTAATTAAATAAATTAACATAATGGTTTTCTTATAAATATATATTTATGGAGATGTTCCTAGGGTCATACACATAAAACCTAGGAGAATCCATAATGTTCTTCCTCCTTGGGTTGGAAAATAAAGATCTGATGATGACGAATCTTCAGATTGAAGTAGATTGAAGAACAAAAAATGAAGAAACACATCTAAATAATTATTGATAATGTTATTTGATGAATAATGAAACAATGTTCAGGTAGTACTAATCAATTCATGGTTTATGGCCAATTTGATTAAATTTATTGAGCATGATCACGCCTTTCTTTAATCTACACCAATTTCTAGACTTTTCATGCACCCATGTGTTGAAATTGAATTATTTATTCTTTAATTTGTCACCCTAGATATCCTCGTTTATGGTAATTATCCAACAACTCTTGTAAATGATCGATAAACCTTTTTTATGCATTTATCCCAAATTTTATTCTCTTTCTTCTCTATTGGGTTGTGGGGTCATAGCTCGATGTTGTCAGGTAGTACCAAGCCCTATCAGACCCCCGGATTCACAGAAAATTCACTTGTGCAGAATAGAACATTGAATCAAGGACATAAATGGAATATTTGAAGGTTTTGGGTGATCAATTCATTGATTTGGAATCCAAATCGGAGATAGTGGGAGATGGATGACATGCATGGTGTGAGGAAATTAATACAGAATTCATTCATAGAAACTTGAATTTCCTTCCTCGCCACTAAAGGTCTAGAAATCTCCAGCCAAAGAAAGATCCTTCATATTTAGGAAGAGATGAGGATGGATTCATAAGAGGGATGATCGGATCTTAAGTGCAGATATAGAATCTGGATTTCAACAAAAATCCAGACTACACGCCAAGTAGTTTGGAGAACACATGTTGTGTTAGGCGCACAAGAGCCTTAAACCTATTGGTGAGGACTCGCTAGGTGAATCCAAGAGACCCGAGATCAAATCTGGGTGGAGGCATATTTCCGGGTACTGTAGCAGTATTGTTGAAGTACTGTAGTAGGCACTATAGCAGGCACTTTTCGGTACTGTAGCAGTCAGAACTATTCATCCATCAGGGCCTTCGGGCCACCGGTTTGGTCCTTGGGTCCTGTAAGGCTTTTGGGCCACCCAAGGGCTTCAAGACAGTTGATTCTCAAGACCTTCGGGCCACCTTAAGGCCTTCGGGCCACCCCAAGGCCTTTGGGCTACATGAATGCAGGCCCCAAACACACTACAAAAGAAGGAGCAACCCCATATGAAGATTCAGAGCAGGTGCACTCACCAGAGCAGAGCCAAATGGATTGTCAGAATGAGCGTGTATGGATATACCATCGGTACCAGCCTGTGATTGCACGGGAAGCCTAGCTAGATGGTAATGCAAAGGTGGATAACTACTATCAAGATGCAGATGTTGGGGAGGGGCAGTTCCTTGTAGATAGTCTGGTTGAATTCCTTAAGACCTTTGGATCATGTAATCTTCTAAGCCTATGAGCCATATAATCTCAGAGCCTACGGGCCTTGTAAGGGTTCCCCCTCATCCCTTGAAAGGGGGGTTATCAAAAATAAATAAACAAAATGAAGGCCTTCGTGCCATTCAGGCATGGTGTGTCAAGACTAGGATATAGTGGCTAGGGTTTCATTGATTTATAAGTATCACACGCTGTGTGGGACCCCAACACATTATGTGAACTTGTGCTAATGGAATCAACATGTACTATGAGAGTACGCAGGCACAGGCATGACCAAGAACACATCATGCACCAAAGAACACAATCATGGACAAATACATAGGTTTCGCCCTGTGTGAAGAGGTATATCATATGCCAATGTACATAGACAAAGCCAACATAACAAGACTCGGCCTCGGGTATCTTGGACATGTAGTGTAGTCCACCTACATCTCATGTACTTCTACATGGGTAGGAATTCATGTGCTGAAGAGGACACGACTAGGTGAAAGAGTAAGACCACATGTTTTGTGGGGCCCCGACAAGTTGTGTACCCCAATCATACTTTTGAGGAAACTTTGAACTTCGATATCTCCTTTGTTTGGACTCAAATTGTTTTCCATTGGTAGACTATCCTGATTGTTCATCCCTATAGAATGTGATGGTGGCCTCTATAATAAATTTGGACATGTTATGTGAGATTTTCAAGGCATGGAGATTATTTAGTCAATGCTTGATGATGGTAGTGACTAGGCAGGATCATCAAAGGATTTTAGAGTAGTACCCTCCTATGAGGAAAGTCATGGGTCCTCGATGACTAGAGTGGAACCCTCCTACAAAGATAGAGCATGGTTCATAAACCTTATAAGTAGAACCATCTAGCTTGGCTGAGCACGATTCCTCGATGACTAGAGTGTAACCCTCCTTTGGAGACAGGGTATGGGTCCTTGACCATTTGAGTTTAACCCTCCAGATTTGTTGGGCCTGGGTCCTCGATGACTAGAGTTCTACCCTCCAGTGGATATAGGGCATGGGTCATTGACCAAATGATTGGAACCTTCCATTTGGGATAGTCATTATTCTTCAATGACTAGAGTGCCGCCCTTATATGGAGACAGGGCATGGGTCCTCGATCTTCATGTGGCATCCTCTATCCTTGCTGGGCATGGGTCCTTAATTACTATAGTGGAACCCTCCATCTAGAAAATGCATGGGTCCTTGACCATCAAATTTTCACCATCCTATTGTACTTGGGAATGAGTCCTCTACCTAGATATTTTATCCCCTTGAGTGTTTGACATAGTGGATAAGTGAGGCTTGACATGGATGTTTTCTACTGGGAAAATGTGCTAGATGTTGGGAATCATTGATGGACTTATAAAACTATTAGTGACTCTTTTCCATGGTTGGTCTGTGAGATGGAGATCCCTTTTCTCATCCATTTGGGATTATTTTACTGGGAATATATATTTTTGTATCCATGTTGATTGATATTGCTAATCTATTTCTATGGGTGGAATATACATGACATGTGGTCCAACTATATGGCGTGTAGAGATCCCTATGGTTGGATGAGGTCAAATTATAGCTATGGGTCGAGTTGTTAATTGATTACAATATATTATCTTTCCATTCTTATTGTGTCTCTTATAGATCCCCCTTAATCTTTAGTGTAGTACTACTAGGTATTTATATACTCACCCCTCTTAGGGATTTTCCTACATGTTTCATGCCTTATAAAGATGATGGATAGGTTGGTAGTGGCTTTATAGGAGCTTAGGGATACATGGTGAATTGAACCATATATGGCGGTCTAAGCATAAATATTAAAAGCTAGGTTATCTCGGCATTTTACATTCCAATTTTTTCAGATAGGTATGACTTCTAGTCGGGCATGTATTTTTTCCTTTACTTTTAATTTTTCACTATCGTACTCTTGAATACACTAGTAATTTTTCATGATTTGTAAAGACCCGCAAATTTCAAGGAAATTTTTTTTTCTTAATTTTCTTTGGAATTTTTCAAGAGCGCAGCTTCAGACGGCACCTGATTCCGAGGCCCGGTGTGCCCGGAATCAATTTCCGAAGTTTGGCTCGGGTACGTTCAGTGAACGGACGAGCGGGTTTTTCTATCTTTTGAACTGGTGCCCGGAATCAAATTCTGAGGGCACCGATGAAATCGCAGCGCCGGTATTTGTTTAGAAACGCCTCTTCCGGAGTTGCGTTTGCTCAGACGTGGTTTTTAAATTTTGCGGCTTTAAGTCAGAATAAAATAAAGTTTGTGCGACAACTTTATTTTATTTCACTTAAGCTGCTTGGAAGCCACTTGAAGTCACTTAAAGGAGGCTTGAACTGAGTTGAACTGGATAGGATGCTATCCAGAAATATCCTACCCTCTTGGTAGGATATTTGTGAGGTGGGGCCCGCACGAGCCCCGCCGTTTCTTTCGCTAAGTAACGCACCCGCGAAAACCCGTCAAAGTAACTGAAAAGTCAACCGACGCGTTTTCTTTAATTCTTAACAGACCATTTAATTGGGCGGTTTATTTCGTGAATTAAATGGGCTGTTTCTTTCGTGAATTAAATGGGTCGTTTCTTTCGAATTGATGGATCGTTTCTTAACCGGTTTCGTGTGTTGGCATGTTTATAAAATAAGACCAACCTAAAAATCCTTTGAAAGGATTTGAGAGGATCTTGTTTCTTCATCTCCCCGCGAAGAACGCGAAGAACGCGAAGAACGCGAAGAAACGCGAAGAACGTGAAGAACGCGAAGAACGCCGGCGACCGGAATTCGAAGACGCACGCCGAGATCTGCGACGTCGACGAGCTTTACCCACGACGTTCTTCGGCGACGCCTCTTCTTCCGCAGCCGATTCTCGTTCGGCAACTAAGGTAAGAATCGGATCGTTAATTCTCCCTTTTTAATTTCAATAACAACGGATTTAAATTAATTAAATCCGTTTGTTCTTGATCCGGAGATTGGCGACGCGACGCCGGATACCGCGACGACGCGACGATCCCCCCTTCTTCCGCGACGAGCAATCCCGCGACGATCCCTCGTTCGGCAACGACAGCTGCGAGGTAAGGGAGGTTGGATTATTTTATCTTATTTCCCCCGTGTTTATTCTTTTAAAGTGAAGAACATGATCTCCGACAATTTTAATCTATTTAAAATTGTTGTTGATTATTCCTCTCGTGGATTATGACTAACGCGGAGGGTGCGGGTCTAACGAACAAGACCCGGCAACCCTCCGCCGATCTCTTTTGTTGTGCGGATATGGCGGACGACGACGAACCGCGCGGCAGGGGCGATCTGTTGGTCCCGCGGTGAAGGTCGGCCCCCGGGAGGAGCAACGGCGCAGACGGGAAAGCAATCGGGCCACCGGAGCATCTCCGGCGGCGGCGCCCGGCGCGCCGCCGTGGAGGAAGTCCGCCGCGGCTGAAGCCGCGGCGGCGGCGGCGGCCGGTTCCGCGGCCGCGCGGAACCGGGAACGGACGCGGCGGCCCGGCCGTGTCCGCGTGACAGGCGGCCCCCCGCGGGGCCGCGTTTCGTTTGAGCCGCGAGTCAAGCCCGCGGCGCCCTCCTTCGGCCGCTCGGCCGAAGCCGAGCCGGCCGGTCCGGTCGGGCCGACCCGGTTCGGGCCGACCCGGTTCGGCCGACCCAGGGGGGGGTTCGGGCCGGGTCGCCCCGGGCCCAGAACCCCCGTTTCGGGCCCTCTTCGGTCTTTCGCCCATATCTTGGGCCTGGGACCTCCGATTGACGAACCGTCAGCGGCTACGCGATCCTTGGATCGAGACGGTCGTTTCGGTATATTATACTCAAGGTTTCGGAAGACTTTGGGTTCGGCCGGGTTGGTTCGTACACGAAACCAACCGGGCCCTCGGAGCGGAAACGCTCATAACTTGAGCTACGGACGTCCGATCGACGTACCGTCAGCTGTGGTAGTTTCCTCTAAGTGAGACGGATCTTTTGGCATACTCCGACCGAGGATCGGATACAGGCGGAGTACGGTCGGGTTGGTTTTGCCCTAAAAACCAACCGGGCCCCTGGGACGAAAATGCCAATAACTCTCAGACCGGGCGTCCGATTGACGCGCCGTCTGTCGCGTTGAGATCCTGTTGTCAATACGGAACTTTTGGATACATCAACTTCGGACTACATGTCAGTTGATGTATCAGCCTCTCGGCTCGTGGAGCGGACCCTCCTAAACGAGCTTGCTTTGTGCGGGAACCCTAGCGCTGGCTGTGACTTCGATGACAGAGCAGAGATCCTCCGTGGACTGCGACGACGGAAGAGCAGAGATCCTCCGTGGACTGCGACGACGGAAGAGCAGAGATCCTTCGTGGACTGCGGCGACGACTGTGCAGAGATCCTCAGTGGACTGTGTCGACTACTGCACTCAGCGATCCTACGTGGATCAGTGCTACAGGTTCTGTGTGAGCCCGATCCTATGTGGGTCCTTACTACCGGTTCTGTGTGAGCCACTGCCAACAGGTTCTGTGTGAGCCCGATCCTACGTGGGTCTTTTGCGGGGGTTAGTACCTATCGATCCTTCGTGGGTCCGACGACTTAGATGGATCAGTGATCATCTTTGATGTCATCTGGAAAAGTATACCTGGTTGAGCTGAATCTTATGTTACTCTCCTTTGTGGATTGTGTTGAACTATCCTTTGTGGATTTACTGTTTACTCTCCTTTGTGGATTTGAGTCTTGCTTTCCTATGTGGATTGAGTTGTTCTTGAGCTCGTGAGCAGAGCTAGAAGTGGGGACTTAGGTATATGTGTGGGCATATACCTAAGTCGAGTCAGATGTTACTTCGTGATTGCATCTTTCTTTTGTGCTATATCCTTTGTGGATTTCGGGAGACCTTCGGGGGTCTCGGGGTCCTTACTGAGTAGCTTGTACTCACCCCTGCATGGGCTATGCCCGCACCTCGTTGTGTTGGTTGCAGACGACGGACAGCGCTGATCTCGGTTGGGGCGTGGAGCAGGACGGTACCTGGAGGTGGACCACTGGGCGGGACGTGCTCGGAGCGGACGTGGGACCCGAGGAGCCTGGAGGCTATCTGTACCCACCCTTCAGGTGGGATTGCCAGTGGACGACACGAGGCCGCCGTCTTTTCTTCAGTTGCTGTACTTTACTTTTCAGTTGTACTTTACAGTTGGGCTTGTATTTCCGGCCCCCTTTACTTTTCTGCACTTACTTTCCGCTTGCTGACTCTGTGTGGTTGTTACTTATAAAGGCAATGCCTTCCCTGTTTACTGGGATTTTACGCCTTGGTGCTAGTCGCCAGCCCCTGGACTATGGAAGGCGGGCTTGGGGTAGTCACGGCACGGGCCCCGAGGACGGGTCGTGACAAATTGGTATCAGAGGCGGTCGGTTCTACCGCAGACTCTGATCGTCATTTCTTTCTATATGAAGCAATAGTGTTTAGTGTATTGAGTGTGGTTATCAGTTCAGGGAGCCCAGTGTTGGTGCGGCGGCCGACGTATCCGTACACCAGGACCCTGACTCCTGATTTCCGACTTAATGCATGAAAACATTGATTGCGTGTGTGTTTCAAGTCTTCTTGGTGGTTACTTGTGTCAGCTCACCGGGTATACTGATCTGCTTATGAAAGTCTCAAGTTTTCCTTGTGATTACTTGTGCCAGCTCACCAGGTATACTGTTCTGACTGTGGTGCTCTTGTTCTCCTTTTCAGGATGGCCCCGCGACGACAGCCGGCTAGGGTTCCGAGTGTAGGGCGCGACGGCAGCCCACCGAGCGACGAGGCCTCGGTGCAGGGCCCTTTGCCAGCAGTGGCACCGGCGGTAGCTTTACCCGCCGAGCCACCGATGCTACCAGTACCAGACGCTGACGATGCACGTCGCCTCAGGGCACTGCATGAGTTTCAGAGCCAGCGACCGCCCAGGTTTCGCGGTGAGGCGGACCCCCAGGCCGCCGAGGACTGGCTAGAGGCGGTGGTACGGATCTTTAGGCTAGTGAGGACACCAGCGGATCTCATGGTGATTCTCGCAGCGAGCCTCCTGCAGGCTGCGGCAGGACGATGGTGGAGCCTGATGCTCCAGGTTCACGATGAGGCATCCTTGCTCTGGACGGACTTCGAGAGCCTCTTCCGCTCTGAGTTCGTCCCGGCCACCCTCCGAGTGGTGCGCATCCAGGAGCTTCTCCAGCTGTGCCAGGGCAGCATGACGGTCGTTCAGTACGCGGCGAGGTTCACTGACCTATCTCGCTACTCGACCGACATGGTACGGGACCCCTTCTTCTGGGCCCGGACCTTCGAGCAGGGCTTGCGACAGGAGATTCGGGCGTCGCTGATCTCCCTCAGCATTCCGACCCAGGCGGGAGTGCTGGAGCGAGCCCTCCTGATCGAGAGCTTCCTGGCAGAGCCTTCTTCAGCGGCGAGACCTAGCGCAGGGCGGCAGGTAGCTGAGTCTTCGGCAGCAGGTAGCCGACGGATGACTCTCGGGTCCAGGCAGACCAGACCCCCACGCAGACGGCCTCAGGACACCGGCTCAGCAGTGCGAGGCACACAGCGGAGTGCCAGCCTTCCGAGAGGCAGGCTGTGCTACTCCTGCGGCGGGCAGGGTCACATGGCTCGTGACTGCCCGACTCGCCGACCAGAGGAGCAGCAGACGGTGGAGGGGCCACCCAGGCAGAGGCAGAGGGTCGACCGTGGCGGTCCGCAGGGAGGAGGCGGACGAGGCAGAGGAGCTGGCCGAGCAGCGGGTGGTGGGCGACGCTTCCAGGCTCTACCCCCACCACCACCAGGAGGGCCACCTCGACCACATGGAGCTGGCGGGCAGAGACAGGCCCAGCTCCAGGCAGTGGAGGCCTACGACCCCGACTTGCCAGAGATGATTCGAGGTACGATCTGTGTCTATTCCACCCTTGCTGCAGTACTTATAGACACAGGAGTGAGTCACTCTTTCATAGCCTCTGCCCTTTTTCGGAGCTCGGAGATTCTGACTGAGCCGTTGGCTCGATCCTTACGGCTAGAGACTCCTACGGGAGCAGACTCGACGATTACGCACTGGTGCCGGCAGTGTGAGCTTACTCTAGGAGGCGAGAGCTTCGGCTGGGATCTCCTTGTAGCGGCGTCGAGGCCTTACGACGTCATCTTGGGCATGGATTGGCTATCCACGGTTCATGCCCAGATCGACTGTTTTAGGCGCAAGGTGCGATGTGTTCGCACCGACGGGAGCAGGTTTACCTTCACCGGCGAGAAGGGAACCTTTGCAGCACAGGATGGACTTCCGCGGAGGAGAGTGCAGCCCATCTCTCATCAGTTGGCTAGCCTCATCCTAGGAGCAGTGGACGTGCGGAGTCCGGCTTTTCCTGCAGTGGTGGACCAGTACGTGGACGTCTTTCCCGACGACGTTCCAGGGCTACCTCCTCGTAGAGAGGTAGACTTTTACATCGACTTGTACCCCGGGACAGCCCCGATATCTTCTCCAGCATATCGGATGGCCCCCGCCGAGCTTCGGGAGGTGCGGGTACAGTTGGAGGACTTGCAGAGCAAGGGGTTTATCCGACCCAGTGTTTCACCCTGGGCTTCCCCGATTTTGTTCGCCAAGAAGGCGAACGGGAGCTTGCGACTGTGTGTCGACTATCGTCGCCTGAACCAGGTGACAGTGAGGAACAAGTATCCGCTGCCACGGATTGATGACCTCTTCGATCAGCTCAAGGGAGCGCGGTGGTTCTCAAAGATAGACCTCCGGTCAGGCTATCATCAGCTCAGAGTTCGAGACGAGGACGTGCAGAAGACGGCCTTCAGGTGTCGGTATGGCCATTATGAGTTCTTGGTTATGCCGTTCGGCGTAACCAATGCTCTAGCAGTGTTCATGAGCCTCATGAACAGGATCTTCCAGCCATACCTCGACCGATTTGTCGTTTTCTTCATTGACGACATTTTGGTATACTCGACGACTGAGGAGGAGCATGCCTACCACCTGCGAGTAGTGCTAGACACACTCTGAGAGCACCAGCTTTATGGCAAGCTCTCAAAATGCCAGTTCTGGTTACGTGAGGTCCATTTCTTGGGGCACGTCATTTCTGAGGCGGGAGTTGCAGTGGATCCCGCGAAGATCGAGGCAGTGCTAGCTTGGGAGCCACCCAGGAGCGTGACAGAGGTGCGGAGCTTCTTGGGCCTAGCCGGATACTATCGGAGATTCATGCCAGACTTCTCCAGAGTTGCGGCACCACTCTCAGCTTTGACAAAGAAAGGGAAACCCTTCGTGTGGTCAGACAGATGTCAGCAGAGCTTCCAGGAGCTGAGACAGAGATTGACCAGCGCACCTATCTTGAGGTTGCCTGAGGAGGGAGTTGGGTACATAGTTTACTGTGATGCATCAGGGACTGGACTCGGGTGCGTCCTGATGCAGGAGCGGGCCGTGATCGCCTACGGATCGCGTCAGTTGAGGCCGCATGAGCAGAACTACGCCACTCATGACCTGGAGTTAGCAGCAGTGGTCTTCGCTCTGAAGACTTGGCGGCACTATCTGATGGGCGAGCGCTTCACAGTCTTTTCTGACCACCAGAGTCTCAGGTATATCTTCTCTCAGAAGGACCTGAACCTGAGACAGCGGAGATGGCTTGAGTTCCTCCAGGACTATGACTTTGAGATAGTCTATACTCCTGGGAAGGGGAACGTGGTAGCCGATGCCCTCAGCAGGAGGACGGGCATTCAGCTACTTGAGAAGGCGACGGAGCAGCTAGCCTCCTTACAGATATCCTTTGTGGATAGAGACGAAGCAGCCTTTCTTCAGTCACTCACAGTCTCTCCTCCACTTCTACAGCGGGTCAGAGAGGCTCAGCATGAGGACGCTGACTGTGAGACCCGGCGTGCACTGATATCCTCAGGTCAGGCGCCTGATGGCTTCTCCCTTGGAGCATAGCATGACATCCTTTTCAGAGGACGTACCTTCGTACCAGTCTCTTTACGAGAGGAGGTGCTGAGAGAGTTTCACACTTCTCCCTTGGCGGTACATCCTGGAGTGGCGAAGATGTACCAGGATCTCAGGCGACAGCACTGGTGGCCGGGCATGAAGAAAGCTGTGGCAGAGTTCGTTTCTCGATGCCTCACCTGTCAGCAGGTGAAGGCAGAGCATCAGGTACCAGCAGGCTTGGTACAGCCTTTGGAGGTCCTGGAGTGGAAGTGGGATGGAATATCTATGGACTTCGTGACTGGACTTCCACGCACTTCCAGAGGTCACGACTCCATTTGGGTGATTGTCGACCGACTTACCAAGTCGGCACACTTCTTACCCATCAGAGAGAAGGGCTCAGTGGAGAGCTTGGGGCGTCTTTACATCCAGGAGATCGTACGGCTTCACGGTGTGCCATCGTCTATCGTCTCCGATCGAGATGCTCGTTTCACTTCCCGGCTTTGGAAGGGGTTGCAGGAGGCGTTCGGGACGCGGCTCCATCTGAGCACAGCCTTCCACCCTCAGACGGATGGTCAGACGGAGAGGACCATACAGACACTCGAGGACATGCTCCGTGCATGTGTTCTCGACTTTGGTCGCAGCTGGGAGGACCACCTACCCTTGGTGGAGTTCGCGTACAACAACAGCTACCACTCCACCATCGGGATGGCACCATACGAGGCGTTGTACGGCAGACCCTGCAGATCACCGTTGTGCTGGACAGACCCTGGGGAGTCAGCACTTGTGGGACCAGAGATGGTCCGAGCCACGACAGAGAAGGTCCAGATCATCCAGGAGAGGATGAGGACAGCTCAGAGCCGGCAGAAGTCATATGATGACAGGAGGCGGAGGCCACTGGAGTTCAAGGATGGCGACCATGTCTTTTTGCGTGTCTCACCTCGACGTGGTTTACGGAGATTTGGCCGAGGCGGCAAGTTGTCTCCACGCTTCATCGGGCCTTTCCAGGTCCTCAGCAGGATAGGGGAGGTGGCTTATCGCCTGGCTCTACCACCTCAGTTGCACCGGGTGCACGACGTCTTTCACGTGTCTCAGCTGAGGAGATACGTGCACGACCCGACGCACATCATCGACTTTGGGGAGCTGGACGTGGACGATGGGGCGACTTTTGCGGAGGTCCCAGTGGAGATCGAGGATCGACAGGAGCGGGTCCTACGTGGGCGGTCGATTCCTCTTGTGCGCGTCAGATGGAAGCACGGGAACCTCCAGGAGAGCACTTGGGAGCGGGAGGCTCAGATGCGTGCTCAGTACCCCCATTTTTTCCCCTAGTTTTTGATGTATCTTTACGGGGACGTAAAGCCCTGAGGTGGGAGTAATGTAAAGAGCCGCAAATTTCAAGGAAATTTTTTTTTCTTAATTTTCTTTGGAATTTTTCAAGAGCGCAGCTTCAGACGGCACCTGATTCCGAGGCCCGGTGTGCCCGGAATCAATTTCCGAAGTTTGGCTCGGGTACGTTCAGTGAACGGACGAGCGGGTTTTTCTATCTTTTGAACCGGTGCCCGGAATCAAATTCTGAGGGCACCGATGAAATCGCAGCGCCGGTATTTTCTTAGAAACGCCTCTTCCGGAGTTGCGTTTGCTCAGACGTGGTTTTTAAATTTTGCGGCTTTATGTCAGAATAAAATAAAGTTTGTGCGACAACTTTATTTTATTTCACTTAAGCTGCTTGGAAGCCACTTGAAGTCACTTAAAGGCGGCTTGAACTGAGTTGAACTGGATAGGATGCTATCCAGAAATATCCTACCCCCTTGGTAAGATATTTGTGAGGTGGGGCCCGCACGAGCCCCGCCGTTTCTTTCGCTAAGTAACGCACCCGCGAAAACCCGTCAAAGTAACTGAAAAGTCAACCGACGCGTTTTCTTTAATTCTTAACAGACCATTTAATTGGGCGGTTTATTTCGTGAATTAAATGGGCTGTTTCTTTCGTGAATTAAATGGGTCGTTTCTTTCGAATTGATGGATCGTTTCTTAACCGGTTTCGTGTGTTGGCATGTTTATAAAATAAGACCAACCTAAAAATCCTTTGAAAGGATTTGAGAGGATCTTGTTTCTTCATCTCCCCACGAAGAACGCGAAGAACGCGAAGAACGCGAAGAACGCGAAGAACGCCGGCGACCGGAATTCGACGACGCACGCCGAGATCTGCGACGTCGACGAGCTTTACCCACGACGTTCTTCGGCGACGCCTCTTCTTCCGCAGCCGATTCTCGTTCGGCAACTAAGGTAAGAATCGGATCGTTAATTCTCCCTTTTTAATTTCAATAACAACGGATTTAAATTAATTAAATCCGTTTGTTCTTGATCCGGAGATTGGCGACGCGACGCCGGATACCGCGACGACGCGACGATACCCCCTTCTTCTGCGACGAGCAATCCCGCGACGATCCCTCGTTCGGCAACGACAGCTGTGAGGTAAGGGAGGTTGGATTATTTTATCTTATTTCCCCCGTGTTTATTCTTTTAAAGTGAAGAACATGATCTCCGACAATTTTAATCTATTTAAAATTGTTGTTGATTATTCCTCCCGTGGATTATGACTAACGCGGAGGGTGCGGGTCTAACGAACAAGACCCGGCAACCCTCCGCCGATCTCTTTTGTTGTGCGGATATGGCGGACGACGACGAACCGCGCGGCATGGGCGATCTGTTGGTCCCGCAGTGAAGGTCGGCCCCCGGGAGGAGCAACGGCGCAGACGGGAAAGGAATCGGGCCACCGGAGCATCTCCGGCGGCCCGCGGAAGGCGGCGGCGGCGCGGGTCGCCGGCGCGGCGGCGCCGGCGACCGGAGGCGGCGGCGCCCGGCGCGCCGCCGTGGAGGAAGTCCGCCGCGGCTGAAGCCGCGGCGGCCGGTTCCGCGGCCGCGCGGAACCGGGAACGGACGCGGCGGCCCGGCCGCGTCCGCGTGACAGGCGGCCCCCCGCGGGGCCGCGTTTCGTTTGAGCCGCGGGTCAAGCCCGCGGCGCCCTCCTTCGGCCGCTCGGCCGGTCCGGTCGGCCGGGCCGCGCCCAGGCCGGACCGGACCCGGCCTAGCCGGGTCGGGCCGGGTCGCCCCGGGCCCAGAACCCCCGTTTCGGGCCCTCTTCGGTCTTTCGCCCATATCTTGGGCCTGGGACCTCCGATTGACGAACCGTCGGCGGCTACGCGATCCTTGGATCGAGACGGTCGTTTCGGTATATTATACTCAAGGTTTCGGAAGACTTTGGGTTCGGCCGGGTTGGTTCGTACACGAAACCAACCGGGCCCTCGGAGCGGAAACGCTCATAACTTGAGCTACGGACGTCCGATCGACGTACCGTCAGCTGTGGTAGTTTTCTCTAAGTGAGACGGAACTTTTGGCATACTCCGCCCGAGGATCGGATACAGGCGGAGTACGGTCGGGTTGGTTTTGCCCTAAAAACCAACCGGGCCCCTGGGACGAAAATGCCAATAACTCTCAGACCGGGCGTCCGATTGACGCGCCGTCTGTCGCGTTGAGATCCTGTTGTCAATACGGAACTTTTGGATACATCAACTTCGGACTACGTGTCAGTTGATGTATCAGCCTCTCGGCTCGTGGAGCGGACCCTCCTAAACGAGCTTGCTTTGTGCGGGAACCCTAGCGCTGGCTGTGACTTCGATGACAGAGCAGAGATCCTCCGTGGACTACGACGACGGCAGAGCAGAGATCCTCCGTGGACTGCGACGACGGTAGAGCAGAGATCCTTCGTGGACTGCGGCGACGACTGTGCAGAGATCCTCAGTGGACTGCGTCGACTACTGCACTCAGCGATCCTACGTGGATCAGTGCTACAGGTTCTATGTGAGCCCGATCCTATGTGGGTCCTTACTACCGGTTCTGTGTGAGCCACTGCCTACAGGTTCTGTGTGAGCCCGATCCCACGTGGGTCTTTTGCGGGGGTTAGTACCTATCGATCCTTCGTGGGTCCGACGACTTAGATGGATCAGTGATCATCTTTGACGTCATCTGGAAAAGTATACCTGGTTGAGCTGAATCTTATGTTACTCTCCTTTGTGGATTGTGTTGAACTATCCTTTGTGGATTTACTGTTTACTCTCCTTTGTGGATTTGAGTCTTGCTTTCCTATGTGGATTGAGTTGTTCTTGAGCTCGTGAGCAGAGCTAGAAGTGGGGACTTAGGTATATGTGTGGGCATATACCTAAGTCGAGTCAGATGTTACTTCGTGATTGCATCTTTCTTTTGTGCTATATCCTTTGTGGATTTCGGGAGACCTTCGGGGGTCTCGGGGTCCTTACTGAGTAGCTTGTACTCACCCCTGCACGGGCTATGCCCGCACCTCGTTGTGTTGGTTGCAGACGACGGACAGCGCTGATCTCGGTTGGGGCGTGGAGTAGGACGGTACCTGGAGGTGGACCACTGGGCGGGACGTGATCGGAGCGGACGTGGGACCCGAGGAGCCTGGAGGCTATCTGTACCCACCCTTCAGGTGGGATTGCCAGTGGACGACACGAGGCCGCCG
Source organism: Viscum album (assembly GCA_963277665.1). Lineage (NCBI taxonomy): Eukaryota > Viridiplantae > Streptophyta > Magnoliopsida > Santalales > Viscaceae > Viscum > Viscum album. The sequence goes on from OY728157.1 coordinate 1,436,534,864, forward strand.
TCTTTTCTTCAGTTGCTGTACTTTACTTTTCAGTTGTACTTTACAGTTGGGCTTGTATTTCCGGCCCCCTTTACTTTTCTGCACTTACTTTCCGCTTGCTGACTCTGTGTGGTTGTTACTTATAAAGGCAATGCCTTCCCTGTTTACTGGGATTTTACGCCTTGGTGCTAGTCGCCAGCCCCTGGCCTATGGAAGGCGGGCTTGGGGTAGTCACGGCACGGGCCCCGAGGACGGGTCGTGACATGATTGGTTTACTTTCTAGATGTTACATAATTTTATTAATATTTCTCTTAACTTATATATTGATATGGATGGTTTTGTTCATATAGATACATTGGGGAAAGGCCTACCATTTAGGATATGTTTCAGTCCTTGTTTCCACCTCCTAGACAATGGAGGAGAGCTTGGGGTAGTTGCAGCTCAAGCCCTAGTTAGGGTCAGGTCAGGACAGATTGGTAACAAAGAAGTTCATTCCATAGATGTGTTTGGTGTAGTACCCTTATGATCATTTTTTTAGGAATTATGGATACAATGTCAAATATTCTCGAGTGTTTTTGTCAAGTTTTGAAATTGATTGATGGTATGAGCAGCCGACATATCCATTCACTGGGACCTTGACTACCTGCTGGTTGAATCTGCATATCGAGATATTGGTTTCATGTATCAATGGTATATGCATTATATAGGGTTGAATATTTTTCTTTTCTTCATGCCATATCTCCCCATTATGTATGTGTATGTATGATCATTTTAATTTGGTGCATCTTGAATCAATTTTCAGGATACCTCAGTGACGAAAGCTATCTGGGTTACTAGTGCTGGATCATGATGACGATCAAATGATTGATGAGGCATTTGTTTAAGGTAAATTCTATGAGATACTTCCTCTAGTTGGATTGGTAGTAGCACCACCACCAATCGAGTAGAAAATAATACTAGAAAATTAGGATGAGGATTTGTGTAGTCATAGCACACTACACGAGTTCCACCACCGAAGGCTGATAAGGTTATGTGGTGAACTAGATCCCTATGAAGGAGAGGATTGTCTAGTTTCGGTGTTATGTATCTTTAGGATTATTCAAAAAGTGATGGATCAGGTGGTTGCACTGGAATATAGCCTTTTACGTGGATAATCTAGGAAATGGTGGAGTCTTGTTAACCAAATGCATGATGATTTGACACTCTTGTGGACCGACTTTTAATAGTTGTTCTATGAGAGGTACTACCCATCCTTCTTGCACTCAGTTTGGATTAATAATCTTATGGAATAGTAGCAAGGAGGGATGTAATTGGTTTATTATGTAGTGAGGTTCATAGACCTTACACAACACTCCCTTGATATGATCCATGATGGCTACTTCCGAGCAAAAAAGTTTGAGAAGGGACTCCATCAAGAGATATGTACCAGTGTGGAACCCTTGTTCGTTCCCACCTATTCTGGGGTATTGGAGTGGGCACTAGTGATAGAGATATTCCTATAATAGGGAATCCAGATAGATGGATTTGGCACTAGGAATCACATAGTTGAGTCATCTATAGTAGTTAGAAGATATTAGTTGACAAGATCTCAGTGCAGGAGGTCTTCCCAGGATCAGGCTTGAGCACATGGTCCGCAGAAGCACCGAGAACTAAGATAGTCTAGATAGGGATGGTGTTATTTTTATTATGGGATATATCTCATATCATGATACTTCCTAACCATACATACTGAGGAGTGAAGTTAGATACCAGAAACACCACCACGGTAAGGAAAACTTCATGATTAAGGATCCCATAGGAGAGGTCAGGGTGGACTCTAGGGTGGTGAGGCTAGAAAAGAAGAAGGATGAGTTTTGGATGGTGGACAATGCTACGAGATCCTTCCACCACCACCACCAAGTGTCCTGCATTAAGCTCATGGTGCTGACGGTCAGAGTCATAGATAGTTGCAGGCTATAGAGGCTTATGACCTCCTAGAAAATGAGATTATGAGAGGTATGATCTGTATATTTTATACTCTTTCTTTAGTATTAGTAGACACATGCTCTAGAAATTCTTTAATCTCTATTCTCCTGGTGTGATAGCTAGAGTTCCCAGTTGAGGCTCTATCCCAGAAACTTTGTCTTGAGGTTCCTACAGGGAACACTTATTTTATATCTTGAATCTTATAGAAGTGTGAGCTATCACTTAGTAGAGAGAGTTTCACATTTGACCTTTCAATCATCATGATAGAACATTATAACATCATCTGGGATATATAATGGCTTTCCATGGTCTAATTATTGATTAACTATCACCGCAGATGTGTTAGATTATTATTCAATGATGGTATGATATTCACCATTATGGTTTATAGATATATCATAGTGGGATGAGTGGGTTATATGAGAAAGAGTATGTATCCCATCACCCATCAGTTGGTGAGTACAACCCATAGTTGGATTTCCTCAAACTATCAGAGTCTCAGGTACATCTAGATGTAGAGAGACTTGAACCTGAGACAGCAGAACTAGTTAAAGTTCCTATAGAACTATGAATTTTATATAATAAATACTCTAGGTAAGGGAAAGATAGTAAAATATTCCCTTATAATGAATTCCAAAGCTCATTTGGTGTAGGAGGATTCTGAGAAGTTGGATTCCTTGTTGCTGACCCTAGTGGAGCAGGAGGGTGTAGTTTTTCTTCAGTCGATGGTGTTGAATCCTTCGATTCTTGAGAAAGTGAAATATTCCTAGCTAAGATACATCAAACATGAGGTCTTTACTGAACTTATATCCAAAGGGTATTCAGCAGATGAATATTATGAATGATGGAATCATGTCATCCTTTTCTAGTGATAGACAATGCTCTCAGTCAGGATGTTGTAAGAGGTGATACAAGATTTCAACACATCTCCTTTAGATGTGAATCCCAGTGTGGCGAATATGTACGAAGACCATAAATAGTAGTTTTGTTGGTATGATATGAGAGGAAGGATGGTTGAGTTCATCTCTTGGCGCCTCAACTATCAGTAGGTGAAGATTGAGCACCAGTTTCTGGAAGTTTTGTTACAGCCCCTTGAAATCTGGGAGTTGGAGTGGGGTGTAATATCCATGGACTTTGTGATTGGGATTCCATGATCATAAAAGTTCCATGACACCATCTGGGTAATAGTTGACTGACTCACAAAGTTGGCGCACTTACTTGCTAATAAGGAATAGAGTTTAGTGGAGAGTTTGGGGTGGATATAGATACGAAATATTCTTTTCCTTTATGGGGTGACCTAGACTATTTTCATCGATCCTGATGTGTGTATCACATCATGATTTTGCGGAGTCCTACTTGAGGCATTAGAGAAAAATATAAGATGATTATATCTTTTCACCCCTAGAAATATGGGAAGAGCAAGTGCATTATCCTAGTGTTGTAGGATATGTTGAGTTCTTTCTTGTTAGACATTTTCCATATTTAGGATAATCAATTTCCTATGGTAGAGTTTATTTCTAAACCTCTACTATTAGCATATAACCTGATGAGGCCCTATATAGAAGACCCTATAGGTCAACCTTGTCTAGAAAGAGATAGGAGAGAAATATCTTGGTGGTCCAAAGTTGGTGCAGGCGACAATGGAGAAAGTCCATTTCATCCTGGAGAAGATGGGGATGACCTAGAGTAGATAGAAACCTAATGTAGATTGATTTCATATGCCCTTGGAGTTATACGAGTGAGATTACATTTTCTTAATAGCCTCCCCACAATAAGGAAATCAGAGGTTCGTCTGGGGAGGCATGTTATCCCTAAGGTTTATTGGGCCATTCGAGATCTTGCAAAGGGATGGTGAGGTTTCTTACCACCTTTCCCTACCCCCACAGTTAGAGTGAGTGCACGATGTCGTCCTTGTGTTGTATCTGATGATATGCATGTATGTTTCTTCAATGGGGTGAGCTGGACATTAAGGATGAATCCACTTTTTCAGAGCACCCAGTGGAGATCAATGGTCAACAGGAAAGTACTCTACATGGATGGACCATCTTGTGGGTTAGCATATTGTGGCAGCACAGGAAGGTGTAAAAGAACTCTTAGGGGTGGGAGAGACAGATGCGATCTGATTATCTTTATATTTTTGTATATTTTTTCTTTTTAGGTACAAAAATATTGAAGTATGGAATGATGTAAGGACCCAGTTTTTTCCTTGTATGATTATAAATATTTATACATATATTTTCAGAGCCGGGAGCTAAGATGGTGTTCGATTTCGATGCTCGGTGTGCTTCGAATTAATTCTATAAAGTTATTATATAATTTTATATTACACTCATGCAATTAATTGAAGAAAATGTAAAAATTATTAAATTAAATCTCATATCATAAATTTCATTCCACTTTTGAGTCTGTACCATGATTTTTATCCTAGTCGGAACCTAAAATAGTTCAGCACTAGGAATTCAGATAAGTCGGCTAGTGGTGGTATGTTTAGTGGATTAATTAAATTATTAATTTAATTAATTAATTAAATTAGTGTAACGTTTTTCATTTAAAAAATCATTATGGATATTTTCCCAAGGATTGACTCAAAAACTCTAGGAGAATTGAAAATGGTATTCCTCCTTCCATTGATGAACCGAGATCCGACAATGATAAATATCTTAATTGAAGTAAATAAAAGCACAGTGAATCAAATAATACATTTTAATCGTGTGTGAGTGCATTATTTAATGAAGAATAATCCAATGTCCAAGTAGGACTCGTCAATTCATGGTTTATACACCATTTCATTAAATTGATCTATCATGATCAAGCCTTTCTTTAATCTTCACTAATTTCTAGAATTTTCATATTCCCATGTATTGAAATTGAATTATTTATTCTTTCATATCTCACCTCAGATATCCCCATTCATGATCATTGGATAGGAATGATTTTTAACAACTGATAAACCTTTTTTATGACTTTATCCCCATCTTTATTCACGTTCTTCTCCATTGGGCTATGGGGTTTTGGATTGACATTGTTGGGTGGTACCATGCCTGATTGGACCCCTGGGTTCATAGTAGAATCATGTGAGGTGAATATAATGATGAATAAAGTATGATAACGGAGTATTTGAAGGTTTTGGGTGATCAATTCTTTGATTTGGGATTTCAATTAGAGATAGAAGGTGAAACATTATGTGTGTGGTGTGAGGCGGTTTGTGCAAACTTCATGCATGGAAACTTTAATCAATTTCCTAGCCACCAAGGGCCAAAAATTATTGGATGGACAAATATCCTTTTTTTAGGAAGATATGAGGTAGGATTCAAAGGAAACTTTTATCTGAAGTGTGGAGATCAGATATGGATTTATGGAAAAATCCTGACTACATACCATGTAGTTCAAAGAACGCGTGCAATGTCAGGACCTGGTTGTGGATGCTATGGTTTCAACAATTTATAAGTATCACACATCTTGTGAGACCCCCACATTCCATATGACCTTATTCTAATAGACTCAACATGTAATCTCGGGGTACAAGAGAATAGGAATGGACAGGCACACACTATGTACCTAAGTAAATGGAAAAGACCAAAGACATGGGAAGCACCCCATATAAAGAGGCATGTTGTGTTCCAAACTACACAGACATGTCTAGGAGAACACGGCTTGACCGGGATAGCTTGGAAATGTTGTGTAGTCCACCTATACACCATATAATTAAACATGGGTAGGAATCCTTGTGATGGTGAGGAAATGGCCAAGTTAAAGAGTGGGACACCATGCCTTATGAGACCTCTGTATATAGTGTACCCATAGTTTTCTTTTAAGAAAAAATCAATCTCATGTATCTACTTAATTTGGATGCATATTTTAGTTAGTGGGTAGCCTATCACGAGTGTTCATCCACTTAGAATGTTATGGTGGCCTTCGTAATGGCTTTGGACATGTGATGCATGATGTTTCAGGTGTTGCTCTTATTTAAGTGATGCTCGAAGATACTAGTGATAAAGAAGGATCACTAGAGGCTTTCTATGTGACACCCTCTTGTGGGGTAGGGAATGGGTCCTTGATGACTAGAGTGGAACCATCCTATGGAGACAACTCATGGGTCATAGAACTTTCAATTAGAACCCTCCATCCTGGTTAGGATTGAGTCCTTGATGACTAGAGTGGCACCCTCCTATAGAGACAAGGCATGGGTCCTCTAACACTTGAGTGGCACCCTCCATCTGTGCTAGGCATGGGTCCTTGATGACTAGAGTGGAATCCACCTATGGAGACAGGGCATGGTTCCTTGACCTTTAAAGTGGTACCCTATATCCATGTTGGTGATGAATCATCGATGACTAGAGTGTCACCATCCTATGGAGAGAGGGAATGGGTCCTATACCTTTATAGTGGAACCCTCTATCCATTCTAGGCTGGTGTCCTCGATGAGTATCGTGTCACCCTCCTGCGGAGATAGGGAATGGGTCCTAGAACTTGGAAGTGACACCCTCTATCCATTCTAGGCCGGTGTCCTCGATGAGTATCGTGTCACCCTCATGCAAAGATAGGTCATGGGTCCTAGAACTTGGAAGTGGCACCCTCCTGTTGTATCGGGGCTTGGGTCCTCTACTTAGATATTTTTCCCCACAAATGTGTGGCACAGTAGTGATTTGAGGCTTGAATTGTATGTTTTTTTTGGGAAGGCGTGAAAGATTCTTGGCATCGTTGATGAAATTTTAGAACTATTGGAAACTCATTTTCTATTCTGGGATATGAGATAGAGATACATTTTATCTCTCTTTTTGGATTATTTTACTAAGAAAATATATGTTTGCATTCATTTTGAGGGATTTTTTTACTCTCTCACTATGGGTGGAAGAGACGCGACGTGTATTCCACCTACATGACGTGTTGAGATCCCTATTTTTGGATATGTTTATCTTATTAATTTGGGTTGATCTATTCACTATTTACTGTCTACTATCTTTACATTCCTATTATGTCTCTTACTAATCCCCATTAATCTTTTAGGTTATCCTACTGGGTATGAATATACTCACACATTAATGGGATTTTCCCACACATCTTGTGTCTTATGTAGATGACAGACAGGTCGGTGGTGACTATAGAGGATCTTAGGGATACTTGGTGAATTGGACCACATACGGTGGTCATAGCATATAGATCAAGAGCTAGGATCTCTTAACATTTTACTTTCTAGTTTTTTCAAGATAGGACATCTTCTAGTTGGGAGTGTGTTTTTACCTTTACTTTTTAGTTTGCACTATCATACTCTTATACACCCTATATGTTTTTAATACTTGGTTTACTTTATGACTATTGAATATTTTTATTATTATTCCTCTATACTTATTCATTTATATGGTTGGGTGTTTTCATATAGGTACATTTGGAATGTTCCTCACATTTAGGATATTCTTTTCAGTGCTTGTCACTACAACATGGCCTATGGAAGTGGCCTGAAGGTAGTTATGGCTTGAGCACTAGTCAGGGTTGTGTCATGACATTCCATTTTTATTTATAAGTTTCCCTTTTTATGTTAATTAATTATCATGTATTCTATTTTATTATTTCAAGTAAAATGAGTAAAATAGGATAAATCCTGCAAAAAACTGATGTGATGGAAAATATTATGATTTCCTGAGTGAGATATCCAACCTGATGGGAATGAATGTTAGACATCTTGTGACAATTACAAATTAGCTATATCAAATTAAAAATAACAACTAGAACATGGTTGAATTTTCAAACACATAAAAGAACATAATGATGAAATCTCATATACATTTAAGTGGTAAAGGTGATAAAGAAAATAAGACTCAATTTTATACATGTCAAAAACATCAGAAGAGGAGCCATAGAAAATGACTTGAAGAAACTAGAGGATGATTTATATGTGGAAAAGGAGGGAATAAAGGGTATAATTTCCAAAGAAAATTGAATAGTTTGTTTAACAAGATGTTGGAAAATAACATTCATCCTAATGAATCACTAACAGTTCAATGTTGTAAACTCTGGAAACATGGTCATTATCGAATTCAATGCCCTAATCCAAGGATTAATTCAAAATGGGATATTTTATGACAATCATTGAAGTTGAATGATTAATGTTTTTAGATGTTGGAACACAATAATCATGTTATTGAATTATTTTTATCAATGGTATTCTAGTTATAAGATTCATGAAACATCTAAAGATTTTCCTACATAAGTCTTTCTTTTAAGCATTTGAAAGAATATGTTAAATGGTACTATAAACCAAGAATGGTGATTTATTGGTAACATGAAATTTTATAGAAAACAATATGATTAAGGAAAATATAATTTTTTATATGTTTTTTATTTTTAGGGAATTAATGTTAATTATATTTATGTAATTTAGTGTAAATAAATGAGTGGGATAGAAGTATTAGTGGATAAGAAAAGTGATATGATGACTATTGATTTTTTGAATATGTTCATTATAATTTTTATAATGGTATAGGATCAAGGTTAATTATGAATATTATTATCACTTTTATTTTCCATAGTTTTAGAAAAATGAAAACCTGAAATCTTGGAAACAACTCATCGCATCCGTGAAGTCCACGTGGCTTGAACCCACAACCAAAGGGAAATAGGAGGGCAGTTCCTACCAATATCATATACGATGTACTGGTTAGTATGAAATATTTTTTACTTAAATTATTCTATGAATAAGTATTAATTCAGTTTTTGGAAACACATTTTAGAAACAATTATTTTTTGAATTTTTAGGATTTTGAGGTGATTAATGTTATTTTAAAAAATGATTCATTCAGTTGACGTATATTTAACCCTTAGTTCAATAATATTATATAACATGAAATATTATTTGGAAACAACACAATTAAATTTTTGAATGATGAGGTTATTTAGAATGTAGAGTTATTTAGTTAGGGAATGATTCATATTTGGAGATTAATATGGTGGTGTATTCCATTTTGGAATTATCCTACCTTATGCTAAATATTTATGGTTTTGGTTAATGTATAAAGACCAGAGGAATATCTTGATATCATATTTTGGAATAATGTGATATTCTAAAAGATAATTTTAGTTATTTGGGGATAAAAGTTTCACCTTTAATACTCATCATTTAGAGAAACATATGTGATTGTGAAGAAAAATTATTAAAGGATGAAATTATAATTTTCAAGTATGTATATTTTCTCATGTCCCTAATTTATATGGTAAAAGGATCCATCAAATTTAGGGAAAGGATGTTGATATAATAATGTTATTCATTTTTGATAAATTAATGGTCTCTTATCCCTTGAATAAACAGTATAACATTATATACTAAATATATATTCCTTTCATATCCCTATCATAAATTCCCAAAAATGTTCTCCTTATGTGAAAGCATAGTTTTTTATTATTTTAGATGACCTTTGTATTTCCCATTCCCTCTTTTTAATAGGATTTTTTAACCCTTTTTATGATTTGGATTTTCCATAATGTAATTTTTGAATGTCAAACCCTTGATTACTGAGAATAAGTTCAAATTATTTGGTTGAAACTTATTTGAGGTCATAGAAAGTGACACCATGATATTTTAAAAGATAAATATAATGTTCAATAGTGTGTATGACACATAACATCAATCTTAAATGACCCGTAAAATATATTACCATTATAATCTTATCGTTAGATTCGTGGGTATGAATAGTATTAAATAATTTGGAATGAATATAAATTTTATACAAAATGCAAATTTCTCGATAAATTTATAATAAATAAGCACTCACCTTTTAATAACGATATTTTATTCTATAACAAATGTTTCCTTCAAAATAATTTTTATTTATTTTTTGTAATAAAATATTATAAATAATTTATGGACATTTTAGAAATAATATTTTATAAAATGAAAATAATTTTTTTAAATAATCCTACAAATATTAAATTAGGGTAAAATTTTGGTATTTTTATAAAAAAAATTCATTGAATAGTGAAAATAGCAGACATCAAATACTGACATTTATTTTCAACAAATCAAGTAATTTAAAAGTTACATTATATTTTTTATTTTATATTAAAGTGGAATATGAAAAATTTTATTTATAATAATCTAATTAATTTCATTTTAATCATCAATTTTTATTATTTTGGTATAAGTTTATTTTTATGCTTAAAAAAGAAGTTTTCTACAAACGGTTTTTAAATGCAAAAAAAATTATCAATTTTCATAAATAAAAATAATCCCTAGTAAATAAATATTGATATTAAATTTATATATTATAAATATATTTATATGAATTTAAATTAATATAGTTATTATTTATAGTTATATAGTTAATATAAAATCATTTATTTTTTTTTTAAATGCATTTCTTGAAAAAATGATTTTGACATGTTATTCTTGTTTAATTTTAAATTAAATTTTAAAAGTTATTATTATTAAATTTTATAAAATGGATTAAATATTTTTAATCAGAATAAATATTATTATATAATAAGGTTAAATTAATTTTTTTATAGTGAATATAAAAAATAGTAAATATATGTTACCACATTTAATGTTAAAACCGGTTTACTAGGGGTTAAACTAAATAGGTAAAGGGGGTAACATTTTTAAAACATGTTTATTTCTTAATTTGTTTGGTTATTATATACCATATAACACATCCACTCCATTATTTATCAATTTTTGAGCCACTTGTATTGATATTGACTTCCCAAAATTGAATAGCTTTCGGTATTTAAAAAAATATCACTCCTCCTCAATTATAAAAGTGAACCCCCTCACCTCACTTATTAGAACCTCTCAAGCCATTTGGATCGAAAGTACCCTAAAAATATCAATAAAACAACCTAATCCACATTATAGATCTACTTTTATTCCCAAAATACAACCTTAGGGTTCTTAATAAGATATACAAAGGAGGTTCTTTAAATCGAAGGAAATCATCTTCACTTAGATCCTTCTTTTCACTTAATTTTACCCACCATAAATTATTCCTTAACAATTAAAATATAATAAAACCATTATTTACTATATAATAATATGTTATTATTTTTATGGAATAATATTTATCCATCTCCTCTTCTAAAAAATGGGAAAGGAAACCATAGTTCTTGTGTATGTAGGACTACCGCCTCATTAACTGATGTAATTTGTTATCAATCATCGCCTCTCATGGGTATTAATGTTTATGGGTTTACTTTTTATATATTATATTAATTAAATGTTAATAATTATGTAAATTTTATATATTATATACCTTCTTAACTTACCATCCATTTAAAAATGATAGCATCATTCATGTGACCGTTGGACTACCACCTCACGAAGCGATGTGATTTATTTTTTATTACCATATTACTTATATGTAATATGTAAGTTTATTTAAATAAATAATATGATATTTATTATATAAATAAAATTATGGAAAGATAAAATATAACTTAACTTCTTTCCATTATGATCTTCGAAAAATGAAACTGTTACACGTGTGTTTGTATGAAATGTCATCTCCATGATTGTAACATAGTTAATTTTTCATTACCATATTTAATGGTCTGCTTTAATAGTATAATTAATAAACAAAAATTATAATTTTTTAATAATTATTATTCTGTAGATTATGGATTAATTTCTCATTTTACTTTTATCAACACATCTATCTCATTTTAAAATTATGAACTATGTATCCCCAAAACACTCAATGTGGACATAATTGATTAAGTAATTTAATAAGTCACTAAAATAAATGAATTAAATGGTTTAATTATAAGGTATTAATCATAGAATAATTTCTAAAGATAAAAATAATTTATATAAGTTTATTATAAATGAGATAAATGACATACACAACAAGTTTGGACTCGAGCCAAGGGATTTATCATCTCACTTTTACTTCTGTGGGACATATTCCATATTCACTAATTATTTATTTTGGGTGGTCTATATAATAACCCTGTTAATTTTATATCATAAATCTATATATCTTCATGGCATATAATTTTTCATTTTTATTTACTTATTTAATGGTGATTATGATTCAAAATTTACCAAAGTGGTAATTATTTATCATTATTCAGGATTGATTATGTTTGAGTCTCCCTTTGACGAATTATTTTATTTTTTTTATCATAAAACCAATATATTTTCTTATCCTACTATTATTCATGAACTTTTAATGTAATAATTTTATTTTTATCTCTTTAGGTCTTAAAATTATTGTGAAAATATTTTTAGGAAAATATGACTTTATTTCTCAATTCGGTCGAAAATTATTTTTCTTCCATATACATGTTTTTAAATATATTTTAAAGAATTTTTTTAAAATTATCAAAATGATTTATTAAATAACTTTTAAACCATGTTATAATTTTTCTAAATTTTTTTGAGAGGAATCTTCTTTTCATTTTCAAAATGATTTAATTTTCAAGCTTTTTATAATAGTGTGAAATGGATGTTTTTTTTACGAAATGTATGGAACTACATTATATCAATACCACACAATTATTTGAAGATTAATTTTTAATTTTCAATGGATCTTTTCAAATAAAATTTTTTCTATAATATTTTGGTAAATATTTATATTTTGAAAAAGTTATTTCAAAATTAAAAGGTTAATTTTCTCAAGAAAGTTTCCATATAATCTTTTAAAGACATATTCATCAATGTATATAACCTTTGATGTTATGGATTGCTTTTGAATTATGTATATATTTCTCTCACATATATATGAAGATTATTATACATTAAATTTATGAGATAATACATGCCTTATGTTCATCTCTCAAGTTCCTTCATTTCTATTTTTACTTTTGTTATGATATGAGACAATATTATGAAAGGCACTTTATTTCCATGGGTAATTCTTATTCTTATACCTTATGATTTATTTTCTTTTTTGGAATGAATAATAATGAACATGTTATTATGTGTGCACCCACATAGCTCTACAATACATTGGGTAAATTATTAGTTTCATGAGGCATCATGTGTGGGATTAGGGAGTAAACCTCATATATTATGGGACTTTTTCTACTATGTGATATTTTCTAGAAATCTATCCTTGACTCATGTTTATATTATATTTTATGTTGCTTCCACATTTTCTATAATTCCATGATATTATGATACCATGTTATTTATGTTATTCTCCCATATGATTAATCTTGTGCCTTATCTTTTATGATATCATGTTATACTTATGACTCACAAGTTATGCTTCTTTTTAATTTTTATTCCATCACTAGGATTCTTAAACCACCCCTTTCTTTTATGTGTTTACCCATGTTATCCTATTTAGTTTTATAAGATCAAATACATTTAGGATCTCACTAAGGAGAATAAAAATAATGATTGTATGTTTTAATTTCTTTCGATGTTTTATGTACCAAGTCTTCTAAAGACGCTAAGAATCATGGTCATTGGGTTGTAATTAGTCTATTTTTTATGATAAAAAATATGTAATAATATTTGTAAAAGGATTAGGTAACTATACAGAACCTCAAAAGTAGCATCCTCAATCAATAATTCAATCATAAAAATGTAAAATGATACATAAATACATGACATCTTATCATGGGGTCACAAGCCACCATGGGAATAAAAAGAATCATATAGGACTCAATAGGGTTTTACAACATTTATAAAACCATTTAAAAAGCTAATAAGGACGTTCAAACACACTTCTCATGATGTTTATCCACACACCCAATTATTAAAGTCACTTGAATTCTCATGAAAAATACCACTTTAAAGATTATCCTTCAAACCACAGTGAAAGTCCACTTGAAACCCAACTATTTCACAAATAACATTAAAAAAAGGAACACCTCTTTAAGAAAGAGGTACTTAGTTCCACACACCCATAAAATCTAGTTTTATACCCCCACTTTAAATATTTTTTCAAAAATAACATTGGTAACCAATTTTTAAATTAACCTATTTCCACAAAAAATCACTTTCTAAATCTAGAACCATATTCCATTAGAAACAATAGTACCATCGATCCAGTTATAAAACTCAAATTCCCATTTTTCAAAAAAAATTGGCAACCACAAATACCAATGACCTTAAACATTTAAAATTTGGGCCTTTTTGAGTCCTAATTTTTTCTTCCTACTTTTCCATTACTTTAGTTTTATAAATCACAAACACTTTATTTAAAACTTTTTTTACTATATTTTTACATCTAAAGTATTTTAGTATGTTTTTATAGAAAACATTACTTTTTACATTATATAAAAATTATTCTAATATATTATGAAATAAACTTTTATTATTGCTTAATCTGACACATCAGACTGACAGTGCATCGAATCCATCCAAATGACCTTTTTTTAAACCCATTGTTATACTTATGTATTACTGAAAAAAAGTTACAACCATAGGACTGATCTTAGTACTGATTCAATAGAATAAATATCAATATTATTATTGGATTGACTATTAATAAGGAAGTCTATCTGGCCTTCCAAAATTTTATAATCAAAGTATATAGGTTTTTTTTATCCTAAAGAATATAATTTAGCGTTGTAATAGTGCTAAAAATGACTTTGGACATTTAGTTATTTCTAGGCTATCAAGTGCAAGCTATCTGAGGCCATTGCAACTAAATCATAAATATGACTGTTGGGATATTTCCTATAAATATGAGTTCATTTGAAGAGTTTTATGAAAATATATTTTTCAACTCAAGTCCTACAAAAATTTATTAGCATGAAATACTCGTTCTTAGTCATTATAATACTTTAGAGAGTTGGTGTTCTAAGGAATCCTTTTCAGGTTTTTCCTTTACAAAAAATTTTATTTTTTATTCTATGTATGGTCATTGTACCAATCAAGGGCTTCTGGAGATAGGAAGACGGTGAATATGATCCATCTAATTGAGGACCATTGGGGCTAGGAAGATAGGTTTTGATCATCAAATCGAGGGATTATGCAGATAAGAAGACAATGTTATATTGAACAACGTATAGAGGGATTTCCTTGTAAGTAATGATAGGCTTTACAGTAAGTATAAAACTATGGATACCTTTAGTTAGGGTTTTGGAATACCTTTTCTCTTAAGGATAAATAGTGAAATATTTTAATATAACTAGTAATTAATTCTTATTTTATTATATATTTTATTTATTGTTTGAATAAGATATAATTTTTTAGCTTTGAATTGTTTTATGAAGATACTTTGTATACTTATCTTTCTAGAAAACCAGTTTACCAGTGTGTATGTGACACTGATAAAACTTAATATGATATAATTAGACAATATATGATCCCCATTATGACACTCTAATCATTGGATGATT
This sequence comes from Viscum album, assembly GCA_963277665.1. Lineage (NCBI taxonomy): Eukaryota > Viridiplantae > Streptophyta > Magnoliopsida > Santalales > Viscaceae > Viscum > Viscum album. Next base: position 1,436,550,095 of record OY728157.1, read on the forward strand.
TGTGAGTCAGATCATTTAACCTAAATAAGTATTGTGTTTTGTATTTAGTTTACTTTTGTAAACAAAAATTCACCCACCCACCCCCACAACCATTTTATACCATAGTAAACTCTTTTGATCCAAAAATTGGTATCAAATAAGGTTCTATCGATTATACTTGTGGATTTTTACTTATTCTATTAACTGTATTTTTTTATTAAGATTTTTTATAGCTGGTTGTTTGAAAATTTCTTACACTGACGTGTATTTTTAGAAAAGAGTTTATTTTGTTTAAAAAATATAGAAGGTGTGAATATATTTTTACTTGAAAATATGAATCCTAGTTTTCCACCTATAATTTTTGGGAATGACTATCAGTATTGGAGAGATAGAATGAAAAATTTTGTTATCAACACTAGAGTTGATAATTTCTTGATGATAACTGAAAAGTACAAGATTCTTGATAAGGAAGTTTCTATCTTTACTAATATTGAGAAGTTAGAATATGAGTTGAATTAAAAATTCATTAGTACTTTATTAATTTCTATGAAAATACTTATTTACATTCATATATCATCTTTTGAAGATAAAAATAGTATTTCTAGTAAGTTGGAGGTAACTCATTTTGGAACTTATAATGTTATAAAAACAATAAGAGTTATGTTGCATGATGATTATCAAGCCTTTTATTTTATACCAAGAGATATAGTTTCCAAAATTTACCAATGGTCTATGAATATTATAAATAGTTTATAGTATATTGGATAGAAATGTATTGAATATAAAATTCTAGTTAAAAAGATTAGAGATATCATGTCGAATGAATGGGAATCCAAAAGGAATGATTTGGATGACACAAGGAAAATTACAAATTTACCTCTTGATGAACTTATTGGAACCGTCATGAAATATTAAGGAAGAAATAAGAGTGATGATAATGAGGTAAAAAAGAAAAATAGAGGTGTTTCTTTTTCAATAATATCTATTTTTTCTATTAAATTACAATCTCCTAAGAATGTTCAGAAATCTTCAAGGAAGAAAAAATTTGTTATTCAGTCAAATTATAGTATATAAAAACATTTAGAGAATTAGTTGGAAAATATAGATAGAAGTATGAAACAAATTGTGGGAAATAAATATTTTTATATACAAAATGTATCATAAGAATAAAAGTAACAATAAAGATTATGAGGTTACTTATTATGAGTTTAATAAAACTAAAAATATTAGACTGAATTGTCATAAGTTGAAGAGAAAATACAAGTATTAAATAAATTCACATAGAAATGAAAAAATTGTTATAATTATAAATTAAATCAAGTTAAAAATGCTTCTAACAATTGGAGTTACATTGGTGTAAATAGTTCATTAAATATTTATTTGGACAATAATAATTCTAGATAGAGTAATATTGGACATTTTATTGAAATAGCTTTGTTAAGAAATTTTTTAATGGATAAGGTATCCACTGTTGAATCCCATAAAAATATGACTTTAAATAAAAACTATCTTGATAAGAAAAATTATTCATCATCTGATGAATAACCTTCCTCAGTAGAATAAGATAATACTTTACCTAGTTATGAGAAGGTTTCTAGGTTTTTAAAACTTTTAGAAAATGAAAATTATAAAGTTTGTAATTTTTTTGATATTTCCAAAGATAAACAGGAAAAGGAAGATTCAAGAATAACAATTTTAACTAATGAAATATCACATCTCTCTAAATATCTTGATAAAATATTTTGAAAAATATTTGTTTCCAAAATAACTTGAGAAAATAATTTCTGAGATAATTAATTTAAAAATTAATTTTGTTGAACTTAGTTCTAGTATTATTTCTAGTGAAAAAAAATCTCAGTTGTCAGACTAAAATATGAAATATATATTTTGATGAAACTTTGGTCCAATTTTACAACTAATAAGAAAAAATTGGATAAATTGTACAAAACAATTAGACCTCATGGTAATAATTCTGGAATGGGTTATACAAATTTGAAACATGTTTTAAGTAATAATTATATTGTTTCAAAATTTCACCATTTTTCAAAAACATCCCTAGTGGTGGAAATTGGAAGAAAAATTGTTCTTTGAATATAATTAAAGATCTAGGCTTTCATAAGGCTTATTTTTATGAGGAAATTACATTTTCTCACAATAATAAAATTAGGAAAATGTGCTTACCCAAGAAGGTTTGGGATCTAAATAACTAATGTTTTTTTAGGATAACAAAGACAATACAAATAAAAAAAATATGGTACATTGATAGTGGATGTTCCAAACACATGAATAGAAAAAAAAATTGTTCTTTAAGAAGATTATCAAGATGAAAGGTGGTAAATTAACTTTTGAAGAAAATGATCAAGGGAAAATAATTGGTATAGGTAACATTGTTACTCATGGAAAAGCATTAATTTCAAATGTTTTATTTATTGTAGGACTTAATAACTACCTTAAAATCATAATAAAATTATGTGTCAAATGTTATCTATTGAACTTTAGGAATGATAAATGTACAATACATAGTTTAAAATATGAATTTATTATTTCTACCAATCGGCATGATAATGTTTACACTATAAACATTTAAGGCTCTAGGATCCAAGAAATACCTTGTATTAGTGAAATGGAAGATCAATCTTGGTTATGGAATATAAAGTTAGGACATATTAGCCTTGGAAACTTAGTTAAGTTTACTAAGAAAGGACTTATTAAGGATCTACCAAAACTTTGGTTTAATTATTTAAAAGTTTGTGACTATTGTCAATATGTTAAGAAACATAAGTAATGTTTTGAATCTACTAGTGAAGTATAAAATTATTATTCAGTATTGTTAATGAATATAGACTTGTTTTTCCATTTAAAAACTGTATGTATTGGTGGAAAATACAATGTATATGTATTAGTAGATTATTACACTATATAAAAAATGGTTAATTTTCTTGTAAGAAAACCAAAAATATTTAGTTACTTTAAAACATTTATAGATAGAGTTAAAAATAAGATAAACCCACTCTTTAATAATTATTCCTAGTGATCGTGGTGGAGAATTTTTAAGTTGTAATTTTGAAACATTTTTTAGTAAGAATGTTATTATACATATATTTTCAGCAACTAGAACTAAACCAAAAAATGGGGTAGTTGAAATAAGAAATAGAGTTCTTCAGGTAATTAATAAAACCTTGAGGATTGAATACTCAGTTTCTAAAAAATAGGCTAAAGTGGTTAGTACTTCTTATTATACTATATATTGAGTTTTAATTATATAGTTTTTTATTTGAAAAAACTCCTTATGTTTTTTTATATGAATAAAACCATAAGTTTCTTACTTTAATGTATATGGATGTAAAGTATTAATCTTGAATACTATAGATAATTTACATAAATTTGATCTAAAATCTGAAGAAGGATTATTTTAAGGTTATTCCACCACTAGTAAGTCTTATAGAGTTTTTAATAAAATTACAAGTATTATTGGGGAAATAGTGCATGATAAATTTGATCAAACTAATCCCTTTTTTCAAATAACCACCAACTACATCTTCAAATGTTATTTCTAAAACAAATTTGAAACTTATAGTATAAACTTCATCTCGTAAGTAAATAACTCAAGAATAAGTTTATGAAGTTATTATGCCTAAATATTTTCAACCTGTTATCAATTAAAAAAATATAAATCCAATAAAAAAGTTTTTTCTTAGGAATCATCCTAGTAATAATATTATCGGTGATGTATATCCACGAGTTAGAACTATAAGTTCTTTGAGAAATGTATTTGAATATCTATCATTTTTATATCAATTAAAACCTAAGAATCATAACGTGTATTTAGGTGATAAAGATTGAATAAAATTTATGCAATATGAGATCAATGATTTTGAAATGAAAAAATATGTACTTTAATTGAATGGCCTAAAAAACATATATAATTAAGGTGAAATGGGTTTTTCATAATATTTTTTTTGTGAAAATGGTATAATAATTATAAATAAATTTAGAATTATTGCGAACATAAATGAACAAAAATAATTAATAGGCTATGAATAAAATTATGCTTCTGTAGAAAGACTTGAAGTTATTTGAATACTTCTAGATTTTGTAGCATTATTTAATTTCAAAACTATATTAAATGGATATGAAGTGTGATCTCATTAATGAATATGTTCAGGAGATATTTTATATTGAACAAACAATTGGTTTTGAAAATTCAAAACATCATAAACATGTTTATAAACATAACAGAGCACTTTATGGACTTAAATAAGCCCATACAGCTTGGTATGATAGGTTAATTAGATTTTTGTTACAAAAAACAATTTATCAAGGGAGCTTCGTATCAAAAAAATTTTATAATATAATTTAATAAAAACATTAATATTATAAAAATTTGTGTTGATGACATTATATTTGCTTTAACTTGAAAATATTTAATAGATTCCCTTCTGAATCTAATTAAATATGAGTTTAAAATGAGTATGATGGGTAAGTTATCATATTTTCTTGGTTTTGAAATATCAAAAAACAAGAAGTCACTTTTATATATCAACATAAGTATATAAAATATTTACTTTTTAAATTAGGTTGTGGAAGAACTAAAAGAATTAGTACTCCCATTGGTACCTCCAATACCTTAGATCATGATGAGGTTGAGAAACCAGTTGATCAAAAATCTTTTAGAGGTATGATTAGAAATTTTATATACTTAATAGTTATTCATCTAGATTTAATTTTTTTCTATTTTTATGTGATACATATCAATAAAATCCAAAATAATTCTAAATTAATGTTGTTAAAATAATTTTTCATTACCATAAGTGAACTATTGATTTAGTGTTATTCTATTCTTCTGGAAATAATTTTGAACTAAAAAGTTTTTTGGATGCTGACTTTGGTGGATGTAGAATGGATAAAAAAAGTACATCTGGACCTTTTAATTTATTATGATATTCTTTAGTTTCTTCTTCTTATAAGAAACAATACTCAGTATCATGTTACACTGCTAAATATGAAAATGTAGCATCTGTAAGTAGTTATGCTCAAGTGTGTTAGATGTAACACACACTTACTGATTATGGAATGAGTTTTACAAAAACTATAATTTTGTGTAATAACACAAGTTCCATTTCCCATAGTAAGATTCTATCATAACACTCATATGCTAAACACATAGATATAAGACATAATTTTTTTTGGGATCACAAACATAAAGGAGATATAATTTTACAATTCATTGGAACACAATAACAACTTGATGATATTTTTACAAAACCTCTTTTTTTCTATAGATTTGAATACATTAAATAAGAGTTATGATTGATCAATGTTAAGTGGTTAATCATATATACTTCTCTTTTTCTAATAATAATACATTAATATAATCCTTTTTCATAGTGAAAGTATATATGTTTTTGTTTTTCAAAAACCTTTTGGTTTCTTAAAACATTCATTTTTCTAAAAACTTTTTTACTAGAAATTATAACTTTCTATCATAATCAGTTTTGTTTTATAACTATCGTAATAAATTTTTATTATAAAACTATAATAATAGTTTTTTATTATAAAAATATTGTAATTTATTTTTATTATAAAACTATAATAATCAAATTTTTTAATATAATTTTCATAATAAATTTTTATTATAAAACTATTGTAATAAGTTTTTTATAATAATATCGTAATTAGTTTTTATTATAAAACTATCATAATCAGTTTTTGTTATAAAAATATCATAACCTATTTATGTTATAAAACAAATAATAACACGTTACTCATACTAATAGAACTTTCTACATTGAAAGATATTCTTATGTTAGTTTTTCCACTTATCCTTTACTTTATTGTATACTGGTTCTTGATTTTTTTTAAACGATGTTTTGTTTTCAAATAAAAAAAGTTTTCCTAATCAGATTATTTTATATTACAATGAAATGATTTCATAAAACTTTGAGAGTTAAAAAATTTAATTTTAAAAAATTATACATTTAAATCTTGACTGTTAGATCATTTATGGTTTAAATGTCAACCATTTTATTTTTTGGAATATGAACTGTTTATATCTATTCCTGTATAAAGGTTGGTCACCCCATTATCCCACATCAATTATTAGAAGAATCTCTCCCAACTCTCATCACTCATCAACACCAATAGTCTGATTTTTTAGGATTTCATCCAATCTCTGGCTCAAGTCTCATCACAATGGAAACTAAAGAGGATTATGAGAAAATGCATGTTTTCATAGAACGACTTATGGAAATATCTTGGTTTGATAAGTACGATTTTATTCCCAATATAATTATTTCTTTACAAATATGGTAGAACATATGTTTACAGAAACCTGATAAATATTTTGATTTTTTTTATCCTAAAATCATTATATATTTTTTAGCATTTGTTGAATTTTTTTTCAAAAGAATATAAAGATAAGGTCCTGTTCATATTTTTTGAAACAAAATTATAGACTTTCATACAAAATAGTTATAGATTTAGCGATTGTACCTTCGGGTGGTGAATCTTATCTAACTTCCCCAACTTTCTAATAAACATAGATCTTTTGAAAATATTGTGGAAGAAGCATCTTTATTCTCAAGGTATGATAAGGTTAGAAGTTTTTCTAATTTATCACCAGATTCTAGGGTAGTATATTTGTGGGTGCAGGGATATTTAATACCTAGGAAGGGTGAAAGGTAAATCCTTAAGGTTTCTGATATTTTTTTATGGATTTATTGATTAATATGAGGCAAATGAATTTGGTTAAATTTTATTTTATTATGGTAGATGAAATTTATAGTTCCTCAATAAATTCAAAAAAAATTATGTTTCCTTCTTTCAATAATAAGTTTATTGTGATGTTTATGAAACTTTTTTATGTTGAGAACACAACTTACTTGATGTGTGAAAATATTTAATTCATTGGTGGAGAAAATATTTTAAGAATAAATATTGTGTTTGATTCTAAATTGAATAAACTTTTTGAAAAGGTTAATGTTTTTGAGTTTGAAGAACAACCTTTCAAGAAACTATAGGATGTTAAGAAATAGATGAAGTTTGAAATTTTATCCCCTCTAAAAAAGAAAAAAAAGGAAAAGAAAATTTCAAGTGATGAATTAAAAAATATGATAGAACATAAAGAAAAAAGAAACCAAGAGATCCTAAATTTATACTTTATGTGGTTGTGGTATTTTCTTTAAAAATTAAAACTGACAAAGAATTGAAGAAGAAGAGAAGAAAAAGAAACAAAAAAATATGTTATATGAAGATAAAGTTTTTTAATGTATGTTAAAGGGTATTGACAGAGTATCATAAAATCAAAATCTATGAGTTTCCCATACCAATAAAATCAATCCAGATGTTGTACAAGAGTTTTTTGAAACATAAGTTGTACATGTTATTGTCCATTATGTTGTTGAAAAGGGAAAAGGATAATAAATACTTCAATAAGTAAGAGAATATATACTTGAAAAATAATCGGTACCTTAAATGGATAGAAAATGAGTATTAAGAACAACCCATCAGTTTGATCAAGATTTGGAAGAAGAATAAGAAGAGGAAGAGAAAGAAGAAGATAAATAAGAAGAAGAATAAAAAGAATAATAAAAATAAGAGGAAAAGAAATATAAAGATAATAATGATGAAATAACACAAATTGATGAAGGATCAATGGAAAAAAAATTAGACTCATAAGAATCTTTTTCCCCATTACCTTTGATGTCTGATATGAATGGTAAGTTATTAGGTACACTAGATGAAAAATCATCTTCAGAGAAGGAAAACTCATCATCATAGAACGAAGAAAAGTAATCCTCAAAGAAATAATAAGATCAAAAATCGTGGAGAAAAGTTTCATAAAAAATTTTATATGATAAGTATTTTTACATTATAGAAGTTTTAGAATATAAGAAAGTTTCAAATACAGGAAAAAAGAAGGCAGAGGAAGTATCAAAACCTGATGCTAAATCATCTACACTGAAACCTCCAAAAGCATCATCAGGTGATAGATATATTTCATGCATACATTTTTTATTTTTTTAATGTTTATATTTGGTATTTAAATAAATATTATTTAAAATTTGTGAATTATTTGATTTTTTTATATTTTTGGGAAGGATACAATGAATATTTGTAAAAGAAATGAAAATTGGATAATTTATGAGCTAAAAGAAACTTCACAATGCAAATGAAGTGAAGCATCATGGCACTATATTTTGGAGGAATTATGAAGCCATAAGTTCAAGATTAAGATAATGAAATATTTTGTATTATAATTAAATGATGTTACTTTTTAAATATTAGTTTTTTGAAGAGTGTGTCGAAAATCACAGTGCCTTCTAATTGAATAAAATTTACAAGATTATATGACATGAAAGCATTTTAAAAGTCATGTAAGTGTTTGAGAGAAAAAAATAATTATGAACAAAACTGAGGTTTGATGGTATTTTCTTATATATTCACCCCTTCCATGTACCTTCAAGGTAGTCAGGAACTAGGGGAAGTAGAGAGGCACCACATGGAGGATACGGACAAATAGAGTGAAACTATGAAGTCTTATATATCTTCTGTTCTTCACCACTATTCTTCCTTTGGTATTTGTGCTGCTCATTCTCATAATGCCTTGCATGAGTATGCAGTTTTCCTTTTTGTATGGTGATGTGATTGTAGGGGTATGTGTTCCTAAGGGATTATTTTCTATTTTTTATTCTTGTTTTGGATTTATACAACTCATTTTATCAATTAAAATTTATATTCTTTTCATATTGCATGACCATTGTTTCATTCTCATGTTGTTTATTTTGTAGCATAAATTAATAGGCATGTTTTTTAGTAAAATTGTGAAATAGGGGTTAGTTATGTTTAAACATGGTTTTGGGTTGCCTATTTATGTGATTGAACCTAGTAGATGACCATTCCAAAGGTGCAATCAGAGGATTAGGGTTAGATATCCAGAACAAGGATCCTTTCTGACCCAATTCCAACACCAAACCTGAATAAATTCATTATCAATTAAATCCCCATAACACAAACCTAAAAATCACTAAACCTAACATGTCTCTCTATTTATTATCAAATCCAATCCTTATTTCACTTTTTCTCATTATTTCAGTTAAAAAACAATTTTAAATTCAACTTCTTTAATTAATTTTTAATATATGAATTTTCCATGTGGGTTCGACAATCAGACATTGTAGATACTAAATTTTTAGTTAGTTTTTGTAAGTTTTATAAATTATTAAATTTGTGTAGCCCCATTAAAATTAATGATGCCCTGCGGGCTGTCAAATATGTGTGCACTGTTGTCAGGGATGGTTTCTTCTATGTTTATGTTTATTTGGAATCCTAATAATTGTTTTCATTTTAATTCATTTTTTTACACTTGGTCATGTCATGCTGTAGTTTTGGGTAATAATCCTTTGCACGACTAATCCACTTGCAAGAAAGATAAAATAGACAATCTTGAAATCGAAACAGATTTGGAGGATACATTACACAACCAAAGAAAGTGAAATGAAGAGTCCCATCAAGAACATAGCACCATGAATAGAGGGGATCAATTTGAAGGAGTTGATCATGAGTTGGGCCAAAGAGTAGGAGCACAACTTCCAGTAAGAAATCCATGGGGGAGGTTCTTATCAAATAAGAAATTTCTTAGAAAATGGGGGTTAATACGAGCATTCTTATACCCCCCATCACTGCTCAATATTTTGAGATCAAACCGGCAGTCATCTAAATGATCATAGATTCTCTGCGATTCTTCAAGCTACCTCATGAATACCCCAACTCACAAATCGTATGTTTCTTGGAAATTTATGACATGTCCTAATTTCATAATGTCACAAATTATTCTGTAAGTCTATTCCTTCTTAGATTCTCATTGAATTACAAAGCATAGTTATGGATCTAAAATCCACCTCTTCATTTAATCACCACATGGTAGGATCTAGTAAGAACATTTCTAACAATGTTTTTCCCACCCTCAAAGTCAATTGATCTATGGGTAAGTATTTTAAATTTTGATAAATTAAATAAAGATGTTTTATATAGTTCATGGGAATGATTCAAAGGTTTAATAAGATGATGTCCTCATCATGGCATCCAAATGTGGTTATTAATTCAAGCATTCTACAAAATATTATGACATGGAAATAGTTTGGTAGTTTATGTTGTTATGAAAGTTTTTCTTATGAAAATATCACTAGAGGAGAGCAAATAATTATTCGATGAGATTTCCAACAATATTATTTAGTGGCATCTAGAAAAAGGGAGATAAAAATGAGTACATGTGGTAGACAACAGCTGGGCTACCACCAAATTAATGTCATGTCAAATAAACTAGATGTGATGATGGCCAATCAAAATCCCCAAGGTATGTATTGTGAAAATGTTAATTATATTTATTATAATCATAAAAATTATGTGCAGGGATAGAGGTCACAAAAACCACAATAGTGGAATGAAAATCAAGACCAAAAATTCCAGCTGAGACAAAAAGGTTTTCAACCTAAACACTAAGGGATAACACTGACAAGTCAAGTCCATTAACTAGAGGAGACCGTTACAACTTTTATGAATATAACAGGAGTTGTTCTTAAAGAGATTACAGAATAATCAAGGGATGAAGGAAATGCAATCAAAGAATTTATAAATGAATCACAAAACCAACATGATTCAATGAGAAATTTATAATTTCAAGTCAGTCATATTTTCGAACAACTTAGAGAAAGACAAAGAGGAGAGGTTCCAGGATGGCCATAACAGAATCCTTGTGTAGATGTGAAATCCATATTGCTAATGTAACACCCCAGGTAAATAAAGAATATGACATTTTCATATTTATCCATATTTTTGAATAAAATATTAATATGACTTAAAGGGGACGCTATGCTCGATGGTGTACCCAACACACAACAACGAGTTTCTTGGGAATCTTACATTACACTCTAATAATAAAAAAATATTATTTTAAATGGTAGTTAACATGTGGTCGTTGTATTGACGGGAATGGATAGAAATAACTAAAATATTATTATATATGTTTTTAAATGTTTTTACATTTATCCAATAAAAGATAAAGGCTTAAAATACGGAAAGAATTCAATTTTAGGCGTATATGCCCTTGTTTTCACTAAAGGTTCACTTATCGCCTTTTGATGGCGAACCATCATTAAATATAGTTTTTTCCACTCTTATACATTCTATTGGACCAAATATAACTCTTCTTCAGAATCGGGACATCAAAATTTACTTTGTGTAAATTTGTTTTATCTTTCCGATAAAGTTCATTTTTTTAATGAATAGTGTAAAATGTTGTATTTTAATTCAAAACCTCTTTCTAATCTAATTTATTTATATGATTAGATTATCATTTTAATTGGTTTTAAATTGAAATTAGAAAATATTTTTACCATTAAATCCAATAGTGGTCGTTGGAATTAATTTCACTTTGAAATCGGACTTAAACTTGTGTCAATCTTTTGATACTTATTGTTTCATAAAAACACGTTATTTGCTCTGACAGCGGGAATTAATTATTAAATTAATTAATGAAAATTATATGTTGTGAATTTTTTAAAATGGACTTCATTTTTGAATTTGGAATATCAAATATAGCTTAGGGTGAATTTTTGGTATTTTTCTGAAAAACTGCAATTTTTTATGAATAGTGAAACCAGTAAGTGGTACTTATAAAAACTGATTTTTCGTTTAAATGAAATTTTACCACTTCTGTGTTTTGAATTTCAAAAATCCAACAAACATGGTTTTCATTAAGAAGTAAAATGTGGTTCAATGAAATAAAAATATTTTTTTGGTGAATAGTAACTTATTATGTTTTTAATCGCGGTTTGAGGTAATTAGTGCAATTTAAGGAAAAAATGATATTATAATAAAATGAAAATACCTTGACACGTGTCCTACCCTTATTGGATGTGTCATGGAAGACCAAGACAACCCATGGGTCAACTTGGGGACCCCATGAAGCCACTTTGGTTGGAAAATGACATTAATATCTTTTTATTTAAAGTTAAAGTAAAAATGAGACAAACATGAAATGTTTTACTAAAACAATTTTTACAATGGGTTATACAAATCCGATTTTTGACTATAAATATTAATTGGAAATCTAAAAAGATTTCCTACATCATAGTTTTTTTTTATAATTTTTGGACATTATATAAATTAAATTATTTATGACATCATGATGATGCAGCGATGACCTCATTATTTAACGATTTAAATAAAATGGAAAGATAATGTAATATCTAAGACCTAAACATGTCAAAAACCTATTGGATGAGTGGATTTCGAACCCTTATCACCTTATCCTAGAAATACATCAATGTGGGACCTTTAAAATCCGAAACACTTTTGAAAATAAAGTAACATTTTGTAACTTTACAAGAGTGCCCCTCCTCTCCTCTTATAAAAGGCCCCCACCTCTACCTCCTTACCAACACTCCCAAAGCCTTTGGCTCGGCCAAAATCTGCCCATTTTGTCTCTCTACTTCCCTCTCTTACTCCTTGAAGCCTCAATTTGGGTAGAAGTTTTTCCAAGGAAGCCTTTGAGCTCAAACCAAAGGGAGTTACCCGATTTTAAGGTAATGTGTTCACATGAGTCCTTTTGTTTTATTTTGCCTCTCCAACCCCCTAAACTCTTTTTATTAATTTCTTTTGTAACAACTACAGTATATTAAATATACTAGGATGTTTTTATAATAAGTATTCGAGCTAAAAATACACACACCTACATATAATGGTTAAAGAACATACTGTTTCCGTGGATGGTGAATTTCTGCCTCACGAAATGATGATTGTTCAACACTCATATAACACCTTCAAAGGTGGCCATTAAGATGTCACTATATTTATATATGATATATAATATGTTTATGTTTTGAATAAGCTTCTGTATATTTCATTTTTGGCTTAACTTTATGTCTTCCATTATGGGTATACGCGATATCTTCATTTTAGGATGTGCGGACTACCGCCCCCTCAAAGTGATGTGATTCGTTAATGCCATACGTGGGACGTATAAAGGATGGATTTAATGTTATTATATATGATGTTATACTGGAATTATAATATACCTATATATCATTATTATTTCTTTCCATTAAGTATGAGATAGAAATGAAAGTAGCGTTCATGCGTACGTACGGCTTACCGTCTCCATGAACGGTGCATTTCATTTCTTATCCCCAAATGTAATGTACTATTATAAGTACATGCATATAATGGATATATGTGATGAATTATACATCTAAATGATGAATATAATTATGGAATTAAAATATACATACCTCTCATTTAGTTTTAATTCCATTAATATGACAAAGAAATGAAAGTAGCGTTCATGCGTACGTACGGCTTACCGTCTCCATGAACGGGGCATTTCATTTCTTAACTCTAAATGATTATTTAATATTATAAATACATTTATATGATGGATATATATGATATATATGATATCCAAATCAGGAATTTCATTCTGGATATAAAGAACCTTTGACCACACGAACAACATGTAATTGTAAGAAGTCCACTTTTGACTTAAGAACCAAATATCGACAAAACAAACATTATTAACTTAAATGATTACATAATGTTTATAACATGACAATAAGTGATCTAAAAGGAATAATGAACTAGAAAAAGGTTCTTAATAAAGTTTAAATTAACTCAAGTTTAATATTCAGGACGTTAAGGAATGATCAAGTCAAGTCGGACCCGAGGTAAGGGATCTTGCTCCTCTCTTTCTTTTTAAGTACACTCTTTTATGTCATTCCTTCTAAGATCATCTTTATTGTGATTGGGATGTTCTTTTATATTAATATTACTGTAATTTTTATTTTCATATTATTAGAGACCCCATTATCTCTCATCAATCCATTTTGGATGTTTTGAGTGGCGCCGTTAGGCTGCCGAATTTTCGTAAGAGATCCAACCTCTCTCTTTCTTTTTAAGTACTCTCCTTTATGTCACTTCTTTTAAGCTCCTATTTGTTATTTTGGGGGATGTTCTTTTGTATTCCTCTTTCTGTAAACTTTATGTTGATATTATGAGAGACCCTATTTCCTCTCATCAATCCATTTTGGAAGTTTTAAGTGGCGCCGTTAGGCTGCCGAGTTTTCGTAAGGGATTTTTCATCTCACTTTTATTCTCGTGAGATTTATGCTACATTTGACACAATTTCCTTTGAGTGGTGTATGTACTGCCCATTATTATAAACTTTGTGTAGTATAATTTCATTTATGGGTATTCACATCTTCATTGTATGACCCTTCTTCCATGGGGTGTACGTTTCGAAAGTTACCCAACTCGGTAAGGGAACCTTTCACCCTCCTCTTTTTAAAAGACTTCTTTTGTTATGTCTTTTAATTCACATACTATTATGTTGGGATATGTTCTTTTATATCCTTATTGATGTAAATTTTATTTCCAAGTTATGAGATTCCCTTTTTTATCTCTCATCAACTCATTTTCTGAATTCTTGAAGTGACGCCGTTAGGCTGTCGAATTTTACCAAGGGAACTTTTTAACCCAATTTCGATTTCTTTGGGTTCAACATGTAGTCATTGAATATGTCATCCTTTGAATATGTTTGAATGACCTTTTATTGTTTTACACTTAATATCCAATTATATTGGGTGTATTTATATTTGTCTCACATAATTTTGAGATTGATTTATCCTTAATTTAAGGATACCTTCTTTATAAGGGATTTCATCACATTTTACATCTCTATTGAGACTTCATTGTTATTATGCACCAATTCACTCATATATGGTGTATATACTGTCCTTTGGAATATTATATCATGAATCCATTTATTCTCATGATATTATAAAGTTCTGATTAAATGTTATTCCTCAATTATTGTATTCAAGTGTCACTAATTTTGGTAAAACCCCTTTTACCAAAATATCACTTTAAATGTTTTAATTATTTGTTCTTATTAACATCCATGTTTTCAAAATGGTTTTAAGGATTTATTTATATGGATATTAATGGTTTAAAATGTTAAAATCTTCAAGGTGGTATGGGACACTTTGATTCAAAAATCTCTTTATTAAATGTTTTAAATGGTTTTGAAAATGGTTTTTTAATGGATTCATTATTTCAATATCCTAAAATGTTATATTGTGATTGAAATGTGGAAATGTTATGTTTAATTTATTCATGTTTTATGTGATACTATTATGTTATGGTTCTTGGGCATTGTTATGAATAACGGGTGGTTCCGTGATAAACTAAGGGCGGGTGAGCCTGATATAGCTCTCCAATGCATTGGGTAACGTGAAGGAGTGAAACGTTAAGGTTTCTCCGAAGAGATTTAGGGAATATATTGTGATGGGTATTCCAAACGTAACCAAGAGGGTCACTCCCTAAGTAAGAATGTTATGAATGCCTCATGTTACCTTTATGTCTTATGATTTCTATGATTTGTTCATGGTTTGAGGAGGTATGTTAAAGTGCCTATGTTTTATGGGTAGAGTATTATTTCATTATTATGTATATATGAACTCATGTTTCCTTTACATATTTTTTATAACCCTTACTGAGCTTTTTATGCTCATCCCAAGTTTTTGAAATGTTTTTCACAGGTCAAGGGAAAGGTACAAGATGTGATGATAGTGTCAAGGATGTGTCAAAAAAGAATCCATGTTTTATTTTAAATATGTTTCCATTGATGGGAAGAATTAATATTGTCTTTTATGTAACCACTTTGTCTAAATGTGGAATGTAATGCAAGTTTCATGATCTAATTCTCTAAAACTCTAAACCTGAAATGATCCTCAATGTGTAATCTTGTAATAACTCAAGATTAAGTAAGGTTTAAGGTTGGGGCCTTATAGTTGGTATCAGAGGTCGGTTTAGACAACTTTAGGGATTAGGAGTTCTTGTGAGACACATGATTAGTCCCTATATCTATTATTCCAATTAAATCCTTGTTTTATAACATTTTTTCAGGTCAAGTAATGTCGGTTACGAATGGAAGGAGAATGATCTCAAACGACATTCCTATCTCTTCCTGATGACATGCTTGCAATAATTATTGCAAAGTCATCTTCGGATGATTGTGAAAATTTTTCTAGCATACAACTCACTTGCAAGCAGTTGTTTGAGATATAAAACACCTCCACTATACCTCGTTATCATCGTGGATCATGGGTTGTTTTTAGACAAATACTATTTTCACAATATTCTCATATTTTCAAGAAAGGTAAATATTATCAAGGTATTTTCAAATATTTTACCTTATCACAAGAATTTGAAGAATATTATGATTTTAAAAATGGTGGTGAGGAAGGAGACCCTTGTGAAACCTATTTATATTTTCTTTTAAAATATAGTCTCACATCACATACTTATGGTATTTTAAAAGGACCAATAATAGAAAGTTTCAACTCAATTTCGGTCCGACTATTTTATAGAAATCATGTTTTATCAGATGTTTTGGAATTATATGTCATACATGATTATTTTCCAAAACTGTTTTTCTGTGAACACCCATATGACCCATGTTGTACGAGGTGTATTTGGATGGAGGAAGCAAATGATTTTGAAGGATCTCTAAATCATTGTTGTAATGCATGGGAATTATACCTACGTGAACAAGATGACGATGAAACCGAGTGGACGCCATGATCAAGGTATGCTATTATGAGTTTGTGTAAGAAACCTAGAAAGAGTTGAAAGTCAACATGACAAGTAAGTATGTTTCCTTAAGATCAAAAATAAATTCCTCAATGAAAAGTAACTTAAAAGAAAATTTTTTTCTATTAACCTTTCCTACTGGGGAATCGAATACCGTTTAACCCATCACAAGTTTGTGATTTTCTCATGGTTAACTTTCTCCTAGACATGTTTACTATCACTCTCCCTCAAGAACATGACCCTTTTCTTTTTCTTCCATGTCCATGTTTTTCTACATGGAATCCTAGTATGGGTTAACTCGGGTGACCTCTGTACTTATCTTCCTTTATTTTAAAGTGATTGTTTTACCGACTCTTGTTCCGATGTGGGACTTTCAAGGATGTTTCCAAGGTCAATTTTAAAAATTGCGAGGACGCAATCCCCAAAAGGGGGGAAGGATTTAACACCCCAGGTAAATAAAGAATATGAAATTTTCATATTTATCCATATTTTTGAATAAAATATTAATATGACTTAAAGGGGACGCTATGCTCGATGGTGTACCCAACACGCAACAACGAGTTCCTTGGGAATCTTACGTTGCACTCTAATAATAAAATAATATTATTTTAAATAGTAGTTAACATGTAGCCGTTGTATTGGAGGGAATGGATAGAAATAACTAAAATATGATTATATATGTTTTTAAAAGTTTTTACATTTATCCTATAAAAGATAAATGCTTAAAATACGGAAAGAATTCAATTTTAGGCGTATATGCCCTTGTTTTCACTAAAGGTTCACTTATCGCCTTTTGATGGCGAACCATCATTAAATATAGTTTTGTTCACTTTTATACATTCTATTGGACCAAATATAACTCTTCTTTAGAATCGGGACATCAAAATTTACTTTGTGTAAATTTTTGTTATCTTTCCGATAAAGTTCATTTTTTAATGAATAATGTAAAATGTTGTATTTTAATTCAAAACCTCTTTCTAATCTAATTTATTTATATGATTAGATTATCATTTGAATTGTTTTTAAAGTTAAATTAGAAAATATTTTTACCATTAAATCCAATAGTGGTCGTTGGAATTAATTTCACTTTGAAATCAGACTTAAACTTGTGTCAATCTTTTGATACTTATTGTTTCATAAAAACACGCTATTTGCTCTGACAGCGGGAATTAATTATAAAATTAATTAATGCAACTTATATGTTTTGAATTTTGTAAAATGGACTTCATTTTTGAATTCGGAATATCAAATATAGCTTAGGGTGAATTTTTGGTATTTTTCTGAAAAACTTCAATTTTTGATGAATAGTGAAACCACTAAGTGGTACTTATAAAAACTGATTTTTCGTTTAAATGAAATTTTACCACTTCTATGTTTTGAATTTAAAAAATTCGACATACATGGTTTTCATTAAGAAGTAAAATGTGGTTCAATGAGATAAAAATATTTTTTTGGTGAATAGTAACTTATTAAGTTTTTAATCGCGATTAGAGGTAATTAGTGCAATTGAAGGCAAAAATGATATTATAATAAAATGAAAATACCTTGACACATGTCCTACCCTTATTGGATGTGTCATGGCCGACCAAGACAACCCATGGGTCAACTTGGGGACCCCATGAAGCCACTTTGGTTGGAAAATGACATTAATATCTTTTTATTTAAAATTAAAGTAAAAATGAGACAAACATGAAATGTTTTACTAAAACAATTTTTACAAGGTGTTATACAAATCATATTTTTGACTATAAATATTTATTGTAAAGCCAAAAATATTTACTACATCATAGTATTTTTTTTATAATTTTTGGACATTACATAAATTAAATTATTTAGGACATCATGATGATGCAGCGATGACCTCATTATTTAACGATTTAAATAAAATGGAAAGATAATGTAATATCTAAGACCTACACATGTCAAAAACCTATTGGATGAGTGTATTTAGAACCCTTATCACCTTATCCTCGAAATACATCAATGTGGGACCATTAAAATCCGAAACTCTTTTGAAAATAAAGTAACATTTTGTAACTTTACAAGAGTGCCCCTCCTCTCCTCTTATAAAAGGCCCCCACCTCTACCTCCTTACCCACACTCCAAAAGCCTTTGGCTCAGCCAACCTCTGCCCATTTTGTCTCTTTACTTCCCTCTCTTACTCCTTGAAGCCTCAATTTGGACAGAAGTCTTTCCCAGGAAGCCTTTGAGCTCAAACCAAAGGGAGTTACCCAATTTTAAGGTAATGTGTTCACTTGAGTCCTTTTGTTTTATTTTTCCTCTCCAACCCCCTAAACTCCTTTTATTCATTTCTTTTGTAAAAACTAAAATATCTTAAATATACTAGGATTTTTTTATAATAAGTATTCTAGCTACACTTACACACACCTACATCTAATGGTTAAAGAACATACTGTTTCTGTGGATCGTGAATTTCTGCCTCACGAAACGATGATTGTTCAACACTCATATAACACCTTCAAAGGTGGCCATTAAGATGTCACTATATTAATATATGATATATAATATTTTTATGTTTTACATAATCTTCTGTATTTTTCATTTTTGGCTTACCTTTATGGCTTTCGTTATGGGTATACGTAATATCTTCATTTTAGGAAGTGCAGACTACCGCCCCCTCAAAGTGATGTGATTCGTTAATGCCATACATGGGACGTATAAAGGATGGATTTAATGTTATTATATATTATGTTATACTGTAATTATAATATACCTGTATATAATTATTATTTATTTCCATTAAAGTATGAGATAGAAATGAAAGTAGCGTTCATGCGTACGTACGACCTACCGTCTCCATGAACGGTGCATTTCATTTCTTATCCCCAAATGTAATGTACTATTATAAGTACATGTATATAATGGATATATGTGATGAATGATACATATAAATGATGAATATAATTCTGTAATTAAAATATACATACCTCTCATTTAGTTTTAATTCCATTAATATGACAACGAAATGAAAGTAGCGTTCATGCGTACGTACGGCTTACCGTCTCCATGAATGGTGCATTTCACTTCTTACCTCTAAATGATTATGTAATATTATAAATACATGTATATGATGGATATATATGATATATATTCTATCCAAATCAGTAATGTCATTCTGGATATAAAGAACCTTTGACCACACGAACAATATGTAATTGTAAGAAGTCCACTTTTGACTTAAGAACCAAATATCGACAAAACAAACATTATTAACTTAAATGATTACATAATGTTTATAGCATGACAATAAGTGATCTAAAAGGAATAATGAACTAGAAAATGGTTCTTAATAAAGTTTAAATTAACTCAAGTTTATTATTCAGGACGTTAAGGAATGATCGAGTCAAGTCGGACCCGAGGTAAGGGATCCTGCTCCTCTCTTTCTTTTTAAGTACACTCTTTTATGTCATTCCTTCTAAGATCATCTTTATTGTGATTGGGATGTTATTTTATATTAATATTACTGTAATTTTTATGTTCATATTATTAAAGGCCCTATTATCTCTCATCAATCCATTTTAGATGTTTTGAGTGGCGCCGTTAGGCTGCCGAATTTTCGTAAGAGATCCAACCTCTCTCTTTCTTTTTAAGTACTCTCCTTTATGTCACTTCTTTTAATCTCATCTTTATTATGTTGGGGGATGTTCTTTTGTATTTTTCTTTCTGTAAAATTTATGTTGATATGATGAGAGACCCTATTTCCTCTCATAAATCCATTTTGGAAGTTTTAAGTGGCGTCGTTAGGCTGCCGAGTTTTCGTAAGGGATTTTTCATCTCACTTTTATTCTCGTGAGATTTATGCTACATTTGCCACAATTTACCTTGAGTGGTGTATGTACTGCCAATTATTATACTCTTTGTGTAGTATAATTTCATTTATGGGTATTCACATCTTCATTGTATGACCCTTCTTCCATGGGGTGTATGTTTCGAAAGTTACCCAACTCGGTAAGGGAACCTTTCACCCTACTCTTTTTAAAAGACTTCTTTTGTTATGTCTTTTAATTCACATACTATTATGTTGGGATATGTTCTTTTATATCCTTATTGATGTAAATTTTATGTCCAAGTGATGATATGCCCTTTTTTATCTCTCATCAACTCATTTTTTGAATTCTTGAAGTGACGCCATTAGGCTGTCGAATTTTACCAAGGGAACTTTTTAACCCAATTTCGATTTCTTTGGGTTCAACATGTAGTCATTGAATATGTCATCCTTTGAATATGTTTCAATGACCTTTTATTTTTTTACACTTAATATCCAATTATATTGGGTGTATTTATATTTTTCGCACATAATTTTGAGATTTATTTATCCTTAATTTAAGGATACCTTCTTTATAAGGGATTTCATCACATTTTACATTTCTATTGAGACTTCATTGTTGTTATGCACCAATTCACTCATATATGGTGTATATACTGTCCTTTGTAATATTATATCATGATTCCATTTATTCTCATTATATTATAAAGTTCTGATTAAATGTTATTCCTCAATTATTGTATTCAAGTGTCACTAATTTTGGTAAAACCCCTTTTACCAAAATATCACTTTAAATGTTTTAATTATTTGTTCTTATTAACATCCATGTTTTCAAAATAATTTTAAGGATTTATTTATATGGATATTAATGGTTTAAAATGTTAAAAGCTTCAAGGTGGTATGGGACACTTTGATTCAAAAATCTCTTTATTAAATGTTTGAAATGGTTTTGAAAATGGTTATTTTATGGATTCATTATTTCAATATCCTAAAATGTTATATTGTGATTGAAATGTGTAAATGTTATTTTTACTTTATTCATGTTTTATGTGATACGATTGTGTTATGGTTCTTGGGCATTGTTATGAATAACGGGTGGTTCCGTGATAAACTAAGGGCGGGTGAGCCCGATATAGCTCTCCAATGCATTGGATAACGTGAAGGAGTGAAACGTTAAGGTTTCTCCGAAGAGATTTAGGGAATATATTGTGATGGGTATTCCAAACGTAAACAAGAGGGGTACTACCTACGTAAGAATGTTATGAATGCCTCAAGTTACCTTTATGTCTTATGATTTCTATGATTTATTCATGGTTTGAGGAGGTATGTTAAAGTTCCTATGTTTTATGGGTAGAGTATGATTTCATTCTTATGTATATATGAACTCATGTTTCCTTTCCATATTTTTTATAACCATTACTGAGCTTTTTATGCTCATCCCGAGTTTTTGAAATGTTTTTCACAGGTCAAGGGAAAGGTACAAGATGTGATGATGGTGTCAAGGATGTGTCAAAAAAGAATCCATGTTTTATTTTAAATATGTTTCCGTTGATGGGAAGAATTAATACTATCTTTTATTTAACAACTTTGTTTAAATGTGGAATGTAATGCAAGTTTCGTGATCTAATTCTATAAAACTCTAAACCTGAAAAGATCTTCAATGTGTAATCATGTAATACCTCAAGATTAAGTAAGTTTTAAGGATGGGGCCTTATAGTTGGTATCAGAGGTCGGTTTAGACAACTTTAGGGATTAGGAGTTCTTGTGAGACACATGATTAGTCCCTATATCTATTCTTTCAATTAAATCCTTGTTTTATAACATTTTTTCAGGTCAAGTAAAGTCAGTTACGAATGGAAGGAGAAGGATCTCAAACGACATTCCTATCTCTTCCTGATGACATGCTTGCAATAATTATTGCAAAGTCATCTTCGGATGATTGTGAAAATTTTTCTAGCATACAACTCACTTGCAAGCAGTTGTTTGAGATATCAAACACCTACACTATACCTCGTTATCATCGTGGATCATGGGTTGTTTTTAGACTAATACTATTTTCACAATATTCTCATATTTTCAAGAAAGATAAATATTATCAAGGTATTTTCAAATATTTTACCTTATCAGAAGAATTTGAAGCATATTATGATTTTAAAAATGGTGCTGAGGAAGGAGACCCTTGTGCAACCTATTTATATTTGCTTTTAAAATATATTCTCACATCACATACTTATGGTATCTTAAAAGGACCAATAATAGAAAGTTTTAACTCAATTTCGGTCTGACTATTTTATAGAAATCATGTTTTATCAGATGTTTTGGAATTATATGTCATACATGATTATTTTCCAAAACTGTTTTTCTGTGAACACCCATATGACCCATGTTGTACGAGGTGTATTTGGATGGAGGAAGAAAATGATTTTGAAGGATCTCTAAATCATTGTTGTAATTCATGGGACTTCTACCTATGTGAACAAGACGACGATGAAACCGAGTGGACGCCACGATCAAGGTATGCTATTATGAGTTTGTGTAAGAAACCTAGAAAGAGTTTAAAGTCAACATGATAAGTAAGTATGTTTCCTTAAGATCAAAAATGAATTCCTCAATAAAAATTAACTTAAAAGAAAAATGTTGTCTATTAACTTTTCCTACTGGGGAATCGAATACCGTTTAACCCATCACAAGTTTGTGATTTTCTCATGGTTAACTTTCTTCTAGACATGTTTACTATCACCCTCCCTCAAGAACATGACCTTTTGCTTTTTCTTCCATTTCCATATTTTTCTACATGGAATCCTAGTATGGGTTAACTCGGGTGACCTCTGTACTTATCTTCCTTTATTTTAAAGTGATTGTTTTACCGACTCTTGTTCCGATGTGGGACTTTCAAAGATGTTTCCAAGCTCAATTTTAAAAATTGCGAGGACGCAATCCCCAAAAGGGGGGAAGGATGTAACAACCTAGGTAAATAAAGAATATGACATTTTCATATTTATCCATATTTGTGAATAAAATATTAATATGACTTAAAGGGGACGCTATGCTCGATGGCGTACCCAACACGCAACAACGAGTTTCTTGGAAATCTTACGTTGCACTCTAATAATAAAATAATATTATTTTAAATGGTAGTTAACATGTAGCCATTGTATTGGCGGTAATGGATAGAAATAAATAAAATATGATTATATATGTTTTTAAATGTTTTTACATTTATCCAATAAAAGATAAAGGCTTAAAATATGGAAAGAATTCAATTTTAGGCGAATATGCCCTTGTTTTCACTAAAGGTTCACTTATCGCCTTTTGATGGCGAACCATAATTAAATATAGTTTTGTTCACTTTTATACATTCTATTGGACAAAATATAACTCTTCTTTAGAATCGGGACATCAAAATTTACTTTGTGTAAATTTTTGTTATCTTTCTGATAAAGTTTATTTTTTTAATGAATAGTGTAAAATGTTGTATTTTAATTCAAAACCTCTTTCTAATCTAATTTATTTATATGATTAGATTATCATTTGAATTGGTTTTAAAGTGAAATTAGAAAATATTTTTACCATTAAATCCAATAGTGGTCGTTGGAATTAATTTCACTTTGAAATCGGACTTAAACTTGTGTCAATCTTTTGATACTTATTGTTTCATAAAAACACGTTATTTGCTCTGACAGTGGGAATTAATTATTAAATTAATTAATGCAACTTATATTTTGTGAATTTTGTAAAATGGACTTCATTTTTGAATTTGGAATATCAAATATAGCTTAGGGTGAATTTTTGGTATTTTTCTGAAAAACTTCAATATTTGATGAATAGTGAAACCACTAAGTGGTACTTATAAAAACTGATTTTTCGTTTAAATGAAATTTTACCACTTCTGTGTTCTGAATTTCAAAAATACGACATACATGGTTTTCATTAAGAAGTAAAATGTGGTTCAATGAGATAAAAATATTTTTTTGGTGAATAGTAACTTATTAAGTTTTTAATCGCAATTAGAGGTAATTAGTGCAATTTAAGGCAAAAATGATATTATAATAAAATGAAAATACCTTGACACATGTCCTACCCTTATTGGATGTGTCATGTCCGACCAAGAAAACCCATGGGTCAACTTGGGGACCCCATGAAGCCACTTTGGTTGGAAAATGACATTAATATCTTTTTATTTAAAGTTAAAGTAAAAATAAGACAAACATGAAATGTTTTACTAAAATAATTTTTAAAAGGGGTTATACAAATCATATTTTTGACTATAAATATTAATTGGAAAGATAAAAAGATTTCCTACATCATAGTATTTTTTTTATAATTTTTGGACATTAAATAAATTAAATTATTTATGACATCATGATGATGCAGCGATGACCTCATTATTTAACGATTTCAATAAAATGGAAAGATAATGTAATATCTAAGACCTACACATGTACAAAAACCTATTGGATGAGTGGATGTAGAACCCTTATCACCTTATCCAATAAATACATCAATTTGGGACCTTTAAAATCTGAAACTCTTTTGAAAATAAAGTAACATTTTGTAACTTTACAAGAGTGCCCCTCATCTCCTCTTATAAAAGGCCCCCACCTCTACCTCCTTACCCACACTCCCAAAGCCTTTGGCTCGGCCAACCTCTGACCATTTTGTCTCTCTACTTTCCTCTCTTACTCATTGAAGCCTCCATTTGGGCAGAAGTCTTCCCAAGGAATCCTTTGAGCCCAAACCAAAGGGAGTTACCCGATTTTAAGGTAATGTGTTCACTTGAGTCCTTTTGTTTTATTTTGCCTCTCCAACCCCCTAAACTCTTTTTATTCATTTCTTTTGTAATAACTCCAGTATATTAAATATACTAGGATGTTTTTATAATAAGTATTCGAGCTACACTTACACACACCTATATCTAATGGTTAAAGAACATACTGTTTCCGTGGAGAGTGAATTTATGCCTCACGAAACGATGATTGTTCAACACTCGTATAACACCTTCAAAGGTGGCCATTAATATGTCACTATATTTATATATGATATATAATATGTTTATGTTTTACTTAAGCTTCTGTATTTTTCATTTGTGGCTTAAATTTATGGCTTTCATTATGGGTATACGCGATATCTTCATTTTAGGAAGTGCGGACTACCGCCCCCTCAAAGTGATGTGATTCGTTAATGCCATACGTGGGACGTATAAAGGATGGATTTAATGTTATTATAAATGATGTTATACTGGAATTATAATATGACTATATATCATTATTATTTATTTACATTAAAGTATGAGATAGAAATGAAAGTAGCGTTCATGCGTACGTACGGCTTACCGTCTCCATGAACGGTGCATTTCATTTCTTATCCCCAAATGTAATGTACTATTATAAGTACATGTATATAATGGATATATGTGATGAATGTTACATCTAAATGATGAATATAATTCTGGAATTAAAATATACATACCTCTCATTTAGTTTTAATTCCATTAATATAACAAAGAAATGAAAGTAGTGTTCATGCGTACGTACGGCTTACCGTCTCCATGAACGGTGCATTTTATTTCTTACCTCTAAATGATTATGTAATATTATAAATACATTTATATTCTGGATATATATGATATATATCTATCCAAATCAGGAATTTCATTCTGGATATAAAGAACCTTTGACCACACGAACAACATGTAATTGCAAGAAGTCCACTTTTGACTTAAGAACCAAATATCGACAAAACAAACCTTATTAACTTAAATGATTACATAATGTTTATAACATGACAATAAGTGATCTAAAAGGAATAATGAACTAGAAAAAGGTTCTTAATAAAGTGGAAATTAACTCAAGTTTATTATTCAGGACGTTGAGGAATGATCGAGTCAAGTCGGACCCGAGGTAAGGGATCCTGCTCCTCTCTTTCTTTTTAAGTACACTCTTTTATGTCATTCCTTCTAAGATCATCTTTATTGTTATTGGGATGTTATTTTATATTACTATTACTGTAATTTTTATGTTCATATTATTGGAGACCCTATTATCTCTCATCAATCCATTTTGGATGTTTTGATTGGCGCCGTTAGGCTGCCGAATTTTCGTAAGAGATCCAACCTCTCTCTTCCTTTTTAAGTACTCTCCTTTATGTCACTTCTTTTAAGCTCCTCTTTGTTATGTTGGGGGATGTTCTTTTTTATTAATATTTCTGTAAACTTTATGTTTATATGATGAGAGACCCTATTTCCTCTCATCAATCCATTTTGGAAGTTTTAAGCGGCGCCGTTAGGCTGCCGAGTTTTCGTAAGGGATTGTTCATCTCACTTTTATTCTCATGAGATTTATGCTACATTTGCCACAATTTCCTTTGAGTGGTGTATGTACTGCCCATTATTATACACTTTTTGTAGTATAATTTCATTTATGGGTATTCACATCTTCATTGTATGACCCTTCTTCCATGGGGTGTACGTTTCGAAAGTTACCCAACTCGGTAAGGGAACCTTTCACCCTCCTCTTTTTAAAAGACTTCTTTTGTTATGTCTTTTAATTCACATACTATTATGTTGGGATATGTTATTTTATATCCTTATTGATGTAAATTTTATGTCCAAGTGATGAGATGCCCTTTTTTATCTCTCATAAACTCATTTTTTGAATTCTTGAAGTGACGTCGTTAGGCTGTCGAATTTTACCAAGGGAACTTTTTAACCGAATTTCGATTTCTTTGGGTTCAACGTGTAGTCATTGAATATGTCATCCTTTGAATATGTTTGAATGACCTTTTATTGTTTTACACTTAATATCCAATTATATTGGGTGTATTTATATTTGTCGCACAGAATTTTGAGATTGATTTATCCTCAATTTAAGGATACCTTCTTTATAAGGGATTTCATCACATTTTACATCTCTATTGAGATTTCATTGTTGTTATGCACCAATTCACTCATATATGGTGTATATACTGTACTTTGGAATATTATATCATGAATCCATTTATTCTCATGATATTATAAAGTTCTGATTAAATGTTATTTCTCAATTATTGTATTCAAGTGTCACTAATTTTGGTAAAACCCATTTTACCAAAATATCACATTAAATGTTTTAATTATTTGTTCTTATTAACATCCATGTTTTCAAAATGGTTTTAAGGATTTATTTATATGGATATTAATGGTTTAAAATGTTGAAAGCTTCAAGGTGGTATAGGACACTTTGATTCAAAAATCTCTTTATTAAATGTTTTAAATGGTTTTGAAAATGGTTTTTTAATGGATTCGTTATTTCAATATCCTAAAATGTTATATTGTGATTGAAATGTGGAAATGTTATGTTTACTTTATTCATGTTTTATGTGATACGATTATTTTATGGTTCTTGGGCATTGTTATCAATAACTGGTGGTTCCGTGATAAACTAAGGGAGGGTGAGCCCGATATAGCTCTCCAATGCATTGGGTAACGCGAAGGAGTGAAACGTTAAGGTTTCTCTGAAGAGATTTAGGGAATATACTGTGATGGGTATTCCAAACGTAACCAAGAGGGTTACTCCCTACGTAAGAATGTTATGAATGCCTCAAGTTACCTTTATTTCTTATAGTTTCTATGATTTATTCATGGTTTGAGGAGGTATGTTAAAGTGCCTATGTTTTATGGGTAGAGTATGATTTCATTCTTATGTATATATGAACTCATGTTTCCTTTCCATATTTTTTATAACCCTTACTGAGCTTTTTATGCTCATCCCAAGTTTTTGAAATGTTTTTCACAGGTCAAGGGAAAGGTACAAGATGTGATGATAGTGTCAAGGATGTGTCAAGAAAGAATCCATGTTTTATTTTAAATATGTTTCCGTTGATGGGAAGAATTAATACTGTCTTTTATGTAACCACTTTGTTTAAATGTGGAATGTAATGCAAGTTTCATGATCTAATTCTCTAAAAATCTAAACCTGAAAAGATCCTCAATGTGTAATCTTGTAATAACTCAAGATTAAGTAAGGTTTAAGGCTGGGGCCTTATAGCTAAGAAGTTAAAAGAAGACACAAGGAAATGATATATAATTTTCAGATAATAATGGAAACTAATTAGTGGAAGTAATTAAAGAAAATCATAGAGAAGCTAAGGAACATAATGAAGAGGAAGAACCACCACTGTATCAACAACCACTACCACATTTGGATCAGTGAAAATAGTTAAATATTGACGAAAGAAAACAAAGGTCTTTAGAGATGTTCAAATATATACACATAAACATCCCATTCTTTGAGAAAATTGAAAACATGCATGTCTAAGAAAAGTTCATGAATTATTTTTTGAAGAAAAAAATAAACATGAAGTATTATCCAACATAAAATTGGTATGAGAAAGTCCAATAGTAATATCTATCATCCTACCAAATAATCAAAGTGAACTAGGTAGTTTTTCCATTCCAATTACTATTGTTACTAATAATTTTGGTAGTTATTTATGTGATTTAGGTTCCAGTGTAATTATAATGTCATATAAAACATTCCAGATATAGGGATTGAGAGATATGCAACCAAATAGAGTTATGAATCAACTAGATAATACAACAGTGAGACATCCTCAAGGGTTACTTGAAGATTTCATCATCAAAGTAGACAATTTATATTTTCTAGTGGCTTTTATTGTGATGGAAATAGATGAAGAGAAGCTCCCAATAATATTTGGAATACCATTCCTACCTATAGGAAGGGGACTTGTTGATGTTCTCAATGGAGAGATGAGTTTAAGAGTCATAGGATCATAGGTGAAGTTCAATTTTCACTAGGCTATGTAGAAATCATATGAAATAGTTGATGAATTCTCAAAATATAATCTATTAAAAGCAGAGGACACTATTTTCTATGGATGAAAAGCTGAAGTAGCCACTATATAATGAGAATAATAAATTATGAAAAATTTGAATAAAGGTAATAAAGTGTTAGAAAAAGATGAATATAGTGGAGAAACATTCATCCAAGAAGAATTCAAAGAAGGATAACAGGTTTGGATAGTTAGTGAACTACCATTTGATTTTTCAATAAGGTCCAAGAACCGTTGTATTGGACCTATGGAAATTGAGATTGTTTTCAAAAATGGAAGATTGAAATTAGTTTCAAAAAATGAGAGGACCCATCTACATGGAGTAATCATGACTTTGAAATTTTTTCGATCTAGATCGGGTAACCTTTTCCCTATCATCAACCACCTAGAGATGAAAGAGTTAATGTTGATCCAATGATGGAAAACAAAAGAACTTCTTGGAGGCAACCTGAGTTTTTAGAATTTTTTTATTTATTATATATTTTTAGGAGAAATCACTAATAACTTAATATTTAAAATTTCATTGTTGTGGCCTATTCTTTCACTTGTGTATTTTTATTTTTACAGGACCATCAAGGTAGTAAGCAAGTAGAATCAAGTAGTAAGAGAAGAAGTTGCAGGACATTTACATGTCAGGAAGGGAATTTACACGTCGTGAAAAGGTTTGGGAAGAACCTTTACAGCCCATATTTGAAGCATCTATTTGAAAGGGTAGTAATCATTTCTATTTTGTAATTTTATATTGTATTTCCCAAATTTTAGTTATTTAGAGTTTTAATTTCCAATTGCATACTGCACTAGATTCATTATTTAATCAAATATACATAGAGACATAAACTGCATAAGAAAATTACCATGCCATGAATTTTAAATTTATTTTTCAATAAATTTGAATTGTAAAAATGGGGGAAATATTTAGTAGAGATAATTATGTGGATTAGGATTTGATAAATTGTTATTTAGATAAGCATGTTAATTCTAGTAAATGAAATTTTTCTGATATTTAGCCATGTTTTGAATTTATAAT
Source organism: Viscum album (assembly GCA_963277665.1). NCBI lineage: Eukaryota > Viridiplantae > Streptophyta > Magnoliopsida > Santalales > Viscaceae > Viscum > Viscum album. The sequence goes on from OY728157.1 coordinate 1,436,580,364, forward strand.
GTTTTTATTAATTGATTTAATTATTCATATGAATTTTCAGTAGTACTTAAACCAACCCTTTGTCTCATTCCCGAGACATCTTCCAAGCCAAATATTTCTCATTCATTCTTTCACATATTTTCTGAGAAACTCATTCATGTTTTATTCTATGAATTTCTTTGCATCTTATCAATACTATGACTGAATCAAATAACTTTTAATATTATTGAGGCATTCTTTTTGTTTAACCCATTATCCATGGTTCAACCATGCATTAATTTTTTTTTAATCTCTTATAATCCATGAACAGTCATGTTACTAAATGATCCATGTTACAAGCTTATTTTATCTATTCCTTCCTTCCTCTAAATGTTTTTCATGATATTTAAAAGGATAAGTGTGGGTTAGAAAATATATAAGGTGTGTCGGGATATAATTCATTGGGAATATTTTACTGGGGGATTTTATATTATGATATGGGGAGAGGCCATGAAATCATTCATTTAATTTTATTATTCATCTATCATTCTAAAAAAATAAAAAAACGAAAAAATTGGGTTATGTAATGGGAGGATAAAAACTCACCATTTTTCAGATCAATGATTTTTTTGATCATATGGTGTTAGGTGGTGGATGTGATATTTTTCCTAAACATATCTTTTGAAAAATAAAAAGGAAAAGAAAAAAATAGCAAGAGAGTTTGACACATTCATTATTATTACCTATTTCTTGGGCCCACTTTGAGATTTTGGGGGGATAGAGAGATGACATATGTAAAGGGAGATTTATTTTGAGCATAGCCTTTGATATCATGAGAAATAATTTAGATTCAAACATCCTTTTTGATCCTTAATTTTTACATCATTTACCTACCTACCCTGAATCCTTAGATTCATTTGAACCTTAATGGTGAATCCCTCTTTAATAATTGTGATTTTGTCTTTATGTGGTGGAGATGTTAGTTTCCTTGTAAGGAAATGGTAAGTGACATGTTCTTGAGGTATGTGAATCATTTTATTTACATTTTTACCCTTCTGATGAGTATAAAAATTCATTTGTGGTAAATTTAAAATTGTATTCTTATTTAAAATGAGTTAAAAAATGAAAATAGATGAATGAAAAGGCTTGGATTTTTAAAATTAGAAAAGTAAAATACAAGGTTGAATAGTTTTTTATGAAAAGTGATGTGTTGAATAATTTTCCCCTGTGATGCTTGAACATTTAATTTTCAATTTGACCAATTTATTTTATTGAAATTTAATTTATGTCATGGTATGATAAATGTCCTTTGTAGTATGTTGAGATTCCATCATTGGGGAAAAGTTTGAATTCAAGTGTGTTGGTATTTGATAGTTGTATTCATACATACATTTTATGGTTTTTTAATCTATTTATTTAGAATTTTAATTAATATTATTTCATATTTTTGAATCATTTGATTTATTTTATGTTTCCTAGAAGGATACAATGAATATTTGGAAAGTAATAAGAATTGGAGAATTTATGTGCTAAAATACACTTACAGCCTGACACTAGATTTTCTAGAAAGCATGAAGCATGAGATTCGGGGGCAAGACAATTACACGTCATGTATTCTAAATACATGATGTGAATTTTTTTGAGATGATTTTATTGCAGAGTATTCCAAAATTGTAACGCCCTCTCCTAGAATTAAATTCACAAGATTACATAATGTGAACTTACTTTACACGTCGTGTAAGGGTCGACAAGTAGCAAAATAAATGTGAATGCTACTGAGGTTTAACAGGATTTTCTTATATATTCACCCCTCGACCACACCTTCAAGGTAGTCAGGAACCAGAGGAAGTACAATGATGTCGCACGGAGGACTCCCACACATGAAGTGACACCGTGAATACATATTTCACTTTTTTTCTTCACCTCTATTCTTCCTTGGGTATATATGATGCTCATTATAATAATTCCTAGAATGAGCGAGTAGTTTTCTTTAGTGTTGTGTGATGTGATTATAGGAGGTTGTTCTTCTAAGGGATTATTTTCTATTTCTTATTCTTGTTTTCGATTTCTACAACTCTTTTTATCAATTCCAATTCATATTTTTTCATATTTGATGACCATTTTTTCATTCTGAGGTTTTTTATTTTATTTCTTCAATTAATTAGCCTATTTTGTGTATTAATATTATGAAATCGGGGTTAGTAATATTTAATCAAGGTATTGGGTTTCCAATTTCTATGATTGAACCTAGTAGATGACCATTCCAATGGTGCAGTCATCGGATTAGGGAAGGATTCCCAGGACAATGATCTCTGTTGACCCAATTCCGACACCAAACCTGAATAAATTCATTATCAATTAAATCCCCAAAACACAAAACTGAAAATCACTGAAATTATCATGTATCTCTCTTGATTATTAAATCTGATCCTTTTTAAACCTTTTCTCATTCTTTCCAATCAAAAAAACAATTTCAACTTCAACTTATTTAATTAATTTAGAACATACAGATCGTCCATGTGGGTTTGACACTTGGACTATATAGATACTACATTTTTAGTTAGGTTGTATAATTTTTATAAATTATTAAATTTGTGTAGCCCCATAGGAATTAACGACGACCTGTGGGCTGTCATCAGGATTATAGGATTTAGAGGAAAGTAGTTTTCAAAAAAATTTGATTTCATTTTACAGTATTTAATATTGTTAAATGATATTATTTCATATTTTTAAAAAACTTTAGGTAAGGTGTCAACTTATTCATAATAGCCTCAGGGAGAAATCAGAGTTTTTGAAATTTTTATTAGAATCAGTTATCTGGATTGAATAAGAGTTTAAAACATTTTAAGAAAAGTCTCTGACTCAAAAAAGATCATACAATAAGATCGTAAAATGATCCAATCAACTATACAATGATATTAGGGATCATGATGATCAATTTGTATAATTAAATAAAAATTTATTATAAATGGAAGAATCCCTTAACAATTTATCTTTATATTTTTCTAACAGAGTAATGTTTGTAGAAGATTTCAGAGAATAAACTGATGATCAGATTAAAGAAGTAAATCTATTGAAAGAAACTTTCCACAGCTTAAAGTTGGAGAGTAGTAGGATCATATCATTCAAATAATAATTGATCCTTATAAGGATGAGAAAAAAATTGGGGAGATTCAAATTTTGAAGGAAGAAGTTTGAAATAAAGGAGTGGTGGAATAAAAAATCATGAATCTTGAGAGAGATTGTGAAGAGTAAAAGAAGATGAATACCTTTTCCAAGAAGTTGATGAAGAAATAATGAATAATTTTACTTTTGAACTCTCAATTTATTTTTATTGAACATTTAAATGGTTGAGGAATGTGATTATATTTTCATCCAATATTTTTTTGATTGTATTTAAATACTTTTAGATGTATGTTCTTCCTATTATTTATTGGATAATAAGTTAATTCACAAATAATTATTTCATATATATTTACTCTTCTAAAATTTTAGGAAACTATGGTTACTTCCGTATTCTTTTTGAAAATCAAAAAGGGGGAGAAACCTTTGGGAGAAACATTGGGAGAAAATGTCTATAAAAATTTGTTCAAGAGGGAGTATTCTAAAAAGGATGAGATGTTTTGGAAGAAAAGGTATCAAGAAATGTTTTTCTAATATGAATTTTTTTTCTAAAAAGTGCACATACTATCTTAAGGGGGATAAGTTTAATACAATCTATCATATCATAAAGGATTCCAAAACTCAAGGGGATTTATGAAGTATATCTTAAAATTAATTGAATGTCAAAAGGATTTTATGTTTTTCGAGTTATATTTTTCCATTTAAGTAATATGTTTTGTGGTTTCCAAAAAGGTGTAGATTTTTTAGACATAATTTTTACTTCTACCATTTCAATTCCTTTAGTTTTGGAAATAAAAAAACTTTCTTAAAAACTTTGTTTACTAAATGTTTACACCCAAAGTGTTTTAGTATGATTTTTTAGAAAAAAATACTTTTTACCACATATAGAAATTCTCTTAATGTGTGAAGAAATAAACATTTATTATTACTTAATCTGAAATATTAGACTGACTGTTCATCCAATCCATCGGAATAATCATTTCTCAAACCAGTGGTTAGACCGATGTCTTACTAACAAAAGTTGTAACCATCAGACCAATCTTTGTACATATACATCAGACTAACTCTCATTATGATTATCAAATTGAAACCTAATAAGGAATTATATATGAAGGTCCAAAAGTTTTTAATTAGTGTATATATATTTGTTTCTATATTTAAGAATAAAATTTATCATTTTAATGGTGATAAAAAATTGCATTAAACATTTGGTTATTTACAATCTTTCAAGAGTAAGAAAACTGAGTTCGTTGCAACAGAATTAGAAATATGACCCTTGGGAGAACAATTAAAAATAGGAGTTCATTCAAAGAGTTATATTCAGATACATACTTCAACTCAAGTATTCTAAAGATTTCTTAGCATGAACTGCTTTTTCTTAGTCATTATAATACATTATACATTTTAGGTTCTAAGGATTCTTTTTCAGCATTGTTTCCTTTAGAAAAAAATTTCTTTAATATTCTATATCCAATCATTATATCAATCTATGGCTTCGAAGGATAGGAATATGGTGAATATGATCCATTGGATCGATGGATTCCATGGCTAGGAAGATAAAAATTGATCATCATATCAAGGTCTTCTGATGAAATGAAGACAGGTCTATAATGATCATCCTATCGAGGGATTTACTAGAAAGGAATAACAGACTTTTTGATAAGTATAAAATTGTGGATACCTTTAGTCAGGGTTTTTGAATACCTTTAATCTTATGTTTAAAAAGTGAAATATTTTAGTATAGCTAGTATGTCATTCATACTTTTATTATCAATTGTTTTTCTTGTCTTTAAGAGATCTAATTTTTTCATTGTGCATTTTTTAGAAAGTTAGTTGTTATAATTATCTTTCTAACAAACCTTTTTATCAGTGTGTCTGTAATAAGGATAAAACTTAATCTGATATAATTGTAAAATATGTGATTCCAATTTTGACACTCTAACAATCATACGATCTATTTTTTAATCTTTTTAATTAAATAGTTATTGTGTTTTGTTTTTAGTTTACTTTTCTAAACTATAATTCAACCCCACCCATCTTGTATACCAAAGTAAACTCTTTTGATCCCACAGGCCTACCCTAAATATTTTTGGTATAACATGCCTTCAAAGTAGCACATAACCATTACTCTAAATGAAAATTGAATCCACGTTCCTTAAAACATTTAAAACCCCCTTTGTGAAAGACAAATAGTATTTTTACTAAATACCTAGCATGAAGAGCCACATAACAATTTCACAAGCACTTTGCATGCATCTAGGGACTATGAAAAGTGCTATAAACCAATATAAAATCATTTAAACCATACCACAACATATAATAGGATTTTAAATTCATAAAACATTAAATAAAATCACATAGGAAATTTATAATATTGATTTCAAGGGAGTAACAAATAAACACCTACCTCAAATCGATGAAGTGTGTGCTGAAATGAACTAAAACACAACACCTTCATAAATGGATTCCCAAACAAGCAATAATAAGACCCAAGAGACCCATCACACACCCTAAAAAATAACGTATCACAAAAATCAGTTCAAAATCCTTGAACTATGGATCGATCAAACTAAGGGGGTGGTAGTTAGGGGGAAAATCACTAGAAAAGGGAAGAATAGTGGAAGAAGATACCTCACCTTAATGTTTCAACCCAAAACTCATGAATAAATCATGAATAAATCTCTACAATAAGGGATCTTGGTAGGATTTATTTTAAATAGAAATGTGGTATTCTACTAGGGTACTGGGGATATGAGAGGGTTAGGGGATAAATGAGAGAAAAATAATTTTTTTCGTTATGGGAAAACTCGGAAAAATAAAAAATTTAGGATTTTGGGTGGCATGCATGGTTTAGATGCATAGTTTATCAAATTTTATGACAGAAATTTTTCCCTTACTAGAAAAGCACAAGTTCGTCACATAGTTACCCAATGTAGGTCACATGGTTGATCTAATTATGCTCAAACCATGTGAAATAATAGTGGACAGTGAAGACCCCTCATGCATATCCAGTGCATGCTCACTCCTAACAATGTACAAACCATGGAAAACATGATTTCCATTAAAAAATTTCAAATTTAATATAAAATTATATGTAACCCCATATTTATTAAAATTGATTAATTAATTCTACAGTGACACGCCAGGTGTCCTAGATTCAACATTTAGATGTTTTTTTACAAACATCACTCCCCTTTCCTTTACTGTCTCCATATGGGTAATTTTTTCCATCAACTCCTTGTTTATTTATTACCTCCAATACATGGACTTATAGTTAAATACACATTAGTGAAGTACATATTAAAAAGAATTAATCATTTTTAAGTGATACAATCTCAAAAATTAAAGACAAAGAAAATATTACCCCTAAATAAATTCAATTTCTATAATCTTATTTAAAACAAGGAAAACATTATTAAAAAAAAGAAAACTAAATAAATGATATCCAATTTATAAGAAACAAAATAATACATCATGTTTATAAAAGTGGATAATGGCAGTGTTCCCCAATAATGGATTCCAAAAAGGAGAGACTAAAATTATTTACAGATGGTGGGATATCATATCAAGTAGTACACACTGATATATTTATAAACAAATCATTTAAATAAAAAAATGATATCCATTAAAAAAATTAACTCAAAGAATAAAATGTATATGTATGATGAATATTTATTATTACATGGTATCATTTCTATTGTTTCTCTATGAATAATGCAATGTACTGACCTTGGTGACAACTAAGATGGTAACCGAACCAGTGGGTCACATGGCCTCAAGCGCACCTCACCATATGCTATAGGCTATCGACTAGCATCTAATGACTAATGAGGTTATACTGGGGAGACTATACCCTCATGATCCGAGTCGCATAGTGGTATATCAGAAATAAATAGTGTAAAAAGAAGAATTAGTAATAATAAATGAAAATAAGTGGAATAAAATATAAAAGGAACTGAATATATATAGGATAAAAGATGCCAGCTTATACAAATAATGCATGAAAGATGATGATACATAAGTTTAAATAGATAACATTTAGAATTATTTACAATTCTGTAAAGTAAAAGACTCATGAAAAGAAAATAACCAAAAATATTAAAGGTGATCTCCACAAGTATCATGAGCTCCCAATCAATCCTATGCTCTTAACTCTCAGGTATAATGCGTAACATCACAAGAAATAATCCATATTCTTGTGAACAATAAATTCTACTCGGGTACCCCAATGCAATGGTGGCCCGATCAGGGTTTGAGATATAAATCTCAGTAGGCCGGAACCTGTAGTTTCTTGAACAATCCATTTTTTATAATATAAATAAAGTCGTGTACCATCTATAATAAAAATAGAGTAGATAAAAAAATAAATATAACGTTTTGGTCTAAGTTTCTAAATGAACACCCTTATCATATCACCTTCTTCGGCTGATGTTGAAAATCTGAATAAGGTACTTGTGCTAGGAAAATTATGTATGCAAGGGCTATATAGAGTAGACATCGAAGAAGGAAAATCCCAAAGTTTGTGATCTAACTAGGGGTCTCATTAACATTTCATCTCATGAATTCCCACATTTTAAATAATAAACATCGCAACACATTCTCATAAGCATATTAAAGGATACATCTCAAATGAGAAACAAACAAAAAATCAGTCAATTCAATTGGTGGAGTTCCATGGCCATCCAAGGTGATCTAAAAAGAATCCAAAGTATCATAATGGGAACATTTGATACATTCCAATTCCATTAATTTCATCCTAGTTAACCCATATGGAATTCCTAGTATCACTGGAGCCATGGTGACTCTGAGCCCATCTGAGGTATCTCACTAGAGAACCGAGTATCACCGAAGGAATGGCATATCCATTCTGCCAAAAGGAATGTCCAAAGTTGATCTCCTAGGGTAGCAATGTCAGACAGGATTATATTAAACTTCCTGGGAATTCCTTTCCTATCATTCCAAATTATCTCCCCCGACGTTTCATCGTATAACCACCTGAGCACGGGATTCCATCAATGAGTCCTTAATATGGAACCCATGTTCTCTCCTAGACCGTGTCAAGTGAACCATATCAAATAATTCACATAAAAAGGAAAGGAATATATATATTTTATATCATTACATTATGTAAACATATCATGCCAAAATCTAACAAGCTATTCATAACAATAAGAGTAATAGTAATAATAAAACGCAAGTGGAACCGTACAAAGAACATGTCAAGTCCTGTTGTTGTGTCTGATCCCATCCCTAGTGATCTAAAAAGAATCCCAGGTATTTCTATGGTTAATATGATATAATTCAATACCACATATTTTATACTAGGTAACCCATATGATGTTCCTAGTATCACTTGAGGCATAGTGACTCTGAGCCCTTCCCAGGTATCTCACTAGAGGACCGAGTATCACCCAACGAATGGCATATCTATCTATCCAAAAGGTTCATCCAAGGTTTCTCCCCTAGAAAACCAGTATCACTTAGAATTATATTAAACCATCCATAAATCCATCACATTGAAAGCCAAAGCATCTCCCCCGGCGCGTCGTGGTATAACCACCTGAGCATGGGATTCCATCTATGAGTCCTTAATACGGAACCCATGTTCTCTCCCAACCCATGTTAAGTAAACCATATTATTAGTATATATATATATATAATCACATTCCATCAAAATAATTTAACTAAAATAAGATATCAAGCATAATAATTCGAAGAGAATAAGCAAAAGGAGTGGTCTTACCACCCTTATAACCACTAAACACTCATGGGTCTTGCTTATCAAATTAACCGGAGGAATGGTCACACCAACCTATCCAGTTCCACTTCAAAATAACCATTTAATTCAAGCCATTTAATTTACTAGATCAAGACAAACAATTTTTAATAATCTTAAAGAATCCTTAAGAGGTTTCATAAAAAAGGAAACCACTTACACATTTAATTCTAGTTGAAAATAGGGTTAAGCACAGCGAAGGTGTATTTATTCATTTAAGATTTATTTTTCATGTGGAAACCCATTTAAGATAATCAATAAGGTATATTTATTAAACATGTCACACTCCAAAAATTATATCAAACCATAAATAACTACCAAGAAACAAGTCTAAGCAAGATAAATAAACATAAACTATCAGTGTGGGTTTTCATAGATAGCACACCTCTATTGGAGGGGTGTTATTATAAAATCATGAATTTGTTATCAAAAAAACATCTATCATAACTAAAAATACTATTCGAAAAAATTTAATTCAATTTAACCAAGCATATTTAAACAGGAATATAAAGAAATTTAAGGGATTATTGAATTTAAAAGGCAATGAAAGGGATCCTATAAGGGTAATCCCCATTTATAAAGAAAGCTAAATAAAAATAAATTATTAGTGTGAGTTTCCATAGACAACGAACCTCAATTTGAGGGGTTTCATTATAAAACCATGATTTTTTTATCTAACAAATCATGAATCATAACTAATAAATTATTACAAAAAAATAGAAGTAGCATAACTAAATATTAAAAGCAAATATAGAAATAGATTAATTAATGCATTATTAAATTAAAGGTAAAGAATAGGGACCCTACCTCACGGAAAGACCAAGAAAACAATTAGCACTGTATAGATTTAGCAGCAACCACTTGAAACTATCCCACGCTTGTACACACATACATTCATATACATACATATATATATATATACCCTATAATCCAAAGTACATATTCCCCTCTCCATGAGGGAATATGTATGAGGAATATATATATATACACACACACATACATACCTATGTATGTGTGATCACACCTTCAAAATGGATCAAATTTAACTATAGATTATACACGGGATTCGGAAACACTTAAAGACCTTAAAATAAATAGGTAAAGATAATGAAGTGGAAGGGAAACTCACCTTAGACCACTGTGGAGAACCGAAACAACTGTGGAAAGGTCCACATAATTATAGAAAAAAGCCATCACCTTAGAAACTATAAAAAATCCAAATAGAAATTGAGAAATAATAAGAACCAAGGAAATCCTTACTCAAAATTGCCGACTCGTGGACCAAGACACTTTGAACCGCTTCACCTATAGTAGTGGTTGCTGGAATATGAACCAAGGAGTCCCAAGGGAGCCACCACATACTATAATTTTAGAAGAAAATCAAAAGGTAGTCAAACCATAACCCTAGGGTTTTGGCCGAAAATGAGGGGTGATGGGGAGACCAAAAAAATTATAGAAAGGGAAAGAGATTAAGGAAGAAGGTCTTACCATTAGGCGATGATGGATAATCCTAGAGTAAATGAGGTGAAATGTCTTGGAATAGAATATTAACTAAGGGAGGGGTGCATGACCATGGAGGAGAGGAGGGGGTCTCGTGCGCTGGTAGAGAGGAGGGGAAGAGGGAGACCCCTTGGGTTCTTATTAAAATTAACTTAACAATAATAAAAATAATAGTAATAATAATAATAATAACAATAACAGTAACAATAATAATATTTTAATTACTCTTATAAAAATATGTCTTTATTTTCTTATTTTCCCTTTATTCACATTTTATTTATTTTCATTTTTAATTTATTTCCTTTGAAATTTTAATTTTATTATATTTTAATTCCATAAAATAAATGTACTGTAAAAAAATTCAAATTTACTCAAAATTGTGGTTAGTTCAAAAAACAGGATGTTACAACCTCCCTACCTTATAACTTATCATCACTAAGAAGCCTCCGGGATCAATGAACACACCACCCAACCTACAAGGCTCGTGAAGACTCGTCCAAATGGTCACATTGCATTTTTAAAATGCCTAATGGAACTTTAATAATTTCTTAATCATACAAAATTTAATCCACCAAGACTTGATCCGATGCTTTTTTTCCAATTAAACATTGAAATAAAAATTAACCTTTCACATTTATCTAGAGACACGATCACATATTCATCTCATTAAACATTTGACCAAAGGTACATACCACATTAGGATTTAAAATTTAAGACAGACAATTCCAATTCAAATAATCCCCACCATTGGAATTTTCTTTCAAATCACACCATTAAGTGTTTTGACAATGCTCTTGGTGTGATTTTTAAATGATCAATTCCCCATCGACCTCAAAGCCCAAGTTGGGCTAGATTTTCTGAAATTCCCTAGCTAACACAAACCTAACTCTTCCCCACCTAAAGACAATCCAGAAATGGTCCTTCACCAATCATAAACATTAAAAAAGAGATAAAAAGATTCATTTAACTTCATATTACTTACCATTCACAAAATTATCGACTTAGAAGATTGGCGTATTGCAACAGAACCACAACACCTTCCTCCAATGAACCTTGCATTTAACATGAGGTTGTTCACAGAATCTCATACCTTACTTCTGATGATGTTCTAAAATCAAACCACCAACTAAACCTTTAAACTACCATGCCTCAGTTTAACGAAGTGGGTAACCCAAACCCATCCCACTAGCGTCGTTACCATTTTAACATGCCTATGATCCCAAAAGAAAGCCCGGGATAACCATATATTCACTGAAATAGGATTATAAGGGACGATTATAAGTTATTAAAAACTCTATAGTTATAAGTGATAAATTCTCACAAAACCACAACGTCTTCAATATAACTTTGACTGAGCCCAGAGTGTATCCACCTGGTAGTCATGTTAGGAGGAGATGGTCAATGTCAAAGAGTAGGTTTAAGGTGTTCCTATGTGGGAACCCAAGGATCACTCATGAAAATCCATACTAGAGAAGAACCGTGTGTCTAATGTGAAACACTAAAAAGGAACACCCAAAAAAGACCAACAACTTTAAAACTTCAATGTGATGTAATACCGACGCTCTCTTAATGTATCAAGGAAAACATCAAGATAGGGGACGTGATTGTTGCTAAGAATAATACACTAAGGGGATTAAAATGGCTTCCAGTAAATCTCACCCAATTACTGGAAAGATTAGACGAACCAAAACAGGTTGACTTCAAGGAAGAATCTTGACTTCACCTACCAATGCGTAGCAACAAGCCAATCATAAGACTTCACCATCGAGTCATCACATGATCGTTCATCTTAAGCAGAAAATTTTATCCCAAAACCAAGGGTTTTAAACAAATTCTTCACACACAACCATCCATAAGAACATTGGGCTACTAAGAAAGCACCGACATGATTAAACACTTGCAAGACTTAAATGAATTCAAGAAATCTCAACCAATTCTAATGGTCCTATTAGGTTGCACTCCTTCTATTTGGAAGGGCACATAACTACCAGAACTGACATGATAGACCCTGCCTTAAGAGTGTCCTAGATGTAAAAAGAAGAGATAAACTAGTCTTTCACAACCTTTCTAGATCGAAACCACCTTAATTGTATCTATGTCACTCCTCCTAGCCGTGATTATGTATATAAGAGCGTATAAATAAATCCAAACGATACCGATCAGCCTGTCAAAACACATGAGTCTTTGAAACTTCATCCTGAGCATTAGTATGAACTGATTCTTTAATGCTCAAGTCACTCTACTTGGAGATGACCTAAAACCACTCTCAAGAGGACAAGAGATTTATTTCAGATTTTTTTTTTCATATAAAACCATTATCCTGAATGACATTATACCAAGCCATCTATCACTAAGTAAAAAAGCATCAGGTGACCTAAGAAGTGGCCGACCTTGGATGAGGCATTTTTACCCAATTTAAACTGAGCATTACTCGATGCTAACACATGTAACAAGGGTCCAAGATACCATGACCATCCATCAGAAGAAAAAAAAGGTTTCATTCAGAAATTAAGAGTCTTACACAGGAAAATGTTACCCGAATGACACCAAATGTCAGAAATGTCACAGTAGTTAGTAAGGCATAGAAAATATAAGGGTTCTATCTACTATGGGATAGCCCCTTACAAAAGAAAAATGTAAACCCTATCACTAGTACATTCCAATTAAATTTACTAGATCAAGAGCCTATAATTTAATTCATTTCTAAAAAAAGAAATCCTACATAATACACTTGTGGTTCTATTCCAAGGAATGTCAAAGATAAAAGATCAAGATATCGTTACTTGAGGGTTTTTAAGAGATAAAACCACCTAGGGTTAAATTTACAAGACCCTTACATTTATTCACATTTAATATTTATTCATAAAAATATTTAATCAAAAAAATCATTTTTTATTTTTCAAAGAAAAACACAAGGTAATTGATTTTAACTAACGCCCTAATGTCAAAACATGAAAGTTTCATAAAACTTTTTTTTCAAAATTTAATTTCCATTGACATCCATTCATAATTATAAAATTTATCAAACTAATTTCTATTTAACTGGTAGGGAATCCTATGAGGGTCCTAATAATCCAACCTAGGTCCCTTAGAGAGAAACCCAAAAGCAATTGTTTAATCATTAATATTTCAAACACCCAAATGGGTCATCTCATAAGGGACATTCCCCAACTGACCTAATTGGATCCAGTTTCACATTTTTAAGGTAACAAATTTCATTGAACATTTAAATTAAATGAATATTAAATTTCAACCATTTAAATCATAAAATGGTCATATAAAAAAGTTCTATTACGTGGGTTGTTAACACCCCAATCTATAAAGTGCTCATACACTTGATAGTTTGAAATCAATCTCCCATTTAATCGAAAAAAAATCATTTCAAATTTTAATATGATCATATTCAACAGTCTAGTCATATGGGTGGAAATATGACATCTTATAAATCACCCATACACTTTAAGGGTGTAATTTGGATCCCATTTTATCAAAATTAAATCACTTTAACATTTCAACTTTAGCAGTCATTCATAATATTTCAAATACATGGGTTACTTTTTCCCAGTTATAAGGTTCCTATACACCTTACAACTAAAAAATGTATCTCTTCATAGTCACAACCAATGAGATTTCATCCCATTCATCCATTTATATATTAAAAAATCATAACTTATAATTTTATCGTAAGAAATAAACATAGATATCATGCTACTTAACACTGAAGCTTAGTATGTAAATAAGAAGGGAAAGATAAATAATTAAGTGTGAAATATAATTACCTAAAAAGGAAAATACTAACATGATAAATAAAAATCAATCATGTTATACAAATAGGCATGATAAATAAATAAAATAGTGTCATAGCACTGAAGAAACACAATTGAAACTAGAAGGAAACCTACTAATATAACTATATGGTATGGAATATGTATGGCATGTTAATTTCTATGTGCCTAATATGATTCATGTAATTCTTCATCCTTTCCTAACCGATCCAAGGGTAAAATTCCATAAAATATCCTAAATCCATAAGTAGTAAAAAACACACCATTCACTGAAGGTGAAATCTTTCCAAATGTAACAATGAACAACATGATTAACAATCCCATCTCTGGCCACTTTGTTATTTCAACATACATGGGGTCATCAGTCCTATGCACAGCTATTGAACAAGTTCCAACACATTCATATTCTTCTATCTACCAACCCAAAAAAGTAAGAAAAAAGAAAAAATTTCTTCTAATACCACTTTACAAAGTCCCAACCCAGCTGACCACTAATATGGTAGGTGAACCGGTGGGTCACAAGGCCTCAAGCATACCTCCCCCCACACCAGAGGCTACCAAATAGCAGTGAGGGTATAAGGATGTTATAGTGGGTAGACTATACCCTCATGATCAAAGTCACAAAGAGGTATATCAGAAATAAACTGTGAAAATAGTGGAATAAGTAATAATAAATGACAAGTAGTGAAAGACAATATAAAAAATTTGAATATATATTGGATGGAAAACACCAGTTTATACAAATGAGGCATGATATATAATGATACATAAACTAGAATAGCATACACGCAACATGATTTACAATTTAGTACAATTCAAGACTCAAGAAAAGAAAATAACTAAAAATCCCAAAGGCGATCTACACGAGCATCCTGAGCTCTCACTCAGTCTTGTGCTCATAACTCCTAGGTATAATGCAGAACAACACAAGAATGAATTCATGGCCCTTTGAAAAATAAATTCTACTTGGGTACCCCAGTGCAATGGTGGGTCGATAAGGGTGTGATATATAAATCTCAGTAGGCCACCACCCACGGTGTCTACCCAATCTATTTCATGTAATATAAATAAAGTAGTGTTCCATGTATAATAAAATTATAGTAGTTAAAAAAATAAAAAAATAACACCTTGGCCAAGTTTTATAAATGGAAACCCTTCTCATATCACTTGCTTCAGCCTATGCAGGAAATTTGAATAAGGTACATGTGCAAGGAAGAGTATATATGTAAGGGACAAGTAGAGTAGGCATCGAAAAAGGAAAACCCCCAAGATTTTTCTCTAAATAGGGGTCTCATTAACATGTCATCTCAAGAAATACCACATTATAAATAATAAATGTCACAAATACGTGCTCATAACAATATTAAAGGATAAATCTCAAAAGAGCAATAAAAAACAATCTATCAATTCAATTGGTGGAGTATCATGCTCATCCAATGTGATCTAAAAATAATCCCAAGTATCGCAACAAGAACATATGATACATTCCAATACCACCATGTAAATCCTTGGTGACCTATATGGCATTACACGTATCACTCAAGGCATGGTGACTATGATCCTGTCCTAGGTATCTCACTAGAGAACCAGGTATCACGCAAGTCATGGCATATCCATCTTTCCAAAATTTTCGTCCTTGGTTTCTCCCCTAGGGAACCAGTATCACTAAATAGTATATCAAACTACTTAGGCTTCCCTTTCCTGGAAAGTCAAAGTATCACCCCCAGCGTTTTGTGGTATTACCACCTGAGCACGGGAGTCCATCCATGAGTCCTTAATATGAAACTCATGTTCTCTCCCAACCCATGTTCTCTCCCAACCCATGTCAAGTGAACCATATCAAGCAATGAACATAACAAGGAAATTATTATATATATATATATATATATATATATGATATCACGCCATTAAGTAAACATCTCATGCCAAAAGCTAACAATCTATTCATAACAACAAGGGTAATAATAATAAGCCACAATTTAAACCATACAAAGCATCCGTCAAATATTATTATGGAGTATGAGCCTTCCCTTGGTGATCTAAAAATAATCCTAGGTATCACTATGGTACATCTGATATAATCCAATACTATAAAGTTTGTCATAGGTAACCTATATGGAATTTCTAATATCACTCAAGGCATGGTGACTCTGATCCTGTCCCGGATATCTCACTAGAGGACCGAGTATCACCCAAGGCATGGCGTAGACATCTTTCCAAAAGGTCCATCCACGGTTTTTATCCTAGGGAACTAGTATATCTTAGAATTATATTAAACCACTAGGGAATACCTCACCTAGTAAGACAAAGCATCAACCCCGACGCGTTGTGGTATTACTAGCCAAAGACGGGAGTCCATTCATGAGTCCTTAATACTGAATCCATGTTCTCTCGTGACCCATGTCAATTCAAAAATATCATTCATATATATATTTAATCACATTCCATAAATTTATTTTAACTAAAACAAGTTATCAATCAAAATAATTAAAAGAGCGCAAGAAAAAGGTGTGGACTTATCACCCTTATAACCACTAAACTCTCATGGGTCGTGCTTTTCAAATTAACTGAAGGCATGGTCGCACCACCGTATCCAGTTACACTTCAAACTAACCATCTAATTCATGCCATTAAATTTACTAGAGATATAAAAAAAATTAATACGATTAAATAACTCTTAATAGATATCATTAAAAAGGAAACCACATACACATTTAATTTTAGTCGAAAATTGGGTCAAACACTTAGAAGGTGTATTGATTCATTTAACATTTATTTTTAAAGGGGAAACTCCATTTAATATCATAAATAAGGTTTGTGTCTTAAATATTATAAATTCAAATAGTGATTTTAAAAGAATAAATAACTACCAAACAACATGGTTATGCAAGCTAAATACATATAAACTGTCACAATGAGTTTTCGTAGACAACACACCTTCATTGGAGGGGTTTTATTATAAAACCATGAATTTTTTATCAAACAAAAAATATATCATAACTAAACATCTTATAAAAGAAAATTCAATTCAATTTAACAAATCATATTTAAATAGGCATATAATGAAATGTATGGTATTCTTGAATTTGAAAGGAAAGTAAAGGGATCCTATATAGCTAATCCCCATTTATAAAGCAAGTTAAATAAACATAAATTATCACTATGAGTTTTCATAGACTATGCACCTCCATTAGAGGGGTTTTATTATAAAACCATGATTTTATTTATCTAACAAATCATGAATCATAACTAAGCACTTATTCAAAAAAAATAAAGGAGCATAGCTAAATATTCCAAAAAAGTGTGGAAATTGAGTAATTAATGCATTCTTAAATTAAATGAAAAGGATAAGGATCCTACCTTAAGGGAGGACCAATCCAATACTCACCACTTGACATATTTAGGATTGACCACTTGAAACTTCCCCACACTCATGTGCACATACATTTATATACATGTATGTATACATATATCTCTCTCTTTTAATCCAAAGTATGTATTCCCCTCTCCATGAGGGAATATGTACAAGGAAGATATATATATACATATATATATATATACATACCTATGTATGTGTGCGCACACCTTAAAAAGGATCAAATTACACTACAGATTATACACAGGACTCAGAAACACTTAAAGACCCTAAATTAAATAGGGAAAGACAACACAGCAGAAGGAAAACTCACCTCGGATAGTGGCGGTGAACTGAAATGAGTACAGTAAGGTCCATGCACTTAAAGAAAATAAAAAAGAATATTAGAGTCTATAAAAACTCCAAATATAATTTGAGCAACAACAATAATAGAGGAATCCATTACTCAAAATTGTTTATTGGTGGATCAAAATACGCTGAATCACTTTCCCTTCGGCAGCGGTTGCTGGAAAACGAACCAATGAGTCCCAAAAAAGTCAATGCATACCTTAATTTGAAATAAAAACAAAAATCGGTCAAACACTAACCACATGGTTTCGATCAAAAATGATTGGTGATGGGGATACCACAAATCAACCATAAATGGGAGGAGACAAGGGAAGAAGGTCTTTACATGAGGTGATGATGGAGAATCCTAGAGGAAATGAGATGTAATGGCATGGAATAGGAGTCTGATGGAGGTAGGGGCGCATGGCCATAGAGGTGAAGAGGGGGGTCTTGCATGTGGTTAAAGAGGAGAGGAATAGGGATACCCCTTGGGTTATTCTTAAAATTAACCTAATAATAATAATATTAACAAAAATAAAATTATTTTTATTTTTATTAGTATAAAAACATTTCTCTATTTTCTTATTTTAACTTTATTCACATTTAATTTCCCTTTATTTTTAATTTACTTATTTTTAACATTTAATTTAATTAAATTTTAATTTCATAAAAAAAATATACCATAGAAAAAATTCAAATTCCCTTATAGTTTTTTCTGGTTCAAAACATAGAACATTGAATATAATTATTATCATTTCAATTGTTCCATTATATGTGATGGATATTTCTTACTGATTAATGATTACTTTATTTTATGCGATTCTATTATACAATTATTTTTTCAGTTAGTAGGTGTTTCTATTTATAGAACTTTCCTTTTTTCTTTGATTTATATCTTATGATATTTTTTGTAACCAATTTTTTTAAAAGTGTCTAGTTTCAAAGGAGTTTCAAGAATACTAGAAAAGTATGGTTTCAAACTAACAAAGAAACACTTTTATTATTAAGTAAGAAAGTATTTTTTTTAAAATGTTTCATCCCTGATGGTTATTTTTTCTAATTTAAAAATTCATTCTCTTAAAATATTATATGTTATTTTACTTGGTGAAAAATACACTCTAGTAGAACATATAATAATGATTTTGGTTTTATATAAGAAAGGATGACTAAGATTACCACCTTCAAGAAAATGGTATAAAAATAAATTTGAAATATAATAATCAATATCATTTAAGATATTGTGAATTTTTAGTCAAATTTATCATGTTATTCAAGTAATTAATATGTCTTTTTCATTCACCATAAATCCATATTTTTATTGTAAGAGTCCAAAAAATAAAGAAATTAATATAAGGGAACCAAGTAGGTCCCGTAAACACAAATATAATTATATCATTTAAAGGTAAAAAAATAATATAAGTGGACAGGGGAATTCCTTTGAACCCATGGATAATTAACCAGAGTAAAGGTAAATAAAAACAAAAAATTATATGTTCATAAAACCATTGTGGTAAGTAAAGTTTTCAAATTTAGAACATTAGTATTAAAATAAAAAAGTATAATGTTAAAAATTTTATGATTGTTTACATTAATATTTTAACACTCTAGGTCGATGAAATTTATAATATGATATTCTATATCCTTTATTTCAAAAATACTTGAAAAACACATTGTTTCATAATCAATTTAACACTTGTTCTCAAGATATTAACACTTAACTTATGAATTTTATCACTATATTTACCTATTTTAATAACATAGTAACATATTTTAATACTAAAATTCTATATTTTAATTATTCTAAAAAATTTCAAGAAACAAAAATATAAATATATTACTAAAAACATCAAATTATAAAATTAAGGGAATTCGAGTGTTAAAATGTGGAACTCTAGTGTTATAATTTCGATTTAAATCCTCTACATCATGAATTATTTCAATTTTTCAATTCAATTTACCTTTGAATCATAGTTTTTCATTTTATAATTACACAAATTAATATAACATATATTTAAAGAAATATAAAACAAATAAATCAATTAGGCAGACATAAAAAAAATTAAAATATATATATATAGGATATAGAACTATCCCCTTTTTGATTAGGATAGATTTTTATAGAAACATACCATTGGTAATCATTTAAAATTAACTCCCTATATTTTTATTTAAATTTTACTCTCTCAGAATTCTTCTCCTACTCAAGTGAAAGTCTCTAGAGTAAACCCATTAACCATTTGGATAGATAAATTAATGAAAATTTGAGATGATTGGGTAGAAGTTCTAACAGCCGTGATAGATTATCTAACAACTAAGGTGTAAGATCTCGTAGCTCAAATGGATCCTCTTAAAACTATGGTGTAAGATCCATTTTTTGGGAATAACTTCCTACATTTTTTTCTAGAAACTGCTCCTAAATAGGGTAATGTTTTTAAAGTCAATTATTTGACACACTATATTTCTATTTATCATGATTCTAGACATAAATTTTCCACAACTACAAAAATATTCATGGTGAATGTTGAGAACCTTTCCCAAATAACCATGCAAGAAATTGAATAATTTTTCATAATGTAAGTCCTTTTCAATAATAGTTTCATTATTTAATTTTTATGTTATCATTCTTAAACTTAATGTATTATGTTAATGTGTTTGACATTAACTGGTCACAATGAAGTTAAATAATTCCATATAATAGTTCCACCTATGTTACTACTAGCTAAGTCAACTACATCCAAGAGTTATAAAGGAAACTTACATTGGGTTTCCATTTTATTCATACTGAATATCCTTGAAATTAGGATAACTATGATTGACAGAATCAACAACACTATAATTTTTGGTTATTATCAAATTTTCCTTTGATTAATTATTGATTAATCCATAACCCAGATCATTTTTTCTAACTATCTATGATTGTGATATAAAATAACACTTGGTATGTCGGTAAAAGAAATTTTCAGTTTGAGAATATATCTATGTTAATTTCTTGAAGACGCTGATTAGAACATATTCATTTCACAATCTTTTTTCTAACTATGACTCAATTTTGAATGAAGATGTAGATTTCAACCCAGAGGTTGCTGTAGTATTTTAGGTAACTTGACCTAATATGTTTCATCAACTTGGATTCCTATGGAACTTATAGATGTTTTGAATGAAACCTAAATAAAAAAGAATTATGACAAGGTCTATTTCTTTGATGGATCCATGGAATTAGTTTGATGTAACACCCAAACTTCAATTCTAATATGCATTTCTTTCTAAAGAAACAATATCATACTGCACATATCATTATTCAAGAATGTAATTTATATTTAAATTGATGAATTTTATAAATTCATTCTTGTAAAATTAATTTATTTTTTGAATTCTGGATGTCAAAATTAGATTAGGGTGATTTTTTGGATTTTTTGAAAATAAAATATTTTTTAGGGAACAATGAAAAATACATATTTTACCAAAACTATCACCTTTATGACATTGTAATGATATAAAAATAACATGAAATATTAAAAAACAGTTTTTATAGAACAAATATTTATTTATAATGTAATATCATAAATATAAAAATATAATTTTAAACATAGAAAAATTTTCTAAATATTTTTGAAATCTAAGTAATGTTTTTCTTTGAATATAAATTGTTTTTGATATTCTATTTTAATAAAATATTTAAAAGATTAATTTTATTTTTTATTTATTTTTAAATCAAAATATGTCTCCTTTATTTATCCATAGTATAATTAATTACATTGGAATCAATATTATACTTTATTTTGCTATAAAATCATTTTTACAGTTAAAAAAATAATTTTTATAGAAATGGTATTCGTTTAATTTTTTGCACTTATATTAAAATTAATTTCCTACACATAAATAATTTGAATCTTGTAAAATTGATTAAATATTTTTAATCATCATAAGTAATATTATTAAATAATTTTAACTTATTTTTTATTCACAAATTTTAGTATTCTAAATATATAAAAAAAACTTCACAAAAACCTTCATATATTTCTTAAATTCATTCTTGAGCTTCTTTTATTCTCTTAAGTCCATCCTAATAAGGTATAATGTGTAAGAAAAATGTGGTATCTCAAAGAATAGATAATTGTATTTACAGTCTCTTTCAATGTTTATTTCTTCTTATACTTCCACTAAATACATTTTACCTATACTAACATAATTAATATTGTATAATCATGTACATATATGTTATTATGATTATTGTACAATTATTTCCCACCTCCTTTTCATCTAATGAAAAGTGAAAATATCACTCGTGCATACGTACGACCTATCATCTCCATGTAACGATGTAATTTTCTTTTAATCACCACATTAGTAGGATGGTAATAAATATTTAAATAATGAATATATATGATATTTATGAAATAAATATTATTCTACATTTATAATATATTATCTACTTTCTTATCTTCTTATCCATTGGGAAATGATATCGTCGCTCGTTTATATGTGTGGATTATCGCCTCCACGAAGTGATGTGATTCATTTTTCATTTCCACATTACATGGATGGTAATAATGGTAGATTTGATGAATATATATATGATATTTATTATATAATAATTATTATTTAAATTTTAATAACTATTTAACTTTCTTTCATTCCATCCATCAAAAATTTGAAACATCACTTGTGTGTATGTATAAACTACTATCTCCACGAAGATATGTAATTAAATTTTCATTACCACTATATTAAAATGGTTATGTGTTCATTATGATTAAATATTATAATTATATCATTATTAAGGTTCTATATATGATGTAAATATGATCAATATATAGCGACCAATACTACCAAACCGAAATTTACATAAAAAATGAAACAATTAACACAAAGAAACAATGATATTAATAAAAAATTATTAACAAAATGGTGTTAAAATATTGAAAGTAGATCATATATGATGTTAAAATTATTTATATGGTTCTATTATATAAGTATAATAAATTTAAATTTTTTATACATGAGTTAAAAATAACTTATGAGGCAAGACAAAACTTGAGGTATGGGTTTATTTCGCAATATCATCCTTATTAGAGATTGTTTATTTCTAAGTTTACATTGGAGGAATTATATGATATTTATATATTAAACAAATATTTTTTATTATCATATGGTTATTTATATGGTTTTTAGATATTATTTCTATTTTACCTTCTTTTTTACTCAAAAATTCCCAAAGAATGTTTTTAAGGAAAATCGATATTGATTTTCTATTCAGTCTGGAATATTTTCCTTCCATGTTTATATTTTCTTTAAAATATTTTCAAAAATAATTTTAATATTCAGTAATAATTGATTAAATTCGTTTTACCCTTTTTTAATTTCTATATTAAGGTTTAATGGGATTATTCTTGTTGTTTTTTAATGAGGTATTTTTACCAATAGTGTGAAGAGAGTATTTTTTTTAACTTATTCTTCATGAACAGCTTTTCCCACAATCTCATCTATTATTTTCCTGGAAGATCACTTTAAAAGTTCCATAGTTATTTTCAAAGAAAATATTTATCATAATATTACAGAAATTATTATATTTTAATATA
This sequence comes from Viscum album, assembly GCA_963277665.1. Taxonomy (NCBI): domain Eukaryota; kingdom Viridiplantae; phylum Streptophyta; class Magnoliopsida; order Santalales; family Viscaceae; genus Viscum; species Viscum album. Next base: position 1,436,603,788 of record OY728157.1, read on the forward strand.
AGTGATTTCAAAATTAAAATAGTATTTTTCTTATGAAATATTCTAATTTTATTTTTAATATATTTCCATCTAGGTCAAAATAATTTTATTAATCTTATAATTTTATAGGAATATACTCTAATGATATCATCTTCCATATTACTCTATATTTATTATGATCATGTTGTTCTATTTATTAATTTGGGAAAATATTAACATTTTGAATGATAGTTTCCAATGTGAATGTTTATATTGATTATGTATTGAATTTTTATTCATTCATTTCATATGATAAATTAATTAGGCTTAGTAAGTTAGGGGTGGGGGTAGTTATATCATGTTGATTAATCAGTAGGTATCATGAGACAAAATAGTTTCGGTATTAATCATAATTCTTACCAATTTATGTATGATGTATTTTCATGAGGGATTGATAGTGACATTTTTATGTTCAGAATTATTAATTATATAATTATGAAACTATTTTTTTCTATCCATGTGATTATTTATATTGGAATGTTATCCATGGATTTAGTCCCCTTTTTTGATATTATTTTTATATCATATTTGATTATTTTTTATATTTTCTATATTTTTCGTGGTTTATTTTTCATATGGTTTATTTTGTTCTATACTTTCCATTATTGAGTAACTAATATAACCCTTTATTATTTTTTCCTTTCCCTAGGTTACCAAGTAGGGATTTATTAATTATTTTAGTGATATGAAAGAATAAATGATAAAGTTTCCACTAGAATGTTATGTTTTATTTCATGTTTTCAAATTTAATGTGAGAATCATGTATGTATCTAGTATCTAGATAGTACTAAACTATTTTATCCCTTGGGATGTGATCTCTTGAATCTTGTGCCAATATAGTGAAATAACCACCATCAATGGGTTACTAGAGCTGGGTGTTTCAGTTGGTACCATTGCAAGTTTAGTATAAACCATGTGAAGTAGATTAAGGAAAACATAGATTATAAAACATAACCATATGAAAGAATCATGGGATAAGTATAAGCATAGGATAATGTCATAATATTTTGGAAAAGTTTAGATTATATAATTTTCATAGAAAATAAAACCCTATCTAGATACTGGTAAGTAGGTGCATTTGTGGAACAGATGCACCGATGGGTAAAAAATCTGAAATGGGTATATTGGTTATTAAAAAAATAACAAATAGTGCATTATTGGTGTTCCTCACAATACACACCTATCTAAACACACTTGGTTGATATGATTTTGTTGATTTACATGTGCCTTATGAACCATTATAAAGGATTTGAAAATATTTTTTATATTTAATGATTTTCTAAATGATAAAAAGCTTATGATTCTAATATCATCTATAAATAAATTTTAAATTTATGTTATGTGTTATAAACAATTTATAATTATATACTATGATTTAAAAATCAAAATTTTATGAGATAATTTTTTATATTCCATTATTTGTAAATGGAGCCAAGCGAAAGGAATGGAAATTGTATCAATTCACATAATATATATTGGGATGTCCATATTAGAAAAATAATTAAGTGGTATATAAATAAATCATAACTATATTTTGATAGATGACTCAGGTTATGACCAACAACCTTGTCAATGTAGAGAAACTTGCTAAACCCCAATGTGGTGCAATAATGTTTGACAACTTCAAGTGACAAGAACCTCTATCATTTAATGGGGCTACTGATCTAATAATGACTAATAAATGGATCTAGTATATAGAGAATATATTTCTTGATTTAGGAAGTAGTTAACGAGATAATGTTATATGAGTAGTTTATGATCTTAAAGGATATGTTGATCAATGGTGTTCATTAATCAAGAAAACCAAGGGGTCATTAGAAAAAAATAAGGTGGTTTGGAAGACTGTCAAGAAGATATTATCTGAAAAATTATTTCCTCATAAGTAATGAGATGATATGGAGAAACAATTCCCAAATTTAAGTAAAATTTAAGGGGAAATATTTCTAAATATGAATCTAACATTACCATATTAGAAACTCGTGTTGTAAATTATATATGTAATCCAAGAAGTAATATTGACCATTTATTTGATGGGATAAAGCCTAACATTTAAATGGAATCAGTCTCTCACAAATTTTTAGTATTTGATGATGTAGTATCAAGTTTCATAAAGATAGGAAAATAATTATCCATGTATTTTTTTATAGGGAAAATAAGAAATGAAGTGAAGGACTGATCACTCTTGAAAAATAAATATGACAAAATGTAAGTAGGGAAGGGTGGAATTTTCAACTTTTAATAATTGAAGAAATAAAAATTATGGAACATGCATGATGGTAATGAGAGTTTTCTTTAAGTTTAGAGATAAATACCACAAGGATCATAATTGCAAGGGAATGAAATAAGCAGATAATGTCCAATGCTTTAACTATAAGGAAATGGGTCACTATTTGACTGAATTCCCCAAGACTCAAGTGAATTTTACTCATAAATTTACAAAGTATTGTGAACATGATTATGAAATAACTACAACTAAGTATAAAGTTTCTAGAGATGTATTGGAAGGCACGTTAATATTCACCTAAAATCTAGTTAATGTATTATTATATTTTGGAACTTCACACTCTTTTACAGCATCCATGTTTCCATGATAATTAGATATTTTCCTATCACTTTAATAAGGAAGATTTCAATAAATACTCCTAGTGTAAATCTTACTACAATAAGGATATGTCTGTCAGTTCCCATTATGACCCATAGACATATCATATTTTCAATCATGATTATTAGACATATGGTTTACTTTGATATAATCATTGTTATGGATTTTATTTCAATTTATAATTTAAAATTTTAATATTGATATAGTAAGATTAGAATTTTTTATGGAGATATAGAATCCCTTTACTTTAGAGGGATGACTAATTCATCTGAATCATGTTTTGATCCACCTCTAGTAGTCATCCTTAATAGAATTATTAGATAAGAAGACCAGAAAAAACCTATGAATGGAAAAATTATCATTCGAAAAGTGGATGTACATATTTTAAAAAAAATACATTAATGTGTTTCCTAAAGAACTAATCAAAGACCCACAAGAGCATGAAGTTGAGTTTTCCACTAATCTCAACCATAATAAAAAAAATATATCTAAAAATCCATATAAGATTACTATAGTGTAATTAGTGTAACTAAAAAAACAATTACAATATATGTGGGACAATGGATTTATACACCAAAGTGTTTCACCATGGGGTACCCTATTATTTTTTGTTAATAATAAATATGGTTCTATGAGGTTCTGCATTGATAGTAGGGAAATTAATTCCATTACTATAAATAAAAATATTTTTTCCCTATATTGATAAATTTTTTGATCAAATTTAAAGATATTGATATTTTTTAGAGATTAATATTTATTCTAGGTATCATCAACTATGAGTAAATAAAGAGGATATTCCAAAGATGGAATTTTTTGAGATGTATGGAAATTAAGAATTTATATTAATTCCCTTTGGATTGAATGCGAGCTTCTTTTTATTGATATAATAAATATATTATTCAAGGATTATCTTAAAATTTTCTTTATGGTATTTATTGATGATATATTGATATAATATAATACATATAATGACAATAGGAGTACTTTTCATATCATTATTATTAATATTAGAGAAAATGATTTATTTGTAAAAGTAAGAAAATGAGAATTTTTTGTTCAGTAATTTTATCTTATTGGCCATATTGTCTCTAAGGATGGAATATTAATTGATCCTTCAAAGAAAATGGTAGTGATGGAATAACTAATGCCAATGAATATAACTAAGGTATATAGTTTCCTATATTAGTAGGTTTCTATTGATGATTTTTTCAAAAAATATATCGATTAGATAAACAGTTAAAAAAGTTGACACATAATAGGGTTAAGTTCATCTTGTCAAAAATAATATAATGATAGTTTTAAAGAATTAAAAGTATATTGGTCAATGCACTAAAATTCACTTAAACATAGGGATGGTATGGATTTGTGATATATAGTGATACATTTAAGAAAGGACATGTATGTGTCCTTAAAAAAAATTATGTAGTTTTTACCTATGTATAAAAGAAGTTAAAGATTCATGAATAGAATTATCCAACCCATGACCTTGAATTGGAAATCGTAACATTTTCTTTGGAGATGTGGATGAATTGCCTTTTATGGTGAAAGATGTGAAATATATATATATATAATAAAAAAATTTGAAATATATATTCTCACAGAAATATATCAATATGAGGAAAAGGTGGTGGTTAGAACTAATCAAGGATTATGATTGCTCAATACACTACTAACTTAGGAAGGAAAATAAGGTTGATACTTCATTAAGTAAGATAGATCATGGAGTATTGAATAAATTGGGGATTATAAATGATATTATATTCATAGATTTTGTAAATTTGGATATGGTTATCATTAAGGAATGGGAAACATAACATCTATTTCAAATGATTTTCAAACTAGATTTATTCCAGAAAATAAAATGATTAATGGTTAATGATAAGAATATTCAAAAGAAAATAAAATATGTAAATGATGGGAATTTTATAGAGTGCATCTATAAAGATGGTATATTTAAATTGGGAAAGATTCTATGTGTTCCATACATTCATAAGCTAAAATTCCAAATTATTAGATAAATCTCATAGCTAAGATTTCTCTATAAACCCTGGTAGCACCCAAATGTATCAAGATTTAAAGTAACATTTTTTATAGAATAATGTGAAATGGAAAATTTATATAATATGAATCAATATACATAGCTTTTAAACTATTAAATGTTGAGAGACAACCGCTTAAAGGATTCATGCAACCTCTACCTATTCATATATAGAAATGGCATGATATTACTATACACTTTTTTACTAGATTATCAAAGACTCCTAGAAAGAATAATATACTATGGGTAATTTTTTATCACCTTACCAAGGCCATAAATTTCCTCTATATAAGGAAAGATTTAATTATTTATCCCCTCACATTACTCTTAATTAATGAAGTTTTGAGGCTTCATGGTGATACACATTCGGTTTTATATGATCATGATATGGAGTTTACATCAAAATTTTAGAAGGGTCTTCAGAATGATCCTAATAGTGTACTGTATTTGAGAACCAACTATCATCCTCAAATTTTTGGGAATTCTAAAAAGACTATTCAAACATTATAATACTTTTTCATTTCATGCTTTATTGACTTCCAAGATATGTGTGATCATTATTTACCTTTGGTGGAATTTAAATATAATAATATCTTCCATTCAAGAAGTTAAATGGTGTTATATGAGGAATTTTATAGAAATAGGCGTCTCAATATAAATTTGTGGGATGAAGTTTGTGAAATGAATCTTGTAGCCTCAACTCCTACTGAGGAGACAATGATGAAAGTGAAGACTATTCATAATCATATTAAGGTAGCTCAAAGTAGACAATGAAAATTATTTTGAAAATCGAAGGATTTAGAATATAATGTGGGATATCATGTGTTCATGATGGTATATTTTTCTAAAGGTGTTATATTATTCAGTAAGAAATGTAAACTAAGTAATAAGTACCTATACCCTTTTGAAATTATATAAAAAATAGAAGTTTTCTCTTGCTTTTTCGAAATACGACCTAGCCTCTCTAAAGTTCAAGATGTGTTTTATAAATCCTTATTAAGAAAGTACATGGGAAACCCAAAGTATGTTCTCACCCATTAGGAAATTGAATTTGAACTATATTTATCTTACTGTGAAGATCTTATCCTGATTCTTGGTACTAAATAACAAGTGTTGAGAAATCAGACAACTCGGTAGGTAAAGGTACTATAGATAAATCATAATATAGAAGATGAGACATCAGAACCTAAATAAGTTATAATGAATAACCACCCAAATCTATTAATTAGGTAAAATTATGAAAAAATTTATGATGAAGTTTTGGAAAAAGGTAAGAATGTAACACCAAAGCTTCAACTATAGTAATCTTATCTTTCTAGAAAATTAATATCACAATGTACATAGTTTTATTCAAGAATAAAATTTAAATGTAAATTCTGGAATTTTATAAATTTAATTTATTAAAATTAATTAAATTTTTTAATTCAACATTTCAAAATTATCTTAGAGTAAATTTTTTATATTTTTCAGAAATAGTTGATTTTTGAGTGAATAGTAAAAAATATTGATTTAACAAAACTGTCAATTTTAAGACAATACAATGATAAAGAAATAAATTTAAATATAAAATATAATTATTTTATAAAATATACATATATATATATATAATTATATTAAAATATAATTAAATTAATTCCATTAGAATCAACACTATACCTTATTTTTCTATAAAATCATTTTTTTAATTAAAAATATTTTTTGAAAAATGGTTTTTGTTACATTTTGCATACTTATATTAAAAATAATTTCTTACACATCTACAATTTTATTATTATAAAATGAATTAAATATGTTTAATCATAATAATTAATATTATTTAATAATTTTAACTTAATGTTTTGTTTTAATGAATATAAGAAACAATAATTTTATTTACCATGACTAGGGATAAAGAGGGTTTACTTCTACTTAAACTAAGAGATAAGGGTAAAATTTTACTTAAAATGACTAAAAATTATTGGCTGAAGTTAATTATGACTCATATAATCTTAAATTCTAATTAATTTCGGTTTGGTTCCACTTAAAAAAGAAAATGACTTTATATTATTTAAATATTTCAAGTAATTCCAAGTGTGCCCCTCCCCTCACTTATAAAAGGGAACCTCTTCTCCTTAGTTATTCGAAAAAATTCCAAACTCTATATCAGTCAATACATGACCAATAAACTTCCCTAGATTCATTAATTTTATTCTTTAACTTCATTTATTCTCCAAATACCACCCGAAAAGTCTTATATTGTAAGCCAAAGGAGGTCTCGCAAAGAAGAGACAATCATCTTTACCGACTCTTTCATAATTTCTTTCTTATTATAATTACTATAGATATGCTGTAAACATAATAATATAATGAATCTAGTATCATAAATATAATTATATTTTATTATGATAATGGTTAAACCATTTTCCACCTCCATTACATCCTATGAAAAATGAAAACATTGTTCATGCATATGTACGACCTACCGCCTCCACATAACGATATCACTCTTTTTTCATCAGCACTTTAATTATATTGTTATAAATATGGAAATAATTAATATATAATATTTATTAAATAATTATGCTTCCTTAATTATAATATTTTATATACCTTCTTAACTTCCCATCCACTTAGAAATGATAATGTTGCTCATGCGTACGTATAGACTACTTCCTCCACAAACCAATATGATTTGTTTTACATTTCTAATTAATATGGTTGGAAAAAAGGATCCATTTAATGAATATATATGAAATTTATGATATAATAATTATTTTTTAAAATTTAATGATTATTTACCTTTTTTTCATCTATCAAAAAGTCAAAACATCACCCATGCATAAGTACGGACTACCTTCTACATAAAATGACATAATTCCTTTTTTATCACTACTTTACAAAAATGGATATTAAATTGTATAAAATGATTAAATATGATAACTATGACATGATTCAATTTCTATAGATGATGTAACCATTATCAATATACTAGGGTTGAAATTACCAAACTTAAAATTACATGAAAAATGAAACATTTAACATTTGGAAATGATGATATTGATAATGAATTATTAATAAAAAGGTGTTGAAATATTATAATTGAATAATATATGATGTTATAATTATTTATATGGTTATTTTTTTGAATTATGATCAATTTTAATTTATTATACATGAGGTTAAAATCACTTATAAGTAAATTTAGACATTAGGTTAGGGATTATTTCACAATCTCATCATTATTCAGGATTGTTTATGTTTACATTTTTATTAGATGAATTAGATGATATTTTTATCTTAATACCAATCTATATTATTCAAATTTTGTTATTTATGTGGCTTTTTTATTAGATCCATTTTTACCTACTTTGGAACTCATAAATAAAAATATATTGTTTATAAGGAAAATAAATTATTTTCTATTCAGTCAGGAATATTTTTATTCGGTGTCAATATTTTCTTTAGAATGTTTTCAAGAATATTTTTAATAATATCTAATGATTTATTAAATTCATTTTTACCCTTATTTGACTTTATATATAAAGGTTTAAAAGGAATCTTTTTGTCATTTTTTCAACGATGTATTTTTTACCAAATGTGTGAATGGAATATATTTTTTAACATATACATCATGAAAAGATTTTCAAATCATCAAAACTATTATTTTACTTAAATATTTATTTATATTTTTATATAGTAATTTCAAGAAAATGTTTCCCTAATATTTTTTAAATTTTTTGATTTTAATATAGGTTATTTCAAAATAAAAATGGTATTTTCTTCATGAAATATTTCAGTGTTATTTTTAAAGTATTTTAATCTATGATAAAATACATTGCTTAATCCTATACATTAATAGGGATATGATCTAATTATTCCATCAAATTTATTACATTGTATGGCTTATGATTGTGTTGTTCTATTTATTTAGTAGGGAAAATATTAAAATTTTGTTTTTTATTTTTTCAATAAGAATATTTATATCGATTATATATTTATTTTTTATTCATTTATTTTATATGATGAATTCATTAGAATTAGTAAATGATAGGAAGGGACTGTTATAACACCTTGATGCATCAATAAGTCTCAAGTGACAATCTAGTTTGGTTATTCTACATATATCTTACCTATTTATGTATGATGTCTTGGAACAAGTCCTTAACGGTGAGATTATGATGCTCGACATTATTCAATCCATCATTATGAAACTATTTTTATCCATAACATTTTTTATATTTTTATTTAATCTATGTATTTAGTTCCATTTTATGATATTAGTTATATAAAATATTTTATCATTATTTATCTCTTGTATATTATTCATTCTTTATTTATCCTATGATAGTTTCTATTGTATTCTATCCCTTACTAAGAATTTGAGCTCACAATTTATTTTTTTCTCTTTTCCCTATGTTACCAAGAAGGGGTTCATAAATGATTTCAAGGATATAATAGAAGAAATGATAAAGTTATCACTATAATATTATGTTGTATTTCATGTTTTCAAATGTAATGTAAGAATCTTGTATGTATATAGTCTCCAAATAATACTAGATTATATTATCCTTTAGGATGTAATATGTTATATCTTGTGCTGAAGTATTAAAATAACTAATGAATCTAAGGGATTGGACTAAGGTTGTTTTATTTGATTCCTCCATAATAGAATCATTTTATCCAAACCAAATTGTATCGAACCAAACTGACCCAACCTATCTTGATATGACATAATAAATTCCAAAAAGAACTCAATTGAATGTAAACAAGTCTAAATTAATTAAATAGAATAAAAATGACCCAAAGAGATCTGAAATGAACCAATATAATCAAAACGAACTAAACTAAATCAAAGTAAAAAAGAAAAAAATTGACCCCAATTAACTAAACCAAATAATATTTTTTTTGGTCTTATGTGTTTATGTGTGTGTAGTAAAAGAGTCTAGTATACTGATAAAAGTGTAATTAATAAAATTTAAAACATAAGTCTGAATTTATAAAGTTTAATAGTCATGAACACCCTATCATTTTCATTATTTATTCAATAATACTAAATATTATCTTTTGAAACATAGTAGATAATTTTCTCTTTAAATCTGACACCTGGTCATATTTTGTCTTAATAAGGGAATTTTAATTTTTAATAGTATTATTAAGGGTATTAACTTCCCTATATGCTTTAGGATCACAAATAAATGTAACCAATGTGTAGTAGATATTAATGAAAAATATGTAAGTGTCCTACTATAGACCCATGACATAGTTAGTCCGCAACTCATTCCCCTCACATGACTATAATTCTCTTTTACTAAAACTCAATCCATAGAATCTTCCAAGGATACTGAATCTAATAAAGAAGGGTTAGCAACCCAAAATTCATTAAATTTATGAGGGAAATGGAATGAAACTACTAAATTTTAATGTAATTTAAAAACAATAAATAATAATTATAAATTCTTAACCAAATGTTTAGTAGAGGGTCATTCACAAAACATCTATCCTTTTTTGTAGACATGAAACCACAGCTCTATTCATACAACATGATTATTTACATCCTTCAACTATATTAATAAAATAAAAAATAGCATTTACAAAAACTATAGTACTTGAATTTGTATACAGATATATTGTAATAAATTAAATAGAACTCTTACAACCCATTTCCTATAAAAACTATTCAACATATCTATGAGGATGTTGGCACCAAAATATGTGGAGAGGAAGAAAAACACAAAGAGAAAATCACCTCCATTGGGGCTGCCTCGTGAAGCTTGTTCAAGGATACCCACATCATAGTGGCTAGCGTGAGGCCGCCTCCTTCGTGGGCGCCGCAAAGCAAAAATATGGGAGGCTCTATGACCTGAATGATGTTTGTGAATCCATCGCGAAACAAAGAGCTGGGAAGCTCCGCAATCTGAAAGATGTTTGCAAAGCCACTACAAAGCAAAGAGAAGGGAGGCTCTGTGATCCGAAATATATTTGCGAAGTTGTCGCGAAGGAAAGAGGTGGGAGGTTCCACAGTTATGAAAAAGCACCTCGTGGATTTGTTTCATGCACTCCTTACTTCGCACCGCCTCATGTCTATAAATACTAGGCTCCACTCAAGCCCAAATGATGGATCCTCTAACCTTTCGCCTTCACATCTCCCAAATCACGAATCACTTTTTCCTCTAAAAAATGAGCTCTTCGAGGTACTTTAGCATCATGAAGTGAATTTTCTTTGGCTTAAAAACAACCCCTCTTCAAGCAGGGATTCCCTTCACGAAGCCCATGGGATTTATCAAAGGAAGTATATCCCTAAGGGGACTCGGGTCATCGCCAAAAACTCATGATTTGCAAAGTAACTTCCATGAACATGTGAACCACATGCTAAGACAGGGTCAATGTGATTCGCGAGGCACACAGTTTCGTGGTGTTATGCCTTGTAAGGAACTCTTTCTTCGCGAATCCCAACTCCACAACATCCTTTATTCTTTGTGAAGCACCCTCCATGTGCACCTATGCCCTATGCCTAGGCTAGGACACCCCACAACATAAATCATACACCTTTGTGAAGCCCCTCCACTACATAGAGCCCCAATGATTCATGAGGCCTCTTCCCGTGAACCCATTTTCTCTATAAACCCTTTTCTCCTACGACCCCCAGGTCTATACAAAGTGATTTCAAAGTCCCATGGGTGGTGATTTACATTGAATTGCTTAGCCTTATGCTTCTTCACATAGGCACACTAACAGAAATTGCTTCTTCCCATAGCCACGCTAACGTGGACCCCTCAGTGGATCACTCAATGACGCCCCCTCACTACAACATTGTTGATGCCTTACCTTCCTCAAGGGTGGATAGGTAACGGTTATGTAAGTCTTATAGGTACGGAGTGAACCTACCTTGTCTAAAATGAAGGACGATAAATTTCCAAGTACCGTCGTCCTCAACACATAATGTTAAACATTGGTCTCACCCCATGCATCACATGTAGGGTGCCCCACCTCGGCCACTCTTCATGTCTTCTCGTCTCTACGGGAGTGAGATCTTCCTCACATGGAATGAGATCCTCTTTGTTGGAGCAGCATCTATCTTTGGGGGAGGGTAACCATCTCGGTGTAAGCCCCTAGACTTTCTTACATAAGGCATCACCTCTACTCCCCCTCTCTTCTTTAGTTCCATCGACTAAGAGGTGATAGGGGCACAGGGATCCTCAAAACCCCATTCTTCTCTCTTTGGGCTTTGTTTCCATCAGGACTCCATCCTAGACTAAGTCTCAATATCCATCTCTTTGGGTTGCTAACCATGCATAAGCACCTATTTATCCCTAGGTTTCTGACCATGCATAAGCCCATGTTTCCTCTTTGGGCCACTAACCACGTATAAGCCCCACTCCACTTCCCACTGATGCACCTTTTATGTCGTTATCGTCAGGTCTTTGCTACCTCTTGTTTCTCACAATGATCATGACTCACATCGGCTTAGAGTAAGAATCAACCATAACATCCTCTCTGGGTTGCCCTAAAGTGTAAGCCCCAAACTATTCTGAACTACGTGGACTTTGATCCTTGCTAAGGTAAGGTAAGTAGGAAGCCTCCCTGAGGTTCAAGACCGACACTTACTGGTCCCTACACCCTTCATGTCAGTTCACCAAACCATTCTGAACTATGTGGACTTTGATCCTTGCCAAGGAAAGGTACATAGGAAGCCTCCCTGAGGTTCAATCCCAACCCCTACTAGTCCCGACCCCCTTCAGGTAGGTTCACCAAACACCCTCTAACTACGTGGACTTTGATCCTTTCCAAGGAAATGTATGTGGGAAACCTCCCTAAGGTTCAATCCTAACACCTAATGGTACTGACCCAATCACATCAGTTCACCAAACTATTCCAATCTATGTTGAATTTAATCCTTTCCCAATAAAAGTTTGTAGAAATCATCCCTGAGGTTCAATCCCAACACTCATTGGTCCCGACCACTTCACGTTGGTCCATCCTCGTCCCACATTATGTTAAAATGTACGCCCCCTTTTCGTCCAACGTGATGCTAAACTATATACTTTTCAACTATGTGGATTTGATCTTTGTATCCTAGGAAGGGTATGTAGGAAGCCTTCTAGAGGTTCTATCCCAATCAGCAGCAATCCAGTGTACCCTAGTCAGCATTAAGTCATTGTACACCAATTCGAGGTAAGTCATTGTACCCCAATCAGTGGTAATCCATTGTACCCCAATCAGTAGTAAGACTTTGAACCCCAGTCAGTAGTAATCTATTATACCCCAATCAGTGGTAATACATTATACCCCAATCTTTGGTAAGCCATTATACCCCAATCTGCGGTAATTCGTTGTACCCCATTCAGCGGTAAGCCGTTGCACCCCATCCAACGGTAAGTCGTTGTGCATCCCAACCAGCAGTAATCCATTGTCAACCCCACATGACGGTAATACATTGTAATATAAACTATGTGGAATTTTATTTCCTGCCACAGGGATACATAAGAAGCCTCCTTGAGGTTTAAGCCCATCACTCATGTCCAATAGTGGTCTCTCCCTTGAGCCTATGTGTTTCGGGAGGTTCATGTCCCAAACCAGAGGTTCCACTTCCTTGGGGTCCCATCCATGCATCCATTCTCACAGGTCGCCTCCTTAGGTGTCTCATCACCCCGCCGAACTACGCAGACTTTGATTTCCTACCACGGGGATATGTAGGAAGTCTCTTCGAGGCTCAATCCTAACACAATTGTCACCTTTATGACGGTTCCATCTAATTATCACACCACTTCATTCAACTCTCCATCATACATCATGATTCTTACTTGGGCCGCCACATCCAGGTGAGGTCATGTAACCCACTTTCTCACTACTCCTACCAGTAATCGGGTAACTAACCCTGCATTAGCCCCATCATCAGCAATCCCTCCAGGGGTTTCACCCATCTGATCCACTCCCATTAGTGTTCTGATTAGTTTGATCTGTCTCCGCTAGATGTTAAACTCGCGCCGTATCCCGTGTTAAACATAAGAATCTGAGGAAAACCACAAATACATGCCTATTTCATATAATTCCCTTCATTTTACGTGGGATGCCTTGGGCTTCTGGGCCCTCGAGAAGCCCCATCATAAGGGTAAGAAATCCAGACGTGCTGGTGTTACAATGTCCAAACATGATATTAATGTCCAACGTGACTAATCCCCCAACTGAAAGTTACTTCCCTAACTGGACCCCCTGGAATTTCCTGGCAGAAGTAGTGTAATTAACCGGAATCCATGAAGACATGGAACTAGGAAGAGTTTCACAAACAATGTATTAAGTCTATATGGGAGACCCAGACTATGTAACGAGTTCCAAGGAGGAATCCACAGAAGGAGGAATTGATATCCCATCATCCTGTTTCTTTCAAGGAGAAAACTTCCCTGAATAAGCAACGGATTCTGCCCACCTTTGGAAAGTGGGAATGCGGGGAAACAACTATGCGTCCCCCAAAAGAGACGGATGTACACCCCGGAGAAAGTGTCGGAAACAAAAATTGTGAACCCAATGTGAATATATTTTCCTCAATGTGGAGATTAGTAGTGCTCAATACATCAGTGGACTAGCGTATCACCAGATCCATGTATCTGGGGTCGGGTCCCACCATGAAAATAGTGGGCCTAGTGTCATACTCACCAGAAATTGGGTCAGTTGAACGTTGGACATCCCGGTCTATGACGTTGTCAGTGTGAATTCTTCTTACCAACCATGGAAGATGGAATGGCATTGGTGCACTGGACGTCGCTTTTCCTTCTTTCAACACTAATGGTTAAATCCCCCTAATTTCCAGGACCCAAGTTGTTATGACAGGAAATAGATCACCACCCACCCACTAACATAGGGGTAGGGGAAAAGTCTATGCGACAATCCCACGTGGCCTAATCGCCTCTGTGATAGCTTCCACACCCATAACTATTGGGTACCCACGCCTCATCTCTCCTTTTGAAATCGTTGAAATAAGGGTGATAAATGACCTCATTCAGGGATAAGAGGAGGAGGGTATTATCCCAACCTGGTATATGTCCCATCAAGACATAGAGGCATATGCACCTCATCGTCGCTGCTGCCCCCAAGGGTCATGAAGGGAGCCAATGCTCCCCACTCTAACTCATAGCCATTTTGGGAGCCTCTCCCCGGAACACTTCGATGACTCCCTCCCCTATGTTGATGAGGTGGGGGATATCTGGGATAGCCTGGCCAAGATCCCATTCCAGGGGCTCCCAAGGAGGTCTACCACTAGCCTGCATCAACACGGCCACCTGGCCCTACAGGCTGAGGGGAAGGTATGATATGCACCTACACAGCCATCCCCAGTCCGGTTGACCCGACACCTGTGTTGAGTGTGGGTGGAGGAGGAAGCCCGCCTAGGGGCGTCAACATCAATGACTAATGTGACATGTGCCACTAATGATGCATACCATCATTCCCCTATCTTTTATCAGCAGAGGCACTCATATGCTCGACCCAGATCGAGGCCCCAACCACCCCACGGGTAGGCTGGGTCGACTCTCCTGGTCACCAACACAGGTAGTGTCCACAGTGGGCTAACCCTGGCAATGAAACCCAATACAGTGGTCCTCCTCGATCCATCACCAATGAGAGTGTGGGCCCATACTTTTCCCAAGCATGATGTGGAGGTCCTTCCAATTTCGGCTTCAATACAAATGAGGATCTCCCCCACTGTAGTGATGTTCGGTACGGAAGCCTCCTTCGCACCCACGACCTTGGGTATGGAGTTGTTCCTCCTGTCGTAGGTTTCTAGTGTGAAGATGATACACATATGGTCAACCATTAGCATGGGGGTCTTCCCCATGTTCTCACAATAGTATAAAAAGGTCCACCTCATCCCAACAACCAGAGAAGTGGAGGTTTTCCTCACTTTATAAAAACCCAAAACGGATGTACTACCCATGTTCTGCTCAACTAGTAGACCCTCCTCGCACAGACGTTGTCGGAGGAAATAAGCATGGAGTCCCTAACCATGCTCCCACCACCTCTAGTGAAGGTCTTACCCGATCCAGTACTTCTCGTGGAGATTCCCTCCACGTGTCAGCTAGTGTAAATGGAGGTCCTCTCCATGTTCCCTTTGACATATGTCTAGGTTCTCCTCGCACCTTGGCTCACACAGATGGAATTTCTCTCTGCCATGGCATTAGTTCGGCCGAAGTTTCTCCTCAAGCCAAGAATCTACCATGTCCCGAAGATCCATCTCGCGGTAGGAGGGAAGATCTACACTGCCATAAAAAGAATTTTGGGAAGATTCAGACTGAGATTAAACTTGTTTACTTCTCATATTCAGAGGTGGAATATGATTTAGCAATAGAACCCTCACCGCAATCCTCTTTTTCGGGGACTGGGGAAGGTATGAGGCATATCAGCCTCATACTTCCAGAATGTGAGGTCCACCAGATCCTTGCCTCCCTCCATAAATACATCCAGAAGGATGAGTATTTGGCGTCTCCCAAGATTCTAGCCGTGAAATTGCCACCATCATCACTAGGAGTACTCTCTACCCTGACTAGATATCATAGAGAGTTCTTATGGGGACCATTGGAGGATGAGAATAAAATGGTCTACCTCCAGTAGTCATAGTCCCTACACTAGAAATTATGGTTTTCAGCCCATCCTATCATGATGTGGTGGCTATTAACTACACTCTTTAGAGGATAACCCGAGATGTGGCATCTTTTCATCCCACTCACTATATTTTCCACTAGACAGACTACCATCTCAGTAGTCTTATTCAGTACCACTACCGGTTCCTCAGCCGCCTCCAGTTGATGAGTGGGGAAACCAAGGGCCAGACCTCGAGTCTGAGATGAGGAGTTTGTGGGACATCCTTACAGTAGAAAATTTCCCGAAGATGTTTTGGCCAGTCGCAGCACCGAATTTCAGTGCACTAGAAACACTCACCCAGGAGGAATTTGGATGATTTTTCTAGACCCTATGGGAGACTCACTTTCTTCTGTGTTATCTATGAGTGGCTTACCCCAAGAATCAAGAACACTTTGAAGACATTGTTCAAAAGTTTAATTTGATCGATTTGGCCACACTCCTCGTGGCCCAATGCCCTGAGTCACTAGGCTGCCATAGGACCCACCAACAACGATGTTTTTAGAGATTTAAAGTGCTCCTCAAGATTATCAAGGAGGCTCATCCCCACATGCAGATTCGTGGTTGGGGGCAGTACGCAGACCTCCATTTCAATTCTATCCAGCACCAGTCTGACTTTCTAGGCAATATCGATGATATGCCTCTAGGTAAATTCATGGTTAACATGGATTAGTTATCGGAGGAATATATGGAGACAAAACTACTTGGATAAAACATACCCCCTGGGGGAGTTCCACAACTTTTGGACCCATCGGGATGGGTTACTTTCCATAGATAAATCTACTGGGTCTTCCCATGCCCACTAAGGCATTATTCCTCTACTGGAATCCCAATAAGGGTAAGGATAACCTCAAATCCATCAATTCTTTCAAACTGTATGGCTCAATACAAAAGATGGACAATGATCCTAAAACAGTCACGTTGCGTCAATATCTCGTAGATTATAAGAAGATGGTTGATGTCTTGTTTGTTGGGCTTGCCACAGAGCAACAACCAGACTACAGTTATCCTCGACTAGGGTAGCAGGGGTAGGCACAACTTCCCCCTAGGAAATTTCCTCTAAGTGACCCTGACCATCCTACCCACTCAGATAGAATAGAGGCTGGGACTTATGGAAAGAGGACATGGTATGTGTCGCCAAATCCACTCGAGTGGTGGGATAATCCTTGGGACCTAACTCAGGTTCCCCCAACAGCTCTGCGAGCCATCCCACCAGCTGCTCCTCGAGCCATCAAGCCTTCTTATCATATTGAAGAACCTTCCAATGTATTGGTGGTCAAGGATTCTTTCCAAGATCAAAATCACCACCCAGATGATCTGATTGCAGCACTCATTGCCTCCCTCGAGGTGTTGGAGACTTGACAGGTGGAAATCATTCCTGATGGTAAGCCATATCCAGCATGGGTGGATGATATTCCAACACCCTCGGGTTTTGTAAATCCCACCTTTTCCCCCATTAATGGGATAGGCGACCCACTAGTGTATCTGAACAACTTCATCTCAAGGTGCGTACCCATGCTAGGAACTCTAGCACAACAGGAGGCTTCCAAAATCTAATGATTCACTCAGACATTGGAAGGACCTGCATTTGTCAGGTACATCCAACTACCCATCGGGTCAGTAGATGGGTGAGAAAATATTTGTAGGAAATTTCTTTACCAGTTTAGTTCCACCACTCAGAACATGATTATTACATACCTATTCAAATGAAAACAGATTCCTGACGAGCACGTCGTAGACTTTGTCGCCAAGTGGAAAGGCCCTACATACTCCTTGGACATGCCACTAACTCAGGAACAGCTACTAACAATGTGAGTGGGGAATGTCAAGACCGAACTGGTCCCCTCTCTTATTACCCAGAATTACCCTGGGGGATTTTGAGACTTCTCTGATAATTCCCAATGCCTAGACGAAGCCTTGTAGTAGGCCCAGTAGGCATGGTCGTTGCCTCCTGCACTTCCCTCAAGAAGGGGTGTTAAAGATGATCCCGCCACGGTGGTGCATATAGAGTCCCCCAGGAAACTGGAGTTATTACCAATAGACCCACCTCCACAATCTTGTAGAGGCCCTCCACCTTAGGCGCAACCTCCGGCCCAACATCACCCACCTCAGAATCTATTGGTTCCCCCACTTAATGTGCTGCCACCACCCAGGAGAGATAACCAGGTCTCACATCCTTAACAGGATCCTCTAGCCCCTCGTCAGGGCCAGGCTCCCAGATCCCCTTTCCTGGACATGATAAACTGGAATTACTCATTCAATGAGGCTCAAGTCCCTGGTTATTTTCGAAGTTCCTTCAAATAGGGAATTGTAATATTTCCCAAATGTAGAATACCAGAAGAGACAGATATCACTGATCTACCCAACTACTTCCCCTATCATCGGATCCTAGGGAATATCCTCAAATAGTGCTATGTGTTTAAATATTGGATTTAAGACTAGGTTGACAACAACATAGTCAGGTTAGGCCCAACACCGGCATATGTGGCATGTGTATGATGAAGCCAAACATTGGTTGTGACAGCGAAGGCGAATGACATCGGGTTTTTAACTACGGGTCCCAAAATATTTATGACTAGATGGATTGTAAAAAGTCACATGTTCCCATGGTATTATCTGTGCATGTCTAAATCGACCTGAACCTTCAGAAGACACTGTGTCACCCGCATCCAGTACCACTGCGTCAACAGCTCAGTCGTCCTCTTCATAGAAGAGTAAGCACTGATGGTGAAAGGGAAAACAAATTTCCCCACCGATGTCCTCTTCTTCCCAAAATCTCTGAGACTTAATGCCCATAGAGATGTAAATTCACCCATAATCCTTCTAGTGGTGGAGTATTCTTCAAGTGACAGTCAAAGGTATTCCTCGGTTAACATCGTGGAGTTGGTAAACACCTACATGAATCCTGACAACAAGGAGCACCCGACGGATCTTCCCATAATCCCTAGTTGTCACCAGCATCGATGGAGCTACAATTATATGGGTCATCGAAGTGCCTCGGTCAGCACTTCTATCCAGGCTATGCATGCCACTGAAACAAGACAGCAGGCCCAGCGTAGAGCTCAGCACATGCAACCATCTCATCTAGTATCATCGTACCTGCCTTCACCATCGTTTGTGTTACTTGATTAGTCAGAACCACACTGAACACATTGTGATCAGCCACACTCTGTTACGGACTCATATCAGTCATCGGGCCCTTGTCCGGTAGACACTCCATATGCCTCGACTAGTGAGCAAAAGGATGTTCCCAGCACCAGTTAGTTTTCGGTTCAGCCGAAAGGGTCAGTCATTCCCCCTGCCGCAGAATGACCTCCTCTAAGCATATGCTCATGCTTGGCATGGAAATATGATGTCCTCAAGCATCTTGCCATAATTTTGGAAAGGCTACCCATAATTGAGGCCCCTTTCTTATCAACAGATATGTGTGAAGCCCTCACTGAGGCTTTAAGAAGCCCCCTCTAGTTCGAGATGGAGGTAGCGGCCGTAGAAGCCTTCCATGATAAGGAAGTTGAGCATGTTGAATGTCAGGCCATCATCTTATTCTCTAGAGAAGATGGAGGCACTCACATACAAAGTGACATCCACCCATTGTACATCACCAGCCATTTCAATGGTGTGGAGTTTTGTCGTTGCTTTGTTGACATAGGATCTGTGATCAACCTGATCCCCACCTGGACACTTTAAAAGATGGGGCTGTCTGAGGATGATTTCAGTCCCTCTGACAAGAAATTTCGAGGTTATGGTAGGAAATAACAGAAACTAGTCAGAAAAATTCACTTGAAGACCCAGTTCAGTGATCTGGTAGCCAACACCAAGTTCATGGTTATCTCCCAGGACACCGCCTACAACGCGTTGATGGGTAGTCCATGGCTTCACCTACATGTGGAGGTCCATTAATCATATCACTACTGCCTTAAGTACTCCCTTAATGGTTGAGTGGGCGTACTCCCGGGTGACGTGTATCCCTTTGCCTCTTGTGAAGCCCACTGTATGGATGTCGACTATTACAAGAGCAAAGACAAGCAGATCCAGACTAATGATGTTGAACTTGCTACGACTGTGACTAACCCGTGGACAGATCTGGATGATGCCTACATCTTCATGATCCATCAATTGGGAGATACGACCCCGGATATGGGGCAATGATTTTATGTTTCTGTAATGAAGGGGAAGCACATTCCCAAATCTAAGGGATGCCAGAAGATCACCTCGTATTCCTACAAAAATCAGGATCAGGTGATCCCAGAGCCCCTGCCCCCATAATGTATCGGGATGTCCTCCCCATGGTAATGGAAATACGTTATACATGATTGTTTCACTAGATTGGGATAAATCAGCTCAATATAACGCATCACTGTTGCTTTGATATTATCAAGTGTGGCCCCTTTGGTTGAAGACCAGATGGGATCGGATCGACAGCTTTCATGGCTATGGTTTTGACAGCATGGTAGTTCCCCAATGCAGTGTCTACCACCGATCAGGCTGGCACCAGCCTCCCATCGGGATCTATTTACTCAGAGTAAACTCCTCCCACCGAGGACCCCTCCTCCAGAAGTGAATAATGGGATTTAGAGGATGCTCCTCCAGTGTTCAAAGAGGGTGTCTCCACTATGGTCGATGAATTGGTACAGGTGAACGTCGGTAGCAAGATGGATCCGAAACTCACATTAATTAGTGTTGTTATGCCTGTAGAGGAATAAGATCAATATGTGGACTTCCTCCAACAACATTGTGATGTATTTTCATGGAGTGATGACGAAATTTTGTGACTAGATCCCTAGGTATCCATCCACCACCACGGTCTCCCAACAAACCACCGCGAGTTTAACCAGCCTCCCAGAAAGATGCACCATTCTCACAGTGTCATGGTTGAGTCCAAAGATGACAAGATCATCAGATCCAATTTCATCAAGGAGGTCTAGTACCCCAGATGGCTAGAAAACATTGTACCTATCAGGAAAAATAATGAACAAATCAGAGTTTTCATTGACTTTCGGGATCTCAATTTTCAGTGTCTGAAGAATGATTTTCCCCTTCCTAAGATGGAATTGTTGATAGATTCTATATCTGGCTTCCAGGCCCTCTCCTTCATGGATGGGTACTCCTAGTACAACAAGATTTGAATGGCCCCCAATGATGAAGAGTCTACAGCTTTTAATGCTCCATAGGGTACTTTTTTCTACCAAGTCATTCCCTTCGGTCTAAAGAATGTAGGTTCCACCTATCAGTGTGTCATGCATCGCATATTTAATCTGATCCTCAGAAAATTAGTTGAATGTTACATAGATGATCTGGTGGTCAAATCCCTCCAGTTTCAGGACCATCTCAAATATCTTCATAAAGTGTTCGGCTTCCTTCGTTCTATTCACCTGAAGATGAACCCATTGACGTGTGCCTTCGGGGTTACCTCTAGAAAGTTTCTCAGATTCATTATCAGATACAAGGTCATAGATATCTACCCAGAAAAGTTCAAGTCCATTAGCCAGATGTCTCCCCCAAGAAACATTTGAGAGCTTCGTGGCATTCAAGGACACTTGGCCGGCATATGCCGATTCATTTCGAATTTGGCTGGTAAGTGTAATCCCTTTTCTCTTCTCATGAAGAAAGGTGTTGTCTAGCAGTGGGACAAAGAATATCAGACTTCTTTTGAAGAAATCAAGTAGTATCTGCTAAATCCTATGGTCCTAATGCCACCCATTTCTGGAAAGCCTTTGGTCTTTTATGTGACTTCCCTAGAATGGTCTCTCGGTTCCCTTCTCACCTAGAAGAACAATGAGGGAACAGAGAACAGTCTCTACTATATCAGTGGCATGCTTCTTGATATGGAGACCAGATACTCCTCTATTGAGTAGAGCTTCCTAGAATTGGTATTCATGGTACAGAAATTGCAACATTACTTACAGCATCATGAGGTATAGCTGGTGTCCTAAGTAGATCTGCTGAAGTACATCCTAAATCGCCTAATGTTGACAGGTTGTCTAGCTCGGTGGGTAGTGATCCTCCAGTAGTTCGACATCATGTTTTTTCCTCAGAAATCTATTAAGGGGAAAGCATTGGAAAATTTCTTTTCTGCCCATCCAGCTCCCACAGACCATTCTCTGGACCTTAATTTTCCTGATGAGGCAATAATCATGGTAGACCAATCCATTCCATGCTGAAAAATGAACTTTGATGGTACTTCTTGGAGCCCTACTGGAAGAAGGCTCAATGACCCTATGCTCAATATAGTAGGCTTGGGTATCGTCTTCATTACCCCAACACAATCCATTCTTTCGTATTCCTTCCTAATATCAAAATTTTGAACCAATAATGAGGTGGAGTATCAGGATCTCATTACTGGGCTTGATTTGGACCTCGAGATGGAATTTCCACACTTTCATGTGAAAGGGGACTCAAAAATAGTCATAAGAAAAACAACGGTGACTATGTCGTCAGAAATCTAGAGCTCATACCACTATTGGAATGCACCCTCCAGCTGATGGCCCAATTCCTATCTCAGCCAGAAGTAACCCATGTCCCTCGATCCTAGAATGGTTGAGCTGATGCCTTGTCCAGCCTAGTTGCATCTCTTGTGGAGCCTAATCAGGATGATTTTATTATCCATGTGGCACATCAGAGAGTCATCGCCCCCATCACTCTAGATGAAAATGATAGCTCGTAGGTAAGAAACCTTACCACTGGCGCATCTATGTCAGGAGCCTCAGGTCCCCCTAACGCAGTGTGGGAAGTAACTCCCGACTAGAGGACCCCCTTTATCAAGTACCTCTAGCATGGAAATCTCCCATATGATCAAGCCAAGTGCAAGTGAATCTGATGTCGCTCATTGTAGTTCACTCTCCAGAGAAGTCTCGATCTTGAGTGGATCCTCCAAAAGTGAAGTTTGGATGGGATTATCCTATGTTGCATTCAATGATCTGAGATTCCTCAAGTCATGCAGAAGGTTCATTCTAGATCCTGTGGGGATCATCAGACCGAGCCAAAGTTATCTCACAAAATCAAGATATTGTGGTATTTTTGGCCCTCCATGTTCTGTGACTGCATCGAATTTTCCAAGAGGTTCCATGCATGCCAAATTCATGACAACTTTGTACATCGGTCATAGGAGCCTCTCCACACTACCAAGTACTCTTGGACCTTTTAAGTCTGGGGAATCGATGTCATGTACCATATCCACCGGTGACGGCTCGCCAGTGTCGGTTCATCCTGACTGCTACGGATTTCTTTTCCAAGTGGGAAGAAGCAGTTCATCTCAAGGAGGTCAAGGCCCATTGTATCGTTGAATTTGTGAGATCCAATATTATCTACCAGTTCAAAGTCCCTCATGTTGCCCTCATTGATAACGACACCAAATTTCAAGCGGCCGACTTGAATAAATTTTGTGAAAAGTACAACATCTGTTCTAACCATACCTCCTGCTATCACACGCAAGAAAATGGGAAAATCGAGGCATTCAACAAAACCCTATCCAATATTCTGCAGAATATGGTTGGTCAAAAAAAATTTGTTGTCCAGAAAAACTCCCCAATTCCCTATGGGCCTATCGGAAAATGACTTGCAATTCCACACAGGTGACCCCATACTCCATAGTGTATGGAATAGAGGTCATCCTAACCATTGAGATTCAGTTTCCTGTATTACGCATAGCTATTTATGATACACAAGCTCTAGATAATGTAGCTGAAATATGTCTGGAAGAATTGGAAGCACGCGATGAGAATAGGCTTTGTGCCCTGCACAATCTGGAAAGGCATCAGAACAAGATAGATAGATCTTTCAACAAGAAAGTTTGCCTCCTCTCTTTCTTGCAAGGTGGCCTGGTGTTGGCCATGATAACACTAATGATACCTGGTAGGAAACCACCCAAGTTGGATCCCAAATGGGAAAGACCATACATCAATCATAAGGTTTACCCCAATGGCGTGTACTCCCCGGTCACCATGGATGGTGAGCATATAACTCCTCCCACCAATTCCAAATTCCTCAATCAATACTTTTATTGAGTAACTGAGTCCTACATGACCTTAAACTGTCATGTCTCACATGAAATTAAACTGTATGTTGTCCCACGGGATGTTAAACTATATCCAGTCCTACATGACCTTAAACAGTTATGTCCTGCATGACATTAAATTGTTTGTCATCTCGCATGACGATAAATTATAGACGGTCTCACATGACCTTAAACTATCCAATGTCCTTGCTGCATGATGTTAAACTACACAGAACCTTATAGAACTATGTATGGATTGATTCCCATCCTTGTAGGATACGTAGGAATGCTCGGACACCTCGTCTTGATTCTAGACCCCATAATCCTCTTTGACTATCCCCCCTAGGTATAGTTCCCTTGGAGGATCTTGCATGGTGTAGTGTGGGATTCTTTGGCCCCACTCATGTCAGGATTATGATAATAAGGCCATTTTCCCCTCCTTGTTCTTCTATTCTCCCACATCTGTATTGCACGATGCTAAACTGCATGACCTTCCATAACAATGTGTGTCTTGATTCCCATCGTTATGGAATACGTAGGAATGCCGGGACATTTTGTCTGTCGGCCCAGCCCCAAACTTCAGGATCACCCTTTAGGTCGGAAAACATGGTGTGGTGCAAGATTTTTCCCTCATTTACGTCAGGTTCATCATGATCGCACCATATATCCCTCTCCCTAGAGATCTCAACCTCTTTCGTCGTCCTGCTTGATGTTAAATTGCATGGGCATATTCAGGCCTCACGCACCCCCTTTATTTGGGTCTTCGTCATCTTTAATCTCCAAAAGGACCCTGAAATGGAAAGGATGCTCAGCCCAAGGGCTCTCCTACCATTTCATACCAACATCTTTGAGGACCTCGAATGACAAATTGACACAAATTCCTCATTGAGAATGTGGTCAGCGGTCGATGCTCATTTGTTGCTCCCATTTCAGGTCAAAAGATATCAATGTTGTGTTTTGAACATGGTCAAAAACTATCCTTTATCATTGTGACCACCCCCATATGTCCCAAATATTGGGATTAGTGGTTAACATTGTCCCTCTATCCCTTCAAACGTCTGTCTTCCTCAGGTAGGAGTGGGAGTCCAGCTATTGTATCCTTATATGTTGGGGAGAGCATGTTCCTATTCCGTGTTTCCTACACCAAGCATTGCTCACGTGGGCTTAGGAATATTGGGAAGGAAATACCGGCATGAAGGCTCATGTGTCGAGGATCCGAGCCATATGACCTTAAACTAAGATCTCAATCGTCCTCATTGCAAGATGTTAAACATCAAACTGTCCAGAACTTCCTGTCTCAGGTTGCTTACCCCTTTTTGGTCTCCTTACCCAAGTTCTCACTCAGGATTGCGCGGTTTTTCCTAGACTCTATTTCCACATTCACATCAGGATATTTTTTCCAAGATGCATTAATCCCCTTGAGATACCCCTCCATCCATCGTCCATGTTGCAGAATGTTAAAATACACAGGTCTTATCACACTTTGTGCATCCCATCATTTGGGATTTCATCATCATTCACATCAAAAAGGACCCCATAATGGTACAGATGCTCAGCCTAAGGGCTCTCCTACCATTTCTAGCCAAGAACTCAAGGATTTTGGATGACAATTTGATGCAAATCTCGTGTTACGAATATGGTCAATGGTCTATGCTCAACTGTTTTCCCCATCCTCGGTCACAAAATATGGATACTGTGTTGCAAACATGGTCAGCAGTTATCCTCTTTCATTGTTTCCATTTTGTGGCCTCCCACATATTAGGCTTGATGATTCACCCTTTTCACTCATTCTTTCCATGCACATGACATTAAACTAGGTATCTACATTCTGATCCCTATGAACTTAAACTAAGAGCACCATCATCCTCACCACAAGACGTTAAACAACGAACTTGTTGGGACTTCCCGTCTTAGATCTCTCAACTATTTTAGAACCCTGGCCCATGTTCTCATTTGGGATTGTACGGTATGGCATGGGCATATGTTCTCATCCACCTCAGGTTGCCTGATGTGTCATTCACATCCCTCGTTGAGATACCATGCCCCTATCTGTATCCTTTCCGCATGACTGCACATCATCTTCCAGAACTATGTTTGGATTTATTCCCATCCTCATGGGATACGTAGGACCGCCAAGATGTTTTATCTTTAGGTCCATCCCTATTTCTTGGAAACCTCCTCATCTCTCTGGCCCCTTGTCCTAAGTCCTCGAGAAGTGAGGGTATGTGGTTTGTTGTGGTCTTATGTCCTCATTCATGTCAGGTTTGTAACAACCACGCCATGTACCTCTTTATCCTAAGAACTCCTCTTTACCGTGTTCTACACTCATCTCTTCGAGTCGGATTCTCTTGAATTGGGTCCCTTGACCCTTATTGGTAGTTCACCAATGTGCCCAAGAGAACTATGGTTCTGGACCTAGAGTATCAGATTCTACCTAGACATGCTCTCACCCATTTTTAGGATTCATATTCTCGTTTTTTTGGGATTTCATCACCTTCCACATCCAAAAGGGACCCCAAACGATATGGATGCTTGGCCTAAGGTCTATCCTATCATTTCAGTACAATGCTCTCAAGGACCTCGAATAACAATTTTATACAAGTCCTGTGTTGGAAACAAGGTCAGAAGTTGATGATCATTTGTCGTTACCATTTCAGGTAATGAGATATGGATGATGTGTTTCGAACACAGTCAAAAGTTATCCTCCATTGTCACACCAACCCCATCAATCCCTAAATGTCGGTTGCATGATTCACATCCTTTTCCACTCCCTCATGTCCATGTGTAATTATGACACTCTTGGTAATGTCTCTTAGTGAACATTGGCACTTTAGAAGGTAAAGGTTATGGTAAGGCATCATACAGGACTCCGCACCGATTTCCCCTTTGTGTGTATTCCATGTGTTTCAAAAGCCTTATCCGCCCTTGTTTCCCACACTGATCATAGCTCATGTGTGCTTGGGGATTTGGTTGAGGTTTTCACCTCCGTGGAAGGGTTTCACTTCTCTATGGTCTGAGATCTAAGATTTTAAACTAATATATCCTTCTGTGTCCCTTCCATAAAGAATAACAACCATAACTCTAAGGACTACGCATAGTTTTATTCCCATGCTCATGGGATACGTAGGAATGACTGAACATATCGTCTTCAGCTCTATCTCAGGTTCTACTAATTACCTCTTCTGTTCGGCCTTGTGGCTCTGAATTTTAGGTAATTTCATGGTGTGGCATAGGAATTACGTCTTCATTCATGTCGGGTTTCAATAGTCGCACCACGTACTTCCATTCTACGGAGCTAGTCTATCGTGCTCGTTGTCCCGTAAGACGTTAAACTGCACCCTCATAACTACATATGACTTGATTCCCATCCTCATGGGATATGTAGAAACACCTATAAATTTCATCCACAGGTCCAGCCCCATATTTTTTGACCTTTTTTGTCCCATATCCTTAAGGTATTATCCCTGGAATTGTGCGTGGTGTAGTGCAAACCTCTTCCTCATTCACATCGGGTATGCTTTATCACGTCATGTGCATTCCCCCCAAAAAAACTCGTTTCTCCTGTATGTTTCCAAGACATATGACCGTAAACTACTCTTCCTGGTCCCACATGACTTTAAATTGTTGTGACATTACTACATTATTTTAAAATACATTGGTTGGTCCTATCATATGACCATAAACTATGGAATTATCATCCAGACCGCATGACGAAAAATATCAATGCATTGTGATTTCCTCACTTGAGGGGACATCATGTTGGGTATTTTTCATCCACCATGACATTTTTCAATGCCTACATGTGGCTTGATTCCTATAGCGACACCTAGATTCTTCGTCCTAGGTTTATAGCTTCACAAAAAAAAAACACTCATCCATCTTAAAGAAAAAACAAGATCTAGAAAATTCCGCTTCTTTTGGAGTGTGGGCCAGACCCGCACGATAGTATTGTACCTAGCATTGGTATCCTACCATGCCGCTTCTAGAAATGTGTATGTATTGATCCCCATCATAATGGGGTATGTAGAAATGCCCAGGCCCGTTGGCCTCGGGCCCATCCCAACTCTCATTTTTGGTCACTCGACCTTAGATTTCCCAAGGGAGCACATGGTGTGATGTGGGCTTATGTCCTCATTCACGTCGGGTTTTTCAATTACTGCACCATGTGTCTCCCTCCTCCCATTCCGTGTATGGTCTGAGCTCTAAGACCTTTAAACTAAGATCCAACTATCTTGGTCGTAGGATATTAAACTACACGACATCCTCCAGAACTACATATGGATTGATTCTCTTCCTCATGGGATACATAGGAACGCCCGGACGTCCTGCCCGTGGGTCCAGCCCTAGGAATCTTAAATCATGCCCCCTTTTTCTAGCCCCTTGGCTCGAAATCGTTTGGAAGCATGTGGTGTGTAGATCACCTCTTGGGTTCCCATTCGCATCTGGTTTTTAAAAAGCCACACCATGTACCTCCCTCGTCTCTTCCTAGCATGGTCTGAGTTCTACGAACCTAAACTAAGATATCCCTAAGGGAACTATGCATCGGATTTGATTACTTTTCCACCCTCTGAGCAGTTCATTAAATCAGTTCCCTTCTTAATGGTCCACTCTATGACATTAATCAAGGATTGTGCGACCCCAGGACCCTTGTCCTTGGAAATGATTCAACTCCCTCTACCTAGTGCATCTTATTTTCAGATTAAAATGTGTCGTAACAAAGAGCCCAAACTATAGAATTTTAACATAGATATTCCCTCATTCCATGACCAAGATTCATGTGTCCTTAATTTAGATCTTCATACTCTTCCATGTCTGAAAGGACACCCTTTATGTCCTGGTCTCATGCCACATTGTATCACCTACTGTCTTGAGTCAACACCCCTAAAGACCTCAGGCAACATTTGTGATAGGTCCTGCATTTCAAACATGGTATGCGGCTGACCCTCATTTTCTTGTCCACATTCCTGACTAACGCAAAAAAGATGTTGGTTTTGAACATGGTCAAAATTTATCCCTTTTCTCCACTCCACCATCATTGTGATCTAGATCTTGGGTTCCATGATTCACATCTTTCCACCCCCTTGTGTTCAGGTGGAATTCCATCACACTCAGTTCTACACCTCCTCTCATATATGTGCATTAAGAAGGTGAATCAATAATTTTGGGATGTCATTCACCTGATATTACATTGCTTCTAATGTGTGCCTCTCTATACCAGGAAAGTCCAGCAACTAATCATTTTTCCCACATCGAGCTTGACTCGTGTGAGCTTAGTGGTTTTGAAAGGATGTGTACTGGTATAGTTGTACCACACAGGCATGTTGTCCCACACAACATTAAACTACACCTCTATAACTACATATGGATTTATCCCATCATGATGTGATATGTAGGAACACCCGACCACATTTCCTTAGGCACATCCTGACTTTTACTTTCGGTCACTCAACCTAAAACTTTCTCCAGGGATACGTGATGTGTTGTAGACTCCTTATGTCATTATTCAAGTAGGGTTTATAGCTACAGCATCGCATACTCCCCTTTTGGGATCTCACACTTCATTCCTCGTCCGATCATATGATGTTAAATTACACAAGTTAATATGTCCTCGACGCATGGCATTAAACTATGGTTTATCCTGAACAAATTCAAGATGCCCCATGTCAACTATGGGTTGCGCCAACTTCCTCGCCAAAGAGGATTCCTCCTACTAGTGTTGGTCTAAAACCACGTTGTGTTTAAGAACTATGTTTGTCTTTATTCTCATCCTTATGGGATATGTAGCGACACCCAAGAATTTCACCTCATGCCCAGCCCCAGGGTCATTAACCCTTTTGACCCCTCGACCCTGATTATGGTCTAGTCTCTATAGCCTTAAACTAAGATCCTACAGTATTTCCAACACGACGTTAAATTGTTAGCCTTGGTCTGGATAGTATGACCTTTAAACTATGTGCACCGTCCCCACCATACGACATTTAAACTGTGTTTCTATCATCTTTATTAGTGCGAGGTAAAACTACAGGGCATTCCATGTCCTTACCGGAGAGGTCCTGTTCGGAAGTATGTTTGATCCCTGATCAGACCAATGTTCCCACCTAATGTGTTTCCACCATGGTGGTGTAATTTCAAGATTGTTTGAATTCATTCGAACAACCCATCACTCCAACCTTCTCACTTTACGTGCCCATTATTAGAACCCTCTTCCAATTTCACATCTAAAGGAACCCCCTAATAGTATGGGTGCTCTGCCTATGGCTCACCTACTATCTTTGGATAAATTTTTGAAAGACCAATGGATAACACTTCGAGTCAGGCCTTGTGTTTCGAACAAGGTCAGTGGTCGACTTTCATTTGTTGTCCCCATGCCAGGATAATGCAATAGGGATGTTGTGTTTCGAATACGGTCAACATTTATCCTTCATTGTCATGCCACCTTCACAGTATTCCAAATTTTGGGTATCTTGATTCACACTTTTCACTCCCCTGTGCTCGGATTTATTTTAACTCCCCTGGTGTTTCCCCACTCGTGCACTAGGGCACATTTGGAAAATGTCAATTCAACTATTATAAGACCTTCATCCTCTAGTCAGGCCTCCCTATTTCTTCCTGGAAATCTGGAATGGTTGTTCAAAACCTGGATGATCGAAGCTTGTTCATCACTCTCAAATATGGGTGGAATAACAAGGTGGTCATCCCTTATTTCTGACATCAGGCTCGACCAGCGTGAGCTTAGGGATTGATCGCTGGATGTTTCATGAATTTGAAACACATGCAGTAGGCCGAAAAAAATAATGGTAATCATGCGTGCATCCAATATAAACAATTAAAGAAAAAAAGTAAATTTGACGGTTTACAAGCATTACAACACCCGAGGATCGACCCCTCCCAAGGACAGGTTGACCCCTTCAAAGGAGTGTTGGAGCTCTGCCACTCTCTATCTTGTGGCATCCATGATTTGTTGTCGCCTATTTAGTTCTTGCTCCTCCTTAGCAGCAATGGGGCATAGTTCATTAGGTGCAATCCAGGAATGCTCCTCGTCCCTCTAGATGATAGCCATCTCCTTAGAGGCTTGATTCATCCGTTCTTTAGCCTCTGCCAGCTGGGCCTTCAGCTACAATATATGCTCTGATTGCGCATTGAGGAAAGTTGAATGATCATATGCTTAGACCTATAGCCATTGAATCTAATTTTCATCCTCTTTGAGCCTCTTGATGTTCGCCACTTTTCTCCGCTGCCAACCCACACCAAGGACATGGTCATATTCCTGAATCTTCTCTTCCATGAGATCTCAGAAGATCATTTGAGAACACTGGGAATCCACTCCTTCAGCGCATAGTTCACGCAACTGGGACAGAATCCTCCCCATCTAGTCTATCCATTGTGATTGAGGGGTCTCATAAATGAAGTTCTTTATAGATTCCATGATCGGTGACGGGTGATTTTGATTTCCTCTTCATCAGAGGTCGTCTCATCCAGATTTTTGGGGTCGGTAGAATAGGATCAATGTCATTCGATTGATCCCCATCATCAAACTCCACTTCAATGACTTCAGTTGTGGCCCTACTGACGATCCCACCTATGAACAGGAGCTCCGCATCATGGTCAGTTTGGGTGTCCTCTTCCACGACCACCAGCATCCCTCTAGGAAATTCGCCGCTAGGATATCCTACCAACCTTTCCAATATGGCCAACAACATTTGAAGAACTGTGCATAAAAAAAGTGCATGGACGTCAGTTGACCTAATCAATGGATGATGGTGACAAATTCCATAAAGGAGACTTATAGAGATCGAATAGTCAGTCTCACTCCTTGGTTGATTCCATTATAACCCCGAGGCATGACCCTCCATATGTTGTTAGAAGATCTGAAAATTCTGGAAGAACCGCTCTAGGTGTCGTAGCCCCGCTAAGTGTGGTAATCTTCAAAGCTACGGTCTCAGATACTGAAGTTCCCATAGTTACATATACTATTGGGTGGGAGCGGGTTTGGCATATGCGGCCCTCCTACACAGTTCAAATGTTAGTAAGGAGTCCTAAATGACCTGGATGAAGATTCTGGGGAAGTGTCCTAGGGTTTTACCTTGAGTGCCTCCGCAAATTCATCCAACTCTGAATCTGAATCACCGACCTCACCCTTCTCTAGGGGACTCCCTCTACTGGCCTCCTCCCCCCTAGGAGGACACATTTGATTCTTCTTATAGAGAGAATCACTCTCTTAATTTCTCATCCAACAACTGTGGAGGGGTCGTTCTATCTAGAAACACCTTTACCAGATCCGTCATTGGATGCAGAGCACCCTGAGAGTGCACATATTCCTCCATCTCAGCCAGGTATTTCTCCCCCTCCACCTAGGATATTGCAAAGATGACCCTAATAGGGTCGATCCCCAGAAAATTCATCTTGAGATAGTTTAGGTGTTTCCACATCTCATACGGGCTGAGGAATTTTATGTTGACATCCTAGACGTCCCAAGCCTCCAGGAAGACAGCATTCTCTAGAATGTCTATATGGCACAACTGCTTCCCCAGAGCCTAGGTGGAAATCCTGTGAAACCCCCTTGGGTAGCCTCCCCTCTAGATAACTATGTCCCTCTAGGACCATTGGATCCACTGATGTTGCCTCCCTTTAGACTTGTGCAGGTCTCGCCACTACTTCAGCCCTGTGGGCATGAGATGTCATCGCCACCTTTTGACCCCGGCCTCAAGGTTGGGGAGGCAATCTATCACTGGAACGGATGGTTTGCTGCTTCAGCATCTCCCCTAGGTAGGACTCCTCCCTACTCTTGGTGTACCTCTTCACCAACCCAAAGACAACTGTGTGTGGAGGAAACTCATTCCGCATATTCTCATCCTCTTGTATGAACATCATCCACATCTGCCTCATCACACAAAGGTGATCCTCATGGCGCACCCCCAAGTATACCCGTGGGGTCTGCTGCTACATACATCGAAACTACCTCGAAAACCGGTGTGGGGTGTACATCTCACAAACAGATTCACAGTCAACCCGTGCCACCAAGACTCCACCCTGAAAGTCCAGGAGTTAGGACTGATGCTCTTCTATTCCCTGGTCGTCATCAGTGAACACACCTGTTGGAAACGAGAATCAGGGGAAGTTGAACTCATATTCCTTCCAGACTCAGTTCAGCACCAACTATGGCGTCAAATTGGTCGGAAATCTCGCCACAACATTCAAAATTTTCAGGTATAATTTCAATCATTAAGGGGAAATTGGGTTTGGATATTCGTAGATACACCTGACATGTGCTTCTATCCACCCATATAGAAGGTAAAACGGACCGTATATCCTCTTTGGTTTCTTCCCCTCACTGATATTACACAACATCCAATAAAACTTAGAGAGAATCGGGATACCAAGGTTGACCCATCCCCTTGTCTCTATAATGGACGCCATAATGAATGTTCTCGGTCTTACGCCCATGTTCGTGTCCCTCACTGGCATGATCCAACCGCAGATAGGCACGGCGATGAATGTAACTTACCTAACCACCGGTTTCTACTTGGTACAGACGTTGAATCACTAGGTTTTCTACTGGCTATACTCCAAGAGCCAAAAGTATGAGTTATCCTTTCCTTATTGAGCCCCTTTCGGGCAGGTTCGATTCCTCACTAGGAACTTCCCATATTCCAAGAAATTTAGGAATTGCTTGAACCGCCGTTTGAAATGGGTGTCCCTTACCGATTGTTTGTCCTCCCTTGACACCAGATCCATCAATGCCCTTTCCAATGGTGGCATCTGCTCTAGGTCCTCCGATGCATTCAATTTGGGGAGGAACTCATCATACATCTCCCCCAGTATTGGGACCCTCGAGATCCGGTGTAGGTCCCATAAACTGATGTCGACCTCTCCATGGTGCAAATGGAAACTGTTGGTCCTCAACGACCATCTGCTCAATAGCTCTGGAATCAACTGCTTCAGCTGGTAGATATAGAATTGAGAGGCCCATGATTCCTTGTATAGGCCCACTTGCCTTATCTCTACCCCAAACTCCTCACACAAGGCACATATCCATTAGGCCTAGGCCCAATCATTCAGGAAATTTCCTCCATGGCGCAGATCCCACTCGTCGGCCCACCCCTTCTCCGGGTTCCCCACTGTCACCTACAAGATGGTGTGGTACAATGGGGGATATTAATTTGGCTGCAGAGCCTTCTCGTCAATGTTATTAACATGGTTTTATAGTCAATCATCATTAACGGGTGTTAAGTCCTCCCATGTATGGTCGTCGGCCGCCCTGAACCACCAATGCTAGCACGACGTGCTCCTGAACAAGTAAGTCGACTTGTCCCTGCTCGCTTCCGGAATTAAGACGTCATCCCTTAGACCAAAACCGTATAGGGGAAGGCTTTTGTAGATTGGGTAGTTCTTATGGATCTCTGACAGCAGTTCTACCAATGAATCGTGGTCTGAATGGGTTTGAATGAATTCCTCAATACCCAATTTATTTGACATCTCTTCCCTATAGGAAGTATCTTCAAGGACTCCCCTTAGAAGATTCCTGATGAGACATTCAATATTTAAGTTTTTGAAAAAAGTTCTCCTGGGTTAAAGAGCTCTATCTTAAAGCTCATATCGTAAAGATTGATCACAGAGACAGTTCGCGAAGTCCTACCACAGACTTCTCAAACTCAAGCTACAGAGCGCACCCTCACAGAGTCAAAGGACTTGTTGTGTGCCACGATGCAGAAAGCCCGATTTGTAGAGAACAATTGAAGAGTGCACAGAGCTTCGCAAATCAAGAGAACTGACTCCAAAATTAAAATATGAGAAAGGAAAAAAGAAAGGTCATCCTCCCTTATTTATAGGAAATGACGCCTTGTTCTTCGCAGTGCGTCTGGCCGTGGAGATCTTCATGGAGTTCTCAACCCACACATCAACTCTCCGGCTCGCGACCCTCCTTCATGAGACTTCTTTTCGATTGACCAATTTTTTTTTGTAGATTGACCCTCAGACTTAGACCCTTTTTTCCTCTTTGGCTCCAAGTCTGAGGAGGGAATTTTTTGGCACCAAAATATGTGGAGAGGAAGAGAAAATGAAAAGAGGAAACCACATCCATTGGGGCTCCATTGTGAATCCTATTCACGAATCCCCACAGCACTGTGACCGGTGTGAAGTTTCCGCCTTCATGGGCGCTACAAAGAAAAGAGGCGGGAGGCTCTGTGACCTGAACGAAATTTCCAAAGTCATCATGAAGCAAAGAGGTGGGAGGCTTCAAGACCCGAACGACGTTTGTGAAGCCACCATGAAGCAAAGAGGCAGGAGTCTCCACGCTGCAACCCAAAAAACATTTGTGAAGCCTCCATGAAGCAAAGAGGTGGGAGGCTCTGCGGTCCGAAAGACATTTCTGAAGTCACCGCGAAGCAAAGAGGTGGGAGGCTCCACGATCCGAAAGACGTTTGCGAAGCCTCCGTGAAGCAAAGAGGCAGGAGGCTCTACGGTTACGACAAAGAACCACATGGATTCATGTCACACACTCCCTACTTCGTGCCTCCTCATTCTTATACATACCAAGCTCCCCTTGAGCCCAAAGTACGAATCCTCTGACCTTTTTCCTTCTCATCTCTCAAATCGAGAAGCACTTTATATTCTGTTAAAAATGGGATCTTCGAGGTACTTTTTCATTACAAAGTGCCTTTAATTTGGATTAAACACAACCCCTCTTCAAGCATGGAAGCCCTTTGAGAAGCCCACAGGCTTTTCCAAAGGTATTAGATCCCTAAGGGGACTTCGGTCTTTGTAAAGAACTCGTGATTCATGAAGTACCTTCCATGTTCATGTAAACCACATACTAAGGAAGGGTCAATTTTCTTCGCAAGGCACATTGCCTCACGGTGCTATGCCTTGTAAGGCACCCTTGCTTCACAAATCCTTTCTCCATGAGATCCTTTCTTCTTTTCCAAGAACCCTCTACATGCACTT
This sequence comes from Viscum album, assembly GCA_963277665.1. NCBI lineage: Eukaryota > Viridiplantae > Streptophyta > Magnoliopsida > Santalales > Viscaceae > Viscum > Viscum album. The sequence continues at coordinate 1,436,639,989 of OY728157.1, forward strand.
ATGCCCTATTCCTAGGCTAGGCCACCCCACTTCGCGAATAATACACCTTTGTGAAGCCCCTTCACAACATGGAGCACCATAGCTTCACGAGGTCACTTCCTGTGAACCCCTTTTCTCCACAAACCCTTTTCCCATATGACCCCCAGGTTTATATGAATTCATTTCAAAGTCCCTTGGGTGGGGATTTTCATTGCATCTCTTAGAATTATGCTTCTTCGCATAGGCGCGCTAACGGTTATTGCGTATTCGCATAGCCACGCTAACGTGGATCACTCCACGACACCCCATCACTATGGAATTACTAATGCCTTCGCTTCCTCAAGGGTGGATAAGTATCAACTATGTATGTCCTAGGGGTACGGAGTGAACCCGCCTCATCCAAAATGTAGGATGCTAAACTTCCAAGAACCATCATGTAACATCCCGGTCCGGCTCCGCATCAAACCAGTGGTCGGACCGGTCACCACATGGCCTCAAGCACGTCTCCCCTTACGCCAGATGCTGCCGCCTAGCAGCGACGTTCTCAGGAGGTGATAGTGGGGAGACTATACCCTCATATCAGAGTAACACAGTGGTATCTCAGAGTAAATAACATACAATAGTGGAAGTAGTAATAGATAAACAATGAACAAACAGCAGCGGAAGAAAAATAGTGATCATTTTCATAAAAGGTGGTAAAATCTAGTTTACACGATACAGGGATGATGAATAATACAATGTGAAAACAGGAAAAATACAGCATGCTTAAAATACAATGTAAAAGAACAAATAAAAGACGGAGAGGCCCGATGGGCCTTCTCTTGAGCATCCCAAGCTCCTGCTCGGTAATTTGCTCCTATCCCCAAGTACAAGCAACACAGAAACCAACCTTGGTCCTGCAAAACAAGAAAGGTCTACTCGGGTACCCAGTGCAATGACAGCCCGAGTAGGGTCTGAGATATAAATCTCAGTAGGATGGAATCACCGGTGTCTAACCCAATCCAGACAGTGTGTATTTAATTAAATAGTAAACAGATATAACAAGGTTCAATAAGTATGAAAACATAGATAAACAACACCCTTCCAAGTTCCCTAGGGACACCCGACGGCTATACCAGCTTCAGCTCATTGCCGGTAATGTAACTTGATCATGTCACCATATATATATATATATATATATATATATATGTATGTATATATGTATATATATATGTATTTAGATCATAGATGGCGTGGGTTAAGAATGCCTCCCACCCATTAATCGCGATTAGCGGGCACGAGGTAAGAATTCCTCTCGTCCCTATAGGTCAACTGCCAAGGGGTAGAAATGCCTCCCTTCCAAACATGTACTGTCACACTGGCATGGGGTATGACTGCCTCCCATCCAACCACGTAAATCATCACTAAAAGTCAACTGGAAGGGGGAAATAATGCCTCCCTTCTAGACATGTAATCATCAACAGAAGTCAACTGGAAAGGGGTAAGAATGCCTCCCTTCCAAACACATATTTATCACTAGGTGACCTCAGCATGTGCTCACCTTTATTATACTTCATTATGTGGCATCAGCATGTGCGCACTCAGAAAACAAGAAAGTATATAGTATACTACTCATGGCATTACCTCATAAGCATTCAAAGGTCATAACACAATCACAATCAATCATACAGCCCATATCCACGTAAAATTTTATAATCACGTTCATATAATTATACTTAAGGAAAACCATCTTAAGTATTTATAATATCATCATTATCATTTTTATCACGTTTATACATAAGGAATCTCCTCTTAAGTATCTATATAAAAGTATTAACATATTCATTTTCCTAACAGAAGGTGTGTTCATTACGTTATTCCAAGGCGTGGTCGTACCACCCTAGTCCGCTCATCTCCAATTTAACCATTTCATTTTAACAGATACATTTATCATTTTTTTAACCAGTTGGTATAATTCAAAGGAAACAAGAAATCAGGAATCAACACCAGATCATAACCATAAATTAGCAGGCAAGCATAATAATGTACTTCCTACTTTTATCTTGAAGACAACGCACCTCTGATCGAGGGGTTTTATTGTTAAATTGTTTGTTTAGTTAGTAGGCAACCCTTTTTATCTTGTTCCTGAAATTCACACGGTTTTAACAGAAGCATTTACTCAAGAATAACCTGCAGAATTAAAGTACTAAGTCAGTGCATAAATTAACTCATTTAAACTTCACTTTAAATAAAAAGGCAGGAGAGGGACCCTACCTCAAGGTGGATCCATCCATCCACTCCGGCTCTTGGTGCTTTCTAACTAAAGCTTCTGTTGCTCCCCCACTGAGCATATTCACCTTTACACATATGCAAGGACACCTAGCCTCTATGCGCACACACTCGCATGGCCATGGGAATGCACAAGAGGATCCTTACATGCATGCTTATACGCATATTCTCGTCTCCACTCACCTACGCATGCACTTTTTATATATTCAATGGGGACAACTAGCCCCATATGTGTATATTCGCTGCCATGCACGAATATACACATACCATGGGAACCCACATACATATAAATACGTACCTATGCCTGCGCAGGTGAGTCACCTTAGCTCTGGAAAGGAAAATCCAACTCCAAAGGTCCAACGCACTACGAAAAACAAACCAGAAACCTCTAAAACAACCTAAGACACTAAAAGTAAGCTACGAAAACCAACAACGGGTAAAACCCTCACCTCAGAAACAAAACAGCGGATCGAAACATGGAGAATCGCTTCGCTTTCGACGTCAATCACCGGAATACACCCCAGCACGACTTGAGAAGCCTTCCACACGAACCTGGAGCAAAGAGAAACCAAAATTCGGATCACCCTAAACCCTAGGGCATTCGACCAAATCTCATCGGGCAATGAATATGCCGAAAATGGCTTATAATAAGGAGTAGAGGGAGGAGAAGGACCTACCATGGAGATTTGAAGAAGAAAACTCCAAGAACATTGGAGGAACAAAGGAGGAAGGAGGTGCGGCCGAGGGGGCTTGCGCGCGAGGCCGGTGGCTCCAAGGGGGAGGGGATTCGTGAGGGTTCTATGAGGAAGAGGGGTGAGGTGTGTATAGATTAGTTTTTAATTTTATTTCATTTTATTTTTAATTTCATTTAAAATACCTAACACACCCAAACCGCACGGTTTAACCCGCACGGTTTTCCAAACCGTGCGCAAACCGTGCGGGGTATACTACCTCCAAGACACCCGATGCACGGGCTAGGCACACGGTTTGGGAAACAGTGCGCAAGCCACTGCCCACCTGATTTGGGTCGCACGGTTTAGGCCGCCCGGCTTTGGTTAGCTTGTGCGCCAACTGTGCACCCTCTGCAGCTCTTAAAAACTGGGGTCCGGCCCTTCCAAAACCCCTCGGGTCACCCGAGAAAACTTAACAGGCCTTCGTCCACGCCCAAAAACATAAAAAGGAAGGGTTCCAACCTTCAGAATCTCATTCCAAAGCCCGATTATAAAAACGATAGGTTCATTAATTGAAAAAGTTCAATTTCCCCCACTTTTTAACCGGGTTCAAAACATGGGTCATTATAACCTTCCCACATTAGAACTTCTCATCCCCGAGAAGCCCTCAGGAACAACGCACAATTCATTCGACCTAAAAGGGTCATGAAGCTTCGTTCCACAATCACGTTACATTTCCAAATGTTCAACGCTCCACGATCATCAACTTAAGCACACGACACTTAAGTTGTCAACACCCAAGCCAACGGTCGTTTTCCCACCGAACCAACACAAAAGCTCTTACCCGATCCCATTCCATAAGAGACACGATCACATCGTCATATCATCAAGAAACCAAACAAAGGTACTTCCAACCTTAGATTTTTCATGTTAAACGGCCAAGACTCAAACCACAACTCCACCACCTTTTGTAATGTCTTTCAAAAGCACGCTCTAAGAGTTCCAACGACGCACCTAGCGTGATTTTTGAAACGATCAAACGGTCGATTTCCCCATAAACATTGATTATACACTAAATGAGGCTAATATTCGTTGTTAATATACATAATATTCATGTTATTTATTATTTTTAAACACCATTTGAGTTCATTTTACACTTTGAACATCAATTCACATTATGATTGTAATACCTTCCTAAAATGCACTATTATGTGGTACATTTTTTAACATCATTTGAAGCACCCAATGATTCATCTGATTATACATATTTTAATTTGATATTTTTTGAGATTTATCTACACTTAAATATTAAAATTTTTGATTTAGGGATCAATTGAGAATTCATGGAAGAAGATGGGGATATTTTGTGATAAAGGAAACAATTCTGGAGAATCCATATTGGACACCAGCCCACTGATGAGACTGTGGGGCATACAATAAAGGCCCAATGAAGCCCACAATTCGTTTAATTTTAGAGGACATATATAGTAACAAATAATTCTTCATGAGCCAACACTAATTCGGCCTCCATTGTGGTCATTTAGGTGGCCCAACTTAGAGATAAAATTATGGGCCAGATTCCGCGGCCCCGAAAAATATCCCACTAATATGATCATATATCGGAATAAACAACTCCAAATGGGCCCATATTTTACATTAGGTTAGAAGACATCCGTAGATCCATTTTCTTATTTTATGGCCCACTCTGATTCGGCCATCTAGAAGGTCTTCCAAGCGCTTCTATTCAGTGAAGGAAGGCTGGCTGCCACCTTAGGTCAAGTGTGGAAAAATCATCTCTCCCATACTTTCCACCCACCTATGGCCTACCACAATTAATTTAGGAGACTTGGACTATTGGAGGCTCGACCCAAGGGCTCAAAAATTCCAATTTAAGGCAGTGGTGTTTGAGGATTTAAGAATCTTTGGTGCTTTGTTCAATTGTAATGTTATGCTGCAATTTTGTGGTCTCAAATTTGTCTTTCACATGTAAGTTGTTCAATTCACTTTAGTTTCTTAATAAAATTTCTTCTTATACTCTTATTCTGTTGTTATTCATATCACTTTGATACCGTTCAATTAAGGTGTGAATTTATTCACACCAAACCTTGTGAAATTATTCACACAATGGTGGAGTGATCATTTTATTTTTGTTGTTTTCTTTACTTCTCCATTTCCTCCCTCATGAGTCTACTTTCCGCTTCCATTGAAGCCATGAGATCAATGGAGGGCTAACCCACTTATGGGTTGATCAAAGGGAGTAGCAAGGGGCTTGATTGGATGTTATTTATCACCCCATTAATGTATAATCACTTCTTTAATTGAGATTTTTATTTGATTATTTTTAAACTCCATCGTCCTTGTTGAATTTAAGGCCACACACTTCAAGTGCTAATACGAACCTTTACCTTGAAGTGCTCAAAACATTGATCCTTAAAGTGTATAGGTGATTAGTATTAAAAGGTGTAGTCATTAAACCAGTAAGTTATGATGTTGTTTTATCACCTTAAATGAACCCATCTCAAATATATGAAATTTAAATCATTGAAAAGGAAATTCATCCAATCCACCCCGAGCGATAACCTAGGATCAACTCATTATTTTAAATTGAATTTACTTCAGTATCTTAGAGTTCCTTTAAAACAATCTATAATCAACCCAATTTGGCCACTTCATTGCCAAAAACAATTCATAGAATGTACGTGTCTGTAGGTACTTCTTAGGTCTCTGAGGATTCGATAACCCAAGCTAAACTACAAGGACTGTTCTACCTTCATCTCTTGGGTAAATTTGAGCGAGAATCAAATTTTGGCACCGTTTCTGGGGACCCAAGTAAGTCATCTAAACACCCATTCTATTCTCCCCCATTTCTTCCTTTCTCATCCAAATTCACTTACCTTGTCCCTTTCTCGTTTTTTTCTTTTGGCGCATGTCCGCCTACACCCTCGATCAATCAAACCGTCTAGTTAGGGTGGATAGTTCTGGGGTTGTGGAGTCAATTACACCAAGGGAACTCTTTCCATTATATTCTAATCTTCCAAACACCCCTGAGTCAAAAATTGAGCCCATTTTAATGGAAGGTATTCAAAGAAACCAACTCATAAACCCGGGTGGGAACCAAAATGGAAACCCAAATGAGGCAGCCCCAAACTTGGGGAATACGATGGATCAAACCATGAATGACTACCTCACACCTTCCTGGAACAATTCCCCCTCATGCATTAGACACAATTCCCTAGGAGATTCCAACTACATCTTTAAACCCCATGTCCTAAACCACCTTCCCACATTCCATGGAATGCAGTCCGAGATGCCATACCTGCACATTAAGGAGTTCAATGACATTGTTGAAACCATGTGTCCCCCACATCAACTAGAATCAGCTAAGATGAGGCTATTTCCTTTTTCTTTAATGTATAGAGCTAAAAATTGGCTAAACAATTTGATACCATCATCCATAAATTCTTGGGACCAACTACAAAGATAATTCTACAAAAAATACTTTCCCCACCACAAAACAATTGCACTTAAAAAGAGTATCCAAAACTTTTTTGAAAAGAGGGAGAGTCATTCTATGAGACATGGTAAAGGTTCAAAGACACTCTAAACATGATTCCACACCATGGGTTTTCTATACCTGAACAAGTGAGAATTTTCTATGAAGGGTTGGGTCCAGGGAATAAACAATTCATTGACATGATGTGTAATGGAACCTTTAAAAACAAAGCCCCAAATGATGCTTACGAGTATCTAGAAAGCCTTTCTGAACAAAACCAAACATGGGGAACTTCACCTTATTCTGAAAAGCCACAAGGAACTACTGGAATTCATACACTTATAGAAGAGGAAAGCCTTAGGGCTAAACTCGCAGCACTCTCTAGGAAGGTTGAAGAGATAGACCTTAGGAAAGTCCATGAAATCCAAACTGTTGACCATGTTTGCACAATTTGTGACAAACATGACCATAATAAAGACAACTGCCCAACCATTCCATCCATCAAGGAAGTTCTCTTAGGAGGACCCCCAACGAAAGTAAATGCTTTGAACTTTCAAAAGCCTCAATACCAAAACACCTTCAACCCAAGGTATAACGACCACCCAGGCTTCCGCTGGAAAGATAACCAACAACCTAGGAAACCACAAGGACAAAATACTTACCCCCATCAGAACTGCCAATCCCATAACCAGTTCCAAACCCAACCTATCCAATACCAATATCCACCAGTCCATTTTCAACAAACCATCCCACTTCCAAAATATCCCCCTGGGATAAACCAATCTTCTCAAGCACCAACCCAAACTGTTCCACAAAGCCTACTAGAACAACTATGCAAACAAATAGAGAGGATGAAATCGGAGGTATCTTCCCTAAAACAAGAACTTAAAACCATCAAAACTGGAAAGGCACTCGTGCCTACTCAGGCGGTTCCATCCTCAACTTCAAGGGGAGAGTCAAGTTGTGGTCAAACAACTCATGAACAGCTAAAGGTTGTGACTATTTTAAGAAGTGGGAAATCAATTGAGAAACCTGAACAACTAATTCAGAACCCACCTGATGATTCAAACTTGGATGAAAATTAAAATGAACCGCAAGATCAAACTGAGGAAACTGATAACATTTTCAAGGAAACAACTCTTCAACAAACAACCCCACAACCTGCACCATTTCCTCAACGTATGAGGGGGAAACCAAAGCCTGAACTGAGTGAAACGTTGAGGGAAATCTTTTCACAAGTCAAGTTGAACATTCCCCTTCTCGATGCCATCCAAACCATACATGCCTACTCAAAGTATCTTAAGGACTTGTGCACTTTTAAAAGAAAATTTTCACATAAAAACCAAGTCCTTTTGGCTGCTAATGTGAGTACCACCATTCAAGGTACCATTACTCCTAAGTTAAAAGACCCAGGTTGCCCTTACATCAATGTTGAACTAGGAGAGAGAAAAGTTTTCAAGGCCTTGTGTGACCTAGGTGCTAGTGTCAATCTCATCCCATATGCTGTGTACTTCCAGTTAGGCCTAGAAGAGATCCAACCCACATCTGTCACACTTCAGCTTGTTGATCGTAGAATTAGGGTTCCAAAGGGGATTTTAAAGGACGTTCTGGTAAAGGTTGAAAACTTCATCTACCCTGCTGACTTCATTGTCCTTGACAACCATTCAAACTTAGGAAATAAAGAACAAACCCCAATCATCCTTGTTCATCCTTTCCTTGCAACAATCAACTCTGTTATCCAAGTTCGAAATGGGAACATGACCATCACCTTTGGGAACATGAGTCTTGACATGAACATCTATAATGCAAGCTCACAAATAGGGGATGATGAGGACATTCATGAAGTAAACATGATAGGAAGCATTGATAATGAATCCATGGAACATCAAGGAATATTTTATGAATGTTTAAGTTAGGAGAAGATTGATTTCCTTTGTTCATATGAAGGAAGTTTATCTTCTTGGCTTGAATCATTTCCAAATTTCTCTTATGATGAAGTCTTAGGTCCAACAATCAGTGAAACCTTTCAAGAAACCACTTTCATGGAGACCACTCCAACTTCCTTCCCTAAATCTAATCAAGCCAATCTAGTAGCTGAAACTTCTACATGTGGGGAATCAATCCTATCTGAAACTATATAAAAGGAAATTGAACTTGATCCAATGTCCCAATCTTCTTCTGAAATTCCGAACCAAACTGATCTTGAATTGAAGGAACCTCCTGCTAGACTCAAGTATGCTTTCCTAGGGGACAATCAAACACATCCTATTGTCATTTCTTCTTCTCTTGAATCCAATCATGAGAGGATGCTTCTAGATGTCCTTATGAAACATAAGAAAGCCATGGGTTGGACCCTGTCTGATATTCCTGGGATTATCCCACTTATCGGGACTCATAGGATTGTTCTGGAATCTGATTCAAAGCCATGTCGTCAACCTCAACGGTGACTCAATCCTAATCTCATGGAGGTAGTAAGAAAAGAACTTCTGAAATTGTTAAAAGCTGGTATCATATATCCCATAGCTGAGAGTGAATGGGTGAGCCCAATCCAAGTGGTTACAAAAAATGATGGAATCACAGTGATAACCAATGATGATGGATATATTCTTCCAAAAAGGGTGAGTAGTGGATGGAGAGTCTGCATTGACTATAGGAAGCTAAACTCATTCACCAAGAAGGACCATTTCCCCTTACCATTCATTGACCAAGTCCTTGAGAGAGTGGCAGGTCATGCGTTCTACTATTTCTTAGATGGGTACTCGGGGTACAATCAAATTGATGTCTCCCTAGAGGATCAAGGGAATACTACATTCACATGTCCATTCAGAACCTTTTTCATCAAATGCACGCCCTTCGGGTTATGCAATTCCCCTGGAACCTTCCAGCGATGCATGATGGGAATCTTCTCAGACATGGTAGGGGATTTTTTAGAGGTCTTCATGGATGACTTCTCTGTGTTTGGGGATAAATTTGAGGGATGTATGAGGAATGTAGAGAGAGTCTTGTCATGATGTGAAGAAAAGAATCTAGTCCTAAACTGGGAAAAATGTCATTTCATGGTTAAAGAGGGACTAGTTTTAGGCCATCTGGTCTCAGGTAGGGGGATTTAAGTTGATAAAGCCAAGGTTGACATCATTCTTCACCTTCCATCACCCAAAACTGTCAAGGAAGTAAGGTCTTTCTTAGTAGATGCTGGTTTCTATAGAAGATTCATCAAGGACTTTAGTTCAATATCTCATCCCCTTTGTGCTCTCCTAGTAAAGGATGCTCCATTTGTTTGGACAGAAAGCTGTGAGGGTTTATTCTCAACCCTCAAATCCTCTCTCACCTCTCCTCCCATTATGAAATCTCCAAATTGGAACCTTCCTTTCAAACTTATGTGTGATGCCAGTGACTTTTCTATAGGAGCTGTGTTAGGACAACGTTGTGATAAAAATCCTTATGTCATTGATTATTCAATAAAATCCTTAAATGATGCCCAAATAAACTACACCACCACTGAAAAGGAGTTACTTTATATTGTGTTTGCTTTAGAGAAGTTTAGGTCCTATCTCTTAGGATCCCCCATCACTATGTTCACTGACCATTCTACACTAAAATACCTCTTCCAAAAACAAGATTCTAAGGCTAGACTGATTAGGTGGGTCCTTCTCTTACAATAATTTGACCTCAAAATCAAGGATAAAAAGTGTGTTGAAAATTTTTTAGTTGATCACCTCTCTAGGATGGAATTCAAAGAAAACTAAAATCACTTTTCTGTGTCTGATTAATTTCCTGATGAACACCTATACTCTGTGAGTGACTGCCCTTGGTATGCCGACATAGCCAATTTGTTAGTTACAGGAGTCATTACAAAATTCTAAGGGACTCAAGCTCGAAGTAAATTTATTTCTGATGTTAGACACTATGTGTTTGATGATCCATACCTCTATAAGTTCTTCCCTGACCAAGTCATTAGGAGGTGTGTTCCAGAATCTGAATAAGAGTCCATCCTTAAATTCTGTCATAGTGAGGCATGTGGAGGTCACTTTTCCTCTAAGAAAACATCTTCTAAGATTCTTCAATGTGGTCTCTTCTGAACCACCCTCTCAAGGGACTCTTACACATTTTGTCAAAGTTGTCCTAGGTGTCAACAAGTAGGGTCCATCACAAAAATGAATCAAATGCCAGTCACTCCCATCTTAGTGGTTGAAATCTTTGACTGTTGGGGAATTGATTTCATGGGTCCCTTCCCAAACTCTAGGGGATATCTTTACATTCTCTTAGCTATCGATTATGTCTCTAAATGGGTTGAAGAAATTCCTACAAAATCCAATGATCATCAAACTGTGATTAGATTTCTCAAGGAAAACATCTTCTCTAGATTTGGAATTCCTAGGGCTATCATAAGTGATCGTGGAACTCATTTTTGAAATCGTCCATTCTCATCACTCATGGAAAAATATGGAATTTCTCACAATGTTTCCACTACTTACCACCCACAGACCAATGGTCAAGCTGAGTTAGCCAATCGTGAAATCAAACAAATTCTTGAGAAAAATTTCAATCCATCTAGGAAAGATTGGTCCGAGAAACTCTTGGACTCTCTTTGGGTATATCATACAGCATTCAAAACCATCCTAGGAATGTCACCATATAGGTTGGTTTATGGAAAAGAATTCCATTTACCTGTTGAAATTGAGCATAAGGCCTTTTGGGAAATTAAGAAAATGTATTATGACCTCTCATTGTCCGGAACAAAAAGGAAATTAGATCTCAATGAACTGGAGGAATTAAGGATGGAGGCTTATGAAAATTCAAGGATCAATAAAGCTAGAGTTCAAGCCTACCAATCTAGGAATATCAAGGTCAAACATTTTGAACCGGGAAAACTTGTGATCTTGTATAGTTCAAAACATCATTTACACCCGGGAAAGTTAAGGTCTAGATGGTCAGGACCTTTCATAGTGCATCATGTGTACCCCCATGGGGCTGTAGATATTCAAGATCCCACAAGTGGTTACATTTTCAAGGTCAATGGTCAAAGGTTAAAACCATTCATTGAATCATTCAATAAACAGGAAATAGAGGTTGAGTTAACTGAGCCAACCTATGAACCATGAAAAAATTTCTAGATTTAGGGTTCAAGTCGAGCTAACAATTTTAAAAGAAGCGTTGCATGGGAGGCAACCCATGGTTTTCAAGTTTCCTATCATTTTTTTGTTTTAATAAAATTTATATTTTAATTAATAATTTTTATATTTAAAAAAAATAGACTGTTGACCTATTCTTATATTATGAGTATGGATGGGTATGAAAGGGGATCACCATATTCATCAGTGTCACGTGGTGTGATCCTTGAGTAATACCATACCTAAAAATTTAAAAAGAAGACAATGTATCATCAGTTTATTTTATTTTATATATATACTTATATTTTACTTATATATATATATACTCTTTTGTTTTGTTTGTTTTTTTCCACTAGGGAACTCTGCAAGCGACATGGATATCAAAGGATTTAAAGGAAGCAGCAAGAACTTCAAACTTCAACCACCAGGTGACTTCATTCCATGATCCTCATTTTCAATTTCCTTTTTGAACTTTCATTCTCTACCTCAACCCCATTATTAATTTTCTTTTCATAAAACACTGGGGACAGTGTTATTTTAAGTTGGGGGGGGAGATAAAATAAAAAATGATTTTGAGTAAAAAAAATGATAAATGATTTGAAAAAAAAATTGTGAAAATGGAAGGAAAAAATCCTTTAACTTTAAACATGGTAATACACATTGCACACTTTGGAAATGAATATAAAATAATTTAGCATGCCCTGATTCTGATTTTAATCCTTGTATAATTTCATGAGCATAGATTTTGGAAAGTGTGGCTGTCCAATGTGATATTTCATTGTTTATATTTTCATCCAAATAAAAAAATATCACAATGCACGTCCTTTGGATAGTGGGGTATTAGTTTGAGTTCATGGGGTCCCCTAAATAAATAGCATAGGTTTGGTGATCATTTTAGTTTAATATGATTATTCAAAAAAAATTAAAAAAAATTGTGCGTGGAGCAATTAAATGACCTAATGTGTGGATTTCGGAACATGGGGATCGTGACTCCATAGTTGTATGGCCCAGAGTTAGTAATTTTATCTCTATTTTTAGTAATTTGAATTTTTTTTTGACTGATTTAACTCAAGATGATGCCCGAGTATGTGGGTTTCACTTGGTTCCCTAAGGTCTTTGAGCCTGGGAGTCATCGGCAAAGTCTTGCTACAGGGGTTGACTCTTTTTAGTGCAATTTCAATTACCATGGAAAAATTGAAAAAAAAACAAAAAAATAATAATAATACAATAAGTTTTTTTTTGAATACTCATCTTAATATTGAAATGTGATTCCACCTAGCGCTTCCGTCATTTCCCCCTTGAATAAAGATGAACCCCCATGTCTATCGTGATGCACAACACATCCTCATACTTAATTGATATTGGATGAAATATGACAATGAATTTTAACAAAGGAATGGACTTGGGATTGAGATACTCTTATGATATTATCTTGTATTAAAATATTTTGATGGGTTTCATGATTTTTTGGTATAAGGGTTTCTGGTGATCATTGTGTATTAAAATGTTTTTGGAAAAGGGAATTCGAATTTCATATTCTTGAGATATATTTTGCTCGGGACTAGCAAAACTCAAGTTGGGGGGTGTTATTAGCCACTAAATTAGGCTAATATTCATTATTAATATACATAATATTCATGTTCTTTATTATTCATAAACACCATTTTAGTTCATTTTACACTTTGAACATCATTTCACATTATGATTGTAATACCTTCTTAAAATGCACTATTATGTGGTACATTTTTTAAAATCATTTGAAGAACCCAATGATTCATCTGATTATAAATATTTTAATTTGATATTTTTTTAGATTGATCTACACTTCAATATGAAAATTTTTGATTTGGGGATCAATGGAGAATTCATGGAAGAAGATGGGGATATTTTGTGATGAAAGGAAATAATTCTAGAGAATCTAGATTGGACACCAGCCCACTGATGAGACTGTGGGGCCCACAATAAAGGCCCAATGAAGCCCACAATTCGTTTTATGCTATAGGACATATAGAGTAACAAATCATTATTCATGAGCCAATGCTAATTCGGCCTCCATTGTGGTCATTTAGGCGGCCCAAGTTAGAGATAAAATTCTGGTCCAAATTCTGCGGCCCAGAAAAACAGGCCACTAATATGATCATATCTCGGACTAAACAACTCCAAATGGGACCAAATTTTACAGGAGTTTATAAGACATCCGGATATCCATTTTCTTCTTCTATGTCCCACTCGGATTCGGCCATCTAGAAGGTCTTCCAAGCGCGTCTGTTTGGTGAAGGAAAGTTGGCTGCCACCTCGGGTTAAGGGTGGAAAAATCATCTCTCCCTTACTTTCCACCCACCTATGGCCTACCAAAATTAATTTAGGAGACTTGGACTGTTTTAGGCTCGAACCAAAGGCTCAAAAATTTCTATTTGAGGTAGTGGTGTTGGAGGATTGAAGAATCATTGATGCTTTGTTCAATTGTAATGTTATGCTGCAATTTTGTTGTCTCAAATTTGTCTTTCACATGAAAGTTGTTCAATTCACTTTAGTTTCTTAATAAAAGTTCTTCTTATACTCTTATTCTATTGTTCTTCATATCACTTTGATACCATTGGATTAAGGTGTGAATTTATTCACACCAAACCTTGTGAAATTTTTCACACAACGGTGGAGTGATCATTTTATTTTTGTTGTTTTCTTTACTTCTCCATTTCCTCCCTCATGAGTCTACTTTTCGCTTCCATTGAAACCATGGGATCAATGGAGGGCTAACCCACTTATGGGTTGATCTAAGGGAGTAGAAAGGGGATGGATTTGATGTTATTTGTCACCCCATTAATGTATAATCACTTCTTTAATTGAGATTTTTATTTGATGATTTTTAAACTCCATCATCCTTGTTGAATTTAAGGAAACACACTTCAAGTGCTAATACGAACCTTTACCTTGAAGTGATCAAAACATTGATCCATCAAGTGTATAGGTGATTAGTATTAAAGTGTGTAGGCATTAAACCAGTAAGTGATGATGTTGTTTTATCTCCTTAAATGAACCCATCTCAAATATAGGAAATTGAAATCATTGAAAAGGAAATTCTTCCAATCCACCCCGAGCGATAACCTAGGACCAACTCATTCTTTTAAATTGAATTCACTTAAGTATCTTAGAGTTACTTTAAACCCATCTAAAATCAACCCAAGTTGTCCACTACATAGCCAAAAACAATCCATAGAATGTACGTGTCTGTAGGTACTTCTTAGGTCTCTGAGGATTCGATAACCCAAGCTAAACTACAAGGACCGTTCTAACTTCATCTCTTGGGTAAATTTGAGCGAGAATCAGACCTATAATCCCAAGTTGAAAAGAGTCAATACACTCTTGATGAATATTCATGAAGACACCCGGCTTAGGCGGTTCACACTTTACAAGATGAACAACGATGCCTTCTCTCAAAGAATCTCACATTTACCATGAGAACGTTCACCAAAGCTCATACCTGACTCTTAGTGACGTCTCAAAGATCAAACCACGAATGAAACCACGCATGTTGCGTGAAACGCCGAAAGAGAACCACAAACGAAGCTCAACATCTTTTTAAAACTTTAGCGAGGAGTAATAGCGACACTCTCTTGGTGCATCCAGGACGAAAGCAAGATAGGGGACAAGCTCGTCGTGTAGCAGAGTACACTAAGAGGATTGAAAATGGATTCCAATTATTTATACCCAAAAACTGGAAAGGATATCAGTCGAACCACCCCTGGTCGACTCCAAATAATAAACTCGGCTTCACCTGCCAATGTATCAAGATTTTAACCGATCAGGATGCCTCTTCCCACATGAGGCATTCGTCGATCAACCTTACCACCAAAACCAAAAATCATTCGAGAAAAACCCGACCATTTTCCAAGATGGTCCTTCTTGGCATGTTCCTTCTACCTGAAAGGACATTATTTACTCAACCGGTATGATGCTTCCCATCTTAGAAGGGTCAAAGTCATCAAAAGAAGAAATAAAAGCTTCTCATAAGCAGGCTTGTTCATAATTAACTGGATGGACCTGTGTCGCTCCTCCGAGCCACGATCACCAGGTCTCATCTTTATCCTAGAAATTGTTTCGAGAAACAGATTCTGGGAATCTCAAATTACTTTTTAATGACTCTAGATAATGGATGGTTCTTGTTGTTTGATTTGGGGAATGTGGGTTTGTGTTATGTCTGCTTCCGGTTCTGCTTTATCTTTAAGTTTGGATGAGATTTCATGTTGCGGGGCTATGATGCTAGCACTCTACTTGGATCTTCTTCAGATGAGGTTCAGAGCAGGAAACCTTCACCAGTGAATGAAATTTGGATTTGGATGATCGAGAGGGTATGGATTCTCCATTGGTTCTATGCCCGTGCATTCCTGCACGGGACTGCTTTCCAAATGGTCATGCTTTGGTGGAGGCTTCTTCATGGCGCACTTGCTAGGGAGGGGCAGATCCTGTAGTTTGTTCTAGGTTGTTCTCTGTTTCTTTTGTCTGAGTTTGTTTTGATGGACCTCTTGGTTTCTCACTTTATCCTAAAAAGATTTTTGATAATAAAAAATTTAATTTTCAGCCAAAGCAACAAGACCAGCGTGTTAGCCACCCGAGTCTTCTGAAAGTCATCCCGAGCATTGGGACAACTTGATTCTAAAACACTCAGGTCACTCTACCACAGAGATGACTCGAGACCGTACATAGCAATGCAAGAGATACAGCCAAATGTCATATTGCCCCATAAAACCAGTTGATTGGATGATTACATGTCAAGTCATCCATTACTGTGCAAAAAGAAAGGGTCAAACGACCAACAAGGAGACCGACCATACTCGAGGCATGTCCAACCAACTGATATAAAGCATCACCTGATGCTCAAACCCTTAACAAGATCAAAAGAAGCATGACCAACTGTCCGAAAAAGGGTGTTATTAGAATTAGAAGTTCTACACAGGACAACGGTACCCGAACAGTACCAAACTTCAGAAAGTTCACCGAACAAGCCAAGTACATAAGCTCTAAGGGCGCTACCTACCACGGGCTAGCCCCTCATGAAAAAAAGTGTCGACCCATGCACTTGGTCATGCCCAAAAAAAGTCATAGGGCTCAAAGCCTAACATTTAACGTCATTGCTAATAGAAAACAGCCTACAGAAAATGTGTAAGGTTCCATTCCAAGGCACTCACAAGAAAGACTTAACCTACCCACACACGGGGTCTCAACAGAGGAAACCACTATAGGTTTATTTTTCTATGCCCTTTATATTTATTCACATTTATCATTTAATCAATTTAAAATATTAAATTCAACACATCAAGTACCCTTTTCCAAAAAAAATCACTAGGCACTTGATCAATTTATCAAATAGATCAAAGCATAACAAGCCAGTTTCAACCAACTTCCTTTTAACCACTAGGCGACCTACGAGGGTCCCAAAAAGCCAATCCACGTCAGATCAAAACCAAACATCTTTTACACAAATAATCATTTCACAAAGCATGATACCCTCACATTCATTATGGGTTTCCATTTTCCAACTCATGAAGTGCCCATACACTCCATGGGTTGAAATTTGGCTCCCATTAGACGAAACAAATCACATTCCAGAATCAAACATGCTCAAAGCAATCATCCAGTCATACGGGTGGCCACCTATCAATCTGTAAAGCGCCCATTTTCAATATCAGGAATCAACTAATGCATTCTAGATGGCATGGAATAAGGCATGGCATGTGATTTCTAACAATGTTCCTATATGATACATGAGATGGCATACCCTTGTATCATCGAGTTGAAACAGAAATAAAACTCAAAATTGCATCAACAGTATCAACAGAAAACATGTACGTCACCCAACGGTGAAATCAAATCAACTGTAATAATCAAAATCATTAAAATGATAATTGCATTTGAGGAAATTTGGTTTTTCCCTATGCACGGGGTGGCCAATCCCGTACACAGCACATTACCAAATTCCAATTCCTTCATATCCCTGTCTAATTTCTCCAAATAGTAAAAAAAATCAGAAGAGAAAAGGCCTCTGATACCACTTTGCAACGTCCCGGCCTGGCTCACCATCAAACCAGTGGCTGGACCAGTCACCACATGGCCTCAAGCGCATCACCCCGTACGCCAGAGGCTACCAACTAGAAGTGAGGGTCTCAGGAGGTGATAGTGGGGAGACTATACCCTCATATAAGAGTAACAAAGTGGTATCTCAGAGTAAATAACATTCAATAGAAGAAGCAGAAATAGATAAACAATGAACGAACAGCATCGGAAGACAAATAATTACCATTTTCATAAAAGGTGGCCAAATCCAGTTTACACGATACATGGATGATGAATAATACAATGTGAAAACAGGAAATAATACAGCATGCTTACAATACAATGTAAAAGAATAAATAAAATACGTCAAGGCCCGATGGGAATTTTCCTGAGCATCCTGAGCCCCCGCTCGGTCCTTTTCTCCTATCCCCAGGTACAAGCAACACAACAACCACCCTAGGTCCGGCAAACAAGAAAGGTCTACTCGGGTACCCCAGTGTAATGGCGGCCCGAGTAGGGTGTGAGATATAAATCTCAATAGGTTGGCACCACCGGTGTCTAACCCAATCCAGACAGTGTGTATTTAATTAAACATTAAACATATATAACCAGGTTCAATAACCAGGACAACATGGATAAACAACACCCGTCCATGTTCCCTAGGGACACCCGACAGCTATACCAGCTTCATCTCATTGCTGGTAATGTAACCTGATCATGTCACCATATATATATATATATATATATATGCATTTAGATCATAGATGGAGTGGGGAAATAATGCCTCCCACCCATTAATCGCGATTAGCGGGC
This sequence comes from Viscum album, assembly GCA_963277665.1. Lineage (NCBI taxonomy): Eukaryota > Viridiplantae > Streptophyta > Magnoliopsida > Santalales > Viscaceae > Viscum > Viscum album. Next base: position 1,436,658,375 of record OY728157.1, read on the forward strand.
ACGCGGTAAGAATGTCTCTCGTACCTATAGGTCAACTGGCAAGGGGTAGAAATGCCTTCCTTATATACATGTATTGAGATTAGTGGGCACGAGGTAAGAATGCCTCTCGTCCCTAAATAAACTGGAACGGGGTAATAATTCCTCCCTTCCATACATGTACTGTCACAGTGGCATGGGGTATGACTGCCTCCCATCCAACCACGTAAATCATCACTAGAAGTCAACTGGAAAGGGGTAAGAATGTCTCCCTTCCACACACGTAATCTTCAACAGAAGTCAACTAGAAAGGGGTAATAATTCCTCCCTTCCAGACACATATTTATCACTAGGTGGCCTCAGCATGTGCTCACCTTTATTATACTTCATTATGTGGCATCAGCATGTGCGCACTCACAAAACAAGAAAGTCTATAGTATACTCCTCATGGTATTACCTCATAAGCATTCAAAGGTCATAACATAATCAAAATAAATCATACAACCCATATCCACGTAAAAGGTTATAATCACGTTCATAAAATTATACTTAAGGCAAACCATCTTAAGTACTTATAATATCATCATTATCATGTTTATCACATTTATACTTAAGGCATATTCTCTTAAATATATATATCATGGTATTAACATTTTCATTTTCCTAACATAAGGCGTGCTCATTATGTTATTCCAAGGTGTGGTCATACCACCCTAGTCTTCTCATCTCCAGTTTAACCATTTAATTTTAACGGATATATTTATCATTTTTTTAACCGGTTGGTAAAATTAAAAGGAAACACGACATCATCAATCAACACCAGAGAATAACCAAAAATCAGCATGCAAGAATAATAATCTAATTCCTACTTTTATCTTGAAGACAACACACCTCTGATCGAGGGGTTTTATTATTAAATCGTTAGTTTAGTTAGCAGGAAACCCTTTTTATCTTGTTCCTACAATTCACACGGTTTTCACAGAAGCATTTACTAAATACTAACCTGCAGAATTAATATACTAAGGCAGTGCATAAATTAACTCATTTAAACATCACTTTAAATAAAAAGGTACGAGAGGGACCCAACCTCAAGGTGGATCCATCCGTCCACTACGGCTCTTACCGCATTCTAACTAAAGTTGTCGATGCTCCCCCACAGAGCATATGCACCTTCACACACATTCAAGGACACGTAGCCTCTATGCGCATACACCCGCATGGCCATGGGCATGCGCAAGAGGATCCTTATATGCATGCTTATATGCATATTCCCTTCTCTACTCACCTTTGCATGCACGTTTTATATATGCAATGGGGACAACTAGCCCTATACGTGTATATTCGCTGCCATGTGAGAATATACGCATACCAAGGGAACCCACATACATATAAATATGTACCTATTCCTGCGCAGGTGAGTCGCCTTATCTCTAGAACGTTGAATCCAACTCCAAAGGTCCAATGCACGATAGAAAACAAACCAGAAACCTCTAAAACAACCTAAGACACTAAAAGGAAGCTATGAAAACCAACAAAGGGTGAAACCCCCACCTAAGAAACAAAAAGGTAGATCAAAACGTGCAGAATCGCTTCGCCTTTGGCGGCGATCGTCGGAATACACCCCAACACAACCCGAGAAGCCTTCTGCACGAACTTGGAATGAAGATAAACCAAAAGTTGGATCACCCTAAACCCTAGGGTGTTCGGCCGAATCTCACTGGGCAACGAATAAACTGAAAAACGTCTTGGAATAAGGACGAAAGGGAGGAGAAGGACCTACCATGGAGATTTGAAGAAGAAAACGCCAATAACGGAGGAGGAACGAAGGAGGAAGGAGGTGCGGCCGAGAGGGCTTGCGCGCGAGGCCGGCGGCTCCAAGGGGGATGGGATTCGTGCGGGTTCTTTGAGGAAGAGGGAAGAGGTGTGTTTAGATTAGGTTTTAATTTTAATTCATTTTATTTTTAATTTCATTTAAAATACCTAACACACCCAAACTGCACGGTTTAACCCACACGGTTTTCCAAACTGTGCACAAACCATGCGGGGTCTACTGCCTCCAAGACACCCGCTACACGGGCTAGGTGCACGATTTGGGAAATCGTGTGCAGCTCGTGCGCAAGACACTGCCCACCTGACTTGGGCTACATGGTTTAGGCTGAACGGCTTGGTTAGCCTGTGCGCCAACAGTGTTCCCTCTGCAGCTCTTTAAAAACTGGGGTATGGCGCTTCTGAAACCCCTCAGGCCACCAGAGAAAACTTAACGGGCCTTCACCCATTCCCAAAAACATTTAAAGGAAGGGTTCCAAACTTCGGAATCTCATTCTGAATCCCGGATCTGAAAATGATTGGTTCAGTAATTGAAAAAGTTAAATTTCCCCCACTTTTTAACCAGGTTCAAAACACGGGTCATTACACATCATCCTTAGTACATAACATTAAACTGTAGTCTCACCCCGTGCATCATACATGGGGTGCCCCACCTTAGACATTCTCCATATATGCGTGTCTCCATGGGAGTGAGATCTTCCTCACATTGAATGATATCCTCTTTGTCAGAGAAGCGCCTATCCGTGGAGGAGGGAAACCATCTCGGTGTAATCCCCTAGCCTTTCTTGCAGGAGGCAACACCTCTGCTTCTCCTATCTTCTTTAGTGCCAAAGACTAAGAGGTGAGAGGGGCACAGAGATCCTCAAAACCACATCCTTCTCCCTCTGTGCTTTGTCACCATCGAGCCTCGATCCTGGAGTAAGTCCCAATCTCCATCTCCCTGGGCTGCTAACCACGCATAATCCCATGTTTCTCCTTAGGTTTCTAACCACACATAAGACCGTGTTTCCTCTTTGGGATTCTAACCACGTGTAATCCCCAATCTAGTTCCCACGGACACACCTTTCGTGATGTGATCTTCAGGTCTTTGCTGCCTCTTGTTTCTCACATTGAGCATGACTCATGTGGGCTTAGAGTAAGCATCGACCATGATATCCTCTCCGAGCTGCCCTAGAGTGTAATCCACAAAACATTCTAAACTATGTGTACTTTGATCCTTGTCAAGGAAAGGTACGTAGAAATCCTCCCTGAGATTCAATCCCAACACCTACTGGTCCCGACCCCCTTCACGTCGGTTCACCAAACCATTTTGAACTATGTGGACTTTGATCCTTGAAAGGGTAAGGTACGTAGGAAGCCTCCCTGAGGTTCAAGCCCAACACCAATTGGTCCCAACCCCCTTCATGTTGGTTTACCAAACTCTCCCGAACTACATGACTCTAATCCTTTCCAAGGAAAGGTACGTAGGAATCCTCCCTGAGGTTCAATCCCAACACCTACTGGTCCTGACCCATTCATGTCGGTTCACTAAACCATTCCGAACTACGGGGACTTCGATCCTTGCCAAGGCAAGGTACATAAGAAGACTCTCTTAGGTTCAATCCCAACACCCATTGGTCCCGACCACTTCATGTCAGTCCATCCTCCTCCCACTTGACGTTAAATTGTACACCCCCTTTTCGTCCAGCATGACACTAAATTGTATACTTTCGAACTACATGGGTTTGATCTCTATCTCCTATGAAGGGTACGTATGAATCCTTCCTGAGGTTCAATACCAATATGTGGTAATCCATTGTACCCCAATTAGTGGTAAGACATTGTACCCCAATCAGCGGTAAGTCATTGTACCCCAATCAGCAGTAATCCATTGTACCCCAATTAGTGGTAAGTCATTGTACCCATTTAGTAGTAAGTTTTTGTATGCCAATCAATGGTTAGTCATTGTACTCCAATCAGTGGTAAGTCCTTGTACCCCAATCACGTGTAAGCCATTGTACCCCAATCAGCAGTAAGTCGTTGTACCCCAATCAGCGGTAACCCGTTGTACCCCATTCAGTAGTAAGTCGTTGTACCCCATCCAGCGGTAAGCTGTTGTGTTTCCTAACCAATAGTAAGTTGTTGTCAACCCCACACGACGGTAAGCCATTGTAATATGAACTATGTGGACTTTGATTTCCTACCATGGGGATACATATGAATCCTCTTTGATGTTCAATCCCATCACGCATATCCCATCGTGGTCACTCTCTAGAGCCTATGTGATTCGGGAGGGTCATGTCCCAAACTAGAGGTTCCAATTCCTCTAGGTCCCATCCATGCATCCATTCTTATAGGCCGCCTCCTCAGGTGTCCCATTACCCTACCGAACTATGCGGACTTTGATTCCCTGCCACGAGGATATGTAGGAAGTCTCTTCGAGGCTCAATCTGAACACTACCATCACCTTCATGATGGTTCCATCTCATTCTCCCACCACTTCATTCAACTCTCCATCATCCATCATGATTCTTACCCAAACCTCCACATCCCTATGAAATCATGTCACCCACTTTCTCGCTGCTCCTACCAGTAATTGGGTAACTAACCATGCATTAGCTCTAGCATCATCGATCCCTTCAGGGGTTGCACCCATATGATCCGCTCCCGTTAGTGTTCTGATCAGTCTGATCTATCCTCGCTAGACGTTAAACTCATGGCATACCCTATGTTAAACATAGGAAGCTGAGGAAAAACTCAGAGACATTCATGTGGTATATAATACCCTGCATTCAACAAGGGATGCCTCAGGCTTCTGCGCCCTCCAGAAGACCCATCATAAGGGGAAGAAACCCAGACGTGCTAGTGTTCTAGTGTCCAGACATGCAAGCGATGTCCAACGTGACTACTCCCTTGACCGAAGGTTGTTTCCCCGACCAGACCCCTTGGAATGTCCTGAAAGAAGTAGTGTAATTAACCGGAATCCATGAAGACAAGACACTGAGAAGAGTTTCATGAACAAAGTCTTAAGTCTATAAGGGAGACCCAGACTAGGTATTGAGTTTTGAGGAGGAATCCACAGAAGGAGGAACTGACATCCCATTATCTTGTTTTGATTAAGGATAAAACATCCATGAATAAGGGACAGATTCCACCTGTCTTTGGAAAGTAGGAATGTGGGGCAACAACTATGCGTCCTCCAAAAGAGACAGATACGTGCCCCGACAAAAGCGTTAGAAACAGTGGAGAATTACTTACTTCTCATAACTATATGTATTTCTCATATAATGAACCAAAAATAATTATATATAAATAAATATTAATGTTTTATTAATATACTGGCATATAATAATATTCTTGATGTTATTTATCTTGATTTTTATCATTAAAAATTTTTGACTAGTCCCTAGGGATTCCCTTAGATGGCTTCTTATATATTTGTGGCACTGATAGAGATATGTCATTAAATTCATTCCACGGTGTCCATTTAAAAAAAATCTGGCCTACTTTTTTAACAACCATGGATGTAAAATTTCATTAGGTACATAAAAGTACAATAAAATTTGTAAATAAAATACATATAATTCATTTTATTATTAACATAATAAGAAATACTATTCAATTTAATCATATATGAATATATAATTAAGACATTGACTTTATCTGACTTTCGAGCAAATAATTATTTCATGATAATAGATCATATATCTAATCAGAATAATAAATGGGGAGGGATGTCACCTCACATGCCAACTTTCCTAGAATCTTCCAATAGATATCGGCATCATCCCTAATGGTTACCACATATATATCAATTGGAAAGACTATCTTTGATACTATGAAATTACAAACATTTTTCATTTTCATGTTTTTGTCCCTTATATTTTTATTTTTATCTATTTAACATATAAATTAACCAGTTAATATAAATATTTAAGAAATTAATGTTTTTATACTGCAATATATACTAATAATAAGAACATTCCAATAGCCTCTCAATGAAAACTGATTCATGGTTTGATAGATTGAAAACAATATATGAGGTAAGAGATAAAGTATACCTTGTATAGAATTTATATATTGAATGTATTGTACTATCTATATACTCTAGGTATCATGAGTAAAATGGTTGTCTTGTGCAATCAGTGGACCCTGTGTAGCATTGGTAGGTCAACTCCATTGTACTCATGGTGTACTTTGGGTAGCATAAGTAAAATGGTCACCGTATTCTATAAAGAAGATTCAATCTCAAAACCTCTTCAAGTGAGGGAAAATATAAAAAATATCAATAAAACAGCTAATTAAATTAATCTAAATATTCAATTACAAGTCATTACATTCATATTTATAAAATTAAATTTTTAAAAAAATACTACATATTCGATATTACAATTAGTTTTTTTCATTGTTGTTAATGTTATTATCTTGTTCTGATGTAAACATTACTTCTTATTCTTCTTCATATTTACACTCCCTCACAACAATATCATTTTTAATATCTTTTAGGATAAATAATTCAATTTGATATTATTCTGGTGGTCCAAGACCACAAATTCCATCAACATTGTCACTCATATTATACATTTCTCTTGGTTTTTTGTGCACAACAACGCTCTAAACTTCATATATTATATCCTCTACATAATATTCCATCCTTTCTTGGGAAGAAAAAATATATGGACCATGTTCTTCATGTACACCAGAATATATCAAATGAAATAAGTTGAAAAAAATTAAATTTTTAAGATTCTTTCCCTATACACCTATTAATATTTACCAACTTAAATTTCAATAACACGGCTCAAAATTCCCTATGATAATTTAACTTGATAATATCACTCAACCCTCTATAATAATCCCAATAAAAAAACTATAAATATTTTTTTGTTTTCAAACCTTGATCACTGTCTATAGTATGAAACATAAAACCACCAATAATGTAAAAATTGAATATTATAGATTGATTTATAAGACCTTGTGCTAAATACTTCAATATTCTGGTTTTTCACCTTGATTATCAGAAATGGTTACCTATAATAATAGATATAAAATATAATTACTTACATTATAGGGTTATTAAGATATTGATATTCAAAATAATTATTAGCTTAATAACTTAAATGAAATTTAAACCAATTGGTAATTTCTGTGTTAACTTGTTTTTTTATCACTGCCTTATTTTGGGTTTGACTCCTAAGTAATATTTTAATTTGTGTCATCAATTATTAAGTATATGGATAAATAATAATATTATTGAGTAAAAATATCAATGTGTTTATCTTAATTAAAGCTCTATCAATGAAAATGAAGAAACTTTTCCAAATTACTAACTTAAAGTTTGAAGTATTCATGGTTTATTATCATCCTAAGAATGACTTATATTATCATCAACACATAAAATTTGATGGAATATTTTCTCTATTGAATCCAAATACATCAAGAAAAAATTTAAACACTCTTCAGAAAGGTAACCTTCAGTAATAGAATATTCTCGATAAGTTTTATTGTTCATATATGAATTTAAATAAAAAATATGTCTAATGGAAAAAGTAAATATGTGACACTCTCTAGGGAAAAAGTATGTTTTATTTTTATAATTTGATTATATATTTTGATGTTCTAAAGGATTTTAGGAATCAAGGGTCTAGAATTTGAAAATTTGGGGGAAACGGTCCAGGCACATAGTCTATTCATCACTAATAGTAATCGTGCAATAACCTTCTGAAATGGATCTAATAGTTCTTGGGAAATTTCTCAATGTTTCAATGTAATTTAACTAACCATATAAAATGGTTTTATTAGTTATTGGGTAATTTTTCATAGTTTCAATTTAATTTAACTAACCATGTGAGGGTATATTTAAAACTATGAAAGTGGATGGGTTTGGTTCTAGAGGAGGCAACATGGCTTTGTACACAATTTGAATAACTTTGTAGCTTATCCCAGGTAACCATGTGGTTTTATTTTTAAATAAAAATGGGGAACACACTATTGGTACATAGTTTGTCGAACCGTGTGGCCAAACCATGTAACCCATAAAGGTTTTTTAGAATTAGAAAATTACCCTCACACTATTAATTTTTATCCTATAATATCCTTTTAATCCATCATTAGCACAACCCAACCATTCCTTGATTCTCTATAATGTTCTTCCTTGGTCTCTTAGTGATTATCCATCGATTTTTTTGGATTGCTTCAAGGTATGTATGAATATCCTCTTATTTTCTATTTTTTCTCTATATCCTCTCTTTATCTCTCATTCAATTGAGTAGGTGGAACCCTAATGGGATATTATATCTAGATCTAGAAGTTTTTATAGGGATTTGATGATGTTTCTTATGGATCTAGGAATTTAAGGAACTGATATCTTCATTTCTAGTCACTGTTTTCAAATATGAATAGGTTTCCTCCATTTGGTGAGGTAGGTTTCTCTATAAAATGGCTCTATTACATGATTTACTTGATGTTGTTGTAAATTAATTTAGTTTAGTTCATGATGATGATTTATTTGATATCAAATAAGGGTTTTTTGATTAAATTGAATCTTGGGTGTCACGTAAAGTGGTTTTTAGAGGGGTTTTTCTTTACAAATAGTTTTATTTGTTTTATGTGTTTTATGAAATAACTCAAATATGGTTTTGACTCTAAAATGATATTTCAAGCATGGGAGTGGTAATTCATTTCTTTTGGAAGTGTCTTAAAAAATTGATCATGGTTTACTTGAATATTTTATGAAAGCATAGAACTTTGGGAACCTTGGGTGAATTAGGTTATTGAAATATGAAAACCTTAGTGAGTATACCACCACTAGGGGTTATGATTATAATATGGGTATATTTTGGTAGGACTTAGTGTAATAGGATTCATGTTATATTAGCTTAGTGTTCCTTGCATGTATAAGTTACATATTCCCATAGGCTAGATCCCATTTCATGCTTCATACTTGGTTTCATCCATGTATCATGCTTTGGTGCTCACATGTTTACCTTATTGATGGTTTTATTATTTACCTCTATTTATATTTCATACACTTTTAATATATTCTTAGTTTACTTGAATATAGAATGTTATAAAGGAAACCAAATAATTTTTTATGAAAAATTTTATAAATGAAAATTATTTATGAAACTTGATTTATTCTAAAGGTAGAACTAATAGTTTTATAGTGACATAAATTGTATGGATACATGGTGGCATTATACTGGACATTTTACTTTCACCCTACATATGCCTTTGGTCATATAAAGATTTTATTTTTCCGGATATAAGTAACTAGAAAGAGTTCATGTACCTCACTGGCTTCTCTTGGTTGATGTCTTCTTCGTAGTGGATTTAGTTGGTGGTGACGGATGGTCACATGGAGACTCATTTTTTGTTTGGATATTTTTTACTTCTAGGTTTAGAATTTAGGTTTTTTTATGTCACATGGTTGTGTATCCTTATCTTCCTCTTATTTCTCAATTTTTTATCGTTTTATTTTTATACATGAGATGTGTTGTGTTATTTTTAGGGTGAAATCATCACTTTGGTTATGTATGTTGATACCAAGATTCTTATCACCATCCCATGGTGATCGGGAAATCAGTTAGGTCCATGTTCCAAGATATATTAGTTGATGTGTTTGGTTGACCCGAATGGGTTCATTATAAAATTCTATTATATCAAAAAAAATTCTAAGGTTGGATTGTAGACTAGAGTTAGGACCATCGGAACTCGGGTAGTATGTATGAAAGGGTGTTTATGTAACGACCCTGACTCCAGTAACCCAAAGTTAGAGTCTAAATTATTAAATTGTAATAAGATACAAGGAACCATACCCTAAAGGACTAAATATTTTATTATTCTTGTTAAACTTGATACATACATGATTCTAATATAAAATTAGAAAATAAAATACAATATAATTTTTTTCAATAATAACATTATTCCCTTTTGTATATATTTACATATCAATCATAGTATACTTAAAAGACTCTTTCAAAAGGAAACAAAATAAGGGTGACCCTGAAATTGTTTCAGAGCGTCTCAAAATGGATAATTTCTCATTCATTGCTCGTTAGTTTATTCCTAAAGGCTCTCAGCCTCTGAAAATTGATGATCTCAAGGAGCGGAAGTCATCACTTTAGGGTTTTTAATCCTAGAAGTGAATCTCGCTATTATAGGGATAATTCTATATGATCTTCCACATGGAAGAATTGAATGTATGATCATAGGTCTTTGGTTCACATGCACTCAAACCTAGTATTATTCACCGATATGAATGGGAAAAAATTTCAACCCATTTGAAGTTGGTAACACCACTACTAAAATATGGGTAAGGGATTATTGGTTAAATTGGACAATATACCACCCCAAAATTTTGTACTATATTTCTCTTTCTATCAGCGTCCTAATTAAAATTGAAAAGGAAATGAAACTGGCTCATTTTGGTCACTTATCCAGGTTCTTTATTGAGGTTGAACTGTGATTGAATCTTGTCGACAAGGTAATGTTTTCAACTGATGATGATATTATTGAGCTAAAGTTCATTTATGAAAATATGCCTAAATTATACAAGGACTTTAATGTTTGTAGTCATGAATCATCTACATGTAGGTTCCCATAGTTTTCATCTTCTGTTCTTTGCGTGGACATGATATGAGAAATTGTTTCAATAAGAGAAAAATTGCATCTACTCAGAAATTTGATGTTATTCCTCAGTTGAAGCAGCCTAAGGATAGAAAAGACCTTTTTAAGAGTGATGATGGACTATACATTACTTCTAAAAATTTAAAACAAAATAAATAGTCATAGGGAGTTGTTTCTAAGTATGTAGCCAAGCCAACGGTTGATGAGAAGGGTGACCGACCAAGTGACTCACCTAATGTCTATGCCTCTACCTATAAGAATAAGATGATGTCTTGGGCTGAAAACTTTTCCAAATAGGTTAATGTTCATAATTAGGATACTTATAATAAATTAAAATGTGTTGTATTATATAAAACTCAAACTTTTTGGACTCCTAAAATGCCAGGCAGCAATTGGGACTTAATAGTTGAACAAGTTATCGAAGAAGAAGTTCAACTTGGTTAGATCATTAGATTTCACAGGAAAGGATGGATTATTTAGGTAACCAAAAGGTTAATGGTGTTTTTAATATTTTCATAACTTTTTATATACTCCCTTCACTGGTTTTATATGAAATTTTCATAATTTGTGTGAAATATTAATGTTTAAATATTAATAATAATTTTAGAGCACTATTTGAATTCATCCAGATTCAAGTTAGTTTACTAGTTTAATAATGACTATCATCATAATAATCCAAATTGTTAGGTTATTGTTTTTTAGGATTCCTTATTCAATTTCCCATAAATCATTAGAAGGAATAATTGGCCAATTCTTCCATTTTAAAGGCCATATGGACCACACAAGAAGGCCCACAGAATCTATGAAGAAACTTGACCATCCATGAATATTGAATTATTGGGATGAATACAAAAGTTAAAATTAATTAATTCTACTAAAATATTTTTATAACAATTTAATGAATCATGAAGAAAAATTTTAATGCCCAAATCCAAAAACAAGGGGCCCAAATGAAGCTTTGAATTCCAACCCACCCTTCTGAATGAGAATTAAAATCAAAACACTATTCCTGATTTTTCTCCTGATTTAATAATCAAATCAGGCTCGTATTTTTCAGCGTGAAAACTAATATATGGTTGTCCACATTTTTAGAATAAATTATTTTTATTTTAGGGAATCTTCCTATCCAAAATCTCATTCACATTTCAGCCTTCTAAAAAGTGTTGATAAAAATGTACACGTTCAAATTGTTTAGTAAAATAGCCATATATTTGGCTCCAAAATTCCCATGGCCTCCAAATTTTGAGGGATGATATTAAACATCAATATCTAAAACTTTTAAGAATATAATATCTTGATATTCAGCTATATGGATGGCCAAATTGGCGATACAAGTGGAATGGTTGATTTGAAATGAAAACCGTCCACCTCCTTGGGCTATAAATACAACCCCATCTTATCCATCCATGAAGTTTGAATTGTAGAAGAAATGAGAATATATTGGCACCACCAAATACTTTAAAAAGTCTTTGTGGGACCTTCCATACTCAATTTTTCACTTTAGAGACCTTTCCTCCTCTCTTTGTTTTCATTTACTTTTGTGTTCTTCTTTGTTTGCAATCTTGTAATTATTTTTATAATTTTGTTTTAATTAAAGATTCTTTGTCAATATCTCTTATTATCATAAAACTTATTTAGTTTAATATTAATGTTTTAAAAATATTTTAAATCAAGTTAAAAACCTTTACCTACTTTTTGTTCCTCATTCAATTGAAAGTTTGTTTTAACTCTCTTCAACGATCATGCGTGTTCGACGCACTACTCTTTTCTTATCCTATTCTTTTTTTTCTGTTTATAATTCGTCGCCATAATCATATATTATCAGATTAATATCCATGTTAATAGCTTAGTAAATCTACCATTGTTTTGAGTCATTATTTATAGATGTTAAGCGATTGCGATCTTTTGCTCGACGAGTATTATTTAATTTAACATTGTGTATGTTGGACTTAACATGTCATGGATTAATGACTTATTTTATTTAAGATGTGGTTTACATGGATTATTGGAACCATAAATACACTATCATCGACAATATATGATTTATATTATAACTCTAAGTTACGTTAAGTCTTAGATTAAAGCCTTAACACTTAGGAATTCCAATCAACGTTATCTTGTGAAGTGGGTGTTAATTTAAATGAAATATAAAGCAAAGCTCAAGGATATCACATGATTAAATCCCTAAAAATTAATTCACCCCAATATTTATAAAAATTTTAAATCAAACATCATCCATTAATCACTTAATTTAATCTCTTCAAATAATCCCCCCAATCAAAATACAATCAACTATTAAACAGTAGCATCGTCGAGGATTCGACTATAGTGTTGCTATGCACATTAGTAGAGCTTTAGAAATTTGAACATTCGATAGGAGATAATAGGATGTGTGTTCAAATGGGGATGATGTCGGGGATGGTTCAATTATGTAGTTTTTAGTTTCTGGTTATTGTAAAAAAAACCAAAAAAATATAAAATTTAAAAAAAATTGAAAAAAAACACAAATAAAAACCCATCATCCACTTTCTTCCAAAATCTCTCTGAATTCCCGATATCCTCCCAAACAGTCCCTTAGATTTTTTTGACCCTAGAATTTAGTGAACACTTCACCGACTTAGAAGAAACATAAGATATAATCAACTCATTCAAGAACTTGTCCTTGTCCAACAAAATAAATTAGATATGACCAATCCTAGGGAACAAACACTTAAAGAACTTGCTTCCCCTAATATGAATTAGAAACCTCTTGGAATTAAATATCCAAACATAGAGTCTAACTTTGAACTCAAATTTTGTTTGATTCATCTTCTTCCTCATTTCCATGGGCTAGCTAGTGAGGATCCACATCTCTACCTTAAAGAGTTCCAAGTGGTTTTCTCTACCATGAAGCCTCAAGGGGTTTCTAAGAATCAAATAAAAATTCAATAATTCCATTTCTCCCTAGATGGAACTACTAAGTCATGGATCTATTACCTTCCTCCTGGTTCCATAACCACATGTAATAACATGAAGCATCTTTTCATAGAATAATTCATTCCCGCTTCTTGTACTGCTTCTATCTGAAAAAAAATAAGCGGTATTCGTCAATTCCCAAATGAATCACTCCATGAGTAATGAGAGAGGTTCAAAAATATTGTGTAAACCATCCCACATCACTAAATCACTGACCAACACTTGATTCAATACATCTATGAGGGGTTATTGGCTTTGGAGAGAACACTCATTGATGCCGCAAGTGCCGATGCTCTTGTTGATAAAACTCCTGCAGCTGCAAGAGATCTCATAAGCAATAGGGATGCAAACACACAATAATTCCATACTCGACCACATGCTCAAGTCAAAAAAGATCAAGATAATCAATCTATAGATAAAAATAAGATAACAGAGTGGATGAGTGAACTTACATGTCTTGTGTGATAACTAGTTGTGGATACCAAAGACCCAACCTCATATTCTCCACAATATCTCTTCCCTGGACCTATCAAGAACTGTGGAATCTATATCTCCCCATATCATCTAACTGACACATGTCCAAAACTTGAACAAGATCTATCTGATTCATCTAGACCAATAGAGATCAATGCAGCATATGCTCAGTGGAACACCAACCCACAAAAATCAGGTCAGTTCATCAGAAACTTCAACCAACCCCATTTCGAGCCCTTCTCTTCTACATTAAACCAAGGCTTGAGGTATGTGAATCCCATTTCTCATCCTCCTAAATTCCCTCCTCAATTACAAAACCTATACAATCAATTTCTCAAGAACCAAAATCATGGCAATCCCAATCTGGTACAAGCCTCTTCTTCCAAGCATCCATGGGAAAGCATTGTAGAATATCTTCCCTCCTTCACCCGTTCTAACCACAAGAACATTGAAACCCAAATTGGTAAACCTGCTTCCCACCTAATCCTAAAACAACAATAAAATTCTTCCTAACTCTCAGCTTAACCATTACCCAACCCCAAGGGTAATTTAAGTGCAATTTCATTTAGATCGAGAAAGTAAATTACTATGCCTTAAGACAAATCCTTCAACCCCCTTGGAATGTTGACCTACGAAATGAAAAGAAAAATAAACTTTAAAAGGAATCTGAATCCATTACCTCACCTCCTTCAATTCCACTTAGGAACCAATTTCCTTTTCCTCATGCCATTTCTAAGCCAAAGAAGTTCTTTGAACCCAATCTTGAAATGCTTGACATGTCTAGACGTGTGGAAGTCAACATACCCCTCTTAGACGCCATAAAACAAATCCCTAAGTATGCCAAGATTCTTAAGGAATTTTTCACCCATAAGAGGAAACTTAGGACCTATGAAAATGTTTCCACCCAGTAGTTTATTCCCATAAAGTTCAAAGATCCAGGGACCTTTACGGTTCCATACCAAATTGAAAGTTCCAACTTCGATGATGCACTCATATACCTAGGAGCCTCAACTAATGTCATGCCCAAATCCATCTTTTCCAACCTTGGTCTAGGTCCCTTGCACCCAATGAATGTTGTCATCCAGTTATCCAATAAAAGCATTGCTAGTCCTGAGAGTATAATCGAGGATTTCCTTGTTCGTGTGAATGATCTTATCTTCCCTTCTGATTTCTATGTCCTTGACATGGAAGGTGGGATGAAATCTACTTGATCTCTCATTATTCTAGGAATACCATTCCTAATGATATTGAGAACCAATATTGATGTCCATTCAAGAATCTTATCCATGGAATTTGGTGACCTGTTGGTAACGTTCAACATTTTCTAAGCCATGCGATAACCATCTGAGGATCACTCTTCATTATCAATCTATTCATTCGAGGACACTTATGAGTGTCAATTTAACCCCAATCCATCATGTTATGCATTCTCTAATGAGAAAGGATCTTGTGAAATCTTCACTATTATTAACCATGTTATAAATGGGGAAGTTGATGTTGACCTCTCATTCATAGACTCTATAAATCTAGAGGAACTTGAAAACACTCTTGAATCCCGCGACAACTCATATCTCTACTGCTCCACCTTTGATAGTATTAAGGAAAATGAATCTAAAGTAACTGACAACCCTTCTTCTATTCCTAATTTTTCTAGCCCACAAATGAAATATGATGCTGATCTGAAACCTCTTCCTGAACACCTGATATATGAATTCTGTTTCCATGACCACTCTTATCCTGTCAGTATTTATGCTTCACTTACTGAAAGTAAGGAGTCCAAACTTGTTTTGGAGTTAGATTAAAACAAAAAGTCCTTAGGTTGGACCCTAGATGACATACCAGGAATCAACTCTGCCATTTTCATGCATCACATCCATCTTGAGGAATCATCCAAACCAATTAGACAACCACAAAGAAGACTCAATACACTCATACTTGAGGTAGTTAGGTAAGATATCACCAAGATTCTTCAATATGGTATTATCTACTCAATTTTTGATAGTGAATGGGTTATTCCAAATCAAGTTGTACCTAAAAAGGGTGGGATAACTGTTGTCACAAATGAACATGGGGAGGTAGTCACAACTCGAGTGAATAACAAATGGAGTGTGTGCATTGATTAACAAAAATTGAATGTTGAAACATGAAAAGATCACTTCCCACTTCTATTCCTTGATCAAATTCTAGAAAGATTAGCTCGAAAGTCAAACTATTGCATTCTTAATGGATACACCAGTTACTTCCAAATCCCAATCGCACCTTAGGACCAAGAAAAGACAACTTTCACATGCCCGTTTCGAACATATGAATATAGGAGAATGCCTTTTTTCATTTACAATGCTCTTGAAACATTCTAGAGGTGTATGATGAGTATCTTTTTTGAATTCATTGAACACTTCAAGGAAGTATTCAGGGATGACTTTACCATTTATGGTGAGTCGTTTGAATCGTGCTTTCATTCACTATCTCTAGTCCTTTAAAAGTGTTTCAAGTGTAACCTTGTGTTAAATTTTGAAAAATGTCACCTAATGGTTGGAAATGTGATTGTTCTAGGGAACATAGTTTCAAAATATGGTATTAAAGTTGATCCGGCCAAAATTGAAGTGATCCGATCACTTCTTAAACCCACCTCTATTCGAGACAACTGTTCATTCCTAGGTCATGTTGGTTTCTATCAGTGATTCATCCATAACTTCAGTAGGATTTCCTTCCCACTCACTCAGTTGCTCTAAAATGATTTCACTTTCCATTTTGATGAGGTTTTCAAGAGATCCTTCATTGAAATCAAAACTACTTTTATGTATACCCTGATAATCCAACCCCCAGATTGGTTCTTACCCTTTGAGTTGATGTGTGATGCTTCCGATAGAGATGTTGGGGTTGTTCTTGGTCAAAGAAGAGAATGGATTCGTCATGTCATCTATTATGCCTCAAAAACATTGGATGAAACTCAATCTATCTACACTATCATCGAAAAAGAACTTTTAGGAGTGGTTTTTTCCTTAGATAAATTTTGGTCCTATCTCTTAGGTGCCAAAATCATAATCTTGATATACCATTCTTCAATAAAGTTCTTACTCAAGAAAAGTTATTCCAAACTGAGGCTAATAAGATAGATCCTAATTCTACCGGAGTTTGACCTTGAAATGAAAGATAGAATAGGAAAAGAAAACCATGTGGCTGATCACTAGTGTAAAATTTCTAATTATTCTCATTCTGAAATAATTGATCCTGAATTTCTAACTGAGCAACTTTAATCTTGCACTCCAAAAATAAAATGGTATGCCCCAATTTTAAATTACATGGTTTCTAGTGTTTTTCCTTAATTTTTTTCAAAATAACAAAACATTAAGTTGAAAAGTGATTCAAAGTATTATTTTTGGGAAGATAATAAACTCTATAAAACTAGGACTGACATGGTAATCAAGAGATGTGTTGATGAAGATGAAAATTCCTCCATCTTATAATTTTGTCACTCACTTCTAGGAGGTGGCCACTTTGGACCACAAAGGACCTCCCGAAAGGTCCTAGAATATGGATTCTTTTTTCCTTCACTCTTCAAGGACTCACATGAATTCATTCAATCATGTCCCACTTTCCAAAAGTTTGGAACAATTTCAAAAAGAAATGAAATTCCCCAAAAGCCTTTAATTTTCTGTGAGATCTTCGATGTTTCGGGCATCGTTTTCATGGGACCATCCCCCCTTAGAATGGATTATCATACATTATTCTTGTGATTGAATATGTTTCTAGGTGGGTTGAGTCGAAACCCGCTTGAATGGATGATTCACATACTGTTACTGAGTTCCTAAAGACACATATCTTTCACCAATTTGGCACACTATGTACCTTGATAAGTGACTTTGGAACCCATTTTTGTAATAAAACCATGGAATCTATTTTGAAAAAGAATGTTTTTGTACATAAAACTTCAACTGAATATCACCACTAAACAAATTTCATGGCTAAACTTTCTAATAGATAAGTCAAAAGAGTTCTTGAGAGAATTGTTAAGCCCACCAGAAAAGATTGTCCTGAAAGACTTGGTGAAGCACTTTGGGATTATCGAACTGCCTATAAAACAACCATTTTGATGTCTCTATTTAGGGTACTATTTGGTAAAGTGTGTAACTTATGAGTTGAAATACAACACAAGTCATTTTGGGCTATGAAAACTTGTAATGTTGATTGTGGAAAATTGAGTGAAGAAATATTATTGCAATTAGCTAAACTGGAGGAGATTCGACTTAATTCCTATGAGAATTCCAATATGTACAATGAAAAGTCTAAGGTACTCCATGAAAAACACATCTTGAGATAGGTATTCTATCAATGTGAAAAGGTAATGCTCTTAAATTATTTATTTCAGCTTCACCCAGGAAATATTAATTCTCATTGAGAAGGTCCTTTTGTTATTATTAATGTTTACCCATTTGGTGCAGCGCAAGTCCAAGACCCCTCTTCAAAAAGGACATTCACAGTTAATGTACATCGGTTAAAGTATCATCATGAGAGGACACACATCCTAGGAACCACATCAACTTCCATCAGATTCACAACTTCTATAGTATACCCACCACCATATGGAGATGGTGACCCACCAAATCAAAAAAGGTCACCCCTTTCCATTTAACTCTCTCTATATCTTCATCTCATTCCCTCTTTCTTCTTCTTCCCCTCTCATTCATTTTTTACCTCTTTCTTTATCAAACCATTTTCTTTTTTTCTTTCTCTTTTGTATGGGTTAATCTTTATAAAAAACTAAAAAAACCTAAAAAACTAAACAACAAAAGAAATTAATTAAAAAAAAATATGAAAAATGAAGAGTCATACTTACTCACCTTCTAATTTTTAAATTTTTTCCAACCATTTTGGGGAGTCATAAGATATGGTTTCATCATAAATTTGGATAAAGAATACTATATCAAAACCAAAAAATTATGAATGATGAATTTTTTTGATTTGGAAAATGATTTTCCCCACCCATGAGGAACAACATTTGATTTAATGCCAAGGCTACCTATGGCCATCTTTTAAAAATGTGTGTTTTCCCCCCATTTGTGATTCTTGAGTTTGTGGACCTTTGAGTTGTATTTTCTACTTTGGTGTGAATTAATATGATAGAGGAATTTTCTGAACCCCATGAGAATTATAATATCCAAATATCCTCCCATTAACCATACATTTATCCTCCATTTGAAAGCCCCATTGAGTCTATAAAAACCTTTTCATTGTTAGCCATATTACAAGCCTAATCCCTTATCCCACCAAATATCAACATGGATTTTTATTGCATAATTTTTTGAAATTTAAGTGTGGGGGGGAATTGATTTCATTTTGGGTACACTTTTGTTGATTTTTACTATGTTATCATATGATTGAGGACAGACATAAATTTAATTATGGGTGAGAGGTTTTCCTTCAGTGGGTTTGGGGAATGTATGTATGTTTTTCTTGTACAAATGATATTGAAAATTGTTCAAAAAATCAAAAAAATAATAATATTAAAATAAGAATGGGTTGTGTCTTTGGTGGGTCAAAAATTCATCTTCCTCAACCTTTGATCTTATTATAACTATTACAATTAGTTTCTTGATTAGATCAAACAAGGGTTGGGAGATGAGTGTGAGATCTGTTTCAAGTTAAACTTTTGAAAAAATACAAAAAAAAAGAAAAAAATGAACACTTATGTCATTGGAAGAAGTTTTGTGGTTTGTCAAGTATTTTATCTTCTCAACCAATTCAAATTTCTTTCCTATTTTGTGTATTATTTCACATTTTCATTCCCTCATAAATATGTTTTTACATTTCCTTTCATGTAGCATTTCAAAAAAAATGTGTATTGCTTTTTGCATGTTGGTGTTTTACCCCTCTTCTCATCTCTCTTGGACATTATATTCCTACCATCCCATATCCATAGAAAAACCCCTAAAAAAGTCCTCTATATTTTTTATCACTTTAGGATAGGGAGTGGAATCTGAGATCTCTTACAAACGCTAAGATTTTCACTTTTGGTTGGTGAATGAGTGAAGCTCCAAAAATTAATTTTATCATATTGAGAGGAGTAAGTTTTGTGTGCCACAATTTTCCATTTCTGAATTTGAGCATGAAAAATAGTTTTTTTTAACATTGTTTCTGTAACAATTTGAGGTGGAATTCAATATGGACGATTGAAATAGTCTAAACCTCCCCTGATTGGAGAAAACAAAATTTTAATATTTGTTGGCCAGTGAAAATGATTTTGTTATGGTTTTATATTTTTTTGTACATGAGGACATGAACAAGACTAAGTGTGAGGGATTTTATGTTATTAATATTTTCATAACATTTTATATACTCACTTTACTGATTTTATATGAAATGTGCATAATTTGTGTCAAATATTAATGTTTAAATATTAACTATAATTTTGAGCACTATTTGAGTTCATCCAGATTCAAGTCATTTTACTAGTTTAATAATAAATATCACCCTACTGATCCAAATTGTGTGTTTCTTATTTTTTAGGATTCCTTATACACTTTCGCACATATCATTATAAAGAATAATTGGATAATTATTCCACCATTCTGGCTGGGAATTAAAATCAGGACACTATTCCTGAATTTTCTCCTAAATTAATAATAAAATAAGTCTTGGATTTTTCAGTGTGAAATATAAGATATGTACGACCAACTTGTTAGAATAAATTATTTTTATTTTAGGGCATCTTCCGGTTCAAATAACCCATTCAAATTTCAGCCTTCAAAAAAGTGTTGATAAAAATAGACAGGTTCAAACTGTTTAGTAAAATAACCATATCATTGGCTCCAAAAGTAAAATGGCCCCCAAATTTTAGGGATGATAGTAAAAATCATTATCTAAAACGTGGAAGAAGTTAATTCTCGAGATTTGACTATTTGGATGTCCAAATTGTCAATGCAATTTGAGGGGAAGATTTGGAAAGAAAATAGTCCACCTCCTTGGGCAATAAATACAACCCCCTCTTCTCCTTGCATGAAGCTGGAATTTCAGAATATAGGAGAATATATTGGAATGAAAAAATACTTTAAAAATTCTTGTTAGGACCTTCCATACTCAAGTTTTCACTTGAGTGACCTTTCCTCCTCTATTTGTTTTCAATTACTTTTGTTTTGTTCTTCGTTTGTAATCTTGTAAGTTTTTTTTGTTATTATGTTTTAATGAAAGTTTCTTCTTAAATATATATTATTCTCATAAAAATTATGTAGTTTAATATTAATGTAATTAAAATAGTATAAATCAAGTTAAAACCCTTTCCCTTCTTTTGTATCCTCATTCAATCTAATGTTTTTTTAACTCTCTTCAACGATCGTTTGTGTTCGATGCACTACTCTTTTCTTATCCTGTTCTTTTTGTTCTATTTATAATTCATCACCATAATAATATATTACCAGATTAATAATCATCTTAATGATTGAGTAAATATACCATTGGTTTGAGTCATTATTTATAGATGTTAAGTGATTGAGAGCTTTTGCTCTGTGAGTATTCTTTAATTTAACATTGTGTATGTTGGACTTAACATGTCATGGATTAATGAATTGTTTTGTTTAATGTGTGGTTTCCATGGATTATTAGAATAATAAATACTATACCATCAACAATATATGATTGATATTTGAACTCCAAGTTGTGTTAAGGCTTGGATTAAAGCCTTAACACTTGGGAATTCCAATCAACGTTATCTTGTGAAGTGGGTGTTAATTTAAATGCAATATAAAGCAAAGAACAAGGATATCACAACCTTAAATCCCTAAAAATAAACTCACCCCAATATTTATCAAATTTTTAAATAAAACATCATCCATTAATTACTTCATTTAAGATTTTCAAACAAACCCTCCAATCAAAATACAATTAACTAAAAACAATCGACTATTAAAAAGTATCATCGCTGAGGATTCGATCCAAGTGCTTCTATACAAATTATCAGAGAATCGAAACATTGAACTGTCAATAAGGGATAATAGTCCACATGTTCAAATGGCGTTTTTTCTGGGGATAGTGCAATTAAGTAGTCATTAGTTTATGGTTATTGTAAAAACAACAAAAAAACAAAAAATTTAAAAAAAAATTGAAAAAAACACAAAGAAAAATCCATCTTTCTCTTTCTTCCAAAATCTCTATGAATGCCCCCATAGACTTCCAAAAAAATCCCTCAGATTTGTTTGACCCTAAAATTGATTGAACACTTTTCCAACTTCGGAGGAACATAGGAGATAATAAACTCATTCAAGAACCTGTCCTTATCCAACTAATTGAATTAGATATGGCCAATCCTTGGGAACAAACACTTAAAGAACTTGCTTCCCCAGATATAAATTACCAACTTCTTGGTATTAAATATCCAATCATAGAGGCTAACTTATAAATAAAATTGTGTTTGATCCATCTTCTTTCTCATTTCCACGGGCTACCCGATGAGGATCCGCATCTCCACCTTAAAATGTTCCATGTGGTTTGATCTACCATGAAGCCTCAAGGGGTTTTTTAGGAACAAATCAAACTTCGATCATTACCTTTCTCCCTAGTTGACACTTCTAAGTCATGGCTCTACTACCTCCCTCCTGGTTCCATAACCACATGGAATGACATGAAGCACCATTGCTTATAAAAGTTATTTTCTGCTTCTTGTACTTCTTCTATCCAAAGGGAAATAAGCGGTATCTATCAATTCTCAAATGAATCACTCCATGACTACTAGGAGAGGTTCAAAAAGTTTTTGGAAACCTTCCCACATCACCAAATCCCTTAATAACTCTTGATCCAATACTTCTATGAGGGGTTATTGTCTATAGAAATAACTCTCATTGATGCCGCAAGTGGTGGTGCTCTTGTTGATAAAACTCCCGTAGCTGTAAGAGATATCATAAGAAACATGGATGCAAACACACAAAAATTCAATACTAGAGCACATTCTCAAGTCAAAAAAGATCATGATAATAAATATAAAGTTCCAAACAAGATGACAGAGTGGATGAGTGAACTTACAGGTCTTTTTCAACAACTATCTCTAGCTAAAAAATCCCCAACCTCAGCTTATCCACAATCTTTGTTCCCTAGACCTATAAAGAACTATGTAATTTGTAGCTCCTCATCTCATCCAACTGACACATGTTCACAACTTCAAGAGGATCCATCTAATTCATCTGGACCAATGGAGCTCAATGTAGCATATGCTCAGTGGAACACCAACCCTCAACAATAATGTCAGTTCATTAGAAATATCAACCAACCCCATTCTGAGCCCTTCTCTTCTACCTTCATCCAAGGCTTGAGGTATAGGAATCCCATTTCTCATACCCTTCAATTACCTCCTGAATTACCAAACAAATACAATTGGTTTCCAAAGAATCAAAATCAAGGCAATCTCAATCCAGGACAAGCCTCTTCTTCCAAGAAACAATGGGAAAGCATTGTAGAAGATCTTGCCTCTTTTACCCATTCTAGCCTCAAAAACATTGAAACACAAATAGGTCAACTTTATTACCACCTAATCCAGCAACAATAATAAAATTGTTTCAAAATTCTAGCTCAACCATTACCCAACCTAATGGTAATTTAAGTGAAATTTCACTTAGATCAGGAAAGCAAATTACTATGCCTCAAGAAATTTCCTCCAACCCCCTTTGAATATTGACCTAGGAAATGAAAAGAAAAAGAAACTAAAAAAGGAATCTAAATCCATTCTCTCACCTCCTTCCATTCTACTTAGGAACCCAATTCCTTTTCCTCAAACCATTTCTAAGCCAAAGAAGTCCTTTGAACCTGATCCTCAAATGCTTGACATGTTTAGACGTGTTGAATTCAACATACCCCTCTTAGATTCTATAAACAAATACCTAAGTATGCCATGTTTCTTAATGAATTGTGCACCCATAAGAGGCGACTTAGGACCTTCAAAAATGTTTCCACCCAACAGTTTATTCTTATAAAGTGCAAAGATCTAGGGACCTTTATGGTTCCATGCCAAATTGGAAGTTTCAACTTTGTTTATGCACTCATATACCTAGGAGCCTCAGTTAATGTCATGCCCAAATCCATCTTCTCCAACCCTGGTCTAGGTCCCTCACATCCAATGGGTGTTATCATTCAACTATCCAATCGAAGAACTGCTAGTCCTAAGAGTATAATCAAGGATGTCCTTGTTCATGTGAATGATCTTATCTTCCCTTCTGATTTCTTTGTCCTTGACATGGAATGTGAGATGAACTCTTCTCAATCTCCCTTAATTCTAGGAAGACCATTCCTAATGACAGTGAGAACCTAGATTCATGTCCATTCATGAATCAATCCATGGAATTTGGTAACCAATTGTTAACATTCAACCTTTTCCAAGCCATGTGATACCCATCTGGGGATCACTCTGTATTCTAAATCCATGCTTCCGAGGAAACTTCTGAGAGTCAATTAAACCTCAATCCATCATGTTATTCATGTTCTAATGAGAAAGAATCTTGTGAAATCTACACCATGATTAACCAAGTTATAAATGGTGAAGTTGATTTTGAGCTCTCATTCATAGAATCTGTTAATCTAGAGAAACTTGAAAACTCTCTTGAATCCCACATCAACACTGATCTCTATTGATCCACCTTCGACAGTATTAAGGAAAATGAATCTGAAGTAACTAAAACACCTTCCTCCATTCCTTAGATGTCTATACAACAAATAAAATATGAGACTGATTTGAAACATCTTCCAGAACACCTGAAATATTCATTCCTTTTCCATGATCACTTTCATCCTATCATTATCTCTACTTCACTAACTAAAACCGAGGAGTCCAAACTTTTTCAGGTGTTAGAGGAAAACAAAAATTCCTTAGGTTGGATCCTAGATGATATACCGGGAATCAACCCTGCCCTTTTCATGCATCACATCCATCTTGAGGAATCATCCAAACCAATTAGACAACCACAAAGAAGACTCAATCCACTCATACTTGAGGTAATTAAGAAAGAAATCACCAATATTCTTCAATATGGTATTATCTACCCAATTTTTTATAGTGAATGGGTTAGTCCAATTCAATTTGTACCTAAAAAGTGTGGGATTATTGTTTTCATAGATGAAAATGAGGAGGTTGTCACAACTCGAGTGAAGAAAAAATGGAGTGTGTGCATTGATTACCAAAAATTGAATGTTGAAACATGAAAAGATCACTACCCAATTCCATTACTTGATAAAATTTTAGAAAGATTAGCCAGAAAGTCACACTATTGCTTTCTTGATGGATACACGAGCTACTTCTAAATCTAAATCACACCATAGGACCAAGAAAATACTACTTTTACATGCCCCTTTAGAACATATGTATATAGAAGAATGACTTTTTCCTTTACAATTCTCCGGAAACATTCTAGAGGAGTATTATGAGTATCTTTTTTGAATTCATTGAACACTGCATGGAAGTCTTCATGGATGACTTTACCATTTATGGTTAGTCATTTAAATCATGCTTACATTCACTCTCTCTAGTCCTTCAAAAGTGTGTCAAGTGTAACCTTGTGTTAAATTTTGAAAAAGGTCACTTAATGGTTTCAAATGGGATTGTTCTAGGGAACATAGTTCCAAATGATGGTATTAAAGTTGATCCTGTCAAAATTTAAGTGATCTAATCACTTCCTGAACCCACCTCTATTCGAGACAATCGTTCATTCCTCAGTTATGTTGGTTTCTATCGGTGATTCATCCATAACTTCAGTAGGATTTCCCTCCCACTAACTTGGTTGCTCTAAAATGATGTCACTTTCCATTTTTATGAGGTTATCAATAGTGCCTTCATTAACATCAAAACTGCTTTTACATATACCCTAATAATCCAACCCCCAGATTGGTCCTTACCCTTTGAGTTGATGTGTGATGCTTCTGATAGAGCTATTGGGGTGTTCTTGGTCAAAGAATAAAAAAGATTCCTCATGTCATCTATTATGCCTCTAAAAAATTGGATGAAACTCAATATCACTACACTGTCACTGAAAAAGAACTTTTGGCAGTGGTTTTTTCCTTAGATAAATTATGGCCCTTATCTCTTAGGTTCCAAAATCATGATCTTCACATACCATTATTCTATAATGTTCTTACTCAAGAATAGTGATTCCAAACCGAGGAAAATAATATGGATCCTATTGCTCCAGGAGTTTGACCTTGAAATCAAATATATACTAGGAAAAGAAAACCTTGTGTCTAATCAATTGAGTAGAATTTCTAATTCTTCTCATTCTGAAATAATTGATCCATAATTTCCAACTGAGCACCTTTCATCTCTCACTCCAAAAATACCATGGAATACCCCAATTGTATATTACTTGGTTTTTGGTGTTTTTCCTGAAATTTTTTCAAAAGAACAAAAAAGAAGTTGAAAAGTTATTCAAAGTATTATTTTTGAGAATATAATAAACTCTAGAAAACTAGGGTAGACATGGTAATCAGGAAATGTGTTGATGAAGATGAGCATTCCTCCATCTTAGAATTTTGTCACTCACTTCCTGAAGGTGGAAACTTTGGACCAGAAAGGACCTCCTAGAAGGTCCTATACTTTGGATTATTCTAGCCTTCACTCTTCAAAAAGTCACATGAATTCTTTCAATCTTTTTCTGCTTGCCAAAAGTTTGGCCCAATTTCAAAATGAAATGAATGCCCCAAATGCCTTTAATTTTCTGTGAGATCTTCGATGTTTGGGGAATCAATTTCATGGGACCATTCCTCCCTTCCAATGGATTATCATACATTATTCTTGTGGTTGATTATGTTTCTAGGAGGGTCGAGTCCAAACCCACTAGAAAGGATAATTCACATACTATTAGTGAGTTCTTAAAGACACACATATTCCACCAATTTGTCACACTATGTTCCATGATAAGTGACTTAGGAACACATTTTTATATTAAAACCATGGAATCTATTTTGAAAAAGAATGGTGTTGTACATAAAACTTCAACATCATATCATTCCCAAACAAATGGCATGGCTGAACTTTCTAATAGAGAAGTCAAAAGAGTGCTTGAGAGAATTGTTAATCCCACCAGAAAATATTGGCTTGAATGACTTAGCGAAGCGCTTTGGGATTATCGAACTTCCTATAAAACACCCATTGGGATGTCTTCATTTAGGTTAGTATTTGGTAAAGCATATCACTTACCAGTTGAAATCCAAAATAAGTCATTTTGGACTATGATAACTTGTAATTTGGATTGTGAAAAATAGGGTGAAGAAAGATTGTTGCAATTGGATGAACTGGAGGAGCTTAGAATTTATTCCTATTAGATTTCCAATCTGTAAAAAGAAAAGTCTAAGGTACTACATGAAAAACACATCCTGAGAAAGGTATTCCATGACGGTGAAAAGGTAATTCTCTTCAATTCTCAATTTCGGCTTCACCCAGGTAAGCTTAATTCTCGATGGGAAGGTCCTTTTGTTATTACTAATATTTACCCATCTGGTGTACTACAAGTCAAAGACCACTATTCAAAAAAGACATTCACAGTTAATGTACATTGTTTAAATCATCACTATGAGAGGACACACATCATGGGAACCACATCTACTTCCATCATATCCACAACTTCTATAGTAGGCCCACCACCAAATGGAGACGGTGACCCACGAAATCTAATCCAGGGGGCACCTCTTTCCCTTTAACTCTCTTTATATCTCTTCATCTCTCTACCTCTTTATTCTTCTTCCCCTCTCTTTCATATTTTTACCCCTTTATTTACCAAACCCTTTTATTTTTCTCTTTTTCTTTTGTGTGGGTGTGTATTTATAAGAAACTAAAAAAACCTAAAAAACTAAACAACAAAAAAATATGAAAAATAAAGAGTCATACATACTCACATTCCAA
Organism: Viscum album; assembly: GCA_963277665.1. Taxonomy (NCBI): domain Eukaryota; kingdom Viridiplantae; phylum Streptophyta; class Magnoliopsida; order Santalales; family Viscaceae; genus Viscum; species Viscum album. Next base: position 1,436,686,081 of record OY728157.1, read on the forward strand.
TTTTTGAATTTTGTCCAGCCATTTTGGGGAGTTAGATGACATGGTTTCATCTCAAAAAATTTTTGGTTTCTTCAGAAATTTGTATAAAGAATACTGCGTCAAAACCAAAAAAATTTGAATGCTAAATTTTTTTTTATTTGGAAAATGTTTTTCCCCACCCGAGAGGAACAAAATTTGATTTCATTCCAAATCTACCTATGTCCATCTTTTCAAAATGTGTTTTTTTTACCCCCATTTGTGAGTCTTGATTTTGTGGACCTTCGAGTTGAATTTCCTACTTTAGTGTGAATTAATATGATATAGGCATTTTTTGAACCCCCTGAGAATTATAATATCCAAATAGCCTCCCATTAACAATACATTTATCCTCCTTTTGAAATCCACTTAGAGCCAATGAAAACCTTTTCTTTGTTAGACATATTAAAATCCAAATCCATTATCCCACCCAATATCAACATGGATTTTCATTGCATAATTTTTTTAAATTTAAGTGTTGGGGAATTGATTTCATTTTGGGTACCCTTTTGTTGATTTTCACTATGTTATCATATGATTGAGGAAAAACATTAATTTAAGTGCGGGGGAGAGGTTTTACTTTAGTGGGTTTTGGGAATGTATATATGTTTTTCTTATACAAATTATATTTAAAAGTGGTCAAAAAACAAAAAAAACAAAAAAAATGAAAATAAGAATGTTTTGTGTCTTGGGTTGGTCAAAAATCACTCTTCCTAAACCTTTGATATAGTTATAACTATTACAATTAGTGTTTTGAGGAGATCAAACATGGGTTGGGAGATGAGTGTGAGATCTGTTTCAAGTTAAAATTTTGAAAAAATACAAAAAAAAAAAGAAAAAAACTGAACACTTATGTCATTTGGAGAAGTTTCGTGGTTAGTAAATATTTCATCTTCTCGTCCACATCAAATTTATTTCCTATTTTATGTCTTATTTATCATTTTCATTCCCTTTTAAATATGTGTTTCCATTTCCTTTCATTTCTCATTTAAAAAAAATGTGCATTGCTTTTTCCATGTTGGTGGTTTACCCCTCTTCTGCTCTCTCTTGGACATTATATTCCTACCATCCCATAGCCACATAAAAACCCCTTAAAATGTCCTCTTGATTTTTTGATCACTTTAGGATAGGGAGTTAAAGATGAGAGATCTTATAAACTCTAATATTTTCAATTTTGGTCGGTGAATGAGTGAAGCTCGATAAATTAATTTTATCATCTTGAGAGGAGTAAGTTTTGTGTGACACCATTTTCCATTTCTAAATTTGAGCATGAAAAAATAATTGTTTTTGGAACATTGTTTCTGTAACAATTATAGGTGGAATTCAATATGGATCATTGAAATAGTCTAAACCACCCCTGATTGGAGAAAACAAAATTTTAATATTTTTTGGTGAGTGAAAATGATTTTTTCATGGTTTTATATTTTTGTACATGAGGACATGAACAAGACTAGTTGTGGGGGATTTGATGTTATTAATATTTTCATAACATTTTATATACTCCCTTTACTGATTTTATATGAAATTTTCATAATTTGTGTGAAATATTGATGTTTAAATATTAATTATATTTTTTGAGCACTATTTGAATTCATCCCGATTCAAGTCAGATTACTATTTTAATACTCAATATCACCCTACTGATCCAAATTGTGTGGTTCTTGTTTTTTAGGATTCCTTATTCAGTTTCCCACATATCATTATAAGGAATACTTGGACAATTCTTCTATTTGAAGGTTCATATGGACCACACAAGAAGTCCCACATAATCGGTGAAGAAAATAGGCCATCCACGAAGATTGAATTACTGTACTCAATCCAGTTGTGAAAATTAATTAATTATCCTCAAACATTCGGATAAAAATTCAAGGAGTCATGAAGAAAAATTTCAAGGCCCAAATCCAAAAACAAGGGGCCCAAATTAAGCTTTTAAATCCATCCCACCATTCTGGTGGGGAATTAAAATCAGGACACTATTTCTGAATTTTCTCTGGATTTAATCATTAAATATGGCTCATATTTTTCAGTGTGAAATCTAAGATATGGGAGGCCAACTTGTTATAATAGAGTATTTTTATTTGAGGGCATCTTACTATTCAAAAACACATTCATATTTTGGCCTTCAAAAAATTGTTGATAAAAATTGACAGGTTCAAACTATTTACTAAAATAGCCATATCTTTGGATCCAAAATACCAATGGCCACCAAATTTTGAGTTATGATATTAAATATCAATATATAAAACTTAGAATAAGATAATATCTCTATATTCAGTAGTCTGAATGGCCAAATGTTTTATGCAATTGGAGGGTTAGATTTGGAATGAAAACAGTCCACCTCCTTGGGCTATAATTACCACCCCCTCTGCTCCTTGTATGAAGTTGGAATTTCAGAAGAGAGGATTATATATTGGCATGAAAAAATCCTTTTCAAAGGCTTGTGAGGACCTTCCATAATCATTTTTTTACTTGAGAGACATTTCCTCATCTCTTTTTTTTAATTTACTTTTGTGTCGTTTTTTGTTTGTAATCTTGTAAGTTTTTTTGTAATTCTATTTTAATTAAAGTTTCTTCTTCAATATATCTTATTCTCAACCAAATTCTTTAGTTTAATATTAATTTTCTTAAAATAGTTTAAATAAATTTAAAACTATTTCCCTTATTTTCCTTCCTCATTCAATCGAAAGTTTTTTTAACTCTCTTCAACGATTTTGTGTGTTCGACACACTACTCTTTTCTTATCCTGTTGTTTTTGTTCTATTTATAATTTATCACCATAATAATATATTACAAGATTAATAACCATATTAATGTATGAGTAAATATATCATTTAATTGAGTCATTATTTAGATATGTTAATCGATTGAGATCTTTTTCTCGACAAGTATTCTTTAATTTAACATTGTGTATGTTGGACTTAACATGTCATGGATTAATGACTTGTTTTGTTTAACGTGTGGTTTACATGGATTATTGGAACCCTAAATACACTACCATCAACAATATATTATTGATATTAGAACCCTATGTTAATTTAAGTCTTGGATTAAATCCTAACACTTAGGAATTAAAATCAACATTATCTTGTGAAGTGGGTCTTAATTTAAATGCAATATAAAGAAAAGCTCAAGGATATCACAAACTTAAATCCCTAAAAATGAACTCACCCCAATATTTATCAAATTGTTAAATAAAACACCAATCCTTAATCACTTCATTTAAACTCTTCAAACAAACCCCACAAATCAAAATACAATCAAATAAAAACAATCGATGATTAAAAAGTATCATCACTGAGGATTCGACCCGAGTGCTACTATACACATTAGCTAAGCATCGGAACTTTGAACGGTCAATAGGCGACAATTGGCTGCGCTTTTAGGTAATAAAATTATAGAATCAAAATCTCCATTCATTTCTAAAGCTTTCCATGCTTCTTCAAAACCCATTGTGGATAATGATGTATTTCATCTTGTTTACTACAAGAAGACTAAGTCTCTGGTTGTCACTCCAGTGGTGGTTGAGGAATAAATTTCATGTGAAACCAATCCTTTATATGATCAAAATATTTATGGTTCTATTGGGATACATGATTCAATTCTGATCTCTCCTGATGTGAAAGAGCATTAGCATATTTTGGCTTCGGTTGAAGTAATGAAGGTAGAGGGGATGATGATTCTAGTGACAAGAGACACTTCTCCTAAAAAATGAAATGATAAAAATGAGGATAGCATTGATTCTGAAAGCAATGATGCTGAGAAGATTCTTGAAAGACTTAAATATCTTCCTTTGAGTAGGGGGAGATCGAGGGTCGGGGTGCGGTCATGGAAGAGATGACTGGTATGAAATTTAAGAAGAATAAAGAAGGCTAAGTGCAATATTGTTTAAAAAGATAGGTAATTATATTTTTATTTGGTTTTTCCTTGTTTTCCAATAAACTTTTTGGTTGCTGTCTTTTTCTTCCATATAATAAAAGAGTATCATCCTCCGTATTTCTCAAAAATAAGACATAATAAATATAGAGATCTAATTATTTAAACACACATTCCATTTAAATAACTTGACTATCATGATTTGATAAAGAATAATCAATATGGAAAGGTAAATAAATGAACACACATTCAATTTAAATAACTTGAATATCATGATAAGATAAAGAATAATCAATAAGTAAATGTAAATAATTTAACACACATTATATTTAATCAATAACATTATTTTTTATGAAAATATAAGGCATAATAAACATGGTAATGTAAATAACTGAACACATTTTCAATTTAATAAATAAACTAAGAATAAAAATGCATCCATAGATAATATCAATTAAAAAATATCATGGATAATAATAGATTATTTTTTAATGAATGAATTTTTTAATTATTGGACTTCATGATCTCAGACATCATGATACCTCTACTATCAAGAACTTTCACGAGATAGTTTAAAATTGATGGGTAGGTATAAACCAGAAATCCATTTGATTAAGGATCTCTAATTGATTTGCCTCGTGGAACTACAAATTCATTGAGGGAGTATCTATAACTATCCCCACCCATAACTACCTTTCCAAATCCTTACTAATATATCAAATAATAAATTTAATTCATGAACAATAGACCTTACCATTAAATATATGTATTTAATAAAGAATAGGTATTATCAATATTTCTCTAGTCAATAAAATAACTTTCAAAGTAAAACACCGCATAAATAAATGATATAAAATTTAATCAATAAGAATATCCACCATAAATAATATGAATATTTAGGGTAAATTTAATGTCTAATGATCATAAGAAATTGAATTATTCATGGTAAATTTAATGGCTACAAAAATGAATCAAGTAAATGTCAATAATATCATTGGTCAAAATAATAATAAACCATCCCTATGAAGAAAAAAAATTTTAACAATAAGACCTATCCCTATTGAAGTATATTTAAAATAAAATTTAGTTTTCATTGATAAATAAAAATACCATAAAAAGATATTTAAAACAATCTTGAGAAAAATACCATGTTCACTTTGAAAAACTCTTTTTAAAACTAAAAAATTCGAGAATATTTGGGAAAAAATTACATTAAAATAATATTTTAAAATTTAAAAGGAATATTCAAATAAATGTGAGGTCATTAAAAAAATCATTTCCTACATACTATATAATTTAAAAAACATTCATTTCACACTGTTATAAAAAGGGTAAAAAGCACCTCGTTCGGAAAGTGATAAGAATATTAATTTATAACCATTTTTAAAAAATTTAATGATGTTATTAATATTTTCATAACATTTAATATACTTAATTTACTTATTTTAAATGAAATTTTCATAATTTGTGTGAAATATTAATGTCTAAATATTAATTACAATTTTTGAGCACTATTTGAATTCCTCCAGATTCTAGTGAATTTAATAGTTTAATAATAACTATAACTATACTAATAAAACTTGTGTGGTTTTTGTTTTTTATGATTAATTATTCAATTTCCCATATATCATTAGAAGGAATCATTATCCAATTATGCAATTTGAAGGGTCATATAGACCACATAAGAAGGCCCACAGAATTTGTGAAGAAAATGAACCATCAATAAAGATTGAATTACTAGGCTCAATATAGAAGTTCAAATTCAGTAATTATACTCAAATATTAGGATAACAATTCAAGGATTCAAGAATAAAAATTTCAAGTCCCAAGTACAAAAACAATGGGGACAAATGAAGCATTGAAGTCCAGCACACCATTCTGGTCGGGAATTCAAATAAAGACACCATTCCTCCATATTCTCCTAATATAATCATCCAATAAGGATGGGATGTTTCAGTATGAAAGATAAGTTATTTCCGGCCAACTTGTTAGAATATATTATTTTTATTTGAGGGCATTGTTCTTTTAAAAAACACATTCAAATTTCATCCTTTGAAAATGTGTTGATAAAACTGGACAGGTGAAAACTATTTAGTAAAATAGACATTTCTTTGGTTCCAAAAGTCCAATGGTTGCCCAATATTTAGGGACAACTGTATACATAAATATATACAACTTTTAAGAATATAATATCTCTATATTCAGCTATCAAAATGGCCAAATTGGCGATGCAATTGGAAGGGAATATTTGGAATGCCAACAATCCACCTCCTTGGTCTATATATACAGCCCCCTCTTCTCCTTGCATTTGGTTAGAATTACAGAAGAGAGGAGAATACATTGGAATGACAAAAGCCTTTAAAAAGGCTTGGTATGACCTTTCATACTCAAGTTTTCACTTTATATACCCTTCCTCCTCTCTTTTATTCATTTACTTTTGTGTTCTTCTTTGTTGTAATCTTGTAAGTCTTTGTTTATGTAATTCTATTTTAATGAAAGTTTATTCTTCTTCATATATTATTCTCATAAACCTTATTTTAAATAATATTAATTGTCTTAAAATGTTTTAAATACAGTTTAATACCTTTCCCTTATTTTTCTTCCTCATTCAATATAAATTCAGTATTTAATTCCCTTCATCATTTGTGTGTGTGTTCGACGCACCACTCTTTTCTTATCCCATTAATTTTTTTCTTATATTATTAATTTATCATCATAATCATTATAACCATATTACTAATCACTTCAATGTCTGAGTAAATCTCTCATTTGGGTGAGTTATAATTTAGGGATGTTAAGCAATTGAGAGCTTTTTCTCGATGAGTATTCTTTAAATTAACATTGTGTATGTTGGGCTTAACATGTCATGGATTAATGACTTATTTCATTTAACAAGTGGTTTACATGGATTATTGGAACCATAAATACACTACAATTAACAAGATATGATTAATATTAGAAACCTAAGTTAAGTTAAGTCTTGGATTAAGGCCTTAACACTTGGGAATTCCAATCAACACCAACTTGTGACATGGGTGTTAATTTAATGAAATATAAAGAAAACCTCAAGGATGTCACAATATTAACTACCTAATGATGAAATCACCCCAATATTTATTAAATTGTTAAATAAATATTAATAAATAAATCATTTCAATTAATCTCTGCAAACAAAGCCCCCAATCAAAATATAATCAACTAAAAACATTCGACTATTAAAAAGTATCATCATCAAGGATTCGACCCAAGTGATGCTATACATATTAGCAGAGCATCGGAACCTTGAACGGTCGATAGGCGAAAATTTTCCACACTTTAAAATGGTTTATTTTCTATGGATGGTGAATTATGTAGTCATTCATTTTTAGTTGTTGTAAAAAACAACAAAAATACAAATTGAAAAAAAATCAATGAAAAACCTGCCTTCACATAAAAATCACATACGAAAAACACACAAAGAAAAACATGTCTTCCTATTTCTTCAAAAATATATCTAAATTCCCTATATCCTCCAAAATAATCCCTCGTACTTTTTTGACCCTGGAATTGAGAGAACACCTTGCCAACTTAGGAGGAACATAAGAGATAATCAACTCATTCAAGAAATTTTCCTCGTCCAACCAATTGAATTAAATATGGACAATCGTACGGAACAAACACATAAAGAACTTGCTACCCCGAATATGAATTAAAAACCTGTTGGAATTAAATATCCAAACATAGAGTCTGGCTTCGAACTCAAATCAATTTCGATTCATCTTCTACCTCATTTCCACAGGCTAGCCGGTGAGGATCCACATCTCCACCTTAAAGAGTTCCAAGTGGTGTGCTCTATAATAAAGCATAAAGGGGTTTCTGATGAACAAATCAAACTCTGAGCATTCCCTTTCTCCCTAACTGACACTACTAAGTCGTGGATTTACTACCTGCCTCCTGGTTCTATAACCACATGGAATGACATAAAGCGTCTTTTCTTAGAAAAATTATTTCCTGCTTCTCGTACTGCTTCTATCTGAAAGGAAATATGCGGTATCCATTAATTCCAAAATGAATCACTCCATGAGTATTGGGAGAGGTTCAAAAATCTTTTTGAAACCTTCCCACACCACCAAATCCATGATCAACTCTTGATCCAATACTTCTATGAGGGGTTATTGTCTATGGAGGGAACCCTCATTGATGTCGCAAGTGTCAGTGATCTTTTTGATAAAACTCTTGAAGTTGTAAGAGATCTCATAAGAAACATGGCTGAAAACACACAACAATTCCATACTCGAGCACATTCTCAAGTCAATCAATCCTATGATAGTCAATCGAGAGTTCCCAACAAGATGAACGAGTGGATGAGTGAACTTATAGGTCTTGTGTGACAACTATCTATGGCTTCCAAATCCCCAACCTCATATTCTCCACAGTCAATGTTTCTTGGACCTGTCAAAAACTGTGGAATCTGTAACTCTCCATCTCATCCAACAGAAACCTTCCCACAACTTCAAGAAGATCCATCTGATTCATCTGGACTAATGGAGCTTAATGCAGCCTATGCTCAGTAGAACACCATCCCTCAACAATTAGGTTAGTTTGTTAAAAAATTTAACCAACCCCATTCTAATCCCTTCTCTTCTACCTTCAACCAAGGCTTGAGGTATGGTAATCCCATTTCTCATCCCCCTCAATACCCTCATTAAAACCCAAACCAATTCTAATATGGTCAAAGTGTTGGTAACTTCCAACAACCTTACCCTTTTGTTCCTTAACCTCAAATGATAAATCCTCCTCTTCCTCCTCCTAGATTCCACTATCATAGTGAGCCTTCCTAATTCCCAAACCAATAAAATCACTTTCCGAAGGACCAAAATCAAGGTAATCCCAATTCGGTACAAGCCTCTTCTTCCAAGAAACCATGGGAAAGCATTGTAAAAGACTTTTCCTCCTCCACCCGTTCTAGTCGCAAAAACATTAAAACACATACTGATCAACTTGCATCCCACCTGAGCTAGTAACAACAATCTAATTCTTCCCAACTCCCATATCGACCATTACCGAACCCCAAGGGTAATTTAAGTGCAATTTCACTTAGATCAGGAAAGAAAATTGATATTTCTCAAGATAATTCCTCCAACCCCTCTTCGAATGTTGACCTAGAAAATGAAAATGAAAAGAAACTTGAAAAGGAACCTGAATCCATTATCTCAACTTCTTTTATTTTTTAAACACATTTTCTAAAAACATGGATTTTGGAAGAAAATAGACTTTCGGTCAAAGAGAGAAATGAAGTCATGTTTTATTAAATACATTTTCTCAATCATTTTAAGTACCAGGGAGTGGCGAAATGGTATTATTACTTGAAGAAGAAAAAATAAATAAATGAGAATAAAATTAAAGGTTTTTATTAGTCAATTATCAAATAATTTCCTTTAATGGTAATTCAAGCATAAACAATCCGAATTAAAATGAGTTTGTGAAACAAACCCTCAAAAAGATCATAGCGTTGAATTACGAATTGATCGATGAATAAATTATGTGTATCAAATGTAAATAAAAATAAAACCTATGGAAATACAACATTATAAAATCAAAATTCATTACACACATAATCTTGTAATATCAATGACAATGAAGAAGTAATAGGATCTAATGAAAAGAAATTGAGTTATAAAATTATTTCCGACTTGGTAATTTTCAAGTCAAATCCCCTTAGAATAAATAATTCAAATTAGAACTTAAAATAAAATAAATTGTTAATTATTAATAATATTACTTATAAAAGTTGAAATATATACACCATATAAAATAAATTAGGTTCATAACATTACAATATGCTTTAATGGAGAGAAATTGAGACAAAGTCCCTTACCTCATGATTCCTTTCAATTGAACATGATTTAATCTATTTTATAATGGTTTTATGATTGTTATAAATTTATACCATAACAATATTAATATTTATAATATCATATATTACCCCATTATAACATTTTACCACATATTTTTAATAATATTTCATTATTTTCATTATTTCGGGTGTTAACTTCCTTGTTATCTCAAGCGTGTTTTATCATAAAATTTATAGTTAGTGAGTATATAATATAGGATTATATTAATGTTATAAATATAATATTGACTCAATATATATATTTCTATAATCATTCTTGAATTTTGTACAAGTAAAATGAATAGCATGGCTTTGTGTTGACGGTAGGTCGTACATATGCACGAGAAATAATATCATTCCATTAACAAGTAAAAGGTTAAGGAAGTGGGAGATATATTAATTTTAAATAATAAATATAATTTCATTATATCACATATATTCATTTAATTTATCTTTATTACTATCCATGTAAAACATAAGTGAAAACGAATCATATCGTTTCACGATACGATAGTCTGCCATACACATGAGCGATGTTATCATATTTTAAATGGCATTGAAAGTAAGAATTTATATTTTATATTATAATTAAATAATTATAATAATATCATAAATATTATATATATAAATTAATCCATCATTATATACAATCGTGATATGTGTTGATGGAAAATGAGTTACATCGGTTCGTGAGGCGGTAGTCCATTGTACACATGATCTACGATTTCATTTCCCATTTAACGAAGGAGGAGACAAATAAATATTAAGTCATCAAAATAATAAAATATAAGTATATGTGAGATATTTTTGTTATTATCTTTAAAATTATAAGATATAATTGAATATGGAGGAAAGAAAAAACAAAATAAAATAGCTTTGTTAAGACAATTACCTTCTCTTATTGAAACCTCCATTGGATCTCCTCTTAAAGACTCTAGGGTTGGTCTTTTGGAATTAACATAAGGTTTTTAAGGTTTATAAAGTGGTTTTGGGTATATTTGAGTAGGTTTTTTATATATAAAGGGCTTGGTATGTGTGAATAATTAAAGGGAGCGAGTGGAATTTTATAAGTTGGGGAGTGGACACACATGAAATTTTTTAAAAGAATCAATTACAACAACATTTTTATCATAAAAAAGGCTCTAAAATGAATCATTATTGACCCTTAGAGGTTATAATACAAAAATATGGTCATAAAATTATTTTTTTAAAAGTTTTATTTCATTTAAATCCTTATTTTTTAGTTTTTTCCCTGGTAAACTCATTTACACCTAAACCGTTATAAATAATTTTTATTATCTTCACTATTCATTATAGTCAAAATTAAGTTGACCTAATTATATAATTTAAATTATTATAATTCCAAATATAGAATCTATTATTTCAAATTCAATTTATATAATTTTAAAATTTCAATTTAAAATTAAACCCTAAGATACGACGTAAAAGAGGTTTCCAAAAGTAAAAACTTTCAAAAGATTAAAAAAAATTTATATCAAAATTAAATATGAAATTGATTATAGTGACCTAATTTGGATTATTAAATATATAATTGAACTAATTTTTCCTTTAAAATATTATTAAAATAAAATAAGTCTTCTGTATGTTTTAAAATAAAAGGAATGTTTTAATAAAAATTAGTATTTTTTACTATTCATCGAAGAATGAAACTTTTTAGAAAAATCACAAAAATTCACCATTAGGTAATTATGATATAATAATTTTAAAAAATGAATTTAATTTTTTAAAATAAATTTTATAAAAGTGTTGAAAATTAAATTAAACATAATTTCTCAAAACCCTAAGAACCCGTTTTCTTTGAAAAAAATCAGTTTTTCATAAAACATTTCTCTTTCTTTCAATTGGTTCTTATTTTATTTCAAATTAATAGATAAAAATTGAATTTATTTTATATATGTATAAACCATATAATTTTCATAATTCATTTATTATTATTTATACCTACTAATTTAGTGTCTATGTTATAAAAGTATTATATTTTACAGTTCCTTTAGACTTAGGGTTATGTGTATTATAAGCTATTAAAGAGAATAAATTAAAATAAATATATTTTTTTGGTTTTTTGAGATAGATTTTGAGTTTTGAATATAATATCGAATATAATGTTCTTATTTTATAATTTTGGTCTGTTGTAGTCTGGATATCTCTCTTTTACACTTTACCTTAAGTTACCATGGGTGATCAAGGAATTTTCATCAATATTTAAGCTTCAACTTTGGGGTTATTTAGATTAACCTAATTTTGGATTTATTTATATTATCCTTTTTTTCCTTTTGTTGGTTTTAGATTTTTTCACCTATTTTTCATTAAATCTATTTTTCCTTTAAATATTTTTGTTTAAGGTATATAGTATGTATTCTTTAAGTCTATATATTTATTTGAAGATATGTTATTAAGCTAATTAGGTGTTATATTTTCTATTTAAAAGATATTTCCTCTTAAAAGGATCTCTTTAGACTATAGGGAATGGCATACAAGGAAAGTCCCATAAGAAACCCCTCTAGTCGACCATGCTTTGGTTGAAATGGTAATCAAGACTATTCAATCCCTGGTTCATGTGGGTGATGGAAACAAGGAATGTATTGTGGATAATTTTTTAGATTTTATCAAAAAAAATATACCAACCTTCTATTTTGATAAAGGAACCCAAGAACTCGAAATTATATTAAGAATATAGAAAGGATTTTACACTTTTTGAAGACTCAAAGGGACTCTAATTTAGGATTTTACAATTATATTTTTAAAGGACCTAGAATGAAATGGTTTAATTCCATCATAAAATCTATATTACATAAGGAATACACTTTGAATAATTTCAAGAAGGCTTCAATCAATAGTTCTATCTAGAAATGTTTCATGTTGTGAAGGATTGGTTTTTTGTGACCTTGGATCAATGAGATCATTCTGGGATGAATTATGATACATTTTTTCATAGTAGATCTATATATCTCTAGAAAATGTCAATGTTTACTACCTTAATTCTAGGAGGTTTAAGTTGGGTATAAATCCCGAGATGCGATCAATGTTTATTCTCATGTGCCTACATGCCTTTGTGGAGGTAGTTGATAAATCAGTTGTGTATGAGGTAGTATTAGTTGGGAATACATGTCTTAGTATATATTTAGATATATTAGTAGGTTTACATGGTGTAACATCTAGATAGAATATAAAGTGAAATAAGGGTACCCAATTTAAATCAAGGGTAGTTTCAGGGGATTCTTCATGTAAAAAATATGTTGTTTGTTATGAGTTTTAGAGACCTAATCATACCAAGCCTACTTTTATAGTAGTTCCTATGATTTTCTATCATTGTGGAAAATCTTGTCATCTTAATAATTTTTGTGAAAGAAAATCTCAGGGTAGTAGAGCTGGATCCACTCTTACTAAAGGCTCCCATGCTCATTATGACACAAAAAGTGTGGTGGGTCTCATTATTATAAAAAGGGGGGTACTCAGGAAATTATTCAAGCTCATAAATGAGATAATTTTAAATACCTTTATGAAGTGGAGTGTTCCCTAAATGAAACTCAAATTGGGTTAGATACTTTGAGAGGTATGGTATTTACTTCATCCTCTATAGTCCTATATTTCATTGATATAGGTGCATCCCAATATTTTATATCATCTAAGATGATTCATGTGTTGGGATTACATTTAGAGATTCTGAAACTTAAGATTAATCTTTCCACTCCTTTATAAATGAGAAAAGAATAAGGTTATAAAATTTCTGATTGTTGGGTTATGATATTCAACTTTGAGTTTGTTTGGGATTTTATAGTTCTTGATCTTTATATCTTTGACATCATCATTAGAATGGAATGGATTGTTATTTCTAAATCCCAAATTGATTTTGTCATTATTTAGTGTAGTTTAAATATTCCAATGGGATTACTGACAACTTTTAGGGTGAGTGTGATCCTAGATTCATAAGACCAGGGCATGTTGTTCCTATGGCCAAAATGATCTCAAGATGATTTTTAGAGATTTTTCTTAATGCCATCAACTAGAATTTAAGTGATTTGCTTCTTTCTATGCTGGATGAGTACCCTGAGGTATTTTCTAATGTTTTTATAGATTACCATATTGTTTGGAGGTCAAATTTTCTAGTGACCTACTCATGTGGATGAATCCCATATACTTTCCATCTTATTGTACAAAACCTACTGAGTTAAAGGAGATCAAATTTCAGATTGAGGATCTTAAGGCCAAAAGATTTTTTTTCTAAGTGTGTCAACTTGGGATTCATTGGTTCCCTTCACAAATAAGGTAGATTGAAGCCTATATATTTTTCTTGATTATCTAAAGCTTTACTAGAAGACTATTAAAATAAGTATCATTTTCTTATGATTTAAAACCAATTGATCAACTCTGGGGAGCCTAATGGTTTTATAAGATTGATTTTTGATTGGGGTATCATCAGTTAAGATCCTGAAAGGAGGATATTCCTAAGATAGATTTTGGGAGAATTTATGGTAATTATGAGTATTTTTGTATGCTATTTTGTCTTAATAAATCTCCTATAATATTTATGGTGTTTCTGAATTGAATATTTCATTAGTTCTTGGACAATTTCATGGATGTTTTTTTTGATGATATTTTTTTATTCCATGTTATAGGAAAAACATAGGGATCATCTTTATATTATTCTCAAAAATCTAAAAGAACATCTTTTTTATGATAATGTTTCTAAATTTGGGTTTTGGATCCATGAAATAATGTTTTTGGGCTATGTCATATTTGATAATGGAATTTTAATTAATCCTAAAAATATGCAAGTGATGATGTCTTGGGAGTAAACGTGAAATGTGTTTGAGATTAAGATCTTATTAGGATTCACTGGTTATTACTATAATTTTGTTAGGTATTTCTCTATTATTGAGTATCATATGAAAGAGTTAACCCAAAAGGTCATTAATCTTAAATTGAAAGAAAATTGTTCATGGTAATTTGATGAACTAAATCTGTGATTGACTTTGGCTCCAGTTATGATTCTTCTGTAACTAGGTTTGGTTTATGATGTTTTTTTGTGATACCTTGGGTATAGGATTAGGATGTGTTCTAATGAAATTGAATAAATTTTTGGAATATGGATCTCACCAAATGCATCCTCAAAAGAATAATTATCTTACCCATGATATCAATTCAGCTGCATTGATGCATGCTCTCAAGACTTGGTGACACAATCTATTAAAAGTACAATTTACAATATATTTAGATCATAATAGATTGAAGTATATCTATACCCAAATTTATTTGAACCTTCAACAAAGGTTTGAGATTTAATATCTTTATTATTTCAATTTTTATAGTTTATAGACACCTAGAGAAGGGAATTTGTTTGCAGAAACATTGAGTAGGGAGTTACCAACTCAATCCATGAAGGAATCAATGGAAGAGTGTTCTTTAAGGAATCTTTTTATAGTAATGAGATTAGATATGGAAAAATTTGATGTCTATATGTTCTTATCTTGTGTATAAGATAATTTTTCATTTGATGAACATATTTATCTTAGACAATCAATAGAAATTGATTTCCATCATTTTAGTAAAATACTTAATGGTGGGGAAACCTCGAGTGTTTGGTCTTGATCTCTTGATAGTGTTTTTTCATGACAAGATAGCTATTATGATATCTATAATCCAGGATTTGATGGATAGTTTACATTAGTATATTTGGTCCACACACAATTGAAATACCAAGATTTTTTATGATTTGAGATGTTGATATTGGTGGTTAGGGATGAGGCGGTCGATTGAAAATTTCATATCATGATGTCGTACCTACTAGAAGATTAATATAGAGCACTAGAGACCTATTTATTTGTCTTACCCTTTACCCATTATAGTATGGAAGTGGGATGAGATATCTATAGAATTTATTATCAGTTTACCATGGACTACTATTAGTAATGATCTGATTCGGTCCATCATTTATCAAATCATGAAATTATCTCATTTATTTTCTATTAAGGAGATGACTAAGGTGAAAATATTAGGAACTTATATGTATTATAGATGATGAAGCTTCATGGTGTGCCTTATGAATTTGTTTCTAATAGGTATATATGATTTAAATCTTAGTTTTGGAAAGGTTTAAAATAGTTAATGGGTTTCTTGTTTAAATTAAGCACAGTGTATCACACTTAGATAGATGGGAAGAGTGAGCAGGCCATTCAGATTCTTGAGGATATTCTTCAATCACGTGTTCTTGATTTTTTCTATTCTTAAGAAAGGAATATATCATTGGTTGAATTATCGAATAAAAATATTTATGTGGATTTGATTAAATTATCACCCTTTGAAGCATTGTATGGGTGGACATGTAGATGTCCTTTGAGATGGGAAGAGTTGGGGGAACAATCTTGGGTTGGACTGAGCCTGGTTCAAGAGACAATAGAAAATTCATGGTTGATCAGAAGGTGGTTAGTGATATCTTAAAGTCTACATAAATCATATATGGACTGTCATTGTCACTCATAGAAGTTTTCAGTATGTGATTAGGTTTTTCTCAAAGTTTCAACTCATTTGGGACATTGTCATTTGGGTAAATAATTTATGTTATCACCAAGGTTTGTTGTATATTTAAACATCACAAACATTAGGGAATTGTGTATTATCATTTGGAATTTTCATCTTTCTTGAAATTGATTCATGATGTGTTTCATGTTTCCCATCTGATGAAGTATCAACCTGACCCTTATCATGTGATAGAATGGGAAAGTTTTTATCTTTATCCTGACACTATATTGATCAAGCGACTAGTTCAGATTATGGATCATTAGAATAAATTTTTTCATGGTAAAATTATTCCCTTGGTCCATATACTATAGAAGTGTGGATGGGATATCTACAATACAGGGTAGCATGAAGTGATGATGATGTATTAGTGGCATTACTTATTTGTGAGTCCAAAATCATGATCAATTTCTAGGGACATAAAATTCCATGTTGGGGAGAATTTTTTTGCCCTTCAGGTCACCGGTATGTTTTATTTTTTGGATTTATTTATTTCTTCTGAGGTTCTAAAGTCTTTTGGGAGTTTGGGATCAATAATATATAAATTTGGTAGAAATAGGATAGGTGTATGGTCTATTCATGGTTAGTAGTAACAGTGTTATAACCATGTGATATGGATTTATTGGCTCTAGTAGAATTTTTTACAGTTTGAGAATGGTTTGACTAACTATGTGAGGGTCCATGAAAAACAAAGTGAGTGGATGCATTTGGGTTCACAAGTGGTTTCATAGATTACACATGGTTTAACTAACCATACAACTTGTCCCATGTAACTTTGTAATTTGATTCTCATGGAATAGTGGGGACTACACCATTGATGTATGGGTTTTCTAACTATGCGGACTAACCATGTGATCCATACATGTATTTTAAAATTATAAAATTAATATGATAATTTTGGTCATCTTAACATATAATCTCCTCTTAATCTCCCATTAGCTCAACTTAGCCATTCATTGAAACTTTGATAGATCTCTATTAGTCTCTTATCTATTCTCCATTTATTTGGGTGTATATCTTAAAGGTGTGTGTTAATATCCTCTCGTTTTCTCCACTTTTCCCTATATCCTATCTTTATGTCTTTTTCCATTTATTTTATGGAACCCCAATGATCTATGATAGCTGAATCTTTAGATTTTTATTGGTATTTGAATATTTTCATTATAGATCTAGCCTTTTGAGGACCCGGTCTCTTCATTTCTAGTCATAGTTTTTTAAGAAAACTAGGTTTCCTCTATTGGAGAGGTATAAGTCTCTATACATTGGTTTTATCTCATGATTTACTTGAAATTATGGAAAATTCATTTGGATTAGTTAATGAAGATGATTTATTTGATATAAAATAAGGGTTGTTCAATGAAATTCAATCTTAAGTGGTATGTAAAGTGGTTTTTGAAATGTTTTTCCTTTAACAATAGTTTCATGAGCTTCATATGTTTGATGAAATTTTTAAAATATAGTTTAGACTCTAAAATGGTGTTTTAAGAATGGGAGTAATAATTATTTTCTTGAGAAAATGTTTTATAAAATTATGATCATGGTTTACTTGAATGTTGTATGAAAACATAGCACTTTGGGAACCTTCGGTGCATTGGGTTATAAATATATGAAAAACCTAGTGAGTGTGGAAACATAACGGGTTATGATTTTGATACCGATAGACTATAGAAGGACTTGGTATTGTAAGATTCACGTTATATTTATTTAGTGTTCCTTGTATTTCCTAGTTACATATTCTCATAGGCTAGACCCCATTTCATTATTTGTTCTTGGTTTCATCCATTTATCATGCTTTGGTGCTCAAAATTTTACCATCTAGATAGTTTGATTATCTCCATCAATTTATATTTCATGCACTTTTAATATATTCATGGTTTATTTGAATATGTAATGTTTTAAAGGAAACCAAAGGATTATTTATGAAAATTTTTATAAATGAAAATTATTTATGAAACAACCTTTTTTAAAGATAAAACTTGCAGTTTCATGGTTACAAACATTATATGGATTCATGGTGGTATCCTACAAGGAATTTTCCTCACACCGCACATGTTCCTTTGCGTATATAAAAATTTAATTTTGAAGGATACATATAATGAGAAGGATTTCATGTATCTCTTTAGATTATCTTAGATGTTGTTGTATTCATAGGGGTTTGGGTTAGTGGTAATAGATGGTCAAATTGAGACTTGGTTTTGGTTTTGGATTAGTTTTTCTTCTAGGTTTATCCTTTTGGATTTGTTTCTATGTATCACCATTTTGTAGCATTATCATCCACTTTTTCTCTGATTTTTTATCTTTATCTTGTAAAACATGAGACATGTTGTTTTTTATTTTTGGGTGAAATTATTCCCATGGTCATGTATGTCAATACCCAGGTTCTTTTCATCAACTCATAGTGATCAAGAACATGTTTTGTGCTCTGTACCGAGATAGCTTGGGTAACATGTTAGGTCAATCATGGTTGGTTCAATACAAATAAATTAATATGTAAATTTTATATGTACTAACATAGATTATTATACTTCATTAAATATAATAAAATTAAAATAAATTACCTCTCTGTATTATAAATCCATTAATAATCCAATTTTATCATTCTTGATCAAATGAACAGTCAAATGAAACATCATAGTAAAAAATATTGGGGGAAATATCATCTCTAAATGAAATAATGTTAGTATAATCCATTTCTAAAGTTTATCCAGCTCAATTGGTCTTAATTACTTCTAATAAATCTCTCTCAAGAATGTGCAATGGTCAATTAGAAATATAATTATTTTTTTGGTAACAAATTATACATTGCTAAAGGTAGAAACTTCTCCCTCTAAATATGTGAGTCATGAATTTTGAATCCATTTATTTTTTTATCACTTAAATATTTACATAATAAATTTTCTTGGATATCCATCACAAAAATGAACATTTATTAATAATTGAAGTAAAATATATTTTTTCTAAATTTTCATAGAAAAGAATTTATATTGGATACTTATAATTATTATTTTCCCCTAGATCACATTTGATTTTTAGTACTTCTAAATCCTTATGATCATTTTGATGATCCTTATATTTTCCCTACTCATTAAGCACTGTATAAAGAGAATTACTATATAAATTTTCTTCAATGTACGTAACATCAATATTTTGGCATAATAAATTAAATTTTTTATTTTGAATATTGAAAAATATGCTCATTTTCTTTCATTTTCATGTTCCACTTATATCTAATATATTTAAAAACAAATACCATCTATATTTAGTTGAAACTATTTTAAAAACTCTATATTGAAGTTTGATAATTATGAAGTGATATCTAATCCAGATAATAACCTTGGTGGTGGCCTCAAATATTTTTTTCCATTAAATAGTGACTTGATAAACTGAAATCAATGAAATGTATCAAGGAATCAAAAATGATATATGAAACTAAAAAATTTCTTCTAATTCATCCGTTTAGGCTCAAAACAAATGTTACAAAATAGATAATCCAAACTAGTGTGTGTGTTCCAACTAGAATTTTTTTAGAATCTAGCAAATTCACTTGTAGTATATGTTAGGCCAATGTGAATTTTCAACATTTTCATGGTATACTCATTAAACATTTCTATATCATCATTCTATAACTCATGGAATTATTGTATAAGAGGATGAAGATAGAAGTAAAATTTATTTCTATGAATTTGTTTTCTAGGAACAATCATTGATATGATGAATGAAGTTTGTTTCATAAACAAATATGAGGTAATTTTTAAGGGATCAAAATAACAAAACATATGCTATAATTAAATATTAAAGTCTAAAAAGGATTGAATCCATCAAATTCACATCCCAAACATACATTTCTAATATCAGAAGATGAATTAAGATGTAATTAATTGAAGTTATTACATTATTTTGAATCTCTTGGATGTTTCATGAACTCATAATCATTATTTCCCAATGCAAGACACTTAATATGTTCAAAAGTTTTAGATGACATAAAAAATATTCTCAATAAAAATTTTAATAGAAATTATTGTAAAACTTTTACTATAGTTTTATACATCTATTTCTTAATTGTAATAAATTTATTTAGACTATAGAATCATTATTTTATGACTTAAATCTATAATTATAACATATTTTTCACTATTATATGTTAGAATATGCTCCCCAATGTAGCAGAAAATCATTTTGGATTGAATTTATCATTGTTTAAATGAGTCTAGGATTAATAATTACCTTTATGAACTTATAAAATGATTTATTAACCTTATCTTCAAAAAAAATTATCATGCAATAATTCTAATATCAAGGATATTTATTTATTTATAATTCCAAAGAGGGACCTAATGTCTTAAAACTTTAGAAAAAATATAGTTTTGAATACTTATCACATCATTCATATAATTATTGATTTAAATAATAGATTAATTTATCAAATACAATTGTTTTATTAGTTAAATTTTTAGTTGTATTAGTCTAAAGAACACTCATTGGTATATTATCATCTTGACTAAGTTTTCATATAGTTCTAGAATCATCATTAATATTTAATATTTGATTTTTTTCCTTATAAAAAACTACTTATACATTGGATTACATATAAAATAATTTTAATTTTAATATATTATCATAAATTGAATTTATTTTTCATAACATTGATGTGATAATGTCCAACGGTATCTATCACATTGATAAGGTCATAACAGTTCCCCCTTATGATAAAAACCTTGAAGTGACATGAAAATATTCTTAATATATAGTTCTATGGTCAGATAACATACTATGATGGGGATCATAGTATATAGACATTTGGGTGTGAGTACTCGTAAGAGGATGAGACTTCATCTCATGAAGTTTGCACTTGGAAAACTCCCAGATGGCAAGTTATGAGAACAGAACCTCTAATAGGAATTTTGTATGTTTCAGTTTTATTAGATATTTCTATATGTGAGTATTTTTTATGGTCCTTAGACTTTAATATTATTAATAATTCATGTTACAACTCGCACACATAGATGTATTTCACAAACCATGAAGATCACAGTTCATGTTGAAGTTAGATTCAATGGGTATGTCATGAGTTATGTTATATTTATGGATTAGTTGAGGAAGGATTTGTCCCCTCTATCTTTATGGAAACTAATATATCATCCCTTTTATTGGAATAGAACCATCACATTAAATACCATGTTCATGGTTTATCGACGTGTTTACTTAATATATTCAAAGAAATACATATTAAGCATGTAGGTTAATGAAACAGATGCACAACCTGCTTGATGAGAAATTGAGACAAAGGGATTATATTACATAGTGAGTGTTCATATGTGGTTTTAATCATTATTACAATAATTTATTTCTCTTAAGTTCCTTATCTCATTGATATATTGTAAGTATAACATCTCAAAACCCACACTTTATGATCCAGTACTAAAATCATAAACTTTACATTTTCGGCTTTGATGCCGATAATTGTGACCCAATTTTTTCTATCCAAACCTTACAACATAAAAAGGAAAAATATAATCAATTACATTCTCAGGGACCATTTAGGTTTCAAGTTTTATATAATTGGTATAAACTCCCACATAAACAGTACCCATGTTGTTAAATGTTCATTTCCCCAACTTAACCCATCTTTTCTTATTTCACATTAAGTCATCATCATCATCCATATTAAATTCCTTCTATACATAATTCATTCAACATCATTCTTCATTACCTAGGTAAGAGAAAACATAAGAAGGGTGAACTTAAATTCTCAGTAAGGGTAAACATAAGCATTAATAATTTAAATTAATCAATGAGAATAAGAAGTGAATAAGGGTATGATGATATAATTACAGTGAATGATTGAATTATGAAATAACTCATACCCCTAAATACCAAAATCATCTATCATGAAGAATGTAATAGGGCCTTAAAAAGGAAAGAGACATAAGAAAAAATATTTATGATCCATGTGATATCAATCTTGATAAAAGAAAAAACTATTTAATCATGGAAATAATAATTAAAATGTGTTGGTATATTAGGAAATCTTCTTTATAAAACACTTATAGAACCCTTATATATATAATACCTATATAATCTACTTCCAATATAATTATATAGAGAACATAATCATTACCCAATGTATTGGAGAACTATATAGGATCACCCACCATATAATCTATAATTGGCTCACATTATGTTATCTGGGTGCACCCATCATATAAGCTATAATGGGACCACCCGATGCTATCTAGGTGAACCCATCATATAAGCTATAATGGGATCACTCAGTGATATTTTGGAACACCCATAATATAAGCTATAATGAGCTCACCTGATACTATCTAGGTGCACCGATAATATATAATTTCCAAGAACCACAATAGTAATAAATTATATAAAGCTTTAATTTCATCATAAAACACATAGAAACTATCATTATTTCTTTTATAACTTGATTAACCCTTGGAAAAGAAATGGGTTTCATGTCAATCTATTTGAAACATGATTAAACCATGGAAAATAATGGGTTCCATAAAAATCTATTTGAAACACGATTAACCTATGGAAAAGAAAAGGGTTCCATAACAATCTCTTTGAAACATGACTAGCTTTTGGAAAAGAAATGGATTCCATAACAATATATTTGAAACAATATTAATCCATATAGAGAAATAATGAGGATGGTATCATTAAAAAATATATCTATGGGAGCATAAGTAACAATAAGGGTTATTTATGTTAATGAATGGAAATACCAATAAAGGGTTATTAAATAAATTTTACAAAAAATAAACTTTTCATTTTAAAAATCACTTTTTAAAAACTAAAAATCCACAAAATATTGTAAAAGTCCTTTTATTTTAAAACAACCATAGAAACAAATAAAATAATCCTTAAAAATTCATTTAAAACATTTATTGAGGAAAATATACTTTACACTTTGAAAAACACTTTTTAAAAAATTTTAAAAATTCTTCTATTTTAAATTAAACTTGAAAACTTATAAAGGAATATTCAAATAAAATAATGTTCATGATGGTGGAAAATTTCAATCATGTCATGCACATTAAAAAAATATTCCATTCACATTTTTAGTAAAAGACAAATTAGTATTATTTATAAAATGACATGAATATTTCTTTCAAAACATTTTTTAAAAAAGGTTAAAATTCATAAAATTTAATTTAATAAATAATTTCAAGAATAATAAAAAAAATTGAAAACATCTTTATAAAACATGGTTTTGGAAGAACAAGGCTTTTTGACAAAAGGAAGAAAAGATTATTTTTTCTAAAAAAAATCAAATATCTTAAGTACCAAAGAGTGGGAAAATATATTATTACTTGAAAATATCATGAATAACCATAGGAGAATAAAATTCATGATAATTATTATAACGTCCTAGTTTTGGGTGCCACCCAAGGATGCCCCGTACCTGGTTGGCCACATGGACTCAATCGCATTTCCCCAAACGCCATAGGCTGCCGACTAGCTTCGAGAGCCTTGGGTGTGATAGTGGGGAAACAATTCCCTCATTGGAAAAGTATACATAGTATAATACCAAATAGAAACAATAGAAGAAGTAGTAATACCAACAAAAGAGAGAAATAGCAGGAGAAAATTAGGAATATAATAACTGGTGCATATATAAATGATGCATGTCGCATGTATCTATGAAAATAGCCAAACAAGTCACAATGGTCAAAATACAATACTGAAACCAAAGTGAAAAAAAAGAAGTAAACTCCAAAAAAATCACATGCCTCAGCTTGGTCCCATGCTCACTAGATCCAATAGCAATCAAGTACCTGATGAAGAAGGGTACTTTCCCTTATCTATAAATACAACCATAAAACCTATTAGGGTCCAAAAATATAACCCAAACAGGGTGTGAGACGAATCCCAGTAGGAAAACACCAAAAGATCTGTGGATAACTATCTTTGAATATATATATCACAGGTAATATGTAGAAATGAAGTAATAAACTAGGAAGTACTCAAAAGTAAACAATCATGTAGTTTCCAAATACTTTCATTTTCATTTATTATACAAATCATTCAATCATGTAATCCTTGGGATCTAACCTAATCTTTGTATCCCCTATGTAATAGTAATGAAATAGATATCTCAGAAGACCATCTAACCAATCAAGTAAGACCGAGTCCAATATTGTGCTTTGGCTTGGAAACTCATCACAATCACTCAATTATCCGCAAATGACCCTCTGGGAAAGCTCTCATGATCTAACCCCTATGGTCCCACATATAATAGAGTAATGATAAATGACCTCCTCAGTAACTCTCATGGTCAATAACATTGGGTTTACATAGAATCAATAATTTATAAATGACCTCCAGGTAGCTCTCATGTGTTGGGACCAGGTTGAATGAAGATGAAAGTTTGAAGAGTTAGCTTTTGCAGAGTGTTGTATTTTGTTGTCAAAGGCGATAAATCAATTCACTTTGTAGAAGGATCATAAATCAGACGATGCTTTGCTGGTATGCATTTCACACAAATCATGAGTTAGGAGAACTTGTGATGCAAGCCTTATGAAGGAAAGGGGGAGAAATGATGATGCCAGTCAGATAATGTTTTGATTGGAAGGAATGATGCTGCTGGAAGATAGGAAAGACTCAGTTCCCATTGCAACTCTGACGATGCTTAAGCTGATCTATCAAAGGATAAGTATCACGATAGTGGGATTCGTGATAAGATAAGAAGAATGGTTATGGGAAGCAGTAAAGAGACAACATGACAAAGCAATAGACAATCTGGGGATGGCAGAAAAGCACAGTTTAAGGTGGCGCCGTTTTCCAGTGTTTGCCAAATTTTAGGGCCTGAAAATCGGGAGATGAAGAAATGTGCTTGGCAATGGATGTTGCGCATAAGATTGAAGATGGTTTATACGTGCAAAAGAGTTATTCAAGGTCAGAACGTTGAAAAATGACAAAGGAATGGAGTGCGTGGAAATTTAGGCATGTTTCGCGCAAAAATAAAGTGGTGCGCGAAATATCTGCGGGATGCGCGAAATAGTTGCGGGTTGCGCGAAAAATCTGCGGGATGCGCGAAATATTGGCATGGTGCGCGAAATTGAGGAATGAATTTTTCGCGCAAATGATGGTTAGAGATCAGAAGATCAAAAATTGGCAAAGGCATAAAATGCGCGAAATATTGGAGCAGTGCGCGAAATCTGATGATGCAGGAAAGATTGGGTTTGCGCGCAATATGGAACGCGGTGCGGAATTTTGCGCGCAATTGGTGCTTCATGCTTAGAAGGATGAAAAATGGCAAAGGCATGAGGTGCGCGAAAACTTGAAGCATGGCGCGAAATATGAAGTTGCATAAAAGAGTTTTTACGCGCATGGAGGAGGTTTTACGCGCGGATTAGTGTTTTTCGCGCGGGTTCAAAAATGCCTATAAATATGAGGCTAATCCCTGTTAGATGTTAATGCTCGACACTTAGAAGAAATCCCGAGCTCTGGTGCGCGTAAATTATACGCTAAGTGAGTTGCGCGAAAAGAAGAAAAGTTGCGCGTAAAAGGAAAGTTGCGCGAAAACGTTTTTCGCGCCAAAAGGGGATTTTACGCGCAAGCCATTTGAATTGCGCGCAAGTCACCCTAAAAGCTGCGCGAAATATTTGGGGTCTTCGCACGTATTCAGTTGTGCACGAGAGAGTTCTTACCGGCTTCTGGGTAAGAAAGTGAAGATTTGTACTTCGGAGAATACATCTGTTTAATTGTAAAGAAGCACTGAAACATTGTGTTATCCTATTTGTGCTAAGAGGGAGCACACGCACTATTGGATTGTTTTCAAAGTGCTGCACGAGTGTAAGGGTATATCCTACTCATTGTATTCCACATCAAAGGATTGTTTTCTAGTGGATTGTGTGGTACTGGATTATTTCCGTACCATACCAAGGACGTAGCTACTCTTGTTGAGTAGTGAACCTTGTAAATCTTGTGTTCCTGTGGATGTGTGTGTTCAGCAGGGAAGAAACTATTTAACAGGAGGCGAAGGTTGTTTCAAAAAGGGGAAACTTAAAAAGAAAAAGATATCACTGATTCACCCCCTCCCCCTCTCAGTGATACTTGGATCCTGATTGGGAACTTCAATTGGTATCAGAGGGCAGGTTGCCTTCGTTTACTCTTTGCTGAATTGTTTGAAGAGAAGTTGTGATGGAAAATCTAAATTGCGTGAACAGTAAGGTGATTCCAATCTTCGATGGAAAGAACTATCACATCTGGAAGGACAGAATGATGTCGTATCTTATGTCTCTTGGATATGAAGTTCTTGAAACTACAACAGATGGATTTCCTGATATTGATGACAAGGTCCCTCTTACTCCTGTCGATAAGAAGAATCTTGAGAATGATGGAAGAGCTAAAAATGCATTACTCTCATCACTTTCTGAGAGTGAGTTTTTAAGAGTGAAAGGTGTCACTACTGCTAAAGGCATCTGGGATAAGCTAATGAATATCTATGAAGGAAATACAAAAGTGAAGAAGGAAAAACTACAAATCTGGAGGCTGAAGTATGAAGACTTGAAAATGGGAGAATCTGAATCTGTTGGGGAATTCTTTACCAGAGTTAATGACATTGTTAGTACAATCAGATGTCTTGGTGAAAAGTTAGAAGATGATACAGTTGTTGAAAAGATCCTGAGAATTCTGCCTGACAAATTTGATGCTAAAGTTTCTTCACTAGAAGACAGAGATCCGGAAACATTATCTCTTGATGATTTGCACAGTACTCTCATCACTTATGAGATGAGAAGAGAGAAGACCATGAAGAGAAAAGCAAAAACTGATAGAGAAATGTCTTTCAGGGCAGAAAAGAAAGAGAAGTCGAAGAAAATTCTTATTAATGAAGAAGCTTGTGAATCCAACTCTGAAAATGAGGTATGTAAAAATTTTGATGAAATTCTCTCATTGTTTTCTAAAAATGTTAAAAGAGGCACAGGGAAATACAAAGGGAAACTCCCTTTGAAATGTTTTGAATGTGGAGCAGTTGGCCACTTTGCGGCTAATTGCCCTCAAAAGGGGAAAGATGCCGACAGTGATGAAGAAGACAGAGGACCAAGAAGGTCATGGAAGAAACAGGATCGAAAAGATAAATATTCTGGTAGAAGTCAGAATAAAAAGTTCTTTAAATCAAAAAGAAGAAGCTTTTTGTCAAATGATAAGGAAGATGATGATAGCGAGACTGAATCAGAAAAATCTGCTACTGAAAAAACTAGAGAGAGTACCTTTTTTGCAACAGTGAATAATGATGATTATGAGAGTAGTAGTACTGAAGAAGAAGAGACTCAACTTGAACAGTATCTGAAAGAAGAGCTGAAGGAATGTTTGAGGAAGATCAGAAAACTGGAGAAAGAAAACAACAAGTTAGTAAAAGAAAATTCCACAGTAAACAATCAAGAAGGTTTTACAGATGATAAAATCATGATGAAAAAAGAGATTGATGATCTGAAAAAGTCTCTTGAGAATACAAAGAATCGTAATGATCATCTTGAAGTGAAGTTGAAGGCAAAAGAAGAAGAGTTGGAACTTGTCCAACAAAAACTGCATAAAGCTAAAGAAATGAATATCAGTTCCAAAAATTCTATCTCAGAAGTAGGGGAATGTTCCAGTAAGACTGAACCAAAAAGGGATCTACAAAACTTACCTTCAAAGGTTGAAATGAAAGACAAAACTGGTTCTGATAAGAACAAGGCTGGAAAGACAAAGTATGTGGTCAAAATCAGCAATGCAGAAAAATCAGAAGTGCATAAAAATCTTGTCTCAAGAAAAGCTTCTAATACTTCTGGTACTGCTGAATCTGAGCTGAAGAAGAGAGTTACAAATGAAAATATGATGGTTTTTGAGAAGCGTGTTCACAACTCCACTCAGTCTAAAAGTTTCAGAGGTAAATATTCTTTCTATGGATACTGCTGGTATTGTGGTGGATTCGGACACATGGAAAGTATGTGTTGGTTTAACCAACAACATTACAACTATTCCAAAAGTTTTGAAGGAAAAGGATTGAGGGGGAGCCAACGCTTTCAAAATAGAAGGTCTCCAAATAAGTTTCAGAAGAAATCTGAGAAGACTGGTGTGAAAGTTGGGAACAGATTCCAACCACTGGAAACTTATTGTGAAAGATGTGATCAACCTGGACATCTTGCTAAGGGCTGCCTTAGTGTGTTACCAGAGCAACAAAAATTTGTTAACAATCCTCAGAAGACAGAGTTTTTAAAATACAAAAGGGACAAATATGATAAGTCTGAAAAGAAAGAATGCATGGTTCTCTGGCCAGAACACATTGATTTGGCTAGGAAATTGGAAGAAGAAAAACAGAAAGTGGAGGAAAAGGAAGAACAAAAAGCACTTGTTGTTGAAACAGCTTTGAAGGCTACCAAAGGAGAACGTCCATGGATTCTTGATAGTGGATGTTCATCTCATATGACAGGAGACTTAAAGCTTCTGAAGAATGTGAAAGACTTTAAAGAAGGAACTGTGACATTTGGAAATGATGAATCTCTAAGGATCAAAGGTGTTGGATGAGCCATCATTGGAAAAGAAAAGATGAAATCCAGAAAAACACTATATGTTGATGGACTGAAACACAACCTGCTCAGTGTGTCACAACTCTGTGATGAGGGCAACAAAGTGATCTTCAGAAAAGATGGATTTGTTGTAAAAAGTGAAAATGATGGAAACATAGTTACAAGGGGCCAGCGTACAAGAGGGAATTTGTTCCAAGTTGGGGATGGACAGAACTCTTGTTACATGAGTGTGGTGGATGAAAATAAATTATGGCATAAAAGGCTGGGTCATATGTGTCAGAGAAATATGTGCAAGTTGTCAAAGCGAGAAAGTGTTCGGGATATGCCTGATTTATCAAGAGAAAGAGATTGGTGCTGCACTATTTGTGAGAAAGGGAAGATTGCTAATTCTATGCACAAGAGAGTTGAAATTCGCTCAAAAAGACCCTTAGAACTCATACACTCAGATATATGTGGGCCAATGAGCAAGAAATCTTCAAATGGAGATAAGTACTTCATTACTTTCATTGATGACTTTACTCGCATTACTTGTGTTATGTACATGAGACATAAGTCAGATGCTCTAACAATGTTTAAGAGTTTCAGAAGGAAAGCAGAGAAAGAATGTGAGTATTCAGTGAAGAAGTTGAGAACTGATAATGGTGGTGAGTATAAGAATGAAGAGTTTGAAATTTATCTTGAGAAACATGGAATTCGGCATGAGTTTAGTTCACCATACACACCTCAACAAAATGGGGTGGCTGAAAGAAAGAATCGAAGTCTGGTGGAAATGGGGAGAACTATGTTACTTGAACATAGTCTCTCTCATTATTATTGGAGGCAAGCCATGAGCACTGCTGTGTATATTCAGAACCGGTGTTTCTATAGGCCAAACTCAGATATGACTCCATATGAAATGTTCTATGGAAAAACTCCAAGTCTGAAACACTTGAGAGTCTTTGGGAGTCCATGTATTATAAAGAAGAAAGGTGGAAATCTGGGAAAGTTCGAGCAAAGAGGAGATGACGGAATTTTTCTTGGCTATGCTCCAGAAGGAAGAGGATATAGATGCCTCAACAAAGAAACAGGAAGAATTATTGATTCTTCAGATGTAAAAGTTGTTGAAAGTGCTGAGAAAGAAAAGCAGTCATATGTTGATGTGGAAGTCGAGCGGGATAGAGAAGATTTTGTTAACAATTCTGATAATGTTTCAGAATTTGTTCATCCTACTCAAGAAGAGGAATCTGACTCAGAAATATCAAGTGATGAGGATGAAGTTCAAAAAACTCATCCTAGGTTGAGGAAACAAGTGGAGGCTCAGAACATTATTGGAGATAAAAATCAGAGGGTTCAAACAAGAAGAACAACAAATGCTATATCACATACTTCTCTTTATTCGAAAGTTGAACCGAATGATGTAAATGAAGCATTTGAGCATCCAGAATGGGTTCATGCTATGAATGAAGAGCTTGATCAGATAGAGAAGAACAATACTTGGGAACTTGTGCCCAAGCCGGACAACAAGAACATTATTGGTACAAAGTGGGTTTTTTCGAAACAAGCTGAATGAAGAAGGTAATGTAATAAGAAACAAGGCAAGATTGGTCTGCAAAGGGTATTCACAAATTGAAGGCATTGACATTGATGAAACCTTTGCTCCAGTAGCTCGATTAGAAACAATCAGATTATTTCTTGCCATTGCTGCACAACGAGGTTACAAAATCTTTCAAATGGATGTAAAATCTGCATTCTTGAATGGTGATCTTGACGAGGAAGTTTACATTGATCAACCTTGTGGATTTGTTATTGGGAAAGATGAAAGCTATGTGTGCAGATTGAAGAAGGCTCTGTATGGGATAAAACAGGCTCCGAGAGCATGGTATTCTAAATTAGATACTTGCTTAAAGAAGATGAACTTTAAGAAAGGGAGAGTTGACAGCAATCTCTACATCAAGAAATGTCAGGAGTTTTCACTGATCGTTATTGTTTATGTCGATGATATTATATTTGCTGGAAATAATGAAAGATCATGTGAAAAATTTGCTGAGGAGATGAAGAAGTTATTTGAGATGTCCATGCTAGGTGAAATGAAGTACTTTCTTGGGTTACAAATTTCACAGAAGAAGAATCATGTTTTTCTATCTCAAGAAAAGTATGCTAAGGAACTTCTGAAGAAGTTTGGCATGGAAAATTCGAAACCAGTTTCCACACCAATTTCAGTGGGAACCAAGTTGTCTAAAGATGGAGAAGGAAAGGAAGTTGATCAGAAAGAGTTTCGAAAACTGATTGGAAGTCTGCTATATTTGACTGCCTCAAGACCCGACATCGTCTATGCTGTTACTTTATGTGCGAGATTTCAGAGTGCTCCTAAAGAATCACATTTGATTGCTGGAAAAAGAATTCTCAGATATATCAAAGGCACAACAAACTTTGGAATCCGGTATGACGGCTCTGAAAATATTGATCTATTTGGGTATTCTGATGCTGATTGGGCAGGAAATGTTGATGATCGAAGATCCACATCTGGTGGAGTATTCTTTCTAGGAAAAAGCTGTGTTAGTTGGCATACCAAGAAACAGAATTCAGTAACTCTTAGCACAGCTGAGGCTGAGTATGTTGCTTCTACTCAAGCTGCAACTCAACTAATGTGGATGAAGACTCAGCTGGAAGATCTACTTGTTGAAGTAAAGCTACCATTGCTCTTGGGTTGTGATAATCAGAGTGCAATCAATCTTACAAGAAATCCAGTACAACATTCTCGTTCAAAACACATTGATATAAAGTACCACTTCATCAAAGAGCAGGTTGAAAAGAATGAACTGAGGCTGGAGTATGTTCCTACATCTGAACAAATTGCTGATATATTTACAAAACCGTTACCGAAGGAACCATTTGCAAAGTTGAGGTTGAACATGGGTGTACAACCTCCTTCTCATCAAGGTTAAGGTACATGTTTCTGTCCCCTCTCTCGTCTTAGATTTGGATAGTGTTGTCAAGGGGGAGAATTGTTTCATAAATCTATCCATAAGGAAGAATGTATTAAGGGAGAGTTGTGGGTAAGCTGTGAATTCAGCATGTATGTGAGTGAACTATTCTAACTATTTGTTGGAGTGGTTGTAAGAAAAAAAAAGTTGTTTTACAGGAAAGCTGAAGAAGTGAAGAATGCTATTGCAAGATGTTCTGAAGAAGGATGAGGAGGTATGTTCATGAGATTTCACAGTCACTGCTTTTGGACAGCATGGTTTTGGCTGTCAATAAATCTTGTTTCCTACAATGAGTTAGCTCACGTAGGCTTAGAATTGTTGATAAGTAATCCATTGCAAAAGGTTTCAAAATTCAGTGATTTATGAATCTTTGTTGACAACAAAATCCAAAGGGGGAGATTGTTGGGACCAGGTTGAATGAAGATGAAAGTTTGAAGAGTTAGCTTTTGCAGAGTGTTGTATTTTGTTGTCAAAGGCGATAAATCAATTCACTTTGTAGAAGGATCATAAATCAGACGATGCTTTGCTGGTATGCATTTCACACAAATCATGAGTTAGGAGAACTTGTGATGCAAGACTTATGAAGGAAAGGGGGAGAAATGATGATGCCAGTCAGATAATGTTTTGATTGGAAGGAATGATGCTGCTGGAAGATAGGAAAGACTCAGTTCCCATTGCAACTCTGACGATGCTTAAGCTGATCTATCAAAGGATAAGTATCACGATAGTGGGATTCGTGATAAGAGAAGAAGAATGGTTATGGGAAGCAGTAAAGAGACAACATGACAAAGCAATAGACAATCTGGGGATGGCAGAAAAGCACAGTTTAAGGTGGCGCCGTTTTCCAGTGTTTGCCAAATTTTAGGGCCTGAAAATCGGGAGATGAAGAAATGTGCTTGGCAATGGATGTTGCGCATAAGATTGAAGATGGTTTATACGTGCAAAAGAGTTATTCAAGGTCAGAACGTTGAAAAATGACAAAGGAATGGAGTGCGCGGAAATTTAGGCATGTTTCGCGCAAAAATAAAGTGGTGCGCGAAATATCTGCGGGATGCGCGAAATAGTTGCGGGTTGCGCGAAAAATCTGCGGGATGCGCGAAATATTGGCATGGTGCGCGAAATTGAGGAATGAATTTTTCGCGCAAATGATGGTTAGAGATCAGAAGATCAAAAATTGGCAAAGGCATAAAATGCGCGAAATATTGGAGCAGTGCGCGAAATCTGATGTTGCAGGAAAGATTGGGTTTGCGCGCAATATGGAACGCGGTGCGGAATTTTGCGCGCAATTGGTGCTTCATGCTTAGAAGGATGAAAAATGGCAAAGGCATGAGGTGCGCGAAAACTTGAAGCATGGCGCGAAATATGAAGTTTCATAAAAGAGTTTTTACGCGCATGGAGGAGGTTTTACGTGCGGATTAGTGTTTTTCGCGCGGGTTCAAAAATGCCTATAAATATGAGGCTAATCCCTGTTAGATGTTAATGCTCGACACTTAGAAGAAATCCCGAGCTCTGGTGCGCGTAAATTATACGCTAAGTGAGTTGCGCGAAAAGAAGAAAAGTTGCGCGTAAAAGGAAAGTTGCGCGAAAACGTTTTTCGCGCCAAAAGGGGATTTTACGCGCAAGCCATTTGAATTGCGCACAAGGCACCCTAAAAGCTGCGCGAAATATTTGGGGTCTTCGCACGTATTCAGTTGTGCACGAGAGAGTTCTTACCGGCTTCTGGGTAAGAAAGTGAAGATTTGTACTTCGGAGAATACATCTGTTTAATTGTAAAGAAGCACTGAAACATTGTGTTATCCTATTTGTGCTAAGAGGGAGCACACGCACTATTGGATTGTTTTCAAAGTGCTGCACGAGTGTAAGGGTATATCCTACTCATTGTATTCCACATCAAAGGATTGTTTTCTAGTGGATTGTGTGGTACTGGATTATTTCCGTACCATACCAAGGACGTAGCTACTCTTGTTGAGTAGTGAACCTTGTAAATCTTGTGTTCCTGTGGATGTGTGTGTTCAGCAGGGAAGAAACTCTTTAACAGGAGGCGAAGGTTGTTTCAAAAAGGGGAAACTTAAAAAGAAAAAGATATCACTGATTCACCCCCTCCCCCTCTCAGTGATACTTGGATCCTGATTGGGAACTTCATCATGGTCAATACCCCCTGGGTCAACATATCATAAAATAAATCATAAATGACCTCATGGGTATCTCCCATGGTCAATACCCCGGGGTAAAAGTCTACACCAAGTCTCTCACAATCCTATCTAAATAAACATATAAACCACCATAGTTTTCCTAGTCCAATTCTCTCATGGTCTATTAGAAAAATAGTACACATATTATAATAAGGTAGCATAAGTAATCTGTAACTACTATATGGATAACATTCATAATCATAACACATGAAATTTATATAATCAATAAAACTCCATCCTAAACTATTAAAGGCATTAAAACAAGGTTCACCTCATAGGTAACCTAGTACAAACTTCCATAAACAGTCAAACTAGGTAAATTCACCCATGGGGTGTTCCGTAAACAAGGAATCTAACCTTAAGCATATGCTACAACCCCTTTTCAATCAATTAAACCATAACAGATAAATAATAGGGTTAATTTACCAATCAAGAAATACCCCAATTGTGGGTATGCAACACTTTTAGCATATATAAACTAAATACATACAAATAAATTCACAAACCACCTACCTCAATATCGTACGATCAATACTCCTGAACGTCGGCCCTTGAATCTGCTTAGAATGATGTAGATATAAAAAAATGGTAAAAATTATAATTCCACTATAACACATTAGAGAGTAAGAATCATGAAGAGAGGATCTAGGAAAAAATATAACTCACTGATGGGAATCCAATGCAACTGACGGCGTCTCAATCAGAGCTTGGATGAAGATTCGGGAGGGGTTCAATGTTCGTGGTTGTTTTGTCGCTCTCCTATATGATCCGAGGAGAGAAGAAATAGTTCTGGACATGAGACGTGACCCCACTCTAATATATAAAATAAAAAAAATTACACGGTGTGTTCATTTAATTTAAACTTCGTGTATTAGCCTCAACCAGTCCCTACATTATGTGGTCTGCCAGGTCACCACACGGCCATGTACTCGGACATTACACGGCCAGTATGCGGTTGAATGCGGTACCTAGGTATACAATGTGTACTTCTAAGTACATGGTGTGTGCTTAAAAAATTAACAATTCTTCCTTTTTCCTCAAAACAACACAAAATAAAGATCCATACTAGAAATAAAGATTTGTGTTCTTACAAACTTCCCCCCTTAAAGCAATTCATC